>OX403617.1:66722509-69122509 GCA_948107695.1 Meliscaeva auricollis
CGGATGGCATACCAATTTATCCCAAAAACACGTTTTTAAAAATGTCATTTATTTATATGTTATTTTTGCATAAAAGCAAAACTACTCGTCCAAATTTGATAAAAAATACATTTCTGCACTCTGCGAACGCATATCTATCGGATGGCATACCAATTTATCCCAAAAACACGTTTTTAAAAATGTCATTTATTTATATGTTATTTTTGCATAAAATGCACTCTGCGAACGCATATCTATCGGATGGCATACCAATTTATCCCAAAAACACGTTTTTAAAAATGTCATTTATTTATATGTTATTTTTGCATAAAAGCAAAACTACTCGTCCAAATTTGATAAAAAATACATTTCTGCACTCTGCGAACGCATATCTATCGGATGGCATACCAATTTATCCCAAAAACACGTTTTTAAAAAATGTCATTTATTTATATGTTATTTTTGCATAAAAGCAAAACTACTCGTCCAAATTTGATAAAAAATACATTTCTGCACTCTGCGAACGCATATCTATCGGATGGCATACCAATTTATCCCAAAAACACGTTTTTAAAAATGTCATTTATTTATGTGTTATTTTTGCATAGAAGCAAAACTACTCGTCCAAATTTGATAAAAAATACATTTCTGCACTCTGCGAACGCATATCTATCGGATGGCATACCAATTTATCCCAAAAACACGTTTTTAAAAATGTCATTTATTTATATGTTATTTTTGCATAAAAGCAAAACTACTCGTCCAAATTTGATAAAAAATACATTTCTGCACTCTGCGAACGCATATCTATCGGATGGCATACCAATTTATCCCGTTTTTAAAAATGTCATTTATTTATGTGTTATTTTTGCATAAAAGCAAAACTACTCGTCCAAATTTGATAAAAAATACATTTCTGCACTCTGCGAACGCATATCTATCGGATGGCATACCAATTTATCCCAAAAACACGTTTTTAAAAATGTCATTTATTTATATGTTATTTTTGCATAGAAGCAAAACTACTCGTCCAAATTTGATAAAAAATACATTTCTGCACTCTGCGAACGCATATCTATCGGATGGCATACCAATTTATCCCAAAAACACGTTTTTAAAAATGTCATTTATTTATGTGTTATTTTTGCATAAAATGCACTCTGCGAACGCATATCTATCGGATGGCATACCAATTTATCCCAGAAACACGTTTTTAAAAATGTCATTTATTTATATGTTATTTTTGCATAAAAGCAAAACTACTCGTCCAAATTTGATAAAAAATACATTTCTGCACTCTGCGAACGCATATCTATCGGATGGCATACCAATTTATCCCAAAAACACGTTTTTAAAAATGTCATTTATTTATGTGTTATTTTTGCATAAAATGCACTCTGCGAACGCATATCTATCGGATGGCATACCAATTTATCCCAGAAACACGTTTTTAAAAATGTCATTTATTTATATGTTATTTTTGCATAAAAGCAAAACTACTCGTCCAAATTTGATAAAAAATACATTTCTGCACTCTGCGAACGCATATCTATCGGATGGCATACCAATTTATCCCAAAAACACGTTTTTAAAAATGTCATTTATTTATGTGTTATTTTTGCATAGAAGCAAAACTACTCGTCCAAATTTGATAAAAAATACATTTCTGCACTCTGCGAACGCATATCTATCGGATGGCATACCAATTTATCCCAAAAACACGTTTTTAAAAATGTCATTTATTTATATGTTATTTTTGCATAAAAGCAAAACTACTCGTCCAAATTTGATTAAAAAATACATTTCTGCACTCTGCGAACGCATATCTATCGGATGGCATACCAATTTATCCCGTTTTTAAAAATGTCATTTATTTATGTGTTATTTTTGCATAAAAGCAAAACTACTCGTCCAAATTTGATAAAAAATACATTTCTGCACTCTGCGAACGCATATCTATCGGATGGCATACCAATTTATCCCAAAAACACGTTTTTAAAAATGTCATTTATTTATATGTTATTTTTGCATAAAAGCAAAACTACTCGTCCAAATTTGATAAAAAATACATTTCTGCACTCTGCGAACGCATATCTATCGGATGGCATACCAATTTATCCCAAAAACACGTTTTTAAAAATGTCATTTATTTATGTGTTATTTTTGCATAAAATGCACTCTGCGAACGCATATCTATCGGATGGCATACCAATTTATCCCAAAAACACGTTTTTAAAAATGTCATTTATTTATATGTTATTTTTGCATAAAAGCAAAACTACTCGTCCAAATTTGATAAAAAATACATTTCTGCACTCTGCGAACGCATATCTATCGGATGGCATACCAATTTATCCCAAAAACACGTTTTTAAAAATGTCATTTATTTATGTGTTATTTTTGCATAGAAGCAAAACTACTCGTCCAAATTTGATAAAAAATACATTTCTGCACTCTGCGAACGCATATCTATCGGATGGCATACCAATTTATCCCAAAAACACCTTTTTAAAAATGTCATTTATTTATATGTTATTTTTGCATAAAAGCAAAACTACTCGTCCAAATTTGATTAAAAAATACATTTCTGCACTCTGCGAACGCATATCTATCGGATGGCATACCAATTTATCCCGTTTTTAAAAATGTCATTTATTTATGTGTTATTTTTGCATAAAAGCAAAACTACTCGTCCAAATTTGATAAAAAATACATTTCTGCACTCTGCGAACGCATATCTATCGGATGGCATACCAATTTATCCCAAAAACACGTTTTTAAAAATGTCATTTATTTATATGTTATTTTTGCATAAAAGCAAAACTACTCGTCCAAATTTGATAAAAAATACATTTCTGCACTCTGCGAACGCATATCTATCGGATGGCATACCAATTTATCCCAAAAACACGTTTTTAAAAATGTCATTTATTTATATGTTATTTTTGCATAGAAGCAAAACTACTCGTCCAAATTTGATAAAAAATACATTTCTGCACTCTGCGAACGCATATCTATCGGATGGCATACCAATTTATCCCAAAAACACGTTTTTAAAAATGTCATTTATTTATATGTTATTTTTGCATAAAAGCAAAACTACTCGTCCAAATTTGATAAAAAATACATTTCTGCACTCTGCGAACGCATATCTATCGGATGGCATACCAATTTATCCCAAAAACACGTTTTTAAAAATGTCATTTATTTATATGTTATTTTTGCATAAAAGCAAAACTACTCGTCCAAATTTGATAAAAAATACATTTCTGCACTCTGCGAACGCATATCTATCGGATGGCATACCAATTTATCCAAAAAACACGTTTTTAAAAATGTCATTTATTTATATGTTATTTTTGCATAGAAGCAAAACTACTCGTCCAAATTTGATAAAAAATACATTTCTGCACTCTGCGAACGCATATCTATCGGATGGCATACCAATTTATCCCAAAAACACGTTTTTAAAAATGTCATTTATTTATATGTTATTTTTGCATAAAAGCAAAACTACTCGTCCAAATTTGATAAAAAATACATTTCTGCACTCTGCGAACGCATATCTATCGGATGGCATACCAATTTATCCAAAAAACACGTTTTTAAAAATGTCATTTATTTATATGTTATTTTTGCATAGAAGCAAAACTACTCGTCCAAATTTGATAAAAAATACATTTCTGCACTCTGCGAACGCATATCTATCGGATGGCATACCAATTTATCCCAAAAACACGTTTTTAAAAATGTCATTTATTTATATGTTATTTTTGCATAAAAGCAAAACTACTCGTCCAAATTTGATAAAAAATACATTTCTGCACTCTGCGAACGCATATCTATCGGATGGCATACCAATTTATCCCAAAAACACGTTTTTAAAAATGTCATTTATTTATATGTTATTTTTGCATAAAAGCAAAACTACTCGTCCAAATTTGATAAAAAATACATTTCTGCACTCTGCGAACGCATATCTATCGGATGGCATACCAATTTATCCCAAAAACACGTTTTTAAAAACGTCATTTATTTATATGTTATTTTTGCATAAAAGCAAAACTACTCGTCCAAATTTGATAAAGAATACATTTCTGCACTCTGCGAACGCATATCTATCGGATGGCATACCAATTTATCCCAAAAACACGTTTTTAAAAATGTCATTTATTTATATGTTATTTTTGCATAAAAGCAAAACTACTCGTCCAAATTTGATAAAAAATACATTTCTGCACTCTGCGAACGCATATCTATCGGATGGCATACCAATTTATCCCAAAAACACGTTCTTAAAAATGTCATTTATTTATATGTTATTTTTGCATAAAAGCAAAACTACTCGTCCAAATTTGATAAAAAATACATTTCTGCACTCTGCGAACGCATATCTATCGGATGGCATACCAATTTATCCCAAAAACACGTTTTTAAAAATGTCATTTATTTATATGTTATTTTTGCATAAAAGCAAAACTACTCGTCCAAATTTGATAAAAAATACATTTCTGCACTCTGCGAACGCATATCTATCGGATGGCATACCAATTTATCCAAAAAACACGTTTTTAAAAGTGTCATTTATTTATATGTTATTTTTGCATAGAAGCAAAACTACTCGTCCAAATTTGATAAAAAATACATTTCTGCACTCTGCGAACGCATATCTATCGGATGGCATACCAATTTATCCCAAAAACACGTTTTTAAAAATGTCATTTATTTATATGTTATTTTTGCATAAAAGCAAAACTACTCGTCCAAATTTGATAAAAAATACATTTCTGCACTCTGCGAACGCATATCTATCGGATGGCATACCAATTTATCCCAAAAACACGTTTTTAAAAATGTCATTTATTTATATGTTATTTTTGCATAAAAGCAAAACTACTCGTCCAAATTTGATAAAAAATACATTTCTGCACTCTGCGAACGCATATCTATCGGATGGCATACCAATTTATCCCAAAAACACGTTTTTAAAAATGTCATTTATTTATATGTTATTCTTGCATAGAAGCAAAACTACTCGTCCAAATTTGATAAAAAATACATTTCTGCACTCTGCGAAACGCATATCTATCGGATGGCATACCAATTTATCCCAAAAACACGTTTTTAAAAATGTCATTTATTTATATGTTATTTTTGCATAAAAGCAAAACTACTCGTCCAAATTTGATAAAAAATACATTTCTGCACTCTGCGAACGCATATCTATCGGATGGCCTACCAATTTATCCCAAAAACACGTTTTTAAAAATGTCTATTATTTATATGTTATTTTTGCATAAAAGCAAAACTACTCGTCCAAATTTGATAAAAATTACATTTCTGCACTCTGCGAACGCATATCTATTGGATGGCATACCAATTTATCCCAAAAACACGTTTTTAAAAATGTCTATTATTTATATGTTATTTTTGCATAAAAGCAAAACTACTCGTCCAAATTTGATAAAAAATACATTTCTGCACTCTGCGAACGCATATCTATCGGATGGCATACCAATTTATCCCAAAAACACGTTTTTAAAAATGTCATTTATTTATATGTTATTTTTGCATAAAAGCAAAACTACTCGTCCAAATTTGATAAAAAATACATTTCTGCACTCTGCGAACGCATATCTATCGGATGGCATACCAATTTATCCCAAAAACACGTTTTTAAAAATGTCTATTATTTATATGTTATTTTTGCATAAAAGCAAAACTACTCGTCCAAATTTGATAAAAAATACATTTCTGCACTCTGCGAACGCATATCTATCGGATGGCATACCAATTTATCCCGAAAACACGTTTTTAAAAATGTCTATTATTTATATGTTATTTTTGCATAAAAGCAAAACTACTCGTCCAAATTTGATAAAAAATACATTTCTGCACTCTGCGAACGCATATCTATCGGATGGCATACCAATTTATCGAAAAAACACGTTTTTAAAAATGTCTATTATTTCTATGTTATTTTTGCATAAAAGCAAAACTACTCGTCCAAATTTGATAAAAAATACATTTCTGCACTCTGCGAACGCATATCTATCGGATGGCGTACCAATTTATCCCAAAAACACGTTTTTAAAAATGTCTATTATTTATATGTTATTTTTGCATAAAAGCAAAACTACTCGTCCAAATTTGATAAAAAATACATTTCTGCACTCTGCGAACGCATATCTATCGGATGGCATACCAATTTATCCCAAAACACGTTTTTAAAAATGTCTATTATTTATATGTTATTTTTGCATAAAAGCAAAACTACTCGTCCAAATTTGATAAAAAATACATTTCTGCACTCTGCGAACGCATATCTATCGGATGGCGTACCAATTTATCCCAAAAACACGTTTTTAAAAATGTCATTTATTTATATGTTATTTTTGCATAAAAGCAAAACTACTCGTCCAAATTTGATAAAAAATACATTTCTGCACTCTGCGAACGCATATCTATCGGATGGCGTACCAATTTATCCCAAAAACACGTTTTTAAAAATGTCTATTATTTATATGTTATTTTTGCATAAAAGCAAAACTACTCGTCCAAATTTGATAAAAAATACATTTCTGCACTCTGCGAACGCATATCTATCGGATGGCATACCAATTTATCCCAAAAACACGTTTTTAAAAATGTCTATTATTTCTATGTTATTTTTGCATAAAAGCAAAACTACTCGTCCAAATTTGATAAAAAATACATTTCTGCACTCTGCGAACGCATATCTATCGGATGGCGTACCAATTTATCCCAAAAACACGTTTTTAAAAATGTCTATTATTTATATGTTATTTTTGCATAAAAGCAAAACTACTCGTCCAAATTTGATAAAAAATACATTTCTGCACTCTGCGAACGCATATCTATCGGATGGCATACCAATTTATCCCAAAAACACGTTTTTAAAAATGTCTATTATTTATATGTTATTTTTGCATAAAAGCAAAACTACTCGTCCAAATTTGATAAAAAATACATTTCTGCACTCTGCGAACGCATATCTATCGGATGGCATACCAATTTATCCCAAAAACACGTTTTTAAAAATGTCATTTATTTCTATGTTATTTTTGCATAAAAGCAAAACTACTCGTCCAAATTTGATAAAAAATACATTTCTGCACTCTGCGAACGCATATCTATCGGATGGCATACCAATTTATCCCAAAAACACGTTTTTAAAAATGTCTATTATTTATATGTTATTTTTGCATAAAAGCAAAACTACTCGTCCAAATTTGATAAAAAATACATTTCTGCACTCTGCGAACGCATATCTATCGGATGGCCTACCAATTTATCCCAAAAACACGTTTTTAAAAATGTCTATTATTTATATGTTATTTTTGCATAAAAGCAAAACTACTCGTCCAAATTTGATAAAAATTACATTTCTGCACTCTTCGAACGCATATCTATCGGATGGCATACCAATTTATCCCAAAAACACGTTTTTAAAAATGTCTATTATTTATATGTTATTTTTGCATAAAAGCAAAACTACTCGTCCAAATTTGATAAAAAATACATTTCTGCACTCTGCGAACGCATATCTATCGGATGGCATACCAATTTATCCCAAAAACACGTTTTTAAAAATGTCATTTATTTATATGTTATTTTTGCATAAAAGCAAAACTACTCGTCCAAATTTGATAAAAAATACATTTCTGCACTCTGCGAACGCATATCTATCGGATGGCATACCAATTTATCCCAAAAACACGTTTTTAAAAATGTCTATTATTTATATGTTATTTTTGCATAAAAGCAAAACTACTCGTCCAAATTTGATAAAAAATACATTTCTGCACTCTGCGAACGCATATCTATCGGATGGCATACCAATTTATCCCGAAAACACGTTTTTAAAAATGTCTATTATTTATATGTTATTTTTGCATAAAAGCAAAACTACTCGTCCAAATTTGATAAAAAATACATTTCTGCACTCTGCGAACGCATATCTATCGGATGGCATACCAATTTATCGAAAAAACACGTTTTTAAAAATGTCTATTATTTCTATGTTATTTTTGCATAAAAGCAAAACTACTCGTCCAAATTTGATAAAAAATACATTTCTGCACTCTGCGAACGCATATCTATCGGATGGCGTACCAATTTATCCCAAAAACACGTTTTTAAAAATGTCTATTATTTATATGTTATTTTTGCATAAAAGCAAAACTACTCGTCCAAATTTGATAAAAAATACATTTCTGCACTCTGCGAACGCATATCTATCGGATGGCATACCAATTTATCCCAAAAACACGTTTTTAAAAATGTCTATTATTTATATGTTATTTTTGCATAAAAGCAAAACTACTCGTCCAAATTTGATAAAAAATACATTTCTGCACTCTGCGAACGCATATCTATCGGATGGCGTACCAATTTATCCCAAAAACACGTTTTTAAAAATGTCATTTATTTATATGTTATTTTTGCATAAAAGCAAAACTACTCGTCCAAATTTGATAAAAAATACATTTCTGCACTCTGCGAACGCATATCTATCGGATGGCGTACCAATTTATCCCAAAAACACGTTTTTAAAAATGTCTATTATTTATATGTTATTTTTGCATAAAAGCAAAACTACTCGTCCAAATTTGATAAAAAATACATTTCTGCACTCTGCGAACGCATATCTATCGGATGGCATACCAATTTATCCCAAAAACACGTTTTTAAAAATGTCTATTATTTCTATGTTATTTTTGCATAAAAGCAAAACTACTCGTCCAAATTTGATAAAAAATACATTTCTGCACTCTGCGAACGCATATCTATCGGATGGCGTACCAATTTATCCCAAAAACACGTTTTTAAAAATGTCTATTATTTATATGTTATTTTTGCATAAAAGCAAAACTACTCGTCCAAATTTGATAAAAAATACATTTCTGCACTCTGCGAACGCATATCTATCGGATGGCATACCAATTTATCCCAAAAACACGTTTTTAAAAATGTCTATTATTTATATGTTATTTTTGCATAAAAGCAAAACTACTCGTCCAAATTTGATAAAAAATACATTTCTGCACTCTGCGAACGCATATCTATCGGATGGCATACCAATTTATCCCAAAAACACGTTTTTAAAAATGTCATTTATTTCTATGTTATTTTTGCATAAAAGCAAAACTACTCGTCCAAATTTGATAAAAAATACATTTCTGCACTCTGCGAACGCATATCTATCGGATGGCGTACCAATTTATCCCAAAAACACGTTTTTAAAAATGTCTATTATTTATATGTTATTTTTGCATAAAAGCAAAACTACTCGTCCAAATTTGATAAAAAATACATTTCTGCACTCTGCGAACGCATATCTATCGGATGGCATACCAATTTATCCCAAAAACACGTTTTTAAAAATGTCATTTATTTATATGTTATTTTTGCATAAAAGCAAAACTACTCGTCCAAATTTGATAAAAAATACATTTCTGCACTCTGCGAACGCATATCTATCGGATGGCATACCAATTTATCGCAAAAACAAGTTTTTAAAAATGTCTATTATTTATATGTTATTTTTGCATAAAAGCAAAACTACTCGTCCAAATTTGATAAAAAATACATTTCTGCACTCTGCGAACGCATATCTATCGGATGGCATACCAATTTATCGAAAAAACACGTTTTTAAAAATGTCTATTATTTATATGTTATTTTTGCATAAAAGCAAAACTACTCGTCCAAATTTGATAAAAAATACATTTCTGCACTCTGCGAACGCATATCTATCGGATGGCATACCAATTTATCGAAAAAACACGTTTTTAAAAATGTCTATTATTTATATGTTATTTTTGCATAAAAGCAAAACTACTCGTCCAAATTTGATAAAAAATACATTTCTGCACTCTGCGAACGCATATCTATCGGATGGCATACCAATTTATCCCAAAAACACGTTTTTAAAAATGTCTATTATTTATATGTTATTTTTGCATAAAAGCAAAACTACTCGTCCAAATTTGATAAAAAATACATTTCTGCACTCTGCGAACGCATATCTATCGGATGGCATACCAATTTATCCCAAAAACACGTTTTTAAAAATGTCTATTATTTATATGTTATTTTTGCATAAAAGCAAAACTACTCGTCCAAATTTGATAAAAAATACATTTCTGCACTCTGCGAACGCATATCTATCGGATGGCATACCAATTTATACCAAAAACACGTTTTTAAAAATGTCATTTATTTATATGTTATTTTTGCATAAAAGCAAAACTACTCGTCCAAATTTGATAAAAAATACATTTCTGCACTCTGCGAACGCATATCTATCGGATGGCATACCAATTTATCGAAAAAACACGTTTTTAAAAATGTCTATTATTTATATGTTATTTTTGCATAAAAGCAAAACTACTCGTCCAAATTTGATAAAAAATACATTTCTGCACTCTGCGAACGCATATCTATCGGATGGCATACCAATTTATCGAAAAAACACGTTTTTAAAAATGTCTATTATTTATATGTTATTTTTGCATAAAAGCAAAACTACTCGTCCAAATTTGATAAAAAATACATTTCTGCACTCTGCGAACGCATATCTATCGGATGGCATACCAATTTATCCCAAAAACACGTTTTTAAAAATGTCTATTATTTATATGTTATTTTTGCATAAAAGCAAAACTACTCGTCCAAATTTGATAAAAAATACATTTCTGCACTCTGCGAACGCATATCTATCGGATGGCGTACCAATTTATCCCAAAAACACGTTTTTAAAAATGTCTATTATTTATATGTTATTTTTGCATAAAAGCAAAACTACTCGTCCAAATTTGATAAAAAATACATTTCTGCACTCTGCGAACGCATATCTATCGGATGGCATACCAATTTATCCCAAAAACACGTTTTTAAAAATGTCATTTATTTATATGTTATTTTTGCATAAAAGCAAAACTACTCGTCCAAATTTGATAAAAAATACATTTCTGCACTCTGCGAACGCATATCTATCGGATGGCATACCAATTTATCCCAAAAACACGTTTTTAAAAATGTCTATTATTTATATGTTATTTTTGCATAAAAGCAAAACTACTCGTCCAAATTTGATAAAAAATACATTTCTGCACTCTGCGAACGCATATCTATCGGATGGCATACCAATTTATCCCAAAAACACGTTTTTAAAAATGTCTATTATTTATATGTTATTTTTGCATAAAAGCAAAACTACTCGTCCAAATTTGATAAAAAATACATTTCTGCACTCTGCGAACGCATATCTATCGGATGGCATACCAATTTATCCCAAAAACACGTTTTTAAAAATGTCTATTATTTATATGTTATTTTTGCATAAAAGCAAAACTACTCGTCCAAATTTGATAAAAAATACATTTCTGCACTCTGCGAACGCATATCTATCGGATGGCATACCAATTTATCCCAAAAACACGTTTTTAAAAATGTCTATTATTTATATGTTATTTTTGCATAAAAGCAAAACTACTCGTCCAAATTTGATAAAAAATACATTTCTGCACTCTGCGAACGCATATCTATCGGATGGCATACCAATTTATCCCAAAAACACGTTTTTAAAAATGTCATTTATTTATATGTTATTTTTGCATAAAAGCAAAACTACTCGTCCAAATTTGATAAAAAATACATTTCTGCACTCTGCGAACGCATATCTATCGGATGGCATACCAATTTATCCCAAAAACACGTTTTTAAAAATGTCTATTATTTATATGTTATTTTTGCATAAAAGCAAAACTACTCGTCCAAATTTGATAAAAAATACATTTCTGCACTCTGCGAACGCATATCTATCGGATGGCATACCAATTTATCCCAAAAACACGTTTTTAAAAATGTCTATTATTTATATGTTATTTTTGCATAAAAGCAAAACTACTCGTCCAAATTTGATAAAAAATACATTTCTGCACTCTGCGAACGCATATCTATCGGATGGCATACCAATTTATCCCAAAAACACGTTTTTAAAAATGTCTATTATTTATATGTTATTTTTGCATAAAAGCAAATCTGCTCGTCCAAATTTGATAAAAAATACATTTCTGCACTCTGCGAACGCTTATCTGTCGGATGGCATACCAATTTATCCCAAAAAAACGTTTTTAAAAATGTCATTTATTTATATGTTATTTTTGCATAAAAGCAAAACTACTCGTCCAAATTTTATAAAAAATACATTTCTGCACTCTGCGAACGCATATCTATCGGATGGCATACCAATTTATCCCAAAAAAACGTTTTTAAAAATGTCTATTATTTATATGTTATTTTTGCATAAAAGCAAAACTACTCGTCCAAATTTGATAAAAAATACATTTCTGCACTCTGCGAACGCATATCTATCGGATGGCATACCAATTTATCCCAAAAACACGTTTTTAAAAATGTCTATTATTTATATGTTATTTTTGCATAAAAGCAAAACTACTCGTCCAAATTTGATAAAAAATACATTTCTGCACTCTGCGAACGCATATCTATCGGATGGCATACCAATTTATCCCAAAAACACGTTTTTAAAAATGTCTATTATTTATATGTTATTTTTGCATAAAAGCAAAACTACTCGTCCAAATTTTATAAAAAATACATTTCTGCACTCTGCGAACGCATATCTATCGGATGGCATACCAATTTATCCCAAAAACACGTTTTTAAAAATGTCATTTATTTATATGTTATTTTTGCATAAAAGCAAAACTACTCGTCCAAATTTGATAAAAAAATACATTTCTGCACTCTGCGAACGCATATCTATCGGATGGCATACCAATTTATCCCAAAAACACGTTTTTAAAAATGTCTATTATTTATATGTTATTTTTGCATAAAAGCAAAACTACTCGTCCAAATTTCATAAAAAATACATTTCTGCACTCTGCGAACGCTTATCTATCGGATGGCATACCAATTTATCCCAAAAAACGTTTTTAAAAATGTCATTTATTTATATGTTATTTTTGCATAAAAGCAAAACTACTCGTCCAAATTTGATAAAAAATACATTTCTGCACTTTGCGAACGCATATCTATCGGATGGCATACCAATTTATCCCAAAAACACGTTTTTAAAAATGTCTATTATTTATATGTTATTTTTGCATAAAAGCAAAACTACTCGTCCAAATTTGATAAAAAATACATTTCTGCACTCTGCGAACGCATATCTATCGGATGGCATACCAATTTATCCCAAAAACACGTTTTTAAAAATGTCATTTATTTATATGTTATTTTTGCATAAAAGCAAAACTACTCGTCCAAATTTGATAAAAAATACATTTCTGCACTCTGCGAACGCTTATCTATCGGATGGCATACCAATTTATCCCAAAAACACGTTTTTAAAAATGTCATTTATTTATATGTTATTTTTGCATAAAAGCAAAACTACTCCTCCAAATTTGATAAAAAATACATTTCTGCACTCTGCGAACGCATATCTATCGGATGGCATACCAATTTATCCCAAAAACACGTTTTTAAAAATGTCTATTATTTATATGTTATTTTTGCATAAAAGCAAAACTACTCGTCCAAATTTTATAAAAAATACATTTCTGCACTCTGCGAACGCTTATCTATCGGATGGCATACCAATTTATCCCAAAAACACGTTTTTAAAAATGTCATTTATTTATATGTTATTTTTGCATAAAAGCAAAACTACTCGTCCAAATTTGATAAAAAATACATTTCTGCACTCTGCGAACGCTTATCTATCGGATGGCATACCAATTTATCCCAAAAACACGTTTTTAAAAATGTCATTTATTTATATGTTATTTTTGCATAAAAGCAAAACTACTCGTCCAAATTTGATAAAAAATACATTTCTGCACTCTGCGAACGCATATCTATCGGATGGCATACCAATTTATCCCAAAAACACGTTTTTAAAAATGTCTATTATTTATATGTTATTTTTGCATAAAAGCAAAACTACTCGTCCAAATTTTATAAAAAATACATTTCTGCACTCTGCGAACGCTTATCTATCGGATGGCATACCAATTTATCCCAAAAACACGTTTTTAAAAATGTCATTTATTTATATGTTATTTTTGCGAACGCTTATCTGTCGGATGGCATACCAATTTATCCCAAAAAAACGTTTTTAAAAATGTCATTTATTTATATGTTATTTTTGCATAAAAGCAAAACTACTCGTCCAAATTTTATAAAAAATACATTTCTGCACTCTGCGAACGCATATCTATCGGATGGCATACCAATTTATCCCAAAAAAACGTTTTTAAAAATGTCTATTATTTATATGTTATTTTTGCATAAAAGCAAAACTACTCGTCCAAATTTGATAAAAAATACATTTCTGCACTCTGCGAACGCATATCTATCGGATGGCATACCAATTTATCCCAAAAACACGTTTTTAAAAATGTCTATTATTTATATGTTATTTTTGCATAAAAGCAAAACTACTCGTCCAAATTTGATAAAAAATACATTTCTGCACTCTGCGAACGCATATCTATCGGATGGCATACCAATTTATCCCAAAAACACGTTTTTAAAAATGTCTATTATTTATATGTTATTTTTGCATAAAAGCAAAACTACTCGTCCAAATTTTATAAAAAATACATTTCTGCACTCTGCGAACGCATATCTATCGGATGGCATACCAATTTATCCCAAAAACACGTTTTTAAAAATGTCATTTATTTATATGTTATTTTTGCATAAAAGCAAAACTACTCGTCCAAATTTGATAAAAAAATACATTTCTGCACTCTGCGAACGCATATCTATCGGATGGCATACCAATTTATCCCAAAAACACGTTTTTAAAAATGTCTATTATTTATATGTTATTTTTGCATAAAAGCAAAACTACTCGTCCAAATTTCATAAAAAATACATTTCTGCACTCTGCGAACGCTTATCTATCGGATGGCATACCAATTTATCCCAAAAAACGTTTTTAAAAATGTCATTTATTTATATGTTATTTTTGCATAAAAGCAAAACTACTCGTCCAAATTTGATAAAAAATACATTTCTGCACTTTGCGAACGCATATCTATCGGATGGCATACCAATTTATCCCAAAAACACGTTTTTAAAAATGTCTATTATTTATATGTTATTTTTGCATAAAAGCAAAACTACTCGTCCAAATTTGATAAAAAATACATTTCTGCACTCTGCGAACGCATATCTATCGGATGGCATACCAATTTATCCCAAAAACACGTTTTTAAAAATGTCATTTATTTATATGTTATTTTTGCATAAAAGCAAAACTACTCGTCCAAATTTGATAAAAAATACATTTCTGCACTCTGCGAACGCTTATCTATCGGATGGCATACCAATTTATCCCAAAAACACGTTTTTAAAAATGTCATTTATTTATATGTTATTTTTGCATAAAAGCAAAACTACTCCTCCAAATTTGATAAAAAATACATTTCTGCACTCTGCGAACGCATATCTATCGGATGGCATACCAATTTATCCCAAAAACACGTTTTTAAAAATGTCTATTATTTATATGTTATTTTTGCATAAAAGCAAAACTACTCGTCCAAATTTTATAAAAAATACATTTCTGCACTCTGCGAACGCTTATCTATCGGATGGCATACCAATTTATCCCAAAAACACGTTTTTAAAAATGTCATTTATTTATATGTTATTTTTGCATAAAAGCAAAACTACTCGTCCAAATTTGATAAAAAATACATTTCTGCACTCTGCGAACGCTTATCTATCGGATGGCATACCAATTTATCCCAAAAACACGTTTTTAAAAATGTCATTTATTTATATGTTATTTTTGCATAAAAGCAAAACTACTCGTCCAAATTTGATAAAAAATACATTTCTGCACTCTGCGAACGCATATCTATCGGATGGCATACCAATTTATCCCAAAAACACGTTTTTAAAAATGTCTATTATTTATATGTTATTTTTGCATAAAAGCAAAACTACTCGTCCAAATTTTATAAAAAATACATTTCTGCACTCTGCGAACGCTTATCTATCGGATGGCATACCAATTTATCCCAAAAACACGTTTTTAAAAATGTCATTTATTTATATGTTATTTTTGCATAAAAGCAAAACTACTCGTCCAAATTTGATAAAAAATACATTTCTGCACTCTGCGAACGCATATCTATCGGATGGCATACCAATTTATCGAAAAAACACTTTTTTAAAAATGTCTATTATTTATATGTTATTTTTGCATAAAAGCAAAACTACTCGTCCAAATTTTATTAAAATTACATTTCTGCACTCTGCGAACGCATATCTATCGGATGGCATACCAATTTATCCCAAAAACACGTTTTTAAAAATGTCTATTATTTATATGTTATTTTTGCATAAAAGCAAAACTACTCGTCCAAATTTGATAAAAAATACATTTCTGCACTCTGCGAACGCATATCTATCGGATGGCATACCAACACGTTTTTAAAAATGTCTATTATTTATATGTTATTTTTGCATAAAAGCAAAACTACTCGTCCAAATTTGATAAAAAATACATTTCTGCACTCTGCGAACGCATATCTATCGGATGGCATACCAATTTATCCCAAAAACACGTTTTTAAAAATGTCTATTATTTATATGTTATTTTTGCATAAAAGCAAAACTACTCGTCCAAATTTGATAAAAAATACATTTCTGCACTCTGCGAACGCATATCTATTGGATGGCATACCAATTTATCGAAAAAACACGTTTTTAAAAATGTCATTTATTTATATGTTATTTTTGCATAAAAGCAAAACTACTCGTCCAAATTTGATAAAAAATACATTTCTGCACTCTGCGAACGCATATCTATCGGATGGCATACCAATTTATCCCAAAAACACGTTTTTAAAAATGTCTATTATTTATATGTTATTTTTGCATAAAAGCAAAACTACTCGTCCAAATTTGATAAAAAATACATTTCTGCACTCTGCGAACGCATATCTATCGGATGGCATACCAATTTATCGAAAAAACACGTTTTTAAAAATGTCTATTATTTATATGTTATTTTTGCATAAAAGCAAAACTACTCGTCCAAATTTGATAAAAAATACATTTCTGCACTCTGCGAACGCATATCTATCGGATGGCATACCAATTTATCCCAAAAACACGTTTTTAAAAATGTCTATTATTTATATGTTATTTTTGCATAAAAGCAAACCTACTCGTCCAAATTTGATAAAAAATACATTTCTGCACTCTGCGAACGCATATCTATCGGATGGCATACCAACACGTTTTTAAAAATGTCTATTATTTATATGTTATTTTTGCATAAAAGCAAAACTACTCGTCCAAATTTGATAAAAAATACATTTCTGCACTCTGCGAACGCATATCTATCGGATGGCATACCAATTTATCCCAAAAACACGTTTTTAAAAATGTCATTTATTTATATGTTATTTTTGCATAAAAGCAAAACTACTCGTCCAAATTTGATAAAAAATACATTTCTGCACTCTGCGAACGCATATCTATCGGATGGCATACCAATTTATCCCAAAAACACGTTTTTAAAAATGTCTATTATTTATATGTTATTTTTGCATAAAAGCAAAACTACTCGTCCAAATTTGATAAAAAATACATTTCTGCACTCTGCGAACGCATATCTATCGGATGGCATACCAATTTATCCCAAAAACACGTTTTTAAAAATGTCTATTATTTATATGTTATTTTTGCATAAAAGCAAAACTACTCGTCCAAATTTGATAAAAAATACATTTCTGCACTCTGCGAACTAGAGTTGAGCTAAGTCGTGAAATTTAGTGCACAGATATAATTGTGATTGTGATTTGAAATTCACTGCGATTTTAAACAGTGAACGCGAATTGTGATTTTTCACAAAAGAAAGACTTGCCCAAACCAAAGTGCGACAGTGCGACACGAACTTTTATATAAAAAACGCTTTGCGCTACTTCGCGTTTGGTGTGGGTACTTCCATTTGACGCTGTGTAAATAAATGTATCCGCACTGTCGCACTTTGGTTTGGGCAACCCATAAAACGAAAAAGTCCCAATTGAAGAACTTTTTGCATATGCTTTTTCAAATAAGAAGTACTTGTCTTGTACGATATTTTTGCTTTACATAGTTTGCACTTGGCAACACAAAAAACTTGTTTTGTTTCTTGATTGCATATTTTTATTCCTTTTAACAAATACAATAATTAAATTATTTTTAACTAATTATAAAAAAAACAGGACGATCATAAAACGTATGGGCTTTCTCTTTTCGTATTCACAAAGCAACTGATTAAATCGTTATATTTAAATTTCAAACCCCAAGATTCATAAATTTAAATTTCAACCACCAAGATTCATCGGACAAAAAACACATCAAACCTTAATAAATCTTAAATCGCTCCCACTCAAACGTTAACAATTACAAAAAAGAAATAAACATCAAATTCAAAACAACACAGATACACACTTACTTCAAAGTTCGAACCTCACTCAATCCTAAAAAAAAAACCAAAAGAACACGATTCTTTCACACGGTCATATCATAAACCGAACCGTTGAAAAAAAAAAAACTAAAAACGAAACTGGTTCTGCTTCCTTCCTTCTCACTCCTAAACAAAAAGTAAAGAAAAGAAAAATAACCCAACCGAAACATAGCCGCACGCAGATTATATACACACTTGCACTTGCGCACTTGTTTTATTTATTCATCCCTTCGATTTCATTTAATCTCGTCATCGTCATCATCATCGTCTTCGTCGTCATCGTTGTCATCATCGTCACCGTCATCGTCGCTCTCGTCCTCGTCTTCACTCTTTCAATTTTTTTCCCAGTTTGCAGTTTATTTCACAATCCACCCCTTTCTTGTTTAAAGTCACAACTTAGAAATCATGCATCATATTCATACAAAACAACTTCACTCTTCACTTGTTTTTTCACAATTCGCATGAGTTGTTTGAAATCGTGAAATACGCGAAACCGTGATTTGTGCGAAATCGTGAAATGCGCGAAACCGTGATTTCACAGATTATTTTGAAAAACTTCACAGATCGTGAACGTGACTTTTAAGTCACAAGTATGAAATCGCAGGTATACATTTTTCGCTCTTCACTATAGTATACTGGTAAAATAACCGCCGTGGTAAACCATTTAAACTTGAATTAAAAAAATCTATATTATAAGTATTAATTTTAAATTCACTAGGAGCATTCGAATTATGCACATTTTTATCACAATTGGTCCGTTTCATTAAATCGTAAATACTCCGTAATTTTGTATATCTTAAATTACTATTAATTATTAAATTAAATTCATTATTTGTATAGCAAGTTTTAATGTTTAAGATATCTCTCGGGAAGTTTTCGTCACTAAGTTCAATTTTGTTATTTTCGCTGTTGAAATATTTATCACAATTTTTGTCGTTAGAATAAGTTTTACTAAAATTTTCATAATCGTTTATAGCAAAGTTATTAATTTTTTTTTTTTTTAAAGCAGCATAATTTTCAAATTTCTTAATATCATAATTTTGAGCATAATTTAATAACATAATTTAATTTGACTTGCTTGTAAAAAATCTCTACCGAGAACAACAGAGTTGGTCATTGTTTTATTTTTAACAACATGCAACATGAAACTTATAGGACTATCACTTACAAAAATAACACATTTAACTTGTCCAAGAATCGTCAGTTTTACTTCGTTTATTCCAAAATATTGAATGTTGTCTTCTTTGAGTGGCAAAATTGCAAAAGGTGGTATAAATTGCTTCTGGACGAGACTTATAGGGCTTCCTGTATCTACCATAGTCCGTGCTTGAATTTCAAAAACATCATTAGTAAAATTGTTTAAAAATCTGTACTTAACATCAATTGTAAAATCGTCGTTTATCATTCTCGGCATTACTTCTTTATCGTTAGCATCTGATTCATTTTCGGCTTGCTGTACCAAAAGTACTGCGGTTGGATTTGCAGATGGATTCACAGGAAACTTGATGACATTGCAAGCAAGAGCTAAATGCCCCTGTTTTCCACACTTGAAGCAGCTTCCTTCTTCCCGTCGTGGCCTTGGACAACTGTTGGCAATGTGTCCAGGCTCATTGCAATTGAAACACCGGTCAATTACATGTCGACTAGTAAGGTTATCTGATGACAGTGCAGTCGTCTTCACAAATGTAGCAGTGTCTTCTGTTTCTGGAGCGTAAGATTTCAATTTTTGGTACTTCTTAAGCATTTGTTTAAGTTCATTGATACTTTTCGCAGTCAAAAGGAGTTGTTTATTACAAAAAGCATCAGGAATATTCCTTTTATGATGTAATAAATTAAGTCCTCGTCTTCGATATCAGCATGGAACGCAATTTCCTGCATGGCCAATGTATACTGCTGAATATTCTCGTCCTTTTTTTTCCTTCGGTTCCTAAGGGCATCATGAACATCGGCTGACGTCACTGATCGATGAAACTCTTGAAGTAAGCTTGACTTGAGTTCTGACCAAGCTGTGCAGCGGGAAGAGCGAAGAAATAGTTTGGCGGTGCCCTTCAGACTCCGTCTCGCATAAATAAATGATTGTTGCTCGTCCCACCTGTGCAATGTTCTTGCCTCCTCAAAACTTCGCACCCATTGCTTTACAGAAAAGTTATCATCTCCAGAGAAAAAAGGAACAGAGTCTTCGATGTCTATATATGAGAGTGAACACGTGGCACTAGCACTATCGTTTGTTCTACACATAGCTGCAAGTTGTTCGCTGAGTTTTAAAATTTCCTGTTGCTTTTTTATTTTTTCCCGAAGTGTATTGATTTCAAGCTGGAGCTCATCGTCTTCCTCGTCATTAGATGCCTCTTCATCTTGATCACCTGGAAAATGTATGCAGATTTCAGGTTCATCTAACTCGTCCAGATGTTCTCGCAACCTGATCTTCAACGTCGCCTTGTTCCCATCAGTGCTGAGACCAAATCTGGTTAATTTTTCTTTTAAAGAAGCAACAGTGGCCTCTTGCACAAATGTCTCCGCCCGCACTTTAGCCATAGCTTTCCATTTTTTCCTCTTGTCAGTTATCACACACAAACGATAAAAATATCAAACATAAAACATAATTTAACTGATAAACTGAACTGTACAAAAAAAAACGGGGTATAACAGATCGCACTTCTGATATGTAGAGGATGACCAAAACAGGTTAAGTGAAAAGGCGAGGTGCACGCTTTGAACGTTGGACAAGAACTGATCTTTATTTGAAACTTTAACTTTACAATTCGGTAGAATATACGGTAAAATAGATAAATAAGTAAATACATTAAATAGGTCATACGATATTACTTTAATAAATAGGTTATATACCAATTGCATAATGATTCAATACATCAATACATATAATACAAATACTTGGAAGGTTGGAACATTTAATAATACGATAGTATTATTATAATATAATACATGAATAAATAGTAATTCGTGAGTATAACACCTCGGTTACATGAATTAAAGCCTACATTTTTTAGATTTTTCCTATTCGTCTTAACAAAAAAGGTTTCAGCCAAAAGATTCAAAACAATTCAACAAAATCAAAAAAAAACTTTAGACTTTCGTAACAATTGTAATAATGGACCGATATTCGTAAAACCTTGGCCCATCCCGAATTAGGAAAAAAAATTAAAATTATTTGCCCTAGATTTTGCCGAGCCGAACCGTTAGTCGTATTTGTTTTTCGAAAATCGGTCCATTATTACAGTCGTGACAAAATTCTAATGCTTTTTTGCGGACGGTTTTGAATCTTTTGGCCAAAACCTTTTTTTTATTAAGACAAATAAAAAACAAGCTTAGAAACATCGCCGGTAGAGTTTTTCCAGACAAAGCGATTGCAGTTTAGCTTTTTATTAAAAAACAAACAACTAAAATACTAATAAAATATATAATAAACCAAAAACATGCTAAGCACCCTGCCAGATTGCTTTGATTTGTGATTGCATAATTAAACTTTAGATATAAATTAATTTGAACAAAAAACCCAGACAAATATTTAAGAAGAACATTTTGATCAATTTTATATTTATTAGAAAAAAAAAAAATATAAACAAGTTCATTTTACTTCTGGTTCACAAATTTTTATTATCAAAAATATCAAACTTATTATCATATAATTATTCTTAAAGTATAAGAAGCCGGAAGAGTAGATTAACAAGTTTTATTACGGCAACAAAAGAAGATTAACAACTTTTAATTTGTTATTATTTATTTCGTCTGACTAGAATTAATTTATTGTCAACAATAAAAAATGAGATTTAAATAAATTTGACTATAGCCTTGGTGTGACAGCTTTCTTCTTTGCTTTCACATTACTTTTATATAATGTTCAGAAATCATATAAGAATTACCAATCTTAACAAAGTGACTATATAGTTTTCAAGGCCAAAAACAATCAAGTAATTTTCGATAAAGTCAAGAATACAAAAAAGAATTCAGGTCTGAGGGATAATGAGAAATAAATGGCAATACCAAAAGCTTAGGGACGAAACATTTCTTCGAGATGATCTTTAATAACCCTTCTTTGCCTGGATTAAAGAAGAAACATCTTGCTAAACCAGCCAATCGATTTCGTAAAAACCTCTTAAGTCGAGTTTAGATAAAATTTACTTTTTGATTCCATTCAATTCAGTGTATCAGAATCTATTTCTAATCAATTTCTTATCAACAAAAATTACCGGCTGTGGGACATGGACGTCTGAAATTGCCTTCTTCAATTTTTTTTTTGTTTTTTTTTTTGACACGTTAATTCCGAGCGTTCACGGTAAATTGACTGAACAGATAATTTGGTTGTTTTGTTCTATGAGCCTATACGAATTGTCAGTTAAAATTCACTTCTCGGGTTTATTGGGGTTCAATTTATTTGCAGGATTAACAAACTCTGAATAAACTCATCACTGAAAAACTGTCTCTGATAGCCAACAGAATGTGCCATATAAAATTGTTCAATTCAAAAACGTGTAGGGGCTAAAATCATGGAGGTGGGAAATGTGGTGGTTATTTTGTAATTTGATTATCGTCAAACGATATCGAAATGAAAATCAACGCGGATCACATTCACGACTTTTTATTTCATCTTATATACTCGAAAAACCATTCCGGGAACGCCGTCAAACTAAAAATCAAGTTTTCCCTTAAATCAATTTAATTTTTTATCTCTGCGCTCTTAATATTACTGAGGTGAAATTGTCTTCTCACATGCCTCACTAAGAAAAGTGAGAAGAATCGTTATTTATATTTACATAAAAGTTGTATGAAGAAATATTTCTGAATGTAGTTGCAGTGACTAAATATCAATGTTTTTACTAATTTAACGCTCAGATGTATCTACAAATGTTATTACAGGTATGTCTTTGAGGTAGTTTGTGGTTGTAAAAAAGTTTTATTGATAAATAAAGTAAATTAAAATGGGAATTGAAATTCAACTTAATTTATAAGGAACGTACCATCAATGAAGCGTCATTTCGGGAACACCTGTTTTTGAATGAATAAAGACTAAAATTATGATTCAAAATCGATATCACTACAACAAAACCTTGAAAAATATTCCGTTTGGCATTGTAAGAAAGAAAATAAACAATAATAATGATCAAAAAATCATTTTTGGAAACGTCATTTCTGGGAACGCATTTGGGCCATGAATGAATCTTAAAAAAAAATGAAACAAATCTGCATATTTTTGGTATTTGAAGTCAGAATTCAATGTAATTTTGACTTGAATATGGAGTCTTATCATAGAGTTACTGGAAAAAACTTAAAAAATTATTTAGTTCTTTGGTATTTTGGAAAAGGTGGAAAACTGATTTTTTTAAGTAATTTATTCATCATTTTCTAATGGCTTTATCATTTCTGTTAACGCTATTTAATTTTTTTTTATAAAAGCGAAATACATATAACATTTTTATAAAGTAATTCAACATTATTTCAATATGGCACTACTAAAGCTATAGTATCACACGATTTAATCCCAAAATTTGTTTAAAAAATTGTGTAAAAATTTATGTATTTTTGACATAAATATGCACAAAACAATATGAATCACGAATTGGATGACAGAAAATGATTTTATAAACACGATCTGTGTATCATTTGGTGTCATCCGGAATATGTATTTTAATTGCAAATATACAGAATTTTTTGTGTATACACAAATACTACTCGTATAAAATAAATAATTTACAAATTTAAATAGCATTCATTCAACAAAAATGTTATAAGAAATTCACATATTTTTGTAAATAAGCAGCATAAAACACCGCAAAATTACCTAAACTAGTATCACACGATTTGTTTAGACACCAAAATTTGTGTAGAAATTTGTGGATATATTTTTTTCTTCATAAAACCCTCTAAACAATTAATTGGATGAAAGCAAATGGCATGCATGCAGACATGATTTGTATATTATTATTTGGTGTCCTCCAATTTGTGGTTCAAATTTTATTGTGTATTTTCATTTCAAAAATACACAAATTTGTGTGTACCTGCTTAGAAACACAGATAAAATATACAAGTGTTTTTTAAGGTTTATTTAAGAACATTATTTAATTGAATTCTAACAACTGATACTTATTTTGGCTAGGATATTGGAATTTATTTATTTTTTTTTTGTTTCAAACAAATCTATAGACTGTATTAAATTAAAAAATAAAAATAAGTAAATTTTTTCTACAATTTGGACAGTAAAATTTCCCACCTCAAAGATTTTGGCCCATAGGAAATGTAATTAAATTATTTTTGAGTTCGAATAGGATAATATAATAGTTCAATTAGACATTTTCAACATTACAACTAACCATTCCACCATATAAACTTTCTAACCATCAAACTAACCTAAATCTAACAACAAACACAAAACACACAAAAAAAAACACGGAACCACAATTTTGTTAAACGACTCGTGTTCGAGCATCTAAAAATGTGATTCACTTGTTTGTGTTATCCTTAATTAATTAAATATACATGTTCCTCAAATAGAATAGCTGAACATCGAATAAAATTGCTTAATTGGTTGCAACATTGTTGCATGCAAATAAATTACCAGATTCGCTTAAACAACAAAAGCGACGACAACAACAACAACTAGCTAATGCAATTTTCCAAACCACAAAAAACATGTTTACTCAACCATTGCAAGATGTTGTTGTTTGCTTGTTTGTACTTATTTTTGTTTTTTTTTTAAATTTTTTTTTTTTAATTTTTTTTTTTAGATAGAAAAGTAATTCGAGCCAATCTTACATCGATTTTATAAAAGAATAAAAATAAAACAAAAAATGTTTGTGTATAATAAGAAGCAGATACAGCCCCGTGCAACAAAAACAGTTGTTCGCCTATAGTTGTTGTTTGATGACAATTTTCTAAAAATATCTACAAGCTACTCAGTGAAGCAGAATCTTTAGCATTGCTAAACATTTGGTGGCAATAATAATTGTATAGGTTGACTCGATTTGTGCAGCAGCAGTAACATAGACTCTAGTTTGTCTGGGAAAAATGATAGCAACACAAACGAAGGCGAGGACGACAAAGACTAGAAATCCAAGACCAGAAGACGCGACAACTAACCAAACATTGAATACACAAATAGTACCTATTGCACTCATATACCAAAAGGCTTGAGATACAAAATACGAAATTTAAGGTTTTTTTGTTGTTTGTAGTGTGTTTTTGTTTTTTTCTTTGGCTCATCTGAACTGAATGTGACAGTAAACGCTCTCACATCTGTGCTCTGGCTGTTCAGCCAGACAAATCGCAGACTCAGAAATTGGCCGACAACAAAAATTGAGTTTCTGTTGGCAAAATAGCAATATTTGTGCATAATAATGGCTGCCAACTGAGATGAAATTTGAGTAATTTAAAAAAAATGGAAAATAGTTTTAAGCACTACAATTACCGCCGCCTCCGCGGGCCGACGACAAAACCCATGGATTCTGCACATGTATTTAGTTCTTGACGGAAAAAAAATGACGGAATTTACTTGTTTTCGAGTAAATCTAGTATCAGACGGTTTGTATAAACACAATTTTTTGTGTAAACATTTGTGTATTTTTATAATACAAATACACAAACCGTTTAAACAACAAATTTGATGAAGGCAAATGACAGACATTAACAATTTGTGTATCATTTGTGTACAGACTTCGTAAATCGAATATGTGTTGAAACACAAACCGTTTGATGGGGTAAACAAATAACTTATGACTATTTGGGTATCATTTTTGTATGTTAAATAATTTGTATATTCTGAAAATTAAAACATTCACAAATCTCGAGGCGATACACAAATGATTTTGAATTTTAAGATAGATCCTTACTTTCTACAACCTATATCGAGTTCTTCAAAACAATAGCTGTAGCTTGCGTTACTCTTCATTTAAAATGCGTGATTTGGAGGCAGTCAAAAAACATCATCGCTTTAAATAAAAAAGGTAAGTGCCTTAGATGTGAATATCTGAATATGGAGTTCGAAGACCTTTTGTCTGCAAGGTGCATTTAAAGAAGAATACAAAAATAAAACGATTTTTCAATTAATTGTGACACAAAAAAAAAACATTTTACTAATCATAGAATTTTTCTTTCTGATAACGCAAGAACGCAAGTTCAAGAAGTTTAACATCGGGCATTCTGCCTGCAAACGGACTCAAAAAATGCAAAAAATCGATTATCGAAATAATTTTTCTTCTTATAAGAGAACGAAAGTCCAAGGCGATTCACTTAAAAGAAAGGAGTTTGGAAATAATTCTAACAGCAAGATAGTTTTTTATTTCAAAGATAGAGCAGAGCTCAAGAACGAGGGTAATACAACCTACAAAAAGTGACTTGAGTGCTCAGTATAAAGAGAAGTACGATTTTGTAAATATAAACTGTATAAGAAAATGTGTACACCACGGCGTATACGTACTTTTTTTGCATAAACATTTTATTTTTTGTTACCATATAGCTGTTCTAGCTTGAGGCTTGAGCCCCAGAAAGTATTGGTTCACTGTAAGAAATATTCATTTATTTGTTTAATTGTTTTATTTTACTAAGGGACAGTTTTTCTAAAGTCAGTTAAACAGTCAGTTAGTACTCATTCATTAGAAAGAAATAGAAAATCTATGGAAATAGAAAATCTATTTTCCAAAAGTCAGATATTACGTAGTCTTAATTAATTAGTGATTGAAAAATTCTATGTTACTATCTGATTGCTTATGAGTCTAATACGTTATTTTAACTGACTTTTTATTAGAAGATTGAAAAATTGGCTCTAGAAAGACTTCAATACACAATCGAAAAAAAAAAACAATATCAAATACAAATATTTTTACAAATTCCATTTATGTAAAAATATTTATGTATATCGCATGAACCACAAATCTGTCACCACAAATTGATTTGTTTATGGAATATTAGTGTCACGCTGTACACAAACAAAATTTAAGTTTTTGTCGGAAAATATAAATATCGTCTGAAGCACAAATGTTTGTCACAAACGTACATACATAAAATGGATTTTGTCTGAAATTTGTGAAAAATTTGAGTATGCTCAACACAAATGAAATTTGTGTATATTTAAAAATCGTCTGATCTTTGCTTGATAACGTTTTTTTTGCGATAAAAATAATAATAAAATGACATAACGACGACTGCCAACGACTGTCTGATTTTCTGAGATTTTTTAAAAATCCAATAATTTTTTTTTTCGAAAATTTTTATATCAAATAATTTTAAAGTTATTAAGGAGCTTCCGTACAAAAAAAAACTATCAAAATTAGTTCAGTCGTTTAAGTAAATGTCAAAAATAAAGAAACGTTTCTATGGGAGGTACCGTTAGTAGAATTTTTACAAACATTTCTTTTATTGGAAAAAAGTTATCTCTTCCTTGATGGTTATATGGCAGGTACCTACCGTTAGTTTTGGTCCCAAATAATAAATTTAAATTTCCACTCAAGGGAATCACCAACAACCCTTAAATATCAAATTTGAAAAAAATTGATCAGTGAATATGGGCGGATAACACGTAGAAATAAGAAAATAGAATTATTAAAATTTTCAATTTTTTTCCTCATATGTACTATAAAGCCTTCCATTTTGCAAAATTTCAAGGATCTAAGGTGATCGGAAGTGCTTCATACTTTTAATGATCTGTCAATGAGTCAGCCAGTTAGCTACGGTTTTTACAATTTTTGAGGCCCTGTATCTCATAAACTACTCATATTTATTTTTAAAAATTGCTGAGGTGTTCTTGACTTTTTAAAAAAATATTGCAAAATTTGATTTTTGTGGCCTTATTTGTACAGAAATTAGAGGAAGTCGAAAAATGGTCTAAGTTTGTTTCTGTAGATAAGGGTGATGTGCCAATGTTTGTAGAGAACTTGGCGGGGCCCATTGATTTTTCAAAAACGGGTAAATGCATTTTTCGAAAATTTGTCTGAAGATGTTTTTACTTATTGATGAAAAGTTGAGTACCTATTTTATCAAAATTGGCAGCCATTAAACATTCAATCTATCTGATTCAGTTTACTTGGCAGTGTTTAGATTTCAATGTTTTTCTTTCCACACTTTTGAAGTATCATTATTGGCAATTATAATTTCATAAGAAATCTTTATTTTTGTTACAATGTAGTCTAAAATCGATTTTGTTTTATTTTTTTGTTTTGTTTTATTTTTTGACTAATTAACACGTTTTGTGTTAAGCAGAAAAATAACAGCCGTCTGGAGTTCGTCTGCTATTTTAATATTCACGAATAAATTGCATATATTGTTTTTTTTTTCATTTTGTCTGTATTTTCAAAGGAATTTCGACACACACAGTAGCTTTGCGCCAGTCAACCAGTAAAAGTGAGTCAAGTTCATGGATTTATGCTTTTAGCTTATGAAATGTAGTACCTACTCGTAGTTTTTTTTTTGTTTTGTTTTGTTTTCAATATTCCATTGCTAATGGTTATTTAAAAATAATTAGATTGTCTGGATTTAATATGAGTTTGGTTTTTTTTTCTGACGAAGCAAAGTTCACTTGATTTTAGTTTTTTTTTACAGGCGAAACGCGACGTAGACGTTCAGACTTAATTAGCAATTTCGTAAGAACTGAACAGGTGATTTTACTCAGCTGTTCAGGGACATTTAGTTTTGCTATACGACCACATTTTTATGAGTTGATTGCTGCAAACAAAAACGCTTCTCACATCTAAACACCTTTTCGTTTACTAGAAAATTCTATCGTTTGCAGCGAACGAATGAATAGTTTGTGACGAACCTCTCCAGAAAGTAGTTTGTAGAAAAGAACTTCACTTTTGGTGTAAATATACTATTCATTTACAACAAATGACTACATTAAAGGAATTTTCTTAATAATTGACTTTTTGTTTGTGGTATTCATTGCATTCTATGCTAAACGAAAGTTATCTAGCTCGTGGCGCAACAGCTTTTGTTCAAAATCAAGAGGTCACAGGTTCAATCACCGGTGTTACGATGATTTTTGTTTTGTATTTATTCGTTAGCATAAATTGTTGCACTGAAACGAATGTAAGAGTTTGCTGCAAATGAAATTGAAGTCGAAATTACTGTCCAACAAACGAGAAGTCGTTTGACGCAAACGATCCGTTCGCAAAGTTGAGTGATTGAACCTGTGGCCTCTCGATATCGAACAAAGGCTGTTACTATTGCGCAATGAACTAGATAACTTTCGTGTAGCACAGAATGCATATGAACACTACAAAAATAGAGCCAATTATTAAGTAAATTTGTTTCCTGTAGTCATTTGCTGTAAATGAATTGTGTATTTACACCAAAATGAAGTTCTTTGCAACAAACTACTTTCTGGAGAGGTTCTTCACAATTTTCTAGTAAACGAAAAGGTGTTTCGATGTAAGAAACGTTTTTGTTTGCAGCAATCAAATCATAAAAATGAGCTCTTAACGAATGCGTTGTTTTGGATTATGTTTGCTGAAATAGAATTACAATTTGCATCAAATGTAATACAGTTGCAAGGAATGAAAAACTTTTGCGGGAATTTTACCTTTTAACTTTCCAGCAAATGATTTTCATTTAATGCAAAGTATATTCATTAGCCGCAAACGAAAATAAACAAATTATTTCTCTGAATGTCATTACTTCAAAAAAGGCTTAACTAATCTACAAAACAAAGCTATTTACCTACTTTTGATTGCAACAAATAAAAACAAATAAGAAACTATAAATTCTTGACGGAACTAGGTCTACAAAAAAATACAATAAACGCTAAATATAGGGTTTACGTAATTTGTATCCTCAATCATTCAAGATTTGTTTTCATACTTTATTTTGTCTGCATAACAAAAACATTCCGAAAATCATCTCTTCATATCTACTCACATCGTTATATCTACATTTTTGGAATTCATAGTAAATCACCTGCTAAAGACGCAATGGAATTCCGAAAAAAAAATAAAACGGAAAAAAAAACAAAATTGTTTAACAAAAACAAAAAAATTATTTGGTCTACTGGTTTTGCTTCCTGTAGTAACCAACCGACAACGATTCGAGGCGACGTCTATAGCCCCTTGGCACACCTCCACCCTTCTTTGCCAGACACAATTATTATGGAGGTGTATTATACCCAAAAATAAAAATAAATAAAAAAAATAATAGAAATCATCGTTCAAGAGAAACAACAACAACAATACAAACTTCACTACAATATATACCGTCTGTCGGCTTTTTCGTCGTCGTCGTCGTCGTAGCGTCACACGACATGATGACCAACGAGACCAACTGCGCTGGCTTTGGCATATAGCTTCTGCAAGTCTTCAAGTTGTTAGTCAACCGGGTTGTTGGAGTCTAGACATAGACACAAGCAAACACGACACAGGCCATAAGACAATTATTACGCAACACCTGTAGGGTTGCCATAGTTAAAAAAAAATATTGACAAACGAAAATATGTCTAATACAAAAAAGATAAAGCAATAAGCTAGAAAGTTGACAATAACAACTGGCGTTGGTATTTTAAAAGTAACAACCGTTTAAGACGTTTTTGAGTTTTTCCCTAATTATTTTATGGCAAAAGGTTTATAAATATTATAAAATACAATTTCTCCCTAAGAAATCGTCCAATACCCATACCATCGAGCTTAACAAAAAATAATTCTGCAGCTCAGAGATTTATTCAGCAGATTGAAATTCATAAAACCCCGGGACCCCTTTTTTTGCATTTTCCAAAATCATAATATTATGTTTGATTCTACCTCGATTCACATTTCTATAGACAAATCGTAAATTTGTCTATGGAAGGGTAAAGTGGGGCCAGTTGCCTTACCATCGAATTTGAAGAAAATTGATTCAGCAGTTCAGGAAGTGATTCAGCAGACAACCGGACCCCTTTCAACATTTTCCAAAAAACCGTAATATCATGATTCTTGATTCTACTTTGAGTCCCATTTTTTAACTTAATAAATTTGTCTATAATAGGGTAACGTGGGGCTAGTTGGGGTATTTTTAATGGGAGGTCCTATTCAAAATTAAACATTAATTGTAGGTACCTACAGTCATATCCATAAAAACGCAATTTCAGTGGCTAGCATGTTTTTTTTTGCAAAAGAAGAATATAATGACATACAAAATGACATTCAATTGGCCCAACAAGCCCAGTTCTACCCTTCCCTCATAATGCAAGTAAACTTTTTTTTTCTCGAAAACAACTCATACAGTTCTTTTGGTAATTCTAAATAATAATTTAATTTAAAGCATATATTTTAAATTTTCACCAAAAACTTGATGGTAACCCTAAATTTTAAATAACAAAACAAACAACACTGGCAAGGTGCAAGGGGACAAACTGTGCATCAAAAAAACGCGTCGCAAACAACACACCTCCACCAGCAGTGTCCTTGAAGTGTGCTTCATCGGTGTGTGAGTGTGGCTTTGCCTTTTTTTTTTTTTTTGTATTTTCAATGTCTGCCTGCTGCCGTTCATACCTACTGTCTGTGCCGCTTTAGAAATTTCTAGGTCATTAGAAGAATAAACGGTAATTTACTTGTATAAATTTATATGGAAGCGGGACATTGCCGAATTTTTTTTCGTTTTTGTTTTTGTTTTGTTTGTCTGGCTATTGTTGGTGATGTTGATATCGTAGTAGGTACCCCTTACCCCTCATCACCTGTGCTTAGTGCTATGACCAGTTTTTGAGGGAGTTAGTTTTTTTTTATGAAAATCGGATTTGTTTTGATGGCAGTTCTTCGTGTTTCGGTGGCATGTTTCTTTTGTATACAAAGCTTTTATCCCTCTACGTATAGTTTAGTTAAAATGTATTTAAACTGACAGAGTTTGAGTGTATAAATAAGGGCGTGTAAATTTGTTCTATTGGGTGACCTCGATTTTTAATTGTTTGCTTTTATTTATCGTTTTAGGGAATTAAATATTATTAATTTGAATGGACTAGTTAGTCACTTTACACTTTTTACTTTTTACTTTGTAAAAAAATAGGTAATTGAGAAGAAGGGAACAGTTTTTAGAAATAGACAGGGACACAATGTTAAAAAGTGGTGTTTTAGCGCAAAATTGGTTTACTATTAATTGATTTAGACCTGACAGAGCAAGAAACAATCATGAAATTACACCCATTTCTTTCGCAACTATCCTTTTTCTAGCACCGACTAGTCCTTACTTAAAGAAATCAAGGCGAAGCCGTATCGTATAGTGCTTTATTTGATAAACAATTGTATTTAGTGGGGTTAGTTTAACAGCTGGTGACATTACATTCCCGGAGGTGACTAAAAACTTGCTTAGTAAAATTAAGCAGAATATTAGAATTTCTAATTTTTCATTTGTTTTATCGCTTCACACTATGCTATCACAAAAAAAAAAATTATGTTAAGCTAAAATTAAAATGGAATGAAAATCCCGGTTGGTCTCTTTAAAAACTTCGAACAATAGATCTTCACCACCAGGAAAATCCATCAAGATGAAAATGAACGAATTATCGGACCCATAACCAATATGAATCTTCTTAACTTTCGATTGAAACAGCTAAATTTGAGGACCTAGAAGAAGTTGCCTTCAGCGCTCTTGGGAACAAGATAGAAGTTACGAAAAACTTTGGGGAACAAATGTAAACATCTTTAAAAATCGTAACCATCTATATTGTGAGATGTGGGTATTCGAAAAAAATGATGGTCATCCTGTGACGGTCTTTCAACTTCCGTGATTACAAATCTTAATTTTTCTCAATTCATTTTACTGTTTTAGAACCTTGAATAACCCTACACTAGTTTTAAAGAAATTATCACTTTTTTGACCAACTTAGTACTCAAAATTTTTTGTGACCCTAATGCAATGGACTCTAGTGTAAAAAAAAAATGTATTATGAAGTCTTGGCGAGTTATTTTAAAAGTTTTGCGTGTTAAATTTTCATTTCAAAATGGTATAAATTTTTTTAAAAAAAACTCCCTTAATAGGTAACGGAAACAAAAATTCAGTTCTGAAACGGTACAAAAATTAAATGCACGACTGGATCGCACGAACTTTTGGTACTTTTCATATTAAAAAAAAAAAAAAAATTATCAAAAATATATTTTTTATTTACCTATTTTGTTTTTACAACATTTTTTTTTGAAAAATTAAATAAAAAATACTTTTCAAAATCATAAAAAGAACATGTTGCCAAATTTTAAACGAAATCGGTAAAGCCAGTAATGATATTTACGAAAATAACTAAAATTTATGGAAAATTTCTCGAAAAACGTATTCATCATAGGTTTATCCGTTATTCGAATTTTTTGAGAAAAACTAAAGATGCAGTTTTGTTACAATCACTTATTACATAACATCCACCAAGTTTAATCGAAATCGTCGGAGCCATTTTCGAGAAAAATCCAATAACTCGAAACCGTTATATGGGAGTTATTCGTTCTAATCGAGATATTCAAAAACAAACAAAAAACCAACCTTGGAAATTACAAAAAAGTAATCTGTACAAAATTTCATGCAAATTTGTCAACCCGTTTAGGCTGTGTCTCTCTGTGCAGATGAACATACGAACAGACGCATAGACCTACGGACGGTAAGACGAAAACCACTTTTTTGCACTTCTCCATCATCGTTGGTTTTGATTAAAACCTCATTTTTTTTACACGAAACCAATGCGTGCCCTATAGAGCACTACCACTTTCAAAAAAGTTATGATGCAATTAACTGTAGTGAATTTGTCGTAAATTTGTCGTGAGAGAAAAAAAATTGTCGCGCCTCATTTTTTAAAAATCACCCCTAAAGTGCTTTATTGACACATAAGTTTCGGGTGCTAGTACCCCCCGAAAACTGTTAAAACAAGCTTAAATTTGAAAAAAGAACGTCATTAATTGTCGTGATTTTGTCGTAGATAGATGGCGCTATCAGAAATTGTATCCTACCCATATTTAGGAAAATACCCCCCCTAAACTGAATAATCTAAAATTAACACTACGAAACGTACAATCCTGCTTTAAATTACCAATTTCCTATAAATTTTGATATAAAAGATTGTCCCTAGATAAACCGTTTTGTCCAGTTAATTATTACTTCATTCATCAAGTTCTTTTTACAGCTGCGGTGATGTTGACCAACTAACAAGTTGTTGTCTTTGTCACATTCCTAAAAAAGTTGAGCAATTAATTTCCATTCAACGTGATTCTCTATGAAAGAAAATGAACAAAAGACTACTTTTGCCTTTCCATACATTCCATACATATGCATATTTGAACTGCATTTGATGTCATTTTGCATATGGACACTTGAAACAACTAGGTGGCAAGTGCCTTCTGAATGCGAATTCTCGAATTAAAATTTCAAAACTCAACCTCCGCTCACCTCTCATTTTTATTCCCCCACATATACCTAAAAATATTCATACAACAGCAATTTCTATAAACTGGAGGTGGGTCAAACTCCTGACATTTTCAACAAATCCCAAACCATCAGATTTTGTAAAAACGAAAATTAAAAAAAAAAAAAACAACTGTCGGACATTCTACTCGCAGACTTGGCATTTATGCATGAACCGCACAAGGATTGTGCATTGTGTGACTTTTGGGAATGCCAGTGCCAGAGAAAAAAGCAATATTTGTTTTAATCTTAATTTTTTTTTTTTTACTACTGACTTTTTGCGGTGACTCCCACAATAATGTACTCGTGTGTGTGTGTCCACCTACAGAATCCCTACAAAATTTCTCTTTTTTGTATTAATAATTCCGATGGTTGTTTTTTGTTCGTTGTTTTAATTTTCATACACAGAACAGAGAGACTTATACGTAAGCCAAAAATAAAAATAACTCTTCCACCCGTAACCTTTAGCCCAAAGACCCGGACGTTATGTCTGGTCGACAAGAGCTTGCAACAAAGTCAAAGCCAAAAAAAACAAAAAAAAGCAAAAACCCCAACAACGACAGAGATGCGACATGAAAAACAAAGTCGTTCGGTTTCAATTTGAACTTTGCCCACGGACCACAGTAAATCTGTCACGTATAAAATAAATCGTCATAAAATATAGAAAGTAAAGATCGCAAAGGATATCAAGGAGTTGTGTGTGTTTTCTTGTTTTGCTAAAATTTATGAACAGCGAAAAATATGAGAGTGTATTACCGAAAAAAATAATTTCGTTTTACATTGGGTTGAGATAAGACATAAATAAATGACAATGAATGAGCAAATAAATAGGACCGTTTTATTGAAATGTATATGCAGATAAATAAGTCAGTAATAGAGGTGAAGATAATGTTGTGAAATGTTAAAACTAAAATGGTTCTCAGTTGAATTGCTGGTTTTTTATTTTTTTTTTTTTTTTTTTTTTTGAAGTTAAACTTCTTTACGGGCGTTTATAAAAATATTCAACCAGTAATAAGTTATAGAAATTTTTACTTGTTTTTTTTTCACACACACTATAAATAGGGAAACAGAAACACCACACTTAAATTGTATACTGGGTATAGCACACAATAAATTTATTAAATTACAGAAGTCAGCCATTGTTATTGATAAAATCTGACTCATTCATTTTCTATACTATAAGTGATAGGAAAAAACTGATTGCACTAAAATATAGGTGGTGTAGTTAGGAAGTTAGAGTAAAGTGGGGTAATGCAAAAAAAAAAGATTTTATACATCTCGGGAAGTATGAGGCAAAAAATAATGAAATAAATTTTAGTGAAATTGAAGTGATGAACATGTGTTCCTTCCCAAAAAATTAAAAAAAAAAAACACGTTATCGAGACATGGATTCAAATTTTTCAACAGATCTTTCAAAACCTGCTGTATGTTAAGTAAATTTTTCTAAGAAAAACATATTATACATATGACAGTGAAAAAAAAATTGGCGTTTTATATGGATTTTTTTTAATACATTTCCATAGCGGATTTTTTGAGCTTTAAAAAATACATACATTCATATTTTAAAAATCGGGGAATAACGATTTATGTGTTGTCTACACATGTGTGAAAAAAATAAATTAAAAAAAAAATACTACAATTTACTGTAAGAACAAGATTTTTTGGTTCAAGTTTTTCTACTGTTTCCAAAGGTTTTTTTTTTATTTTGAAACATGTAATTTTCACAGCCATTAGATATAATTTATCTGAAATATCATCCACACTTTGGAAACCACTTAATTTTTAATTTAAATTCACTTGTTAATTGCAAAAAAAATGCATTGACTTTCAAGGAACAAACAAAATATCAACACCTTAATTTTTGTTATAATCTGAAATGATTTGCAAGGCGGCACAGTGTTACTAAGGGACAATGGGAAATTATTCTTTATGATATTTTCTTTAAACTTTAAACTTGTGTCATTTTCCATTTGAAAACGACAGTTTACTCCATATAAAGTTATCACCTTGAATTTATGGATCATGAGTACGCAATTTTTTGAAAAAAAAAAACTGACAAAATAAACAACAAACCGTTTAGATAAATGCTTACAATACTGACGTACCAAATTTTACTTTCGGAGTAGTATTTAACGTGTTTGTAGCATATAGACGAAGACGTCTCAAAACCCAAGTAGATTCTTAATTGACAAATATGAAAACTTATCCCATTATTTTCTTTGTTTTGGTGCAAATGATAAGTTGGTTTTACTGCATCCATTGCAAAATAAAGTTATTTTAAAAAACCATCCAATAATTTAATAATTTAGGTACTTGATGAATTTATCGCACCCCAAAATGATGTCGAAGACAAAAACAAATATTTTGCAAACACTATGTAATTATGCTTGCTAGACCGTTCGTTATTCGAGCTTTTTTAAGGATCAAGTTCGAATGGAGCAAAACCATTTACAAATAATTAAAAAAAAAAAATTATTTTGACTCCTGATAACGCCAGTAGAAGCTTAAAGTTTCTTATGGGAAATACGATGGAATTTTTTTGTGTTTCAGCGTTACATTTTTTGGCTGGAGAGATAAAATTTTTTTTTTGTTTTTAATATTTAGAGACTTCATCAAAAAAAGACATGTTTTTTTCAGATATTAATTGTTATAAAATTCTATGCATCATTTTTTCTCAAAATATGATGTCAAAATATTTGTGAGAAAATAATGAATATAACTGTGTGTTGTTTTTTTTCTCAATAGCAGTTAGACTTATAATTAATTATTGATAAAAATTACCGTTAAACAGAGCTAGTTCACCATTTTTTTTTTTAATTTTCAATTTAAAACCGTTATATAGCTGTTATTGACGAAACAAAAACACAATTTCATTCATTATTTGCTCACAAATATTTTGACACCAATTTTTCTTGATAATTAATACCTGGAAAAAACTTGTCTTTTTTTGATAAAATCGTGGTTATGACGTTTAAATATTAAAAACAAAAAGAATTTGTTTTCCCTCGAAAAGTGACACATTTTAGATTCATCTCCCAGTCATATCCATTTTTTTCGAATATACTGAGCAGAGGGAAAAATAAAACTCTGAAACATACAAAAAATCCATAATATTTACCAAAAGAAACCTCTAAGCCTCTACAGGGGGTATCAGGGGTCAAAATAAAAAATAAAAACCTGCAATAAATTGATAACCGGTAATGTTTCCAAACAAATTAGTTTCTAAATTCTTAGAAGTAATGACCAGGGCCTATACCATTTTCAGTTTAACCCATAACTTTTCGTAGATCCTGCATTAGGGAAGTTCGAGTAAAATGTTTTGAGAGATATTTTTGTGATGAATACATATTTTAGTAATAAAAATCAATAACAAAAAACAAGAAATCCTGTAATAAAAAAAAAAAAAAAAATCAATATAAAACTAAGAACTTTTTAAAAAAATTTAAGTGACTTGTGAACAAGAGGATTCACAACTTTTTTGATCTTACTGAAATTTTTTTAGATAATTTTTCTTAGATAAAGATAATGAGGTAGAAGGGGGATCATTTGCCAATTGATTTTTTTTTTTGTCAAACCAATTCATTGTTGAATATCGAAAAATCGATTCTGGTTGCACATCTCGACTTTCAAACTTTCGAAAAAGTTTGACAGTTCTCCGCCATACAACAGCCGAGTTGAGCATGTATATTGTTTTTTTTTTATCATGGAATCTAAAATAGCAAGGTACAAAATTGTGGTAAATATGTAGTGTTTTTCTATAAAAATAACTCTTCTTAACTAAAATTAGTTGTAAACTATATTTCCCACAGTATGTAGAATTCATATTTATTTATTTTTATCAAAGAACAAAGTAATCAATATTTTTTTTTTAAAACTGCTTTGCAATTTTTACGTGGAGCTGCTTTGCCTAGCAAAAACCACTTGGTGGGATGACAAAGCCACTTCAAGGCGTGCCTTTGTCGTCAGTGGCAAAGCCCACACCAGAAATCACTTTTTTTTACAAACATAAATACAAATATACTGTCGAATTGATAAACCTCCTCCTTTTTTGAAGTTGGTTAAAAAGAAAGTATTTCACTCATTTAGTGATGGTTATCATTTAAGAGATTAGAAAACGATCATATCAATTGGTACGATTAATTATTGCTCAGCAATAAAAATTCTTTTTTTAAAGAAAAATGTTACGTATACGCCACAGTGACTAAGCTTTACATTTAATAAAAGAATATAATTTGCTTAAAAAAAATTGAAAACACTTCCGCTTTGCTGACCATCTTTAGATTTTTCAAGTGATAATTTTAAATTTTGCATGCTTACTTAAGACTTTATGACCACTTATTGATTTCCAAACCTAAAACTGCAATATTGTTGCAGTTTTTTGGAAAAAAAAACATTGCAATCTTGAATACTTGTGGTTAATTTACATCTTTTGATTCACGATTCTCGTAGGAAAAAAAACATTCTTCTGTCTGATGACAATTTTTAAAATGTAAGTTAACTACGAGTATATATGTACCTACTCTATGTTTAAAAAGATACAATTACAAAAAAAAAACTACTTTCCAAAACCTCTTCCTCAACCCGAAATCAAAACAAAAATTATATTTCCTGATGACTTAAAGCCCATTTATTATCAAATGTTGCGTGTTTTTTTTCGCTTAATGTCATGACACAAAAAAAAAACAAACAAATATAAAAACAGTCTCCAACTCCAAACAAACATTGCGAAATACCCTCTCGCTTCTCCTCAAACCAGATGCCTTTTGTTATTTTATTCTTTTTGGAGACAATATTTTTTGTTTTGCAAGAGACAATCAAAACGCGAAAGCTATTCGTAGCCACCATTGGGTATGGCTTCAAATCCACATCTGTCTTGTTAACCTCTTTCTCCTCCTTATTCCTTTCCGACACATCCATAGCGTTTATAGTTCTTGGCAATTTTTCACCTCTTAATCATTATTTACTTCTTTTCTTTTCCTTTGAAATTTGGAAAATCTTATTTTGGGAAAAGAAATGGCATTCCATATGCAACACACGCCAAAAAAAATAAAATGCACGACTGGGTCGCACGGACTTGCTCAGAGGGTCAAAGTTACTGTGGACGTTAAAGCTTCTTAAATCAAGTTTTTAAAAATAAATAATTTTAGAAGAAATGAAAAAAAAAAATTAATTCATTACTAAAATGCCATAAACAACTTCTTAAACTGTTTTGAGCTCCAAACAAAGTACAATGCCATTTAATTTGATTAAGAAAGATACATTTTTTGAAAAAAAATTGTGAAAATCGTTAAAGCCGTTTTTTAAATAAATAATTTTTTATATATAAAAACTCCCAAAATAAATTTGGTATGCCATTTTTAAGATAATATTATTACACATCTAAAACCAAAATTAAAAAAAAAAATATATGACCCCTTTTCGAAAAATTGAATTTTCAAAAAAAATGTTGGAAGATTTTTTAAAAATCCAAAAATTACGATTTTTAAAATTTATATGAATATTAAATAATTTTGATATTGTTAAGCAGCTTTCGTATATCATCAAAATTGGTTGATTCTTTTAAGAGAAATGAAAAAAACGGTTTTAGGGGAGGTACCGTTAGTAGAGTTTTTACAAACATCACATTCACAGCAGACACAAAAATTTTAATCAAAATTGTTAGAGCCGTTTTCAAAAGTTAATTTTTCCTTAATGGTTATATGACAGGTACCGTTAGTTTTGGTCCTAAAAAAAAATTTTCAATTTCCCCTCTAGGGAATCCTCACAGACCCTTAACCACCAAGTTTCAAGAAAATCGGTTTAGCGGTTTAGGCTGTAGCTCGAGGTTAACACAGACAGACAGACAGACGGACAGACAGAACTGCGGGACCCACATTTTTGGATTTTCTATCATCGTAATGGCATGTCTGATTGTTATCTCGAGTTCGATTTTTTTACGAATCCTAAACTGGCGAGTAAAAATAAGAAGGAACACCGGATTCGCTCGCTCGAATCAGCCAGCAAACAGATCCAAAAGCAGCCCCACTTTTGTTTGGGTCTTGGTGTCTGATGTCTTCAAATGTCTTATATAGTAGGTATATCGTTTGAATGTAGTATAGGTACGTTTTGGTGTCGTTGACAAATTGCACGTCTCGCGCGATTGGTTTCTTTCCATTTTGTTTTTAAGCCTGAATAAAAAAATACACACAACACACAATACTGTTTTATACCTTGTCGTTGTTTATTATCATCGTAATGTGTCGCATGTAGGATTTTAGGGTATAGGTGCCTTTATGGTTGGAGGGAATTTTTGTTAAGGATACAGTTTGTGGTTTTTACGCGCAGCATGAATTGGTTTGTTATAATTGACATGACGTTAATTTATGATCATTTGACATTGCTAATTGATTTGATGGTGGTATATTTTATCCAACGCAGACTATTGGTTTGCCTTTTGCCATTTGCAGAATTTTGCAACGCTGCATGACAAGAGTCAATCTTTGAAAAAATTGAATGACATCATTGGTTTTTTTTTTGTATTTGAGATTTTAGGTTATCTTTGTTTTTATAGCTCTTCCTCTTGGAGAGAAGTATTGATTTGTCTTAGAAAATACAATATTTTTTGTTGTACCTATTTTGATAGTTTTAAATTGGGTTTTCTTGTCCTTGGGCTCAGGGCTTATTGGGATTTAGGGATTTTGACTCAAAAAACTGAGATCTTGAAAACACAAAATGCCAAAACCCCAAAATCCCGAGAACCCATAGTCTTAAAAAATCCCAATTCCAAGAAACCCAAAATCCTGAATGTTGGATATTCAGGATTTTGGGATCATAAAAACCCAGAAGCTGTACAGACATTCCGAAAAGTTATATATGCCGAGTTTTATTCAACACTGAGCAGCTACTCAGTTTTTTTATTTTATTCGCAAAACAAAAACAAATTAGACTACTCAGCATTTTTTTTGTTTTTGTTTTGCGAATAAAATGAAACACAGAGCAGCTGCTCAGTGTTAAATAAAACACGGCTATAAAATGAAAAATCTGCTCAAATCTTTCAGTTTACCTGTACATAATTTTTTGAAATCTCGTCTACGGAAAATGCATTTCCTATGGTTATACTGGTGTCTTTTTTGGGAATGTGGGTTTTCTTAATTTCGGGTTTTCCATATTTTGGGGTTTCTAGAATCACACATTATACACATCACATTGCTGACGAACTGGATGGTATCAAATCAGAATGGTTAATTCAAAAATGAGTAACGGTGAACATAAGGTAAGAACGTGTATGAAAACACTACAGGGATATCAACTCCACTGTTTTGACTACCCGGATTCCCACCTGTTTTCCCGTCTTTTTATCCCACCTGGTTTTCCGCCTGTTTTCCCCACCTGTTTTTTTGCCTAGTTCCCCCAAGCTTCCTACCTGCTTTCCTGACTGTTTTCTCGCTGTTTCCCGCCTGTTTTCCCGCTTGTTTTCCCGCCTGGTTTCCCGTCTGGTTTCCCAACTACCTTCCCGCCTGTTTTCCCGACTGGTTTTCCGCCTGGTTTCCCGCCTGGTTTCCCGCCTGTTTTCCCGCCTGTTTTCCCGCCTGTTTTCCCGCCTGGTTTCCGCCTGTTTTTTCACATTTTCCACTCAAATCCTCGAGAGCACAATATGATCAAAGTTTCGTAATGGTGCTAGCGGTATTCTATGATGTGCAGAACAATTTTTGACAGGTTGTTTGAAAAAGCTTATATCTAAAGTAAGCAATTCTTGACCTTTTGATCATTCCAGACTATAAATAAGCTTATGTTTTGAAGCTGTTAAATTTCAAATTGTGGAATGAAATCTTGAAATTTGTTCCTCAAAACTCGGGCAATTTCTAGCTATTTGACAACTTATGACTCAAATAAAGCTTTTGACTTCAATTGGATTAATCAAATTTATGTATGCTTTTAGATATTTTACTTAAAAATTATTATATTTTAAAACTTAAATAAAATAATCAAAAACGATCATTACCTACTCACCGTATTTCTGCAAAAACGTTTTCTGCTCTCCTGTTGCTGCTGCTTCCTTGTTATTCTTGTATCCAATTAAAGTTGGAGTAATTTTCATTGGCTCATTTTGAACACTTTCATTTCGAAACACTAATTCACTTTTATTTTCTTTTTCTATTTCACTGTTTCTATTTTCAAAAACACTTTTGAAACTATTATTTATGGCAATGCCATCACTACTATTTGACACTGATGATGACAGTTCTTGTAAACTGTCATATTGATTGGCAATATTGATCATTTTAATACTTTTTAATTTTAATTTCACTGTTGAATTATTTTTATTATTTACAAAAGAATAAATTTTCTTAAAATCGTTTTCTTTTTTTACTAAGTTTGAAGTATTTACGTCGGTTGGTTGGTGTGATCTTTCGATTTGGTACCATGATGGTACTGTAATTGGTGTTGATGGTAATGTTGATGTTGCTGTTGTTGTTGTTAATAGTAAAATTGAATAATTTAAATTGGCCAAATGCTGTTCTGTTGGGTCAATTGGCACCGCGAGGGAGCTGGCCGATAATATAATAGTAAAAACAAACGTTACTATATACGGTACTAGTAATCGGGCCCCCGCGGCGCCATTGGCTGCATTCGTGGGGGCCACAATAGGTAATTAAATTTAAAAGATATTAAAAGTCTCCTTATATGTCGTTTTTTAACTGCTATTCGATATTAACGTGTGTGACTCCTTTAGGCAGTGCTGTCTCTTAACAGTATGAATGCAGATGCAGATTTTAATTTTGTGAACTTTTTATTTTAAATTGTCTAAGAATGATGCCTTAAATGATTTTTCAGCTAAAATAAAATAAGAAAAAAAAGTAGTCAAGATATGCATTAAATCACTCTTCAATATATTTAAACTCGCTGTTATTTAATAAGATTTCATAAGTTCCACAAAAAATAATTCATTTTGTATTGCTTTAAGTATTACAAATTAATATCGATAGCCTATAAACTTGGTGGTATAACACACAGGTTGTTGTTGTTTCATTCAAACCTTTTAATGTACATTTACGAAATAAGGCAGCCTAACTGCGCGTATAATAAGATATACAAAAACCCCACTTTAATAGATATTGAAGTTTTCGTTAAGTCAAATTTTGTACATCAGTTTAAGAAACAAACAATTGTTTTGGAGGACACTAGTTTACCTTTTCAAAAATTAAAAAAAAAACCTATACCTATGTAATACTCGTGCCCTCTACAAGGGCTTATAGCCATAATTTTAATTTTAAAGTTTAAAGGCTTTTGAATAGCTTCCAGTTTCACCATTGAAAAAAAGGACATTTCAAGGGAAATTTAAGTTAAAATGGAGTTTCATGCACATCCCTGCAAACAAAAACAAAATGTGTTGCTCTGTTCTCTCTTGCAAAGTACATTATAAGAAAAAGGGAGAAAGCATTATTTGTCAGTGAGATGATTTTTTTTTTCACAATCTCAAAGCAAAGAATTTACAGGTATGTTATTTGTATTTTTTTTTGTGTTATTTGAAAAAGCTAGAGTAGATCTGATGGGTTTTAATAACGCTTTTAAAATTTAATGAGCGAAAATGGTCTTTATAGTTTAAAAGAATATTTAAAATGATTTTTAATTTAAGTATTTGATGAAACCAAAACACGTAATTTTAGGTTTTAAATGCCCTTTAAATATATTAAAGTCTTTTGATACAGGGTTTTGTAGATTTTAGCCTTGCAAAACCTTATCTGTTTGAATCTTTTTTTATGATGTCACTCTTAAATTTATGTACAAAATTGGACTTTATGAAAATTATAATATAGACATTAATTGAGCTGTGAAAAATTAACTCAAACGTCATAACGTCATTGTGAGTTTTAGGCGTGTTCAGATGTTCAGAAATAGGATAGCTATTATGAGATTAATTATCAAACCTAACAAGCCTTCAATTTAATTTGGTACCCAAAAAAGGCTGTAAATATGAACTACTCAAAAAGTTTTGATCTTATATTAAACTTATTAACCTGGAAGGCTGGAATTCAACTCACCTTTTAATGAAAATTTGTAGTATCTCTTGTTCAGCCATTTTAAAACTCACACCCAAAAGTACTCATTAAAAAAAAAAAAAAAAAATCCCTCAAGAAAATGCTGTTATTTTGTTTTGTTTTTATTCTTGTTTTGTGTTTGCATTTTCTAACATTAAATTCTATTTTAAGAAATCATCCCCACCGTTAAATCACACAATTGTTTTGTTTGTTTGTCGCCTTACATCAAAAATCTTCAATCTTTCTTCTTCTCTTTATTTTTGCGCTAATTTTGCCCATTCTCTCCAACAACAACAACGACGATGCAGACGAAGACAAACACGTTGATGACGATAACGACAACGACGACGACGACGACGAACTACAACAACAACAAAAATGAAAACAAAACAAAAATTTGAAACTTCTCTTGTTGTTTTTTGGCATTCGTTGAGTGTGTGGTATTTTGAATTCGCTCCTCGAATACGCAACTGTATTTTTAGTTGCGATCGAATCTAAAAATACGCAACGCGAAAACCATTCGAAACAATTCCATTGATTTGCAATTGAATTCGCGTATAATTTGTCAAGTACTAGAAAATGTTGCAACCCATCAGTTGCATGCGTTGTCCTACAAACAACGCAGAGCAGATGCGCGTATTTCGAACTGATCGATCCGATCGACATTAGCAGAGCACCGAAGTTGACAGGCAGCGCGATGAATTCGACAGAACTCGAGAATTGGCAAATACCTACAAACGATGCGATATCGTAGGTGTCGGATGTGGACGGAGGACGGATAGTGACGGTGACAATGACGAAACGTACGGTTGCGGTTCTAGCGATGTCAGACAAAAATTTCACACATGGCACAGCGGAATTTGCGGAACGATATTTAGCGTTTATTTATGTGTTTTTTTTTGTTTATTTTGTTTTGTCTGCCGGGATACTGATGCCAAACGGTCAGTTTTGCTGTTTCATTTAGAGAATCTTTAGAATGTCAAAAATGGAGGGTCAGTGGCACAGGAGAGTATTTTTATGTTTAACAAGATTTTTCTTTTCTTTTTTTTTTATTCTGTATTTATGTGGAATCTAAATGTGAAAAATTTTATGTAAAAAAAATTGTCGCACGCGAATATCATCCAACTCTGGTGAACGCACTTCGCTAACTACAGATCCTCAACGACAAACAATCTTTATGCGTTATGAATAGCAGCTATACACGCTTGCCAAAGTATTTTCTTGTAGTTATTTGCAAATTTTCTATTTCAGAAAATGCTGAATTTCATTTCAATTTTTGTTTTATGAAAATGAAAAAGAAAATTGTGCGCAAAGACAAAAATAAATTCGTAGTCTTTTTAGTTGTCTTTTGTCACTTACCGAGCTATTTCATGTTCTTTCTGTTTAAAGATTTGTGTGTCTACTTTATGAAGATACATTATAAAAATCCAAAATCGCTCTCGACAGGTTTTCTGGTGCATTTTGTATGTTTTCAGAAAAGAAAATGAACACTTATTGTCACAAATAATGATATTTTTTCATTTAAAAAATCTGGCTTACTCATTTAAAATGCAGACTAAAGCGCTGTCATAGTCGAAGAGAATCAAACCACAATCATGTAAGAAGAGCGGATCTGGAACTCAGATTCTTGTGCAAACATCGTAGAAGGCCAGTGTCTTTGTCTGGACTCACTTCGTTCACGACCCCTAATTTGCTACCTCTTATCGTTCAGACCAATCCCTTTGGCATCTGCTATGAAATCCTTGAATCTTCCTTAAAGTTGCTCGGCGAAAATTCGATGATGATTTTCGCCGAGCAACTTTTCTTTCAAAAGTGGAAGACAGTAACAACTTGGCTTTTCTGATTCTCATCCAACACTCATCGCTTTAAAGTAAAACTGGGAGAATAACATCTGCAACAGGATTTAAGCACGCTGAACCCGAATCTGATGTCAAAACTACCCTAGCACGTCACGTTTTCGAGATGTGCTTATATGAACATGTCAAAAACCCGTTTTTACTTGCGATATGGGTACCATATATCAAGTTATGCATTCGTACAAAAAAAAAAGTTGAGATAACAATCAAACATGACATTACGATGATAGGGAATGAGAAAAAAGTGGGTCCGACAATTCTGTCTGTCTGTATGTATCAGAGACCACAGCCTAAACGGATGCGTCGATTTATTTCAGACGTTTTTTGAATTTTTTTTTTGGACCAAAAATAACGGTATCTGTCATATACCTGTTTTAGAAAAATTCGTTTTTCTCAAAAACAGTGCCTACGATTTTTATTAAAAAAATCATGGCCATTTCTTTGGGTAAGGTCTATCTTTAAATGAGAACCATTTTTTTCAAAAACCGATATTAACGGTACCTGCCATAGAACCGTTTTTTTTAAATTCTGATCTTCTCCTTCATGACTCAATCGATTTCAACCATTTTTTTATATGGATGCTTTTAAGTTGCCGTAATAACATTTAGTAAAAAAAATTCGAAAACTATTTTTTTGGATTTTTAAAAAAAGTTTGAAATTTTTTTTTTGAAAAATCATTTTTTCGAAAACTATTCAATATTTTTTTTTTAAATTTTAGTTTTTAGATGTTTATAAATAATATCTTAAAAATGGCGTACTAATTTTTTTTTATAAAAGTCCTTGCAAATTTTTATGTTTTTTCTAAAAATGTATCATTATAGAAGAAATCAAATTGCATACTTTGTTTTGAGGTTAAATTCATTTAAGAAGCTGTTTTAGTCACTTGAAAATTAAATTTGTATGCTTTTTTTAATTTTTTTTTTTTTTCTAAAACTGCTTTTAAAATCTTTTAATTAAAAATGAAAATTATTTTATGAAACAATGTTTACATCGCTAAAAACCCTTTGGTTTTTTAAAAAATTACATCGAAATCCATTAAGTTGCTTACGAGATAATCAGAAATCAAGAAAAATGATTTATTTCAAAATTACTGACTTGCCTGTTTAAGTACACACAAAATAATCAAAAGCGATAGAAATTCGTGGAATGATTATTCTTAAAACGTCCAAATAACATCAAAAGTGGAATATCACAAACACCGAAATCCAGGATTTTACAGCTTGATGAAACCATACAAATACTGTTTGTGTTATACTGTCAGTTCCTTTCAAGCAACCCCGTCGTTCCTTTGCTTAAACGGAGAGACGGAAATAAAAAATAAATAAAAAAGCTATAATAAAAAGCTATAAGTAAAGTAAAAACGTAAAGTAAAACTTTTTTTCAGTAGTCGGGTTTCTTGAATTTTGTCTTTTTGGGTTCAGTATCAAAAAATATCCTTGAAAAATAGCCTGTACCTTATTATATATTTATATAAATGTATGTATATCAATTTTATTACCTAATTTTCTTTAACCTAGAAAATCGTGACAAGGTAAGCTATAGAATGTAAAAACAAAACAAAAACACGTATACGCCACAGTGAACCAATGTGGTTTCAATTCGCTGGCCGCTGTTCTTTTTTAAGATTTTTTTGTCTTTTTTAATTTGTAGCTTGTATCAACTTCAGCTTAAACGGTTTCATGATTCAGTGTTAAAAAAAAAATAAGTCTATGTCGGGGTGGATAAAATAAAATCGTTCATGACGCATTTTCAAGTCGATCATTGATTAAATGTCTAAATTTAATATGTAGGGACTTTAAGGAAGAATGAATCCTAGAGTTTTTAGTAAGTTCGTACTCTTCTCAATTGTTCGGGTCCTCGTATTCAAAAGACTTATCAAGTCGATTTACCATCAATTTATACACAAACATATATGTATGCCTTCCTTGAGACACTCAACATTCAGCTTTTGAAGTTGTGTACATAAATTATGCTACTGGCATTTTCAAAAGAAATGGAAAACATTTCTTTCTTAAAGACAAATTGTTTCTGTTACTTAGAAATATACAAATTTATATCTGTCACTTTTTTGCATTGGCTTCGAAAATAAATATGTTAGCAATGGAACAAGGATAAATTGAGAATCCTAATTAAACTTTACGTTTATCTGTATTTTCACAAACAAAGTATTCCATGATTTTTAGTAAATAAATTTCTGTTTCGTGAACGTTTCAAAGAATCTATGTACTTATTTAAATAATTCAGCATTTTTGCAACCAGTTCTGGCTACTATTTTATAACCAAATAACCTCCCCCCTTAATATATAGGCAAATTCCAAAAACTGCCTTTTTCTTAACTAAGGTGACAACATTACGAGTAGTTTTTATTTCTAAAAATATTTTCAAAATAAGACAAAAAAAAATTAAATCTCACAGAAATAAGGATCAGTATATGGAAGAGAAAATAAAAAAGAACTTGTTACAATGTTATGAAAAGAAAATATTCACTAGTCCCATGTGACATCTACTTGAGACAGCTTTTTTACTTACCACAAAAGAGGATACCCTACCCATCACACCTATATTATGACTAACCCTGGGGGAGGATGAGGCAAGCTTTAAGAATAGCACATCATCACCTAGGGCGAATAGTGACAGTGATGGCGGCATTCACAGACATTTAAAAAATTTACTGAAAATGGCCAGGGTCGAAATTAGGGTTTCACTTAAAATGGTTTCAAGGCACCTATAGTTTACCTTGGAGTAAATATTAACGTATTAGTGGATTTCCAAAGAGAAATTACTCTAGGACTGCTACTTCGGTTTGAGACTATTTATTTCTGCGAACATAAATATATTTCATTCTAAGGGATCTTTAGAAGTAAGTTCTGCTAGGAAGGTCTACTTACGGACCAAATATTCTTTAATCTGTCAACATTTGCAAAAAAAAAAAAAAACTGAAGGGGAAGTTCTAGGTTCGAAGTTGGCAGAAAGTTGTAGATTCTGTACATTTCTGGCCAATTAGAAGATTTTAGGCATACAGAACTCACGATGAGATATCTCAATGTTTGAAAGAATGTAATTTTAATCTGAACTAACTAAACGAATTCAAGAACGTACTGTACGAATTTTGGAATTACCACCAGGCATTCTTTTAAAGATGTGCTAGCATTCACAGAACCGACCAAACAATTCTTCGTTTGATTCCGAACGTAGCAACCCAAACAAAAACGGAGGCCTTAAAAAACTGAACCAAGTCATGCGAAGAACAAATTCCTGGATGGAGGAACATGGGTTGTATCTGGATACTGAGAAAACCGAAATAGTGCTGCTAACAAGAAAACGAATCTCCACGATAATCAACTTCCGCATCGATACCGAGATAATAACGAGTAGGCACGCAGTAAATTACTTGGGAATAAGACTCGATAGAAACCTAAATTTCTGGAAATAGATACGGTGGGCTGCAGAACGCGCACCCAAAGTGACAGCATCCCTGGCCAGGCTGATGTGAAACATAGGTGGACCATCTGCTATACGGAAGCGAGATTTGGGCTGATGCACTGAAAATAGAAAAGTACTGGTGGCATCGGTACAGAGACGTGGAGCTTTACGGATAGCAAGTGCGTACGGCAAGGTGTCGGAACCAGGTTTTCGGGTAGTCGCAGGTGTGACACGAATAGACTTCTTGACAGCACAACGGAAGTACGCACACGAAAAAAAGCGAAAATTGGAGCGGCAGCAGCGGTTGGGAGTCTGAAAGCAGAGGGAGCTGCACTCCGAGACTCATCCGAGATGTAAACGAATGGAGTAACCGGGAACAGAGTGACTTGAACTATCACGTCACCGAGTTCCTCACCGGAATCGCCTTCCAGCATAAAATAGGAATAAAAGGACGCCCGGAGACGCGACATCAGATGACGTCCACCACACTGTCTTCGAATGCAGCTGATTGCCACGCCAGAATCTAAATAGAAGCATAGGAGAAATCAGGCAGGATAACATCATCCAGAGGATGGATGCTTGAGAATTAAGAGCAATGGAGGTGAATAACCGCATATCTGACCCAGATCCTGAGAGCCAAAAAACGAGAAGAGCGAGTTCCAGAAATTGAACCTGGTAAGCCAAGGTTGATACCCCTATGAGAGCCCGGCACACGGGAAGGAATGGATACCTTCTTATACTGCTTCTTATGGTGCGTAACGCATTCTTCCAAAGGTAAAAAAAAACCATGGGACACAACTCCTCATCACGGACAATAACTCATCACAGCGGACAAGTCATCATGGGATAAGTAAGCCATCTCGGATAAATAAGGAATAGTTAGAACATGACAGCGAATAAACATTGACGCTCCAGTCTATAAAGTCTTCAACGCCATGGGCTGGAAACTAAGCTAACTTGAAAAAAAAACTGTAGAATGCGGGCTTCTTGATCCACATTGACCAACTTACCGGGCGACCAAATGACAGCTCTCTTCCTGGGCAAATATCAAAATCATTTGAAAACCAACCTAACAACTGTCATTTTTCCATTTTGACAGCTCTTCGTCCGGTAAGTTGGTCAATGTGAACCCCCCCTATAAGGAAATGATTGAGAGTGTCAGTCACATGATTCTCACAGGTACACAAGTTACAAAAATCCCACCCCAGCGGCTGGAGCAAAATCAACCAACTTTGACGTTTCAACTACATATGTGTAGAAACGATTGAAATAGTTTAGTTTTCGCCCTTTTCACTTCAAAAATCCGCCCATGTAATTTTCAACAACTACCGCTGTCGCAGCTCATCGAATGGCACTGTCAATTTGGTCGTTTATCATAACTACGTCTTCTTATTTTAAGGATTTGTTGTTATTTTATGTAATGTCTTTTACTCTTTTCCACATATTTGGGTGCTGGGATGTCTGTCAGAAATTTTTCGTTTTTTTTTTCTGTTCCTTTACAACTAACGAGACCTCAGAAAGGATAAAGCAGGTTTCGATAAGTATTTTCTTTTCTCTTGAAGACTTTTTTTTTTTTGAAGATTCTACTAGCTACGTTAAGAATCCTGTTGGAAAATTCGTCCTTTTTTATTTTTTTTATTATTTTTCTAAAGTTTTGTCATGGTTTTTATTTTTGTGAGGTCTTCTTCAACATTTTAGCTTTGCTGTGCTCGATGGAGAGCACCACCAGACAATTCAATGAGTGACATATACGTTATACCACACTCTTTGCTTGTCATCGTCTTCGTCATTTCAAAATTCTTCAAAATCCTTCAACAGACATAAAAATAGAAACAAAAAAAAATGAAGAGAAAAAGAAACTCACGTCCAAAAAAAATAAAAATCAATTCCTTTGTAATCATCGTAAGATGATTACGATAATTTGGTAGCAGTTGTTTGGAATCGATTTGCGTCTTCGTCATTGTCCTCGTGGGTCCTTTAGTTATGCTTGTGTGTGGATGCTGTTGGATGATGAGATGAAAGCAATATTCTACGTATCCTTCCAACTTGCCACTTCCATCAGACAACATACATTTAATGTGGTTTGGCTGACTGAATTAACTGTTAGGAGAGAAAATCCTTTGTTAAGTGTCTTCATCTCATTTGAGTCCCATTTACAGGACACTTTTCCAGTTAAGATACAAGTTATATGTAGACAACAACTACTACACGACGACGCTTCATTCGCCAATGAAGTTGCTTCGACTATAAAAATGGTGAATACCTTGTGAAGGTCGATAGAAAGTCATTTTGATTGAAGGTTGGGGAGTGCAAGAAGTCTTAAGTGCATCAACAACAGTAAAAGAGTTGCACTTTTGTCCTTTACAAAGGACGAGTTTAACAACACCTAAACTATATATGTGATGTGATGGCAGCGTATGGGTATGAGTGAGTGAGTGAATGAATGAATGGAGAAGACCAAGGATAGTCAGTCGAAATGCATTAGCATCATCAGCTTCAGCATCCCTAGTCTATGCTGAACGCATATATGAAATGAACTTGCATTCAATGCACTTTTGCATTAGCACACGATTCGTTGGAGGTTTATGAATTGGAAAATGACATCTCCTTTAATAAGGACCGATTTATTGCAGCATTGTGTGCATGCAATCGTTAAAAATGAAATGAGAAACGCTTCGATTTTGCAACATTGTAGGTATGTTTGCATTTTTTTTTTTGAGTTACAAGCGAATGAGTTTAAAAAATTATTGAATTATGGAAAAGGTAGATTTATAAAAAAAAAAAAAGGTAGATTTTTAAAGAGCAACATTGGAAGTAGTTTTTAAATTATCGAGAAAGAATAGAGAACTCTATTGCCACCATTTACAGTGGCAATAAGTTGAACTAAAAAATAAAAATCTAACATTATGTAATTATATGGAAATTTATATGACCCTGAACTTTGCAAAAAAAATATGGCAGTCGCTTTGCCTCAATAAATGTTCAATTTCCATACTTTTTTTTCAAAAATCGGTTCATTTTTACGGAGGTGACAGAAGTCAAAATTTTCAGCCGACACTTTCTTACTCAATACTGACTCCTTAAGCAAAAACTTCGTTATAACGGTAAATAAAAAAAAAACTAAAAATAACATACCGAACATTTATTTAGACAAAACGATTGGCATACGTTATTTTTTTTAATCGGTTCAGTTTTCCGGCTATGTATGTATTTGACATTTCATGTGTCAGCTCAGTGGATTTCACATTTCAAATTGATTTTGTTTTCCTCGCATTTTTTTATAATTTTAATTTATTGTTTTAAACAATTTCGATTTAAGATATTTAAATAATTTAAAGCCACTGCACATCTATGCAAAAAATGCTTTCGTTTGATATGTAATTTATGGCCCTTCAGGTTGTGTGGGCCGTTATATTATATGATGATAAATTTCGCTCCGAGAATACCTAATATTTAATTTTTCTTCATTTTGGTTTATATTAACTTTATAAATTTTAACGTGTCGTTTCTCTTAGTATGGGGTATGATACAATGGTATCAAATTCAATGTAAGACAAAGTTCTACTTAAAGGACTCTGTGAAATTCTAAAAAAATATATAAAGAGCAGAATTGTTCCGTGTCTTACACGGAAATGAGTATTAAAACTTGAAAGCAATAGTGATTGGAGTACCACAAGGAAATGTACTAGGTCCGCTTTTGTCCGAGATATACCCCAAAAAAAAGACACAATCGCATCTGTTTTTGGAGTTTACTGACGATAACGCAATATTAGCAAAGGGCCAAAAAATGAACGAATCAACAATAAAATAACAAAATGCTCCTAACATGGTCAATGAATGGACAAACACTTGTCCGAAAGCGCTAATAGTAATCTTAAGTAAGTTCACGTAAACTTAATGAAAACAAAAAATAGATAAAATACCTATCAACTTACTGGTAACGTGGCATTTTGCAATGAGACAAAATATTTCGGAATGACTCTTGACGCAAAACTCCAATGAATTCAGCTTGTAAAAAAGAAATGTGAAAAGTTAAATAATAAATTAAATTAAATAATAAATTAAGAGAAATCACAATACTATACTTTGCTACAATTGTAGTAGATCTACTACATTTTTTAATTTTTTTTTTTTATCTACTCCTGACTACGCACCATCATCAAAATATGGTAATCAACTACATTTTAAAAATTTCTACTTAAATCCACTTCAATTTTATAAAAAAACGCTTAATCTACTTTTTTTCTCTATTTCTTATGGAATTTCAATTCTTGATTTTTGTTTAATTAAATTTAATATAAAAATGTTAATTTTAATATATTTATATAAAACAAACATAATTTTGCAATCTACTCCGATTTTTCTCAATCTACTACATTTTTTCTTCAAATCTACTCTAATTCTTCTTTTGAAAGTGGTTACGCTGATTATTCGGTCATCAGTACCAAAGACAAATTTATTAATTTAAAGTCAGGTAGTTACTTAAGCTTGCGAATATTTTTGAAAAAAAAGTATTACCAGTCTATGGCTAGTCAAAAAATATAGAATAAATGGTATCTGAAAGGAGAAAACTAAATGTCGAAAGTCGTGTTTTGTTACAATTTCTTTTAAAAGTATAAGCCTCCTTTCGAAGAAAATTAAATAAAACTTTAAAAAACTTTAAAAAAATTAGTAAAGAGATCTAATGCTTTTGTTAAGATAATTTTTTTACATAACCTCAAAATTAGTGGGAAAATGAAAAAAAATATATTCTGGGTTTTATTTTTATGTTTTACAAAAATGGTTGAATTTTAACGAAACCGGGCTTTAATTTGTTTGCAAAAGTAGGTATAATTTGGTTTCCATGACCACTCTTTACAATGGCTAATATTACGGCCATTTGCCGAAAAGCGATCTTAAAAAATTGTTTTGTTTAGTTTTTTTGTAGTTTTGTTTGATAAAATTCTCAAAATATGATGGAACTTTTTCCCCTGAACCTTACATGCACTCAAAAGCTTCATTTTTATGAAATGGTAAGTTTGTCATATAAAAAGAATTACCAGAAATGGGTTAAAAGACTTTTGCAGCTACCCTGCAATCATTTGAATTTTTTTTTATGATTGCTTAAATTAGTTCAAAATACACGATTTTCAAATTGATGTCCAATCCAGAATCGTATAAACATTTTTATACAAAAGTGAAGCAATTTCTCACAAAAAAGGTAAGTTATTTAACACGCAAAATGGGAAATAACTTTACTTTAGAAATTTTATTGATTTCCCACTAGTGGTGAAATTATTTCCCAGTGAATTTATTCCCCTGCGCCATTTTTTCAAAACTCGATTCGATTAATAAATATTCACCCACATTACAGAATCCGACGAATGCATTGCGGCAGGATTCGCACTTATTTCAGACTTATTTTTATGGGGGAACTCGCAGGTAAGGAAGTGTTTTAGTGGAAATGGTAAGGTAGTTCATCGTAGTGATAATATAGTTCACCCAGCAAGTTCATAATTGCTTTAAATGCGAATACGCAACCTGCGAAAAGGCATGATTGACTATTTTTTTTTTAAGCTTATTTAAAGTCCGAAGCAACGCAAAATATGGTCTGCTAGTAGGTATGTAGCATTAAAGATTTATGTATAAAAAGTCTTTTGCCTATCTGTTTGCATCTTATAACACATTTCAGATTTAAATCTTAGTGAAGATATATAATTTTAATTAATAAAAAAAAAAATGTATAATATTATGCGAAGCAACGCAAGCACGGATCTGCTAGTACCTACATATATAGTACTCATGCTTATATACTCGAATTTCCTTATTGATAACTTTCCTGTTCTTATCTATCTTCGTTTATAATTATATAGACACTGTCATAACTCCACATACCATAAATATTATGAAGGTACAATAAAAGTTATTTGAATTTCATGTTCACAAGATTTAGAGGCGACAACAAGGACAACGACAAAGATGACGATATGTAGTTGGATGGCTCTGGATATGGGTCCTAGAGTAAACGAAACAAGACATAGGTTACCAAAACAAAAACAACAATACTAGCAGGATACGAGTGGGTACCTATATGCAGATGTCAGAGTGAAGTTGTCTAGCATGCAGAATTACAGGTGAAAATTTTTGTTTGTTGTTTGTCGGCAGCATGTGAGTTGAGTTCAGTTTACATTATATACATAATTTATATTTACAAAGGTACAACTAAACCAACACCAACTTGAAACTAAAATGGGTGGAGAAGAGTAGGAAGACGGTATGGTGGTAGTAAGAAGGGAATATACTGACGGTATTCATTGTTTTATCCAGTGAAAAACTTAATTTTCTAGATTCCTAAATGGGGATATTATATTTACGAGTATGTTCATAAATGCATGTCTGGATAGAAAATCTCATCAAGAGTATTCCATATAGGAACGCCATACAAAACTTGAAAAGCTTAATGAAACGTAAACTTAAGTTTTATTTTCCTAAGAAACTATAATCCATGTAGGTAAGGTTTACATTTTCGGAATGGGGCATATTTATTTGACAAAAAATAATGTTAGGCAGAACGAAGTAAGTCATATTTTGGGAAATTTATGGAAGACGTTCAAGTAGATTGTCTGGAAAACAAATTCAATAAAAGACAATGTTTACAATAGTCTCCTCAAAAATAATTGCTGAGAATGGTGTACCTCAGGGCTTCATTTGGTCTCACACACTTTTCCTCATTTTTAGCATTTTAGCAGCACTAGCTGAAGAAGCAGAAGAGACCACAAATCAGTACAACAGCAGAACTTTTCATAAGATAACTAAGGAGCTCACAGGTAAACAAAGTTAAAAAAGAAACACCCGGTGAAAGATGAAGGCGGTTCTGTGCTCCATTAAGAGGAGAGATGAAAGAAACACTTTGCTTCGGTCTTAAATTGTGTGTTGGTCAGCGATTGAACAACCATACAAGTATTTCCACAGGGCTTTTATGAGCAGTGAAATAAGAACATCGAGCGAGGTACTCAATCCACTCATAGGAGTGCTTATACCTTAAAAGTGGAAGAAGAGAATGATCACAAAGCTCCCGAAGAAAGGAGACTTCCTGGAGTTTGAAAACTGGACAGGGTCTTAGAAGACCCATTTGACGCCCAAAATCAGTTTTTCGCGTTAGATCATCCTGTAATAACAACATTCACACCTTGCGGATTATTATTGAACATTATTTTCGAATAGTGATCATCCTTTCACCGGCTGGTAAACGGAGAATTTATTTGGCTCACCTTGCGCAGGATTGGCATACCAGATAAGTTATCTACTATTATTAAAGCAAAAGAGACGTTTTGCAAAGAGGAAGGTTGTGAGAGGAATTTGAAGTCCCATTGTGGAGTCAGGCAAGGTTGAATATTATCGCCAATACTACTTCTGTTAGTGATAAGTGATGTGCTGCGTGCAGCCCTGTTGAGCGGAAATGGTGGAATTCAATGGAGTCTAACTAAAACATCTGGACTGAGCGGACGACGTATGCTTACACTATTATAGGATCATGAATCTCCATTAAATGACAACAAGGGTGGAGGAAGAAGCAGAAATCGTGGGCCTAAAAATTAATACGACAAAAACAAAAATGATTAGACTCGAAAGTAACTCATCCGTTTAAGTCAATATTTCTGTACAACCAGTAGAGAAAGTAGAAGACTTTCAATATTTTAGAAGTTTTGTCCCTGCAATAGGTTAAAAAAACTGTCAACTACCGTATTAAGAAATTAAAGGCTACGTTCAAAAAACTGTTCCAAATATGAAGAAATAATTCTATCAGCTCAAATACCAGGCTAAGACTTTCAATGTTGAATCCGTGCTTCTTCATGGCTGCAGCACTTGGAAAATATAAACTTCTGTCATAAGAATGCTGCAAACGTTTCTGAATATTTGTCACGAAACATCTTTAGTAGAGCAGGTTGGTCGAGAAGCACAGAGCGCAGCACTGTCGAACAGAAATCTGCACAGTTGGAGAAAACTGAGGTACATTTCCAGAAAATATACACGATGGCTCGTAGGATAAGTGGAGGCCCTATGCCCTTTAAGGCGATCACTATGGATATAATAAAGTCTGAGGACATAAGTAAGTAAGCAAATTAAAGTGAATGAACTTCTCCTAGAAATTTTTCTCTCCTTCAAATATTTATAAGAAAATAATAAAAATTCCATCGGAATTAATTGGTATCGGTAATTCATTTTCCAGGAAATTTTAGCAGACATATCTTCATTTCAAGATTAGCAATACAAATGCACGCTAATATTTCTGATAGGGCTTAATCAAAATTTGAATGCAACGCGAAACACGCCACGCACGCAACGCACGTACAGTACTTTAGGACCAACATTTCAGCTTTACATCTGTATAGGTACTGTTTTTTGTAGGTATTTCCATTACTTGTTTTCTACTCCGAAGTCAACCTCTTGTTATTTTTTTTGTCACGCATATAAAATAACAATAGTAGGAAACCAGCTTGCTAATTAGCAATTGCATTTGTGATGAGTTTTCGCATTGCCAAAGGACAATGCGTCAGCTGAAGAACTCTTCCCGCATTACTGATGGAGGAGCACACAGTTATATGGATTGCCATGAGTATAGATCTACCTATATACTGCCAGGCTAATTAGTGCCAATCAGGAGCAATGTTCCCATCACTTTTTTGTTCCAACATTGCACTAAAGATTCTTCCTCTACAAACATATCGCAGCATACGTTACTAAAGTGCCAGTAAAAGGAAAGGATATCTTTGTCTTTACCGTGTGGGTCACGTCTTAATTGTTTCAAGTGTGCATATACTTGACGCCAGACAGAATTTCGTTCATCATCGTTGTTGTCGTTGGCGTCCTCGTCCTCGTCCTCGTCGGGTTGGTTTTTCTTGTTGATGGTTGCCAATTGATGTAATAGTTGCATAGCACCTAAGACAACGTTGAAGTCGACGACGACAACGATGAAGACGATGACGCGACGCGACGTTCCAATCCTATAACCCCAACCTAAAAGCCTGTAAAGCACCCACTTCAAGAAGTAGTAGGTGACTTCCTTAAAGTCATCACACAAGCCCATAAAACATCTTCAGACTTAGCTATAAGATGTAACAATAGGCTTCACGTATTAAACCACCATGCGCTTGATAGTTGGGTTATGGTGTGTGGTGGTGGTGGTGGCGTCTAGGTACTTTTGTCTGAGTAGTTTTTCTTTTTTTTTTCTTTTTTTTATCTGCCACAGGGTTATCACTCCAGATTTTGTTACTTTGCGAAAGTTTCCTCTTCTTTTTGTAGACTTTTCATCACACTGTACAAGGAGTTCTATAAACAGTCTCTCTAAACTTTTCTATGTGTAGTTACAGGAACTTTAAACTTTTTTTTTTGTCTGTTGAATGGAGACTTCAAAAAAAGTAATAGATGAGTGGGTATGATGTCGATATAACATAAAGTTTTGTAGACGTGTAGTCTATATCCAATTGACCAAACGGAAAACTTATCACCGTAACTATTTTTAGAGAGCATAACGATAAAACAAGAGGAGAGCATTAGAGTAAATATGCACAAACGAAAAAGTTTAAAATATTCAAAAGAAAAGTAATTGGAAGGTTTGTTAACTTTTTGATTCTTTTCGTTTATGGTAAAAGTAGAAATAATTTTTCACTGAAAACAAATTTTGAGAGAGAAATTCCATAATGTTTAAACTGCAATCTAAAGTTTGCTTGTTTTGAGTCAGTGCACACATAGCGCTAAAGAGAATTGGGAAGGGCTAAGGAAGAGACAGTAAAGCACATTGGTTTTGTGAGAATAAAAGCGGTCCCAAAACAGACCCCTGTAGTACTCTAGAGATTACTATAAATGGGACAGAGGTACCGCTCTCAACAGTTTGAACTCTGTCTCTCAATTAATTACAAAGAAGACGAAGAGATGCATTGGAAAACCTGAAAATATTCTGAAGTTTAGAAATGAGAATAGAGTGATTAATGCAATCAAAAGCCTTTGATTTTCCAAGTTACTGTGCTTATTTCTAAGCCCTGACTGCCATTTTACCGGGGCAACCTGTCATTTTACTGGAGAAATCCATGATTTTACCAAGGCAATTCGTGATTTTACGGGATAAGATCGTGATTTTATAAGGGCGTGATTTTGGGGGACCAATTATTATCTTCTATAAAAATTTTCACACTACCTACTTCCATAATTTACTCAAAATTAAAATTATTTATTCAAAATAACCACTGAAAAGGCTGACAAAGTGTGTTGGTGTGTTTAAAGAATTCAAAAAGATGAAATTAATCATTTCTATTGCAGGTAGCACTTTCCTTACCTTTTCTTTTCTTTGCATTTTTCTTTTCTTTTTTTTTTTGTAGGAATGTTTTGAATAGCTTTTCCTGCATTAAGCACTCGAAAAAAAAACTTTCTTTTTATTAGAATTGCACCTGCATTATTCGTTGAGAACTGTGACGGGTAATAAATTTACTCGTTACACTTTGTCTACACTAAGATGGTGGTTAGTTAGAGTAAAATATAATCTCCTTTCCTTTCCCTGAATCTTATTCTCTTTCTCTCCCTTTACGCTGATGTGGTAAAATTCTTTGTCCTTCAGATGCACTTCGTTTGGGGTTCATAAATTTTTGCTTTGTAAGCGCACCATAAGCAATGCCCGCAGAGTATGTATAGTCAAACGGAAAGTCCTTCAAATGTCCTTTTTCACATTTATACTACACTCTGACTCTTGCATATTTAAAAAATAAAAAGTAAAAACAAAAAAAAAAAAAGAAAGAAAATGGTGTTTGACTTGGTCTTGGTTTTACATTAAATGCGCTTGGCATTTGGTTGGTCTTTTGTTCGAAGGAGAGGTTTCATTTATATAAAGGAAAAGAAAATTTAAATCGTTTTAGTTTAACATTTCTTTTGGGATTTATTTTACTCTGATCTTTTAGAATTTTGTATTTTTTTCTAAGCCAAAGGATGTGCTCATAAGCAGTAGGTAGGTATTTGTTGAGTTTTCAAAACTATGCTTTTCGCTTATGATTATGATGAAATATCATTCATCAACATGGTTTTTGTTACAGAAATTAAACTACACTTTCCTTAAAGGATTTAGTGTGCTGTAATCGAATCCGAAGAAAAATAAATACATACTCTATCACATCACGATTTTTTAGATATTCCAGCTTAAAAATAATTAAAAAAAATGTTTTGAGATGATATTGACATTTTCTATGTAAAATGTCCGTAACATCCCCAAAATCTGGAATTAGGACCAAAAAACCGTTTTTTTGACCTAGCTTCTTTCTGTTTTGGAAAGAAGACATTAAGGCCCTTTTAAAAATGTAAGAAACATGTGGTTCAGTAAAACCACTTGACACAAGTTGAACAATTTCAAAAACAAATCCCTTTTTTCGGCATTTTAACTCAACTTCGACATTAATTTGAAGCATAAATGTATGTATGTTTTAAAAACAACATGCTTTTAAAAAATATATTCAAAAATAATGTTTATTTCAAAGCCATATGATGTATTTTTTTATGAAAATCGGTTGAAAATTAGCTAAGAAAAAACAATTTACCCGGATAAATGTGGTCTGAACCAAACCAAATGATTTTTATATTTGTTGAAAAGTTCTAAATTTCTTCTTTCCAAAACAATAGAAAAAATCTGAAATTGTAAAAAAGCTAGATTGTTTTGCAATAATCCAAAATCCAAAAAAAACGTTTTTTTGGCCCTAAGTCCAGATTTTTGGGGGTGTTACGGAATTCTTACATACCGTTTTGTAATCATTGCAACAAACTCTACAAAACTTGATAGGTCTGCCACCCCACGTATATTTGTTTACCTCTTTTTTTTTTGTCACACAGTGGAAATTACGGGTCAACAAAATCAAAATGAATATTGTATCTTTTTACTTGCGATATGGGTACCATATATAAAGTTATGCATTCGTACAATTCCCCAGACGTTTTTTTAATTTTTTTTTTTAGGGACAAAAATAACGGTACCTGTCATATACCGGTTTTAGAAAAACTCATTTTTCTCAAAAACCGTTCCTACGATTTTAATTTAATATCTTTAAATTAAAACCATTTTTTTCAAAAACCGTTATTAACGTTATTAACGGTACCTGCAATAGAACGGTTTTTTTTTTTTAGTTCTGATTTTCTCCTTAGGTTAGGTTAGGTTAAAGTGGCTGTCATTAAAGCTATCTGACACACTTAGACCAATAGAGGTCCATTGTGATACCACGAACTATAGTGAACAATAAAAAGTTCCCTACTAGTTAAAACCATTCTAATGAAGCGAGTGAGACTACTAATGTCTGTGTTTTAAGAGATCGCTAGGTTCATTATAGAAGTAGTCTCCTAAATGAAGTTTGCGTCTATAGGAGAGAGCAGGGCATGTACAGAGAAGATGTGAGATTGTTTCTTCCTCTTCTTCGTCTAAACAGCTCCTGCAGAAATCATTTGATAGTACACCGAGTCGTGCCGCGTGTCTACCAATAAGACAGTGTCCCGTTATGACACCTATTACAGAGCTGATTTGAGATCTGCTGAGGGACAGAAGGCAATTTGACCGTTTCAAATCTAGTTTGGGCCAGATTCGTTTGGTCGCTGTACACGTGGTAGTATTAAGCCATCTTGTATTTGATTGTTCCAAAGCGATTCGTTTCAGCAGTAGTTTAATTGTAGCTATGGGAATACCTATATTTGCCTTGTTGGGCATAATAGGCATTTCCGGTCCAATTCTGGCGAGTTCATCGGTTTTGCAATTCTCCGGAATGTCCCGGTGTCCCGGCACCCAGATAAGGTGAATATCAAACTGTTTGGCCATCTCCGTTAGAGACGATCGACAGTCTTGGGCTGTGATGGAGTTTGAGGAGACTGATACAAGGGATTTCAAAGCAGCCTGACTATCTGAGAAGATGCGGATATCCGAACTGGATATCACGTTTTCTTTAAGCCAGGACAAGACTTCCTTTATCGCCAGAATTTCCGCTTGGAATACGCTACAATGGTTTGGAAGGCGGAAGGAGAGACTAAGGTTTAGTCTATCTGAGTACACTCCACCACCCACCCCATTTTCAGTTTTCGATCCATCCGTATGGAAATGAATTGATTCATTTTCTAACAAGGTCCTTCCTCCCAAGCTGACCTTGTGGGAATGGTGACTTCAAAGTTTTTGTCGAAAGCTAGAGTAGGAGTGATGTAGTCGGAGTGACTTGGGAATGTTCCGAACAAGTTCAGAATTATGGTGTGGCCAATAGAGTTAATGGTCCATTGAGAGATGGCTTTGAGGCGGAAGGCTGTGTTCGCGGCCACTTGTTTGCCATATATATCAAGGGGTGTAAGGTTGAGGAGTATGTCTAACGCAGCGGAAGGTGTCGAGCGTAGGGCTCCACTAATGCACATGCATGCTGAACGCTGCACCTTTCTCCTTCATTACTCAATAAATTTCTGCCATTTTTTTACATGAATGCTTTTAAGTTGCCGTAATAATATTTAATAAAAAAAATTTCGAAAATTATTTTTTTGGATTTTTAACAAAAGTTTGAATTTTTGTTTTTTGAAAAATCATTTTTTCGAAAACTATTTGATACTTTTTTTCAAAATTTAGTTTTTAGATGTTGATAAATAATATCTTAATAATGGCGTACCAATTTTTTTTATAAAAGTCCTTGCAAAATTTTATATAGAAAAAATGGTTTTTTTTAGAAAACGGCTCTAACGGGTTTCAAAATTTTTTTTCTAAAAATGTATCATTATAAAAGAAATCAAATTGCTTACTTAGTTTTCAGATTAAATTCATTTAAGAAGTTGTTTTAGTCATTTGAAAATCGATTTTTTTTTTAATTTTTTTTTTCTAAAACTGCATTTACAATTTTTTAATTAAAAAGGCTTAGCATAAATACTAACTTTATCTACAAGAGCAAGTCCGTGCTACCCCTTAGCGAAGAACCACCAACAAGCACTCAATTTTATAATTCGAAGAACTAAAAAACACTTAATTGGTTGATAGGATCTTAAGAAGACCATTTAACAAGTATTTAAATGAAACTTTAAAACCACACGATTTAATGAAATGTTGCATAAAAAAAATAAAACAAAAAATAAATATGCCCTAATGGATAGTCACACAGCCATTATGGCACTCCAAAGGATTGAATTCCTCGATATGGGCTTTCTTCAACATCCGCTCTTCTTCTGCGTACAATGCTGTACATTTTTGTTGAGTTTTAATTTATTTATTAATAAAATTATAAATCATATTCACATCCGATATTTTTTTTATTAAATTTTTTTTTGATTCGTCAAAAAATCTCGGAATTCATAATTGGTGAATTCTCTCCCTGGCAGAACACAACTCCCGGGGAGTAATTTTCCCGGGCAATGTGTAGAATTGGGCTAATTGCTGATTGTGAAAAACCTCTGATTGGGCGCCATTTTTCCAATATGGCCCCCGAAAAACTTTCCATGTAAAACTACCAAATGATTGTAATTACTTTTTACTATTTGTACAATTTATAAATCAAAATAGAAATAATCTCACCTATTCATGTTGAGTTTTTTTGTAGTAAGAAAAGTTTACGACTAAACTATATGACCCTAATGCTAAGTACATATTTTTGTTGCTATTAGTCTTAGCTCGTCAAGAATTTACATTAGTCGTCGTCCTCGTCGGAGCCAAAATGTCTGATCTGGCTACAGAAACAAGTTGACCATACAACGAGTCACTATTTCTAATTTTAGGAAATACATTCATACATACTAATGAGTGATGTAGTAATGAATCAGCTAGAGTATATGGGGTGCAGATAAATGACTAAATAAAGATCAGAACTTTAGACCTTCTTTGATTTTATTTTTCTTGTCATTATGACCAATTCTGATATACACTCTTTACATTGATATAGCTTTTGAGAAGATGATGAATTAAGTGATTGATTGACTACTTGACAGCTGGCAGACAAGAAATACCACGTCAAAAATATGGACAAACGAAGTTATGATTAGTTTGATCCTCCAAAAAGAATATCAACGTCGCATTGGTCATTATTGGATTTATTTTTGCGGTCCCTGATTGTCTGCTAGCCTGTTTTTTTTGTTTTTTTTTTTGTTTTTTTAAAAAAAAGGTTTTTGTGTTTGTTAACAAAAATCAAACATAAATTCACTTTTCAGAAATGTATAACCTTTGATTTATTGTTTCCTGATGACTCCTTTCATGTTTTCCTTTTTCCCTTTTTTACTTTTTCTTATTGCAGTTGAATGGGAGGATAATTTTATATCCTTGTCGGACATTTCATTGTGATGAGATATCGTAGAATTTGTAAGATTTTTACACTTTGGACTTTGGAAGAAGATTCATTTATTGCTCGCCGGTATATTGTTTCATTAATTGAAGAAATCAAACATTAAAAGAATGTTTCGAAATGCTATAGAAATGAAGTTATGTCCTTTGATCGGATATTAAAAAACTGTATGAAAAAAGTGATGAATTGTTTTATCAACTGGATTCGAAACTTTGTCAAATGTTATTTTCTGGGTTTCTTGAAAAAAAAAATTCACCTATGCATCATTGATTTAGTTGCTTACCTATTTAAAATTGTCTGAAATGTCCATACAATTGCACACGATTGTGTGACATTTTGAAGATTACACGAAGTGCATCATTTTTTAATCGACAATGAAATAATGGTTTATGTGTGGCAAAACGATGTGGACGAGACTGTCTAGACTAGACACAACAACACACTTTTTCATGCATTCAGGACAAATGCATCCTGGAAGCTTGGATGCTGAAACAAAAACACATCACTGCCAGCATCAGCTACCCCCGGAAAATTATATTGTCCATGCGGTGGTCCTTGTATTGCGCTGCTAGTGCTATTTTCCTACATAGTCTGATACACATGAAGTGTATCTGTTACTTTTCTATCCATTAATTTAAGCACAGACACAGACAGACAGACAGCCAGACTGACTATATTTTCCGATCCGAATGCAGCGTAGTTCTTATATTCCTCCTACACACGCGCTCCTCCCACACCGTACAGTTTTACTGTACCGACCGATGGAAATAAAACAACGCTGCCATATCCATAAGCCTGCTGGTGCACAACAGAATAGATTATTGTCTGGTTGTGTCCAAAATTTTAGGACGAAATCGAATCGATTTTACACAGTAAGTGCATCCTGAATGAGAATCACTGACTAGACTATGTAAAAAGGAGTTGAATAGAACACAAGCATTTGTGTAGGAATGAAATTGTAATATGGATCGGAATAATAAACTAAATGGTCAGCGACCATTTCTGATGGTGTAAATAAATACAATGTTGCTTTTGTATTCTGTCAGCAACAATACAATAATTAATAGCAGACCAAAAGACCAGTATGCAATGGGTGGTTTTTCTCTGATAGAAAAGAGTTGTGTTTTAAGGCTTGAATATTTTAGATAGAAGGCGCTAATGATTCGATTTTTGTCACTAGGAAATTAAAAATAAAATGCACGACTGGGTCGCACGTACTTGCTCTTGAAGATAAAGTTACTATTTATGCAGCCTTTTTAATTAAAAAAATTGTAAATGCAGTTTTAGAAAAAAAAAAACAATTAAAAAGCATAAAATTCGATTTTCAAATGACTAAAACAGCTTCTTAAATGAATTTAACTTCAAAACAAAGTATGCAATTTGATTTCTTCTATAATGATACATTTTTAGAAAAACAATTTTGAAACAATTTTTTCTATATAAAATTTTGCAAGGACTTCTATAAAAACAAATTGTTACGCCATTTTTAAGATATTATTTATCAACATCTAAAAACTAAAATTTAAAAAAAAAATATTGAATAGTTTTCGAAAAAATGATTTTTCAAAAAAAAATTTTTAATTTTTTTTTTTAAATCCAAAAAAATAATTTTTGAAATTTTTTTACTAAATATCATTAAGGCAACTTGAAAGCATCCATGTACAAAAAATGGTTGAAATTGATTAAGTCATGAAGGAGAAAATCAGAATTAAAAAAAAACGGTTCAATGGCAGGTACCGTTAATATCGGTTTTTGAAAAAAATGGTTCTCATTTAAAGATAGACCTTACCCGAATAAATTACCATGATTTTTTTAATCAATATCGTAGGCACCGTTTTTGAGAAAAATGAGTTTTTCTAAAACCGTTATATGACAGGTACCGTTATTTGGGGTCCAAAAAAAAAATTAAAAAAAACGTCTGGGGATATTCTCCAAAAAACACCGCACACCAAGTTTGAAGTAAATCGACCCATCCGCTTAGGCTGTGGTCTCTGATACATACAGGCAGAAAAACAATTTTGCCCTATATGACCTATAATTCAAGCAAAAATTAGAAGTAGGCTTAAATTTATTTGGAGTGTTTCGACCTCCCAATGCACTCCTCTGGAAACGTATCATTAAAATATTGTGTTGTCATCTGAACTTCATTCATGTACAAAGCATCATCGACAGTTCGATACGATTATAAGAAGTAAAATCAATTTGATTTGGGGGTGTTTGTACCCCTCAATACCCCTCCCCCCTTAAGCCGCATTGTCAAAATTTTGTGTTGTCACCCGATCTACCATAATGTATTATGTACAGTTTCAGTTCAATACGTGATTTTGAAAATGCCAAAATTGATATGGGGTATTTTGACCCCTCAATGCCTCTCCCTTGGGTCCGCATCACCAAAATATTCCGAACTACATACAAGTAAAAGGTTTCAGTGTTCGATATGATAATTCGAAGTGAGTCAAGTGAACTTCTAAGATTTTATAACATTTCTAGTTTATTAGTAAGTTTGCCAGTTACAAGTTAAGCTATTAAACGCTATTTAATGAAAAAGGTAAAAGCCGAGACGTCAAAAGACATGGCGTGACAGGCCAAATCCTGAAGTTTAGTTGCTCTTTAATTTTAACAACAGCGACCGAGCTACCGCCACGAAATATGAAAAAGAAAAATTTATTTTTTACTGAACTTAATATTTAAAAAGATTTAATTTCAGTCAACAAGCCACTATGAGTACACATATACAACAAATCCTTTTGATGAGAAGGGCAAAATTATGGTTCATGGAGGTACAGGGTGCATACTGAATACAGCATATAATGTGCCGTGCGTGGTAATTTTCAAGGGCTCCATAATAATTGCATGAATACTTGTATCAACAAAAAAAGGAGCTAAATCCGTACATAAGGTATAATTTGCTTCATGATTTTCTTGTTAATTAGGAATTTTGCCTCTTTTATGTCAACTACAAATGAGAGTTTTTTTTTTTTGTTGTTGTTCTTGAAAATCATTCAAGTTCATATCCATATTGTACCTCGAAATATGTTTAAGCTCCTTGAAATATCTAAATAAAATCATAACACACCTACATTTATTTGTGAATAAATAATAGAGAATATTAATTAAATAGGATGAATAATATGAATGAGGGTTTTATTCAGAGCCTCTCAAATGTACACTTGATGTGGACTTGATTCTTCAAAATTTCTATAGGCCAACGAAAAACGATAGAATTGTAGATACAAATATTTTATGAATTGATGCAATTTTATTTTTGTGTTTTGAGTAAGTTCATTTAGTTGTATTTTATGCGGATAATTATGACTTTAAATACAATGGCACAGTTATAATATTCATTGTAAAGGTTTCCAGTGCCTTGAAAAACGGTAGTAGGTCCAATTGTTTTAAGAAAAAACCTTCCCACTGGCTATTTTTGTTGGACACCGTTTCACTTGACTAAATAAATTCCAACTGTCGCGACATGTCGCTCCACAGTCTTATTGATCCTCCCTCATGTTGAACTGTTGCAGAAGATTGTACCCGGTAACAAATTTGGAGTAGGGTACGCACTTTAAAATTTCACCAAATTCAAAAATTCGTGTATTTAATTTGCTGCAAGGTTAATAGGTTGAGTGCCGTTATTGCTAGTAAATTGTTCCTAACAAAACATTAATCTGTTAAAATACAATATTTTGTTTAAAGAAATGAAATTATCCGTTAATTTTTAAAGTTTTTCACGTGTTTGCAATTTTTTGCTCAGGTACAAACTTACATTTTACAACTAATTTTAATATTATTAATTTTTTGGAGCAGGATACGGCAAAAATCGACTCGATTAAAATAAATTCAATAAATTCCACAAAGACAAGCTTAGCAAGGTACAACGATCAGCGTGCATGTGTATCAGCGGAACACTCCGCTCGACACCTTCCGCTGCCTTGAACTTGTTTGTTAACCTCACACCCTTTGATATATACAACAAACAAGCGGCCGCGAGCACAGCCATTCGTCTCAAATCTATCTCTCAATGGTCTAACAATACGTTTGGAAACACTAACATTTTGAATAAATTCAAATCATTACCAATGCACTCCGACTACACCACCCCACAGCAAAAACTTCCTAATCCCACCAAGATCTACATGGGATGACGATGAATTCTTGATAGATGAAGCAATTCATTTCTATACGGATGGTTCAATAACCGGTGTGTGGTGGAGTGTATTCAGAAAGACTAAATCTATGTCTCTGCTTCTGTCTCCCTGATTATTGTAGCGTGTTCCAAGCGGAAATACTGGCGATCAACGAGGTACTATATCTTGGCCCAAAGAAAACGTGAAATCCACGTTGCATATTCGTATCTTTACAGATAGTCAAGCAGCCCTCAAATCACTCTATTCAGCTGCCACAAACTCAGTAACTGCCCGAAACTGTCGTTCGTCTCTCTTGGAGATGGCAGAACAGCTCAACATTCACCTATTCTGGGTGCTGGGACACAGAGACATTCCGGGTAACTGCAAAGCCGACAAACTCACCAGAAAAGGAGCTATAAGTCCAATTTAACCTAACAAGGTGATTATTGGAATACGAATTGCGACATGTAAACTTATGCTAAAACAGGATGCAATTACGATGACAAATAATAGATGGACCAGTATCACTACTTGTCTATTTTGGTTATACTGGGAATTCTACTTTTTTCCTAGTAATTTTTTTCCCATATTCGAAGAAAGGGAACAAAATCCTCGGGTATTTTTTTGTTTGTAATAAGAGAGTTGTAAAAAGGAAAGAAATTCCCGCGGAATTGTTGTTTAGAATAGGGCTAAATATGTATCTCCTTTTCGACGCATCGTACTCCAAAACTGTATAAAGGAGTGCGGAGCGATGGGGCTAAACCACCCCATAAAACCCAGCAAAGAAAACCTAGTTAATAATTTTTGTGATGTAAAGTCCTAATACTTTTTTACACTAAGGGTCTATCGAAAATCACTAAAATGTTTTGTTCCTCAATAATTAATATAAAAAAAACAAGCCATGCTCCTTACAGTTGTTGTTATTTTTGTTGTTGAAAGATTAAGAGAAAAACTGATGGTGGACAGCAGTGTGACTGCAAGTATAGAAACATAATAGAAACATACGAAATTTAATAAGAAAAACACCAAATAGTTTACTAAAACCAATATCAAAATCGAAGCAATATTTTAAAATGTTAGCAGCCCTTATTTGACTCGACTCTTTAGTACCTCTTCAGTCAGTAATCGAATTGTGAATTAAAGTCAACATTTTATCCTCCGACTAAAAGTCAGGGATACAGTAATACTATACTATTGAATTATTAACCTTTAAAATGTTCATTAAAAAAGGTTACACATACGCCACAGTGACCATAATTAATTTAAGTTAAAAAAAAAAAATAATGAAAAATTACTATGGTTGACAAAATTATGACACCGGTTGACTTTTTTCGACTATTAACTGACTTTTAAAATTATGTAGATATAAGATCAGAGGATGCCCTTAAGTATTGCAAGCGAAAATAAGTTGTTTTGAGTGAACAAAGATAAAAAACCGAAGAAAAAGACAGTAATTTCTAGTCAGAAATGTTTTTTTCTTTTCCGGGTGTTGACACCGTGTACCACATCAGCCATAAGCGTCCCAACGGCTGTACAGTTTTCAGCTATTTTCGTATTGAAATGTGATAAATTTTCTTGAAAATTTCTTACCTATTTGTTTTTTTTTTTCATTTTTTATTTTTTGTTTGTTGTTGTTTATCCTAACCGTTGTTTTGTTTTTCTTTGGTTTCTATTTTCAGAACTCGTTTTCTGGCTATTTTTTTCGTTGAAGGCATTCACCGATGATGCAGTCAGGGGGAATTTAAATACAAAACTATAGAAGAGAGTCTCGCCAGGAATGGCGACGAATTGTAGCAGCGTCAAGCTGTCTACGTGAGTCGACAATCTATTTCCATAGTCTTCTTCTTTGCCGTATGGTTGTTTTCTTTTTTTTTTTTTTTTATTTTTGAAATAACGGTAAGACAACGAGGAGCAAGACGATATGAACACCGACCGACCGACAACGCATGATGCGCTGCACCAGGGAAGCTGTGAAATTTAGAAAATTGGCTTCTGTTCAGGTTTCTTTTGGGAACCTCATTGTCTTCCATTTCCATACAAAAGTTTTATTTTTGGATTTTATTTTTATTTTTTTTTTTGTATTTTTTTTTTTGTTTTTATTTTTTGTGCATAAATATGCTTGACTTTTATAGGGTGATTCCGCGTTTGTAATATATTTACGACTCAGAGATGAATCACTTTGAACTTTTCGATTTTGTAGACAAATAAAATGCAACTCGACTGTGAATCAGTATATATGTGATTTTATTATAAACTTAATGGGTGCGTTGACTTTTTTCACTTTTTTTATTTTTTTTTTTTTTTAATTTTAATTGAGAAAAAAATAAAACTTTTATTTTAATTACTCGAAAATAATGTTGTTTTTAATTTATTTAGTAATCACTTGAAGCGAACAATAAATTAAATAAATGCAGAACATGGTCTAAGAGCTAGCGACGAAAAATCAACGTCTTAAAGTGCAAGGAAAATTTTTTTGGGAATCGACAGCCCTATTGCTAGGTAAGAAAAAATCCCTCTAGCGGAGTCAAAAGTGGGGACCGAGGTAGGGGGCGGGGCTTGAACATGCAAATTTGTAAGCACAACAATAAAGCTGAAAATTTTTGATAACATAGTTTATATGATTCTATGGAGAGAAACAAATTGACAGTAGCGTAAGTAGGGGCAAAGGGTTGCCAGGTGTCATCAAACATAAAAAAAAAACAAGCAAAAAAAATTATCAAAAATAAACCTGATGAGATATAAGGCTGAAAATTTGTACCATAATACCAAATCGACAGAAGCGTGGGTGGGTGTAAAAGGGTTGCCAGAATTCATTTATAAAAATCTAAAAATTAAAGAAATTAATTTAAAAAAAAAAAAACTTGGAAAATACAGGTCTGAAATTGATACAACTAGAGTTGATATAAATATGCTGTATGAAAAAAATCGGCAGAATAGTTTTGCCAATATAATTAAGAAAAAAAATTGGAAAAGGAAAAATCGGATGTAAAAGGGTTGCCAAAAATCAGCTATGTACAACAATTAAAAACAACATACCAAATATGTCCGAGGTTGGTAACATACGAGGTTGAAAAGCGGTGTTATTATATCCTAAGCTAACGTTATTAAGAAACGAGACTGGCAGAAGTGTGAGTTGGTTAATAGAGTTGCCAGAGTTATGAAACCAATTTTTTTTTTGTATAAAAAAATGTAATTGGTACCATAATACTCGTATCCTTTATGAGATTGTTGCTGAAAAATGATCGGCAGAAGTGTAAATTCAGTTTTAGGGTTGCCAAATTCATAAAACATCATGTAATGTCGAGAAAATTAATATTTTCTGAAGGTCAACAAAATATAAACAAAAATTGAAATGCAAGTTTGTATTTAATTTAGAATTTGTTTTGTTACATTTATGGTTTGTTTACATTAGGAGTTACGTTTCAATATTCATGAATTACTTTTTTTCCTCAGCCTTGGAAGCAAACCGATCTGTCGCTCAATGCTCTATACTGTTTTTTGAGTATCTTTGATTTTAATTTAAAAACTAAAACTAGCTGAACATAAGTTTAAACTATCACTCTGTAAAAGATCACTAATCTTTAAATTTTTCGGTTCAACTAATTGTTAGTTTGATGTCTCATTATAAAGGGTTTTCCAATAAGGACTTGAAAACTTTTTTTTTCTCGCTCTTCCATAAATCGATTGTAAGGTGTGCTGTATGTGGCTTGTGGCACCATCCTGTTGAAACCACATGTCGTCCAAGTCCATATCTTCCAATTCGGGCCAAAAATAGTCTGAGCATTATTTGCATTAGAGTATGAGTTAAACATACTTTAGACCCTTGTCTAACTAAACCCAGTTGTAGTTGTCTTTGTGTCCAATTAATAACCAATCATTACTAATTTGATTTGATTCACTATGGCGTATGCGTAATCTTATCTTTTTAGTTAGAACTTGTTTCCATAAAATATTTCAAAATGTACAAATCAATCAAAATTGTTTCAAAATACATAAATAATCTATAATATTAAATGTAAAGTTAAAATATTTCCCTGTAAGCAAAACAAAATTCCCGTTGCTTACATAAATTTTTGAAAAAAAAAAATGAATTGTTAACAATTTTGAATCGCATTTAAGCAGATCAACTTAACCATGCTAGACAATAAAAACTCCGAAACATGCCAGTCGCATTCATCATGGTTGTACACACAAAGGATATACAGAAAGACGAACCAATACGAACTGAATCATTTATTTGACGGCAAAAATCCTCAGTAAATATAGAACATACCTACCTAGAGAGGAAAATGGAAAATGATAACAACAGGATGCTGTTATTTTGTGTAGCTGCTCTCTGTGTCCTCTTTTGGGTTGTAAAATCATACAAAATTCGAAATACCCGCCGCTGTCATCGTTGCCGACTTACAAAAAAGGATTGAATACAGCGTAGAGCACACACAATACAGGCATTCTAATCATCCCTTTGGAATATTTCATAGCCGAAACGCGCCCATCGCCACCGCCGCGCCGCCGCTCGCCGCCGTCACCACCATCGCATCGTTCAAGTTGAGGTGTGGTGGTCCAATGGTAGTGGTATGGAAGCGTCTAGACTATGACTAGACGCTGCAAACCACTGCACACTCAGACATTTGATTGCTGGCAATTCACTTTGTTGAACACGTTTTTTTTCTGTTGTTGTTGTTTTTTTTGCTGTAGCCATCATTGGGGGCTCATGATGATTTTACCGGTGAGTATCTCTTGGAGGACTATTTTCTGGATGCATTTGGGAACAAAACGCAAAGACAGATAGTGTGTACTTATAAAAAACATTCAAAGAAATTCACCCTAAATCATCAAACATTGTAAGTTGCTGATATCGTAGACCGTATTTATAAAAAAAAAAAAGAAAACGTCTGTAAATATTAGTTTAAGCCTTTATAGTCCAGTTAGTTAGTTAGGCCTTAGAAAAGATGAAGTAATTACAATTTTTGTGTATGCAGAATATATAATTCAGCGATGTTACAGCCCAAGCGGACTTATGCCGCTTTCGATTGGTCGTCCAGAAGCATCCAAAAGTCTTCTGAAACTGTTTTATTGTGTGTCATTTTTTTCGCCAATAAAAGAGTTTAAGAAGACTTCTGGATGCTTTCGGGATCTTCTGGACTTCCAATCGAAAACAACATTAATGCCATGGATAAGTCCTTCCCTCCTTCGTATACTTTTCGTGTGAGCCACTATCAGACATTTTCAATAATGTAAGAATTAGCCACTTTACAGTCGCTTATATAAGAAATAAAGTTTGCCTTTATTCAAGTGAACCGTAGCGGGAATCTGACAGTATTCATTTCACATTTTTACGATGATTTGTTTGTTACTGTGTATGCATTCAATAATAAAACATTCGAATAAAGAGAAAAAAGCGCTAAACTGCGCAAAGAATGCTAACGGGAAACTTTGTTTTCAAACGCTTTATTTTGGTGTTCTATAACTTACCTCAAAAGTCACAAAAAATCTGATGTTCGCGAGTCGCGTTTTTAAAGATCAAACAACAAGTTAAAAGGTTTATAAAATTAAAGAAAAAAAAAACCGTTGCAGTGAAATAAACATATGGCACATCAATTAAAAGAATTCAGAGAGGCCAATTTCGAAACAATCCGACTACCATGACAAAAGTTATGGTCTTTTTTATTCAGCGACTTGTATTATCAGTCAACAGTTCACTTATTACCAAAAATCCTTTTAAAGTGATGGTATAGTGACAAAATGTTTCAGAAATATTTAATTGGCTATCCAAACCAAGAAACAAAATAGCCCATAAAAATATAAAGATACACATACGGTAAAAAGTGGTTATTGAAGGGTATAGCAATAAAAACATCCTTGAACATGTTTGGATTGAATGATAACGAAAATGTTCTTTTGTCATTATCTTTGTTTTGACATTCTATGGCTAACTCCAAAAGTCTCAAAAAAATCAAGTGCCCGCGTGTTAAGATTTCCGAGGTTAGAGAAGATTTATAAAATTTAATAATATTTTGTTTAAATGAAGTGGTATGGAACATGTTTCATGAAACCAACGATCCGACTACCCTGAACAGAAGTTATACCTATCTCTTTTCTATGTATCGTCTTTTATTATAGCGTTTTCTTTTTCATTTTATAAATTTTCATCTCGACACGTGATTTTTTGATACTTTTAATGTAAGCAATAGAATGTCTAAACAAAGATATTGACAAAAAAATATATCATTCATTCCGAGGTTGTTGAAGGACGTTTTTATTGATCATCCCAGAATTTTCCCTTCTCCTCAAAAATCACCTTTTTGCCATATGTTTATTATTATATTCTTATGGGCTTTCTTGTTTCTTGATTTGGATGACCATTTAAATATTTCTGCCAAATTTGATCACTATACCACCACTTTTAACTGTTGGCTGGATAAAACAAGCCGTTAAATGAAAAAAATGCCATAATTTTCGTCATGGTAGTCAGATCGTTTTGAAATTAGTCTCTCTGAATTCTGCATTAAAAACTTTAAATGATGTTTCATGTTTATTTTTCTGCAACGGTTTTTTTCTTTAATTTTATAAACCTTCAACTTTCGGTTTGACGTTGAAAAATGCGACACGCGAATATGTGATTTTGTGTAACTTTTAAGATAAGTTAGCATCCATTCCGTAGTTGAATCCTTATTTAACCGGATTATAAATAAAATAAACTAAAAAAAAAAACACTAATTAATAAACTTACCAAGCGATATCGTAATTCGTAGTGCGGGCCTAATCTTAAAAAAAAAACGATTGTCGTTTTACAAAAAACGATTATGGTAATAGTACAAGAGTATGCAACTTTGTAGGTCCAAATATCCCGATACCAAATCTAAAAGTCTGACAGGTTTATTTTGGCACCGGGCGCGACTACGCAGAGTTAAAAAATGCAATTTTGCTGCCGTTGTTTAAAGGTGGCATTAGCTTTAATTCACATTTTAAATACTTGACATTATACTTTCATTTTCCTTGAGGCTGGAAACTTCAAACTTAAAAATTCCATCAGTAGAACTCAAGATATAAGTTTTTTAGTAAACCATTTTAGTTCTTTTCTTGAGTCTTTTTTTATTATTGGTCAGTTTGATTTATTAAACAACTTCTCAAAAGGTAATGCGTAATGGTAATGCGTAATAAGGGACCTGGGACGAATACGATTTGCGATAATCGTTTTTGAAAAACGATACTGATTTTCTTTTACGACTGCTTTCGGTGGTCGTATTTGACTAGATATCACTTGCTTCTTGCTTTTTGTTTTTTTTGTATCCATCTTGGTTTAATTTTGGTATTTGGAGAAAGAAAAATAAGGATAAATTCATAATCGGTTTAAATCTGGGTTATCGTTTTCCTTGGTTATCATTTTGTTGCATTTCGTTTCGTAATTTATAATACGGGCACAGATATCTAAGATATGTTTAAAAGAAACCGCATATGTGTATGTATGTAATTTGCAAAACAAAAACTTTAACCAAATCATGTTTTTTTAATTATTTCTTGGTTTAACTTACTCAATGATGATTTACTCTCTTGCTAAAGTTTTGGTGATCAAACTCATTAAATTGTATGGAATTCAATAGGTGTCACAACCAATTTAAAATAGCCACAAGTGAAGAAACTGCAAATAAAAACAAACGCTCTTTCTAATTCTTTTTTGGATATGAAATTAAATAAACTTTAATTTTTTTTGTTTTTCTTCTTGAAAATAACTCTTTTTTATACAATAGGCAAGTGTTTTTGAAATTTTTTGAACAAAAAAAAATTAAGGAGAACAGAAATATTCAAAATGTTTACTCAAATATTCTTCGCCGTTTTATGGCCGAATGATATTCAGCTACGTCATAGTTGTCTTCTTCTTCCTCTGATTCCGAGTCTGATTTACGATCGGAAGCAATACCAGAATCGGGACTATCGCATATTTTTTCTGGTTTCTTGGCATGATGTGACAAATATAATAACTCCAAGACTTCCACATATGGTTCGATTTTCTCAAAATTATATCCAGTCAATTGAAAGAGCCTCTCTGTCCAGACCGGCTGGATATTTTTTATGGAACGCGTTGCAGCCATACACGCTGCACCCACCACTGAGGGAGTATAATTTACAAGTCTATTATCTAATAAGGAAGAGATGAGAGGAAAATAATGATTAAATAGATAAATTGAACGTAGATAAGTCTTTACCATGTAAGGATACGTCTAATACGTTGAAAAGAACATCTGTACAGTCCTGCATCATTGATTCATGAGTTGGAAATACACTTGAATGTGTATTTGAACGATGAATTTGATGGCACAGATAGTCCTGATAGGAAATCAACTGGTTGGAGTAGCTTTCGACAAAAGCCGCCGCAGTTGGATACATGAAGTCATATTGAAACGTTGATATGATCTTTCTCTCAGTAATTTTGAAATCATCGTTTGAGTAAACTCCATTAACAAGATCATTTAATTGAGCGAATTTGGGAATATTGAAGTCAGCTTCTTCGATCTTAGCAGCTATAAGAAGGCACATTAAGGCAGATGCATTTAGTTTTTCAAGAGAAATGGTATAGGTGTCCATGAATCCATCCAAGAGGTAAACGCCTTAAATAAATGTATATAGGTGTTTCCACTGATACAAAACAAAATAGTATTTTCCTTACCTAAATGGAGCGTTGTTCGGTTCAGTGAAAGTCTCGCGGCAGCGATTTCCATTAGCATTAACAGCATGGATCTATGTGACATCTGTCGTGATTTGAAATCAATTTTTCGACGACGTTTTTCAGATTCTTTTAAGGAAGCTAGAATTTCTTTTGCATACTCATGGCACCAAATCACATTTTCCTGTTTCTGGAATTAAGATTAATTAAAAATTGTTTTTTTTTCTTTTCACACAATTTAGCTAAATTGTGCAAAGCAAGGACGAACTCGATTGTTGTTGGTGTTTTTATCATTTAGCGAAGAATAAAAAGACTCAAAGGATGTATTTGGACAAACCTTAGGAGTCTCTAAAGATGTACTGAGCTCGGCTTTTATTGAAGACATTAGTTTTTATTTGATTATGTTATTTTTTTAAATATTTTTATTGATTGATGTTCAACACAATCATTAAAATCAAAACATGGCGTAACTCAAACTGTACAATCTATTTACAAAAATAAAAAAGTACATAACGGTACCGTTTCTTTTTTATATATTTAAATAGTTTGAAAAATAGTGATGCCAAAATATTTGACGTTTTCCAGCAACTACACTCCGTCTCACTTGGTTAGAACTCTACAAACGTAGAACTACATAACTTCTGGGTGAAATATGTACGAAAAATATATAAAAACGATAGGCGCTCAGGAAAATAATCACTTAATAAGAATACGCGCGTAAATAAGAATACGTGAAGAAGTCATCTCTGTCTACCTTCTGAAACTTAATTACACCTCTCCTCAACTAAAGTACTGGCCACTGGCAACTTTTGTGTCGCCTTTTTTTGCAGATTTGAAAGTGCAGAATAATAGGGGTATTCATACAACCTGGTAAACTCTTGGAAAACCTGATAAAGTACAATAAATGGTAAACAAACTGTCATTTCCATACAAATTTTGACATGTTTACCACATTTACCAGGTTTACCACGTTTACCACTATTGCATGAGTACCCCTAATGTATATCTAGCACTAAAGGCTTGCCCAAACAAGGAGCGAAAGTGCGACACGATAGTGCGGCACGACAGTGCGGCAAAATTTATTTACACAGCGTCATATGGAAGTACCCACACCAAATGCGACGAAGCGCAACGCGTTTTTCATATCATATCAAAGTTCGTGTCGCACTGTAGCACTTTTGTTTGGGCAAGCTTTACTTTTCTTCTTTAAATAAAGTCGATTGCAGGATACACTATCACGTTTTCAATTTAAACTAAGAAAATGGTGGACTTTCAAGGGAATACACTATCCAGTGTATTAAGGCTTGCCAAACCAAAGTGCGACACTGCGACACCACAGTGGCTTTGGTTTGGGCAAGCCTTTATACGTTTTAAAGAAAATCCTCTGTGATTTTGTAGACTGCAAAAAGCAAACAAAAATTGCAATGCTTGCTACAGTTTGAACATATCTTTCATTTTCCGTATTATTGGCATCACTTTCGCTGAAATTTTTTTCTTCACCGAATCACCCTTTGGTGAAGTGTCAAAAAATAAATCAAGCGTCTCTGTCTGTCTGCCTGTTGTACTTTTTGCATCTATTTGTGCTTGCACTTTTTCTTTTATCAAACGTGCGGCATACTTGCAATTTTTTAATAAATAAATTAATTATGATTATTTCAAAATGAGTAAACAAAATAAGGGTAAATCTATATTATACACATCCATAAACTAATTCTAATTATATATATTTGTTAATTATCTAGATAAATTCCGAAGAATTGGCACAAATTCATCACCAACAGCAACAAAAGGTCAACCAGCAACTTCGTCCATCAATGCAGCAGCACCTTCATCATCATCATCATCAACTTCGGCCGCAACTAAATTTACAATTAAACAAAAGCTTCCAACTGGAACTGCTCCAAAAAAAGGACCATATTCAGTTAAAAGAAAAGTTGATCCAAACGAAGTTGTTATAAAAAGAAGAATTGGTAATTATCATCTATGGGTTACTTGGAGCGTAAGGTTCTTTGTTGCTTTATTTTCTTCTTCTTTTTGTTCTACTTTGAACAATTCATTTTATTTGTGAAAATAATTTAATAAAAGTTCAATCAGACGATAAAATTAAATTAAAGAGAATGCAAAATCAAGTAAAAAAGAGATAATAGAAGGAGCAGTCAGCCCTTCATATTTATGTAGAATCTATAGTGTGGCGGTAAGCAGCCAGCTACTATCTTCAATCAACAGGATAACAAGCCGCATTTCCAGTGCTGGGATCAGTTGAAATCCATCAATCAACTCTGCGCTTCTATATTGGCAGTAATCCGACAACTACACTTTCTTCAATCAACATAATGAGGAGTCGCGTTTGCAGTCCAGCTGGGATCAGTTAAAGGTAAGCCCATAAAATTTATAATTTTATTAATAATTGCAGATTCATTAAGTTGAGTGCAGTTTTTAAAACTTTCTTCAGACTACATGCATCCAGGTTGGTATTCACGGTAAAAAAAAAGCTAAAGAACCGAAGATTGAGGCAGAAAATAGTACGTCCAGTCTGTCAGTCATTTGGAAAATAGATGAAACTCTTGTTTTTTTTTTTATTAAAAACCCCTTCTTAGGTATCTCTGTATAGCATATTACTTGCAAACACAAAATATTCCTGTCAGCTTAATGTGAAAATCCATTTCGCTTGCAATACTCTTCAATTTGCATTCCCAGAAAGTCTACTTAGGACGAGTCTTCTTTTGTACACATATAGATGCAGAAACACTTAATGAGTACATCCAGTTCTCAAATCGATCTCTCAGTCGACAATTATCAATGCGCTCGATCAATTGAATTCCAAGTCATGTACCATTTCCTATTACTTTCCAAGTTACCCACTTTTCTAGGCCTACTTCGAAGATGAAGCGATAGACTTTGTCTACAGGTCATTCAAAACCCCATGTTGTATTCTCATTCCGTCTCTATAATCATCGCGGACATTTTAGCGATGTAAAAAGTCTTTTTTTTTTCTTGGCACAAAGAAAGCTGGTAACCACTTCGAATATCCGTATCATACGACGGTCACCAATTGGTCTTGGAGTCTTGAAGACTGTCGGCAACAGTTATTCTTAAATCCATCTATAAAAAAAAAGTATCATTCGCTTGCTTACTGAATAATTTCAACAGTGAGATCTGAGAGTATCATTATATCATTAACTGCTTGTATTTAGCAGTCCCAAACTCTTATCTTGCAATTAAATTCGTATCGCCATAACCTTTTTTATTACTGCATCTTGAAAAAACTCTAGTTAGGTGCCGAAACGACTAGCAAATCGAAATTGCCATCGTACCCGGTGATAATGGACCCCCGGAGCGTGCGGTATCTGGGGGGAAAGATGCATGGGATAAAATCATTTTTGAATAAATCGACAGTTTTTGAAGAGAAATTTGTAAAAACTCCAAGTATATGAAATTTTATTGGCTTCTACTAGTTTTTAAGGGCAAAAATAACAAAAAACTGTGATTCATATTCGAGATGAAAAACTTGGATTATTCACTATCTACAACTCAGCCAAAACATAGAAATCGCGTCCGATCAGATTGAAAGCGGTTTCACTTTGCGTTATTCGCTTAAGCAAAAACGGGACAAAAAAACAGTTTCAATGCAATCATTTTCCCATCAAGAAATGCTGAATATTTTTAATTCATAATTTTCTTTGTTTAATGAGTCTGTTCTAGACTGGTCAGATCAGAAAAATATTACTTTTTGCTGTTTAATTAGAACATTTCTGTTAAACTTTAACTTAAATACATTATTTTTGTTTATTATTATTGTTATTTTTTTTTCTTTGATAATAAATAGCTCACAAATAATATTCTATTTATCTTATCTAGGTATAAAGTCATCTTAGTTTACAGCTTTTTTTATAGCATTTGAACTTTGCTAATAAAATAACACTACGAAACATTTTATTCGGATTTTCGCTCAAAAGTAGTATGAATATTCTCTCGCACTTATGTACATATTTGAGTTACGTTATCATAGATATGATATTTATACGCATTTGTTAGTGTATCTTTTAAATAAATGCTTAGCCTCGCACAATTTAGGCGGCTTCAAGGGAACCCTCAACTAGCTAAATTTTCAAATTTTGTAAATGAACGTTGAATAAATTGACAGAGGAGAACTTCATATTCGGTATTAATAAACCAAGGCCCCTTAATAGAAGTCACATCCAACCAATGATTTACGTTTTATAATAATAATAAAACAGAGTGTGAATAGTTCCCATAATTTGAGTTTGCAATTCACATTTACATGTTTATACTAAAATACAAAAAAAAAAAAAGGAAATGGCCAGAAAGCAAAAGCCGATTAAGAACGTTTTTGTAAAATATATTTTAATTCTTTAGCCAGCGCAATAATTCTGAGATTTCGGCGATATCGGATGTCTTTCATAAGAAGAACGACTCTAAAGCTGCAGAACGGTCTACAATCAACAAACTATCTACAATCAACATAACATCTATCAACAACAATCAACAACCATCATCATTATCAACAATATGAAGTTAAAAGTAATTATATTTCTATTCGATTTGGTTTTAAAATCATCAATAATGAATGTATTTTTCAAACACAATTTAAAGTCAATACACAATTTGCTCTTAACTTTAAAATTTTTTTTTGTTATTAAAAAATAATTTCTACTTTGTATAAAGATTAAACTTGTTTTAAAATATAGTTAAAAAAATTTAATTCTAAAAAAAAAACCAATAATTATAAATACAGAAGCCCCCAACACGCGTTTTTGTAAGTTTCGCTGTGAAAAATAAATGTTTCTTCTATGACCATCTCTAGGTGAAGGTGCAAAGCCTATATTTTCACGTGATGAAGTACGTGTTAATCGATCTGCAAGTCCAAAAAGCACAAGATCAGCCAGTTCATCATCTTCTTCATCGGTAAAATTCAAAGAAACACAAAATTACAATACAAATAAAAGCATTATGTTTTTTTTTTTTTGTTTTAAAGAGTTCATCAAGTAGTAGTGTTGAAGTTCGTAGTTGTCCCGACAAAGACACACCAAAAACCCAACCAATTAAACAAAAAACACCTGAGAAGGTTCCTTATTTTCTAGATCAAAAACGTGAAAATGATCGTATTAGAAGAATTTACGGATCAAAGAGAAGATCACGTAGTTTTAGTCGTGAAAGGAAAAGATCATACAGATCAAGTGATCGCAGTAGAAGCAGAACCAGATCTCCGCCTTCTTATAATCGAAGGTATCAGAGAAGATATAACAATCGAAGACCATCAAGTCGTGAAGGTCACCGATCACGTTATCATCGTTCCGAATACAGTCGAAGCAGATCAAGATCCAGAGAAAGACGAAGAAGAACTGCATACAGACATCGAAATGAGTCGCGTGAAGGAATGCCCCTAGCTTTGCCAGCAACACAATTCATTCCGATTCCTGTGCCCTGTGTATGTGTGAAATTTATTTATTTTAATAACAATTAAATTAAAATTGGAATCTGCATTCATTTAGATGCCGCCAGCTTGGGGTCCACCGATCATGCAACCAAGATTTCCTTTTATGATGAGGCCACCAATGCCGATGCATTTTATGCCAAGACAATTTCGACCACCACGTCATTTTATACCAAATGGGTATCAAAGAGGAAATTTTCGGCCTAGTCAGTAGGAGATAAAAAATGCACGCCAGGATATTAGACTAGTTTATATAAGAATACAAAAAAAAAAATAGTTAAGAAATAAAATTTACGAACAAAAAAAGAAAACATAGAAGTTCAACAAAGTGCTCAACAAATATTTCCAGTGCATAATATAGTTGGAGAGCTGGTGAACGTTTTTGAAACGTCATCCTGGTAAGACCAGTTTTTTTTATATTTTGCTAAAAATCTTTGGGATGTTGGGCAATTGGTTTTTTGTGGCTTAAATACTATTGTTCAGATGGGGGTAAAAATGTATATCAACTGAAAGAAAACGAATCACATAACTAACTGACTAAGAAAATATAAAATATATGTAATAAAATTATATAATTAAATTTGGCTAAATCTTAAGAAACATTTCTTTGCTAACGTCTCTTTCATTAGCTCATAAATTCAAAACAAAAATAAAAAAATCGACTTGACGTCATTCTATTTGGGGTAAATGGATCGATCTGCCGCGCACCGCTGAACACAAAATTATATAAGTTAAAGGCTCTAAATCAAACAACAACAACAACCTGTGTGTTTTACCACCAAGTTGATGGCCTGGAATTATAGCTATTTTAGTGATGTTTAGTCACATTTATGTTCAATTTATTTTATCAAAACTGCTGCTCGAACAAGCGACCAAAATATTTGAATAAATATTTAATCGCAAGAAACTATAAACCCTAATTTATTTTTATTTAATGAGCCACTAAAAAATGATGAATATGGAGTAAACTCTCAGTTTCAAATGGAAAACGGAATAAGTTTTTTGAATTAAAAAAAAAATCCTTACAAAGAATAATTTCCCATTGTCCCTTAACACCAGACGATGTCAAACATTCGAGTTTATAAAAAAAAGAATCTTTGTTTACAATATAAAAAAGTAAATTAAAAATAAAAACTAATTACTAATAATAATAAAGAAGTTTCGGGTGTACGTCTGATTTATTTTAACCACTTTTGTTTTGAAAGTGTTTAGTGTCGTTTTACTTAATTGGTTTGTTTTTCAAACTTTTTTTTATATTACCATTCAATAAAATCATGCTTCAAAAAAAATTCTCTTTTGTTTAAATAATAAACATATTTTGTTGTTATATTCTCGGATTTTTAGCGAAACACACGGGGTTTTCAAAGGCCTACGACAAGAACAATTTTTCGAAGAAAATAAAGACATAATTTCCTATTCATTCGAATTTTCTGATACTGAATTCTACGAATTTGGAAAGTCAACTATCAGCTACGAATGGATTCTGTGATAGAATTTTCGGGATTCGGAGGATATATTCAATTACGATGGAATCTGTGATAATGCTGAAATTTATCGACTTTATTTCAATAAGCAATGGTAATCAATGATAACTTATCATCGTTATTCTCAGTTATCAAAACTTTTACCAATTGATTAATCATCCCTTTTGGTAATGAAATTTCCTGGGTATTTTTTTAAAGGGCGCTCAATTGAAACATTGCTGGAAATGTGAAACTCGCTCCCTTTTTACTTTTTCGTTATTTTTCATACCCAACAAATAACAAGCGAAAATTGAACAAAATTCCTGGAATATTTTGATTGGGAATCTTTTTTCCAATCGTTTGATAGATGACAATTGCAATAAGGGGATTTGTTTTACCCATCTTTTGCAGTTACAAAAATCCAATTCATAAAAAAAAACAAAACTGTATTTCTTAAAAACGGGTAGGTACGACATTCGTTTATTGCAATTTTTTGTTTTGTAAGAAAAAAAATTTTTAATCGTACTTAATTCTTTAAATAGAAAAAAAAAATTCAAATACCAAAACATAAAAAAGGACTTTCACTATATATGAAAAAAATTAAAACCTAACTTTTCATGAGAACAAAATTGAAAAAAGCACTCGGAGTATATTCTTATTAAATATTTTAAAAAAAAAAGATAAACTTTGTCTTAAATAAATTTCCTAAAATACATGTATTTGTCATTGTTAGGTGGGGTCGGTCTCTCTGACCATACATGCTCTTGATCTCGATTGCTTCTTGTACTTAGTAGTATTTTTTGTACTACAACTGTTTAGAATTTTTGTTTTTTTTTTTTCAGTTGAATAGATTTGTCGGCGTTTCTTTATCATAACCCCCAGCACCATCACCCGGATAGGTTCCGCGTTCAAAATCAGCAATATCTTCATTCACTACAGGTTTTTCCCCTTTTTTCTCATTGAAAAGATTCTCCTCACCAGGTTGAATTCGTTGATAAACTAATATATTTCTTCCAGTTCTAGCTTGAACGTACTAAAAATGAGTAATTTAATATTTTGTCATGTTTTTAAATTGTTTTCAAATTAATTATGCAAAGTTACCTCTCCATTAGGGATTTTGTGTAGAATTCTGTAATTCAACAGGAATTCACTGATTTTTGATATCAAAGGCTCAAAGAGGACAACATGTGTGGGCATTGCGGTCTTCGGATAGGATGGTATATGAGATCTTAACCATCCATCAGGTTTTTCATAGAATTGATCGGCTTCATCGAGATAAGAATCAAGGTTCTTCAAGTTGGGTTCACATGTGAGAAAGCGTAAAGTGACATTTTCATGGATGTGGCTAAAAGCAAAAAATTATCAAAATCGTATTTGGTTCTAATGAGACAAAAAAAAACAAACCTATAATAAGGAGTTGAATGACATGGCATAAGGAATAAAATGAAAGCTTTGTGATTTGCCTCATCTCGATAGTCTTTGGAGACTTCTTGCAATTTAGACATGACATCGATTGGACCTCGTTGATGGACCGTACTCAAATACCAAGCCGGATAAGCATTGCCAACCAAAATAACAGCTGCAATGAACCACAGCAACGATCGTGATGCCTTGTAACTCCATCGAGTTAGTGTGTCGGCAATGATATATAAACATAACGGAAGAAGCGATGATACAAAACGGAATTCCTTATGTTCAACAAAACTCAAGGCAACCAAAGAGGTAAATATGGTTATAAGAAGTTGTTTACGAATCGGAAACACTTCACGGTGGCGAATGGTTTCGATGACACCAAAAATAAAAGGCAGCGTGTTGATTCCCAAAACGGTGGGCAGACCAATGGTGAAATACCAATACCTAAATATAGGCCACAAATTACCTAGTGACTGGAAGTTTATATGAAATTGCTGAATTACTTACCAAGGTTGAGTGCCATAGAAACTTCCGATTCCCTGTACAAGATTGAACTTTAAAAACTCATAGGGTGTCACTATGAGAGATCCATGAATATAGGTATCCAAAAACACACCAACTCCAGCTACAAGCAGTCTTTTCAAACAAAAGAAAAATTAAATCAAAATTTAGAACGATTCTTAAACAAACTCAATTAAATACCCAATTAAGAGGAATCTCTTCAAAATCAGTTCCACAACTGACAGTCGTGTTTTCATTAAATGATAAATACACAAAGGCAGCCAAATGATGGCAGCAGTTGGTCTAATGAAACAAGATAATGCAGCCAACCATAAATAACTGGTTCCCTCCTTTTGGAAAGGGAAGTAACTCAAAGCAATGGTTGTCAATGAAGCCTCTAAAGTGTTGGTCAATGTTCTCGACCCCGTGTAGAACCAAAACCAGGGAACCGTGATTAAGAACAGTGCCCATTTCTTTTTACCCGTCCAAATGAAAAAACGATAGTCCGAAAATGCTGAAAGTGTTGCTTGTAAGATTCGGGGTAGTAGAATCTGAAATTTAATTACATAATGGAATTGAATTCTCGCAAGTAGTGAGAGCTTCAAAAGAACTTACTAAATAGTTAACTTGATCTAAACTGCACAGCGCCAGAATTTTGTATAGACCAGCGAATATCAATGGATAGATGTAGCTTCGAATTCCTTGTACCCATTCCCACGTCAAATGACCATAACTGAAATTTAAAAAGTTACAAAATTCTGTTAACGTTAACGATGCCATGATTCCTTACCCAAAAGTGATTTTATGAGCGATTTCTAGACTCTGCCAATACTCATCAGGAACATAATAGGTTTGTACTAGAAACACAGAAGCTAGCCGAACAGCGCACAGAATTGTGAATACTAGAAGAAGATTCATTTTGTTGGAAGAGGTTGTTGATCTAAAATATATTTTATATCGTTGGTCGGCGAGCGGGATGATTGAGCGTTAAATCATGTGTAAAACAAATTGCAATTTGTGGGTCTTTTTGTTAAAAAACCTTCAAATTTATGAATCAAAATATGTAGCACGTTTCCATAACCTCTGAGTGCGGCAGAAAAATTAGAAAAAAAACCAAAATATAAAAATGAAAACTATATTTAACAAAAAAAATTGTTACACACGCACTCGGAATTATTTTTTATACGTTTGCATCACATCACTTCCTAGCTTCTAAAAATAAAAATAAAAAAGCAGAATGACAAGAAAAGATAAAAAAGAATGGAGGAAAGAAGAAAAGCAAGATAAAACGATGCTGCCAGAAAATTTTTTTTATGTCACGCTCCCATGGTCTGGTTTCTGAAGCTGAGCTCATGTAGCTCATGATAAGCGCAAAAAAGTGTCGCTTTGAGCTGTCAAATTTAGTAACATTGTGAGTTGGTAAAAGGCTTATAGCCTGTTTCGACTAGAGCCGAAATGGAATAATTTAGCAAATCTGATAAAACGTATTTTCACTACGTTATGAGAATGCGTTGTGGCGGGATTCGCACTTATTTCAGCCATATTTTCTTTTGTGGAACTTTTGAGGAAGTGTCATAATGGCAATGATAAGGTAGTTCCTCGTAAGGATAACAGGTGTGTTTTTTTGTACACCCGGGATAAGTTGAACGAAAAAAACGCTGTCGGGGTTAAGCAATTTACGTGTCAAATACAACAACAACTTAGCCCGAGGGGCTTAGCTGGTAAGCCCCGATAATTCTCGGGGCTAAACTCCTTGAAGGGATTAAAATCTGTGCTACCAACTCATTTTCTGTTAAACACCAAAATTATCGATTAATTGTATGAACATAAAAACACAAAGATGGCGTTTGGTGTAGAAAAAAAAATTAAATTGTTTATTTTTCTTAACTCTTACAAATTATTTAAATTAAATTTTTAAGTTTGTGCATTTAATGCTCTGAAACTTCTTTATAAATATGTTATTAAATTTATTAAAACTCAAAATGCAAACAATTCAACAAATCAAAAAAAGATTTTTGTTATTTATATTTTGTTTATTTCATTTCGTTCGCAATGCTGCCAAATATTTTCGTTAAGCCCCTAGGCGTTTTTTTCGTCCAACTTAGCCAGGGCGTACAAAAAAACACACCTAATATAGTTCATGCGACAGTGCGACACGACAGTGCTACACGACGACTCCAAAATATGTTTACACAGCGTCATAATGAGAGTACCCACACCAAATGCGATTAATCGCAACATATAAAAATCGTGTCGCACATGTCGTGACGCACTGTCGCTCTTTGGTTTGGGCAAGCCTTTAGTCGAAACAGGTTTTAATGGCTTAACCAAAGCGTCGCACTGCGGCACGACTACGTGACAAGGACTTTGAAGGCCTGCCCAAACCAAAGTGTGACAGTGCGATAAGAACTTTTATATGAAAAACGCTTTGCGCTTTGTCGCATTTGGTGTGGGTACTCTCATATGACGCTGTGTAAATAAATGTTGCTGTTTTCTTTGTCGTATCGCAATTTGGTTTGGGCAAGCCCTAATTCCCGCTGCTATGCATTTGACGGATTCTATAATAAGGGTGATTATTTTTGATTTGATTCTGGAGGATTTTCGGTTTTTTTACGTTGACAGAATACTCCTCGAGTGGGATCTTCAAAACGCATAATAATTTCTGATTTCCCTTCTCTTGGAAAAATTGGAAAATGCAGTCACCCTGTTATATATTTTATGATCCTCTACATTCACAAAAAAAAACCTACCAATCTATTACTTCCTCACTCAACGAAAAATATCCCCCACTGGTCAAAAAAGAACAGTAAAAAAAACTCACCCCATCTGTCAGTGGATTCTTATTCACCATTCCTCACGGTTCGTAGAAAATTTTTCTTCCAATTTTCTTGATTCCACTTGTTCATATATATTTTTCAACGTTTCGTCACTGGCTAATATATATTTTCTTTTTTAATCAAGAAGACTGTTGTTTTTAATTCCAGACTGTTCAAAGATCGACTTTCGAGTTTCGAAATAAAAATCTACAATGGCTTCTGTAAGAGTATTGGGCCGCATTCAAAGTAAGGAGATAAAAATCAAAAAATTATATAACTTTTTTTTTTTTAATTAAAATGAGACATTTTCAAGAATCGAGGGAGTGACGAGATTGTCATGTTAGACAAAAATATCCCTCGATTCAATAACTATTGATTATAATAGACTATCATTAAGGAATATTGATTATTACTTAGATGTGCTTATTGCCGGTGTGCGGGGCAAAGCTGATTATACAAAAACCCGTAAGAATCTTCAACTTACCGCAGATTCAAAAGTTATTTGCCAAGGTTTCACTGGCAAACAGGGTACCTTCCACAGTCAACAAGCTCTTGACTACGGCACCAAGCTAGCTGGTGGAGTTTCACCAAAAAAAGGAGGCACCACACATTTGAATCAGCCTGTTTTTGCAACAGTAAAGTTTTATTAAACATAAATAAGCTTAATTACTGTTTGTTAACTAGATTCTTTGTTTAGGTTGCTGAAGCCAAGAAGGAAACTAACTGCCATGCCTCAGTTATCTATGTACCTCCACCTGGTGCAGCCAAGGCAATCATGGAAGCTCTTGAAGCTGAAATTCCATTGATTGTATGCATCACTGAGGGTGTTCCCCAGCATGACATGGTTCGTGTTAAGCATGCGCTTTTGGCTCAAGAGAAGTCACGTTTGGTCGGACCAAACTGCCCAGGAATCATTGCTCCAGAGAGGGTAAGTTAAAGCATGTTGTCCTACAAATATGTATAATCTATAAATAGAAATGCTTATCAGGAGTATTGATACAACATTTTAAAAAGGTGCTATCTCATCAATAACAAATCAACAATATATATATATATTTTTTGTTTTAATTAAGTTAGAGGTCAAAGTCTTTTCAATGTTATCTTGAACTTTAGCACACTGTTATTCTTACTCTTGCAATCACAACAAATTAATGCAGATATAATATTTTATTCTCCTTATGGTTAACTACTAATGCGCAAACGTGGGCAGTTTATGTAATACATAAAAAGACAGACGTTTGTCTAGTTAATTAATACACAAGTTATGTGAAGCAATATTATCGTTCTTTTAGATAACTGGCCGTGATCCAATTAGCGCCATCAAACAATATCAATATACATACGTATAACATTTGTTTGGCCTTGAAAATGTATTCAATTTAACTTAGCGCGGCTGCTGCAAATTGGTTGCATTTAGTTTTTGTTTTTTTTTTTTTTAAGTTTTTATTAATTTACTTTTCTCTTTGATAACCTCTGTAGCTTAATTTCTTTAAAAGGGAAATTGATAATGAAAAAATCTTCTTCGTTTCATATCGTATTCATATTCGTTTGCTTTGTAGAAGGTTATTTGGTGTGATAATTATTTACTTCACTTCATTTGTCAATTGTTAACTTAAGTTCTAATGAAGTGTCTAAACAAGAGGAACTGTGTTTGGAAGGGTTTAACGTTTAGTGATATCTAGATGATAAGGAAACTATTTCTATTTGAAGGGTTTTTTGTTAGCTATCTAGATATGACTTGTTAGTACTTATCATGAACCTCAAGTTTCCGATATCTTTATACTGGCAGTCCAAGTAGATCTTTAATAAATTAGCGCATTGATTTTTAACAAATAAAAGACATGTCTTTCTCCTTGCCCAGAAGTATTCAGGGGTAATTTGACTATCGCGATTTACATAACTCTCAAAATCACTACACTATCGTCTTGACGATACCGTTTCGACTATTGAAAATTAGCTAACCGTGACTCGATTGTCACCACAGCGCTTTTGTCAAAATGTTTTTTTTTTTTTACACGGTATTAAAACAGGTATCTGGCATTTATTTTGAATTAAAATGTCCTCAAAAAGATGAAACTAATTTTTTTAAGAGACTGAAGTATTTCTAAATAGTCGGGTTAACACTATTTATAACTCAAGAACTGCTAGACTAATTTTAGTGATCTCCGATTTATTGCATTCGTCTCCCTTCCGAATAGCAGAATAACTGTTAAAACTTTGAAAAATCATGGTCTTGATAAGTTTTCTCAGGCATTAAAAAAAAAAAGAAGAAAATCACAGTAAAAATAAAAGTCTGTACAACGACATCTCTGATATATGACCGAAACAGAACACGAAATACCCAGTAGATGGTTTTATCCTTTGAGACCAAAACATTTTATTCATTTGAATACAAGTTGAATTGGATGGATTCAAGTCTGAAACCCTCAAAATGATAGCTGTTGTGTCCAGCGCTCCATTATGTCCAATGACTCTTCTTCATAGTTATCAATTATCTCCTTTCACTCATAGAACAAGAGTGGAGTGACAACTAAAAACTGAGAATGCAGTTTTATAGGTACTAGTACGGCCTAAAAATACCGTTATATTAATACGTAAACACGATTTCTCCCTTTTTAACTAACTAACCGGCAACCGATTTTAATAATTTTGGTTTTATTTGGAAGGTACAGGGCAATAGTTTTTATATCATTGTTCTGCGGTAAAATATTTAACGCTTGTTGGTACTAGTTATGTGCAACATAAAGTCTTATGTGACAGCTTACGCAAAGGAAAAAGTAGCCCATAATCACTTACATTCAACATAAATATTTTACGTATCGTATTAGCAACCGGCCCTTAATCATCGATTAATAAAATCCATCAGAATAAGAGTTTAAGGGCGGTTTCTAATACGTTACTTCAAACATTTATGTTGAACATAAGCGCTGCTTTTTCCTTTGCGTAAACTGTAACATAAGACTTTATAAGTTTTGTTTCAGCAAACGGCTCTTAAAGTTATAAGAATTAAATCAAAAGGCTTTAGTTCCCAGCAAAAGATTTCGTTCTTAATTAGTTGGCCACTGTAGATAAGCGTCTTGATTTAATATTCAAAAGTCTGGCAAGTTTATTTTTCCGCATTCTATTTTTTTTCGGGGGGTTTGAAACGCAACTATTCCATTTCACCTGAAAAAGTCAAATTCACTTTAACAAAAATTCAAACAGAAAAGTCTGGCAAGTATAAACCTGCCAGACTTTGCAATTAGAAATCAGGAAACTTATGCCTACAAAATTGCATACTCATTTCATTTCATTTCATATTCTTCGCATGTGGAACTTTAACTTCCAAATGTGATAATTTAAGTAAGAGTTTAATGCTTCGAAATAACATAACACTGCTTACTATCGTTAAAGTGGAACCTACTCCCGTGCCGCTATACATTATACATAAACGAAAATTGCATCGAGGAAACCGAACAGCTTACCAATCTCGGCATGTACAAACCACCTTTTGTGGATATATAATTTTATTTACCTCGATGACTAAAGCATTCTTGCAGTGTCCACCCGCTCTGAATGTTTTTATAGAATAAAATAATCATGCCTGTTATGCAATTCGCAATTTTTATACTCCCGTTGAATCAACTTGATTTGAAGGATTCGGATTCGCATTAAAAGCAATTATGAACTATATTGTTGCTTTGCCTTGAGGCAACTACTTTACAGTTGTCATTAAGGCACGCCAATAGATCAATATTTTGAACAATATTTTGAACAATGATCTGAAAGGTTTTACAACGGCATCCAACACGGAAAACTGCTCCTATGATTTTTTTTTGGCGACCGCTGCAGGCAGCACTCAAATTTATTTCTATTTTTCACATTTCATCAGAGGCTTATAACACTACAAGTACTTGTACAATTAAAGTTTCTCAATTTTGTATGGGAAATTGTAAAATCTCATTTGTAATTCAAGTACTTCTAGCTTTGTAATAAAGGCCCCAGATCACCTTTCATTTGAAGCTTGACAATGATTCCATAAGCAAGGGAAGCACTTGGATTTCTAAGCTCTCTCTATAAGTGGATGCAGTAGATGGCTCGATATCATTGGCGCTGCTTGCAAAAGCTCTGCGGGAATACCGTCGAGTCCTGCCGCCTTATTGTTTTTAATTTTTTTAATCGGGCAATGAGCTCATCTTTGCCTTGTAATTACGCTTATTACGTCGTACGTTGCGGTAAACTTCTTTTGTCTTAAACTTAAACGTTACTTGTCTCGCTTTGAAAAGAAAATTTTTCGAATGATGCGTTAAAGCTGTAACCAAAAATGCGTAGAGACAGATATACAGAATTGTATTCTCTAACATATTAATGTACTGTTTTGTTATTATTAATGAGCTGAGACCAAAGTAAAAGCATTTCTTTTGTTTGAAATTTTTTTAATTATTTTTAAGTTGTTTTTCCCGCTCTCTCCGAGTATTAAAAGTGAGGTCTAATCGCTTCCGTAAAATACATGAATTAGTTTTGATACTTTTTTTTTAGTAATTTAAAATGTATCTTATATTTGTAGTGCAAGATTGGTATCATGCCTGGTCACATCCACAAGCGTGGCAAAGTTGGTGTAGTTTCAAGGTCTGGCACTTTGACATACGAAGCCGTTAATCAGACAACTCTGGTAAGAAAATCTTTCAAAAATAAATTTGGCATCAATTTATGACGTTTCTATTTCCTTGACAGGTTGGTCTTGGTCAAACTCTATGTGTGGGAATCGGTGGTGATCCATTCAACGGAACCGATTTCATTGATTGCTTAGAGGTGTTCCTTAAGGATCCCGATACCAAGGGAATCATCCTTATCGGTGAAATTGGTGGCGTTGCTGAAGAGAAAGCTGCTGAATATCTCATTGAACACAATTCCGTAAGATTTGTCTTTAGTCAACAAGATTTATTTATCTATTTTTGTTTTTTTTTTTATATATATTTAGGGCGTCAAAGCTAAGCCAGTTGTTTCGTTCATTGCTGGTCTTACTGCTCCTCCTGGTCGTCGAATGGGTCATGCTGGTGCAATTATTTCTGGTGGAAAGGGTGGAGCCGGTGATAAGATTGCAGCTCTAGAAAAGGCAGGCGTAATTGTAACTAGGAGCCCCGCTCAAATGGGCAAGGAACTCTTCAAAGAAATGAAACGTTTGGAATTGGCTTGAAATACTATGTAAATTTAATTTCTCTACATTTTTACAATGTAAAACATTTCATTGGTATTTGTCCCAACCTAAACCAAAATTATTAATAATAATATTAAATCTTTCTAATTCTAATCAAAATTAATTTGTAATCCGTTCATAAGAAGATACAACAGTTAAATAAATAAATATAAAATAAATCAGGCCATTCGAAAATGAACTCAAACTCAAAACAGTCGTCTCAATATTCTCTCAAATCGTTTTCCAAAATTCAACTGCCAAGGGGTGCTCTGACTGCAAACGCCACCAATAGAGAATAAAAGTCCAAAACTATGACTTGAAATACAAAAATACAACAACTAATTCTTGCGCTAGGTTAAATTATTATTTTTTAGAATTGTTACTCGCACCAAATTCTATAATTAATATTAATAGAAAACATACTATACATAAAAACTCACTCTATTGTAAATGTTAAAAATATGTTAATGTAAAAAAAAATACACGAATAAAACAAAAACAAATAAAATATGCAAAATGTTAGTTTTTAAAAGGTTAACAATATTTGGACACATCACCATGACTGTCGCATCCTTCATTAACATCCATATTTTTGATAGGTTTTTTTTGTCGGTTTGTATGAATTGACTCAACTTGGAACGCCAAATTGTGAGATTACCAAGCATACTGTTTTAGTTAGCAAAAAAGAGAAAAATTAATAATTGTATTTATTTAAGGGCTAATACATACAAAAAAAAAATAGCCAATGCACTATATGTAATGATGAGAACACAAAAATGCCAAAATAAATGTTGTTCAAAGAAACTGATTGGTATTAATCTACTTAAATGTTCTGTATTACAGGTTTTGTTTGTGAATTGAATTATTACATAATAAATACTCAATGGGCCCTATCGGGAAATTTTGTTTCCCTGGAAATATTTTTTTCATTCTGAATTTTTTCAGGGAACAAAAAAATGTATGAAATGACAGATAAATTTTTGGGGGCACAGTACTTTTTAAATTAAGATGGTTATCATCTCATGGTTGGCGGGGGTCCAGTCAAAGCTGGAGGATAAAGAAAACAACTGATGCCCAGAGAGGGGATCGGGCCCCAACCAATCCTCTTTCCCTCTATAGAGATATCTCTATAAATAAATAAACTAATGCCCAGCGACAGAAACTCTCAACCATTACTGTTTGCGTGTATAGTTTCTAAAAAAAAAATACTTAAAAAGTTATTAGTCTTTGGTAAAGATATATTAACTTGAGTGTTAATATTGCGCATCTATAAAGTTCTTAATAACAATTTTTAGTTAACTATTTGATTTCGAAGTAAATTTGTTGCTTTATTTAAGTAATTATTCCAAAAATACAAACTTTTTCTTTCATTTTCTAAAGCAAGTTATAACTTCAAACTGTTTACAAAAACTTTAAATTGCGCTGGCTAACGGTTGATACGATACTTAATATATTTACTTTGAACGTAAGCGCTTATGGGCTACTTTTTCCTCTGCGTAAACTGTCACATATGACTTTATGAGCATAAATTCTTAAGTTTCGTTTCAGCAAACGACTCAAAGATTATTTGCCTATTTGCTTGAAGCGGAATTATTATTTATTAGTCGGCCTTATCATGAATTCCATTCGTTTCGTAGATTTGTTACGCATCACGAAAAATAACTACCACAGAATCTATCATAATGGAAAATCTCAAACAAATTGCAATGACGAACGGATTCATTGATTGTTTTTTCGGGATTTGTAACAAATCTACGATACGAATGGAATTCATGATAAGACCGAGTATTATAAGATTCAACAAAAGTATTCGTTTAATCAGAATTTCCTAGGTATAATGAAGTTTTTGTTTGTTGAAAATGTTGGCTCAATTGTATAATTAATATTCTATAAAGATCAGAAATTATCCGAGCTCGTCAGCATTCCAAAAACAGCCGTATCGATGCTTATATACCGCAGTTTAGAATATTATTGGAATTAGTCAGTCAGACCTATCCAGAGCGGAAAATTCTCCGATTGATACCAATCGGAAAAAAATTTGCTCTTCGGAAGAATACCTCGATACAAAAATATTTCGATTCGAATGAAATTGCAGAATTTTCCGCTCCAAGGGCCGAGCTCGATAGGACGGAGTATCTTTTGACTTTGACACCATTGACGATTCTCGTTTTTCAAAATGGCAGATTTCGCGTAGTAGTGTCGCGAAAACAATGACCGCGTTCACATACAAATAAATAATAAATAACAGCACAGACGGAAAAAGAGCAGCAAATATACTGATAGCGAAGGTATCTTGGATAGGCTATCCTAAACGAATGTGAATAGGCCGCATTCTCAAACTTCTACAATACCCTAATTTAAGATTTGAAAAAAAATCCATCTTTCTGTATTTCGTTACAAAAAATGGGTGTTTTTTTACTATCTATCCTGTACTTTACTATCAAAGTACCGATATTCAAACAATAAATAGGATCGAGATTGAATAAAAAAAACAAACAAACTTACGTATAGAAAAGACCCTCATTCTTCTATATCAGTCAGCAAAACACAAGAAAACAAACAAATCCAATTAATACAGATAAACTGCCATTAAAGGGTCGCGGGAGGTTATCATCACAAAAAGACACGTTTTCATTTGCCCATAAATTTATGTATTTCATACAACTAATGTTGCCGAAGCTTTCGTAATCATAAAACACTTATGTATGTACCAGCACACTACGCAAAAGCATTAAATCATTAAAATTTGTTTTACTTAAAACTATTACATCAATAAATTTAAACATTTAAGAACAATTGTAAGCAACAAACAAACACATTTCCTTGTTTTGGTTAAAATCTTAATGGGTCCCTATTTATGAGAACTGGATTCAAATTGAATCCTTATTATTGTGAATGTTCTGTAAATGTTGTTGGTTTTTTGTTGGATTTTGTTTATTCAGCTGGGATAAGTGAGGTTTTGGAATCCTTTGTAATGAGTTGCAATAATGAACCACTGGATGGACGATCTTTGCCTTGTGTCCAATCGTGGAAGAGTCTAAGAAGAAAATGTTCTAAATAATTTGTTTGAATTTTTTTTTTCTAAGACTTACTCAGCGACTTCAGATAGAGGTGTCCATGTGGTGAAATCAGCTTTGGGCATCCATTTGCGATTCATTGGAGTGTCCAATGTTACAGGTAAGATAGACAAAACAAGAGAATCTGCTGGCAATCCAGAGTCTTTTTCCGCCAGTGATTTGGTGAGCTGATGAACGGCCGCTTTGGCCATACCATAGCCAATCATTCCGGGTGTTCCTTTAAGAGCTGGTTTGGCACCAGTCAAAGCCAACACTCCACCATCTTTAAGATGTTGTGCAGCAACGGCGGCAGATATGATTGATGTCCAAACACTTTGTCGCCACATCAAATCTGAGTTCTTAGCCAAATCTACACATCAACAAATACAAATTTATAATGAGGAAAAAAATAATATAGGGAAGCTTGCAAACCTTTCTTGGCATTGCCACCGGCCCATCCTCCAGCTACACAAATGACGGCATCTAATTTTTCACCACTCAAAGCTTCACCGACTTTTTTAATCACTTCTGTCTCCTGGTCAGACCAAGATCCATCACGTGGCACAACAATGCTTAAATCAGCGTTTTCATTCTCACTAAGGTCAATACTTCCAACCCACTGCAAAGGATCAATACAAATTCATCGACTTTCACACAAAAAAAAACTCAAATGGAAAAAACTTACATAGTTGTTGGCCTTGAAATGAGAAACGCAAGCAGCGCCAAGCGCTCCTCGTCCACCATAAACTAGAACTCGTCCAACAGATGCCATTAGATTTTTTGTTAGTTTTCTTGTTGAATGTGAATGCCTCGAAGCAGCAAGAGGAACTGAAGATTTGTTTTACTGCCAAAAGAGAAACAACTTAAGTTTGGACTGAGAAGATTGTTTTAGTTGATTAAACTTTTCAAATTTAATTACGTTCAACAGTGAAGGTAATGGAAATAATGAGATTGCAAAACAAATCAAACCAACTGTTGCAAATCAACTCTCACCCAAAGCCCCCACTCTCGTCAATGGAACTGGAACCGGCTTAGAGGTGAGTCATTCAAATTAAGTGGTATTTTTGAAGATCAAGTTATTGGTGTAATTTATAAGGTCTTTAAATATTCGTTAAAGTAATGGGTTTGGGCAGAAAACCCTCAAAAAGGGTGTGAGCAATGCGAAAAAGTACCCAATTGATTTTCTTGGAAATGCTTAGTTGGGTTGTAGGTTATTTGATTGAAATAGGTTAGACATGAAAAAAACATACCTGTATTTGTAATTAATACTGAAATGCAGTTAATCAGGTTTACTTTAATTGTTTTATCAATTATTTGTTGATTTGATTGCAAAAATTAGTATCCAGTGCAGCAGGCTTCAAAAAAAACTCAACAAATCTACCTGATGAAAAACCACTCAATTTTATTTTGACACAAAGTGAGTGGGTCTAGATAGATACAGTACGAAACAAAATTAAATATTAGGTCGTTAGTCTACTATTATGGGAATAATTGCTTGCAAATCGGTTGCAGATCGATGCAATTTTTTGTACACTACATCGGGATTTATATTAGACGATTTTTCCAATGAAAATTTTTGATTGGTGAATCTGGTGAGATTTCGATCTGCTGGAACACACCTACATATTTGTTTGTTATGAATAGTTCACAAATTAGTTCTATTTTTACTTTTTCCTGTCGTCGATTGTCTGATGGTGTGGTAATAAAATCTTGAGTCTATCAGGTAGGCCGTTTTTTGGTACACTTCACAATAATGTTCCAACTGACCAAAACCCTCCATATGCTCGCAATGCGATACAACAACAAATTTTACTTACACAGCAACATGTATCTACACTAATGCGGCAAAGCATTTTTCTTAGGAAAACCTTCGGGTTGCGCTTTGGTTTGGGAGAGTCTTAGGGCCCTCCCCAGCAATAAACTTGTAGCACTGTCACGTGACAGTGCTACACAAATAGACATGACAAAATATATTTGACAGTGCGACACGACAACGCAACACGACAACAAGGGATTTCATTAGAAAAAAGGTTTGTTACTTTGTCGCGTTTGGTGTGGGTACTTTAATATGCAGTGTTAATAAATTATTTTGTCGTGTGGCACTGCCACGCGACAGTGTGTTAAGTTTGTTTGGAAGGGCCTGAAGATTCTCCCAAACCAAAGCAGAACCTGACAACAAGGTTTTTATAAGAAAAATGCTTGGTCGCGTTGGTGTGAGCACTCTCATACGTCGCTGTGTTTTAATATCGAACTTCCTTGTCGCATTGTCATGTGATAGACCGACACTTTTAGTTTCGGGAAGTGCGACAAGCTACACTTTTGCTGCAAAAGAAAATAATAAAATATTTCAAGAATTTTTTTAATTTTTCGACACACCCTCTCAATTGTACCAGAACAATTACACGCAAACTATGTTCTACTACAACAACCTTCAATTTTTTTTTTGGCATACAGATGTACCAACAAAACACAACTAAAAAAAAAAGAAAATTTCTCCCGTCGTGGTCGTGTCAATTTCTTTTCGCTTCATTCGGGTTTATTTTATTTGTCTGTCCTTCCAATTTGTAATTTTTACACAATAAACAGACAAATTCACAAACTATTCAAATAGCTCAATATCATCCAATAGCTATTATTCGTGATCTAATACCCTGTGCACTGTGAAATGCCCCAATAACCTGCCAGCCACACAATGGAGCGTCGAGTTAAATTGAAAACAATAAACCCACATATCACCTGCAAAATTTGCGGAGGATATTTTATTGATGCCACCACAGTCACCGAGTGTTTACATACATGTAATTAATTGAATTTTCTCCTTTGTCTTCAAAATTATCTTAAAATTATCTCAATAGTTTGCAAAAGCTGCCTGGTTAAGCATCTAGAAGAAAAGAAAACATGTCCCACTTGCGAAAATGTAATCCACCAGTCTCACCCACTCCAGTATATAAGTTTCGACAGGACAATGCAGGATATTGTATATAAATTGGTACCAAATTTGCAAGAGGGTAAGTTCAATTTGTATATTTTTTTTTTCTCTATGGTTCTCTGAAATTTTCAAATCTAAACAAAATAAAAAAAAAAAGATGAAACCCGAAGGGAGCGAGACTTCTACAAGAGTCGCAACATGCAATGTCCCAAAGACCAACCTCAGAATCACGACGACGACAACGAGAAGGTAAATGAGGCGCATGCCGAATCCGATTACCATCGGCAAGACGAACAGGTCAACGTGTGTCTGGAATGCATGAGCAATAACTTCAAAGATCTGCAACGCAGGTTCATTCGGTGTAGCTCACAAGCGACGATAACGCATCTCAAGAAGTTGGTCGCCAAAAAAATACTCAATGGAATAGAAAAATATCGCGAGGTGAGTAATTGTTTTCCAAAATAAATTTAAATTATTTGCATATTTTTGGTTTTGCTGGTGCAGAAGAAGCGAACAAATTGAAGTTATTTTCAGACAATTAAAAACACAGACTCGTTATCTGAAGGCCAACATGGCTATTTATATAACTTTTGTCCTTGTGTGTGCTTGAATCAAATTCGTCATGGTATAATGTAGTCATTTTGAATTAAGTAAAAAATAAACAACACCTGTCAATCGGTCATCGAACTTTTTAAAAAATCACATGAGTTGTTAGATCAAGGTCAAGACGAACAAAGAGCAAGATAATAATCAGTAGATTCGCTTAAAAGTGATATTTTAATTAAGGTGGAAGCAAAAAATTAAGCATTTTCGCATTTTTATGTCACAAATCTGCATTTTACAATTAATAAAGTTAATAACTGGAGGCTTAAGTAACCATGGATGAATTATTGTAGATGCATGAGCCATGAAAAAACATTTCATATATTCATCGTAAATAAATGAAGATAACAGAAAAGATGCTCAACTTCTAGTTTCAGCAATTCAAATTGTTACGACATAGTCTTATTCCATCCTAAGAATTGTGTCCACTACCCTCACATTGAACTTATAAATTAAGTTTATAGTTAGCTTCCGGTTTTTTTAGTAAGTTGATTTAATAAGAGAAAGGTTTGAGACTACCAGAATGCGCTGGTCAGTTAATTTAGTATCTCCTTATCAATTCTGCTGTAAATGTTCAATTACCTGGTAGCTCACATTGAGTAAGAAACTGAATTGAGTGGACAGAGTCCAGAAGACTAGAAGATAGATTAAGATATTATGAAAGGCTCGACTTGGTGATAATCACCTTTCAATCAAATAAATCACCGGGCGTCTTCCAAATATAATTTAATTAACATAGAATACAAACAGTACATGTACATTCCATCTTAAGTAGTCTTGATCCCCTTTAGGCGAAAAAAAGATGCAAAAGGCCAATTAGTTTCACATGCAAAAATAAATGAATAATCCCTAGTACCAGTATGCTTATAGATCAGGACGTTAACAGAGACTGTTAAAGAGCCCTTTTCGAACTCACAAACACCTTACATAAAATGCAAAAGAATGGGCACCATGCTTCTTTTTAGATATAGAGGGGAGCTTCGACAGCACTTCTCATGAATCTGTTATTAGGGCTCTTGTGAGAAAGTGTGATTCCCTCACCATTATCAGATGGATTTTTGAAATGCTGGACATAAGAACGGCAATCCGCAAGAGGGGTGGAAGCCTCCTTTTTGTAAATGAGATTCTTATAACCGCCTATGTAAAGTTTGCCAAAACCCTTAACGATTATAATTCAAAGAAGACTGACCGTTAGAAGTAAATGGTGCCGTTTCATTCATAGTTTTCTACACATGAATTAGTTTAACAAGGATAGGATAACAAGAGATTGCTCTATTATTAGTTTTGTAGTTTCTGTATTTTCAAGATCTTCCATTTTGTGAAAATCTAGTCTATAGTGCAAATTCCTGCCTAAAAACCACATTAATATTAGTCAAGTTGAAAACATAATGTTGGACTTTAGTTCAGAATTTTTGTTTTCTTAAAAGTAAGAAACCATCTTTTATTTTACTTTCTTACTTACTTACTTAAGATGGCGCTTACAATCCGGGATGGATTACGGACTCAACCAACATGCCTCTCCAGCCAGCTCTGTCTCTAGCTACCCGCCTCCAGTTACGCACGCCAAGTTGGTTGAGGTCGTTCTCCACTTGTGTGTGCCACGTCCTGTTACGTTATTTCCTCTGCTGCATACACCATCAGGGTTAGATTCGCTGTATTTTCAAGTTCTTGACTAGATCAACGTCGCTTTACAGCCCGTAAAGATCGTAGTTCTTTTTCATACTCCTTCGATACACACAGGACCAATAAGCACTCGAAGAATCTTTCTCTCAAAGCAACCAAGCAAATTTTCATCCGAATCTTTTAACGTTCATGCTTCTGTCCCATACAGCGCGGGACCGGGATAATTGAAGTCTTTTATAACGTTTCCTTGGTTCTATGAGAGAGGTCTTTACTACTTAAATGCCTCCCTCAGCCCGAAGAACCAGCGATTGGCAAGAGCAATTCTCCGTTTGATCTCTGAACTGATGTCGTTGTTTGAGTTTATAGTGGATCGCAGGTAGACAAAGACCTAGACTGCTTCGAAGTTATAACTATCCATCGTTATGTTTTCGCCGGGTCGTCGATTTTGTGGTTCCCTTCTCGTTAATAGCATATACTTCGTTTTGTCTTCGTTAACCGCCAATCCCATTTTTGCCGCCTCCAATTCAATACTGGCAAATGCACCAACCGCAGCTCGCTTTGTTCTGCCTATTATGTCTGTGTCATCTGCATAAGCAGTGGTGTTGACTTGTGATCTGCGTACAACTGCGTCAAGTACCAGAGATTTGTCCATTGTCATGCTGCACAACGAGATTTGTCCATTGCCATGCTGCACAAGCGGATGAGTTTGGCAGAAATGCCGTAATATGACATGGCTCTGTATAACTCGTCTCTATTCACGCTATCATAGGCGACTTTAAAATCGATGAAGAGGTGGTGTGTATTGATCTGGAATATAGTGTTTTTTACAAAATCTGGCGGAGTGTGAACTTGATCGACTGTTGCCTTGTTTTTATCTTAGAATGCGGGGATTGTATTGTTAAATCGTTGATGAACGATTTCAGGTGTTCAAATAAAACGATTTTACACGGCTTTTTAAAACAAAATCAGTACCACCAATCACACTCGAATGTAATATAGGAAGCCACGCCAACGCCAAATAAAACTCAGGTATCGTTTCTGCTGTTGGTAATTCCATAACTCAATTATGAAACACATAAGAAGGTACCCACTTTCTAGTCCTTTAGGATCAAGCAGCTCCATGTAACTTTTGGAAGTGATTCTTGCAAACTTGAGTTGTTCTTCCAAGTCTTCCCTGCTAGGAAAGGTATATATGAATGATTAATTTACAAAGCGTTGTAGATTTTGAACTTAACCAACCTACTATTTCTAGCCAGCTGCTGTTGAGTTGTTCTTTCAAGTCTTCCCAGCTAGGAAAGGTGTATAGAAGTCTACAAAACGTTGTGGATTTGGAACTTAACCAACTTACTATCTCTTGCCAGCTGCCTCCAGTTTAGCACGCCAGGTTGGCCTGCCTGTGCAACCTCAGTCGCGGTCTTTTGCATGCATTATTGTCCATCACCCAGCCATTTTACGTCGTAGCACCATCAATTTGCTTGATTATTGTCCTTGCACACCCCGTAAATTCGATGTTGTATTTACTTTTCCACTCGCCATTTTTATGCCGACGGATCAATCTAAACCTCTAAAGCAGTCTCATCCACCCTTTACAAAATCCATGCCTCCGCAGTATACAACAGGGATGACCTGCGCCTTGGACAGGCATATTTTATTTTCTAAAAAAAGAGCTTTTTACTCAATGGGGCAATATTTAAGAGTGATTCTTTCTTTGATCTGACCGCTGTTATTGTTGTTTGAGTGTAGTTAAATGGAGCTTAGTTAAGAAAAATCCACAATAACATTTCCCATCAAACTACATCCGCTAAAAGAAGATGCAAACTGTTCCGATACAGCATTTAAAAATAAACGAAAGATGTAACGAAATTACGTAAAGTTAATTGCTAACGATCAAGTTTACGATTAACGTTTTGAAAATTTCGGAATGACCCCAATGATCGATATTATTGGTGATAATGGTTACGTTGGCTTTTAAAGAATATATCTACCTCACTGATTTATGAAAAGAAGAAGACTTTTTTCAAATGCATTATGTATCCCATATGTGTAGTCTTAATATCTTCCAACTAACGACGCCAAAAATTGGGTTTCATTAAAGGTTTTTGGGTTTTCTTTTTCTTTCCGGTGATAGATATGACGTCACTATCTTAATTTTTTTTCGGTCAATTAGGACGAAGTTCATAGTCGTCACTATTTTGAAGAGAATTGAGCTTTTAATAACCGAGATTGTTAATAATTCGTAAGCATTTACTTGGTGATTACATTAGTTGCCCTTATTTTGTCTTTGAATACGAACTTCGGGTAAGCAAATGCTTAAGATTTTTCTCAATTTACGGGAGTTAAGAAAAATCTGAACTTGAGTAACCACTATGAATTCCGCCCTAAGCATGGTTAAAATTACTTGAACGGTAAGTGATCATCAAATGTCACCTTATCGGCCTGTGTTAACCAAAAAAGCAAACGAAACGGGTTTCAGCTGGCTTAAATGTAACGTCGAATGTGTGCCCACAGCCATTTGAGACTTATGTATGTATCACCCTGTCATTATTATTATTTAAACATTTTTTGAGCACCCTAATTGGAAATTCCGATACAAAGGAACTGTGTGTCATCAGAAAAAAAGGTTCATCGTTAAGTAGGTAAGTGTTTTAGCCATTTTAAGTTAATTTAACACGCAAACAAAAAGTATGAGTAAATTTTTTGTTGTTTGTTTTTTAAACTGGCGATACACTTTACCAAAAAAAAACACGCCTCTTGTATTTATTTTGAAGGAGCATGATGATTTAATTTTCTAGACCTAACAATATTTTTCTATAAAAATAATCGCTGAATTTTTAATTTATAGATCGATATTCTGTGCAATGAAGAACTCTTAGGAAAGGATCACACTTTAAAATTTGTTTATGTAACGCGGTGGAGATTTCGTGAACCGCCACTTCGTCTTCAATTTAGGCCTAGAGTAGATTTGTAAAAAAAAAACAAGGTAACACAAAACATAAAAAAAATATATAAGAAAGTCTTAATATTCTTATTGCAAAACCAGAAAGAGATATTTATTTAATAAAAATCAAACAACAAAAACAAAAAGAATATTATTTTATGTAATTAAATTTTTACCAATTAAGAACAAATAAAAAAAAAACAAAAGCATTACAAACAAAACAGAAAATAAACAACAAAAATCATAAAAAGAGAATAAAAAACTGATAAAATTAAACTTATTATGTACGTTCAAACAACAACAAAAATAAAATAGAAAGAAAAAACCATATAAGTAAATTAATTTATCTGTAAAATAACAAAACAAATCGATAGGGAAATGATTAAAAAAAAAAAAAACAAAGATTGTAGGCAAAAACTTAGTAAAGAGAAATCACGTAAAGTAAAATCTAAAGAATAAAATGATATTTTGTAATATTTTCATACCAGAAAAAAAAAAAACTGATAGCAAAAAAATCAGATTCATACAATTTTTACATTTACACTTAAAAATATAATAAAAAAAAAAAAAACATTAACAAAAGTATTTATATTTACATTCAAGATGCAAGTTCTCGAAAAAAAATACAAAACAAAAGAAAAATATAAAATAAAATAAATAAATAAAAAAACAAAAAAAATAAAATAACAATTAAATATTTAAAACTAAGAATCTAGTTACATTTTATAAGTAATTTTCTCTTTTCGAAAAAGTGAGCGATTGCGTTCGAGTTGGCTTGTAATGTTTTTCGTTTAAGCAGCTTGTTGTTATAATTTTGCTTTACTTTTTAATCAAAACAACAACAAAAAAAAGAAACAAAAAATACACATAATTAAATAGTATAATGATAATATAGTTAAATTTTATTTAGACCATCAAACCAATTCATTGCCATTTAACTCGTGTATATGAATTCTTCGTCTGAGCCCTCTCTGTTTTAATTTATCTCTCTCATTGTCAGACTTTAATGGTTTTTTTTTCTATCTATCTATTTCCAAACTAAAACATACACATTTTTATATGACCTGGCTAAGTCAGTATTTATACATATATTTTTTTTTTGTTTGTTAACATTTTTATTTGCAAATTTCTTTTTTTGTTTCTTTCTTTTCTTCCACGAACATTAAAAAAAAAATTATAGTTTAATATAATGTAAATAGAAACAAATTAACAAATTGTATTGTATCAATAAATTTAACATTAACTTCTGTGGCTTTATATTAGCTAGGCTACTACTGAGAAAAAAAGAAAACTTTTTGTAATTTTTTCTTAGATGTTTTTTTTTTTTTAATTTTTTTTTATTCCTACATAGTTTTATTTTTTTTTATAAAGATATTTTTTATTTTATTTTTTTTTTTCAATTATTGTAAAAGAAATTGAAGTCATTGGAAGTTTTTGTGTGTTTTTTTATTGTTTATTTATAAAAAAATTAATTAATAATATAATTGTATAAAAAAGAATTAAATAATAAAATTATATATATACATTATATACATATATAAATATATAAATATATATATTGTATAAATTAAATGGTGTTTTAATATATCGGCCCACTGTCTATATTTCAGATCCTTTGACAGCTTAAAATGTATGTGTGATAAGGTCTGTGGTAGTTTTGCTTCGTTGGTCTTTTTTCAAAACAAGAATCAAACATTGCTTACGATGGGAGAATAAAGTGTGGGTTCAACAATTCTGCCAATCTGTCCGGTGTCGTCAGTCAGTCTGTCTGTATGATAGCCACAGCTTTAAACAATTTACTTCAAACTTGTTACGTACCTAGTGTGTTTTGGAAACTGTCCAGAGGTGTTTGTACAAGTATTTTGTTTGGCCAACATAACTCCCATATATTGAGATTAGTAAAACTATTTGTTCTAAAAAAATCGAATGTTATATTTCGATTAAAAAAATCGGCCATTTCATCTGTTTTTGGAGAGTTTTTTTTTTTTTTAATAAATGCAACTAACAAAAAATTAAACAAAAAAGTCTTTAACAAAAGGGGAATGTTTTGTATAAGTTCTATTAAAGTCCACCACGTTTGTACCTACAAGTGGCCCTAAGAGAATTCCTTGATCCGCAAAATGACAAGAAAACGTTTTTTCGTCTTTAAGTATTTGAAATTTTAAGACTTGATGAAATATTGCAATCATAACGTCAGGGTTTTCTTATTCAGTCAGTAAAAAGCTAACACATAGCCCAACAACAATAACTTGCAGGGAATTACTTTACCTTGCCATTAAAATATGTAAGTTGGTATAAATGCCTTAGAACAATTTAAACTGTTAAACTGTGGAGCATAGGTCCATACAAAAAAGCATTCTAACCAGATTGACAGATTGGCCAATTTACTGAATTCTCACGAAAACACGACTACTGTAACGAAACGCATAAGAAAATTCTAGTTACGTTGTTTTTTAATTTTCGTTTCGTTTTAGCGTACGTGACTATAGCATGTAAAGCTAGGTTCTACATTTCACTTTCACTCCTAATGAAATTGAAACCTCTTTTAAAATTTCGAGTGAAAGGGAAATGTGAAACCTAGCAGTTTGTATGTGCTTTGTTAAGTTTTTTTTTGCTATTTGTGAAACTCTACAAGAATATTTTTTCACTGAGTTTTCGAAAGCATTTAGATGTATTCGTGGAGACCAACGAACAATTAAGTTCCGCGTCAGCAGTCCACTACATTTAAGCAATACGTAGTTGCCACAAGCAATATTCATATCATGAAATATTGCATGCTAGGACAAAAATAATTCAGACAGTGTGTAAAAGAACGCACTTCAGTGGAGTGAACCACTCCAATGAAAATGTGAACGCACTCGTTACAAATAAAGTAATAGATCTATTAAGCTAGTCCATTTGCCATAAATGTGTTGGATCTTTAAATGGATTGTCTTTGTCAAAACAATTTAGTTCCCAAAAGTCCGAAATTCGAGTGAAGTGTTTTCGTGAAAAGCGTTTTAATTTGTTGTTTTCTTACATTTGGTATTTAAAATAATATATATTAAATTAAACCAAAATGGCAAATCAAGAAGGAGCTCAAGTTTTATCGCTTCCATTGCCACCAACTCAATATATAAGTCTATTTTCTGAAGAAAATATACGTCGCAACCGAGCTCCAAGACATCCACCAAGTATACATGAAACCTATTCCATGTTTGGAGCACAATACAGCAATGAAGAAATGATTCGATCGCTTGAAAGTCAAGGCATCAAAAGACTTATTCCACAGCATTTTGATCGTAGAAAAGAATTGAAGAAATTAAACCATTCTTTGTTTGTTAATTTCCTGGATCTTATTGATTTACTTATACAATTCCCTGACAGTCCCAGAAGAACAGAAAAAATCGATGACCTTAGCTTACTGTTTGTACACATGCATCATTTACTCAATGAATTTCGTCCACATCAAGCTAGAGAAACTCTACGAGTGATGATGGAAATGCAAAAAAGACAACGCATCGAAACATGTACAAGATTTCAAAAGCATTTGGAAAAAGTAAGAGATATTGTGAAGAATGCTTTTGCAGCTCTGCCAGATTTGGAGGATGACAAAAATTCGCTTTCGGAATTCATTGAAATGGACGTTGATGGCCAGAAGAATGCAATTGGCTCAAATGTTGATCAATGCCATCCATCCGATAGAATAATGTGTAAAATCGTCGATTGTTTGAATTGAATTGGCTGCAGGAGGTTTTTAATTTATAGTAATATCTATTGTATGTAATTATATTATACCTAGTAATTTGAAAGTACATTTAATTTTAATAAAATCCGTGTGGAGATGGGAAGAGGCAATCTATTCCCTTCTACTTATGCATATTTCTGATAAAGAGTGTATAATTATTTCAAATTTCTTTTGCAGCCATTTTTGTTGATTCGAAGTGTTTATCGCAGGGCAGTTGAACAAAAGTTGGAGAGAGTTGAAGTACGTTTCCAGATATAAAAAAAAAACTAGATTTGTAAAATCTAAATACAAACATTTTATTCACTACTCAAAATATAGTTTGCATCAAGTGCATTCGTTCTTGAGCAATAAATGATGCCACCAATGCCGGAATACTATCGTTTGCTCTAAGTATTTGCTGCTTGATTATTTGCTTAAAGTCCTCCCTTACTCCTTTGTCAGCTCCTCTGGTACCAATGCGACGAGTTGCTGCATTCGCTTGGGCAGGTGAAAATTCAAAATTAAATTCCTCATTGTGTGTTCGCCAAATGTTCATAAACTCTTCGATATAATCAATCATAACAATGTAATTTGGAAAGAGTCGATAGCAGAATTGTCCTCTGGATCGAATGAGTGAGAATATTTGTTCAGCTAGGAGTGTTTCTCGAGGATAGTCTAATTGGGAAAGGACAAGTAGATCACCCAGAACCAAGTCGGATACATTGGATTCGAAAAGTTTACGCTGAAAAAAAGATGTTAGTTTTTTGTATTTACTATTTAAACAATACTTACACTTAAACTATTGATGATAGCTCTGGTGCAATACTGGACAATGGGTTTCTGGGTCAAGGGCAGAAAGAGCACATGACGCTGATTACCAGCAATTGTCATATTTTCGATAATCTGCCCAGGAACAGTTGGAAGATCCACCAGAATCTTAAGAATACACTCGAATCCTTGCATCTATAGAAGTTAAACATGCTCAATATGACATAAGAAATAAAGAAATACAACTTACTGTTAGAACTCCTTGAATTAAATTCAAACTCAATAGCTGAACATTCTGTTGCAAACTGTTTTTAATTTGCATTTCTGCCATCAGCTTTTTTGCTTCTTCTTGGTGACCAAAATAAACGGCCAAATCGAATAGAAATCTACTTATCCATGGGGCCAAGGGAAGTTTTATAAGCAACTGACTGAAATCTCTTTGAAACTGTTCGGTATTGAGAAGTTGCCAACATTGGGCGGCACTCACAAAGGCTTTTGATATTTCTTTGCTGTGAGTTGAAGTTACAGAAATTTGTGGTGGATCCATTGTTTGTGGTTCATTGGATCGGTCAAGCTTAAGTTCTAAATTAATTTAATTTAATTTTTTGTTTAAAAAAAAAGGACATTTCACTTTTATGAATTTTATTTACCTCGATATCCTTCGACAAGGACATAATCAACATCATTGTCTTCTGCTCGTGCACTGCAATTCTTAATATATTCTTGCAGGGAGTAGATGAATAGAGTGGCAGTGTAGAAGAGAATTTGATTACTTCCTGGTGGTTTTGTAGAAGCTATCTCAATTAGCTTTTCCCAATAGACGTTTTTACTCCTGTGTTAATATTGAATTCATGACACGTATGAAATGAATAAAATAAACAAGAAATAAAGATTAGTTCCTATTTATAGATACAAGACGGGTAGAATACTTGAAGGGTCCAGGGGAAAAATGGTATAAGTCCATTCAGAACTCAATTTAATATTTTGTTTTGCATACAACTTAGTACATGTCAAATACCCTGCTACTGCAGGACTAGGGTTCGGTAGTTTTGGATGTAAAAGATGAAAAGGATCTGTAAAGGTAAGAAAGGAGGGCTACGAACGAGGCGCTCCCAACAGATGAGGAAGAATCTAGAAGCTAAGTGACCTCTACAATAAGAAAATAGCGAATGATATCCATAGAAACCCTTTTGAGTAAGAGCCTTTCACATCATGCAAAGCCAATAAGACTATACGCGAGTGATGTCCACAGGTAACTTGCACATCGGTTATTCCGCTGGATGAACTCGCTTCTAGCTGTGTGGTGCCGAAGGGGAACTGAAGCATAGGTTAGCGGGTCGTCCAGTAGACGGCAGAGCACGAAAAGCAAGCAGCAAAGTCTATTTATGGCAAGTATAGCAATATTATAGGATATGAGGCCAAAACTGATACCTTCCGTGGCGAGAGTGGAAATATGAAATCTGAAAAGAACCTGGCATCCACTATTATATCGCAGAAAGACATCAGGGCAAGGATCAAACGAAGAATCACCCTAACCAAATTGTTGCTTCGGGCTAAGATTGCATATAACTAATAAAGTCTTCTAAGAACCAAGAAGACTGCATGAAAGACCTTAATCATCCCAGTCTTACTGTATGATACTGAGGCAGGGATATAGGCAAGATCGAATGAAAAACTTTTGGGTTGCTTTGAGCGAAAGATTCTTCGAATGATGGACTATGCAGTGTGTATTGGCGAAGATTAGAGGATTCTATAAATTGCTAGGTAACAGGCTGACTACAGAGGGTAAGATCAACTCTGAATTGTGAGTGCCATCTTAGAAAATCTAAAGCACTAAGCTTGTAGTTGAACATTTATTGTGGCTGAATCTACAAAGGAATGCAGTAGCATCTTAACTAAATACTGTCGTTCTCCTAAAATAGAATAATTCTGTTTTTTTTTGTATCAATGACTAACCAAGTTTTGTTAAAAGGTAAAAAAGTTTCCCAACGAAGTATTTTCCCACATAAGCCCAGAACTTGAAAGATTTTTTTCCAAATATCGCTAGCGTCGCATTTGTTTTCCTGCAAAAGAACAAAAGAAGAACAACATTAATTCAAAAATAAATTTTAAATGAATCAAGCACACACCTCTTCCAAAATTTGCCTAATGTAGTATTCTAAAGAAATCGTAAAAATTCTACACACTAGATGACTTGGAAGATCGGGTGTTTTGTGGTATATCAAAGGAAGGGCTTCTTCCACAAGTATTTCTTGATATTTTTGAGGGTTAAGGTTCATTCCTTCGGCTATCATTTCAAGAAGACGTGGCTATAAGAGAAAAAGAACAGACATTGATTAGCAAAAAAAGTCATCTTTAGGAACAGACTATTAACAAAAAAAAAAAGAAAGAAAAATACCGAATGTGTTACAGCAGCTTGAGGTAATCTCTTTAGAATCAACAACTGCAACTTGCATTGCTCTAAATTGTTTTCTGTATGATTGACGGTGAGCAACAGAATTTTGTGTTGGACATCAAAAGAAACGTGTTGAAACATTTTCACATAGAATTCTTGTTCGGGAGTGATTTCATTTTCTGGAGCACGCAAAGCTGCTGTGAGTTCCGCGACTTCATTCCACAGGTCAACACTTTGATTCTGAAAGGTGAGTGTTCTTTTTTTTGTTTTTTTTTTTTTTTTTTAAATAAAAGTAGGTAAGAGCATTGGGTTCGTTTCAAATATCTTACATGTAACTGAAACACTTGGCTGCTTCTTCATAGTTGTTGGCTTCTTTTTCAAGTTTATAAGCCTCGAACTGAGAATAAATGTATTTGTTTAAGAAATAATAAAGTTCAAAAATTAAAATGTTGTTAATTTGTTGTTTACTTGGACATTGAAATTGTTGGGGAATAGCGTTTTGGCGGTGATTATCCATGCTTTTGCTGCACACGGGTCACTGGAACGAACTTTTTGTGCTTGAGATATAATGTAATTTTCTTCAGTGCTTAAATCCATTTTATATTGGAACAAAACTACTTAAAATTGTTAATTTTTTGATAAATAAACACAGAAATAAAAATATTTTTAATTCACTTTTGAGATGTCAAATCAACTGTCATTTTTAGCGGCTGTGCCGGGTAGAGTTTCTTAAACTGTTTGGACAAGTGATGCCAAAATCACTATTTTTCATTACACTGGGTCTAGATTGAATCTAGATTGAACATTTTCGATGACAGGACTATCAGCCTGTCATCAGATAATCATATGGAGACCAACAATCCAACATCCAATTAATGATCCGGTCATCGCGGTCTGGCTTTTTAGCGTGGATTAAAATCCTGTCATCGGATGTCTTCTACGTTGAATGTATTGGTGGGATTCTATTTATTTCATAGACAATGGCAAGACATATTTTTCCAAGTAAAAAACAACTCTAGATTGTGGATGAGATTGCGAAAGAGACGTTGGATTGTGGAAAGTCGGGATGAGTAGATGCCAAGATATACAAAATACACGGTAGTATACTTAGATTTTCGTTATTCTATCTCTTTCATTTACATACCTAAATTCAGGATTAAAGAAGGTACATACGACGATTTTTCTTTTTTGTTGTTATCACGTGAGATTTCGTTCCACTGGAAAACTTTTGCTCCTTCGTCATTAAAGCCCAATGTGCTCCTGAGCGAAACGAAAAATCCTATGCAAAAATCACGCAACGAAATCGTAAAGTAAAAATTTAGCTTTTGCTTTTCTTGGTGGAGACCAACATTTCGTCTCGTTTCATAGGTCTCGTTTCGCATCAGCAGCGTTCTAGGCTTAAGCAATAAACTAAAAGATAAGGGTATTCATGCAACAAGATAAGTTTATCTTTTGTGTAAAAAGATCAGTTTACGCAAAAGTTTTCATTGACGACCTTTTTATTTATTTGGATTAATGCTGTGTAAAAAAATTCTAAAGACGCGTGAAAGAAAAGACGCGTTTAGATCTCGAAGTTATTTGTAAATTAGAGAACCTCTCTCCGAATGTCTCGGAGCAATAAAAAATGTTAAATACAAGACAATACTCGCATTTCGAGCATAAGTCACGTTTCATTTCTATTTCAATTCAGTTTCAATTTCTGAGATATTTACTATAATCATTATACCTAAACTGAACAAGCCTAATTCTAATTTAATAATTTGATAATTTTACGCAGCAAATCCTTGGATATGTTTATTCAATTTGTGCAAACTATTTCTATACAAAATAAACTTATCTAAAAGATAAACTTATCTAGTGTTTTACGCAGTTTCATGAATACCCTTAATGCCTATACAAAAATAACTAAAAAGGATCTATTAACAGCTTCTACATCAAAAAGAAAATTTTAGCAATTGCGTTCGTGATATGGCAGAAAACAGACTGAATGGGTTCTCTGGTATTTAATTTTTTTACTTTATTCTGGGTCAAAAAAACCTAATATATAATATAAACAAAAATATTAAAAAAACAACGGCAACACCTACAATGCCATATTATACCTTTTTTGAAAGCCAGAAATAAAATTAAAAAATTCAGGCGAAGAATACTTAATAACGTAAAAAAAATTATTTTAAGTTAAAAAAGAAAAAAATACAATTTTTTTAAAAACCGGTTACCGAATGAGTTTCAAAAAAGATATAATTTGGCATTGCAGGTGTTGCCGTTGTGTTTTAATATTTTTTTCTATATTATGTTTTTTTGGCTCCACTCAAAATTAAAAAAAAAATAAAATAAATATATAGAATAAAAAAAAGAATCTATTTAGTTTGCCTCTGCCATTTTGTATTTGCTCACTTAATACTATCACCAACGCACTTGCCTGAAGGCAGAAGTGCCGGAGTCATCTGACTGTACTTATATATTCAAAACAATTTACAACTTTGGCGGAATCTGACACCCTTTTTCCTTTACTTTAGCCTTCTCTGCCATTTTGGAATTGTCTCTTTCACATACCTACTCTTCATCAACCTTTGCCAATTTTCAGCTTTGCTGGAGAGTTTTTTTCGATTATCCCACCTCGTAAAAAATAACATGCCACGATTGAGGTTGAAAACTCGCAACCATGTACCCGTCTAATTATTTGTGTTTATTAAAATACGAATCAAAATAAATCTATAAAATAATTTTTGTGGTTTTGATAATTTCTTGGTTAAGATAAAATTCTAAATCCTACTTTACAAAACTTTTAACCACACAAAGGCCTTAAGGCTCGACCCATAGTCAAATCGTCAAGCTGTAAAAGCACCAACTCATACGTTACAATAGTTGCAGCCATCTAAAATTACAAAAAAAAAAAAAAACAAAATAGTACACTTGAAAATTAAATTGAAAACAAAAAACTAATTTTACCCCGAACAAAAGCTTCCTTGTAATGAAATATAGTTTGCGTCCCGAAAGTGCTACACATTCACTTGCTATTTGAATACTAAACCTTTCAACCTTCACGATAAAAATACAAACACAAAAAATTTAAATTAAATTCTATTTTCTAAAAGCAATATGCATCATTTTTTGATACCTCATCACACCATCCAGACGAAGGCACTGATCTCAATGCAAGCAATGGAACCTTTGATTCATCATGGATTTTTGAAGCACAAAGGAATACAAAAGCTGTCCTTCCTAATAGGTACAAAAACGAATACCAAAAGTATACATAGTTGATTGGCCAATGTAATTTACTAAAAAAAAAAAATAGAAGATGAATATATTTTGTAAGACGACGACGACGTTCGTTGGAAGGACATTTTTTGTTTTTTTTTTTTTGGAGAACTTACTTAAAAATACTCAAAATTTGATAGCAAATGAAGTATAAATTGTTTACTGAGGAAAGCAAAATAATCCAGGACATCTTTCCGTCCACCACTTCGACGAGTTCACAAAGTTGCACATAATGTAACCGAACCTCACGCCAGGCGTATTGGGGAGCATTCTGTGAAAAAAAATTAGATTGGTAAAAGGTTAAAAGAGTAAAATCCTTATAAAATAGCTTTAACAAAAAATAACGGTAGTACTCGATTAATTACTGCGACACAAAATCCGAAATGTTTAAAGCCAATAAAAGATGAACTACAAGAATAATAATTATTATAGTTTTAGATGTATGCCTGCAAAAGCATAAAACCTTTTAAAAGCAACTTGCAACAAGGCTTATTTTAAATGCAAATGAGCAGGGAAAGAACAAAAGCGGAACCCAATTAACCGGGGAGTACTGTATAGGTATGTAATAAAAGTGGGTCCCACAGCTTTGTGTTACCGACTGTCTGTCGGTTATTTTTTCTTGTCTGTGCACATAGTAATCTGAATCCGTGCTGAAACGAAATTCTTCAAACACATTAGTTATGAGTTTTTAATCATTCATGCTGCCAATTTGTATAACAAATTGATTTTTTAGGATCAAAATCTGGCATAATCGTAAACGAAAAGATATTTTTTTTATTGAAAAGGACTGAAACGATTTTGATAAAAAAAATTCAAGACTAATATAATTGAGTATGAGGCCTAACTTTTGAAGTGATATTATTTTTTTCAAAACTGTTTTTAAAGGTAGGGCCAATGTGGGTAATTGTAAACAAGTTTTTGTTTTTTTCAATTTCTGTAATTTTTTAATTACAAAACTTTAGGAAGAACTTTAAATGGGAATGTGAAAGTATTGTATTTGGTATTAGTCCAGTACAACGTTGTCGTTTCGTAGAAAAAAGACCTTGCGTCAAATTCAGTACTTCTGATTTTTTGCTGAATTGTTTATGATGTTTAGTTGATTTTAAATCTAATTTTTCGACCTATGGCGCCGTGGTAAAAATGCACAACTCACGTTATGTTTGCGCTTTTTTCGGTAAATAGCATTTTAAGCTACAATTGGCTAGTTTTTTTTTTACTGTAAACGATGTTCTACGGCTTCACCTTTATAAAATTTTCTTCTATCTGAGCATAATACCATTTCTGTAGATTCAACAGTTTCCAAGACACAGTTTTTGAAAATATAGCATTCAAAAATGTAAAACGAAACAAAAGTAGAAATGAAGAGTACATTAAGAGATTCTTAATGGTACCTATAACAATAATCAAAATAATGGTGGTATATTTAATCTTTAATATCGGACCAACACCATAGTATGAAAAGCATCCCTAAATTATGATACTAGATGCACCATGTTTTGCTGTATTTTTTAGTGAATCTTAGATCATATTCTGTTTCAAGTTAAAACCTTACATACTTCCGAGAAGCCACATGATAAATTTGCTCATCCACAATTTGTGTAGCTAATAAAAGAGGATTTCCTAATAACATACCTTACCATTGCCGAATGAGAGGTTTTTTTCGGGACACGTTTTTCTACCACTTCCTTGTATTTCATGGCATAACTTATCGTTGTTGAAGAACATTTAATTAGTTCTGCTATTTCGGTGCAAGTTTTCCACATTTTTCAAGTGATTTTATAAAATAGCACTCCTCTGATGTGTGGTGTATTCTTTGGTCCACTTTTGTAAACAAAATACCAAAAATTTTTTAACGAGTTGGTTAAAACATAAAATTAAGACTTTTCTGTAGGTATCCAAAATATGAACACTTATGAAAAAACACAATTTTTAAATTTATACTGCTATTATTTTGATTCAACTGTAATATTATAATAATATAATATTGTCACTAAATGTTGTCTTTTAAAAGTAAAAGAGTTAAGTTATTTTTAGTTTAGGATACAAAACCGACTCGACTGGGCTGTAAAAACATGTTCTACGTTTCTCTGGAAAGTTGAATTAAAAGTTGACGTATTGAATCAAGATTTCGGAAAAGGTTATCAAACTCACTAGAATTTGAACAATTTGAACATAATGATATATACGATGATAAAGCTTGGCACGAAAGTTTTATGTGTAATTCATCTTATGTTTCATATTTGTTTCATATTGAGTTTGGTCTCATTAAATTACTTACTTTTTCCGACAGTTCCATAGCACGCTGCCCAATTTGTTGAAATCGTTGAGCTAATCCAAGACTTATGATTATAATAAACAAGTCCATGTAATTCCAAATACATGTAAATACTGCATTTAAAATCTTAAAAAACAAACATAAACAAAGAATAAACAAAAATTAATAAATTATGGCATTATAAAACGAAAGTATATAAGAATGACAGTATTCAAAATCACTGACTTTTTGATCGACCCTCGCAAACAAATAGTCTTACCAAAAGAGGAAACGTCAATAGAATATGATATGAAACATAATTGAATATATATTTCATAAAATGTTCCTTAATATAATCACTGTAACTGGGTGGTATTTCGGTGCATATATGCTTCAACATTTTATAATTAAAAATGTTTGAAGCATAGAACAATACATGTTCAACTTAAGAAAAGAAAAAAACAAAAATTACTTAATTTTAGTTTTATTATGGTTTTAAGTTTAAATATAAAATTGCCTACCTAAATAAAGAACTCCAACAATTGCAGCAACCATCCGAACTTTATGTTTAATAGTTGAATCGGTCGGTTTGTAGGGAGGTTGAAGAAAAACAAGTTCAACTTGTGTCCAATATCTTATCAGTTCTGGCCAGTATCCAGCCAAACGGGCAAAAAGTACACAAGCACTCAGACCACATGAAAAAAAGAAAATAGCAACTGCAAAATGAAAATAAAAAAAGGAAACATACATGTACATATTTATTTGAGGAAGAAAGAATAAAAGAAACAACAAAAGAAAATTCCTCTTTTTTCATACATTATTCTATTTTAAGATAAAAAGGGTATCAGTAAAGGCTTTATTTTTCTAGAAACAAATCAAATTTATTCAGGTGATTGATTGATAAATGTAAGAGAGAGTTTATATTTGTGTAGCTAATAAATGAAGAGGTCAAACAGTATTATAATTTATGAGGGTTTAGGTTTTTAACTTATAACTTTGTCAAAGTAAACGAGCCTCCAATTATTTCAAAAAACATTTGTTTTTATAAACATCAATCTGATGGCATTTTGATTTAAATGGATGGAAAAAGGATGTATTTCAACAAAAGGATGAATTTCGAATAACAAAATATGTACATACATACGTACATTTGTACAAGTCATGTCAATGATGATATATGACAAAAAATTGCTTTTGTCTTGAGCGGGCACAAGTAAATGCACAAAAAATTTGTACACGATAGATTTGTGGCGATAGAAAATAAAACTAAATGCACCAAAGGTTAGGTGGTATATTGCAAGTTTCCTATAAAACGGGATTTTTTAAAATTCCATCGGAAAGTAAGGGTAAAGTGGGGTAACTTTAAAACAAAAATGTTTTTACATCTCGAAACGATTGAGGGTTAGAATTATGAATTTAATTTCGGTAGATATATTAATCGAAAAAATTTAATATTTTTGGCTAACCATGAAATTCTAAGAAATCACGTTTTCGAGATGTGATTTCCTTTTCGAAAATCAAATATATTTTTTTAGACCTTTGAAAAAGATGTTATTGTGAGTAAAGTAGTTTTTTTTCTGAGAAGAACTAATGCACATTGATAGATAGTGACAAAAAAAATTAGGCATACAATACGGATCTATTTTAATACGCTTTTACAATGGGGTTTTTGAGCTGCACGTTTTTAAGCGTTTACTTGAGTGTTTTTTTTTTTTATTTGATTTTAAAATCCAAGGAATAACGGGAAAAATATTTTGTCAAAATGGCTTTTATATTTAAGTGTTGTCAACACATATGTGAAGAATCTAGATTTAAGAAAATAATATTTGAATGGCAGATGGAATTCGAGGTGGTTCGCTTAAAAATCTTTTTTGTTTATTCTCGGATTTTAAGAACTGAGGTGTTTAAATTTAGCTGTAATATCAGGCTAAAAGATGATGTAATTTTTATTTACTCACATGTAAGAAAATAGTAAACGGTGTTGCGAGGCAAAATCAATTTTTGTTTCTCTATCTTTTTACAAAATGGTATGAAATTCGTTTGAATTTTATAAAACAATATACTACAATATTGTTGGTACAAAATTTTGATAGGAAATATTAATTTATAAACAGCATTTTTAAAGATTTTACAGAGGAAGCTTTAAAAAAGTTTCAAAAAAGTCGGTTCCATTGCATATACAAATCTGCAACTTTATTTGTAGTTGCAATATTTTTAAAATTGAGAAAGGTTCTATTAGACAATGTATAAGACTATAATATTGTACGTAAAAATATTAGACAGTTGTCTAATAAAACGCAGAAGTCATTTACTACATATTTAGTACAGAATTTAGTGAAAAATTTAATAATTTTAAAATTTTTTTCAGCTTAACTTCAAGATGTATTTATGCTCTAAGATAATTCTATACCAACTATATTGATTAAATTAAAATCTTAAAATCAAAGACTGTGCATAATAAGTTTCATAAAAAACATATAACAAACTATACTTTGTATGCCTCTTTAACGAATTTTGCCATTCATAGCTTCTGTCTATGTATACTTAAATAATTCGACATTTCCAAAACACAAAACCCAAAACCCAAAAAGTAAACAATTATTTTAGTAAACAATTTGTTACAATATGATACTCACAAATTTCAAAATATCATTAAATATAGTATCAAAAATATAATAAATTAGATTTCGTAGGTAAATCTGTGAAAAATTCACAAATAATCTTTTCATGTGAACAAAATTGCTCGAAACTTTAGTAAAACGGAACCGATCTCTGAAGTTAAGTAATCAATAGAAAGGTTAAGACTTCAGCAAAAATTAATATAATAATTTTATACGCTTCTTTATATATGTACATATGTATATTGGACAATTTATATATAAAAAATTGCTACAGAGGTCGTTTAGTAAATGAATGAAAACCACAAAATTTATTGAAAAAAATTGATAATACTGTGTTCTTATTTTGCTTTATTACAAGATGTATTCAATCAACTTTAGAGAAAGATTTTTAACTTAATATGCGTCAACTGCAATCTTCATTTAGACCAGTTGAAATTCACTGAATCCAAAATTTAGCTAAATTACAGGGATTTGGTCGACAAAATTCAATTTATATGACAATATTTGAATTGATTAAACAAAAATGCACATAATGCTTCATTGAAAATATTTCCCTTATATAGAAGTTTTGACTACCTATACTTCTTAAATAATTTCACATATCACATTATACCAAAATAAATAATGATATGTGATAAGGAAGTATAACTTCTGGAGCGCGTACAGGAGTATACACACCTTTTTTTTTTTGACTTATAAAAAGTTACCGTCAAAAACTGTCAATTCTTAGTTAAAAGATGGATTTTAAAGTTTATCTTCAAACTAGTCCATCCGAACTTAAAAACACTCAAGACACTTTTTATATAGAACAATAAATTTCCTATATTTCTATATTTTGTATATTTTGATGTTTTATGAACGTTAAAAATCTTACCTATTAGATAGACCACAACAAAAAGTTCAATACTCTGCGAAAAATTGTTAAATGAGGTTATGAAGTGTGCTTATGTATATTAGAAGGTTCAGCCTTAAGGCGACCTATATAATATTAGTCAAAGAGCATGCAGCAGATATTGGGTGTTACTGATTGCCTAAAGTGATTGGTATTGTTGAAAAGGTCTTTTGGTTGTATATATGAGATGTCGAGTTCTTGCAGTTTGTAGCTAAGTCGCGGGTGACACATTGGTTTGGGCAAGCTTCAAATCCATTTGTTGTTTAAAATAATCACCTTGAATCATGTTTCCCGCCTTTATTATTAAAATATGATATCTTAACCCATGAAAACTACGCGATCTAATCATAAATAAAAATTAAATTACCAAGCGACAACAGACACTATATCCAACTTCACTCAACGCGACTATTATTTATTTATGTTCGTCTCTACACAAACAACCACGGGGACTGACACAAAATACCTTGTATTTAATTTAAATACAAACTACACAATAAACTACATCATTATTAACTTAAGTCATGAAGTCAATAATTAAAAAAAAAAAACATTCATCCCATAATTATTTATATTTATACTTTGAACTTAAACTTCAACCATAAATGGCAATTATCATAAGAAATTTAAACAACTTTCTTCCCTTCAATAACTCACCAATGTTAGTCGTATTGCTTCCATCACTTAGATAGTCTGTTACAATTAAAATCAGTTGAATTCCGCCGAAAAATAGAAAGCATGCTGTCCTTAAAATTGGAAAAGATGAATACTTGAATTCCACACTGTAAGGATCCGGATCCATGATGTTCTCCAAAGGCATTATAGAAAAAAATTGCGCTACCTTGAAAACTTTTACCAAAGAAATATTAAAATGTCAAACAAGAAAAAATAAATCTTAAAGTATAAAAATTATACCTGGACCTACAGCAATGTGAAATAAATCCAATTCTTCAGTGGACCAATCTATTTGATTAACTAAAGTTGTTTTGGCAAATTGTAATAATAACTTTTTCTTCATTTTTCGTGTCCATTTTTTATGACGCTTCAGCATGTTTTGAATTGACAAAGTTGAATGAAATGCATTTGCATTCATTCAGGCCGGTGAATGTACAATATTCAAATAAAGAAGAAAATATGAAATGTACAAGTAAACAGAAAGCTATGCATGTAGGTATGTAAATATGTCTAAACAACAACTCAATGGTTGTTTGATTGCTTCTGATAGTGTTGTTGAAGTTGTATGAAGCTTAATAGTAATTTTTGTATTGTAATGGGGACTCATTGTCATTTGCTGATGCGATAAGGACATTTTATTAACTCCCATGATATTTTTGTTGTCTGCATCAAATAGGTATAAAGAATATTTGAAATAGCATTTAGATTTTGTTCACGCTTTGACTGAAATAATCTTTTATGCTGCATTGTTACCTTTTTCAAATAGTTAATGAAGGTGTAACACTTTTAGACGTTTTTGATCTTATTATTCTTTGCTGTTAATTTCTGCGTTTTAACATTAATTATTGATTTTTTAAGAGAGTGTTTCACATGTTGTGAAAATTGATTTAGCTAATCGTGTTGACTTGAGATACTGTCCATTTTTTTTTAACATTGATGGTTATTGTGCCATCGGTTGATGCTGTACCATAAGATGTTCAGAAAAGAATTCCAAAAGAATTTTTCAAAAATGAATCGCAAAATTGCAATAGCTGGAGCGTATGGATGTCAACGCACCAGCCTGACAAGTTTTCGAATTCGACCATGATCGTATACCCAACAGAGAGTGTCAACGTAACAGGTGGCGCACATAAGTGAAGGACAACCTCAACCAACTTGCTGTGCGTAACTACATGCTGCTAGCTAGGGACCGAGTTGGATGGAAAGTTTAAGGCTGAAGTCCATCCTGCATTGTAAGAACAGAAGCATGCAATTTAATTGTAAATACACTCTATATAGTTAAATTTTCCTAGGTTTATGGGTGGAAATGGTGGCTACAATTTGATTCCATAACTCTTGTGACATAAGCTGTTTATAGAATGGTTAAATACGTTTGTTGCCAAAAAGACAAAGACTGTGATCACTTGACAGTGGGGTCGTAAAAGACTGTTGGTCCTTAACTTATCCTGGTCAGGTACTTTCGTGATTTCAATGGTTTGTTTACTAACAGGAAAAGTACGAAACATAAACCATCTCTCATTATAGATTTCGTTTTTGTAGCGGACTACCTGTTCATATGAGCCAAAATCATGGAGGTGGAAAATTTGATGTCCAGGCTTTTTTTTATATAAAAATTTCTTTAAATTGAGAGTCACTTGAATTTTATTAGATGAATCTCCGAATATATTAACTTTCTTTGAAACAGAGTTATGTTTTGTTTTATTCCATCTAATATACCTGAAAAATCATTCCGAGAACGCTTTCATAATTCAAAACCTTAAATTGAACAGATCGAAAATATACTAAAATCAGTTAAATTTAGCTACCTGTATTCTTGGCATTGTTATAGGAAAAATTTTCTTCAAAAATTCTCAAGTGCCTGAGAAGAATCTTAATTTCTATTTAAATAAAAATTGTTCGAAGAAAAATGTCGCAAATTTTGTATTTATTAAACGATCGAATGGCACTACAAATGTTCTATCTGGAATGTCATGGAATTGGTTTATTATTCCATGAATAATTTAAATTCAAGTTGTAATGAAGTTCAAAACGATATATAAGGAGCATACATCAATTAAGCGTCATTCCGGGAACGCCTGTTTTAAGATTAAAATTATAATTTCGTGTCAGTATTATGATGTAAAATCGAGACCACTACAATAAAACCTCAAAAATATTTCATTTAAATTTGTTAAAAAGAAAATAAACGAAAATAAGTGATCAAAACATCATTTCCGGGAACGTTTTTAGACTATGAATGAGTTATACAGTATTCTCGAAACAAATCTGAATATTTTTCGAATTTTAAGTCAGAATCCAATGTAAATATGGCTTGACTATGGTGTCTAATCATAAATTTAGTGAAAAACTTGAAAAAAGTAGAAAAAAATATGTATTTCACAGGTATTTTGGAATAGCAGAAAACGTATTTTCTTAAGCAATAAAACGTAGACAAACAAAAAGGAAGTCATATTTGATTAATAAAGGTATAAAATAATGCATAATGCAAATTAACATAGTTTTATGACCACCACAGTCGTTTTGGGAACATATTCGTCATTTTCTTATACCTTCATCATTTCCGGAACCCTATTTAATGCATATTTAAAAGAAAAGTATTAAATTTTTATGAAGTAATTCAACATTATATCAATGTTGCACTAGTACTTAGTGCTACAGGTAAGAAATAAATAATTCAAAAATTTAAATAATATTAATTAATAAAAATTCTAAATGAAACCCACATTCGCATCATAAAACACAGAAAAAATTACGTATAAATATCTGAACGATTTTTAAAATTTATTTATTTGAATTCGAACAACTAATACTGATTTTGGTTTAGTTATTTTAATTTATACACTTTTTAAATGAATCTACACTCAAATTTCAATACGATAAAAATTTTTTTAGGATAAATTAAATAATTTTCAGCTCTTACCGTTAAGGAACTACTAAATTATAACTAAACTCAAACATATGAGCGTAAAATCTTATTTACTAAACAAAGTTGATTTTTTAATAATTTGGACAGTAAAATTTCCCACCTCCATGATTTTGGCCCATACATAAGACCCTTTTGTTTTAAAAACAAAGTAAGATGTCAAATAATTTAGCTTAATTTTTGCTGGCTTATCTTGTCGACAAGAGTTCATGGTTAAATTGCGTGGCGAGTGGACAAAAATCTTATTATGACGGTTCGCAAAGTATTTTTAAAATCACATTTCCACTAGGACCAGTTTAAAAATGCTTAAAGGGTTCATCTACCATCACAATTGAACCATAAACTCTTGTCGACAAAATAACTAAAGATTACAAAATACACACTAAAACAAAATTTATTTTCAATTTCAAATATATGGGTCCCATAGTTGTATCAGGCATAAGCTTTTACTCAAAAAATACTTATATTCCATACATTTTCTAAGTCCTATTCCAAGTAAGTAAATCAAAACCAATGAAACCTTAAGTCACTCACTTTTCACTTTACTTTTCTACTTCACATAAATATATTTCATCTTTTTTGTATTTAGTTTTCCATAACAACTTTGCATTTTACATTTGACATGAAGTCATTTAGAATATTGCCCAAAGTAAGAAAAGTCTAATCCAAGAAACTTGAAAACATTATCATAGAACAAGAGTACTTAGTCTCAAAGGCAATTCGCTTCATGGAAAGATTAATTTATCTACAAAGGAAATGCCAAAATAATTCTCTGCTGCCAGAGCTAAAATATTCCCAGAGATGAATAGATTTCTAATACCCTATCCTCGACATAAAATTGCATACCATTCGTCTTTCAACTATATTACCAAGATAGTTCTGCATTAATCTCAAGTGAAGGATTATAATTACCCCCCACCATCGACGTCCGAAGTTTGTAGCAAAGTTAAGAAGAGATTTTAAAATGTAAATGAATTACGAACAAAAGGTTACGTATTCGCCCTAGTGACCCATTTCTGATATTTCTGCAGTTTATTCATTTCTGGTTAATAATTTTCAAATTTATTTTCTTTTTGCTTTTTTTTTCATCATGAAACATATTTTAATTTAGATGAAATTACAGTCAAGATCTGACAGCTCACCGACCACACAAATTAAATGTAATGAGAGAAGGAAGAAATGTATCTTGAATTTCTAACATAATTTTCCTTGGATGCCAGTCACGGCTGACTACACCAAACCACCGCTCTTACATGAACATAAACTGTCATTGGTAAATCATATTAATTGTTTCCTCTTTGTTGAACAAATTTGCCAAAAGGATCTAATTTTGTTGCACAAGCAACTTTTTTTTTGTTGTTGTTTAAAAAATACTAATTTAATATTGGGTGCACAGTATTTATTTATGCTTCTTGCAATGACAGCTGCAATTTCAGGACACAGAGAAAGATTACAGTTTTTGTTTTTGTGAAGTAAAAATAGAGACGTAAGTTTTTTTTGTTTTTTAATTTTTCATTAAAATGTGAAACCTGTGCCATCCTTTGTTTGTTCTTCTTATTTGTTAAAAGGGTGTTCCAATTCGTTTAGTTAAGTTTTGATTTTCTTCATAGCAAGGTGTCAAGTTAGCCCAATTTGTGACAACTCGATCCAGGTGAGTGTACAGTTTTTTTTTTTTTTAAGATTTATAAACAGATATAACTTTGCTATTTTCACTTGTTGAGTCGACTTATGTATACTCAATTCATGTAAAATAAGTAAGGTGAGGGATAACGGGTCAAAATTCTGGTTTCAAAGCTGAGATATTCAAAATTCAAAACACACAGAAAAAAGGCTAATGTAAAATTAACATGAAAAAATGTTGTTTTAAGATTATTCTGTTGTTTTACTTTAAATGGTTTAACTATCATTTTTTTCAGTCTAAAACGACATTTTTAGTGGCTTCTCAACACTAAAACATGTTAAATCAACGCGAAACGGTATGAAAGCTAAATCATAGATAAAAAATGTTGAATTATATTTATTTCTGATAATTTTACATTATTTTTCTGTGTGAAGAAGGTTAGAATTTTCATGACATCCAACTCTAGTTCCGCACTTGTGCCTGGCAGCTATCTATTAGAAAAATAGTTATTTTGAAACAAAACCTGATAGTCCGGAAAGCCAATGTAAATTATTAGGTAGTATTAGTAGGTACGAAAAATAAATGTCTTCCTGTTGAACTTTGGAGATTTTACTAGCTTATTTAGTTTCAAGTTCAAAAACAACTTATAATAGTTTTTAGTTTTTATCAAAATAAATTATTTTGATTTTCACTTCTGATAAAACTTTCGAAGAATAAACACATATTTCTATTAGATATACCTTGTTTTTCGATATTGGATATTGGATCAATTAATTGAGGAAAGACTAAGAACAATACTTCCCAACCACTTCCTGGTACAATTGCCGTATTAAGGGTACATTCGGTATCATTTGACAGCTTGAAATTGAAATTGGATGCTTGTAAGTTTTACGTATGGCAGTGATAGACAATTTTCTAGCGTGTTTTTTTTGTCGAATTTTGGTTATATTTCTAGGTTTTTATTTTATCAAAAAACACACCCTGTTCAAGTCGCATCTTCCAACTATGTACCTGAACCTTTTAATGTCTTATTTATATGAACCTCAAATTTTCTACCACACCCACGGCAGTAAATTTGAATGCTACACGGTTTAACTATTAAATATTCACTAGGAGAGACCTACTACTTTGACAGCACCCACGTTGAACACCTCCCCCTTCCCCCCCTCATCTTTCTTGAATGTCGTGTAAATTGTCTGCAAACGAAGCCACGAAAAGGAGCTAAATAAAGCACAACACAATGACATGCAAATTTATTTAATAACCCCTGCAGTAAACACCATTTAGTTTTGTTAAGCGATTTACCAAGGGAGTGAGACAAAAATTCTTGTCCAGAGTGGACAATACTGCAGCTGCACCGGGAGCCATACACAACTTCATTCCTTAGTTGTACGTAAATTGAGAATCCGGAAGGTAACTTTATTTGATTTTTCTTTACAAGGGTTAATGGTGGTAGCAAATTAGTTAAATTGTGTGCAAACTTAAGGACTTAATTAAAACTTAAAACCATCAAATAGAACAGAACAAAACAGAACAGAGAATACGACAGAGTACAGATAATTCCAGATGAAGGAGAAATACATTCCGGGCACAATGTTAAGTCGTTTTAAGCTGAGGAAGATTTTAAAAGACCACAAGCCAACAACTGAGAGATTAGATGTAATACTGGCAAAGAAATCAAATTTCCTGGATGTGGATAAGAAAGATCAACAAGAGGAGCTGATTTCAATGGACTACAGCAAAATGGATGTTTTTCATCGAGCTATTGCACCAAGTTTGTTCGTTTCATTTTAAAATTGGTGTAAAAGATTTTTAAAATTTCTTTTTCTTTTTATCTTGTTTTTTTTTTGTTGTTGTTTGCCAATTGTTTAGTTTTAATAGTTGCTCAGTGTTTTTCTGTAATGCCAATTGTTGGTGTAACGCATCCAAGCACTAAATATTTAAAGTTCTCGTCGAAAAGTCCACAATTTTTTTGGGCTTTGTTATTTATATTTGCGGGATTTCTTTTTGCTTGTGGAACGATGAAGAAAACTGTTAAAGCTGGAATAAATCCAAAAAATATAGGTAAGACTAATGTTTTAGTTTAAATATACTTAACGATGGCTCTAAAATTCAGTTTTAGCTTTTTTTTCTATATAGTTTCGCAATTTTTTTTTTGCTGTAGAATCTCTCAACTTTTACGACATAACGTTGCTGATGGTCTTTGTTTTCACCTGAGCAAGTGTGTCTCATTTTCTTACAGTTGATATGGAGCTAGTTGAAAACTCGAGTTATATTGGTTTTTGTTGTCGTTGTCAGTGCATAATCGGAGTCACGCCATTGATTTCTTGGTAAAGGCTTATAGCTTATTTACATCACTGCTGAGGACTTTCAGACTCATTTAATTTTAGCTTCACAATGTTGAATTTTATTCGGAAAGCAGTTGATTGTCTAAAAACTTTATTGCAGTATGACATTTTCTCGGTTCTGCTGCATGCAATCGAATCTCTTCGAGAACTGGGGCTCTAATACGTAAATTGAAGAAAGTAAGCTCCGTCCAATGCAAATTAGGCAGTTTCTAGACCCATACGTAAAATTTTTCCGCTTATAAAATGCTCCAAGAGTATTACAAGACTGATATCCAACACCGAAAAGCGTTAACATATCTCCTTAAAGCGTATTATAAGATTTATAAAAGGTCAAGCTGCATGAAGCGTTTTTAGTTTTAAAACAAGAAGATGAGTTTTTTTACAAGAGTTTTAGTTTTATGATGAGAGCTATATTTTTACTAGCTGTGTTTTATTGGTAGATGGGTAGAAAGCACAGGAATCGAATGCCAATAAAACGAGTTTACTCGTTCAATGTTTGAATGTTGGCACCATGTTTATGTTTTTTTGTGCACTTTATGGCGAAACAAAATCGCAAACTTTATCGAATATCAAAATATTATTTTTTATACTGCGTAAAGACATAAATTAACTTCTTGATTAAATACAATTTAGAGTAATTTTTGTTATACTATTTTTTTAGCCAAAACGTGTTTAATTAAAAAAATAAAAATCAACGAACGCATCCTTCGCACGTGAAACTGCCAAACTTCAAACAAAAAAATATTTCTTCAATACGACTCTGCGCCCTCTTCATTTGAATATTTCAAAGATCTATAGCCAGCATCGCCATTTTGTTTCTTGCTGCCTTATTTTTCGGCAGCATTTGCTTTGTTTTTGTTTTTCATAGAAAGTTTTACTTCACGGCTTTTCTAAGAGGTTTTGTGGAATGGAATGACTAAAAATAACTCTATGTTAATCACATTTAATGTAGTGTGGTAAAATATGTTATTTGTAAAGCAATGTAAATTTTGTTCATACAAAGTTTGTAATATTGTCAATTCAGCTGCCACTTAAGTGGCTTTGAAACTGGCCCTAAAAATGATAAAGTTTACTCTTGTTTACTTCTATAATGACTTTGGTAGAAGCATTAATTTCAATAACTCTTGTTGTCGTGATGTTATAAGATTACGTAAAGAGTTTTAGTCTTAGAATAAGATTCTATTGAAGTTTGAAGATTCTACATTTTTTCTAGTTCTTCAGGTCTTTATCTTTCTCTTGCTCATAATTTTTAACAAAAAACACTCGAGTGCATCAACCCATCTATTTATATGAATTCAAAGCTCGAGATTAGTTCTGCGGGCATTATTTGGAGTTGAAGATGCGATGTTTTGCCATCATCGTCCACGCAAAAAATTCTTTTCTATTTAGCTCTTATTTTTTTAAACCCTACTTTAGTTCAAAGCTAAAGTATCTACATTCATTTATTCTTTTGAATGATAATTTGTATCTCTCTTTGCAGTTGGAGTTGTATTTTTTCTTTGTGTTATGAGTGCAAATTTTTTGTTTCTTTCGCTGGCAACACGTTGGCCGAAACTAGCCCAGTACTGGTCTCAAGTTGAGCTGATATTCTTAAAGAAGCCCTACCTAACACCAAAGAGAAATCTTGCGAAGCGAGTTCAAACTGCAGCAATTCTTATAATTTTTCTATCAGCAAGTAAGAAGTTTGGTTTCTTTAATTTTATTATTAAAAGACAAAATATTTTTATGAAATAGTCGAACATATTTTATTCAACTTGTCAACCGTTTATGGCTACAGCAAGCAATTAAAACTGTGTAACATAACACGCGAATCATCCTTTTCGCATTACATCAAAAATACCTACGATTATGTGTTTGGCATACTTCCCTACAATACTGCTTCAGGAATTGCAACGTTGGTAAATGAAATAATTAAATCCAAAATTTTTGTCTTAATACAAAACAAACTTTTTTTGTTTTTCGAAAAAGATATTTAACGCAACATTCACATTCACCTGGAACTACATGGACTTATTCATTATGATGGTTAGTGAAGGGATGGCCTATAGATTTGAACAAATCACTGCTCGAATAAAAAGTATGGATGGCGAGGTAGGTTTGTTAAAAAAATGGACTAATTGGAAAACTTGTGCGGACCAAAGTTTTCTAATTACACATGTGTATTTATAAAAAAAACTTGATATTATGTATGATTGTACGTTTATTTTTGTTTTGTGGATTCATTGTGGAATGCTTGAAGGAAGTTCCGGAATATATTTACTCTGAAATTCGTGACCATTATGTGAAACTTTGTGAGCTACTGGAGTATATTGATGAGAATCTGTCGGGAATTATTTTGCTGTCATGTATGAATAACTTGTATTTTGTTTGTTCTCAGTTGCTGAATATTTTCAAGTGAGTTGGTTTTAACTATGGTTTTTTTTTTATCTTGAATACATTATATAACATAAATAAAGGGTCCTGGCGAAAAACGGCACATGTCCACTTTTTTTGTCAAAACTAAGCTAATGATGAGGTCCGAAGTATTTATTGAGTACCTAATTATCTAAGGGTATCCTAACTTTTAGAAAAACTAATTTAACTCTTTCTCAAAAAATTATAAAAAAAGCGCCTTGTAAGTTGTATGAAAAACAATATTTTAAATTGCGTTATTCTCGGAATGGGACAAAAAAATGTAAAATTAAATTGTCATTTTTTTTCGATGGGGCGTTTTGAGTGTGATTACACTCTTCTTCAGAAAAATTTTGTTTAGTCAGCGAATCTTAGGAGCTTTCTTAAAATTCTTTGAAATCATCTATCTCTTTTTATAATCTTTGACATACAAATCAATAAATAAAGCCTTAAAAAAGACTTGTACTTTTGTTTACTGCAGGTATAATTCCTTATACTTTAATTATAATTGTAAAAAGGATACAACTAAAATTGTAAAAAAGTAAGTTATAATTTAATAGATTTTTGTTTACTTTAAAATTTGTTGGTTGAAAAAGATGCAATCACAAGGTACAAGTATATAAAAATACCATATACTTGCACATTGTAATTGTAATTTTTTTTACAATTACTACTGTTATTGTTATGAAAAAAATACAATTGCTATTGTAGTTGTATTTTATTGGTTAAATAATGCTTTTAATGAATTTTGACCTGGTATAGAATTTGTGTTTAATAACCTTCATTCGTTGTATTTTATCTACATTTACAATAATTGTAACTGAATTTTTTTTGCAATTATAAATGTAATAGTTAACATTTTAACATGTAAAATTTCAAAATTTCACTCATATTTCAATAAATTTTCCTAAGAAAAATTATATTTCTATGAGCCCAAGAACTTATTCTTAGGCGGGGATTACACACGTAAGTTTTATTTACAAATTGTGTAAATTTTACGCAATTCTTACTTACTGCTTAAGATGTAAGAATTCCGTTAGTTTTTAAAAATTATTTTTTTGGTTTCAACTTGCAACTTACGTAATTTAAAAAAATGAGTGTTATTTTTAGTACATTTTTCAAAATAAGTTACTTACGTAAGTAAAACTTACATGTGTAATCTCCGCCTTATGTCAACTATTTGTATTCTTAGAAGTAATTTTACTTTATTGGACCAACAGTGTCATTTTTGAAAGAGGTTTTTGTCATTAAAAATAGCTGACACAACAATTTTAATGTTGGGCTAACGATTTTCCGTTTCAAAAAATGATTAACAATAAAAAAATGGTTTTATCATGAACTTGATTGTAAAATTGACACTTTGGTTTCTCAAAAAATAAAAATTAGTTGTTGCTGCTAGAACTATTTGGTGAGTAAACAATTTTTAATTTACAATCAATGAAAACTTCTTGGAATAACAATGTTTTTTTTTCTGAGTTTTTGGTTGAACAAATTTCCACTTTGTTTAATATTCCAATAAAGTATAATGGTACAGATTTTCAAAATAAAAGTGATATACAAGACTGAAATACATAATTCTCAAAAGTATTGGTTAAAATCAATATTTAAAATTTTTTTTACATAAAGACCAGCAAAAATTACACTTTTACCCAGGATATTTCTGGCAAGGGTACGGAAATGTATTTGTTTACCAATTTAATTATATCATTTTTGGCAAATTTTGGTGTGAAATAATTTTAATTTTGTAAAAGAATTATCATCGAAATCTGTTGAGTCGCTTACGAAAAACCCGTGTATTACACAGACAAATTGTAATTGAAATCCTTAGAGCTTGTTTTTAATATATCAATTTTTTTTATTTTAATCATATATGGCAGGTACCGTTAATTTTGGTAAGAAAAAATTACAATTTCCCCTCTAAGCAATCATCCGAAACCCTTAACTATAAAGTTTGAACAATATCGATTCAGCGACTCAGACTGAAACATAAGATAGTTACAGGCAGACAGACAGAATTGACGGACCCACTTTTTTGCACTCTCTATCATCGTAATGTCATGTTTAATGTTATCTCGAGTTCAATTTCTTTTTACGAATCCTAAACATGAATTATATCCCAAGTAAAAATGTAAAATATTAAGCGAAACCAGAACATTAAACATGTTTAATTTCCTGATTCCCTTTTCTAATAATTGAGTAACTTATTTCCTTCATTAATAGCAAACTACGATGGCCCATAAACTACATTTACTTTTGGTATTCCCTACTCTATTTAATAAGTCGTACAGCATTTGTTTTCCTATCGGCTGCATCAATAAATGATGAATCCAAAGCAGCTCTGGGAATGCTAAGAAAAGTTTCAAAGAAAAATTGGTGCATTGAGGTTTGCTAAATGTTATTTTCTAGATTTTTAAAATTCTTAATTTATTTATGAGAATTTCAGGTTGAACGTTTGATATTTCAAATGACAACACAAACTGTTGCTCTTTCTGGCAAAAAATTCTACTATCTAACCAGAAGACTTTTGTTTGGGGTAGGTTAACAAAAATTTGAATAGAAATAATATTTTTTATTGAAATAATTTAACCTTTTCATATATGTACATAGATGGCTGGAACAATAGTAACATACGAACTGGTGTTGCTACAATTTGACGAGCCAAATCGTTCGAAGGGCCTCCCAGAGTTGTGTTTTTGAAATTTGAATTTTTCATCAATTTACACTTTAAAAGTACCTCAGCAAAATTTTATTAGTTGCATGTTGCATGTTGAGTTGAAAAGTACTTAAACCAGATATTGTTTGAAAGTCTATAAAAAATGTAAATGATAGCAACATGCAAATGTGTGATTAAGATATTAATAAACATGTTTTAAATAAACGTCAACAATTATTTTCTGAATTTTTTATCAGCAAAAATGTTCTACATGTGCACATTTAAGAGTTGTTTACATGATTTCAGTTTAGTTGTGCGGTTTGTTGACAAAAATGTCAAGTTCAATTGGTGAGTTAAATAAAAATGACCAGACAGACACTATCGATCTCCTATCTCCCAGCCCATCGAAAGTCTCCACAAAATAAAAGGATACACTTCCATCACGTTATTGCCTACAGTAAATGAAAACATCTGAAATTCCATGTTTGATATTTTTGTTGATAAAAAAAATTTAACAAAGTCCTTAGATTTTCTCAAGTTTTTGGGGTGCTACCTGTTTCCAACATAACCTCCTACGATGCCTACCAAATACACTATAAATGGCTGAGTGTCCCAACATTTATTGCGGCTATTTTTGTCCTACTAAATGGATTGGAATTTATGGCTGTCATTTATATGGTGCTCCAGGTTGGTTTCAACTTTCATACAATGGGTAAGTTTGGAGTTTTAGTTTGTAATTTATTGATGATAAGCAAGAATTCCTTGGCTCTTCACTTCTTAGAGGTGTATATAGCTATTAATTAAAATATATGTTCACCTTCACTAACTTCCAGGTGCTTTGGCCTTCAATTTAGTTTGTTATTTGGAGCAACTGATGCTGTGGCGCTTAGCAATGAATTGGCCACAAATTGTCCAACTTTGGCATCGCACTGAAGTCATTTTCTTCAGTCATCCATATCGACTTTGCACAACTTTAAACATGAGCCTTACAATTAAACTTCTAAGTGGTATTGTGCTGGTTAATACATTTCGTAAGTTCAAAATAATAACAATTTAAAAATACTATTAGAACACCTTTCATATATAAACATACAAAGATGGTGTTTTGGTAGTCGTGTTCAAAAGTTTTTGCTTCTCTGTCAGTCGAATACAACAAAATTAAGGAAGAAAATATTTGAGTACAAAAGAAGAAAGTATTTCAAGCGTTTTAGTAGCATTTTTTCATCCTAATCATTATCATCATCTCCACCATTGAAGCAAAAGTATGGATTTTTTCCACATGGCACGAGTCATGGTTCGGTTGGTTTTGCTCTCATTGCCTTAAGTGGAACATTTCAAAACTCTTGAGAAACATAAAATTCAAGTTAAAATTTAACGAGCAACGAAAGAAGTGTTATGGGAATTGACATAATATGTCACTTGAATTCATTGTTAAAAAAAAAGAAGAAGAGTAAATAAGAATCAGTTAATTTTGGTAATGTTTGCAATACAAGTCTTAGAGAAATCTTCAAAATTCACCAAAGGAACCCCAAAAAACATAAATATGATGGAAAGATTTTTTTTTAATAGTGCTGATTTAAAGACCAAACTGGTTAAAATCTTTTAAAACATCTATACGGGTTTGAGTATTTTTTTCATTTGCAAGTTAGAGGTCTTTAAATTTGTAAATGTTTTTGTAGAAGTTCATATTGTGATAAGTAGTACAAGATTTCACTGAACAAGAGTCCAATCAGCAATTTGGTGACCTCCAGAATGGTCAAACCAAAAAAACTGATCCTACTGTCGTTCTCATAAAATTATTTTAATTTTTACTTGCGATAGGGTAGGGCGGGGATAGATGTGACACTTTTTGCTTGGCACTTCATAACTTCCAATACATTCAATATACAGCGATGAAACTGTGATCAGTGGAAAGATTATATTTCGGCTTTTGAATGGAATTTGACAAAAATAAAATTCTCTAGTATAGTGGAGTAACTAAAGTTCAAAATTAAGCATAATCTCGAAACCGGGCAAAACCGTTCCGATTTGGATGATTTTTTTTTTCAAATGTTGGTGTTCAAAAAAAACTTTAACCCGCTCTTATTGGATTTTTTTTAAAACAAAAAATTAAGATTTTTGTGAACAAACATTTTTGTTATCAAAAAAATTTGTTAAAATTTTATAAAATAAACTATGACAAAATTTTCAATTTCAATGAAATAAATTTTGTGCACAAAATTCGTATTTTTAAGTTTAAAAAGAAAATCCGATAAAAGCGGCAAATTTAAATCATTAACTGTTAAAGTATTATTGAATACCAACATTAAAAAAAAAGTCATCTAAATCGGAGCGGTATATGACCACATTCGGAAAATAAAATACAAAAAAGCAAAATGTTTCAGCTGGGAAAATTGTTCAACTTACCCCAAATCGACTTTGCTGAACAATTCGTGTCACTCAAAAAAGAATTACAGGAAATACTGAAATTTCACTTACTAAAGAAAAGGGGCACCGGGCATATGAAAAAAACAGTATTGGTTGAGATATTCACACTGTTTTACATACAGAATAAAAAAAGAAATAATTTATAGTTTTCCAAGCCATAGCCTAAACGGTTGGGTCGACATTTTTCATAATTTTTTTTTGGCCCAAAAGTAACGGTAACTGTCATATACTGGTACTATAAAAATTTATTTTGTTTACAAAAACGCCTCCTACGATTTCAATGGAAAAAATCATGGTAATTTGTATTTTTTTTTCAAAGACCGCTACTAACGGTACCTGACTGTTAACTGTTTAGTAGAAGCCAAGTTTTATAAAACCATAATGAAAACGACTTGAGTCAATACCAGTGTTATTCAAGAACGTCAAAAATCATTTTTCAGCTAGAAAACGCACCGAACCACAGAGCTATTGGACAAAAACAAGGTTTAAAAGCCAAATTTTGTGACAACTCCCTTGAGAATGATGATAGAACGTGTTTGAATTTTATTCTCAACTCACAAAGTTAAAAAGCAGTATGCAAGTGAAAAAGGATCAACTGTATCCCTTACAGCGGCCTGGAACAACGTTTTCCTAAACTAAAATAAATAACAATTTATTTAAAAAAAAAAAAAAATAATCAAATAATCACCATTTTAACTTTTTTAAATGCGGTGAGGTTATTCTAATGTGACAAAAAAAATATGATTATTTTAGTGACTTCAAACAAAATGATTTTAGAAAATACCCTCAACTTTTAGAAATCCAAACCAAACTTCTCCAAATCTGAGAAATAGTGGTGTTGCTTTGTCCCTCACCAAAAGATGCATTGTCCTAATACCAAAAATATACAAATGCAGATAATAAAAACGCTCAAAGATTTATTTAGTTGGTGCGTTCAAAACTGCATTGTTTGTATTAAATTTGAGCTCTGTTTCCATTAACTGTTACTATTTTTTTTTTTCAAAACGATGCAATCATTTGTCATATTTTCTTATGTTTGCTGCATCAGGGAAAAAGTGTGCTTCCGAACTGAATAAAACTTAGTTATTCGCTATGATTCGAATGACTTAATTTGAAATTATTTTAAGTTTTTAAAACTAAACATTTAGGTTTTGGCGATTCTTATTTTCTTGAAACTAAAAAAAAGTTACAGATTACAAATTTTCAATGTGGGTGGGTTTTTTAAATTATAAAATGGACTAATCCCTATTTGCTCTCCTATTAATGAAAAAAACATAACTCATTTCCTTTTAGAAAAATTTAGGTCTTTAGTTAAGACGCGGGTATATGCACATAAAGCTTAAATATTTATTTCAGAACACTTCTTAAAATCAATCCAACTTGCTACCGTTCTTGGTCGTTTATTAATTTGTTTGGCAAAGTACAAATTAAAACATGTTCTAGAGCATACAACGATTTAAAGATAGTTTGAATTTTTCGCTGTTGCATTGCATTGAGAAAGTAGTCTAAAATTAATAATAAAATAAATTACAAAAAAAAGGGGATACAATTAGAAATATTTTTCTTTCAAGTATCATTTTTTGTAAGACGATGAGTTCAAATTTTGGATGCATAGGTATATGAAGGTAGTTGTAAAACTTAATTGAACACGGCAGAAGACTTTAACAAAATTTTCCCAAAAGATAACAATTCTTTTTACAAAGAATCTTAATGTTAATTTAAAAAAAAAGAGTTCCGATAAGAGCGTATTTTTGATGCATAAATATTAAACAACTTTTAAATTGCAACATTTAGAAAAAATCATTGAATACGATTATATTTAATATATTTAAATATTTTCTTTTCTTTTCCTTATTTATTTTCAGTTGAACATTTCATGTATTTAGCGAATGCATTCAACAACAGTGAGACCCAGAGAACAATATGTAATTTAAATATGACAATATGGGAGTTGGTATTTCGGAATGAGAGATCACAGCTGTATTATTTTTTCTCATTACAAATGTGGATGTTGCCAATTTTGGAGGTAGAATAAATTGTTAAAGAAGGATGTTGGTATTATTTTAAATTAATTAACATTGCAGTGGACAAATTTTTCCATGGCGTATGTCCAAGCATTCACTGATATTTTTATAATGAGCATCAGTATAGGAGTAGCTGTGAGACTTGATCAAATTGACAAGAGAATCAAGGCGGTTTGTAAAAAAGTATTTGTTTTTACAACAACAAAAAGTAAAAATGTAGTTTTTTTTTTAAGAATTTTTTTTTACTTTCAGCCATTGCCAGAAGTATTTTGGAAAGAAGTCCGCACTGACTTTCTTGCTGTTAAGCAACTTATACGAATTTTAAATTCTAATATTGAAAATATAATTTTAGCCTCGTGTACCTATAGCATGTATTTTATTTGCTTACAATTATTTAATAGTTTTAGGTAATTTACATTTTTGGTTAATTTGTTTTTTTATAAGCTGTTTTTTTTTTTTATTATTCTTAGCCAAAGCGGTAACATGGTTGCAACGATATATTTTTGGTATTCTCTATTCTTTATTGTTGGCCGAACTTTATTTAAGCTTTTCGCAGCGGCTTCTATCAATGATAATTCAAATAAAATTCTATCTACACTAAAAGATGTTCCTTCAGCGTCTTGGGGAAATGAAGTAATTTTGAAAATTATTAAAAAAAAACAGATGAATTTTATATAAAGTTAACATTCTGTGCACTGTTTAGGTACAGAAGTTCTTTGAACAACATGTTTTTGAAATAACAGCCTTTTCTGGATGTGGGTATTTCTATTTAACAAGAAAACTTATATTTGCTGTAAGACATTTTTCGATCTATTTTTGTCTATAACTTTTGAATTATTATTTCTTTTTTTCAGATGGCTGCAACAATTGCAACTTATGAACTTGTTGTGACGGATGTGATGAAAGATGAAACAAAAACCAATTCTACAATGCTTTGCTTGTAAACAGAAAAAGCAATGAAAATAATTGTAATACCTACTCAAAGCAAGATATAAGCTTCTTAGCTCGTTTTTTTAGAGTTGTTTTCATACTCAAAGTTTAAAAGCTTTTATCTTGAGTTCTTTTTTAATCGGATTGAAATCTTCGAAATTTAAGAAAATGAGAAAAAATCAATTTTTTTTTTTAAATTTTAATAATAATGACTTTATACTTCTTACATAAAATGAAAAAGTTGCGTTTTATTTCAATCCCCTTATAAAAATCTCAAATTTTGTTCTGGCTTATAAGAACAAACTATAGAAATGTGATCGACGTCATGAGAGTTGTTTCAGAAGAACTTTTCTGCACTGTAACCAGAAGTAAAGGTATAATTTTTGATAGCTTCTATCTAAGAAAAATCCTAACTTAACCAAAAAAAAAAACTATTAGGACAAGTAAACTCTTTTTTGCAGGCCTCCATTTTTTTTAAGAATATCAAAGCGAAATTAGAAAATTTATAGAAAATGCAAATGTTGTAATACCTACTCTATTACAAACAGTAATTTTTGGTGAATTTTATAAGAAAAGTACTAAAAGGGTTTGAAGAAAATAGCATAGTCTATGGTTTGGTAATTATAAACTTAACTGTAGGCTCATGTTAATTTTAAATTTTGTATCAAAAATTATAGTCAAGATAATTGGAATCTATAAAAGCTCAAAATTTGAGAATACAAAAACTTAATTTAAATTTATTTCAATTATTTCCAACATACCCTTCTTACATTTCATATAAAAATCTACCGAAACTGACAATTTTGTATGGGGATACCACAAATTAGCATATTTTCTTTAATAATCTAATAAAAACTAATATTAGCTTTCAAAATAATGGAGGTATCCAAGGAATAGTACAATTTATTCTCAAAAATGTTGGTTAAAATCAATGTTTTAACTTTGTTTACATAAGAACCTGCAAAAAACTACTGTGCTGTTGGATTTCCACTTCTTTTCTTGTTGTCAAATAATTGGTACGTTTTATTGATTTCTTTCTTTGTTTTGTCTCTTTCTATTTTTGGAGACAAAAATAATTAGTGACTGATATGAGTTTTGGCGTTTTTGGAAAAGGCGGGCACTGCTTAAACGAATCCAACTGCTTTTTTCATATTGTAAAGCTAGTATCACACGATAATTATGTATTTTTGACAATAATATGCACAAATCCATATAAACTTCAAATTGGATGACAGAAAATGAAACTATTTGCACCCATCGAACAAATTACTTGAGGTTCATTTTTTTGAGGTATTTTTTTTTTATTATGCGCGATATAAATTAACTTCTTGATTAAACTAAATTTAGAGTTATTTTCGTCATTTCATTTTTTTCTAGTCAAAAAAGATAAATTTATTAAAAAAGATAAATCAGCGAAATCTTCGCACATGAAACTGCCAACCTTCAAACAAAAAAAATATTTCTTCAATACGGCTCTGGGCCCCCTTCATTTCAGTATTTCAAAGCTCTATAGCCAGCGTCGCCATCTTGATTTTTACTGCCTCATTTTTCGGCAGCATTCGTTTTGTTTTTGTTTTCCATAGAAAGTTTTACTTCGCTGCTTACCCAATAACCAATAAAACATGGCTATAATATTGACATAAAATTATAATTTTAATCTTTATTCATTTCAAAACAGGTTTTCCCTGAATGACGCTTAATTAACGCTCCTTATATATCAAACTGAACTTCAATTACCACCTTAATTGAATTTATTCTTTCAAAAAATTACTATGAACCAATTCCATGACATTGCAGAAAGACAATTTAAAAGCGCCATCTGAACGTTAAATGAAAAAATATTGATATTTTGTCACTTTAACTTTTGTCACATTGAAAAATATTTCTTCGGACAACTTTTATTTCAATAGAAATACAGATTTTCCTCGTTTTTTTTTAAGACACTTGAGAATCCTTGAAGAAAACTTTCCCTTAGTAATACTAAGAATAGAAGTAACTAAATTTAGTTGAGTTTAGTGTTTGTTTTTTGGCTACTAGAAATTCTGGTTTTGAGTTCTGGAAGCGTTCCCGGAATGATTTTTCGGGTATATTAGATCGAATTAAACAAAAACTAACTCTGTTTCAAACAAGCTTAATACATTTGGCAATTCATCTCAATTATATTAATCAGAAGTGAATTTCAATTTAATGTTGATTTAAAAAAAGCCTGGGGTCCGATTCTGGTTCTGTGAGTAAATGAATCGATAAAAAATAACATTCGCTATTAAGTATTAAATTTGATTTAAATATAATAACTTTTCTTACTATTTTTAGTTTAGGTAGAATAATTTGTTTTTATGTTTTCACCCTTCCAAATTTTTCCGTGAAAGAAAATTATATTCATTATGAAGCTTTCAGACATTTTTTCACAGAATCAGAAGTCGCTTTTATGAGTGAAAAAGTGAAAAACTTTTCAAAGAAAAGCTATTCATTTTACTTTTTCACAGAACCAGAATTTTCCAGAATTTCACCGAATTCATGCTAACTAAGTGAAGCGTCGTGACTAATTAGCAAAAACATGTTAATTTTAGGGGATAGCCTCACTGACTTCATATTAACTTAGGGAATCAACAAAAACAAAATAAACAAAAATAGGGTATTTCCCTCTGCAGCACTTCCCTCCCCCCCCATTTCTCCCCTTTAATTTTTTGAATCGATGTATTTCAAATCCTATTGGTCATTGTTTTGACAGGTGCTTCGCTATGTTTATGGTCATACAAAAATTTGTTTTAAAAAAAAATTGAATACAGCAAATTATAATCAGGCGAAATAGATGAAGGGCCAGCAACATGAAAAGTTACGCTATTTAACAACACAAATTTTTAGCATTTTTGTTGAGTGTTACCTCTTTTCGTCTGATTATAAATTTGATGTATGCGAGTTTTTTTTAGAACAGACTTGATCAAGACTATCGATAATATTTCGGAAGTCTGTTATCCTAAGGTAAGTGACTTAACTGACTTATTCATTTGCCCTCTTTAGGGCCTTGGTAGTAACACCTTTGGTTTTGCAGTCTTGTGGATTAACAATCAGGAGTATAAAATAGGTATGACCAAAAATGCTAAAAATTGTACGATGCCTAAGACTACAAAATCAACCAAATTGGTCACTGGGTTCCTTTTAATCAAAACTAAACTAACTACGTGGTGTTGTTTTCTAAACTTGCACCCTCAATGCCTGAGAAGAAGTATGTATATGTATTTCAAAAATACCTGAACAACCGCAAAGGTGCCACACAAATGTATAGGTACATAAGTGTGCATTATTAACTAATTTGAATGTCTTATCAGAAAAAATAATTTTACCACAATTCTTGCCATGTTTAGTTGTGACAAACCCAAGGGTATGCTTGCTTATTATTATTGTTAGGGCAGGTTAGTTAATGTCTACCCAGTTGACATGAACATGCATGCTACACGGCAATTAGCATTGTGATAATTAATATAAACCCCACACACCTGTTAAAGAAATACAAATTGACACGAGAAAATGTGTGACAACAACAACAGCAACAACTTTAGTGTGCCATTTTGTTTGGTCTGCTAGGACATTTTGATTGTAGGTTTATTATGAGCTTCAGTCCTGTCGGTCCTTGAAAAACGGTTTTCCATTGTTGCACGAAGTCTCATTATATTTCACAAAAAAGATGAAATTTCGTCAAGTTCGAAGAATATCTGATAGCAAACAGAAGCAGCATCATCGTGCAGCTTTTTCGGAAAGTGACTCAAAGAATACCCTCCACCATGCCATTAGGCCGTGTAAGTTGACTATGTGGGTTAGTTTTACCAGAACACAGACAACAATAATTGTTTCACCATATCATGCTCATTATCACCTTCATCCTTTTCTAGTTCTACTGATTGCACAGTTTTTGGGTGTGTTTCCTGTGATGGGTGTTCTTGAGAAGGATCTGACAAGGGTGCACTTTAGTTGGCTACACATTGGGGTGGCTGTGACGTTTGTTGTAATTGCCTTGGGGCTACTTGATTTAAGTCTAAGTCTGCACATTGTTTTCCAGAGAGGACTGAAAATGTACACGGCAGGTGAGAAAAAGGATCTTTATATCGAGTTTTTTCTTTTTTTTTTGAAACTCATGCAAACTCTTATGTTTTGTTGTTTGTTCTTTAAGGTCCCGTTACATTTAGTTTGACAGCTTTGTTGGGTTTTATAATGTTTTTTAGAATGGCACAAAAGTGGCCAGAGTTGATAAGACAATACACCCACATCGAAAAGATATTCCTGGACAAATCCTATGAAACATTTGAATCGAAATGGTATAGTTATCGTTTGAGGAGGAATGGAACTATACTGTTGCTTGGAGCGGTGGGTAAGTTTGTTTATAATTTGAAAAGGGTTTTACATGTAACTTCGAGAACTTAAATGGTTTTTTGGCGAAATGTCAAAAGGAACTCTTTGCAATTCAAAATGTCCACGATTTGAAAATGTTTGCAATGGAAAGAGAAGGTTTTTAGTGAGATTTATCAGGTTGGTTTAATAAAATGTTGTTAAGGCGCGTCGACAGGTGATGGCGATGAAGCAATAAAGGCAGATTTACAGAAGGATACGAAATGGGTTAGATGTGCTTTGATTTGATGGAAGATTCTCCGTCGCAAGCAGACTGTCACTTATGGTTTGGAAATTCATAATTTACGACAGGCTCGAGTTTGATTATTTGAATTTTGGTTAGTGAGTAAAGTTTTTTATATCATAGAAATGAACAGAACTCATGCGGAACTCCATGAATTGGTGAATACTTTTAATTTATAAAAGAAATTTATCTTCTTCTTGTGTGGACCAGTGCTTTAGGGTACAATCCGTTATAGACCGAGAACCCACAGCAATTTTTAGGTGTAAGTGACAGCATAAAATCACTGGTCCCACAAAACCATTTTTCGATAATTATTTAATTTATAATAAAAAAGCAAATGGTTTCTTATTTAGTTCTCTGCTTGTTTGCATTCCGTATGTGCATCTTGTTTGGCGGTTCTATGACACTAATTTTTGTGAAAGGGTGATACTTTATCATGGAGAAAGAATTCTCAAAGAAAAAATTTGATTTGTATACTAAAAGTACGTATATGCCATAGTGCACAGATTTTTCTAAAACAGTTTATACAAATTCGTACTCGTCTTGGAAGTAGAATGCCCATGCAAAACGTCTTGGACCCCCAAATTTATTACTAGAGTGCTAACCTCTTTTATTTAAAACGATAATGATTTTGTTATACCAAAGTGCCCAAAATAACGCTCAAGGTCTTCCTCGACTTGGCCTTCGTTTAGGAAGGGAGTGTGAAGCTTTCCGGTTCAGAGAACTTTACTGCTTTAATACTGCAAAAGTAGTAATTCTTCCGTTGATCTCAGCACCGGTATCGTTATCCAAAAGTATAGCGAAGTTTTGGTTATTAGAGTGAGGGCTTAGCTGATTAAATGCCATCTTAGCCCATATATATACAGATACAGGCTACAGTAGTTGTCACGGAAAATTATTCGTTTGATTTCTGCACCACTGAATTCATTTTGCGATGTTCCGGCAACCCAAGTTAGACAAACCTTACTCCTTTATAACAACAAATACTGCACAGCTTGCTTTATTTTTCCTTTCCCGATGATAATAATGTCAAATATCTAAATCAGAAAGAGTTAAAACGGGCCTTGGGAAAATTGGTCTGGGGTTCACTTCTGAGTTGTTCACAATTGCTTTAAGAATGATTTTAAAGAAGTTGCATGATGTCGCATTACCCTGCCGTAAACCTTTCTCGACAAAGCCTTTTCTGGTGTTCTGGAGGGTTAGATTTTATATTTATTTATATAAGGACGACTAGCAAATGCAACCGTTTACAATATGGGGCAGAAGTCCTGATGAAGTGTTCACTTAGTAGTTCATTCCGACTGCTACTGTAGATACCACCGTTGATTTATTCTGCATAATTTTTTCGTGACCGCTTTGATCTAAGAAAAGAGTTTCTTAGTGTAAATAATTTTTCTTTGCTTTCTCGTTTAATACTATCAACAACTTCTAGGGTAGTTTTTCCTTCAGATTTGAATTCAGCGTGCAGACCAGTGTTATCAGTCTAAATCACTTTATCAAGATTTACTTGGTAAATTGGTCTCAAATTAGCAAAACATCAACATATTATATGAAAACAGTGTAAAGCAGAATTGTTGTAGAAAGCAATTGGTGGTCATTCATTGCAGTCACAGTTAGTTAGCTTACATAACTTTCAACTATAAGTAAGAATTGTGTATGTGTAGGTATAAGTACCTTAAGTTCATAGTAAACAGTAAGAATTTAGTTCTTATAATATTGACTGCATAGTTAATGAAAGTAGTTAACTTACTGGTTAAAATTTAATTAGCAGTAGTAATTTTGACTGGTTTCAGTCTTTAAGTAACTTGTATAACACCCTAACACCATTTGCCATGGTTCCATCATCTTACCTACTTTGTCTATAAAGAATTTTAAAGTATTTTAATGCTGAAAAAAACAGCCAAAAAGAACTGCAATCAATCTTCATTTAGGCAATAATCTACTGCTTTCATTAATTGTATAGTCAGTTGTCGTCAGTGTCATAGTACTTTTATGACTTGTTAATTTTTAACTAACTGCAGTAAACTCAGGAAAATCACAACAGTTAATTAACTTCTTATAATTACTGTACAGTCTTCAGTGTTGCTTGTCAAAGTAAGTTAAAAGACTTAAAAAAGTAGTCTTTTTAATTAATTAACTGAACTTATTTCGGCTCTCATATACAAGAACTTTCAATAAACTAAAAGACTATTAAACAAATCAATAAAAAAAATACGGCAGTAATTTAACTTTAAGTCAATTAACTGCTTTCAATTACTGTACAGTCAGTTAACAGTCAGTGACTGCTGTTTGGATGGTACTGTCAAAATACTTTCATAAGTTAAAACACTTTAAAGATTTAAAATTTTGAGTCTTAAGTCAATTTACTGCATTACAAAAAATACTGCAATTTTTTTTCAAATATGGTATACACAGTTCTTTTCACTTGTAGTACAGTATTTTATTGAATACTTTCCTATTTTTTTGAAACCTGAGGTAAAAATGTTTTTTAATTTTAAGGAACCAAATCTCATAATCCTGTACTAATAATTGTAAGATTTGTCTAATAAAATCTTACATAAGTTACCGAATTTTATCTTTTTTAGTTGAACAATGCATACATATAAGCAGCTCCATCTACAACAACAACTACCAAATAAATGAATGCAATTTTACGGTGAATTTCTGGGAAAACCTCTACACTCGTGAACGATTGCATATCTTTTCGGTAATTAAATTTAACATATGGATGATGCCAATTACAGAGGTAAGATATGTTTTTTTAATTTATACATACAGATTGAACATGTGTATGTGTATAGACGTCAATCTCTGGATTGTCCTTTAAATTCAATATTATTTATATCCTTTTTCGAGAGAACTCATGAGAGCGAAATTACAATTAAAAATTTATTGGTTAATTCCGAATTTAAGTGGCTTACAATCAGTATGCTTTTTGCATGGCATTTCATTGACATATTCCTGATGCTTGTCACGAGTAGTCTTGCTGTACGATTCGGACAGGTCAATAAAAGGATACGTAATTTTAAATCCTCGGTAAGGAACAGGAGACATCTCATATCTCTCGCCCTATTGGGGCTTTTGCATTGTATATTTTGTAATTCTGCATGATTAAATTTGAGCTCATTTCAGGCGATGACTGATGAATTTTGGTTACATGCTCGACTCGATTTTATGTCCTTGTTGGATCTACTTCAAACGGTCGATGAAAAATTATCAGAATTGATATTGTTGTCGTGTGCAAATAACTTGTTCTACATTTGTTTCACTGTTTTTCAAAGTTTTCAGTAAGTTTTTGATTTTTTTAAAATTAAATTGAATGAAACAGTTAATTAGCACTCATCTCTGTTTTAATTATAAAAAGATCTAAAGGCAACGCAATAAGTGGCATTTATTTTTGGTACTCATTGAGCTTTGTGTTGACAAGGATATTAATTTCAATGTTATCGAAATCGTCCATAAACGATACATCCAATGATATCCTGGCCTCAATTTATGAAATACCAATCGATTTTTGGGGAAACGAGGTGAGTATTTGCTGTTAGAATGGGTTCGTCGAGAAAGCCAAAATGATTTATTTTACCATTAACTAATGTCTATTTTGATTATTGCCCGCCCATCCTTTTTATCGAATATACATATAGCTTGAGAGGTTTTATGAGATTGTTGCTTCGGATTTTATTTCGATTTCTGGGAGAGGTTTCTTCTTTATCACAAGGCGAATGGTATTTGCTGTAAGTTTTTTTTTTTTTTTTTTTTTATTAAAAATGTGAAGTTTAAATTTTTAGTGAATTTAATTTTTAATTTTTGTTGTTTTTCCTTCTAGATGGCGGGTACAGTGTTAACATATGAATTGGTACTTTTCGATCAAGTGAAAGAAGTTGTGGATGGTGTGAATTTTTGCATTGTCAGGAAAGTGTGAACGTCACCGTTAGTAGCGTCTTTGGAGATCTATTTTACAACACAAATATCTACTTCTAATGTGGGATCCCGTTGGAGTTGAACGAGAACAAGTTCGTATGTTATAATGGTGCCAGTGATCTGTAAACAGAATTATACATTTTTGGTTATTTTGTAAATTCAAATGTGAATAAGAAATATTTCTTACACTAAGCATGAATTTTTTTGTTATATGGAAAAACTGCATTCCACTTAGGGCAACGGTGTTTGCAGATAGCTGATCCATGAAGCGTTTAGACTAAAAACATATAAGAAAAATATTAAATAAAATTAGTTAAGGAGCTTTATGTGTTATCAATAAATTCTTATGTAATTAAGATATAGGACAAAAACGCAGCGGGAACCTGGCATTTTTTCAGAAATTATGTCGCAAATCGTTACTTCGTTATTATCAAAATTGCAATTTTTACAGTCGACGCCTTTTAAGTCGAATTTTCACGGGATATCAAAATTCGTTCGAATTAGAGGGAGTTTTGGACAATTTCGAGTTACCGTCTGATTGATCGAAATAGGCCATCGAAAATTGAAGGGAACGCAACAATTTGTCGTAAATGGCCGAGTTAAAAGTTATTAGTTAGTTATTTTAGTTAGTTATTTTAACATGTGAAGTAATTTTTTCAGAAAATTACACCTCCTGTCTGAACGAGGGAATATAGACAACCCACCCCTGACATTTTTTTTGTTTTTTTTTTGATCTAATCAACACGTTCTAATAGTTTAATTCATGTTATGGGTAACATTTAGAATCTACTAACATGTTTTTAATTTCTACTACTACCTCTTAAACATTTTTTATTGCTATATTTTTAAAAACTGTATCTTAGAAATTGTAGAATCTACAGAAATGGTATTGAGCTCAAAACTATTTGACAAAAAAGCGCCAAAAAATTGCGGGTTTTGGCATTTTTACCAATTTCGCTTTCGGATCGAAAAAAATTGGATCTAACATCATTAATAATACAGCAAAAAATCACAACTTCAAGAAAAAAATTTGCGGCAGTTTTGATTTATTTTATAAGTACTTTATGTTTTCGGGGTTGCTGAATCCAAATATAAGGTCTTCGAACAACATTTCGTAACGATACATGGTTAAAAATGCAAAAAATCGCGAAATTTTTAATACAATTTGGAAATGTTTGGAAGTTATAAGAAGGTTTATCAAGAACCTCATTAAAATTGACTTGGTTTATTCGTTGGAACTTAAAAAAAAAGCTTTTTGATGATATTAAAAAAAAAAAAAAACTCACCTCCGATCGGTAAACAGTGGCTGGAATCAATTGTAGAACTTCAATTGGTTTCCTTGCTTCATCATTAATAAGTGCAGCTGTCATCGATACAACAACCATCCGTCCAATTAAATAAATCAGCGAATACCAAAAATAAATACTTCGTACTACTGAATGACTGGGTCTATAAATTTCAACAAACAAAATACACTAACAATGATATCAGTAAAAAAAAACTAAAAACAACTCACGTAACACTATGAAACAACTGCAAACAAATATAAAACAAATTATTTGAATATGAAGTCAATATGATTCCTGCTAAATCTGCATTCACATAATCAATCAGATTGACCAATTTGTTATAGTAGGTCCTTTGCTTACCCCAAAAATCATCCGGCAGACACTAAGAAAATTACACAAAATTTCTAAACTAATTCATCTAGACACCATAAACACCATCATAAACTTACCATTCCTTTATACTTCTCAAACTGTATATTAAAGTGTCGAAATTGTGTTATCAGGCCCAAACTGACAATCAAAATGAAATTATCAATGAAATTCCACGTAAAAGTGCAGAACAAATTCAACAGCTGCATGCATATTCCACTAAAATAATGCATCCCAAAGAATGACGAATACGCCGGAAATGATTGTCTGAAGTAAATATCCATTCGATCCAAGGTGTTATTGCAAGACATGGAAGAACTCACATTATTGGCCACTGACAGCAAATGTTCAATGCCAGCCATCACCGAAACACCAATAGTTGCCATCAGGATCAGTCTGCGAAATGTTAAATGTGTCTTCTCATCCCGTATGGTGTATTCCAATTCGATAGTTTCCCAGTATCTCATTAGTGCTGGCCATTTGTAGCATACAAATATATATTGACCCATGACAATAGGATTGACGAGGAACCAAATAAATGAAACTATTCTCAGTTGGGAGCCAAGACCAACGAACAAAACGAAACACGATAATTTTGTGTGTTAAAATTAACATAATTTCCTGTTGGCAAGCAATCGAAATTCCAATTCATAGTTTGTGTTTTTTTGTGATACTCACCGATATTATCAAATTTCAATTCTCGCAAAACCAGCCAATAGAAGGTTATGGAAGCCATAAATAGAGAGGCTGCCATTATGAGGACCGTGTACAGCATTCGAAATGTGTAAAAGGAAAATTTCAAGGATACCGCTCGTGTACCACTAATTCCTTTAATTGGCATTAAAGCAAATATTTGACCTGTTGTGAGAACTGTGTGTGTTTTTGGGGTACGAGTATGTTAGGGTTTTGTGGTGAATTGTGATTTATTTTAATGAAGTAAGTTAATTGGTTTCAGTATACAAAAGCAAATTCATCAACACGGGTTGTATAGTACTTACAAAGCTTTATGTTTCGGTGAAAAGTGCCTTCGTAGCTGTGTGAGGGGGTGTCAAGCTGTGGTGAAACTTTCGATTTAAATTCATCTAAACGAATAAAGGAACAATGAAAATTAGTCATATTCATGAAAATGTAGGAAGATTAGGTATTTTTAGAATTGTTTGGGTTTATTAAGCTGATACTAGCACACGATTTGTGTAAACACTAAATTTTGTGTATAAATTTGTGTATTTTTTTTTCCATAAAACTGCACAAAACTATCTAAAACAGAAATAAGACAACAGCAAATGACGTATAAACACGATTTTTATGTCATTTATTGTCATCCTAATTGTGGTTCAGATGGTATTTGGTATTTGTATTACAAAAATACACAAATTTTTGTGAACACACAAATCTTTTGATAGCTTTACTAAAAAAAGGTGTGTGTGTTCATGCATGTACGCGCGCCAGAATTTATACTTCCTTATCACATATCAATATTTATTTTCGTAGGTATAGTTTTTTTGGAATCAATTTTTTTAAGAATCAAAAGTTCTAGATGGGAAATTTTTTCAAAATTTTCAATTAAAATATTATCATATAAATTATATTTTTCCAAATGAAGATTGTAGTTGATGCACATATGTAAATGTGTGATTAGTCAAAATTTTTTATCTAAAATAGATTGACTATATCTTGTAATTAAGGAAAATAGAAACTCAATATTATAAATTTTTTCAATAAATTTTGTGGTTTTCATTCATGCATTAAAACATTTGTTTTACTAAAAGACCATTGTAGCAATTTTATTTACATAAATTGTCCAATATTTATATATAAGGAATCGTATAAAATTTAATTTTTGTATTTTTACTGCAGTTATAACCATTGATACCTCAAATTCAGATATTGGTTCTATTTTATTAAACTTTCGAGCAATTTTTTTATGTGAAAAAAGAATTTGTCAATTTTTCACAGATTTACTTACGAAATCGAATTAATTATTTTGATGAAACTAAATTTAATATTGTGAAATTTAATAGCATGTTACGTTGTGTATTTTTTTACGTTATGTAAAAAGTAATGACGCGCCGTGTAAAAAAATCTCTTTCTACCGTTATCTTCGCTCACAGTCTAAGAAAAAAATCTGAAATTTTATTTGAAAACGTATTTTAATATTATAAATGTCTGTGTTAATTTAAAGTTCCAAAATCAAATAAAAATAAAAAAGTTAAAAATACAATAAAAAAAAAATATTTGAAACGCCCAAAAAGGTTTGGACCGAAAAATCTTGTTTCTACCGTTACTCATTCAATTTCTTCACAAGTGTTTCTTTCAACATTAATCCACTTTTCAAAAAATCCCGTTTTATAGGAATTTTTCACTATACCAATTACTTTTGGTGTATTTAGTTTTTTCCTATTACTTATAGTGTAGGAAATGAATTTGTCAGATTACACTGGTCTGCACCAAAAATCGCCTTTAAACCAAAATATAATTATCTAAAGGATTTTGGCACCACGCTGAACCCGAATCTGAAGTCAAAACTTTTATAGCACGTCACGTTTTTGAGATATGCTTATATGAACATGTTTTTGTTGGTACATTTGACGTCGAATTTCTTTACTGGTAAATACTTTATTACAAAACTTGTAATGGGATGTGAATGAAGTGCATTTCATCTTTCTTAATCATTTTAAATCATTTAAAAATTCGCTTTCGGCGCAAGGATATTGCAAAATGATTTGTCTAAAATACTCTTTTATTCCAATCAAAACGTTTTTAAAGGCGGAAAATTCTAAAGTAATAATTTTAAATGGCTAAATTAGTGTTTTTTTGGAATGATGAGCACGAATCCGAAGTTATCTAACAAAATTTTTCACGGAAAACATTTCTCGTGTTTCCATGTTTCAAAAACTTACAAAAAATAGTTTTACTTACAAATAGTTTTTTTATTGTTTTTGGTGGATAATCCAAAATATGAATATTTTTCGCTAAAACCGTTTATGTGGAAAAAATTAAGACAAAAATACCAAATTTACCTCTTGACCAATTCTTTGTACGATTTCTGGATTCTTCTCAAAAAAATGTTGAAAAATTCACAAAAATCTGTCTTTTTGAATAACACAAAATATCCTTTCTTATTGGATTTCTTTGCACCATAATTAACTTCGCCAGTATCAAGAGTATATAAATTCCATACTATCCTCTAAATTAAAGTTTAGAGTGCAGTGCACATCTCAAAAACTACGGAATTTTGAAATTTATAGTGATTTTTTTTTAAATAACGGTTTAAAATGTGACTATAAATTGATAAATTAAATCTGGTTTCAGGTTTTAGCTTATGCTATTTGGAATGCGGCCTCAAAATTTCAGCCGAATCGTCTAGTAGTCTTGAATATATACCAGGTCAACCGAATAGAAGAGAGCTATTTTCTAAAAAACAATCACATTTTTTTTAAATGAATTTAAAAAATGATAGAATTTTTCTGAAACCATTTTTAGATTCGAAAAAGTCAAATCTTACATATGTAACTTCAAAAAATTATATGAAGAGCAAAAACAAACAAACCAGTTTTATTAATAACAATGGCTGACTTCTGCAAAATAAAAAAAAACGTATAAAACATAGGTAAGTGTGATTACTGTTTGCCTACTTATAGTGTCTGTATGAAAAAAGAAACAGTAATAATGGACTGACATAGAATTTATGTTATTACTGATTGAATATTTTTACCAACGCCGCGCCGGTAAAGTAGTATAACTTCAAAAACTTTAAATGAAACAGCAAGTTTGTGCTATTCATTTTTTCTTTAACACTGATTTGTCTCCACAAAATGATACTAAAGTGAAATTTAAATTTAAATTTAAATTAAAACAAATAATTCATAAACTTTTTTTCGTTGATTTAAAATTAGGGTATATACTTACGAGGATACACCAACCAAATATTTCCATTTCCGTTCTTTTTTTTCGATTGAAAAATGCTGCCTATTGACATAATTCCCAAAAAAGGAATAAAACAAAACAACAAAATAAAAACAACAAAAAATATTCCTTTTTAACTTTAAGAGAAACCTTTTCCAGATGATGAAAAAAAACCAACTGCACCCTTTAAGAATTGTATTTACTTTGAGCACAAAATAAAACTCAATCATGTGTAGGAAACAAAAAAAAAATCTATTTAATATGATGGAGGTCCTTTTTGATTGTATTAAGACGTGTATTTAAGCTTTCATATGTGAAGAATTTTATTGTTAAATAATGATTGTCTAGTTTTTTTCTTTATTTATATATTTGGAATATCTATTATTTACTCTATAACATACTCACAAGATAAGTCTGCCTCCCCTAAAGGTGTTTTTTGAAGGCTGACAAGAAAAAAACACAATAGTGTTTTGTGCGAATGCCAAAAGGAATCACTCCCTAATATTTTGTACGTGTCAAACAAAAAATACCTATAATTAAGTTAGTTTTATATGATGGTGAGTATTGGGGCTAAAGTTTATTTATGTTTTTGATTGAAAAGTTCAAATGTTTGGCAGCTACTTACTTATAAAGTGCGTAGTTGTATGTGTGTATGTGTTATTTAGGGTGAAAAAGAGTGTTAGATTCTCGTTTTCATTACAAGTAAATATATTTGATTAAATTGCGAAAATTGTGAATGTAGTAAAGTCATAAATTGTTTATCAAAATAATTCCTGAATAATTGATTGGTAATTTTAAACTATTTTAGTAACAAAGTCAAATGTAATGAATGGTACAATTGGTTTTGTAATATATCACTTAGAGTCTTTTTTTTTAATTCAACCAATAAACTTTGGAAAAAACTGTTTTAGAAAAAAGATACATCTTGAAATTATCTTAAAAATATTATCAAAATTATTAAATTTTTCATTCAATTTTGTTATTTTAACGCATTCAATAAAAACATATTTTCACTAAATGATCTCGGTGGCAATATTTAATAAAATAATTGTCCAATATTTTTATGCAGAATTATAGTCAAACATTTTATTTAATATAATCTTTCTTTATTTTATAAATCCCGCAATATTGTACTACATTGTTTTATAAAATTCAAATATATTTCATACCATTTTGTAAAAAAAAAAACGAAAACAAAAATAGATTTTTCCTTCGATTACGTAATTCTCATTATTTTTATATGTAAGTGTATACAAAACTCCCACTTAGTAGTCTAAATACTTCAGCTAAATTTTAACACCTCAATCTTCAAAATTTGACGAGAAACAAACAAGTAATAAATTTTATAAGCGAACCATCTCGAACCATATTTTAAGATAAAGGTACCGTTCTTCACTGATAGCTGGTCGAGTTCCGACGACCAAAGCAAACATTCCTGCAAGATTTTGATAAAACTCAATTTTAGATTGTGAAACTTTTATATTGCTTGTACAGTTAAGTGTGATATATCAAATTAAAGGTATTTTGATTGTTTCATTGCTCAATAAAGTTGAATCATAATTTTATGTAGCTTTTATAAGAAGTTATTAAGAGAGTCGCATAAAGAAAAAACTCTTTTTGCGGTTATCTCCGCTTACAGACTACAGAACATTGTGAAATTGAAAAGAATGTATTTACCTAATATCTAATGGCTGTAGAAATTTCAAGTTCAAAAATTCAAAAAACTTTAGACAAAAAAATTTTGTTTTTACTGTAACTCTTGGAATTTTTTTTTTAAATACGATTTCTTGACACATGCGTTGACAACACTTAAATCTAAAAGTCACTTAGATAAAATATTTTTCCCATTATTCCCTGATTTTTAAAATAAAAAAAAAAAAACTCATGCAAACGTTTTCAAATTTATGTATTTTTCAAATCACAAAAAAATCTATTATAAAAGCTTTTAAAAAAATCCGTATCGGACTTCTATTTTTATTTTTCATTGTCTATCGAATCTTATTTCGATTTTCAGTAAAAAAAATGTATGTATTATAGCCACACTAACAAAGCCTTTGAAAAATTTTTATTTTACAAAAAAAAATCATAAATATTTTCATTATTTCAATTATTCTTACTTTTTGAGATGTACAACAACTTCGACATTTGACATTGTCGCACTTTATCTTAATTTTCTGATTACATTTCAAAAAATCCCTTTGTAGTGCTCACTTTTAAAGTATAGCCAATGTTTTGAGGGGTCCAGTTTTTTTTATAATAGTATAAGCTGTGCCATGATTATGAATAAGTCACTGCAAGAATATAGTGACAGCTGCATTTTGTTTTTTCCAGTCCCGATCAAAAACGTGCAAACAAAATTTTTTTTTAGGACTCGGCGTTTAATGCAAAAAACCGTTTTTTTGACATTTGACACATTTTAATATACCGATTACTTCTAAGCGATTGCTCGTAGAAAAAAGATGTCAGAACATGTTTCTTAGGTAATCACAAGACCTACAAATCTTATCAATACTCTTTTTTGATAGCCTCTCCCATTTCAAAGTTAAATACGAAAAACAAACATTTTCGACTTTTAACCTCGAATAACTTTTTATGCATACATGAGACTTTTGACACTTTCAATGCTCTGTACCAATTTTTAGCTCTATGCGAACTATTTCTGGGTTGAATGTATATTTTGGCCGGACTATGATGTAAGAAATTTAATTTTTTTTCAATTTTTATGTTTGGCAACTGATCAAGATGAAGTTTTTAACTATTAGATGAATTTCGGAAGTGGAAAAATAAAAGTAATAGTTTTAAAACATTTTTCTATGCTGTGATAAATTAGAAAAACACCATATCGTCATTAACTTAAACACTGTGATAACTCAAAAAACTTGATTTTTGAGTAAAATTTATTTGAAACTTTATACACGTATTTTGCAAAATCAAGTGTTTTTGAATTATAACAGTCTTCAAGTGACTGACCGAACAAATGCTACGCTGTACTTTATTATGTACCTTAATCATATACCAAATTATAAAGACCTTTTCTATACGTTGAAAGAATTTACTATTTTCAACATGCTTGATATATTTACAGTTTTAAAATATAATTCCTTAAAAAATGGTTCTATCTTCATTGTGAACCTTTTATATCTCCTTTGTGCCTGAGAGACCACATTCCTAGAACAATATTTAAGATTTAATCTATGCAATGATTAAAAGCCAATTTAGCACTTGACATAGTGAAAGTGTAGGTACTCTTCAACTCAACATCAACTCAACTTCAACTTCAATTTAACTATCTTAAAGAACCTATGTCAAAGCGTCAAGTGTGATAATTTATGAATTTACAAAATCGAAAATATCCATCCTGCCTCTCCATAATGTTATTTATATACTTGAATACCCTAGAAGAACACTTTTTCATTAAGGACTTTTGACTTTCTTTATCAGTAGTCATCATACTTATAAACAAAACATCTTCCCTTCTTTCTACCCATTCACTGTGGAACCTTTTGTATTCCTGTATTAGATACCTTTTCGTAGTTTTAAACTTCAGCTAATTTAAGGTAATTCTAAGAATACAAATTTGTTCATCTAAAATCGTCAAAGATATTTGTCGTGGGTTTTCTGTATATTCAGACCTAAACGGAAAATTTAAAATAACCTTTCTTAAAAGTTAAACGCGTTTAGACTGTTAATTAATACGATAAATACCAATTACTTCTTACATTATATTTTTGGTAGAAATCAATTATCCTTCGTCTATTCTCACCTTTAAAAAAATTGAGTTATCCTTCGCAAGGATCAAAATCACCTTCTGGTTGAGCCTTAAGCTGTATTAATATAATTTCATATGTAACTATAGTTCCAGCCATCTAAATGACCAATTTATTTATAAAAAAATTAAATAATTTAAATTTAAATGGCACACTCACACTGATTAGAAAACTTCTTGTTAAATAAAAGAAATCCATTCCCCCCAAAGCAATTGTTGCTGTTGTTAATTGTGTCATAAACCTTGTAGCCTTAGAAGAAAAAAAAAGAAAAAAAAAAAAACAATAAAACAATTAAAACAATTTCTTACCTGAAATCATATAATTTGACTTTACTTAATTGTTAATTTGAAAACAGATAAATAAACTCATGATGAAACTTCTCTTCTATAAATAAAGGACGAAGCCTTTTTGTAACTTTTTTTTTAAAAACAAAAAACTTTAAATTACCTCAGATCCGTATACAGCACCAGGCACCGTTTCCAAAACTTTAATTGGCTTCTTGGCTTCATCATTAACAAAAGTAGCCACAATTGAGACCATAAAAGTTTTACCAATTAAATAAAATAATGAATACCAGAAGTAGATGCGTCGAATCACTGAATCACCAGGACTGTAATTTTAATTAAAACAAAAAAAAAAAAAAACAAAAAAAAAATAGTTTTAAAAAAGTAATTATTTTGTTATGAAATGAATACATACGCAACACTTTCATAGAGTTGTACACAAATGTAAAATGTGTTTACAGAAAACGAGGTTAACACTAAAACAGCTAGATCTCTGTTAACATGGTCCAGTAATTCAGTTAGTTTTGTAAAGGTGAATCTTTGTTTGCCCCAAAACTCTGGAGGAAGGCTCTATTGGGGAGAAAGTAAATTTTTTCTTTTGTGTGTTTTGTATATGAGTGTTTATTTAGGGTGGCTTTTTTTGGGGAATATTTTTTTTTCTACTACCCATGGAAAATACCCAAATATACCAAATATACCCAAAATATTCTCTAAAATACGAGACCTAAAAATTAATATTTAGTATTCGCTGATCTGAAGTTTACGTGTATAACTTATGGAAAATCTTTACACGAGCGCTGGGGACGAGTACTTAATAATATTAATTTTGAGGGCTCATATTTTAGGGGTATTTTTCTTTATGTATTTCCAACAGAATTTTGCATGGAGAGTTTAAAAAAAATGTATTCTCATCTTAAAATACTTATCGTTAATATCAAATATTATAAGGCAGGTCCAACACCTTCGCAAAATTAGGCCCCAGGAAATTAGGGAAAACAAAAATTTTAATCCCAAAAAAAAACACAAAACAACAACAATTAGAATTAGAATTGACTTTATTCATAACATTAAAAATACAAAACAACAACATCAAAATTTAACAAATTTTGGGGTGTTACTAAATTTTTTGGGGATCTATTTCATTTTTTTTCAGACACAATTTCATTTTGAAATATCGCCACAGTGAAATAAAACCCCAACACTAGTTTTAAAGATTAATTTTATTTGATATTAAAAACAATTTGGGGCCTCATTTAATTTTTCAAAAGAGCAGCTTGCATCATAAAAAAATCTTCTAAAGGGTGGCGTGTAACAATTATTGGATCAACAGTAGTTGCTCACGATTTAATTTCGATATAATGATTTTTTACTTGCTCTATAGGACAAGTATTGTTTTCATGTCAAACAAAAAAAATTGAGGTTTTAATCACAGCAAAAATTATTATGATGAAGGAGACCAAAAAAGTTGTTTTCGGCATGACGTCCGTCAGTCTGTGCGTCTGTGCGCCTGTGCGTCTGTACGTCTGTACGTCTTTGTGGTTGCATTGTGTTAAGTAATTGCAACAAAACTGCACTTTTAGTTTTTTTTGCAAACATTTTTCTTATTTTGTTTTTTGTGAATGTCTCCTAAACGGTTTAATCGATGTTGGCACAGATATTTCATATAACCTTAAACGATCTAATTAAGTATATTTTTTTTTTAATTTCTAACATTATTATTAATTTTTATAAACTTCATATAAGAGGTCTTAACGTCTATTTCTCTATTTTAACCCAAAGAGCAAGTACGTGCGATCCAATCGTGCATTTTATTTCTCTTGCTTTAGGCGTTTTTTTCTTGGCTTGTGGCTGACTTAGTTTAGAAAGACAGGTTGTAAAGTTAAATACTTGCCTGTCACACATGATTTTAGTCACCAAAGTCCTATCATAAAACACACACAAATCTCTAACTTTTTTAAGTGTAGCAGCATTTATTTTTGTTTCGTTATGGTAATACTATGATGGGTGCTATTTCTTTTCCGAATGCTCTACGCTTTCTGTAGGACTAGAAACTAGATCCCTTTTCGTTTTTTGGTAACAACTTTTCCTTGTGATTTATGTTATGCTTTGTTGTATTAGTTTTAAAGTTTTCTTTGAAATTACTCAATGATATTACAATCGAAAGTGATGGTAGTGTAAATCACGTTTCGAACTGTGGTACACATCACGAACAATTTTGTTAATACAGCAAAATTCAAAATGCAAAAGTGTTTTATTTTACAATTTGGGATTAATTTATTTTATGCACTTTGGCTGCAGATACAATTTTGAATTATAAAGCCTCTAGAGTGGAAGATTTTTGAAGTAACTGACTTCTTTTGGTATGTTGTAGTGTAAATCACATTTACTTTTTATTAAATAAATTATATTTCACAACATTTCAAAAGCGCATCTTTGCAATAGAGTAGTAATTGATAATACTCAAAGAGAAAGTGTTCGTATAACATAAGAAAAAATAGAACTCAAATGTAGTGTAAATCACATATGGAACTGCCCTATAACATATTTTAACGAATAATATTTTGAAAGAAATTATTGACTTGCTTCGATGTTAATTTATAACTTAAACTTACCACTTAACACTAAATAATAAAATTATAAAAAAAAAAAAACTTACCAATCCTCGGAACTTCTCAAAATGTGCATTGAAGTGTTTAAATTGTGTTATCAGCCCCAGACTTATTAACACAATAAAACTATCCGACATCGACCAAGTAAATGTTGAGTATAAATTCAGAATCTGCAAGCAAAGTCCATTGAAAAAGTTGACTTCAAAGAAATAAAAATATGCCGGAAATGCTCCCTTAAAATATGCAATCATTGTGGTAGATGCTTTTCTACACCTCCTAGCGGTATTTATGTTGTTGCCCAATGAAAATAAATGTTCGATACCAGCAAACACTGGTATTAAAATACTAGTCATTGTAATAGTTCGACGCATCTTTTTATGAATAATCGGGTCCCGGTAGGTGGCAGCCAATTCGAAACTTTCCCAATGTTGCATTAGTTTTGACCATTTCCGAGCAATCCTTATAAATTGGAACATGACAAATGGGTTTATTGTGAACCAAATCAAGGGAACTGTTTAAAGAGTTCAAAAAAATTAAAATAGTAGATAAATGATTATTTTTTTTTTGATTCTTAAAAGAATTACACATTTTATCGAAAGTAAATCCAGTCTTGTAGTTGAACAACAAAATGACTATATTATAGCAGAGAGTAAGAAAAATTACTACAACGCCATAAATACTACGTAGACTGCAGAAGGAGTATTTCAAATAAGTTGCTCTAGGATCGTTTATTCCACTTATTGGCAATAAGGTAAAGACTTGGGCTATTGTGAGATCTAAATGAAGAGATAACTTAAATTCAAATTATGTAACTATCTTCTGAGCCATTTGCTCAAATATATAAATTAAATTTGAACAAATTGATATAAGTTTTATTTAAAAAAATGGATGGAACCTACATATTTTCATGTTTGTATGAAAAGTTTCATCGTATTGCAGAAATGATATTATGGGCGCTGGAGAGATTTTAGGACTTAAGTCACCTGAAAATAATTTTTTTATTTTTATACATTTTTTTTTTTGAAGATTAGAATTTGTGCTCTAACGTGGATAGACGAGCCAAGCATTTTTTTGGCTTTGGTTGAGTTTTTTGATTTCGGGCTTCTTCTGATCCAGCATCAATTTGTACTGAAAATCAATTATTGAGTTTTTAAATTTTTTGTACTCAAAAAAACAAAAAAAAAAAAAAACAAATAATATAAAAAACTTTAGTTAAATATGCATTTTGATAAAAGTAATAAATGTTTATACGTCCAAGTTTTTTATTTTTGAGAGAAGTAATTTATTTCTTTCAGCTTTCTGAGAAATTATTCAATACTTTGGGCGAACAAGCAGATGAGGTTGCAAATCAGTGCAACATCACAAAAGTCTAAAGGATAACCTAGAAAATCAGTAGTCTATTAAGTGAAAAGAACACCTTGCTTCATTTCATAAGACCCAGATGATAAAGTAGTTGTAGGTTATTAAATGATCTTAAAGTTCAAAATGGCATCAGACATGGGTATATACTGTCACCTATATATGTTATTTTTGGGTGATGATGAACAATGTGCTGATAAAACAACTCAAAAAGCTGCACTTCGCGGGGGACATATCGTCAGCAGGGAATTGGTTTAGCGAAAAGCCAAATATATACATCAAACCAATACTCAGCCTATCGTCGGCTAGTTTTTTTTCACAAAATCATGGCTCTTCATAAAATGACACCAATAAAGCTTAGAGACTCTAATGAACAATTTTAAACTTTAATCCACTGATTTCGTGCATACAAAGAAGTCGTACTGCATTGGTTTTAATTTCAATAGATTCAGCTACCAATTTAACTTCTTCTGTTATTTAACTAATCTCCCAATGACAATCAGCTTAACCGAAAATTGTAATAAAGTCTTGGTGGCCAAACCCCAAATGAGATGATTAAGGACATTCCAACAATTTTCACCAACAAAAATTCTGTTAAGTAAAGTGAGTTTTTGTCTAATTCTGTAAGTATTTTGTCCGGGTCAGGCCTCTTTTTGTGTTTTTCTCTGTTTTTTTTTTCTGTTTTCACATATTTGAATAAACAAATTAACAACAGTGGCAAAAAGCCACAAAATTTTCAGAAAATTTTACCCCGTAGAATCAGATTTTGGTTAGTGTTTTTCTGACATCAGTAAGGTAAGGGAATTGTTGAGAATATTTTCAACAAATTTCAAATAAAATAGGCCTAAACTATATTAATACGTACAACCTATAATTATAGAGGTCTCAGAAATTGATAATGTTTGAAGGGGCATATTTTTGAAACTATTATAACTACACTCAGACTATGTAGGCCTCATATTTTGGCAATTTCAGTTTTATCAAGAACTTGGGTGCATAGTTATAGCAAAAAAACTAATACTTGGGTTGAAAATTTCCAAAAACTGCAAAAAACAGTTTGTTGCTTTTCGAAATTTCGTTGGCAAACCTCGAATATGAATTTTATCTTTTCAGAAGATTAGCAAAAATCCAATATTTTCCAGACCATAAGAGATTGTTACTTAAAATTAAATGAATAATAGTTTATCTTTCAATTCATTAATCAAATAATATTTTTTTTTTCACAATACATATTACTTATCTGATAAAATAATCGCTTAAGAGGTCTTCAGAAAACTCTTAATCACCTGCTTTGTATAAACAATATCTGGTATGGGGCTTATATCATTTATTAGCCCAAGGACGCATAGTGTTATTATTCATTTCAAAACTATATCACAGCTTTATTTACTCTTAATCTTATCAGTGTCAAGTATGAGTAATATATGTGTCCATTTAATATTATATTCTTTCCTTATAATTTGACAACAACTCAACAAGATGAATGACAAGCCATACATTTTTGCCAACTAAAATTAAACACAATTATTTTCTATCCTCCCTCCTGTTTATATATATGTGATGTGTAATTAAAATACATTATCAAGGCTATTCATAAGAGGGTGCTAAGTAAAGCAAAAGGACTATTAAGGATATATTTTCACAAAAAAAAAAAAAAAAAAAACAAGTTAAGTAATTTGAGACTTGAAGCAGATTCTATCTCTAATTAAGGAAGTAAACTTAAAACTTTTGATAGTAAAATTGAAAAAAAAAAAAAAAAAATAAAAACAAATAAAAATATTTTCAAAAAAAGGTCAAAAAAGAAAATGTCATCATTTCCCGTCGTTTCCTTATTTTAATGTACATTTGTTCTCCTTTCCTTTAAGTTCGTCCTTCTTTGTAAATTATGCAAATCATCTATTTGGCACTGTCATCGTCTCACACCCCTCACACTTTACGCCGGTTTTTTTTTTACAAATTTAACGCGAAAAACATACACAATAGCGTGATTTGACAAAAAAAAGGACTCAATTCAAGTACCTAAATTACATTCAATCAAAGAAGACAAAAAAAAAAAAAAAATGAGCACAGAAAGACCGCTGTCACACCACTACTTAGTTTACGGGTGTACCTACCTCTTATCCTGATGTTTGCATAAATAAAACGACACTAGGATTTCAATGTTTTTTTTTTTTTTTTTCTATTTCCGTGTGAACGATGAAGGCTGTAGGCGGTTTGAATTGAGCCAGTTCTGATTGCGACTGGCATTTGCGTGCGTGTCGTGTGTCTCTCTATCTGCAAATGGTCTCTTGGCCCAACACATAAACTATACTATTATCTCCTCTAAAATAGCCATATACTTTAATAGAAATAAAAAAAAAAAAAAAGATAAGATGAAATTTGCAAAGAATATCGATTGGCTCTCTAGGCATAGGCAAACATTTTCAAAAATAAAAAAAGTCCAACAGCAGAGGATCTCAAACGAGTAAGGATAACATAAATGGGATTACACATTATTTTGAAAGTCATCCGAAATGATGTTTGTTTTGCATGTTATTTTTTTTTATTATTTTTATCCTTTTTTTTTGCCATATACATTTTGGTAATTTTGTTTGAGTATGAGGATACTAAATAAACTACCTACTTTTTGTTTTTATCAAATTGTCTTTTAGGGCAGGATTTATTGTGAAAAAGACACATTTTTGTGGAAACAAATCTGACAAGAAATTGAAATCACCAAAAGGTATGTGCTTATGGTTGTGATGTTCTCAAGGATTATTATTGAAATTATACTCGATGTTTTATTTGGATATTGTAGAGAAAAAAGTTTTGGATAAAGATAAGACTCAATCGTTTCAACGAGGAGTGAGAGAAAATTTTATGTGTAATGGAAGTTTTCAGGAGGCAATTGCTCCAGGTGAGTAATTTGTTCTTATGAATAAAGGAATTTGTATATAGTTAATCGGCTATTCCTAAATTTGAAATATATTGAAAATAATTTTGGAGAAGTAAAATGCATAAAAAAAAATAAATAAATTTCAAGAAAATGATTAAAATCTAGCAAAAGAGCCAGCCACCCGCCTTGTACTGGTGGAAAAAACTTAATTTAGTTGTTTGTGTTTAAATAAATATTGAATTGCCTGGTGCGTGTTTTTCGGTAAATGCTGTTAGTTAAAAGTGTATTTAGTGTTCAAAAATATGATCTTATTTCTAAAGGTACACACAAAAAAACCTAATCCAAATATTAATTTATCTCATGCACCTCTATTGCAAGTCTAAAAGGTAACTATTAACCAAATAATACATTAAAATTCACTAATTTGCAAATACGGGAGAGTAAATTGGGATGATCTTTAAAAAAAAGTCCAAAACATATTTTTGTAACAAAAACACGATAGAGGTATAATTGGAATTGAATTCTACAGAGTTTTTAAATACATGTAAGTTGCATAACTAACAAAAATATTGAATAATCTACAACTCAAGATTATGACTAAGTAGATGTTTGGGAAATCACTGACCATAAATTAGTACCTATGAACTTTATTTTAAATGAACTCTATGTTTTTCAAAAGCAATTAAAAAATAATTTTACACATACTATCTACCAAGTTTGAAATGAAAATTTCCTGAAATTTCACGTTTTCGTTCTTTCTGCCTTAAAAAAAAACCCTTTTTACTAAAATATTTCAATGCACTCTTTTGTTTCTTGGTTGTGATAGCAAATTTTATTGCTGTACAATTATTAGAAGTGGGTTTTCTGAATAATTAACTGCTGTTATATTGAAAATAGGAATTTATAAAATAAGGACTATTATATCCATTTAATGAAGTGATATTAGCACTTAAAGAAGCTTATTTTGACATTTAAATGATCACCCAACGACCATTAGTTTGCATTGAGGCAGCTTTTTTTTTAACATAGTGGCCAAACCAAAAATGGGATTCGTTGAGATTTTTGGGATATAAGTAATGGCATTATCCAGCACTAATACCATTTTGTAAAAATAAAATAAAAAATAATACAATACATTTTTTCTTCCATTACTTACATGTGTTTAGATCTAAAAAAAAATTAATCGCATTGGCAATTCCTAACTTTCCAGTACCGTTGTAAGAATTTTTTTGTACAAAAAAGTGTAAAACATTGATTTTTAATAAATCCTTTCCGGTTTATTTTGAAAATCAGAACCATTGTTCAATTTTCATTAGAAAATTTAAACAAATGCAAATTTGTGCTACTCCTCATACAAAATTTACATTTTTGGAGAGTTTTTTTTTATTCAAAATTGTTGAACTACACCTAAGTTTAGCTAATCCTCAACTTTTGGCGTTTGCAGATTCTTATTGTCTTATCTGTGTTTCCAATGACACCGAAAAATGTCTCGAAAACGTGTTTTCTTTACGTTTCATGATGAAATAGACTAATTCTAAAATAAATAAAATGCATGACTGGGTCGCACGGACTTGCTTCTTAACTTCTTAAATTCTTTTGAAATCCAAGGTTAGGTTAGGTTAGGTTAAAATGGCTGTCATTAAAGCTATCTGACACACTTAGACCAATAGAGGTCCATTGTGATACCACGAACTATAGTGAACAATAAAAAGTTCCCTACTAGTTAAAACCATTTAGAGCTTCTAATGAAGCGAGTGAGACTACTAATGTCTGTGTTTGAGAGATCGCTAGGTTCATTATAGAAATAGTCTCCTAAATGAAGTTTGCGTCTATAGGAGAGAGCAGGGCATGTACAGAGAAGATGTGAGATTGTTTCTTCCTCTTCTTCGTCTAAACAGCTCCTGCAGAAATCATTTGATAGTACACCGAGTCGTGCCGCGTGTCTACCAATAAGACAGTGTCCCGTTATGACACCTATTACAGAGCTGATTTGAGATCTGCTGAGGGACAGAAGGCAATTTGACCGTTTCAAATCTAGTTTGGGCCAGATTCGTTTGGTCGCTGTACACGTGGTAGTATTAAGCCATCTTGTATTTGATTGTTCCAAAGCGATTCGTTTCAGCAGTAGTTTAATTGTAGCTATGGGAATACCTATATTTGCCTTGTTGGGCAGGATAGGCATTTCCGGTCCAATTCTGGCGAGTTCATCGGCTTTGCAATTCCCCGGAATGTCCCGGTGTCCCGGCACCCAGATAAGGTGAATATCAAACTGTTTGGCCATCTCCGTTAGAGACGATCGACAGTCTTGGGCTGTGATGGAGTTTGAGGAGACTGACAAGGGATTTCAAAACAGCCTGACTATCAGAGAAGATGCGGATATCCGAACTGGATATCACGTTTTCTTTAAGCCAGGACAAGACTTCCTTTATCGCCAGAATTTCCGCTTGGAATACGCTACAATGGTTTGGAAGGCGGAAGGAGAGACTAAGGTTTAGTCTATCTGAGTACACTCCACCACCCACCCCATTTTCAGTTTTCGATCCATCCGTATAGAAATGAATTGATTCATTTTCTAACAAGGTCCCTTCCTCCCAAGCTGTCCTTGTGGGAATGGTGACTTCAAAGTTTTTGTTGAAAGCTAGAGTAGGAGTGATGTAGTCGGAGTGACTTGGGAATGTTCCGAACAAGTTCAGAATTATGGTGTGGCCAATAGAGTTATTGGTCCATTGAGAGATGGCTTTGAGGCGGAAGGCTGTGTTCGCGGCCACTTGTTTGCCATATATATCAAGGGGTGTAAGGTTGAGGAGTATGTCTAACGCAGCGGAAGGTGTCGAGCGTAGGGCTCCACTGATGTACATGCATGCTGAACGCTGCACATTGCATAGTTTATCACGATTGGTCGCTTTGTCTAAGGCAGTCCACCAAACAGTCACCCCATAAGTGAGTATCGGTCTAATAACCGCAGTATATGTGAGTGATTTGTGGAGACAGGCCCCATTTATTCCCTACAGCTTTTTTGCAAGAAAAGAGAGCTACTTTGGCTTTTTTTACTCTTTCCTGTATGTTAGGTTTCCAACTTAACTTTTTATCTAAAATAAGACCTAGGTATTTTGCTTCAGTTGAAAAAGTTAGTGGAACACCTTTAATCATTGGAGGGTCTAGTTGTGGAATTTTGTATTTCCTTATAAAGAGGGCTAGATCAGTCTTTTGGGGGTTAACTCCCAGCCCACACCGATCTGCCCTTTTGAGAAGCTTGTTTAGAGCGGTTTGTAAGAGTTCTATTAGAATTTGGGGATGTTTCCCAGACACGGCAATGGCAAAGTCGTCAGCGTATGCAATGAACAACGTATGCTTTTTAATTTGATTAAAAAGATACATTTTTAGAAAAAAAAATTTTGAAAACCGTTAGAGCCGATATAAAAATTTTTTATGTACAAAAATTCTCAAACCTTGTTTAAAAATAAAATTGGTATGCCATTTGTAAGATAATATTATTGCACATCTAAAACCAAAATTTCAAAAATATACGTTTTCAAAAAATTGATTTTTCAAAAAAAAAAATTGAAAGATTTTTTAAAACTCCAAAAATTACGCTTTGAAAATTTTGATACTAAATAATTTTAACGTTGCTTAGGATCATCCGTATAAAAAAAATTATCAAAATTGGTTCAGTCGTTAAGAGAAAGTCAAAAAAAAAAAGTGGAATTTTTACAAACATTTCTTTTATTCCAAAAGTATGACCCTCTAGGGAACAACCAAAAACCGGCTTGCCTGATATTTCAGCATGCATTATTTAAGCGAATTACTTCGAGACACATTTTTGAGATTACGGTACCTTCCTCCACTGGTTGCTGTGCGAGTTCTGAATCATAATTTTATATGGCTTGGGTAAAAAGTTATGATGTGATGTGGAAAATAAAACTTATTTTGTGCTCAAAAAACTTTGACGCAAAATAGACTAGTTTGTATCGTAACTCGTTAAAAAGAGAAATTTTAATTTTAATCTAAAAATCGTTCATATTTTATATGTTTTTCAGTTACTCGTTGGTTTTTTATATCAAAAAACACACTGAAGTTAACTTTTAAGAAACTTTTTTTTTTCAATATTCTAAAATTTTTTTAGCATTTTTAGAAAATCGGTGTCGGACGTCAATTTGTTTTACATTGTGTGTATCAAATGGCTTTATTATAGCCACACTAAAGTTTTCCAAGGTCTTTGAGAAAATTTTATTTTACCAAAAAATTATGTCTCGAAAACGTGTTAGAATCTTATGGCCATATAAAAATTTTGATCATTTGAATTAATCTATTTAAAAAAATTTATTTTATCATTTTAAATTCTAACATTTTTCTTTTCGAGATGCACAAAAACTTTTATTTTGACATTAGGTACCTCACTTTTGAATTATTCTTTTGTGTTTTTAGAAACACGAAGAAAATTGTAGGTCCTCTCCATTCCTTCTAAACTATACGCATACTTACATACTCAGTTTATAGAATTATTCACACTTCCACTGATAACCATAGTTATCATGACAGGGTTACCACCCACCCGGTGTTGAGAGTGTTATACAAGTTTTATTTTTGTGGAAGACACAATTCTCGAACATTCAAGTATGGTTATTTTCCCATGGGATCTCTTTGATTGTGATTGAAATTATATCCAAGACATTTTTGCTTTAGAGTTTTTGTTAAAATGTACTCAATTATTCCGTTCTTTTCTTTTATTTAAATAAAACAGACAGCATTGTTATGTCCGAATGTGAATCGGTCCGAATTCTTCATCAACGAAACCATTTTATAATGTTTTTGGTAAAACTAATATTTATGTTTTGAAATTTTTCTTTATAGTAATGGTGCTTGCTCAAGTATTTGCTTTGTTACCTGTCAAAGGAGTAACATTAAAATCAGCTTCTGATTTGTCATTTTCCTTCAAGAATTTACGGACTATTAATAGTGTTTTTACTGTATTATGTTTTACTTCTTGCATGGGACTCACATACAATTGGGCTCTGCGTAGGCATTTCGATTTTGACACAATAGGTAAGTTATAGAGTTAAGCATTAGAATAATAAAATGACTTTTATATTTTTTTCTTCTTTAGAAACTATAATATTTTACACATCAATATTTTCCATATCGATTTCGTTCCTCAATTTGGCTCGCAAATGGCCTTCGGTAATGATTCAATGGGAATACGTTGAACGTAATCTTCCTCCATTGCAGTCACAAATGGATAAACGGAAACTCAGTCATCAAATCAAAATGATAACAATTGTCACTTGTGTACTTTCATTAAGTAGGTACAGTAAAATTATAAGTTGTTATCGCTATGCATGATTACGCTTCATAAAATATATTCGAATTTTTGATTTCGTTTTGTCTATAGTAAAAAAAAAAATACTAAATAGTTTTTTTTAGAAACCTAATCCACCAAATTTACCTCATTTGGTAACCATTTTTGTAGTATTTAAGATTTTTGTAGGAAAAAAATGCATTCATCTGAAATTGATTTCCTGAATAGATTCAGTGAATTCATTCTTCTGAATTTTCTTTCAATTTTAGTTTTTTTTTTATCCATTGACCATTTCTCTAATATACAATATTATTTGTATTTGCATTTTATTCTAGTGGAACACTTACTGAGTATGCTATCGTCGATTTACTATGCGAATGCATGCCCATCTCGACCCGATCCCATTGAGAGTTACCTTATGGGTAACTTTATTCAATTATTTACTGTTGTCGAATACAACAATTGGCTTGGTATATTTGGGAAATATTTAAATATACTTTCGACATTTGCATGGAATTTTACAGATATTTTTATAATGACTGTAAGTGCAGGTTTATCTTCGGGATTTCGACAATTGAATGCAGATTTACTTAAAATGGCAAGAAAAGTAAGTACATTTTTAAGCTCTCATAATACAAACAAAAATAATATACAAGTAAGGTCTTTCATCTGATTTCGAAAATGACCATTCAATGATATACACTCCGTATCACTTGATTATGAACATTAATATTTGTTTTTTTAATTTTACGATTTTTTTTTCAAATCCTTTGTTAATCCGAGTAAAACCAAATGCAAAATCAAAGAAGGACTATATTATATTTATTTTGTAAAAAAGAAACTTTGAAAAAGATGGTTAACCAATAAATCATCAATCGATGAGTTTTGGCTTAAAGAAATTTATAATCTAAGAGGAAATGGGACAAATTCGAAAATCCTAGGTATTTAACAAATCCATCGGTTTCATAGTTCACTAGACTGGAAAAGGACACACTGTTATATACAGCTATCTTAGGAATCTTTAGATCTTTGGAAAAAAATTAAAAAGAAAGAGTCAAAAAAGCTACAACGTGCTCTTTGTATAAAAATCAGTTCTTTTTTATCGTTCCGGAGTGTATTTTGCATTTTTTGCTTAAAAATCCACTTTTGATTATTTATTATTATACATATAGAAAACTTGCGAAAAGCTCGTTTTAGTTTGTACTTTTAAGTGCTATCGGTGGTTTTTCAGTTTTGAAAATCTGACTCTAATAAATATAAATATACATACCTTTTTTTCTGTTAGAAACGCATTTTTAAGGGCTAGAAAGGCATTTCTAACTCTAATAATTCGTCGATTTTTAGGGCTTACCTTACAAATACAAATTGAAATGAGCTTTTCGTAAGATGGCTTATAAATATTAAGGAGGCAGGTATTCATTTTTAAGCAATGCATTTGGTTTGTGTCCACATTTTCAAAGGGCTTGAAAAATATCGTAAGATAAAAAAAAAAAAAAAAATGAATGTTCCTAATCTTATGCATAGATTGTAGTAAATACTTTCACTAGTAAACTTTCATAGTTTCTACTGCTTTTCATATGCAAAAACGACACAGAAAAATGTTGCTAGAATTTACTTTACTTTGTACATTAGGGTGTTAAAATTTTACAAATATGTGATTTTTATTTATTTAAGCTCGCTCCCCAAGTCATCAAGAGATAAAAGCCTTTATATAAAAACAAATTTCAAGAAGCTTGGATAATGCTTTAAGGCCCAGTTTATTTACTCTCATATTTAAATTCGCTGTTTAAAAGGGACATTTTCTGAAATCTCATACAAAATTTGAAGTTTTTATTTCTAAATGCTGACTTTAAATTTAATGGAGATTGAATAAACAGGGCCTTAGTGGCTCTACACTATCTCACAAAGTAAAAGTCCATGTCAAAACTAAAGTGGAATGTAACTCCATCTTACTGTCAAATTTGTGTGATTTAAATTTTTTTTATCAGAATGTCAACTTGAACGATTTGAACACATTTTTATAGTCAAATCGTTCGGGATGATTTGTGGAATGTATTTCATATTTTTTCTTCACTCTATTATGCCTTATTTTCTTCTCATATTTTTGACATTTATTTATAATCTATGAGATTGTGTGAAGACATTTTTAGAGGTTATAGACTTTTATAAAAGAAAAGTGCAAAATATACGGGTTTTCAATTTGCATTGCTTTTATTGAGAAACTAGAAAAGACATTTCTGGACCATTTTTTGGAACTTATTTATTCAAAAAAGCTGTCAACAACTCGCCCTGAAGCTGAAATCATTTTGAGAACAACCTCCCATAGGCACACAAATTAGAGTTAAAATTAATTGTTCGTGGTCTTCCATTGGATGACTTCCATTTTTTAGCAGATTAAAGTTAATGATATTAATCAACCATTTTTACTCGATGTTCTTAAATGAAGTTTTTCTTTAGTAATGTCGTGTAATAACTTCTTATCACGTGAAACCAAAAGGCTTAGGAATTTCCAAAAAAAAAGAATCGGAATGTAAGAACCACTTGGTGCAGTACCACTCTTTTCAATATAAGTTTCTGAGTGTGATGACAACAAACTAATTACAACTATGTTCGTTCAAATACCCTTTCAATTTTCGAGAAATTTAAATTTTGTTTAGGACCAAAACTAACGGTGCCATATAACAATTAAGGAAAAGTTAAATTTTTGTCAAAAACCGCTCTAACGATTTTAATACAAATTTTTGTCTACTTTTGTTAGTCAGTTCGTTAGAAAAATTTTCAAAAAACGTGTTTTTGGATTCTTAAAAAAAACTTTCAAATTTTTTCTTCAATTTGTTCGTGGGCAATTGATGTTTCCCCTTTCATATATTATCTATCCTAAATTTCGGTACTAGTTATATTCCTATATTGTCCCCACTTTTAATGAAATTTTTTTAAGGATTATATTGTATCGAGCCATAAAAAAGTGCAAAATATTTACAGCCCCGAAAAAGTATTTGATTTTATTTAGTAAGATGAATTTTTAGAAAAAAAAATTAAATTCTTTTTTTATTTATAAAAATTTCAAAAATAAATTGATTTGCTTTTTTTATGAAAAATGGACATCCGAACACAAAATGAAAAATTAAAAAAAAAATAAAAGTATAAAATGTAAGTGTGTGTTTACTTTTTGCTTACTTATAGTGTCTGTGTGGGAAAACCCAGTAATAATCGGCTGAAAAAATCTATGTGTTATTACTGGTTTAATATTTTTATAATCGCCTGCAAAGAAGTATAACTTCAAAAAACCGTTTATTGCCCCCAACTTCAGATTTTTTGCGGTGTTACGAAACTTTTACATAACGTCTTGTTGTCAGTTCAACAAGCTACTAAAAAAACGTGATAGGTCTCCGCTCGCGTATATTTGTTTACCTTGTTTTTGTCAAACAGTGATATTATCGATGTTCAAGTTCGCAATTTGAAAGAATTTTCATTAATATAATTCTTTGAAAAAACAATCTACTATTTTTTAAGAATCGACATCAACAATTTTTGTTTAACTTATAGTTTTAAATTCAATTTTATTTTCCGAAGAATAGCCTCTGAAACAATTCTAGGAGTGTCTCAAGAACTTCTCTGTCATTAAATATAAACTTTCAACTGAAAGAATCGAATTCCAAGGATTTGTTTACTGAATTCCATCTTTTTCTTAAGTTCCAACTTATTTTATGAAATAAATAATTTTTTTTTTTATATTTCCTCCTACGAAATGACATTCTTCCTGTATAGGTATTTTTTTTACGGATTTAGTCGTAGGAAGTTAACTTACATTCTTTCATTAAACAAACATGCTGATTTTAACAGCTGTACGGTTGGATATTATGTTCCTGTACATCATTTACGTTGCTTCATTTTATATGTTTCCGAATTAAATCCACATACTATCGAATTTTATTCTTAACTAAAATTACTCCAAATTCAAAAAAGAACTTATATTAAATATTTAATTATAATTTATCGCTTTAAATTTCTTCTTTTAAACAGCCAACTACAGAATCTTATTGGATCAACAGCCGTATAAGTTATCGAAATCTGTGTAAACTTTGCGACAAAGTTGACGATGCTGTATCTTCGATAACTCTTCTTGGCTTCTCAAACAATTTATATTTTATTTGTGGTAAAATTATGAAAAGCATTCAGTAAGTGATGACAGAGATTCCTTCGTAGAATACAAAAGCAAACACTATAAAGAACACTCTTGCTTCAAATTGTTTACATTTCAGGAAGAAACCATCTTTTACTCATACTTTGTATTTTTGGTTTTCCTTGCTTTATTTATTGGGACGCACTCTGGCATTGTCGCTGTATTCAGCAGACATACACGATGAATCTCGACGTCCAATGTTGGTTTTTCGTGCTGTTCCTCGTGAATATTGGTGCAAGGAGGTAAGTATGCCAAAGGATATCTACTATTACAACTTTTGAAAACTTGTTTGTTTTTTTTTTGTCTATCATTGTTGTAGATAAAAAGATTCTCTCAAGAAGTTTCAACAGATGTTGTGGCATTGTCGGGGATGAAATTCTTTCACTTGACCCGAAGCCTAGTGTTGTCGGTGAGTTAATCCGAGGAATTTATTATTTTAAATTAGTGTGTCTGTTTAAATTTTGTATAATTTTCTTCTCATTTTTATTTCTACAATATACTACGGGTATATAGGTGGCTGGTACGATTGTAACATACGAGTTGGTTCTATTGCAGTTTAATAAGGAGGATATCATAAGTGATTGTCACTGAACCATTTAGAAGTACAATTTTGCGGCATTGTTGTTATTAGAACCGAAAAAGTGCAATATTAGTGATAATCATGGAAAGTTGAAACTACGTTTGTTATATTGCTGAATAAAAATATAATTGATTGTCTCCTCAGCATTTTTATTTTTATTTTATACAAGCTAAGGCAAATATCGTTAATAACTTAAGATAATATCCGCATTGTATGTACTTACCGCAATTTTTTTACAGACCAATCATGGTCATGCTGTTTAACTTTTTTGTCGTAATCGACGTACATAATATTCTGATCTCATTCTACCGGACTTGAAACTCCGAACTTATTAGTGGTAGTGTTGAACGAAAGAAAATAAAAACACAACAATACTTTTGCTTAGCTTTTTAGGATAGAAGATTACGTAGGTTAGCATTCTCCGTATCAGAAACTCACCCGCGAACGCACAATCGACATTAAGGATAGGGGGTACAAAAATTTTAATGGCTTTTGGCTACTGTAGCCGGACAAAGAATGGTTCCTGGAATGTAATTACTTCTCAACAACAGTAAATTAAGGCCTCCAGATTCCGGCAACTACAGGTGCTACTTACTCAATCAAACTGCACTTATTCTATTATGTAGAACCTCAAAAAAACAGGATTCGAAATTTATGGTTTCGGGCTAGAGTACCTACTTAACGTTCACGTCAACAGAGAATTCAATTTGTTATCAGCAGGGATAGGATTTTGCTCACGTTGTGTTTGCTCACGTAAACACAACGTTAAATTTAATTCGTTAATGTTGAATTTTAAGTTATGATAGCTTAACTGGAACATAGTTCAACCAAAGTGTTTTTTTTTTTTGATTTTGCGTTGTTTTATTTTTGGGTGTATAGTTTTCATTTAACACAATCAAATTTTTGTGTTATTTTGCCAAAGTCGAAGGGAATAATACGGAAATAACTTATCTCTCTTTGGATTTAAGGGAGCAAGACAAATTTGTAGAAACTTGATCTTTGAACAGGATTAAATCTGCTGCTAATTTTCTTTTTTATTTTTTTGTTTAGGTTATGGATAATTTGTATGGAAAAGTCAATAGTAATATATTTTTGGTATGGTGATGGCCTGCACCAGTATACGAACCAGTCAGCAGCGGTTCGTATACTGTTGCAAATAGCTCATATTTGAACCATATTAACCATAAATGTTTATTTTCACATTAAAGTATAAATTTTATACTTAAAACATAATGAAACAACTTTGAATTTAATATGGCCCATCTACATTTTACGTTATCGAGGAAAAAGGGTAGAACACTTGAAAAAACACTTGACGTGTGAGGTCACCAATAAACTTTCTTCGCTCTTTTATGCTGTAAATAACGCTTTTCACTATCATAATTTCTGGGGTTTTGAACTATGTTACCCCAGTATCTTCCACTTTTACATTCTGTTCCGCTCTTTAAATCACCGTAATCGACTTTATTTCACATTGTTTTCCGCAAATGCTTACGATTTTTCCTACGACTTTCTTCTTTCGTAAATATATTTGCTTTTCTCCGTGGTATTTTACCATTTTCCTCGCGGTGGGTACTAAGCGCTTTTTTCATGACTTCCATGACTAGCATTTTCAACTTTTTCCCACGATATTCTGCACTATTTACCGCCGTATATTACGGTACTTTGCTTTCGTTCCGACTTTCTTAATTTTTTTTATTGTATTTTACTTTTTTTTCATGCGGTTCTAATCGCTTTTTCGATGATTTCCTATGCTTTTTTCCGCGGTATTCCAATATCTTTCACCAATACTATGCACTTTTTCTCCCTCGTATTTCACCCTTTTTTTCCTGGATTTTATATTCTATTCTCTACAGTATCAGTTTATGAAGTGTCATCGCTTTTTTCTTTTTTGCATCTTTAATTTAAAAACAAATGGATCGAGCGGGGCGCACCCATGTGGTTGAAAACTTGTATTATTCGTATAACTTGAACAACAAATTTAAAAAAAAATTGGAACTACGTTTTGTAAAGGAAAATTGCTCACAGACCAAATTTTAAGAAAAAAATTAGAAAAATAAATTTTCCGCACAAATTTTTTAATAGAAATGGAATGGATTTAAATCTAAAATTTGAATCTAAAAGTAAATATTTTTTGATTAATTTAAAGATTTTTAGCAAATATTTACAAACGAAATACCTCTTCCCAACTGCCAAGTTTGCATTTCGAAACCATCGAAATTCAAGCCAAAATCCACACCATTTTGGGGAATATTTCTGGCAGAATTTGTGTTCGTGTGTAGGTATAATTTATATTTATAAATACATAATGTAAATATATTTTCTTCCACCTGCTAACAACAGAGGATTTTCTGTTTTTTTTTTTTTTCTTTTCACCCGAGAGATATAGCTTTGGATTATTTTATTGACTTTAATAAAGTAAACAGTTTAAATTATTCAAACAAATGGATTAATTTATTCAAATTTTAGATTCTCTAAAGGAATGTAAGATTTTAAGAACATATTTTCTTTAAAAAGGAATCTTACAGAATTATTTCATTGTGAACAAAAATGTAATGAAAAATGATAAAATAAAAGTTTTGAAAATGATACTGTTTGTATTTTTTTTTGTTGTATTACAATTTTTTTAAATTTATTTGATGAAATAAGTAACATTACCATCTTACTAAGGCAAGTATTTCGTTAAAAATAAAATATTTCACTTTATCTATGTATTAAGTTCGGAACTTCAAAAACCACTACACAATACTAAGTAAATTCTTCGCTTTTATATTGTTTATAATATAAATTAATTTATTTAAAACTCTTTTAAACAAAAAAAAAAAAATAATCGATGATTAAAATATATAATAAAATGTCTATAATTTGCATAAGTGAAAAAGTTTAGTAGTTACTATTTTCTCAGAGGACCATTTAAAGTCAAATAATGTTATTAGCTATAATGTTTGAAACTACTTATGGTTGCATGGTGTGCAACCAAATTACCTATTTAGCCCTTTATCTTAAAATCAGATTCTGATTTGTTTATTCGTTTAAAAATCAATATAAATATTAAATATACGAAGTAATTTGTGCGGGTTGTGGGATTTATGTTTTTTTTTTGTATTTTAATAGACATGGTTAACGTTAATATGCAAACAAAATTAGATTTAAGACTTTTAAAGTTCAAAATTCAATAGCGCTGCTGTCATAATATGTGGTAAAAATACTCATTAGCATGTTTTTACTTGGTATTATATATATATTAGGTTAGGCATTCCTACAAAAAAAAAGTTGAGATAACAATAAAACATGACATTACGATGATAGAGAATTCTGTCTGTCTGTCTGTCCGTCTGTCTGTCTGTATGTATCAAAAGTCACAGGCTAAGCCGATGGGTCGATTTACTTCAAACTTGGTATGTGGCGTTTTTTGGAGACCATTTTTGAATTATTTTTCTTGGACCGAAAATAACGGTACTTAAAAACGGTACTCGTAAAAAAATCGAACTCGAGATAACAATCAGACATGGCATTGCGATGATAGCGAATGCGAAAAAAGTGTTTCCCGCAATTCACTCTGTCCGTCTGTCTGTCTGTGTATACCTTGAGCTACAGCCTAAGCCGATAAACCGATTTTCTTGAAACTTGTTATTTAAGGGTATTTGGTGATTCCCTAGAAGGGAATCTAACGTTACCTGCAATATAACAATGAAGGAAAAGTTAACTTTTAACAAAAACAGCTCTAACGATTTTGATTAAAATTTTTATGTCTACTTTTGATAGTAAGGTCATACTTCTGAAATAAAAGAAATGTTTGTAAAAATTCTACTAACGGGTCCTCCCATAGAACCGTTTTTTTTAAATTTTTGACTTTCTCTTAAACGACTTTACCAATTATGATGATTTTTTGTTATACAGAAGTTTTTTTTGAAAAATCAATTTTTCGAAACCTGTATTTTTTGAAATTTTAATTTTAGATGTGCAATAATTTTATCTTAAAAATGGCATACCAACTTTATTTTTAAACAGGGTTTGAGAATTTTTATATATAAAAAAATTATTTTTTTATAAACGGCTCTGACGATTTTCAATTTTTTTTCTACAAATTTGTCTTTCTAAATCAAATTAAATTGCATACTTTGTTTGGAGCTCAAAACAATTTAAGAAGTTGTTTATGTCAGTTTAGTCCTGAATTTATTTGTTTTTTTTATTTTTTTTATAAAATTATTTATTGGTAAAAGCTCTATATAGGAAGCTTTAATATCCACAGCAACTGTGACTCTAAGAGCAAGTACGTTCGACCTAGTCGTGCATTTTATTTTTTCTAAAACTGCATTTAAAAAAATTTTAAATAAAAAAGGCTTAGCAAATATAGTCACGTTATCTATAAAAGAGTCGTGCAATTTATTTAATTAAAATTTTCGATTTTACCACAACTCCTCAAAATTGGACCTGCCCCCCATTTGATGCAAAGTCCTCAATTAATAAAACCAAATCATCACTTATGATAATACTCTGATCCTTACATGATGTTTATAACTATTAAAACGACTTTTTTGAATGGAGTTATCATGTTTATCCCAATTACCACAGATATGAAGGACAATTCTAAAAATACACATTCGTATTAAAGTGTCCTTGAAAAAAAATTGTGAGTAGGAAATGCAATCTCATATTAAAATCATAATTGCAACTGAAATGTCAACAACAATTTTCTTGTTAAAAAGACAACAACAAAAAACTGCATGACCCACAGTTGCTTTATCTTATCTCCCATCACTATTCACTAAGTGTGTTCTATTAAACTACAACCCAATTGCACCAAACATACCGCAGAAAAATAAAAACAAAAAAAACATCACTCTCCTAGGGCTTTGTGCAGCGGTCGCCATTTCCTCGTTGAACAAATCAGCACAGATTATAATAAAGGATACAAGAAAATGTACCCTTAAAATATTAAATATTTAATATTTCACATACATATCTTGGTGTCACGCCAAATGAATATTTCCGATTGACATTATAAGCTCCAACGGTGCGAGGCACCTAAGAAAAAAGAGACCACATTCCCCGAGGAAGGACTCAACTGTTTGTTGTGTGTGTTGGAATTTTTGTATTATTTGTGGTCGAAAGTCCTTCGGGGAGTAAGGATGAAGTTTATAAAAAAAGTTGAACTTAAATATCGTAAGCCGAATACTTTAGGACGAGTTCAGAATTGCCTACGTATACGCAGACAAAAAATCCAAAAGTACACAAAAATCATTGTGGCGGATAAAAGGACATAAAATGGTAGCCCACGCCTTTTTTTCGAATGGCGTGTGTCCTTTTAACCGTGCGCTTTCTTATTTTAAGGCATAGAAAAATAACAATAAAATATGTTTCTTTTTTTTTTTTTTTGATAACAGGATTGGCACGGGCGAAGCCAGTTGTGATGTCCTTGTTTCGAAAACAAAGAATGTCACATTTAAGGATAAAACTGTCATTGGTTGCAAGGATTTTGAAAGTCCTAAGAAAATATTACCACCAAGTAAGTTTAATGGAGAATACTCTTTAGAGTGCTTGTTGCTTTTATAAGGATTTGTAAGGCGTAAGTTCTACATTCTATATTCAAGACAGATGGAACCGTACTCTGTTGGTTTAAAATACCTTATACAAGTGTTTTAACTTCTTATTTTTTCTTCCTGCAGAATATCATATAAAGAGCACAAAGGAGACATTCATTTATGATGGAAGTTTTTATCAAGCCATTGGTTCAGGTGAGTTTTACTTAAGCGGTTATTTTGTAAAAATCAATATTTCTTATTTTGGCCAAAAATGCTATAATTTCAACTCAAGCGAACTGCCGATTTTTCAAATCGAAAACAATATTAATTAAATTTATTTACTTGAGGAAGATTTTTTGAAAAATAAGTTTTCTCACAATTTCTGTTTTTGCTCTTGCCCACCGGTTGATCTTCTTTTCTCTTTTTTTTATACGTAACTTAATGTGTTTGGTGTATAAAATTAATTAAAAGTAAAGTAAAAAATCGATAGTTTTTGTGAAACACCCGCAGAGGATTTATCAGCGAGAACTTAACAAAATCAATACTTAATTTCAGACAGTATGGAGTGTAAAATGCAATGTGTCAATACCATATTCCGGAAATCCACCAGTCACCACAACGATATTAAATTTCTAAGGAGGCTGCAAGCATTTAAACAACGACCAAACGCTTTCAAGAAAAGAGAACAAAACCACCCGCTACCCAAACGTCATCATTAGAAACAACACCGTCCAAAAAGTGGAAGTTTTTGCCAATTACTACAAGTAGTCCATCTGCAAATCCGATGTTTTTGAATAAGTCATCTGTCTAGCTGACTTCACAACTAAATGTGAAAAAGTGCAATATGATGACACCAACACATCAAGTGATTTAATGGACAGTCCTCAAATGTGGTATCCTACGCCCATAATTGGGTGATGATTCGGTCCCAATCGTGCTTTAAAGTACTTCAGGTAAGGGGGACCTGCAGCCAACAGACAAACTAAGGTCCGCCAATTTTTACCTCCGTGGGTTTTGCTATTGCCCACCAACAGAATAAAGGAAAGGGGGTGGGTGAGCGAAAAAGTGGAGTGGGTGTCAAAAATCGTGTTTTTTACGATTTCTTTCGAAAGTAGACCTTGCAGCGAAAAAAATTGTAGGTGGTATAAAAATCTACAACTTTTGCTCACATAATTTTTCTATATAACTCAAAAATATTTTGAAAAATGACAAAAACAATTTTTTTTTTTTAATCTTTGAACAACAACAACAACAACAACTTGAAGGTACCAACATGGTTAAAGTTATATCTATTTGGAGGGTGCCAATCCTCTCATCAGACTCCTTTTTCCGTCAATTCCATTATGTTTGTGGTGCTAAGCCTTAAAGTTATTCATTTTAATGTTTTGTTGCTTTTATTCTTATCTCTTTCCAAAATAGTTAGATTTTGATGAAACTTTGTTCTAACGTGCAATGGACTCTTTTTGGTTGAAACCTCTTTTTTAAACTAAGCAAGAAAACAACACAGTTATTGTAAAAAGCATTGTCAAAAAATAAACTTATTTGTAAGATCGATTTTTACTTAAATGACGGTATCAGCCAGCGAAGAGTGGTAATAGAAGCCAAATTAAACTTTTGTAAAAGATTTTGTGTCTCTTATCCCGAATCAAGTATCAGAATTGCTCTGCCAAACAAAGTTTTTGAGATATCGAATTTTGAACTTTCCAGAAGATTTTGTTTTAAGAATTGTTTTTGTAGCCCGAATAATTGATAACACTTTAATTAAATTCAGACTAGTGCATCGAAAGTGTTGCCAAAAATTTGTTCTTGTTTCTGAAAATAAATACTTTTCGGGAGCTGAAAATTAGATATCTCAAAAATTTTGCAATTCTGATACTAGGATTCGAGTTAAAATAAACAAAATCTTTTGCAAAAGTTTAATTTATTTTCTATGACAATTACTCCTAGCTGGCTGATATTACTGTCATATATGGGAAAATTGATCGTAAAAATGCATTTTTTTTTTAATTTTGAACAACAATAACTGTGTTGTTTTCTTGCTTAACCTTAAAGAAGTGTATTTAAACAAAAAGAATACATCTCAAAATTTTCAAAAATCAAACATTTTTTTGAATTTTTTTGATTGGAAATAAGGTAATTTTTTCAAAATAAATTCGTTCCACTGCCTTTATCCTGCTTTTAATTTTTTCAACTTTTGAACTGGATTGGCACTTGTCCATACTAGCCTAATTAAGCAAGTTCCACTGCATTTTTTTGGCTTATTATTCCTTTTTAAAGAGTGATTTCAAATTTTAAGCAAATTCAGAGGCAAAATGACAAAGGTCGCAGGCGAATGAACTCACGGTAACCATTTTGAGCAAGAGAGATGAATGATAGTTGGAATTCAAAATAGCAGCTGTCTGCGTGACAGGTCGTTAGGCGGACGACTACCTACTTTACTGAGTAAACATTTAGCAGTTTTCTTGCTATTAAACACACCATTCCATTACTTATTCCACCCAGGTATCAACCAGAGTAGGCGCTAGTTGACTTTTCTGAGCTGGTGCTTATGAAGCCACTAATTTTACCTCTACCTCTACTGGTTGCCCTTAAATATTGGCTTGAACAGATGATTTAGTTCGGAAGCTTTCGTTTTTCCAGTGTTGTAGTTGTCCGTGTCATCCCCATACGACTTCTATTTTTCTCTCTCTCTACTGTTATTGTCATATGATGGAGAGCATACGTCCGTGTCATCTTTATGATATTTTAATTCTTTTTTAAACTAGCACGCAAATCGTTCTTCAGTTTTTGCACTGTTTATCAGATCTCTTTTCTTCAGCAGCTTCCCGATCACCTAAACCTTATTCATTTCATTTTCTCGGAGAAACACTCGAAATTCAAAGCTCTCTCAATGAGTGGATGTCATTGGCGCTGCTTGTAAGAACTCTGCGGGAATACCACCATATCCTATCGCCTTGTTGTTTTCTAATCGTAGAATTGATACTTTTTCTGCTAGTAAAACTGTTCTGTTAACATAAAGTTTTTTTTTCCTTCATATAATTTTTTAAATTATGCAAGATTGGATTTTTCTGAATAAAAATCTGGTTTCAGAAAAATTCTATCACGTACATTTTTTTTATAATTGATTACAAAGAAAAATGTGATTGTTTTGTAGAAAAGAGTTCTCCTATATTTGGTATTTATTCAAAACCATTAAGCCAATTCGGCTAACATTTCAAGAAAAAACCTCTAATTTTGATGATAGTATGGAATTTCTATACTCTTGATACTGGCCAAGTTAATTATGGTGTAAAGAAAGGCAGTAGTCAGAGGAATAAAAAGGATATTTTGTGCTTTTTAATAGTACTGTTTGTTATTGATTTTTCAACATTTTGTTATGAAGAATACAGAAGTCCTTTGGAAGTTTTTCAATGATTTCTCAGCGTCCCAAAAAACATAAAGTTAGACATTGAAAATTATTACTTCAGAACTTTCCACCTTTAAAAACGCTTTAATTGGAATAAAGGTAGTATTTTGGACAAATCATATATACTGACTGAAGTATCTTCAACCAGATTACATGCCTTACAATTCCAGAAATAAGTAAAGCATTGAACAGTTTATCCTTTAAAGTCTCTAGAGGTTATGTCCCTACATTTCTCTAATTTAAATAATATCTTAACCTCAATTTCCATAAATACGTGGTATCCCAACAAAAATAAAAATCAGAAAAATGAAAATGTACTGTGTACAATAATAAAAAAAAATATTTCCACGGAAAATTCCTCTTCACAAACATTAATAAACGTAACGTAATGTAAGAAAAAGGTAGTTCTTTCACACCATCATCATCGACCCATTACTTCTATTTTATTCTGAAAACATATTTCAAAACGATTTTTCTTAGGTGTGTATTGAAAAAAAAAAAACACCATTTAAAAATTTTTCCAAGTGAAGTAATACATCAAAATAAATAAAATGTTCAAATGATTGAAACATTTTTTATTTTCATGCCATAATTTTGTTTGAATAAGCCTCACACTCTTCTGATCCTGGCGGCAACACATTCGGTTTGATTTAACTTTAAACCCTATGAAAAATATCTTAATCCATACAACTGTGTCTCAGGTCATTGCTCTTTTAACTCTCATTCTTGTTTTTTTTTAGCTAAAATTATAGAAGAATTATCTTTTATATGTTTATTGAAATTAAGTGAAATTTAAAATAATTGAAAAATTATTTGGAATCAATCACAACGATTGAATTTTATGATTTTGTTTCAAAAATAAATAAAGAAACAACTTTTTTTGGTTTTCTAAAAGACAAACTGTATCATCTGAGTGCCAAATGAACACCTTTAGAAAAATTCTTCACATCCCATCTCCTTGATTTAAATCTTGAGCTTAGATTTTTAACAACTCCAATAGAGTACCTTTATATCAGAAGAAATACCTAGCTTCCGGATGTTTATTTTCTTTTATTTTTTTTTTGTGATGAAATCAAATATTGATATTCATACCGCGTGAAAAAAATTAAGTCGATATTTTTGGTATAGGAAATATAAATCAACCTACATTATATCCTATACTAACCATATTACCCAAGGAGACTACAAAATCAAATTTTCAATTCGCAACATATAAAAGGCGATATACACAAAAAAAAAATAAAAACAACAACAAATTTTAAAAGGAAGAGGAAATCATTGTTTATTCAGAACACATAATTTATTTCTACTGTTTTATTTTTTTTTTTATACAATCAATCATCAACTCATTTTATTTATGTAGAAATAATCTAAATAAACGTGTGTGTGAATTTTTCGCTATTTTACCAGCTTTGTTTCAGGTATTCCTGAATTATTCCACACCATTAACTTAGAAAAAATAAACAAAAAGTAAAATTGCAAATCTATTTATAATGCTAGACATCAAATTTAAATAGCAAAACTCATTTTTAATGGTTAAAAAAAGTGTTAAGAGGATTTAAAATATTGTATTTTTATTTGTAATTCTGTGTTGTTTCTGATGAAACAACACACACAAACTTCAGCTTTATCAAATCTCCTTAAATCTTAGTTAACAGTTCAGTGAGTAAAACAAAAAAACATAAAATTCAAAAGCATTTTTTTTTTTTGAAACATATATGCAGAATATTTTGATGTAAATATTTTCAGCATTTGTGCGTTTGTGCGGCTTTACATTTCAGCAGATTATTTTAAGTACAGAATGCATTATTCCTTTTATTAAACATGGTGTTTAAATATGGGTATTTCACTTTTGATGATTTAAAAAAAAAAATTAAATGATTGTATCTGTTTAATTAATTAAGAATATTAAAAAAAAGTATGTACAGTGACCAACGAAAGTCTACGTACGATGACTTTTTTAAAAAAAGTTTTTTCTTAAAAATCAAAAACATTTTATATCAATATAATGTTGCACTTTTTTTGTTTAGTTTTATTCTTATACTTTGCATTATCACAAAGTTCATTAATTTTGTTTTTGATTTTTTCAAAGTCTTCACACTGGAAAACAAGCAGTCGTTCGTAGACTTTTGTCGGCCACTGTATGTAGTTTTTTGTAATTTTTGAAAAAAAAAGTAACCACTATTGTTGTAAGATTTTTATATGATTGCACTTACTCAAAAAAAATCTGTGGAAGCTCACATTTTTATTATACTAAATTAAAAACAAAAAAAATATCAAATTTTGTATTGCAATGAAATTTTTTTGAACGAAGATTGTGTGCCAGCTGCTACCTTGTTTAAATGTCGAAATAAAGAGCGTCTTTAATAGAATTAAAGTAGAAGTAGAATCCAACTGAGGATAGAACTTGGTTACTTGTTTGAGTCTTGAGTATAATGTTGGTACAGTTGATACACAGGTCAACAAAATTCAATTTTTTTATTGTTGCCCAAACTTTGATAAACGTTTCTTAAGGTTTTCGACGTGTTGAAGACCTAGAGGCAAATTGAAAATTAACTGACTTCGGATTCGAGTTTAACAATTCGAAACCCATTAGAAACCATAATCAATGTTTGGGCAGCAAAAATCTTGTTGATTATTGTGTATCTCGTAGGTATGTTCGTATAGTACGATATAAGTATAGTTTGTTGTTTACCATTTTCAATTTGTCACTGAAAGCGTACTCCTTTTACCCTTTGCTGCACTTTTCTTCAGTTTTCATGTTCTATACGCAACCAAACTAACGTGAAATAAAAACGTTCCGAAAATAAAAACAGCATTTTTATAAGAAAAATGTTAGTGTTTTAGAAAGCTGCGTATTCTCATATAAATGGATTTTTCGGCAAGGTAAATAAGAAAACACTGCAATTTTTTGTCCCATTATTGAAGAACAAGAGTGACCACCGCGAAAAAATGGTTCTTATGAAAATCGGTGTCGAGAAAGTCTTTTAGGGGAAAAACGTCAGCTGTGTGAAAACACTCATAACACTGACAGTGCCGCTTTCAGGTGTAGGATTTTAGTTACACAAGTGACACACAACAACGCAACAAAGCGTTTTTCTTACAAAATGCTGTCGAGAAAGCCTCTTTTGTAAAAAAAATGCTTCTATTTGTGTACGAGCACTTGAAACCCTTTGTAACTATTAAGAAAGACAGCTAAAAGTCCATGGGTCACTAGTGTCATTACTAAAAAAGCGTTTGTTTGCAAGAGCCTTTGTTTACACAGTTTCTATGACATAACGCGACAAAAATGTAAAGGGTTTTTTTTGTATTAAAACTCTAGCGCTGTCAATATCGCACTGTTTATACTCGTAGCACGGGAGGCAGCGTTTCAATTTTCTTAGTCATTTCGTGACGACTAATTTATGCCTGTCGCGAAAGATTAGCTAAAACCATATACAAATATGCAAGTCAGCTGTTTGCGTCTTGTAAAAAAATGAAAAAAATCAAGTCATTTTGTGACGACTCAAACTTTTACAGCACAGGTTTTACAAACAACAATCAGCTGTAAGGCCAGTGGTGGAATCATCGTCAGCTAGGGCCTTAAAGTTTAGGGGCGCACATCCAATATGAGGGTCTTACAATTCAAATTTATGTCTTAATGTTTATTTTTATATTACGAGTATAGTATATACACTCCAAGCTACTCAAACGCCTCAAAAATATTTGAGTGAAAAATGAGTCTTGAGGGTGAAAAGTACTTTTATACTACTTTTCTTATATTGAGTCGATCTTTTTAAACTGGCACAGCTGACGAACATTACACCACAACCTTCGGATATTATATTTTTTTTTATTGTACATAAACTCCAAGCTACTCAACGACACCAAAAATAAATGGGTCAAAATCAGTTTTCCTTAAGTTCTTACCCTTAAAAGTACCTTCTTACTACTTTTCATAGACTGAGTATTGGTCTTTCTTAAAATCGCGCAGCTGACGATATAAAATTGCCGTAAAGACTACCTTTAGATTTCATGATTATTTTAATTTCACATACGCTTCAGACTACTCGTAGACACCAAAAATTGCTGGAAAAAAATTCGTTTTCTTCAAGCTTGTAGCATTAAAAGTACCTGTATAAAAAAAAAGTTTTTCACTATTTTATAGACAAGAAGAAAGGACATTTCATTTAAAACCAATTTTATTTTTCTGTAATTTATTTCACAAATTATGAACAATTATTTGCAAAGTAGCTTCATACTCAAATATCTTGACTCTCCCATAAATGATTTGAAAATTCGTTTTAGGTATGCAATGTGTTTTAATCTATTTTCTAATAATCCTTGCAATTTTCATGTTTTTAATAATAGTTTTTTTCTTTTTTGAATGTGTTCCCCGTTCTTAACTCTTTCTATCTGGGATTTTGTACATAAAAGTTCACTTCTAAGCTACTCATTAATTTGTACAAAGTAATAAAGAGTAAATAAAATAAATTACAATAACAAATTTAAAAAAAATTATATTTACCAAAACAGACGAAATAACTTAATAAAGCCCAGTACGCTTCTGAAGCGAAACGAAAGATCCTGTACAAAAATCCAACAACGAAATCGTAATCGAAAAATTTTGTTTTTGCTTTTCTTTGTGGAGACCAACAAAAAAATTCGTTTCGCATCAGCAGCGTACTAGGCTTGAAGTATTGAATAAGTGTAGAGTTTTGTTTTCTCTCTCCTTTTCCCGTAGTTCCTCATAAAGTAACTATATTAATCAACATTAGAAGCTTGCCTCTTTATTAAGTTGATCTTTTAGTCAAGTCATAAAACCTCTCATAAATCTGTAGTGCGAGTGCACTTTTTTACATTATCAAAACGATATTTTTTACAGCATTTTTACAGAATTTTGATGTACAGAATTTTGACATACAGTATTTTTGCATACGGTATTTTTTTTTTGCGACATCTCTGTCTCGGATACTGAATACCGAAAAAAACAGTGTTGCAGTGTTTTTATATTTGTGGTTCGTGCAAGTTCTTGATACCCAGTCGTACTGTTTTTTATCTTTTACAATATTATAAAAGCAAATTCATCATATTATAAAATAAAAAAAGTATTTTAATGATATCAATGCATTCGTTACTTGTTTCTTTTTATTTCTTTTTAGTACTATTAATGGCTGAATTCTTTGGTATAATGCCAGTACGAGGAGTAAAAGGTAGCAGTCCAAATGATTTATCATTCTCATGGAGGAGTATTCGGACTTTTTATAGTATATTTTTTATAATAGCAATTTTAGTCGATACCGCTCTTTCGGTGTATATGATTATGAATGCAACAATTTCATTTCACAGTGTTGGTAAGAAATATATTCTATCTTGTATAAGAAAGAATAGAATATTTTTGTACTTGTATTTCTTAAAGTTTTAAACAGCTAATTATCAGCTTAAATGCTTAAGAAAACACTCACTGATGTGGGATTAAGTTCACTATGGACTTTTGTCACTGTACTTAACTAAACTCATTGCATTCGTGGCATCAAATGCAAAAATTATAACTTTTTACTTTTTAATTTTAGAACCAATAATTTTCCGAATATCGAATATTATTGCTTGCATAAGTTTTCTACATCTCGCCAAGAACTGGCCAGCAGTTATGAAGAATTGGCGAACAGTTGAACAGCAATTACCAGGATTTGTTACACAAATGGAGAAAAGACAAATGGCAACTAGAATTCACACAGTGGTATTTGTTTCTATGATGCTTTCTTTAGGTAAGTTAACACTACTAAACAAAAATATTTATCAAATATATCCAGCAACAATATTTGATGTCTTTTTTGATAGTTGAACATTTGTTGAACATCATCTCTTTGATACACTATGCAAATTTTTGTCCCATCACCGATGATCCAATTGAAGATTTCTTCCTTCGATCAAGTAGCCAGATATTCAATGCTTTTTCATATTCCGTTGGATTGGCTTGGTATGGAAAGGTCTTGAATGTTTTAATGACTTTCGCTTGGAATTACATGGATTGTTTTGTCATGGTTATCAGTATTGGATTGACGAATCTTTTTAAGCAGATTAATGACAATTTAAAGAAACACAAAGGAATGGTATGAATAACTTCTAACATAAAAGTACAAAAAAAATACAATTCACACATTCTTTGTGACGGCGGCGGCGGGCATAAACCTGGTGTTTACTCCGTTTTGGTTAGGAAACCGTGTTGGACATTTTTTTCTTTTCCTAATTAACGTATGTCTATGTGAATCCATCAAACACAAAATATTCATAAGCAGTCCTCCGGAAACGTCTATAACTCACGGAAATTATTCCATAATTTTGTTTTTAGAAGAGGGCCAAAAATGTTGGAAAATGTTCTGCAGTCCTGAGGAAATTGGTATGAAGTATCGGAAATTACCTCATCTTCTGATTTTTTGTTCAGAAATCGCATGTTGGTGTAGCTTTCTGTTAAAAAATGAGCCTTAGCAGTGTTTTTTTTTGATGTACGTTGACACATTTTATAAGAAAAACTTCAACCCAAGATTGTTGCCATACTGCTGTCACAACTAAAATATTTTCATTCAATTGATGTCTTGCAACATCCATCACCTTTAGTTTCTTCTTTTTATCGATTAAAATACCATTCTTGTATGTATTTACAGAAAATGCCATCGTCGTATTGGAGCGAGAGACGTATTCAATATCGAAATCTATGTGCACTTTGTGAAAATGTTGACAACGCAATTTCAGTGATAACAATGGTGTCATTTTCCAACAATTTATATTTCATTTGTATTCAACTTTTAAGGAGCATGAAGTATTATAATCTTCAGATTATATTGAATTCTTTGGTTCATTCTTTTTTCAATTTATTTTTCTTTTCTTAACTCGCAGTAAAATGCCATCATTTGCCCACGCACTTTATTTTTACTTTTCTTTGATATTCCTGCTTGGACGAACTCTGGCTGTGTCACTTTATTCAGCTGATATACATGACGAGTCGAAGAAGCCACAAGGCTCTTTAAGATGTGTACCGAAGGAATCTTGGTGTCAAGAAGTGAAGAGATTCTCGGATGAAGTCAACAATGATCTTGTTGCTTTGAGTGGAATGAAGTTTTTTCATTTGACAAGAAAATTGGTTCTTAGTGTGAGTAGTCTTTTTAAATCTTTTTTTTTTTTTTTTAAAGAAAGTTTAAGGTTTAACGTTGTTTTTTAGGTTGCAGGAACAATTGTTACTTATGAACTTGTTTTGATACAATTTCGAGAGGCTGGTATGATTTGGGATTGCGAAAGAAAGGATTTGTTGCATTGAAATAATTGTTGTGTGATTTGTGAAAAATATTTGGATTTGAATAAAAGTTAGTTAATTTAGTGAATGGAAGTTACATTTGGATTGTAATATTATTATGATGCAAGAAATCAAAAAAAAAAAAACGCAAAAATGCCTCTAAGAAATTCTTAGAGAATTACCCTTCAAAGGAGTTGTGTTCTTTTTCCAAGAAGTTTTCAAATACGTATTTATGATTATATTTAGCCAATACTCAGGCACTAAGGTTAGGCAGTGGGAATGAAAAAATAGTCCTGGATCAAATGAAATAAATAATATGATCTGAAACCCGTCAAAAAAGTAATAGCTGCTAAAATAAATACATATTCATGTATTTTCAGTAAAATGTACAAAATAATATCTAAAATTCTACAAAAAAAAAAATAGCAAAGTGATCAAATTTGGAATGGCTATAACCCTGCAAATATAATATCTATTTGGCTTTACAAATTTCGTCTATGCCAATTTAGAACCTTCACACACACTAATTGCTTGTTTAAAGAATGGATGTTTGGAATTTGTTAAAAGTCTGTAGCGCCCCATATTTTATTTTCTTAAAGTGTTAAGTGTCTCTCTAAAAATAAGGACTGAATTTAAGTGAAATCTAAATTCAAAGACCGTAATTTAAAAGATTCGATCAATAGAACTAAACTGTAAACAATTTTATACCATAAAACCAAAATTAAATTTTTTTTATAAGATTATTTTTTTGGACAACTTTTAATCAACTTTAATGATTGAAAACTAATTTTTTTCAAAATTAAATGCACTTCAAGAATATTATTAGAAAAATAATATTTGAAGAATATTACCGAAAACGGTTTTGAAACTTAAAAAATGGTAAAAATGAATAACGATAATTTCGGATTACCGTTAAGTAATAACCACTTATGTTTATATATTGAAAAAAATATATGTTTTTTAAAAAAACTATGTAATATTTTTCATTCTTAGACCATAAATAAACCCAAAATGGATGCAGAAATGACCGAGGTAAAAATATTTAAGTGCGTGCCATCACTCAAAAATGTTGTTAACAATAAATTGAGATTTTGAGGATAGAGATAAGTCTTAAAGTATAAGTTTATGAAGGACTCGACAAGGCCTACACTTCTACTTGTTTATATCAAAAGTTCAAAATCAGGGTAGGACAGTGCATTTTACCAAATAGTTTGTAAAATTGAAAAAAAAGATAATTAAGACTATTGCCGTATTTCAACAAAATTTTAAACGCATGCACGACCGGAACTCCTCAACCGTTTTGAACCATTCTCATTACCTGCTCTATAGTAGGTATTGATTCCATGTCAAAAAATATTTGAGTTTTTAATCAAAACCAACATCACGATGTTGGGGAGTTCAAAAGTTACCCACCTTAATGTATGTATATCGAATTTATTTCAAAAATGTTGATTGAAGCTGAAGCTAAGATCAGACGATTTGTTTCTAAATATACACAAATTTCATTTGTGTTGAACATTCTCAAATTCTTCACAAATCCTCAGATAAAATCCATTTCTATGTGTCACAAAGATTTGTGGTTCAGACTATTTTTATATTTTCCGAAAAAAAACTTGAATTTAGTTGGTATAGCGTGACAAAAAAATCTCACATCAATTAATGATTACAGATTTTTGGTTCAGACGATAATAAAATGAAATAATTAAACAAATAAATTAATCCTACATTGCTTGCGCAATGCCAAGTTCAGAGATGGAATAGAGGAACATTTAAAAATATAACAGAACATGTAAGAACTCATAAGAATCCGAATCCGAATCCTGCTAAACTCGAATTTAAAGTCAACGTTTTCAAATTAGCTCTAGTTTTTCAGATATTCCCGTTACAAAATTACAAGAAAAGCATTTTTCAATATTTTTAAAGCGATGTAATAAGGTTGGGTAAATCCCAATGTGAAATTTTTCAAAATAAAAATATTAAATTAAAAAAAAAAAAAAATGGAATATGTTAAAAATCCCAGAATAAGAAACAAAATCTTCATATATGTATATTAGCCCATTCAATGGGGGATTTTTGCAAAAATTCTAGCTTAGGGTTTGGCTGTCATCTTGAAACAACCGCCGCCATCTTGGATATTTGTGTGGTGAAGCTACATACATACATACATTCAAAATAATTGTTTCAGAGAAATTAAACTAAATATGCTATTGTTAGCTGTATTATGTATATTGAATTGAATGAGACTAAAATCAAGATTCTATGATGTCCTGAGAAAAGTTATGCCCCCTTTGATGTTGACTGAAAACCTGTTTCAAATAATTGTATAGTGATACAATTTAATTGAACTCTTTTGATCTTGGATTCTAGTGGCAAGTGAAACGTTCATGCCAAATTTCATAACTGTATCATTACTTAAAACAGAACGATTTTGGTGGTACATATAATGGAGTTTATTTATTCAATTTTTTACTGCACTTCACAAATGACGAATGTGTGAGAAATAAACTCGAATTCTGCTAATTTAACTTTATTTTACAATTAAACTAAATGATATTGTGGACACAAAATAATCACCCCTATTACAGAATCCGACGAATGCCTTGCGGCAGGATTCGCACTTATTTTAGCCATATTTTCTCCTGTAGAACTCGCAGGTGAGGAAGTGTATTAGTGGAAATGGTAAGGTAGTTTCTCGTATTGATAATATAGTTCTCCCCGCAAGCTCATAATTGCTTGAAATGCAATTGCATACCCTGTGAATCACGTTGACTCCCCGGGAGTAAAGTATTGCGAATTCCATAATAGCCATGAAAAAAAAAACAAAACAATCAAAAGAGTTTTATGGCTAAAGATTAATTTCTCAAATACTTAGAACCCAAATTAGGTAATTATTATGAACTCAACGAACTCAAAATTTTGTCACGATGCAATTAATTATTAAAAAAACAAAACAAAAAAAAAACAAATTAATTTTCATAACGACTTTTTGTATTGCATCTTTTTTGTCATACTTATAAAAATCTATATTAAAAAAAAAAAAGGTTTTGCTAGCAGAAAATAAAATTTAACTACCATCTCGTTTATACAAGAAGTTTATGACACTAATATATTTTAAAGCTTTTGCAAAATATAAAAAAAAAATATGAAAGAAAGTCATTAACTCCTTAGCCAGGAAGCTATTAAATCCTTCGCCGTTCTAGCTAATTTTTTTTTTTGCTTTATTCTTTTTTATTTTTTTAAATTACTCACTTTATAAGGAACTCGAAAAGGGTCATAAAAAAAAACAACACAATGTAGACCTTCAATTAAGCACCCACTTTAGACTGTAAAAACTGAATGACTGTATATGGAAAGAATGTCTACTATTGCCATAAATCTTTCTAGCACGCTTGTTTATGGTCACAGTTTTAGTCTAACCACTTTATTGCAATTAAACTTAAAATTCACCTGGGAATATTATAAATTTTCCCTCTAGGGATCATAACATTTTCACAAGCTAACAAAAGTTCTATTGGAAAGAAAAACGCACATGAAAGATTGTTAGTTTAATTAAATTTCCATTAGAATGGCGATTTCTTCAAGATGTCCTAAGCAACTCTCCTCTGATTCGTATGCAAACAATATACAAATGCTTAACGACTTTCTCACCTATTGAACAAACAAAAATGTCCGATTAATCAACTTCACTGCATGTCTACTGTTCAGTATTCACTATTCGACGCTGAGGGGTTGGATTGTTTGAATTCACGCTGGTGCTGGGCAATCCCATAGCTGAATGTCATATCGCTCCAATTTAATCAAAGCGTAAACAATTAGTGTAATCAGGGTTTCAGCTTAACGTGTCACGCGTTTGGCACATTTACCGTTTTCAGGTTGTTTGTCAAGAGTGTAAACAAAATGGCTGTGCTGCGGAGGGAATAACCAAACGGAAATGAGAGGATTTTAAATTTTAGTGAATTGCTTGAGCCGAACGGCAGCATGAAGCACCCTGGGCGCAGTTACGGATTCATATCAAAAGTGCGAAGGCTCTCAAAGTTTGGTCTCATACCAGCAGGATATCTTCAGAAGTAAGGATATTTTCTACACTTTAAATTGAATTTCGGAAAACTTTTGTTCACTCTTGTTGTGAATTTCATCCAATAACGCTGCTATAATCATCATCATCATCATTATTGTCATCAACTTTTTGAAAGGTCCAAGTATCGCATAGATGCAGGCATCATAGAGTCCTCGCTGCGGGATGTTGAAAGTGATGGTGAACTTCTGCTGAAACTTTCTCATGGTTCGTCCTTTATTTTGTATTCAAATAGCAGCCAGGATAGGTTGATATACAGGATTTGAAACATAATTATTTGATTTCCTGATTTACAGGAAGTTTGCGACGTTGTAAGGCGAAAACAAGAAGCAACTTCATCTACGATGGAAGTTTCCATGAAGCTATTGGCCCAGGTAATTACATTTATTTGAAATATTTTCACAGAAGAAACATGATAGCTGATTATAATATTCTGCAAATAAATGTTTTCTATATAACAAATCTCAAAAACAATTTGCTCGAAGAGCGTGTGAATGGTAATTATTTGTCTAATGGAGCTTTTTGTTGTCGCACGTGGCACGAACTTTGGTATATCTGAACAAAATTGAGTGAATTGTGAGAATTATTGCTGAGTGATGCAGAGAAAATTGTTCCAAATTGTTTGACAACTTTTTTTTTTTTTTTTTCATTTATTTTGTTCCCTAGAAACAAGAAGTTCTTCAAAAGGAAATAATGAAGGAAAAGTTTTTGTTTTTTTCTGTAAATTTTTTTTTTTTTTTTTTGCAATTCACGTAGCAAAGGTGTTTGAAGGAAAGTAATGTTTTTTCTATTTCCATTACTTTGAATTTTAAAAGTAGCTTTACTTTGTGGATTTTTCAAAAATTTATTGATATTTAGTTGGGCGTTTGGGTTGGTTAGATTTTAAAGGAATTTTGTACATTTACAGAGATTTTTTTTTCATATGAAAACTAGACGGTTTCTTAAGATGTTAATTGTAATTCATTACGTTTTATTTCCTACCAGGATGCTAGTGATATTTAGGAAATTATGCTTTTCTACCGAAGTTGTTAAAAAAATCAACCAGTAATAACAAATTGACGTTTTTAGCACATCATAACTGTTTTTGTTCACATCGACATATGTAAATAGTAACAACATACTTACATTTTATACTGGGTTTATTTATTTTTTTTTTGTACACACAATAAATTTGTTAAATTACAGAATGCAATTATTTTACAGAAGTCAGTTATTGATAATCTTACAGAAATCATCAGTGATTGATAATCTGACTGATTTCTTTTCTACACTAAAAGTGATAGAAAAAAACCACACACCCCAAAATATAGGTGGTATAATGTAAGATTCCATAGTTAGGGTGAAATAGGGTAAAAGAAAACAAAAAACTTTCTGTGTATCTCGAAAAGTAAAAGGGTAAGAATTCAATAAAATAAATTTTATTGAATAGACAAATTGAAATGATGATGAGTTTTGGGGAAAAATATTTTATCAAAAAATCTTTTAGATTTATGTGTTGTCGACACATGTGTGTAGGAATTAGATGGAATTGGAACAGCAATCAGTGGAGAACGGTACTGTTCATAGCTCACAAATTGATTCGAAATGGTGTGCTTATAATATTTTTTACTTTTTTTTCGATTTCTCACATATATAAATCTTTTAAAAAATTCAAAATATTCTTTTCACGTAAACAAAATAGCATCTAACTTTAGCAAAACTTAACCGATTTTTAAAATTGAGGTATCAATGGAACGGTGCTTTCCATTGCTTTATATACAAATAATGGACAATTTATATTTAAATAACATTTCTACAGAGGTCTTTTAGTACAAAAATATATGTTTTTATGGATGAAAATCACAAAATTCATTGAAAAATTTAATAATATTGGGTTTTTATTTTGCTAAATTACAAGATGTATTCAATTTACTATAGAAAAAGAATTTTGATTTATCAAACATTAATGTGCTTCAGCTACAATCTTCATTAAGAGCAGTTGATATTCACGAATGCAAAATTTAGCTAAACTACAGAGATTTGGCCTATAAATTTTAATTTATATGAACAAATATTTGAATTGATTTCACAAAAATTGGAAAAAATTTCTCTTCTAGAACTTTTTATTTATTTATTTACTTACTAATAATATTAGGAGTAAAAGAAGGAAAAAAAAAATAATGATATCTGATTGAAAACCAAACATAATTTCTGGCACGCGTATATGCGGTTACACATCTTTTTTTCGATTTCAAACCAAAAATTATTCGTTATTAAGTCTAGCACGCTGCTGATACGAAACGAAATTTCCCGTTAGTCTTCCTCAAGAAGAAGATTTGTATCTTTGCATTAATTTTTTGAATGTATGTGTAACTAGTAACTCACTGCTGTTTTACCAACTAGTATGATACTTTTTTTCTTCAAAATTTGTTTACATAGATTACCTAGCAAATTAGCAACGCTTTAATTTGAAATTATTTTGACTTCAAATCAAAAATATTTCAAAAGTAAAATATTTAAATGATTTAAAAACAAACAGTATTCAATAAGTGTAAAAGAGAAAACAATCGAAAAAAAAGCTTGCTAGTAACGCTGCTAGTCTGCTATTTTGTGGAAGGATACACAAATACAAAAAACGCTACTAGTTCTACTGTCTACTGCCTGTCGAAATCCTAGCACCCTAGGTTAAAGCGGAAATATCTAAAACCTGCATTATTATAGCTTCTGACGAAATCCAGTTTCTTAATCTTAAGGCTTTTCTGAAAAAAACCCAATTGACAAAGCCTCATTTTCTTGCAAATCCAATCATTTCCAGATCCATATGCTTATATTCTTAGAAAAATGTCAATTTGTAAGATATTTCAAAATTAGGTACATACATAGCAATAAATAAATTGACTTCCTTATAGACATTGATCCAGTAGAATTGTCATCTCAATCACAAATATCTCCTTTGAATTCATATCCAATAAGTGATGTTTCTATATTGTCATGAAATGTGATTAATATATTTCAAGCATTGCCATAGGCCTTTGCTTTTGGCTGTCAATCTTGTTTTTGATATACCTAACATTTACGTTTTGACATTATTTTATATTCCAGTCATCATTATCCTTAAATACGAGCATTAACACTGAGGCCATTTTATTTATAGGACATATTTCATTATCAAGTACAAATAAATATAACTGGCACCTGATTTGAAATCTGTCAAAAACTTGTCTTCTTTGTACAATAATGTAGCTAGTAAACTTTGTAAGGAAATTGTTCAATTTTAATGATTTTGCCAGAAGCTATAATGGTGCAGCTTTTAGATAACCCCACTCTTAGTAAAAGCAAATTAAGATATTGTGTAGACTTGTTCCCATTAAACCTGACAAGTTTTTTTCTTTTGGCTTGAAAATTAGTTGTAAAACATAATTCATTAGAAAAGTAGGGTGAACATGGGTTCATATAAAAAGCGAAATGTATTATCTTCATGAAAGTTGACAAACGTTGCAATTACCACAGAAGAGATAAAAATCGTAGTGTTCTGAACATTTTGTTTTTTACAGATCTTCTTGTGATGGCCAAACAAGAAGATCTGTAAAAACAAGATGGTCAGAACACTACAAATCAATTTATTATAAAACATTAAATGAGTCCAGTCCTGCTGACCATATGATAAATAATAACCATCTTTTAGCTGGCTTTCGTTTGTTAAAACATGTTAATAAACCTAAATTATAAAATTCATTTGAAGAAATTGTCATAAATCGTACACAAAATTTAAATCTAAAACATTCGAACGGTACTTATTACATAAATTTTTAGAACCACTTTCGACAAAAGACATATTTGAGACAAAATTCTAGATGAATTTATTCACTTTCACTATTTGCTTTTCTTATATTTTTTAATTTATTACTTTTAAATTGTTTATTGACAATTGATCATGACAAAAAATATCTAAATAATTTTTTGAAAAAAATTGAAGATGAGAACTGAACTGAACTATTCTCGAAAACGTTCATATTCAATAAAAATTTTTGCACGAGTATAAGAAGTTTTATCATTTCACTAATTATATAAACTCGTGCAGTTCCAAATCGCAATTTTTTGAGTATAAATGTTATGGTTTTTAGGGTTTCTTTTGATTAGACGCACTTTAAAAAAAAGCTTAATAACAAAGACACATCAAGGTTGTTTCGAATATTTTGACTTTATTTGTATAATTTAATTAATTTTACGCCATTTTACGCCAAATAATATACGCCATCTATAACCTTGAAAATGATATTAAAAAGCACTATTCTTTAAAGAAACACTTAACATTTGAAGGCATCTTTACCAATCTTGACCCACGCAATTGTAATCGCATCAATTTGGTCTTGGCTGCCTTAGTGAAACCTGCCTCGTTAATAAATCTCGCGAGTAAGCCTTTGTATATGGCGTTTTTAGTATAATGAAGATCCTGCGATGCAGCAGTCAGGGATGTATTGACATTTTTTCACTGACAATCCATTCTTTAACATTGCAAAATTGAACATCATACTATGACTTCCCCTAGTTTCAAAAATATGTTGTTCAAAAACATGGTTTCTACTCTTTAATTATGTCAGTAATAATTTTGAACATCAGTACCATTCAAGATTTACTTCTTTTCATCAGAAAAGACACCTTTTTTATTATTTTGCTAAGCCGGGTCCAAAGTTAACATTTCATTCCAAATGATTATGTAGGATTTTTTGTTGTAATTTTGGAAATTTTATGCATGCAGTACGCAACACAAAATTTACAGTTGATTTGCTACAAAAAAATTAAATATTTGTTTTTTTATTATTGTTTTTTTTTTTCATTATTAAAAAAAAGATACTAATTTTTGAATTCACGGCTTGTATTGTGGTATTAAAACTTTTGGGATTATTTTCGGTGGATTTTCTTGCCACTTAAGGAATTTCAAACAAAATTTTGTGTCAATATTTCACTTTCTACCAATTTTACGGGTATTTAATGGGTGAAAATACTTTTCAAGAGGTTACTTCTAACTTAAGGCCTTTATTCGATAGCCAACCCTCTTTTTCTGTCAATTTTAAAATTAAATTAGTAAGTTAAAGTCTTGTTTTGATCCGAAAATAATTTTACATTCCTCTCTGTTAGAATAACTGCTGATACTCGTAGTTAACCAAATAAACTGGTACGTCTAATCAAATGAATGAAAAATATTGCTTTAGGAAAAATCCAAAATAACTATCATTATGTGGGTTTCACCGCTGTTAAACTATGTTATCACTAAAAAAGTTTTTTTTTCTATAGATCAATCTTATACTTCAAAAAAATTAAATTTTAAAATGAAATTGAAGCGCATTTAACTAAGTGAACCGCACTGTATCATGGTAATCACATTCTTCTGTCGGAATAGACTCCTTGGACACTCATATTGCACAAGGCACAGCTGGATCAACAATAATCGTTGGTCATTTTATCTGAATTTGTGCGTTACCTGCAATTAAGCTATTTATGTGCTGCCTATTCCGTTTGCGTTAACCGTAAGCAAGTTATGAATTCGTACAAAAAAAAAAAGTTGAGATAACAATCAAATATGACATTACGATGATAGAGAATGAGAAAAAAAGTGGGTCCGACAGTTCTGTCTGTCTGTCTGTTTGTCGTTCTGTCTGTCGGTATGTATCCAGAAGTCACAGCCTAAACCGATGGGTCAATTTACTTCAAACTTAGTATGTGACGTTTTTGGGAGCATATACCCAGACGTTTTTTAAAATATTTTTTTTGGACCAAAAATACGGGACCTGTCATATACCTACCGGTTTTTGAAAAACTCATTTTTCTCAAAAATGGTTCCTACGATTTTTATTAAAAAGGCATGGTCGTTTAATTTTTTTTTTGAAAAATCATTTTTTTGAAAACTACTCAATATTTTTTTTTTAATTTAGTTTTAAGATGTTGATAAATAATATTTTAAAAATGGTGTACCATTTTTTTTTTATAAAAGTCCTTGCAAAATTTTATATAAGAAAAATATTTTAAAAAAAAGGCTAAAAATGTATCATTAAGGAAGAAATCAAATTGTATACTTCGTTTTGAGATTAAATTCATTAAAGACGCAATTTTAGTCATTTGAAAATGGAATTTTATGCTTTCTAAATTTTTTTTTTCTAAAACTACATTTACAAATTTTTAGTTAAAAAGGCTTAGCATGTATAGTAAATGTCTGCGAAAAAAATATCTTGCTAATTGCATTTTTTTCAATTATAAGAATGTTCAGTTTACTGCAATACAAAATGAGTGGTAACCTTTACCATTAATTCATTGATCATTGCCCCGATATCCAATTAATTTAAGGAATTTTCGAATCCAAAAATGTGACGATTTGTACAATTCCAGTTTTGCATTCCCATAGGAACGAAATAACTTTGAACAGAACTAACTGTCAATCAAAATCAAAACCAATCCAGTTTCGAAATAATAATTCAATTGTTTAAAAAACATGTCACTCTTCCGCAGGACTATCAACTCTCCTCTCCTTAACACCCTTTAATCAAATTGATAAAATACTTTTACAATCTTTTGACAGTTCTAGTTATGGCACAATGCTTTTGCTTAATGCCAGTGCGAGGTGTTAAATCCAAGAGCATCAAAGATCTGTCATTCACATGGATAAGTTTTCGAACAGCCTATTGCCTTTTATTCGTGTTGGCAACATTATTCGATACTGGTCTCACAGCAAACATGGTATTCAAAGGTGATGTTGACATCCGGAATTTGGGTAAGTTCACTGAATGCGACCATTTCTAAACAAAGACTTGAGCAAACATCCAATTTGTGGGTTTTCGTTTTTTTTTGTTTTCTTTTTGTGTTTTACCAGAACCAATTATTTTTCATGTTTCAATTTTGATGGCAACGATTTTCTTCCTTCGATTGGCGCTACATTGGCCACGTCTGATGCGGCATTGGCAGCGTGTGGAACGGGACTTGCCACCGCATAGGAATCAAAAGGAAATGAAAGAACTGGGAATACGTATCAAGATGATTGCTTTTGTTGCAATGATGCTCTCTTTGAGTGAGTTCTCTCTCTCTCTCTCTCTCTCAAAGAAATCATCATTCATCATTTATCATCATCATCATCAAATCCCTAATTAACGGGTGTCCTTTATTATGTCCTTTCAGTGGAACACTTGCTGAGTACCATATCAGCAATACACTTTGCGAACTTCTGTCCATCCCGGGATGATCCAATTGAGTCCTATTTCGTGTCGGTGGTGAATCAGATGTTTGTCCTTGGGGGCTATTCCCCTTGGCTAGCATGGACCGGCAAGATTGAAAATGTCCTCCTCACATTCGGCTGGAGCTACATGGACATATTTGTGATGATAATGGGCGTCGGTTTGTCCTCCCTCTTTCACCAGGTGCAGAGGACCTTGATCGAAGTCAAGGGAAAAGTATAGTTAGCTTCTGTGTGTCATTTCATTTTCAACTGACGGAAGATTATTTGCAGAATGTATCACCGGAGTTTTGGGCCCAACGCCGGATGCAGTACCGTAACATTTGTATTTTGATTGAAGATGTCGATGATGTGATTTCAATGATTACCATGCTCTCATTTGCAAATAATTTGTATTTTGTTTGCATTCAACTGCTGAAGAGTCTCAAGTCAGTTTACATAAATCATCATGTCCTGTTCGTGTCCGGTTCATAGAAACTCTTTTCTTTTGTTTCTCTTTTTTTTGTTAGTAAAATGCCATCAATAGCACATATGGTTTACTTCTATTTCTCTTTGTGTTTCCTATTGGGACGCACTTTGGCAGTGTGTTTGTATTCGGCGGAAATAAACGACAGATCAAAGGAACCACTGGATGTACTGAAAAGTGTTCCAAAAGAATCCTGGTGTCTGGAAGTGGAACGATTTTCAGATGAAATTTCAAAGGATGTGGTTGCATTGACTGGTATGAAGTTCTTCAATATAACAAGGACGTTAATATTGACGGTTTGTTTTTGTGTTCTCTGCGAGAAACTTTGTAAAAATAAATATTTTTCGATTTAAAGATTGCAGGTACCATTGTGACATATGAATTGGTCTTGATTCAGTTTCATGAAGACCAGCACAAGTGGAATTGTGGAGAATGATTCGAGTTCTTGGAATTCATTAAAGTATAATTCCTTAGACTAAACAATAATAATAATAAAGCAGAAATGGTTGAATAGTGGATTTGTAGAGCATGAACTTCGTAAGGACTTTTGAACGCATTTTAAACAGTAAGTTGAATAGGATATTCTCTAAATAGGTCTCAAAAGGCATGTTATCGCTTTTTTTAAGGTAGGGCATTTTAATTCATCGGACATCCTTCCGCCAATACTATATTTACGAATCTGTACCTGCAATGTACCAACTCCTCACCAGCGTTCTTCAATAGTTCCGTACGAAGGCTTAAGGCGTTAAATTCTTACTTACATAATTAGCAATCAAGTTCTAAAATCATAGACCTCTCCAGCCACTCCGGTTCTTACCTAGCTGCATTCAGTTGGTCAAAAAATTCGTTGACGATCAAGTTGAAAGTTCTAAACTGACTGTGTTTAATCTACCGTAGTCTCATTTTCATCAGGACAGGCTTCTGTTTTGAAAAGATCACTCCACTCTTTGATAGAACTTTCGAGCATTACTTCTTCCATAGCAAACTCCTCAATAGACTCAACCACTCGCTCTGTGAGTGTTTTTGTAAGACCTCTCCATTCCATCGTACTTCCTGCATGGGACATGGCTGTTATTTCAGATGTGCACCTATTTTATTCTTCACCAATTGACTGGATGAACGTGCCCTGTTGAAAGTCTGAACATTCCACACGCCAGATTCGAAATTCGCTGTCCAAATTTTGTTTGCTGGATCATCCGTTCCAAGATATGTTGGTTCATAAGTATATCTATTACTTTTACTTTCTACGCCGGATAGCCAAGCAGCTATTAAATCTCTGGATTCTGTCTCTTCCAACTCAATAACAGAATTTAACTGTCGATCGTCTCTGATGGAGATGGCGCAGCAGTTTAATATTCACCTATGTTGGATGCCGGACCATAGGGACATTTTTCGGAAATTGTATAGGGCTGACGAACTAGCGAAAAGTGGAACACTAATACCTTTATTACCAGAAAAGGTAAACATAGGTATTCCCATCACTACGTGTAAACTGTCCAATATGATGCTGTACATTAAACAAATCTCAGGTGGAACAATATCACTACATGCTTAGTTACAAGGCAGATCTGGCCAGTAGGTACTAGTTCTGAAGCCCTCCAACCGTTTAATACACTTGAACAGACAGCAAATCAGCTCCGTAATAGGTGTTATAACTGGACACTTTCTAATAAGCAGGCACGCGACACGGCTTAGAGTTCTCTCCAACAATTTCTGCAGAAGCTGCATGGACAAAGAAGATGTGGAATGGTTTCCCCCACTTTATCTGCTCTGGTCTATCGCTAAGACGAAGACTCTATCTGAGAGACTTCTACTATAACGACCCCAGCGATCTACAATATAAATAAAGGTATACTAGTTCGCTTCATAAGAAGCTCGAAGTAATTTAACGATTAGGAAGAAAGTTTCCTTAGATTCAATGTGGTATCACAATAGACCAAACTATGGTCTAAGTGTATCGGTCATGCCGGTATCTACGTCAACCTTACCTAACCTAACATACGCAAGACAAGTTACCCCAGCAGGAGGACCAGGTCTTTTAGTGATTTCAAGCTTCTCAACCACTTTAAGGCCTACCGCTAGCATATCTAAATTTCCAGTCCCTAAATCCAAATCAAAACTCCATTTACTTATTAGGTGGTCGTTGTGTAATACACAAATGATTTCACTCAAATCAAAAGTTCATTTACCGTTAAATCTCAAAAAGGCTACACACTTACATGAACAAACATTACACAAACCCTTTGTGGTAATAATTCATCCAAAGCCACCTGCTTTCGACAGACGACACCCATAATCATACACTCAAGGCAAATGACGAGGCCAACATCAACATCACACATCATAAAAATAAAAAAAATGCAAACAAAAATAAACCAAATATCGACATAAATACCACTCTCACAGCCATAAGTAAATCAAACAGTTTTTCGTATAAAAAGGAATCAATAATATTTCAACTTCCTTCATTTCAACCATAAATTCCACAAATTCCACATTCCTAACCAAAAATAAAACACGAAAACTAAAATAGGCAAAAAAAAAAACGAAAACAGTCACCTCAGGCCTCAGAGCATACCTTATTTTTCTTTTTTTTAACAAATAAGTTGAGGAAAACTAATTTGCCATATTTGAGCAACGATTCCAGTCACGTAAATCTTCCTTTTAGTGAAATTTACCCCAACTATTTTTTTGTTTCACTTCAACTGTGAAAATAATGCAAAAAGCTTAAAGTGGTGTCGTCGATTCCATTTTTCTCGACGACACACGCGAAGGCCACCCACCTTCAAAAGCCAGCCTCGCACCAACCAAGGCAGACAAGTAGAGTGAATAAACTCGATAACATTTCTATAGCTGTGTGCCGTTAATGGTGGACTGCGGTCGGATGGTCCTCATAAATAAACCATCTGCGTCTGGCTGTTAGTCTGGATTTTGTTATTCAAATTGAATCTGTGGAAGTACAAAGCTGGGCTGTGTAGTGCAGTTCACATATATATTCAATTTTGATTATTCCCATGGAGCCATCATATCGGCACCCAACAACATAATTTCAAACAGTAAACCGTTAACAGGAAGCTTAACTAATTTTTATTTCTTTTATTCGCTACTATATTCCTATTTTTAATGAATTTTTAGATTTGTGATACAAATCGGAACTACATTTCGGATTAACAGTTATCCTTTCCTTTTTCTTAACTCTGCTGCAGTATCAGTGGTGTTATCCGTTTATTATGACGTAAGACCCCTATGACATTTTTATATGTGCGCTAACTGTTTATAGATCATTAGTTGATGCATTTCATGAACATGCCTCAAGTCTCAAGTTGTCTTGCCGGTGTAGTTCTTTTAATGGGAGCAAGTTTATAATTTGATGAAGAAAGTATACTCGAGTGCAAGTTTAACTATCAACCAATGTTTGGAAATTAAACAATTTGAGGCGGCTACTTGTTCCAGTTGAGTTAGAACCGTGAAATTTCACACACTGTCTATTTTGGGTCTAATTGCGTGAAATCCGAAAAAAAATGTTTTAAAAGCTTCTAAATTGTATCTCGGAAAATTCACATTGCGTTTTCGCAACGTTAACCGAAAACAGTAGCAAAATTATTGAAAAATTAAAAAAAAAAAAAAATGAATCACCTTTTTTAAATATTCATACGAACAATTCACACACGAACAATGCTCTGCAAAACAAAACGTTTGTTAAAAAACTTAAAAATGATGTATTATAAGAAAACTGTACATAAGTTTTATATAATTCTTATACAAAATGGGGTTTTCTGTGGTTTTCATCGAAGTATTGGGATATTATATTTCTTACCGGAAAAAGCGGTTTGGCTGGAACACTTTCGATACCGAAGACGCATTGTTTTTGTGTGCTACACGTTATCGAATCCCTTTGAATCCCTTTGAAGCACATTTTGAACAATTGATACCAACCGCAACAAAGAATCTAACAAAAACGTTCGAAATTCTAGTTGTGATATTGGTTCTTCTTTCGAATATTGTATGAAAGTGCTATGGATCTTCCATGCATTTACCAATGCAGCATCGAGTCTATTTGACAAAAGTGGCCAGTACCACTTTTTCCCTATAATTCTGATGTGTTTGTTGCTTGTAGCGTTGTCAAACAAATGTTGTTGTACTCACGAATTGCATTTGGCATTGACATATTGATGTGTTTCCTTTTTTTCGATCAAACCGTTTCCCTTGTTTAATTGGTTAGTTCATCAAACGATTTGGCAAAATTGTAACAATAGAATTGTCATTCCAACGAACGAATTTTTCCGTCAAAAGCAAAATCCATGTAAACTCGACCTTCTTCATTTTATTTTGATCCGTTAACTCCGTTTTTTTCAATTCTATTTTCAATAAAAAAAAATTTCCTGTTGCGAAGTATAGCCCTTTTGGAAAGACGATGCATCAGTTTGTCGGATATAAGAAATTTGGTGAAAGTTAGAGTGTGCAGGCTTGGTATATGGATTTTTATTTAGAAGTCTCAGTACAACATTCTCTCCTAAACCAAATTCGGAGGAATTCTCACCACTTGCACCACTATATGGAATGAATTGAAACAGATATCCATCAATATAAGTTTAAATACTTATATTCAAATAGGCGAATGGGTTTTTAACTCTTATGAACATTTGAGCAGAATGTCGTCCATAGTATGATATCATTTCTAGTTCGTCTATTGATGCGAAAATATTCCAAACTGATAAATCTTTCATTCAGCATATTCTTGAGACTTGTAACTTCATCTAACTATGACTTTTTTTTTATTTTTAAAACGATTGCACAACTCATAGATTATGAGTTAAACATAAATCTAATGCAGAAAAACTTAAATAGGTGATAGGTTTTTGCAACTTAGCATGTATTTCTGAATCGATTTTTTTTTTTTTTAGGAATTGGAATACGCTTTCGCGTTTTCATATCTAAGTACCGAAAAGTTCTCTTATATGGACCATGCTTATAAGACAAATTGCTACAAATTGTACTAACTAATGAATTCTAAGAATAAAGTTGCATGGATGTCATTATAAAACCCTTGAATGCATTTTCTTCTTTTAAATATGAGAATAGGTATTCTTTTGTTTGACGAAATGCAAACAAAGGTTATGTTTATTTTCAAAAATTTAATGATTTTAAATATAAAAAAAAACAAAAACATCTCAGTTCCAGACGCTCACGCGTTGCATTTTCGCAACGTAAGCCGAAAATGGGTTAGTATCAATTTTCAACTGAAAACTAAAATGCAAAAAATAAAGATAAAATTAATTATGCAGAATGTTAATTGTTGATTCAGGTTTCAGCTGCGTGGCGATTCTACTGGAACTACTACAATCTTCCAATTTTCGCCAAGAGAAATTTGGTAATTATAAATTTTATCGTGTTTTTTTAAAAAGTACGAATACAATCCGAAATGGATTTCAAATCACACCAAAACCAAATATGCACAGGATGCATTGCCTGTTGGTGATCATCTTTTGGTTCAGCAAAGTTCTAAATCCAGAGCTCCGCGAAATTAGGCCTCAGGAAATAAGGCCCTCAAAAAAATGAAATAAGGCTCGAAAAGAATGCACACAAAACAACAACAACGAAAATTTTCAAATTTTGGGGTTTTATTTTTACGGATTTTTCAATAGATTTTTGGGAAGAATCCAGAAATCGTACAAAAAATTGGTTCAGACATAAAGTACTTTTAATTTTCTCTACTTTTAATTCTGCATAAATAGTTTTAAAGATAACTGATCACATTTTCAACTATAAGCCAAAAACAAAAACAACAAGAATTTTGAAGAATTTTGATGGTTTTTCATGTTTCCCGTGAAAAAATTTTTTATGAATAACTTCAAATTTGTGCCCAGCACCCCAAAAAAAAAACATAAATTTTAGCCATTGAAAATTATTTCTTCAGAACTTTTTAATCGTAAAAATGGTAACGTCCCATTTGTAATTCTCATTCGATAACTTCAACTCATGATTTCTCGAAGAAAAAATGAAGTATTGAAATGATTTGAAATTAAACTATTCACTAAGGATTTTATATTAGCTAACTTTAACAAAAGTAAAAAGTTTTATTTTGCACTTTAGTATAAATAATTTGACTGGCCAGGGCAAAAAAAAAAGTAACTTTTTACACCTAAACTGGTCGGTTGGTGTGCTGTAAATTTGGACTTGTTCGCGTTCATAAAAAGTGTGACATGAATGTCTCGAAGAAATAAAACAAAAAGGCCAGATACCAATGTTAAAGTTTTTTTTTGTTTGTTTTTATATTTTTATCCCACCAACCACTAATGAGGTGCTACAGTGAAATGTGCATGAATAATAGTGAATGGAACATCAGCGGAGCGATAAAATTTTTAAAACAAGTTAATAAACGTGACTAAATTTGTTAAAAGGAATCTGCAAATTTATTATTATTATGCTGACTGCTCTAAGTTACTTAACCTAAAATAGAAAAAAAAGGCTTTCTTCTGAGAATTAATTTCCACTGCGTCTAGTTTTTGAGTAGGTTAGGTATAACTGAAATTAGGATGAAAAAATGTTGTTTTGATGTTATACCGGTGAACAAAGGTTCTTGAGAGTTCTTTAAGGAGTTTTCGTAGGAAAAATGTTTGCATAGGTACCTACTGCAAAAATTTAAGATTCAAGAATGCGTTACTTAATGGAATTATTTCTGATTTTACTTTAAAACAAAGATTTTTTTTTGATTTGCCAAGAACGAGGAAAATCGTATTTAAATGAACTATTAAATGCACTGACATTTGTCTGCAAGGAATCTTAACTTTACTTTCATTTACAATGTAAGTATAGAAAAGCCAATGGTAAAAAGTCTTGACCGTATTACATCAAAATGGTTCAGTAAAACCGTTCCTTGTTCTTTTTTCAGCTTGGATTCTAGAAAAGTAAAATAATTTTCGACACAAGATTCATTGTTTAATCATTATATGGTCTATGAATATAATGAATCCGCCTTTAAGTGGCAGATGAAGCCACGCACCGTACAGTAAAACATTTAGTGGAGAAACTATGTAGATGCTGAGTATCCAGTCATCCTGCAGACGTGATTTGATGGAAAGGGCATAAGAAAAAATAAATCCTACGTTATTTACTTTGGTGATTGGCATACATGGAACGGAAGCAGCCAGCGCTGTTGTAGTCAAACCGACAAAGCTTTTTATAGAAAGTAATTACAATTAAGTGGTTTTCCATATAAACTTATGAAGACCCGTTTTTTGTTGTTCGAGCGCTGTGATTGGAGTTGAAAATTTGTTGAACTGTCACTTTTGGATTCTGTTAAAGCAAGAAGTTTAGGATTAGCTTAATTTTAATTATCTTCAAATTTTGGTTCCATTTACAATAAAACCTTCTTGTACTTTCATATCAAAATCCACTAAATATGACACTTGGAGGTACCAAAATTTTGGATTTTTACAATAATGGAAGTATACAAACAATAGAATAGTAGTTCTAGGTAGTTTTAATATAAGTCTTATTAGATTGTCCATTAAAAAATATATTTAAATCATGTGTTATAATGGTAATTATAATTTTAATATTCTTAGGAAAATTGCCCATATTTTAAGGCTGAAAAATTCCGAGGTTTTTGGTGCACTATGCAGTTATCACAATATTGCGGTCTTTTATGAAACAGAACTGTAAAAGACGACAGTCAATTGGTAATACATTCAATTCAGTAGCAGTTAATTGACATTTATTTTAAGTGCAATTTAGTAGGTACTTCTACTAAGTACTTTAACTGCAAAATAAGCAGTTGGCAGTCAGAATTAAAATACTCACTGGAAAGTTAATAAAAGCAGTTAATTGACAAGAAGTTAATTAACTGCCGTACTTTTGACAGGTTTAAGTGTTTTATTAGAAAGTTTCTTATACTGTTGTGTAACTAAAACAAGTCAGAAAGTACTGACAATTAACTTTTACTCAAATAACTCCTTTAATAAATTATAGTTTTGCAGACAAAGTACTTTTGTAAAAAAAGTAGTCTTTTTAGTCAATTAACTGCAGTGCCAAAAAGACTGCAGTTTTGTTAACAATTGTTATCTTTCGTCGTTCCTAAGAGCAAAAACAGTTACAAAGTATAACATTATGACGTCACAATGTCGTTCGTTAAACTGTCAGAATGTTACATTTTGTGCCATGACCCTGTTATGTATTATTATTTTTTTTTTAAACTTAACAATAAGATTTTTGTGAAAAAAAGTTATCAGAAAAAATTTTAAAAATTTTATTAAATAAACTATGCTAAAAATTTTCCAGGTCTGTTTAAGCAAAACAACTAATATAGGTAGGGTTCTATTTTCACTCGTTTAGATGGAATGGGGAATTTTCTCAAAAGTTGACTTACAGCACCACACCTCCCAGTAGAGAAGAGATAATTGCCGCAATTAAAACACTGAAGAACAACAAGGCGGTAGGACTTGACGGTATTTCTGCAGAGCTCTTACAAGCAGCACCAACGACATCGAGTGAGCTACTGCATCAACTTATAACGAGGGCCTGAAACCTTGAGTGCTTATCAGAGGAGTGGAAAAGGGGAATGATCGTTAAGCTCCCGAAGAAAGGAGATTTGAGACAGGGTTGCATACTGTTGCCAATACTTTTCCTGTTAGTGATGAGTGATGTGCTGCGTGCAGCCCTGTTAAACGGAAATGGTGGAATTCAATGGAGTCTGACATCCCAACTAAAACATCTGAACGACGTATGCTTACTCTCTCATAGGATCATGGATCTTCATAAAATGACAACAAGGGTTCAGGGAGAAGCAGAAATCGTGGTGCTGAAAATTAACAAGGCAAAAACAAAAATGATCAGCCTCGGAAGTAACTCATCCGTTCAAGTCAATATTATTGGACAACCGGTAGAGAAAGTAGGAGACTTACAATATCTTGGGAGTTTTGTCTCTACCAAAGGCGGACCCGAACAAGATGTCGACAGCCGTATCAAAAAAGCAAAGGCTGCTTTCGGAATGCTGTCCAAAATATGGAGAAACAACGTTATAAGCTTAAAGACCAAGCTGAGACTGTTGCGCTCCAATGTTGAATCCGTGCTTCTGTATGGGTGCAGCACTTGGAAAATCTTAACAACTGTTGCTTGTGCAAGCTGCAATCGTTCGTGAATAGGTTTCTACGAAACATCTTAAGGATTTTTTGGCCCAACCGTATTTCCAATGAAGAACTTTATAGAAGAACGGGTCAAGAACCCATTGACAGTACTATTCGCAGACGTAAGTCGCAGTGGATTGGTCATACGCTTCGAAAAGGCAACGATTGCATTGCTGGCCAACTGAATTATTGTTTCATTCAGTTTTAGTGATATTTAGGGAAGTATTCAAAAAAACTATTTGAAATTTTATCAGTGACCCCCGTTATGAATACCGCAAATAAGCTATCTGCCCATTTTGGCGAAGTAATGCTGGTTTTCCACATTATTGACTGGACTATAATGGTTAGTGCGTTGGTTTTTCGTGAGAGCAGTGTCACATTTTTTTTTTTTTTAATTTTGTATAATAAAAAAAAACAAATATTTACGTTTAGTCTTTCACCATCTTTAATTTCTTATACTTTCAAGGACTATTCACACAATCTTAAAAACTAAACCATCTTACATTCTAAATATACAAAAAATAATATATTTTATTTAACAACAAAATAAAGTCTTAAAGCACAGTACCATATTTTTGTTTTCAATAAAATAAAATGAAAAAAATATACTTTTCAGTAGATAATAATCTTTTGGCACAGGTAGAATTGACTTGTTAACCTAGCTACTCGTACATTCTTAATTACACAGAGAAAGGAGAGATATAATTAAAAATATTGCCAGTTCACATTTCATCCGATGTAATTTCTTAGAATTGATGCTCCATCGGCGTATCCTCTTGATGAAACCCCATATGAACCTGTGGGCACTGTGTTGAAGTATCGTGGTTCAAATTGTGGATGTGATCTAAATATAAAATTCAGATTGAAATGCTAAAAATATAAAAAAAATATTAATTTAAATTTTACTTGTAAATTGGAACTGGATATGGTTTGGGAACGGGAACAACTACGGGGCGATCAACGGCCACAGGGAATGGTCGAGGAACTGGCACTGGAACTCGAACTGGGAATGGTCTTGGAATTGCAACTGGCACGCGTTGTCTGAAGAAGACACTCTTGTGGATGTATGGAGGAAGGTAGCCGAAGAAGGGCTTCTTTGGTGGTTTGGCTGGTGGTTCTGGCTCTGGTTCTGGTTCAGGCTCTGGTTCAGGCTCTGGTTCCGGTTCTGGTTCAGGTTCGGGCTCTTCTTCTGGCTCTGGCTCAGGCTCTTCTTCTGGCTCAGGCTCTGGCTCTGGCTCAGGTTCTGGCTCTGGAGCTGGTGGTGGTGGTGGGGGAGCAGCTGGAGCAGGAGCGGTATACATTGCCGTCAGTTGAATAGGCACAAATGCCGGTAGTGAGACAGTTAGTGGAACCCCAGCTGGTGGCCCTGGTGCAGGTGCAGGTTCTGGTTCTGGTTCAGGTTCTGGTTCTGGTTCCGGCTCAGGCTCTGGTTCAGGTTCAGGCTCTGGTTCTGGTTCAGGTTCAGGTTCTGGCTCAGGTTCTGGCTCAGGTTCTGGTTCTGGCTCTGGTTCTTCTTCTTCCTTCAGTGATTCCAGAAGGGCAAGAAGTTCCTTTTTCGATATTGGACTCACCCCAAGTCCACCAAGTCCATGAAGACCACCTAGACCTCCATAGCCTCCATAACCACCATAACCACCACCAAGGCCAGCACCATAGCCAAGTCCTTCCAATCCATAAATTCCACGGTTAAATCGTAACAACCGCATTCCTAGGGAGTATCCTGCCAGCCCCAGGAATAGCACAACCCAACGCTAAAAAATCGCAAGAACAATCCATGTTATATCCGAAAAGAGAGATCCTTAGAAGCAAAAAAAGAAATACTTACAATAGATATCAGCATTTTGTGCGTAAATCCTCTGTTCACACTGAAATCTCTACACTTCTTTGCTATCAACCGAATGAATTGGGTTTGATGTCAACTGGAAGCCTTCGTCCACTTTTTATACCACAAAATAGAAAATAATCATGAGCATTGATTGAAATTCAACGAGATCAGTGCTTTCGGGGGAAGGCAAAGTATAACATTTGTTGTGGCTTCCTTATCCAAGCCCAAAGTAAATGTGTATAAGGAAACACACCAATCGACTGTCAAGCATTGCCAACATCAACTTAACATATACAACGACGTTTGCTGCTCCAAATTCGAATGATTTTTTGTATTAATCTTCGGTTGTTGTTGGTTGAAACACACGCGTTCGGCGGCGGCGGCGCGCGGTGTACAGTTATATGGGCACAAGCATTTTACAAAGAGTACCATGTTATCTGTTGATGGCTTAGGTATAACAGCGCTGGATGTGGATTAAACAAGAGCGATCAACTTATTTGGGTTAACTGTTTAAGACGGAAGTCCGTCGACCGTTTGACGTATATGGTTGCTCTTCGTATCCAGTGTTTACGGGCGGTTGCGGTGCCAGAGGAATTGGTCAAACATTTTTGTGCGATCTTGTGGGTCGCTGCACCGCAGCCAGGTGAGTGAGTGCGTGTTATACAACTTTTGTGTTTTTATTTTTTTTTTGACTAAAGCTATCATCGAGGCAAACAAAACTTGTTGGCATTATTAAATTAAAGAAACAACAATGAAGAATCCTGTCAGGAGGTGGTGATATAGTGTGAATGAAAATGAGAGTTGTTAAGATCGTTATTTGCAATGTTTTGTTTTGTTTTAACGGACCCATTGGTAGTGACTTTTTTTTGAAGTTGAACAAAATCAAAATTATGTGTAACTGTGATTTGCAGTTTACTATGCCATTATTAACAAGTTTGCAGTTATCTTGTCTTTGAAGATTTTAAAAACAGGACAACCTCGAATCTGCTAATACTGTAATTTTCTTGAAAACCAAATCGAAAGTATCCGGGAAGAAAAGTTTACTAGTAGTCTCCGAGGACTATTATTTATGTGTAATTGTCTAAGGTATTCAGTTTGAAATGTCTTTGAATTAAATATAATAAAACTGGAAGCATGTGAATTTTTGGTTTGGAAAAATTTTCTTTTAATTTCATCATCTGTTAAAGACTTGAGAGCTTGAGACGTTTACATAAAAAAAAAACTAAGGTGAGAAAATTATGTAGGCTATATATTTATTTTAAAAGTTTGAAGACTTGTTTGTGTAGACGCAGGAACAAAAAAAAAAACTGTACTGTAATTGTTTTTTATGTTTGTAAGATCAAAACTTTTTACTAGGTGCACCGATTTTGATGATGTATTTAAAAGCTGGTGGTCTCCATTAAGTCCCATTTCAAATTGTTTCAGTTCTGACAATGGCTCTAGTACTGAGAGTTGAAACCATTAGAAAATAGCAAAAGCCTTAAATTTGAAGTCGGTTGTATTTCTTTTGATTATTTAACTTTCTTTTTGGGAACCAGTCGTTTTTTGTTTTCATTCAAAATTGATGCCCTTATAGTTTTTAATTTCACCTAACAACCCTATTGTATGACCTTTGCTAAAAAAAACTCTATACTTACCTTTATTTTTGAAATAATTTAACCTATATTTGTTTTTTTATAAGAACAATCAATGGCTCTTACAGGGATATGGGGTGGCAACCCTAACATGTTCTGTTTATTTCCATAAAATAATGCCTACACAAAATGTATAGCTTTATACAATTCGATGAGGAAAGTTATGGAGGTAAGCCAAAGAAAGTTTTGTCCGGCGATGCGATGGAATGATAACCTTGAATTATATTGATTAAAAAAAATCCATTTATTTTTTATATTTTAGTTCAGACTTTTAACGGCAGGAGAATTTTAGAAACTAAGTTGTATTATCATCCCTATAAGTCAAAGAGCCACCAGCCACTTTGTCGCAAGGTTGACATTTTTTTTGTAATTGATTTCGTACTAGTTGTGAGAACAAAAAGCCTACCAGGGTTGCCATTGATTTTTCAAAATGCGAAAAAAAATAACAAAACTAACCTTCTTTGCAAGGCTGAAATCTTGTATACATTTGCTTAGGTACTAGTTCAGTTAAACAAAATATGGTCCGGCAGGGTTGCCGTAAGACGAAGGGTTGCCAGACCCAGACGAGCTTAAAGTTTTTAATATAAGGAAAATTCACCACAAATTTTTAAAATTTGGTTACAGTTATTTTTATTTTTACATGACCAGTTTAATCAGAGTTTTATAATAGATAAGGGTTTCCGTAGTTCTAGGGTTGCCATACTTAAAAAAAAACTAAATTTAAACTAAAATAAAGTCTGACAGGGTTGTTGAGGGTTAAAGTGATTGCCAGATGAGATTTAAGTTTTTCTTAATATTAAAAAGTTCATTATATTATTTTATTACTTAAAGTTGGTGTTTTTTACAGGAACAATTTAATCAGGGTCTAATATTATATGTATAGGGGTTGCCGAAGTGCTTGAATTGTCATATTTTTATTTCAAATTAAATTTTAAATAGATTTAAACACGAAATCAACGTACTTTTCGAGGTCTGATGTTATGTTATTGAAATTTGATGATAGGAAACTCAATTTTTCTCATTAATTATCACCTTTATGACAGCATTTTTGTCCACTTTATTTAAATTTACACTTTTTTCAATTCTTTATTTATTTATTAATTATTAGTTAATAATAATTGGAAATCATAGAAGGTGTGTATGTGTATGTCTTGAAAAAAATTAATATAGACAAATATCGTTAAGGCAGGTTATGTCAATTCTAGCAAACCTATGAGATATTGACAGAGAGATCTTTTATACTGAGAAATTACCCAAAAACATTAAATTTTCCAAAGTGTAATATTGCAGACACAATTATTTGTAATTATTTTTTTATACGCATTTCGTCCAAGACAAACAATTTTTGTTTATTTTTCTAATTGAACGACGAATTCTTTTCAGCGTTTTTGCTAGCTGATTTCCATAAATATACAAAATAAAAATGTTAATTGTGTTTTGCTATTATTTAGGCAACATTTCAAGACCTTATATTTTAGAATCCGTTGAGAACTTTTTTAGTTGCAAGCATTTTAATGCAACAATTTTCAAAAATCTCTTGTTATATTTTTAACTTTTTTCGATGCAATTGTGGCAAGTAATTTTTTGTAATATACATTTAAAAATTATGTAGAAATACAAACAGCGTTAACACGTCCGGTCCTCCTGACTTCATAAGGGAAAATAATTTATTAAGTTGTATGCTTCGTTTTATTAAATCTCATGGATTCATGTCTTTAAAACAAAAATTCTGAAATATATTCAAGGCAGGGTTCAGGAACGTCCTCAAAAAAACAAAAAAGTACTTCATTCCTGTTAAATCTCATGAAATTTAGTGACTAAAAAATAAAAAAAGGAAGATATTAAAAGAGAAGCAGGCTAACGGGCTATTAATATAATAATTGCAAACTACGCCTTGATATTTAGAAGAGAGGCAGTAAACCTTTAAGTAGAAGGATAAACAAGATGGCACTTTAGACACAACCCCTGCCTGACACTTTATTTAGTGGTAAGGAACTCAGTAAAACCTATATGCCATATCCCAACCAGTAGGAGCAGTATCACAGTTAGGTTGAAAACATCCACATTTTTCGTTTTTGACAATAAATGGCGTCGATAGTTAAAAGTTTTAAAGCAGCATAGTGTTGTGTCATTTGTTTTATTTAAAAATGCAAGGTTATTACGTTTCCACAAACAATTCTCCATGTTATAGGTGGCAACACTTGTTTTTGTTTTCATGCTCAACTAAGTTTTAATTTGAAACAAATTTTAACCTCAGTTTTTTTGAGTTATGTATGTTATCTAATGACTTTTTATATAAATACCCTATTTTTGCTATGGATTTGAAAATTTTAGATGCAGAAAGTAAACAATTGTCAAAATTCTCAGGACGATTGAAAATGATTATAAGAACTTAACTTTTTCTTTTCTTCTTCTTTTTCTTTTCAAAAAATTCATTATAACTTCTTCAATTGTATTTAATTGTATTATCTTCAAAATGCCCCAAAAAGGTCATTCGTGCATTCATATGTAGGTTTCTTGTTAGCTTTGGATCAAAGATTATAATTTTCACTTTTGTTCAATTCAATTTATCAACCAGACCAGAAAATTATCGTAGAATTAAATTTGTCCTTGAGACGTCGCCCAACTAGACTTGTGGCTGCACCTATTCACCCGTATAACAAATCGAAAATAAATCTTTTGAACATGTACACAATTTTTAAGACATTGTGAGTTGCAGTTATCTTCTATTACCGCAATTATATTCCTTAACTTTGACATTCGTTACATCCATATAATCGGTGTTTAAATTGACAATTTACTAACCATCTTCTCCATCCAGTAGCAGACTAGATATAATGTGAATTTTCAATTCTCAATTTATAGTTCAGTAATTTCGAAATTATTATGTATTTTGTGTCCTAATGTAAGGGGTTACACAGACCAACTGCAACAGAACCAATTACCTATAGTAGAGTTCCTATAGCAGGTATAAGGATGCGAAATCTAACTATTACAGTGAGAGTCTTAAGAACAGAGGTTAGAGATTTTTTGGATGTGAAATAGGCAAAAGTCATAAACCACTGAAATGGAAGGACATGAAGCGTCTAGGTCAGAAGACGTATCTTGCAAGACAACACCTCCAAAAACGATAGATAAATGTATCGATTACCAAATTTATCATGTTGCGATTGACCGTTGGTATTTTTTCCCGCTCCAATTTGATGTATGCGCTAACATATAAATACTTGAATCACTGCTATGGCTCCAAAAAAGAATATCGGTTATTTTGAATCTTTCTTTATCTCACTGATGAAGACTCTGCCAATTGGGTTATCGATATTATGTACTAGGTTTTGCTACAAAAACAAACTTCCTGTTCGATGAAGATTGCTAGCAGCAGGCACGCATGTTGAAAGCCTTGGCGGAATAAAACCGAAAAAGCGTTGATCATTGTAAAATACAGTGGAAAATAGCAAGGAGAAAAAAGATACAATACCGTGGAAAAAAATTGTGAATTAATGGAGAAAAAAATCGTAGAATAAACAAATCGGAAAATACTGCTGAGAAATCGTGACTTACCACGAAAAATAACACATAGAGTCATAAAAAAGCACTTTGTACCAAGTTAAAAAGTGTAAAATTCAAGAAAAATATGCGTAGAAAATCATGGAAAAAAGCGTGGAATACTGGAAAAATATCGTAGAACATCGCTACAACGCGAAGCAAGTTAAATAGAAAAGCATGGAATGTTGCGGAGTTAAGTTGAAAATATGTGAATACTGCCGAGAATCATGGTAATAAAATACGGAACACTTGTGAAGATGGCGGAATACTGTAGAAAATGTCTTGAGAAGCCAATTTAAAACTTAACGTCGGAAAATACTTCAAATACCGTGGATTAATAGAAGAAAATAGAAGACCAAGGAGAAAAGCATGTAAAGGCATGGCAAAATATGCGGAGTACCTTGATGAAAGGCGAGGAGCACCGTGGAAAAAGCATGGAATTCTGTTAAAGTATCCCACACTTTTTCCGCAACTTTTAACATTTTTTCTTCAATGTTTCACACCGCAACTTTACAACTTTTTGTATTCCATATTGTTCCATGATCCTAGCATATACAACTGTATGTGGAATACTTACTTATCATTCTGCAGGGCAGGACAACCTGCGACATCTGCCGAGTCAGGTGGTATTGTAATAAATTTAAACCATTTGTTAAGCTCTTTTAAATGCTACTAACGGCACAAGTTTGTTTAAAATTATATGAAAGAATGTTGCCTAATAAAATTGACTATTTATATATTTTTTTTTTTTATCACTTTTAAGATAAAATAGGCATATTTATATCCAATAAGACGGTAACACACAAAATAATAAAATAACTTATTGAAATTCTCTTCGGAAGCTATTAGTTTCACACTTTGTTTAAAACAAAAACAAAAATAAAGAAAACAAATTAATCTTTTTAAATCTACCTCCAGTTCCTATCTGACGCCTGGCAAAATATTCTAAAATAAATCATCTCTTCCATCACGATTGCAGTAATAAAATCTGCTGATTTATATAAAAAATTTCGAACGTGATAGAAATATCGAAGAAATTCCAGAAAAAAATAAACATTACACGTCTAATAAATATAAGAACCATTATGAACATTTAAAACAATGAAAAAAAAAAGTAATAAATATGGAATTTTTGTTTATTTCTTCGTAAAATGATAACAATGCATAACTGGTAACATATACTTGCTCTTTTAGTGAAAGTGGCTCGATAGTTAAGTTTTTCTTTATTAGCTTTTCACAACACAAATTACTATAATAATTATGATTTTTTGTATTATTGACGACCGAATTAAATAATGAAATCATCCCGACTTTTAGGACCAAAACCAGAAAACTATAAGAAATCTGACGTTTTCAATATTCAAAATTTAATTAAATCTAATCATTAAAAATGTAGTCAAAAGAATATATACTAACTGAAATTCTCTGGTCAAAAGAACTAACATATATCTTTTAAATCTCCACACAATAGCTGTACTTTCATATGATTCAGTAAATTAAAGCAAAAACTTTTAACTCAAACCATCTCAAGTCCCAAGTTAATGTAACTTCTGGCACGCTTATAGGTACATGAAGTCACAAACAAACGAATGGACCTTATTCTATTATACGTATATTACAATGAATCTATCAATCACCACTTTTGTGGGTTTTATAGCTCTGTTACTTCCGAATACACTAAATTATTCATAAATTCCACAACATTCTGAAATTCTTGGTTTTCTTTTTCAAGCAGAATAGATATGCTATGTCAATATTATAGTTTGTCATGTGTTTGCTAAAACATAAACTCTTAAATTAAATATCAAGGATCAGGAAGAAAAGGATTTCTGATTGCCCAAATACTCATGTATACCATTGACCTATTATAACAGTGCTAAGAAAACAGCTCGAAAATCAAGTTGTTACTACAATTCCTTCAAAATCTAAACGCCACACTTAATCATGGTGCAAAAAGTCTTCGAATTCCGAGTGCGAGTTGTAGGAATAATAAATTCTATATCCCTATTTTTCACAGCTGTTGGCTTCCCAAAAAATATACCTACATGCCATACATTACCTACCAACTATAAGGGATCAGAAAGTGCTTTTTGTTGTTGTTGAGTATAAATGAAATCGTCAGTCAGGATAAATAAGGACAATCTGTTAAATAACTTAAAGTTACAACCAGAGGCTATTATATTATACAAAATCCTGACGTCATGAGAGTCCTAAAGAATAAATGACAACACTCTGGAAGCAATTTATTCAATATTTTTTATAAGAATGCGTATGGATGTCAAATTCTTATATTTTTTATATTATTAGAAAACCACAAAACCACAAACCTAAGTGACCTGACTGACTTGTGGTTGACCAATAGCCAAAGTCAAAAGACTGGCTCCACATCAAAAAGATAAATCTTTTATATACAAAAAAAGGTTGAATAAATTTGTTTTCAGCAGCATGGTTTTATTTTTATATATCATCCATTTCATTTTGATGTGGGTTTTGATGTATTTCATTCAAGGATCTATCGATTGAATATAAATAAGCTGCTTTTTCTTTTTTTTTTTGTGGTAAATAATTTCCCAATTTATTTATGAAACTTTCAAAAGCACTGTTACATTTTAGAATGTCTGTTTTTTTTTATTTTGAACAGAGTACAAGACAAACATCAACATGCATCATGTCTGAGAAAATAAATATGAAGAATATTATTTAGAAATAATGTTTTTGCTTCAATTGAGCGAACTTCAAGAATGAAGAAAAAACTGTGTAGAATAGGAGAATGTAGCTAATAATGAGACATTTGGGAATAATGCGAATATTTGTACGAAACGAAAAAGACAATCCGTAAAACTGTAATGCTCCTTTCCCGAAAGACCTAGAAGCGTCCAGGAATCCAGTGTTGATTTTCTAATTCTCAAAACTATTCTAAATATATTTACTTCCTTAGAATTTCTAAGTAACATGACCAGATCATGAATCAAAGCTTAGGACATTGACCAAGAGCCGAGAGCAAATTTTGGTAACGGAGATGTAAATCCACGAACATGTATAATGAGTCCTTAGGGTGGTGAGGTGATATCGAAATCAAAAGTCTGGCAGGTATATTTTTTTCGCCAGGACTGAGGGTGAGGTCAAAAATATTTACTTAGCCAAACAACTGAACCTTAGCCCACATTCTCTTATGCCAGAAGGAAGTAAGTATTCATCTTTACTATAATTTCAAGGAATGAGAAAAAACTAAACTTGTATTTGGAGTTGGAGGTCACACAGATTCAACGAATGAAGAAGTGAATGAAGTATCGAGCGGGGTAGTGCCTGGAATCCAGATTGAAATAGTGAGTGAAAGGTGACTTAGTGAGCTTAGTCAAGAGTCAGTCACTAAACTCAGTCAAAGAAGTGACTAATTATTAACCGAGTAGAGATTGATTAGTTATTATACTAGTTCAAAAAAAAAAATTAGGGTATGTACCTATTAACAGATGTTTCAACTGAAGATATGACTGAAGAGATCATTGGAGGAATTGCTGATTTTGTGACTGATTGAATGGTGGGTGAAGTGGTAATCGTTGAATGATTGGTGACTTGAGCGTTGGCTGGAGTAGTGATAGAAATGACCACTAGAATGGTGTTGTGACTTCAGTACCTATTGACTGGAGGAATTAGTGAAGTCGTGATTGGAATGGTGAGTGAAATGGTGACTAAATGCCGACTGAATGGTGATTTTGTGGTGACAGAAGCTTAAGTTTCTGTGGAAATAGTGGCTCCTAAAATCATCTGCTCAGAAGGCCCAATTAGCCCAGTTGGCCCCATTTTCATATCAAAACTCTTGTGATTAATTTTTTGGTAAAATGTGGTTCTAATCAAGGAAGATAAAAACTGTTTGATCACTTATCAGTGGGATGGTAAAAGACCGCCAAACGTTTAAATTGTCACTTTCTTAAAGTCGCAAAAGGCCAAATACAAGGCCTTGTCACTTGCTCTTATGTCACGGCACCTAGTCGTCACTTAACAATTTGTCACGCAGACGATCGCTATATTGGGTTCTGATTACTATTCAGAAAGTTAGAGCCTGTAGACAAACTTTGTCTAACAGTGAACTCAGTGTGCAAGTCGCTTGCTAGATTTACTCACCTGTTGCCTTATTGCCTCTTAATTGTTTGTGCAAAGGTTCATAGTGTGATTCTGACCAAAACAGATAAGAACTTTTTAACTACTGATCAGTGGATAGCGGCTACGTAACAGAGGTCACAGGCTTGAGCTTAGGTTCCCGCATTTAGAATTTCATGGTCTGAGGGCGAGAGAGAAAACACAATATGAAAGGCTATTATCTACTCAAAAAGGGTTTTTCTGCATATCACTCGCTTCACTCCGTTTCCCTGACTATTATAGTCTGTTCCAAGCCGAAATCCTGGCGATCAAAGAGGGCCTATCTTGGCTCAAAGAAAACGTGATATCCAAGATGTGTATTAGTATCTTCTCGGATGGTCCAAGAAGCCCTTTAATCACTCGGTTCAGTTGCTACAAATTCCTTAACTGCCCGAAACTGTCAATCGTGTCTTTTGGAGAGTGCAGAACAGTTCAACATTCACCTATTCGGGGTGCTTGCCGGGAAACAGAGGCCAAGCCGACGAGCTTGCCAGGAATATTGGAATACCCACCACTAACTTGTGATAAAATAATATGCCATAACTATGACAAACAAAAGATAAACTACTACTTGTCTAGGGATAGCACAGATCTGGCCTATAGGCACTAGATCCGAAACGTTCCTAATGCTTGATGATTAGGAGTCTTCTCAAATAATTTCTGCAAAAGCTGCATGGACAAAGAGGAAGAGGAAACAATCCGTCCTTTCCTAAAGATTTAAGGAGGACTGACATACACAATCTCCATCGTTTGAACAAAAGCTCCAACTGGCGTAATTAGAGGAACTTCTTCACTTGATATATGATTGTTAGCCTAAGTGTCTCAGCGGTTTTTCTGACATCCACTTTTACTTAACCTAACCTAAGAGCCATTGCTTAGGAATATTAGTAAATGTTAAATTTTCTTATTGGAAAAGCTGTTTAGATCGGTCTTCTAGAAACAGAGCACCTAAGGCTTGGTGTCTTAGATTGGGATGGGGCTGAACAATTGCAGAGGAAATGCTCTAGTCTAGAAATGTTCCTGTTTTGCCTTGCCGCTACTACAGCGGTTATTGTTTTTATAGTGGTTTTTTGCTGCATGCCCGCCTGTCGGCCAGTCCCCTGTGCTGTGCATTAGAAATACTTACCCATCTTTTCATCCACTAAACATTTATTTCTCCATTAAATAGGAGAATATTTTAATTAAATGTAATCCGATTGATATCTGAGAATGCTAGTAGATGACTTGTTTCCAAATAAATTACAAATGTAGGGATCTTTATTGGTAAAATGAAAAGAAACTTCTCAAGAACTGTGATAACGTCACAAACTTAAGAACAGTCTGAGCTCTGAAGTATCAATCCTCATTAAATAGATTACTTCAAAATACTAGACCGTAAATAACTTACTTGGAATCCTGCTTCGAATCTGAGTCTAATGAATATTTTCTCTGCTATTTTGAATTTCTATTTCTCCATACTTAAAAAAAAAAACATACTTTTCCAGTGAACCATGTAAAGATTATCCATTTTCATTATACTTTCATCTGAAATTCCATTTTGTACTGAATAGTGTTTCAAGAATTGAAATCAAATTAAAAGCGGCTATAAGATTTTGCTTTCTAGGAGAAAATCTAATGATTAAAAACAGTATTCTTACTTTTTGTCTTATCCTTTCCAAGGAAAAAAAAAAAAACACAATTAAGAAGCTTTGATGTTCCTAGTATTCAAAAATTTCCCTTACTTTCTTGTTTCATTTAAATCATTGTGACTCCCATTTTATTACAAATAGCAGCAATTGTTTTCATTTTTAAGGACGTCCCTAAGTTTGTTGGTACAATCAAACAAAAAAATTCCTACTCAAACACAGGAAAAGGTATAAACCAACCCAAAAAACTATTCACCTGTAAAAAAGCTATTTCTTAAAAGAAATCGTCTTCAATTAATTGAAGAACGGTGCTCCACAGGTTAGAATCTTAAAATAAAATTTAATTACAATTTACCTACCTACCATCCCAAAGGACCTTTGTCGTTTTTGAAATAATGAAAAGATATACAAAATGCCAAAACAGCATCAAGTGCTACTTCCTGTGGCAAGGCGTTTGAAGAAACACGCACAGCTAACTTCTGTATAAGTGTAAGCAAAATATTGTTCATCATTTTGTATGGCTCCAGTCAATTGGATACTCGATTGCTAAAATAGATAATAAAATTGTAAAAAAAAAAAATTATCCCTCACAGAATTATGTTGATTTGAATGAGTATCAGACTTCATTTTCCGCTCAAATGAACTTGAGTATCTATACTCTTGACATCAATTTAATTGATTGGCTATCAAATATTTCTTTTTTGTGTACGCCTGACCTTAATTGGATTAACCAAACTCTAAATTGTGTCTTAAATTTTGTCAATTTCCTCGAAATATGATATTATGAATAAATATTTTCCAGACGGTTTATCGAAGCTTTTGGAATGGCAGACAACTTCTTCGTTTTTTTTTTCCTCAAACAAAGAAATTCTCCTCTAAATTCTAATAAAAGTCGGTTTTTACTTGTCGTTGTGCTGAGAATGTAAATGGAAATTTTATGTTTCGGAAAAGTGAATGTGTCTCTTCTGGTACGAGTTGTTCCTGAAAAGCATAAACATAATACACTCGAGTTTTGTTGGCACAAGGATGGAAGTGAGATCCTTAGGATTTTGGGGAACCTTTATAGAACTGTTAGCATAGAATGTGAGGTGAAATAAATTGTAAGAAGATGAGGTGCTGTTTCAGACAGTATGTTTTTTTTTTTATTATTCTATAACCTAAAGGTGAATGTTTATTCTTAAGATTAGGTATAAAATACATTTAAATTTCAAATAAATAAAAAGTTCATCAAAAAATATTTCTATAAACGAAATGGAGGAAGAAAAAGAAGAGCTAAAATGTAATAAATATAAATTAAGCTTAGATTTTTCATTTTGTAGAAAAAAAACGGGTGATAATGTTGAACTTAAATATAATTTGTTCACTTTGCAAGCAAGCCTTTCCTCATATTCTTCGGGTTGGTAGCAATAAAAACATTAACGAGTATACTCGTCAATCAAGATTATGAATACAGTTTTTGATCCTAACCTTATCATAATCTTGAAGATGACGAAAGAAATTTATTTCCTTACCTACAGTTGGATGGGACATGAATTTTACGATTGAGAAGAATCAATCATAATTTTAATCTTTTTACAAAATTTCCAATCAAAAGTTTTCTGCAGATAGCCTAAGAGTTGGTGAATTATTCAGTGAAAATGTTTTATGCTGCATGAAATTTGTGTACAATATTCTAGCTATCTTTAAACAGGGTCTTATGTCTACATTTTCTTATAGTTTAAATTGTAAAGATTAAACTGTTTGACCAATTTGAATGGGATATAACTTAATCGAAAGTAAAATTTGGAAGGTAATTACGCTAGTATCTGGAGTGAAATCGCTATCAGTGAGAAATTTGAAACAGTAAAATCATAAAAGTAGATTTGAAGAAAAGTTTAAATGAGGATTAAGTATTTTTTTTAGAAAACAACTTCTACAATAACAACTTGTCTTTTTATTTTGATATTAATAACATCTTATACTATACTAGCCGACTAGCAGACTAGTGCCACAGCCACTCCATGTTTTCAGCAGGTAAAATTTGATAAAATTATTGACAGGATAAGGGTGGTGAGAAAATTAAAGATAAATGGTATATCAAAGGGAAAACATACATTGCCCACCAACAAATTGGTGGAAAGGGGGTGGGTGGTCAGTCGAAATCGTGTTTTTTTTAACGATTTCTATCAAAAGTCTATCCTTTCGAAAAAAGTGTAATGCACGGCTTTAAAAAGATTTTTAGCTTTTGTTGGAATATTTTTTCTATATAGCCTCAAGAATATTGTGAAAAATGCCAAAAATATTTTTTTTGTATTCAAAAATTACACCATGTTGTAGCCTGATATTTCAAACACCTCAATCTTTAAAATCCGACAAGAAACAACAAGATTACAAATTTTATAAGCGAACCATCTCGAATCCATTTGTGAGCCAACGGTACCGTTCTCCAGTGGGTGCCGGCCGATTCCGACGACCAAGCAGACAATTTAGTTGAATTTTGTTGAATTTCGGATAAAACTCTTTTCAAGTTTGTGAAGCTTTTATAGCATGCACAGTTATGTGTGATATATCAAATTAAAGGTAATTTTATCGTGATGCTCAGTAAAATCATAGTTTTTTACAGTTATATCGGCTCACAGAGTACAAAAAATTGTGAAAGTTTGTACAAGAATGCATTAACTTAAAATCTAATGGCTGTGTAAATTTTATGTTTAAAAATGTAAAAATAAAAAAGATAAAAATAAAATACTGTTGGAAATGCTCAAAAAACTTGGACTGAAAAATCTTGTTCTTATTGTTATTCATTGAAAAAAAAATGTTAAAAAAGCTATTTTTTTTACACGTTTATATACAACACATAAGCCTAAAAGCCATTTTGACAAAATATTTTTCGCGTTATTGCCTGATTTTTAAAATCAATTAAACCATCCACATAAACTTTCAAAAACGTATTTGTTTTTTAAAGCTGAAAAAGCCGTTATGGAGCATTTAATGTGAAATCCGTTTTAACCGCCATATTTTCTTTTTATTATTTTTCAATGTACATACAAATTTTTTCAAGAAATTATCAACTGAATCCATAATTGCATCATTTTCAAACGTCTAAAAAATATTTGATATTGGAAAATAATTTTTAATTTGATAAGTTGAATTTTTAGAATTTTTTATTTGATGAGAAATCCTCATTATTTCAATTTATCTATTCAATTAAATTTATTTCATAATTCTAACCCATATAGTTTTCGAGATGTACAAAAAAAGATGTTTGTCTTTTGCCCTATTTTACCCTAACTTGCCCGTGGAATTTCGAAAAATTACGTCGTATCAGAACCTAACATTATACCATCTATCTTTTGGTGTATTTAGTTTTTTTTCTATCACTTATAGTGTAGAAAATAAATCAGTCAGACTATCAATAACAATGGCTGACATCTTTAATTTAATAAATTTATTGTTTTCACACAAAATAAAAATAAAATAAAATTTGTCTACAATATTTTTACGATATTACCTTCTACTCAATATGTACAGACACTAATATGTACAAATTCCAATTAGTAAATTGAGTAGCTTGTTTATTTCCTTTAATTTATATCTATCCTTGCGAAAAATAACCAAACCAAAAAACTTATTAAAAATTCAAAAACATAATCTCTTGTATCATTATCGTTCAATGGTTGTGATTTTGACCTTAACGACTTGCGAAGTTTATCCTTAGCAACGGTGTTAATTCCATGGCTTCAAATAATGGATGTGTTTTTGGATTTTTATTTAAATTATCATCGGATGCTGAAAGACTTTTATTTTCAACGCATAAAAGTTTTTCATTGAAAGTTGTAGTGAAAGCAACAACTTTCATATCAGTGAAGCGAATATCAAACGAAAAAAGCTACAATCTATTTAGCATCACATTCACATTGCATGTAATTTTCCAACTAAACGACAATCAAAACACTATATTTTATATTAGACTGAAAATATGTTGTGGAAAGAAATTTGGAATAAGTGAAATTTGGCGAATATCAACATAAGTTTTAAGCTTTTCAAAGTTTAATGTTAGTTTTTAGTGTCTAGTCTTATTTTTAGTGTTTCAAAAAAACAAAAACCGTTTTTGAGGTAGATAGTAGGTACCGTTATGTCAACACTGAGTTTTTTTTTTGTTCATATTGCAAATTCAAAATACGAGATTTTTACTGTTTGTGGTATTATCTGCGTTACGAAGTAGAGTAGATGCACAAAGACTAACTAATAAAATCAGGGATCTGAATTTCTGTGAAAAATTAATTTTTGGCAAACCAATAACGATTTCGCAGAAAATTCTCTAGAAAAGTTTTTGTTGCAGAACTTTGTCGTTAATAAATATGAGAATTTTTAGTAATTAAATAATTTAATTGCTTGTCTTTTAAAAAGATCATACAGAAGGTGGAGTTTTTGTGATTTGTGGTGGTAAGGTGCTCTTACACTTGAAGGATTTGGTCAAAAGCTTGAAACCTTACTTAATCTAATTAATTAAAAAAAATCCACCTTCCTCAAAAACATGCAGGTGAGTTTAAGAACAATTGAATCGATGTGTGTAAGAACCGTAGAAGTTAAATTTCTTAATTTTAAAAACAAACAAATATAAAAGAGTTTAATAGAAAAAACTACCAACTTTTTTGAAAAAATGTAGGGGAAGGGGGGGGGGGGGGCATTTGCAGATTTAACCCACCTTTAAATTATTCTCTACATTTTGTTTTTAATTGCTAGATTTCGGTAGTTACCCACTTACTACTGTTGTATGTTAAAATAAAAAAAATAATAATAAATAAATAAACATAAAAAACAACATTTGGACAATTGACTTAAACAGCTTCTTAATTTTTTTTTAACTCGTAACAAAATATGCCAGAAGAATAGGAGAATAGAAGAGCCGCTGTTTAAAAAAAAAACGTTTTTTGTATATAATACTTACTTACATACTTAGGTCCTCAGACCTTGAAGAGTCCGTTGTGATCATAGGACCTCCACTACTCCTACGCACCATCGTGTACGGTTTCTGGAAATATAACGAAGATCTCTTCAACTCTTCCCTAGCTGTGCAGATTCACTTTCGTGTGTCCTGTGCCATGTGATTCTCGGCCCACCCGATCCTCTACCTGCCTGTGTGAGTGGGTGCCATTGCATCGCTTGGCCAGCAATGCAATCGTTGCCTTTTCGAAGCGTATGACCAATCTACTGCCACTTACGTCTGCGTATAGTACTATCTATGGATTCCTGACCCGTTCTTCTATGAAGTTCTTCATTAGAAATACGGTTGGGCCAAAAAATCCTTATGGTGTTTCGTAGACACATATTCACTAACGATTGCAGCTTACTTGTGACAGTTGTTAAAATTTTCCAAGTGCTGCACCCATACAGAAGCACGGATTCAACATTGGAGCGGAACAATCTCAACTTTAAGCTTAGGTATAGCGTTATTTCTCCATATTTTGGACAGCAATCCGAAAGCAGCCTTTGCCTTTTTAATACGGCTGTCGACGTCTTCTTCGGTTCCGCCTTTGATAGAGACAAAACTCATAAGATATTGAAAGTCTTATACTTTCTCTACCGGTTGTCCAGAAATATTGACTCAACCCTTGTTGTCATTTTATGAAGATCCATGATCTTATCAGAGAGTAAGCACACGTCGTCTGCGTAGTCCAGATGTTTTAGTTGGGATGTCAGACACCATTGAATTCCACCATTGCCGTTTAACAGGGCTGCACGCAGCACATCACTTATCACTAACAGTAAAAGTATTGGCAACAGCATGCAACCCTGTCTGACTCCACAATGGACTTCGAATTCATCCGACGACCTTCCTCTATGTAAAACGCGACATTTGCATCCATCGTAGGTTGCTTTAATAATAGCGACTAACTTATCTGGAATGCCTCTCTTGCGTTAGGTAATCCAAATAAATTCTCTATTAACACTATCAAACGCTTTTTCAAAATCAATGATCGATATTCAATGCACTGTTCAATTATGATCCGCAAGGTGTTAATGTGGTCAACACAGGATGAACCAGTGCGGAAACCTGCTTGTTCGGCGTCGCTTTATTGGCTCTAATACAATTTTTGCTGCTGTCTAGGCAACCGCAGGCAGAACGCAAATCCATCTCCAGTTTTCACACTCTTTTCTTCAAGAGTTTGACGGTCATTCCCTTTTTCCACTCATCTGCGAAGCACTCAGAGTTCCAGGCTCTCGTTATGAGTGGATGCAGTAGCTCACTTGACTTCATTATTAATTATGAAGAAAGTTATTGCCGTTTACTTAGTGAAGTGAAGCATCCACCGGCCGAGCTACCTACCTTTAAATTTTTGCACATTGTGTGTGAACCCAAGAATTACATTTTCGGAACATTTTTATGGCACCCCTGAGTTGGGTTCTTAGTAATAAGATAATGTGTAAAATTTCGCTTGATTTCGGCAACTTTAAAGGATACCAACAGATACTTTTTCACATTTTTTATGGAAATAATCTTGTCGAAATCAAACAAAATTTTTCACATAATCTTATTTTAATACCAATAACCCAACTCAGGGGTGCCTGGGCAATTTTTTAAAACTTTAATTCTTAGGTCCACCGATAATGTGCAAGAATTGAAGGGTCGGTAGCGACCCCTTAAATATTGTCAAAATCGTATAAAACCTTACATAAAATTTTATTTAGGCACATAGAACACATTTAGGCGAGTGCCCCATTAAATTTTCTGAAATCAAGATTTAAAGAAGCACCCTAATGTTTGTAGTAAGAAAATAGGATGTGCGGTTTCGTCCCATGAAATGTAACCGAATAATGAACTTTATCGTTGGAAAAATATCCACTAGTACTTGTTTTGCTTTGTGAGTACAAGTCTATTATGCGTTTTTCACTCAAAGAAATATGCAGCACAACTTATAGCTCACAGGAACAAGTTTCTGATTGTTTCGTTTGTCCAGAGAACCAAGAACCAAAAGATTACCTACATCGAAAAAACTTGGGTGAATAATATCTCCAACTATATAATTGTGTAGGTCACTAGGTGTTTTACCTATGGGATGGAGCCCATTCAAATGTCAAATCTTCTTTAAAAGAAAAAAAATCTAAGTAATTTGTCCATAAATTAGTTAAAAGTCAATACTTGTCATTTTATAAAATATATGGTTTATTATACTTTAATGAATTTATGCAATCGTTTACCATAAACACGTACAAAAATAATTACTGTCATAATTTTCATTGGTTTTCTAAGAATGAAGTCAAATCCCTTCTTTAATTTATCTCGGTTTTTATTCTTTCCAACTGGGAGTTCCAATAAAGGACAGTTTCCCATTTGAACTCAATATTTTAGAATTTCTTACCCAAAGTTTCTGCTATTTCCGGAAACAAATTTCCCTCACATAGAAATAGGATAACATTATTTATGGATATCTCTTCCACATCAACAAAAGACATTACATTTATGTACGTTCTCTAGAATCTCCAAGTAAGAATTCCACAATTCATCTGAATTCTTCAGCCACACCCACCATCAGTCATTTTGATGGATGATCACTTTGATAATTTTTTTTAAACATTTTCTATATTTACTTGAAAAATGGAAAACCTCTAGAGACCATTATTATTTGGAAAAATCATTTCGATAATTTAAAATAACCCAAGAATAAATTGTTGTTATTATCAACTTTCTTTATACCAAAGGGATATTGTCTTGAGGCTATATTTTCATTATCATTTTCTTACCAATTAAAAAGTTTCCACGACCACAAAAAAAGACCCCTATTCTTTATAATAGGTACCTGCGCCTCATCGAAGTCTTCATTGGAATTTAATTTACCAAAACTTTTCTCTAGAAAGGTTTTTTCAAACAGCTATTTTAAATGGAAGAGTTATTTTTAGAATCCTTTTTCGTTGTCGTCGTTAAAATAAGAGGATTAATTGAGCTCGCAGAGTTTTCATCAGGGGAAGGAATGTAATATTGAAGCCAAAACCCACTCGGGTATTGATTATAATGATTATATGTATGGCGTTGTGAATCCTAATTATTCTGAACTACAAGTTATATTATTAAAATTCCTATTTTGTTGATGAACAAAAGAGTTTCCGTTTCCTGTCAGTGGCCATTTTATATTACTAATTTGTTTTCAAAAGGTTTTGCTTTTGACTGAGTGGTTTACTATCATGGATCTTTTCACTTTGACAAATAAAAAGATAATCATTGTTTGGAATTTTGAAAATAACATTTAAATTGTTTAACTAACGATGATAAAGATTTTGAGCAATTAGTTATTTTATAAGTTTCATCAGTATAATAGAACGAAGTTTTTGGTATTCCATTTATTTTAATTGTTTGTTGAGAAATAATTGAATTCTAGGGAACTCAACCTTAATTTTGACAATTTTAGCATTCTATGCACTTAACAAACAAAATGATGTACTGTCATCAGATATTTGATGGAGGACTGAAAACGATTAGCAGCTGAAAGAATAGTCGGTGGGGCACAAGGAAGAAATTGTGCTTGGCTACCCGCAGAAATTTAGGCAAAAATCGACAAAAGAAAACAACTAAGAGCTCGTATCGTTACTAATCGAACAGCAGAGAGAAACGATCTAGAGTCTTCATATCACATGAAGATGGGAAAAGTTTACTGTAGCGTGTTTCGACGCATGACAAGCGTAACCACTTCAACGCATTAGCTGAAGAAGCGTAAGAGGCCACAAATCGGTGCGATAACAGAACTGTTTTTAAGTATCACTAAAGAGCTCACCGGTGTACATTGTACAAAGCTCAAAACAACATCCGGAGAAAGATGTAGATGGTTTTGTGCTTCATTCGGATGAGTGACCAGCTCCGAAGGTAGAACTCGACGGTATTCCTGCATAGCTCTTACATGCAGCACCAATAACATTGAGTACGCTACAGCATATAGAGAGGGCTTGGAACTCTGAGTGCTACCCGAAGAAAGGAGATTGGTTGCATTGTGAAAACTGGAGATGGATTTGCGTTCTGATCCACGGTTGCCATAATAGCAGCAAAAATTGTGTTAGAGTGAATAAAGAAACATCTAGAAGACACACTCGAAGCCGAAGAAGCAGGCTTCCGCGCTGGTTCATCCTTTGGTTGACCACATTAACACCTTGTAGATTACTTATTGAGCAGTGCGTCGAATATCGATCACCACTACACCTGCTGTTCATTGATTTCGAAAAAGAATTCGATGGTGTCAACGGAGAATTTATTTGGGCTGCCTTCCTCAGGGGGTCTTCCTTAGGTAAGTAAGTTGTTATTAATAAAGTAGCTGACAATTGATGCAAATGTCAAGTATTCCACATATAGGAGGGTTGTTAGATGAATTCGAAATCCAATGTGGAATCAGGCAGGGTTTCATACTATCGCCAATACTTTTCCTGTTAGTGATAAGTGATGTGCTGCACGCAACCCTGTTGGAAGGAAATTGTGGAATTTAATGGAATCTTATATCCCAACTAAAATATCTGGAATATACGCGGACGACACGTATGCCTGCTCTCTCATAGGATCATGTATCTCCATCACATGACTAAAAATGTGGAGGGCGAAGCAAAAATCATGGGGCTGAAATTTTAACAAGCATAAAACAAAAATGATCAGTCTCGGAAGAAACTCATTTCAAAAATTATCCAAATTTCGCTATTAAATGCCTTGATATGGGTGTTTTACATAATGTTGATTACGTCCATAAAATTTTTCTGAATTTATTTTTTTTTGTTTTTGCTGAACTGTTAAAGTGTAAACTGTTCGACTGTAAGTCGAAACAGGCTCAGAGTATAAATTTGAAATTTCGCTCATATTTCAAAATGGCTCCTCATCTTTAAAAGAAAATTATATTTCTATGTCTTTTCCCAAGAACTTTTTCTTATGTCAACAATTTTTATTCTTGTTTGTAGGTAATAGTTACTTCGGGAACGAGTTGTTGGGCAACAATGTCATTCTTGAAAGAATTTTTTAAAAGCAAAAATAGTTGACACAACAATTTCCGTTCTTGATAACACTCCACCAAGACCCCCCCCCACCCCTCTCCCCAAATTTGTGGAATAAAACAAGAAAAGATTCATTTTCTTAAAAAAAGAAAAAAAAGAGCGTTATTTTCTTGCCATAAATTCTTCTAAATATATATTTTCAAGAATAGATTCCAAAGTTAAATATTATTTGCGCATTGCCCAAGAAAATAGGAGTTCTTAAACAATACATAAGTGATAGTAATTTGCAAAAAAATATCTAGTAAATAAGGCAATGAGTAGCTTTAATTAAATTAAGAAAAAAACATGACATATTGAATGTTTTATTGCGACCATATCACGAGGAAATTGCCGTAGCAAAAAACACTATCTGACTACATCAACCACGCTAACGAAAAAATAATCTTACAATATGTTTATTGAGAGAAGCATTGTGCTCATTCTTATTTGTTTCATGATTCTCCATGCTATTTTCTGCGGTGTTCCGCAAGGATCAACGGTTTTTTCTGTTGAATTACAAGGTATTCCACCTTTGGGTCTGTGGAATTAAATATTTTTATATTTGCTGCTTTTTCAACCATCATCGAAACAAATCCTTCTGTTATTTTTTAGCTTAATTATTTTTTCGGTGAACCTAATGCCATGAATACAGAAATTTATTGAAAATTTGCATATAATTTGACTACAGCACCATCTAATTCAAATTTTCTATAGCATGAACCTTTGCGGAGTTTATTTACATCAACTTCCCAATTTCCCACTTACGGTATTTCTAGTCCATTGAGTAAAAAAAAACAAACAAACAAACACAGAATTGTTCAAGCTCCATAGGATTTACAAAGGACTTAGAACAATTTTGCTTTCCACCGTCGATATGTGCATAATATATCCTTTCATTTTGCATTTGGTTTTTCCGAAAATAACAAAGGGTTTCAGAAAAAAACTTGAAATCAAAAAAAAAAAAATAGTGCTCATAATTGTGAAACGGATAGTGCTGTGTATGTAAGTATATGCAGCTCGAAGTATCAGTCTCTACTGTTTTTTTTTTTTCTCTAGTATTCTTACCATTATTCCATGAAATTTTATTTCCATAAAGAAAACACATAATTTGCTTTAATTTTGCTGAAGCAACATTTTTATTTAAAATAATTTTGTTAGTTTCTTTTTTCTTTTTTTGTTGATTTATAGAAGATATCAGATTATTAATAATTTTGTTTTCTTATTATAAATATCATTTCTTTTCGTTGGTAATCTCCTTTAAAAGATCACATCACAATCACAACTCTTTTAAAAACTTAAACAACTAAAGGCTTATTCTAGAGGTTTCTACTTGTCAATAAATAAATTAACAACTGACAGTTGAAGTTATTGATAGAATAGTTTGTGACTCAAACCAAAGTACCTACAGTATATATTTAATAAGAGAGTACTCTGATGATGATATACCTACAAAGTTTCTCTCGAGCATAAATTTCTATTAGAGCATTTTCATACTGATAGTTTGGTATCAGTCAGAATTTTCTGTCATTTAATTTTATTGACTAGTCGAAACCTAGCATAAAAGTTTTTTTTTTTTATTTATTTTTTATAAATTTTAAACATTTTTTTTTTATACATTATTTACAAAGATTGCGTAACAAAAGCAGTCCAAAAACTACAATAATATTGATAATTTGGTAGTAAAAAAAAAAAAATAATTAAAAAACAAAAACAAAAAAACTAATAACAGTAGTTACAACAATTATATAATGTCCTTGGACTCACATCACTACGTGCGAGTATCCGGTGAGTAATGTACGTGTAGAAAACTTCTACCACCACCACAACGTTTATTGTTGCTCGACGAACTGCGTAAGGACGGTTCCAGTTCCAGTTCCAATTCCAGAGCATGTTAAATGCACGTTTCGTTGTTTTTTATTAGATTCTCTTGGGCATCGTTTTCAGTGTAGACTTTGGGGCGTCCATTAACGTTTTTGTCTACAACGACGACAAGATTAGTACTGTGGTTGTTTTGGTCCTGTTTAAGGTTCTGAAAGCAAAAAAAAAAAAAAAAAATTGTATTTATGAATATTCAAGTAGGGTACCTATTTGGAGTATATAATACATATCTGTGTGTTGTGTGTAATGTAAACAAGGACTCGTACAAGTACCAGAAAATTTATATGGATTTGACATTTTTTTAAAGTAAAATATATTCAACGAAGCGTGGGATACGAGTTACTTGTTTTTAGATTTTTTTTTTTTTTTTAATGATATGTCTTCAGCATTCGTTCTGTAATTCTTTTTGCCATCAAAGAAGAAGGAAGTGATTACCTACATGTGTGTGCCAGATAGGAATGTGACTTTTTTTTGCTTTTTTTTTTTTTGTTAGCTGATATGAGGTTCTGTTCATGGTTTGTTAAGTATATGAGTTCAAAATTTATTGTTTAGCCAACCGAAACATGGAGAATAAAAAGGATCACATTATGCTTTCAGATATTAGCTACTACAGCTAATACGTTTATTTTTGGCAGTTTTGTTTTCTAATCAGAAAGAAAATGAAACAATCTACTTTAGCACGACTCAGCTGCTTTAAATATGTATTCTAATTATAATATTTGAATAGTTAACTTGGTTTTATTAATAAATTCAGGGTTAGTATTGCTTACTTTTAGAAACAAAATAATGGAAACCAAAAAATGTAATGGCCGAAATATCCTTTTTCACGCTAGAAGTCACTTTGGGGATTATGAAAAACTAACTCTTTGCATGAGCAGTTTAATATCAGATATGAAATCAGCGATTAAATGGTAGGAATTATGCCTGCATACAAATTGGCCTACTGTGTTTTTCTCTTACCAAAATATTACTTATAGCTTTGAAGTTTGAAGATAAGGTATTGAGAAAGTGATCTTGATAAGGACTCATGGGAAATGGTAATAAGTACCTACCTAAGTGCATCGGTCGATGCAAGTTCTTTAAGCAAACCAGACAGAAGACACATTTATTTTTCCAAAAGAAAAAGCAGGAGCATACGCAAATGCTGGTCAGTGTTATAAAACAACAAAAAAAATCTTCTAAAAGAATTTTCCCTTATTGTAGAATGAAAATATAGAGAATGCTTGCTACTGTGCCGAAGGTCGGTAGAAAGCTCCAACTGAAAACATTGGCATAAAAAAGAGAATTTTTTGTAATAATAATCAAATATTTTTGAAACGTATTGTTGGCACTTTTTCCTCGAGTCTGAACGAAATCCAGCAAGTAATTCTGCTTGAAATCACATATTTTTCATTTATTAGTAATAAAACTAGCTCTACTAACCAAGTTGCTTTTAACTAGTAGTTCACTGCAAAAACTACTGAATTTAATTGGAAAATGATAAATTTCAGGAGAACTTGGTAAAAAAAATACACTGCATATATCTGAGGCCCCTCCGGTAGGTATTGTTTTTGTGACCAATTTCACCCGATATTTATCATTGTGCAATTAGATTCTGCAGTGATCTACCAGGTTAAATTATGACTTACCAGTTTTAGCCGAAACTTAGCAGTTTTGCAGTAACTACCTACTCCCCAGCGTAATTTTTAATTCAATGGAATATCTCGCCGCACAGTGGAATGAAATAGAAATATAGTGCGCCAAAACTAGTTTATGATGAATTTACCTCTTTTGTTTGATAAAATCGAGCTTATGACCTCTAAATATTTGAAAACAAAGAAGTTTTTTCTCCCTGGAAAAGTGACGCAGTCACTTTGACAATTGATTACATATAACAAATGATGTGAATTATGAGCAATAAAAGAAAAAAACAACCAATAAAGAATAAACTTCTTACTTTGATCCATTTACTGTCATTAATAAAATTAATATCAATAGATGAAAAAGCAGTAGGTAATTTTTCTTAAAAGTTCAAATTAAATTTAGCCCTCTAAAAAACTCAAAAGCAACAGAAATGTAAATAAGATTTTTCGAAAACAAATATGTATAGAGATTTTTTCCTGAAATATCAAGCATTTTCGATACTTTTTTTTAAATTGACTTTTGGCGAGCTAGAATCCTATTTCATCCCGTGTTGTGCGCCGAGTTGCCTCGCCAAACAGTGGTGCGCGAAAGAATACAAAGTTTTAATGATCAATGTTCAGTAAAATTGAGTTTACTTTTTTCCGTAATTGACGGATTTTGGACAGCTGAATTCGAATCTGAAGTCAGAAAAATCTTTAACGTCACGTTTTCGAGAGAATTTTACACGCAATTACGAAATTATATCGAAAACGTGATCTCATAGATTTTTCACACTTCAGATTCGAATTAGTTGTAAACGGGTGTCTTGGTTCAATATCCACCCTATGACACCTTGATCTTTTTGTCAGGGGTACTGCTACTAAATACATGCACACAGGATTGACTAGTTTCTGCAGGGATCTAACGGGTTTGCATCGGATTTATTAGTGTTCGTATCGATTTACCAAGTAACAACTTTTGAGACTATTAAGTTTCAGCTAATATTTGTTGGTTAATATATACTCGTTTCTGCTAAAATTTACCAAGTTACCAGCTTCCGCAGAGATTTACTAGTTTCCTTTGAAAATAAGCAACTTAACATTCACAAGGTTCTTTTGAAATTTTAAGACTGACTTACAAGATTAGCTAAGAAAACATCAAATTTTTCTTTCACTTACCTACGCGTACGTAAGAAAAATGCAAAAAACGATTTTTGAATCCTAATTATGTTCACAAGCTTATTTAAATAATACTTTATAAAGACCATACTTGGACAAATATATTATATGTACGTGTTTATGCTAAGAAGTTTCGTGTTCAGAAAGGCTTACTTAAAAAAAAAAAAAAAACTAGAATTGTTGGCTTTACTTACATTTTGTGCCGATTTTTCGTAATCGGATTTTTTCATCCAAATACTATTGGTTGATTTTATTGATCCTCTATCTCTATAAGTCATATTTCGTATGGACCTCATTCTTGTCTGAAAGTATAAAAAATAATAAAATAATGAAATTATTAAAATATGTTTAAGTAGGAATATTTAAATGTTTTCATATAATATTTTCTCATCTGGGGTCGATTTAACAAAAGTAGTTGGATTATCTTGATATTAGAACATGTCAGGTGTGTGAAGTTAGCTCCGCCATAAAAGAAATTCAAAAAATTTACCAAGTTACCAGCAATTTGTTACAACAATTTCGAATTTGTGGTGCACATATTGACCTTTGAAATGCACATTAACAGTTTCATAAGAAAAACGAAGTAAAAATGTTGATACTTAATAATTAACTTCTCAAAAAAGTGCACATGAACTTTTAAGCCCAACTCTTTCACTGCCGATAGGCATTGTGGATCTTGTGGAACATAGTTTTTTGAGCTATCTCTGAGGGCACTCATCAAAAGCACACTCAAAACTCCAAATTTCAAAAATCTATCCAAGAATGTAGGAATTTGTAGTAGTTTGTTGCTCGTGCATTCACACACCATTCCCGAATTTGTTGCTCCCAGAATCGTAAAAATTGTTAATTAACTAAAAAGCCTTAATTTCTTAAGTCTTTTCACTTACATAAGTACTTTGACTTAAAAACTAAAGTCAGCAGTCAGTACTGAAATACTGACTGAACAGTTAATGAAAGCAGTTGATTCACTAAAAGTTAATGAACTGCAGTACTTTTTGACTTGTCTTAGTCTTGTAGTCAGTAAAAAGTTTTTGTACTGTTATGTCTAAAATATTAGTCAGGCGTACTGAACAGTACAAACAACTTTCTACTGACTAGAAGACTAAACCAGTCAAAAAGTATACTGGAGTAAACTAACTTTTAGTTAAATTACTGCTTTCAGTATTTTAGTTCTTACTGCTAACTGCTCATTTTGCCGTTAAAGTACTTAGTAGCAGTACTAGTATGTAGTTAAAATTAAAGTCAATTAACTGCAATTGATTTGACTGCATTACTAATTTACTGGAGACTGTTACAGCTCTAGTTGCTCCCAACCTTTCCTCTTAAAACCAAGACGATGCAAACTGCACGCGAAGTTAGCACCGGCATGTTGATAAATTCCATTAAATTTGTTGCTCACATGTTGTTCCAATATCAGATCTGAAAATGCATTTTCAAGGTTGTAGGAAAAAAAGTTAATTTTGTCAAAGAAAGGTTTGTGTTTTTCTCAATTTTTGAAAGTCGAAAGTTAGAAATTTTGACCAGAAATCCTGTTCAGGGTGTTATAATTTGCTGAGTGCCCTGAACATCTAAGAAACAGGTTAAAGGATTAGTTTCGAAAATCGACTTGTCAAACTTCACATCTTCTCAATGATTGTGACTGAACAAAGTAGTGAGGCTCCAGATGAAATCCTTATTTTTCAATCAGAATAGATTCCCATATTATTTTAATCCAACAGAAACTTCTTTAACAATTAGTACCAACACACCAAATCTTATGTAGAAACTGCAAAGTCCAATCTAAGTCATTTAATATTAGGATTAACTTTGTTACTGGATTTATTCTGAATAATCACTTGAAATCTAATTTATTCTTTAAATGAGTTCGATCGAAACCCTTCCATTGGAGGTTATTTTTTTTTTTTGATTTCGAACTAAACTCCTCGTATTCTCTTGTTAATATCAAAGAAAAATAAATTAAATCCTGATAAGTACATTTCGATAACTTTCCTCGCAGTTTCTTTTATTTGCAAAACAAAGTTCTTCTTTTTTCTCGGAATTGGAATTAATTTCACATTTCGCCTGTCTTTTATTTGAATTGGATATTCAACACTTTCTTGGGAAGTGTAAGAACAAAAAAATAAAAACAAATAAACGGAAAAACTTTTACTCGAGTTAATAAGCCAATTCTGTAGGGTAATTGGTATTCTATTCACTGATAAAACTTGATGTTCAAGTCTTAAACATCATTAGCAGGATATTAATAAAATTCCTTTATCCAAACAATCAGTGTCTTTATATCTCTTCGATGAGTATACAATTTGTATGAAAACAAAACAACAACAAAAAAGTGTGGAAGGATAATTTCAAATTGTATTCCTTGAATCGACTGGAGAATATACATTTTGTTCGTCCTTTTTTGTTTTTTTAAGTCACAAAGTAATAAAGAAAAATAACCTTTTTGCTTGTGGTTGTTTTTCGATTTTTGAATACATGAACAAATACCCGTGTAGGTACCTACAGTATAGATTGTAGATAAGGACTATATTGGTGGACATTGATTTCCTTTGTCAATTCGGTGGATTTTTTAAGACCCATCAGAATCAGGTTAAGATGAAAATGGCAAACAAAAAAAAACATCCTATCCAATAACGAAAGCAGATAAGAATTGGTAAGAAAACCTTTTTTTTTTTTACGAACAATCATATAACAGTTGATGACATTCTATTTTTATAGCTCTACCCAAGCAGATTTAAAAGTGATCCTATTGCATCGTTCACAGTAAAATAAAAAAAAATACAGACTTTTTAACGCAGACATTAAAATAACTTTTATTTCCATCGAATGGGTATTGCTTTTAAATTAAATTGTTCGATTCAGTAGGTTTTTTAGGAGCACAGATAAAACACATTTCTTAAAAGAATTTATTTTTGAACAGCATAGATTTGTTTAAGGTAAAAATAAAATTATATGATTATATTATATTAATAGTCCAATCAGTATGGAAGAGGGAGATTCTATTTGAAAGATTTGTCATCTTGTCATTTTTAAGAAATTTCTTATAATCAAATAAGCAGCTAATAACACTAGTTTACAAATTTTCGGTTCATAGCGAGTACCTAAAAAAAAAGGTGTGTGTACTCATGTATGCGCGCCAGGAGTTCATTATCATTATTTATTTTACACAATTTAAATAAAAAATGTATTTAATTTTATTTTTATTGAAATTTTAATCATTTTATTGATACCTTAACTTAAAAAATCGGTTAAGTTTTACTAATGTTAAAAGCTATTTTGTGTGAAAGGGATATTTTGTTTTTTTTTTCGAATTTATACTTATTTTGATATAACTTAATGATATTGCGAAACTTGTGAGTGTCTTATTGAAACAAATTGTATATCAAAATAATTGTTGAAATTTTATAAGAAAATTAAAATTATTTAAGCAGACATAGTCAGATGTTATGAATGGTACAATTGGTCAAAGGAGCATAAAAAGTTCATTTTGTTCGATGTTTTTCTGTAATATATCATTTACAGTTTCTGTTTTTAATTTAAACAAAAAAGTTGGTATGACATTGCTTAAGAAAACAGACACACCTTGAAATTGAGCTAAAAATCTGATCAAAATTATCAAATTTTTCACTAAATTTTGTAATTTTAACGCATTCATTAAAAACATATTTTCACTTAACGTCCTCTATGGCAATGTTTAATAAAATGAGTGTCCAATATTTTTATGCAGAATCAAAGACCAACATTTTATCATTTTAATAAAAGCCTGAAACTAAATTTAAACTAAATAATTTTTTTTTTAATTTTTCTCTCTAAAATCTGTAAATGTGCACTTTTATGTTTAAAAATATTTATTGCCTATCAAGAATACTTGAACCAACAATATTGTAGTACATGGTTTTTTGAAGCTCAGACAAATTTCATACCATATTGCAAAAAGAATAAGAAAACAAGAATTTATTTTGTTCTTAATCACTTTTTACTCATTATTTTTATATACAAAAAATACACCATGAATTTAGACACCTCAATCTTTAAAATCCAACAAGAAACAACAAGATTACAAAGTTTATAAGCGAACCATTTCGAATCCAGTTGTGAGTCAATGGTACCGTTCTCCACTGGTGGCTGGCCGAGCCCGACGACCAAAGCAGACAATTTTTTGAATTTTGTTGAATTTCGGATAAAATTCATTTCAAGTTTGTGAAGCTTTTATGTGTGATATATCAAATTAAAAGTATTATCGTGATTCTCAATAAAGTTGAGTCATGGTTTTATGAGGCTTATGTAAATAGTAATTAAACACCGCGTAAACAAAACTGTTATGTCGGCTCACAGGCTACAGAAAATTGTGAAAGTTTGTACAAATATATAAAAATAAAATACAGTTGGAAACGGTCAAAAAACTTGGACTGAAAAACCTTGTTCTTACTGTTATTCATTGAAAAAAATGTTAAAAAATCTAATTTTTTCATACGTTTATAGACAACACATCAGCCTAAAAGCTGTTTGACAAAATATTTTTTCCGTTATTGCCTGATTTTTAAAATCAATTAAACCACCCACATAAACTTTCAAAAACGTTTTTGTTTTTTAAAGCTAAAAAAACCGTTATGGAGCATTTTATATGAAATCCGTATTAGACGCCTAATTTGTTTCTTATTATCTTTCAATGTACATAATCAGTTTTTGAAGAAAGTATCAACTTTATCCATAATTACATCATTTTCAAACGTCAAAAAAAATATTTGATATTGGAAAATAATTATTAACTTGATAAGTTGAATTTTTAAATTTTTTATCTGATGAGAAATCCTCATTATTTCAATTTATCTATTCAATTAAATTTATTTCATAATTCTAACCCATATAGTTTTCGAGATGTACAAAAAAAGATGTTTGTCTTTTGCCTCATTTTACCCTAACTTGCCGGTGGAATTTCGAAAAATCCTATCAGAACCTTACATTACCACCATCTATCTATCCATCCATACCATCTATCTTTTGGTGTATTTAGTTTTTTTTTTCTGTCAATTATAGTGTAGAAAATAAATCAGTCAGACTATCAGTAACAATGGCTGAAATCTTTTATTTAATACATTTTTTTGTTTCACACAAAATGAAAAATAAAAAAAAAACAAAACCCAGTATAAAATGTAAGTGTGTGTTTCTCTTTGCTTACTTATAGTGTCGGTGTGGAAAAAACCAGTAATAATGGGCTGAAAAAATCTATGTGTTATTACTGGTTTAATATTTTTATAATCGCCGGTAAAGAAGTATAACTTCAAAAATTACTTTTTAGATTCATTTTGGGTCGCTGAACAATAAAATGACATTCATTTATTTTTTTCCTAAGAAGTGTTCTCGAGTTGTCAGCAAAAAGCAAGTCTTTTTGCTCTTTTTTCATATATGAGCATAAATATCAATAACGGCTATTCTAATTTTTGAATACTTTAAATTTTTTTCATAAATGTGAAGTTAGACCATTTCTCTTTAGTCGTTTTTCATACTAAAACAGGGTCATTAAATCGGTATAGTTCACTCAACAAGTTCATATTTGCTTTAAATGCAAATGCAAACCCTATGAATCACGTTGACTACCCGGGAGTAGAGTATTGTGAATTCCATAAAAAGCATCATTGTGTATCAAAGAGTAAGTCTGAGCTAACATAACCACTTCCTTTTTTGAAGTCGGCTGAAAAATTGTTTAATATTTTTTACTTCTAGCTACTTTTAAGCAAAATCTATGTACGTCTAGATCAATTTTTCTTTTTAAAAATGCTTGCATATAAAGGCTCATAAAGTACTACCTATCTTTCAATTATTAAACTATGCTCCTTGTTAGTTTCTTTTTTTTAAGTTTTTGACTTTGATATTTGTAGTATGGCAACCCTTTAGCATCAGTATTCTACAGTTTTGTAAATTATTGTTTAATTTTTCAACTTTGATAACATTTTTCGTAAAAATTTGTCTTTACCAACTCATCACGATGACGTTACTATTTCCCAAAAAGATGCATCTTATCAGTACCATACCAACTCACTCCAATCCAGTTTTGACTTCAGGCAATAGGAATTTCTCATTGTTAGAAAAAAACTATCAATTTACGGGATATTTTCCCTTGTAAGGGATCTACTTTTATAACCCACTTCAGACCTCTTCCGTTCACCCTTTATGCAAACAAAAAAAGAAGCATTTGATTAGCCTCTTTTGTAAATTATTTCGTTCATAACCACAATAGGTCTAATTGTTCAATCTAATAATAAAAAATTGCTGTCAATAAAAAATGTACAATGACCACATTTAATACAAATTTTGCGGAATCTCAATTCCATCGACTTCAATAGAAATACAAAAAAAAAAAAACTTACAAAAGGTCAAAACCTTAACAGTTCTCTTATTGCCTATATTTACAGAACTTAGGGCTAATTTAGTACATCAATCAATTCACTTTGATTTAACTATGAGTCCTTTCATCAATCAACAAAAGAGGTTAATTTTTTATTAAGGCCCACATACACAATTTCTATTTAAAATGTACATAAAATTGGCATACTTACGGAATAAACTCGGTCATAAGGTCCACCAGTCGATGCGATTGTTGTCTCTCGAAAGCTCGATTGATCCCTGGCAAAGCCATTGTTAAAATAAAAACTTCTTCGTTTGCCACAAAGAGTTTCCTTAAATGCCACCCGATACCGATGTGACATCACATTATATAAAATTGGATTAATCGTACTGCAAAAAAAAAAAAAAAAAACAAATGAGAGCGAATATAAAATAAATGAATACAGCAGAATTTCTTGTTAAAAAATAGTAAAAGAAATGCGAATTCTTATCCTGGTGACCTTTTTTTTTTCAAATCATCGCTTCTTTTGTGCGAATCCGGTGAATACAGAGGGATGAGAATCAATTTCCATCGAACCAAGCTATACTTTGGTGTGGTTGATCGATCTCCCTAGTTCCCTACTTATTCGCAGGCCATTTGATTTCCAGTTTAGATGGCAAACTTACCATGAAACATAATAACTGAAGCCAGCAAACGAGAACAGCCATTCGTTGACATCCTGGTAATGGTCCCATTGCCGAGCGTATAAATAGAGCAAACGTTGAGCATGAAATGGCGCCCAACAAACAAAAAACGTGATGACAACAGCAGCTACAAAGAGAAGAGCAAAAGGACACAAATATTGATGAGGAATGTGAAAATTTTGAAAGGACCATAAGTTTGTGTATGGTATGTGTATTGTATATGTATCTCTGCAGGATATTTTGTGTATAAAAATCTTTGATTGAGAAATGCATTTGCGACCCATTTCGCCCATTGGAACAACCACGTTTAAATTACCTCGAAGGGACATGGCATCACGTAGAAGCTATAGAGCTCTTTGGATCCTTAAGAAAATATAGCTTCAAACTTGAAAGAATCGATAAGTAAATCACCCTGAAAGCATCATCACTCGTTTGAGCATTAAACCGCAAAAAAAAGCTAAAGGGATCCTGTTTTTTTTTTTGCTTTTTGTTTCATTCGTTCCATTTATTACTATTACGAGTTACGACACAACCAACTGTGGTGTTGCTGTTGGCTACATATACAACTATTAGCAATGCTAACGGATTTCTTCCTTCTTTTTTTTTTACTGTATCGTGTCCGTGTGTGCGGATTTCAATTTTAAATCAATTCGGTTTTCATGATTTCCATTAATTTTTCTTCAACCATTTTTAGATTTCTTTTAATATTATTTATCGACAAGGGAGTTTTACCACAAGGATGGAAAAAAAGAAGAAAAAAAAATAAATTTCTCATCAATCTTTGGTTGAAATTTATGATTTTTTCTTTTGATGAAGATTTATAAATTGGTTATAAATTGTTTTGGGAAATTGTGGGAAATATCAAGAAAAATAAATTTTATATCGTTTTTGATGGAATCCACGTCAGCATTAATAACACGTGTACCTAGGTAGGTGTATCCTACTTGTATATACTGGCAGATTGCTTTTTTTCGAATGCACGTGCTTATGGTATTAATTATACATTGTATTTTTAATGCACAAGTTTTTAGAATTTTCTTTGTGAATTGTGATATTTTTTTTATGCTAAGGGTGTGTGATGAACTTTTGTTATTAGATTTTGAGATTTCGTGTGGGGATTCCAGCAAGTATATCGATTTCTCCGATATCACAGTAATCTCCAGTAATCACAATGAATAAGTTCAATAAATATCACGAATTGTTACGAAAAGTATTTCTCTTTGTTTCGATTAGTATAAAAGTTTGGTTCGATTAATATCACAAATTACTACCAGATCAACCGATGATAGGGAAATTTCTGAAGCTTAAGAGAACAGTCTATGATATTGATACTTTCTGGGGAAATCCGTGATACATATTGGAGCAATTCTCGGTAATAATGGTATCACTTCTCCCATATGTATCATGGTTTTAATCAAAAAGTATCATACACTGATATTTTGTGTTTCTTTAATTGCCCTGGTGTGCCTACTATATCATCATGGATTGATCTTGTTAGTATCATCAATAGTCCTTGCAAATGTGGTACGCTACGCTAAGTGTTACAGATTGCTTTAGTTTCACGAATTTAAATCGCTCAAATATGTATCATAGATTGCTCCAAAAAGTATCATGACTGCGGTAAATATTCCAAATTATTCTGGTAACCATCATTATTTTTCTCTAGAAAGTATCACCATGGACTGCACTAATTGATTTCGTAGAATGAGTTGCTCAGAAAAGTATTACGGATTTCTACATTGATTATATCATAAAATGTTTCTGTAATTTTTTGGAAGTATGACGGATTACTTTTATAGTATGTATGTATAACGGTATGATAAGTATAACATGTGCACAATAAGCATTATGAATTTTCTCTTACACCTTCAAGTTTTGTTCATGACTTCTTCTAGTCAGCATAAGGACCGCTACTGTTAGGCGGGGTACCATTTTTTCGCATTCTCTACACTCAGAGTAATAATATACTTTTGTTTTGAATATTCTTTGAATTAAATGAAAATCATTTCCAGAAAAGTTAATACAGTCGCCGTAATAGTTTTTCATTCGTAGCAATTGTATTACATTTGACCCAAAATGTAATTCCATTACAGCAATCATAATTCAAAACCACCTATTCGTTTAACACTATCATTTTTATGAGTTGATTGTGGCAAACAAAAATGCTTCCTACGTCTAATCACCTTTTCGTTCACTAGAAAATTCTATTATTTGCAGCAAACGAATGAATTGTTTGCGAAGAACCTTTCCAGAAAGTAGTTTGTTGCAAACGACTTCACTTTTGGAGTAAGTAATTAAATTCTTTTGTAACACATGATTGCAGGATGTTTGTTTTCTTAATAATTGACTCTATGTTTATGGTGTTCATACGCATTCTACGCTTAACAAAAGCTATTTGTGGAGCAATAGCAACAATTTTGCTTCGAAAGCGAGGGGTCGCAGGTTCAATGACTGGTGTAAAGCTGAATTTTTTTTTTATTTAATCGTTCGCATTAAGTGTTTGGCCAAAACAAATTTAAGAGTTTGCTGCAAACGAAAATCAAATCGAAAATTCTTTTCCAACAAACGAAACGTCGTTTGAAGTAAACTATTTGTTCCCTCATTTTGTTTTTATGCATTCTACGCTAATCATAAGCTATACAGTTCGTAAAGCAGACAAGATACTCGCTTTATAAGCGAGGGCAGTTCAATCACCGGTGTTACTCTGATTTTATTTGTTTTAATTGTTCGGAGAAAGTGTTTAACCTAAACAAATTAACCAATTTGCTGCAAAAGAAGTCGAAAAATTGTTCTGCAATAAAAAAGTCGTTGAGCAATTTTTTTCGTTTGCCACAAACGATGTCTAATGGCTATCTCGAGTATGATAGTACCTACGTTTATTGCAAGTAGAATAAAACAAATGCAAAAACCTGCTAATGCTCTTGGCTTAATGGTAAGTGGGATAAACTTTTGAGCCTTGGAAATTTCGGTTCAAGTCCAAGCCAATGCCAACTTGTTTGTTTCCAAAGCTACTTCTACTTGTAAGAATTGTAAAATCATAGAGTACCTACTAGTGTTATGCAAAAATGCATCTCACTTAGCTGTTCGGCCTAGTAGAAAATAATAGATCCAAACTAACACGTACACATGAATGACGGGGAGTGGATTAATTCTTCGTTTGTTTCAGAATTCTCTGAGCGATGTTAAGGATACTATTGAGTTTAAGTTTAATGATTCCATTGTTAGTATTTAAGCTTATTTCTAATGTTAGCATTTAACATATTAAATAAATAAACGTCTTTAACTGGCATAGTTCATAGCACCTCCTTTCTTGTAAATTGAGCACACTATTTCCATCCATTGGACATACTATTTATTCTCCGATCAATTTCTAGAAATGAGTTGATGTATACTCCTGACAAAGTTATCTACCGCTAACTTAAATAGTTCAGCCAGTCACTGGATCATCCGAACCAGCAGTCTTATGTGATTTAAGTGTGAATATCGGTGTTCTGCCTCCATCTTCGTCGGAACGACTGATATTTTGGTCATCATCGTCCATGTTGAATGAATTGTTTAACATAAAACATAACAGCGAATGATTGGCAGTCTTTACTATTAAGGATTTTGGAAAAGTGTTCATTCCTAAACACCGATTGAGTGTCTCCTATTTTCATCATAGCTTGTATCAATTCTTGGCTGATATTCTTGGGGTTATTATTTCACTAATTTATCGGACTAAGGGTTTCGCTTTAATAGTTGTCTCCTGAAACATAGCACGTCAATGCGACACTTCTATCAATATGGGATCAATAACATTGGAATTCGGGAAAATTTATATTCTCATAAAAGTATGTCAAAGAATTTAGTTTGGTGTTGGTTAGCTGGAAGATGTTGTGAATGGTGATGGTATGGCCAAGTTGTGTAGCAGTATGACGCTTCATAACCTAATCTTTTGGTCTTTTATACTCCCATCTGATTATAATGTTGAAATAAACACTTAGAAGCGATACTAACTCCCGAGAATCATTGTTTTACCCTCGTTAAAGATTATTATGTTTAAAGTTCATGTGTCGACTTAAAAGTTCAAACAAGATATTTCGCCTTTACCCATGTTGATAAGTTTGCAATTAAAATTCGATGTCCTACATCTTTTTTCATTACCAAACTACCCTATCAAAATATTTTATGATCACAATAATCTTTGTGCAAATTTCTTACAATTAGCAGCAAACGAAGTACAAGAATGAGAAAATAAAAGACATCTATATCGTAACTGCTATTAAAATTTAGCACTTCAATAAATAAACAGAAGTAAGGAAGCTTTAACGATAACGCAATTGGTGGCAGAGCATTTGGTGGCCATAGAAACGACAAAAACATTTTAAGATTTAATAGAGACAAAGCCCATACTAAAATTTCAAGTACCGCGTGAAATGAAGCCACTTTAGTTTGGGAGAGAGCATCAACACAGCAATTAAAATACATGGCAACCGTACAGGAATGAAAAACAATTGCTATACGCTATACGAGTATAAGGAAATAACAATAAATTGTGTGTTGAACTTGAGGGCGTATACAGAAACAGGAAACAGGAAAGTACATCTTCATTTTTATTCTTCTTGACTCTGAAACTCCCATACCTAACCAACGAACGTTTTGTGTGATAAGAAGTTAGAAGAGGTGTTCCTATTTATTTGTGATAAAAATTAACATTGCTGCTTATGCTCATCACTTAAAAGAAGAAACTTAATTTTGAATTACATTTTCGATATTTCTATTTAATTTGATTGCTCTCAGGGGATTGTAAGAGTAAAGAGTAGAATTAAATGAGAATAAAAACGAGAACTAGATAAGAAAGAGCATTCTTGTGTGTCTATTGAGTCGTGTACGTATACATTATTTGTCCATATAGTTAACCTAAAGGGTACTGGGCGTTTGCGTGGCCATTATGTGGCAAATGTGTAGGAAGAAGGTAAAAACTTTGCTGAAAAATTGGTTATTACCATTACAAAGTAATAGCCTTCCAAGAGATTTGTTCAGATTTATTAGATGATTGACTTTACGGAAGGGCGAAATGTCACCATTGCGAGCACCAAATTCTCACACCTCAATATTCATAAGGGGACTTAACGTTCGCGTGATAAAAAACCGTCTACTAAATAGATCACTTTGCGATTGACGCCAGACATGCTTCCAGTTCTAGGAATCAAATGTTAACTCAGACTTCTACTTTGAAAACAATTGATGTAACGAAACTCAAACCAGCCAGCCACCAGCAGTCAGCACTGATTACCAGTAGAGACGTTGTCAAGAAGCCATCAGAAGTGCCCAAAACGAAACTCATGGAACTCCTCGACGAAAAATGCCAACCGGCCTCAACTAAGAACCAGAGCTGCTAAAAGAGTAGCCCGAAAGTTTTACGGGTAAAAAAAGAAGAGAAGATCGTCGTCTTTTCAGAAAGAAAAAAGAGGAAGCAGCAGGTAATCAAGTTTGATGAGTGTTGTACCGGCATAGGGGCTGCTCGAAACCTCTGCCAAAGGGTAAGAAGATTTACCCAAGGCTGCAAGGCCAAAACGGAAGCCAGCCAAAATGAGAGGAGAAATGTGGCCCAGTGCTGAAGATGTAAAAGGAATATTTTTATAAACATCGAAGATAGCCAACATTTTGCTGAAAATCCATTGCATTTGGACGAAAATGGACAGGACCATGGTCCTACCAGTACCTACTCATGTATGGATCCGAGACTTGGGTGCTAAGCAAAAGGCACTGTGACCTCTTAGCCGCGTTCGAGAGAAAAGTCTTACGGAGGATTGTTGGCCTCATATGTGAGGAAGGACGATTCCGGAGACGGTACAATCATGAGTTGTACGCAATCTACCTTGAAGCAGACATAGTGACAAAAATTAAGCTCGGTAGACTCCGGTGGGCAGGGCACCTAGCTCGTATGAGCGAAGAGGAACCTGCTCGGAAAGTCTTTTGCGGTACATTCTATGGTAGACGGAAGCACTGGATGGCGTCGGCTCGAGACCGGGATAGGTGGAGAGACTTGTTGAAAGAGGCCAGGACCGGACCCCGGTTGTCGAGCCGATGTTGATGATGAAAATGAAAAGTTGTGTATGTATTAGTTTTGTTCTTCCGTTCTTCCACTTGAAACTTAGAAGAAGATTTTGTTTGACCCGAGCAAAGGTGATTAGCGTGAATCCGATTTCAGAGATTCAAGCTTTCCAAAATCCAAAGACATCTTATCTTTCAAGCTTGTCGTTGAAATCGATTATTATGTCAGAAGGAGAATGGCTCATAAGAGCTCGTAGAATGTGTCTTCGGGGTATACAAGCGCTTATTTCGTTTATGGTGGTAAATTAAGTTTTCATGTGGACGACAGATCGTTACTTATCCAGGTGACAATCAAGATTTGGGGCTGAAGTCTGTTTTTCACTAGAAAACTCAATTAACCAAACGAAAGCTGCTAGCGGTAATAGAGTCACAGCAATAAAAATGCTCTTATAAGATCTCTAAAATTGGGTAGTAAACACAATTTTGGAACAATTGAATTCTGGTCTAGGAAATATTAAGAGACAGTCAGTGGAATATTATAAAAAAAAAACTTATACAAGTGCGAAAAATTATGAAAAAAAGAAGAAGTAAAGTTGTGTAATAATATGAAACCACTTTACTTTTATTTTTATACGTTTTCCTCTGGTATTTTCCGATGAAATACTTGTTTGAAAGCGCTCTTGGTCCTTGGCGGTAATACCTCATAAGCTAATAGCAAACGTGTCTGAGGCCCTTTATCTACTTAGTTATTGATGATATATTCAATAGAGTTTAACAATGAAGGGTCAAGTTTCATTAAACATTGCAACACGTATAGATACGACAAGAATCTCAATTGTAATCCAATAAATTCACAAATGTACCTACTTCATATATGTATCTCCACAAATTCATCTTATCCTTTCAAAGATAACCATACACAATACATATCCATACATGCAAACATATCTTATAAATTATTCAAAGTGTATAAGAAAAATACATACCTAACATTCGTATCACAGCCTTCCGCGATTGCTGATGCCTCGATTCCTTGTGCATTGATCCCTGTTGAACTCCTGATATGACGCACATAAATAATGTTCATGTTGTAAAATCCATCCAAGAATTCAAAAGAAAAAAAAAAGAAACAACAAAATCAGGACTAAAATTCCAGAGAAATAATAAGAACAAAAAACTAAAATTCACCTACCCAGTTGTTGTGTCGTCCTCGACCTTATCTGCATTCCCATTCGTCCATACAATATCATAATAAGGACCATAGGGATTACGAAAAATAAACACGTGGACAGCTCCCACAATGGAAATCCATCTGGATAGTCAAGCATCGCACAGAAAGCTGACTTTTCTATCGTTGTGTTATCTGTGAATGGCACAACAAACATATAACCCTACACTTTATAGTGGGTGTCTTACATAATGTAGGTACAAATAAGGACAAGAGTGATGATAATGCATCAATGTCCTTTCACAGGAGAGATACCTACCAGTCGGATACTTTAGATAATCGATTTTCGTCAGAATTGCAAAGGGAATTGCACTGATGAAGCTTATCACCCATAATGCCGCAACTATACGGATGGCCCGTTTGAAGCCACTCATCGCATACAGGTGCAACGGATGGCAGATGGCCAAGAAGCGTTCCATTGAGAATGCCACTATTGTCAGGACGGATACGTATGTCGACCTAAATTCAGACGAATGACAAAATCAGAAACAAATATTGATCAAGGGAATTTATTTTGTTGTTGTTGTTTTGGGATTACATTTTGTAAAGAAACTTACGCTTCAGAAATTAATGCTCGTATTTTACAGAACGGAAGACCCAAATTGTAAGGATACTGATGCCAATATAAGCTTATTTCATATGGAAGACCTGAAAATAGACATGTAATCAATATTTTGGTTACAAGGCGTACATTGGTATGTTTTTTAAGGTGTATAATACAGAAATATTAAATCAGCGTATCTAATACAGATATGCTGATTTAATATTTAAAAAGGTAGTTCAGTGATAAACCTAATTTATTTAAAGGAGTTGAATTCAAGCACATTAACACTTTACCTGATGGTTTAGTGTATTCTGAGGACAACATTTAATATATAAGGAATTGATTTTAGCAGTGAACAAAAATATGTGAAAATGGACGGTACTTTCTTTTATGTTTTAATACTACATAAAATGAAATAAATATGAATAAGAAGAAAAATAGAAACAAGTCGATATATTCATTGAGATTATACGAAATACTGTTAACTTGGGATAAGTTGTACGGAAATAATCCGGTACAATATTTCAAACGAATCCGTCAATCCGTTTAGGCTGTGACTATGTCTACAGACGGTGACGGACGAACAGATACACAAAAAACAGCGTTCTGCAGAAAAGTATGCAAAAAACCAAGGACTACCGTCAAAACGAGCGGATAAACGTGCAAAAAAGAGCGTAATACTGGTGACAGATTGCAGATGCAGAAAAAGCACAAAAAGTGATTATGACCGCGAATAAAAATAGTAAAATACTATGGAAAAAAGTAAGGAACATTGCGAAAAAACCCGTAGAGAATCACGGAAAAAATCGTAAAAAGTTGCTGGAAAATATGCAAAATACCGCGGACTATAGAGGTAAAACTGTGAAAACAGTGGAATTCTATGAAGAAGCGTTCACTACTGGTGACAGATCGCAGAATAATATAGCATCAGAAGATTTGAAGAATCTATTACAATCACAGGGCAAATATTAAAACACGGCAGTAAAAAGCGAAAAAAAAATTATACGAAAAATCGCAGCCTAGCATATTAAAAAGTGTGAATGAATGGTAAAGATCGCTGAATACTGTGGAGAAAAGCATAAAAGTTATAAAAAACGTGTAAATTTCTGCGGGAAAAATAGCAAAAAGTTGCAAAATGATATGCGCATTCATCCAGATGAGAGTGGTGAAAAGCGTGAAATACCGCGGTAAAAAGCACATGATACTAGTGGAAGATCACAGTATACAACAAAAAAGAGCATGGAAAAAAGATTAAATACCGTGGTTAAGTCATAGAAATACATGAGCGAAGTACCGTGGAAAAAGTACGGAGTAATAGTTAAATATCTTTGAAATATCACGTTTTTTTCCACGTTGTTTTTTTGTGATTTTTCCTCGACTTCTCACATGGACAACAGAATGTAGCCTCACGCTTTGATAAAACTTCAAACTTATTGGCCATGCAAAGCACATTTTTATTTCATTTTTTATGTTTACATTTTTTAAATTTTTTGGAAAATATTGACAACTATCTGCTCAAGATTATTTAATATTTCTGAAAGTACCTCATTCGCATTACAAAGAACTTAATTTTAATCTTGGAGCAAATATTTTAAATGTGTTATAATTTCAATATTTTTAATTACCTACCAACGCAACAGTTAAAAAATAATCTTCCAAATCAGAACACAGCAAACCAATTTCGAATTCACTTGCTCAAGTTACTTCACATTAATTTTCAAATGCTTTTTTTCATTGAAAATATAAAAGGTTTTTCAACAGAGACAGGAACAGCAAACGACGCCATATCTCTTGCTGCTCTTTTGACATTTCTCTTCAGTAAGGTTTCGCCATTTCATAATGAAAAGATTATGAGCCAACGAGTCGAAATTATTAAAATTTACTACCGAAATTTGGAGTCAGTGGCCTCAACGTTAAAAGCTCTACGTCCAATTTATGGTCGTCATAATCGTCCTAGCAGATCAACAATTGAGCGTCTAGTGGAAAAATTTGAATCCACAGGCACAGTACAAAATGTTCCCGTGCCAGTGACAGAAAGAAGTGTCCGTAATGTCGAGAATATTGCTGCCGCTGAGGCTTCAGTTGTCTCTCACACGTTGTTCTCAAGTGTTGGGCATCTCTGTGACGTCGTTGTGGCGAATTTTGTGAAAAGATCTTGGCTTACATCCTTGCAACATTAAATTGACGCAAGAACTGAAGCCGCTTGAGCACCAGAAGCGTCGTATGTTCGTGAATTAGGCTGAGCAACAATTTGAAAATGATTCGGATTTTCATCGAAAAATCATCTTCAGCGATGAAGCTCATTTCTAACTGAATGGCTTCGTCAATAAACAAAATATGCGGTGTTGGTCAGGCAGCAATCACGTAAACTATGAGTCATATTGCATCCCGAAAAAATTACGGTTTGGTGTGGTTTATGGGCTGGTGGCGGCGTCATTGGACCGTACTTCTTCCGTGATGATCAAGACCGGCACGTTACTGTGAATGGGGATTGCAACCGTTCAATGATAACCGAATATTTTTGGCCCGAATTGGATGATATGGACTTGGAGGACATGTGATTCCAACAGGACGGCCAGCGCCACAAGCCACACAGCGAATGTTACAATCAATTTATTGGAAACCAAGTTTGGAGAACGTGTTATATTTCACGAAATTGTCCAGTCGCTTGGGCTCCTCGGTCGACTATTTCCGTTAGACTATTTCCTGTAGGGCTACGACAAGTATGGTCTATGCCAACAAGCCAGCGACGATTGATGAACTTCGTACCAATATCGAACTTGAAATTGCATCAGTATCGGCCGATTTATGCTTGATACCGTCAAAAATTGGGTTCAGCGTCTGGAAACGTGCCCGTGATAGCCATTCATAAGAAATTGAGTTCCATACATAATGGAATTTTCTTGTATTTAAGGGTCACCAAAATGTTCTACTCATAAAATGGTTTCGTACTTAAAAAAATTGAAAAACACTGTTCTAGACTATTAACACCCTCAATAAGCGAAAAAAAACTAAATTTAAGTGCCTCTAAACTTGACTGGTCACATCAGTTACTCATATTAAAATATTTTGCAGTTTTTATCGAACAATAAGTTGATTAATTTCAAAATATTATTATAAGCTAATAAAAACAATAAAAATTAACAAAATAAGTTCCACCACATATTTTTCCAATATAAATTAAAAGGGCTACAAATTAAAAATATTCCCCAGGAACCCAGTCTTTCAAAGGTATAACAATATAAAAATCAAATACCTACACCATTAACAGCTACACTGCTACCCATATAGGTACATTATTTAACTTTAAGGTTCCATTAAATATGTGCATATAAAACAAATAGCAATGATTTTATGCCCTGGCCCAAATACTCAATATTCAACGTTCATTCTCGATTATCCACTTTTGTTTTGCCTCGTTTAGGGCGCAATAAAAGAAAATTAATTGCCTGTATTTTCAGGCAGTTTAATCAAAAACTGTCATTTAGTTAATTCAAAATCGATTCGGTGTAAATGTTTTATTTTATCACAAAACAAACAAACAAACAAAATTAAATAAAACACGACAATCTGAAAATAGATTCTCTATAATTGAAAGTATTGTTGTAATAAAATTATTTAATGGCTGCAAATATCAATGATTTTGCTATCACATTACAAATAAATTTATTACACAATGAAAAATATAGGTTTTTACACTTCCAACGCCAACGCTAGCACACAGCACACTTGTTGAATATTTTGCAAACAAAATTTTATATTTTTTTACATCAACGCTAACAAGACTCTTCAAAGTTGAGTTAAATTTTAAACATATTTTTATTAGCAGCTATAAAAAATCAAGAAACGACCGATAGGAGAATTTATTAGAAAGTTGTTACAGTTCATAAGCTGCTTTAAAATCATAAAAAAAAAATAAACTCTCAGCATACTTGAAATCCTTCTAATAAGAATATGAGGATAAATTGTTATGAACTTATGGATCAATATTTCCATGAACGAAACATTTTACGGGGAAGGAATGAATATACCTTTGGTTTAAGAAATATAAGAAAACCAGCTGAATTTTTTTTTGTTGTTCAATATTTTTGGAAGCCAGAATTTACATAAAGTATTTTTGGTTAAAATATATTGTTTTTTTTTTTTCGAGACATGATAAAAATTGTGTGGAATTGAAGTGAAGAAAGGAGCTAATATTATATTGTGCAAAAACTAGTATAGGTATAAAATATTTTTTTATTAAAAAGAACCCTAAGTAAAAGTAAGTAACACAGTTAAAAAAAAGAATTTTGTTTTTCGGTAATCAAACTTCGTTCATACACATATAGCCCACAGGTGTTTTTCCACGATTTAATTTTTGTGTATTTTGCATGGCTTTATGCAAGGTGCAACGTTCAGCATGCATGTGCATCAGTGGAGCCCTACGCTCGACACCTTCCACTGCGTTAGACATACTCCTCAACCTTACACCCCTTGATATATATGGCAAACAAGTGGCCGCGAACACAGCCTTCCGCCTCAAAGCCATCTCTCAATGGACCAATAACTCTATTGGCCACACCATAATTCTGAACTTGTTCGGAACATTCCGAAGTCACTCCGACTACATCACTACTATTCTAGCTTTAGACAAAAACTTTGAAGTCACCATTCCCACAAGGTCAGCTTGGGAGGAAGGGGCCTTGTTAGAAAATGAATCAATTCATTTCTATACGGATGGATCGAAAACTGATAGACTAAACCCTAGTCTCTCCTTCCGCCTTCCAAACCATTGGTTCGTATTCCAAGCGGAAATTCTGGCGATAAAGGAAGTCTTGTCCTGGCTTAAAGAAAACGTGATATCCAGTTCGGATATCCGCATCTTCTCAGATAGTCAGGCTGCTTTGAAATTCCTTGTATCAGTCTCCTCAAACTCCATCACAGCCCAAGACTGTCGATCGTCTCTAACGGAGATGGCCAAACAGTTTGATATTCACCTTATCTGGGTGCCGGGATACCGGGACATTCCGGGGAATTGCAAAGCCGATGAACTCACCAGAATTGGAACGGAAATGCCTATCCTGCCCAACAAGGCAAAGGTATTTTCATAGCTTCAATTAAACTACTGCTGCAACTAATCGCCTTGGAACAATCAAATACAAGATGGATTAACACTACTACGTGTACAGCGAGCAAACGAATCTGGCCCAAACTAGATTTGAAACGGTCAAATTGCCTTCTGTTCCTCAGCAGATCTCAAATCAGCTCTGTAATAGGTGTCATAACGGGACACTGTCTTATTGGTAGACAGGCAGCACGACTCGGTGTACTATCAAAAGATTTCTGCAGGAGCTGTTTAGACGAAGAAGAGGAAGAAACAATTTCACATCTTCTCTGTACATGCCCTGCTCAAGCACTTTCTCCGTCAGGACATAATTTCGATTACTTTTTAAAACAATAGTTTGTGTCACTTCATAAAACAAAGGCCAAAACCGATAAATCAGATGATCTTGGCAGCCAATTTAATTCGGCTTCAAGGAGTCAATAGCTGGATTTTTACGTAATTTCGAAAGGTTATTTTTTTTTTGGTTTTGTACCTCCCATACAAAATTTTTGAGTTATTCGAATTTTATCGAAAACGGCTCTAACGATTTTGATTAAACTTTTTGATATGATTTCCTCAATAACGAAAATTTTTTTTAAATATTTTTTTATTAAAAAAATTTCAAACGATTTAAGAAAAAAAAATTGGTATGCCATTTTGAAGATTTCTATTATTTATCAACATCTAAAAATAAAATTTTGAAAAAACACAAATCTCAGATGACTAGCTTTGCACTACGTGAGCAATTTCTTGCGATCCAGTCATGGATTTTATTTTTTTTTTGAATATATCGTCTTGAACGAGTATCTCCCATAAAACAGCTGTATCAAAAATGGTTCTAACTATTTTGATTATAATTTGTGTGTGCTATAAATAAAGTGATTGCTACAAAACTGCGTTTCAAAAAACTCGGAAAACGGAAAATCAGTGTTTCATTTTTTGTTATGTATTTTCAGTAAATAGCATTTTTAGCTATGAAGAGCTAGTGTTTGGGTATATACTAAGTTCTTCGGTTTTACCCTCACAAAATATTCTTTAATTTGAGTCAAATACCATTTCTGTAGATTCAACAGGTTAACAGTTGTAATCAAACCTTCAAACAACAAAGTTGTTGGCCTGCAAATAGACAATTAGACCTCGTAATTTTCAGTTTTCTCGAAAACTAAAAAAAAAAATTCGTATCTGGTTTTCAGTATTGGACTACAAATTGATAGAAAAATTTAAAACCTAAAACAAAAATGATACAAGATAAGGTAAAATTTTTGTTAATAATATTTTGTGCAAACTTCAGAGTTTGAAAATAATTTGTTTACAAATTATCTACTAAAATAACTTTATTTTCAAATAAAATTTAAGAATATGTTTCTGGCTCGAAGATAAGGTATAGGATTTTTTTTTCTATGTGTTACCATTGTCTTTGAAAAGTTATTTTAACATGTGCAGTCATTTTTTTAAAGAAAATTGCACCTCCTGCCTGAACGAGAGGATAAAGACACTCTACACCTCACAATTTTTTTTCTGTTTTGATCTATTCAACACGTTCTGATAGTTTGAATAATGTTATGGGTAACTCTTATTTTAATACTTTTAATATCTACTACTTTTCGTTACACATTTTATATCGCTATATTTAAAAAAAAAAAAACTTTATTTGAAACTGTTAAATCTACAGAAATAATATTAGGCTCAAATTAAAGAAAATTTTGTATTGGTTACTTTTTTTTACTTAGGTCCTCAGACCTTAAAAAGTCCGTTGTGATCCCCTTAAGGGGCATAGGGCCTCCAAACACCATAAAATAAATAAATAAATAATACTTAATTAAAATGTACAAAAGTTAGAAATTCGTATCACATTTTATTTTTTTATAATTGTTTCTCTATGTTTTTTTTATGAGGAGCTCATTTGAGATCCACTCAGTAAGATCACAGTTGCTTTAGTTTTCAAATAATTAATCTATAAAATTCACCAATTCACAATAAAACTATTGCATTTTATTTTCCATTAATTGTCACAGTTTTTTTCAATGTGTTTGTTATGTTGAACGAACTTTGATGGTATTAGTGTCCAAAAAAACGTAAAAAGGCATGGGAAGGTGTGATGAATTTCATGTTTTTGTTTTAATTACATGGAATTCTAAAAAAAATTGGCACAGACTAAAAGGTAGTGGCTCGGTAGCACAGGCTGAAGAAAGGTGGCATTGTGCCACTAAAGTGGCACAGCGGTAACGCTGTTCGGTACCAATAGTGTGAGACTTTTAACTTACCGTAGTTTAAACTAATCTATAAAAGATCGACAGTTGCTTTTTCCTTTTTTTTTCAACATTTTATACATTCGCTAATAGCTTTTAGACCGTAAGCTCATGTGGTTTGTTTATTTTTACTCCCCAAATGTTTTTTTCTGATATTTAAGGCAGGCTTGATCTCCAAGTTATTTGCCACTAGGCAAAAAGTACTTGTGTCAAAATTTATAGTTTTGCATGAAAATGATATTTTAGGTATGATTTTCAATTGCAAAGACTAAAAACCGCATCTGTACCACAGCCCTTCTCTTTACGTAAACTGTCACATTAGCGTTGTATGTTGATTTCAACTGTTAAAATGTTATAATATTTGTTCTATTTAAGCAATAAGTCATCACTTTCATGATCGCCCACGCAATAGCATGTTAAATTATTTGTATACAGCTTCAAAAAGTTTTTTTTCATCGCTGACGCCGCCGCCGACTGGCTAAGAACATTCCACAAAATCATGGACTTATCGTATTTTGCAATCTCATATTTCTACTCAAGAAAACCTAAGCCCTCACCTCTTGTAAAAGAACACACACAAACTTTTCGCAACTCATTAGGTATGCTACAAAAATCTAAATGATTAATGTGACAAGTCCATACCATTCATTGATTTGGAAATATCTACAGCAATTTTTTTTTTTTTTGGTTTTTTGTTTTAATTTTCTAGGCAATTTTGTGTTCTTTTACAAATGACTACGATATTTTCCTGTCAACTTAGTTATTGGTGGTAAAAAAAAACAAAGAAATAAACATTTATAAACGTTATCCACTCTGAAATTACAATTTTGAAGAATAATTTCGTGAAACAATTTACCGTATTTTATGTACTTCATTGTTGTTTTAAATTGTTTGGAGGATATAAATTAGGTACAGGATATCCAAGATATACGGTATGGTATTTCAGAGTTACCTTTGGCGGCATATTATTTCAGAGGACATAGTTTTGACCGCTAATAGAGAAAACTCATTTAATTCGATTAACCTAGTAAGCACATGAATGAACACTTTAGCTATTGAATTTTTCAACAAAAAAAGGCTTGTTTCATCCGCAAACATACGGTTTAGTCGGTATTGGGTTCATTTTCTAATGCGGTCGCTAAGTATGAACTGATGAATTCTACGCGTGTAAGAATCTAGCAGAAATAGTATTGTACCGAATGCTTCCTAAACACTAATCGGCTTCATTGTTTTTATTTTTAGGTTAATTATTGTAGAATTGCAATAACTGTAAGATCTACAATTGTAATTGTAGATCCTACAATTATTATTGTAAATTATTCTACTGTATTTGTTAAATTTACCATTGCTCTTGTAAAATCTAAAATTGTAATAGTAAAATCTACAATTTTAGTTGTGAAATATATAATTACCATTGTAAAAACAACATTTGAAATTGTAGAATACTTTTTACAATCAAAATTGTTAATTTTATAATGAAAATGTATAACAACAATTGTAAAATAAACAATTACAATTGTGTCTTTAGTTGGTCTTATCAGAGTTGTATATACTTGAGTTCATTTGCTCTAGTAGATGTCGCTACTAAACTATTTTAATTACAATTTTTCTGTGCCATACATACTAAGCATCTGGCAACACTGATGTGTTAAAACAAAGAAAAATAGAGCAAATATTATATTTTTTTTTTTTTAAACATTTGAATACGCTTACCCAACAACAGGAACATGAGATCCGATACAGCTAGACTAAATAAATAATAATTTGTTGCCGTATGCATGGTAGAATGCCGAACAATAACCACACACACAAGGACATTCCCCAGGACGCCAGTTATGAAGATTCCGCCAAATATGATTGTGACCTAAAAAAAAAGAATAAAAACAAAACAACTGCATTTAGAATTATTGTGTTTATGACTAGAAGACAAAGAAACAGGAAACAATTTATAGCAATAAATGTATGTCAATGTAACAAAAAAAAAAAAAAACAAAACCAAAAAAGAGAAACAAATAAAAGACTATGTTATGCTTAAAAGGATCCATTTTATAGTTTTACAGCGACTAGAAAAAGCCCTCAGATGTGCTCTGTGGGAAGATAGTTGCATTCTTTGATTACAATGTCGGACAATTGAAAACCTATTGTGCTGCAGTTGCAAATCTTGTTGTCATCGCATTCGTATATACACTCGAAGTCGTCGTCGTCGGCGTGTCCTTCAAGAACAACACACGACATCAGAACAAAAAAAATTGTGCATTTCTATGTGCTGTTGTCACGATTTCACGGCAGCTTAAAGCCTTCCTCATTACATGGGTTTTTATTTTTTGTTGTTGTTGTATTGTATTTGCCTCCATATCTAACAACTGCACTATTATTATTACACCACATCGCATCTTTGCTGTCGGAAAAGACTTTCTTTTTTTTTCTTTTTATTTTATTTTATCCTTTGTTTAGGGTTTTTGTGTTCTTTTTTTTTTTTTTTTTGGTTACTTTGTAAGGTTTTTAACTTTTTCAAAAGGAATTCTTATGGCTGAGTAAAAAGGATACGACTTGAAGATTTCAGCTAATCTATGAAATTGCCAACAATTTTTCTTAACACAATGTAGTTTTAAAGAAAAGAGTTGGAAAGGACCATCAATGTGATGGATGTGCTTTTAAGGGATAATATAATATATTTGTCCTTGGTTCTCTTATCAAGACAGAATGTTTTTTTTTAATTTTTTTTTTAGCGTTATAGAAATAATGGAACTGATGGATTTGTTATCATACATAGATGAGAAAAAATAATGATTTTTAAAGAGAGTTTTTCTCTTTCGGGATACTGGTAAACATTTATTGAAAAATTAAACTTTAATTCTTTTATTTTTCTTCTTGTTTTGACTCTCATATTCAATAGTCATTTTGTTGAACATTTTTAAAAAGTTGCAAAAAGTGTGACACGATTACACGATTTATGAATAAAAAAAGAGGATTATTGACCGGAAGTTAGGGTAAAGTGGGGTAGTGTGAACAAGCATCAAAGTGAGAGGATTAGAATGATAATAAAAATTGTATAGATTGATAAAAAGAATTGATGAAATTTTTTAAGCCATGACGTTCTGAAAAAATAAGATTTTCGAGATATGATTTTTTGTAAAATCAAAAATTTCCAAAGACCTTCGAAAACGATGCTAGTGTGGCTATAATATTTTTTTATTAAAAAAACTAAGTATGCCATCCGATAGATAATTACAAAAAAAAAAATTAAAAGTGCCTTACTGTTTTTTTTTTAATGATTCATAACGGTTTTTAAGAGCATTGAAAAAAAAACTCACGTTTCTGAAAGTTTACATGATTGTTTTCTATTTGTAATTTTAAAAATTTACGAGTAACGAGAAAAATAAAAAATTCAAATTGCTTTCAGATAATAATGTTGTCAACAGATATATGAATAATTTTTTTTTCCCAACGAATTACGGTAAAAGTAAGTTTTTTTCGGTCAAAGTTTTAGGAGCGTTTTCAATGGTTTTTTGGTAAGATAGCTTTATTGTTTTTACTTGCGATATAGGTTATATAGGGCGGGTAAATTTAGGATAAAAAACATCGAACTCGAGATAACAATCAGACATGATATTACGATGATAAAAAACCCCAACTTGGTTTATGAGTTTTAGATGATTCCATAAAGAGGAAATTGAATTTTTTTTACGGCCAAAATTAACTGTACCTGCCATACAACCAATATGGAAAAACTTAATTTTCTCATAAACAGCTCTAACGATCTTGATTAAAATGTTTACGTGTACTTCAACAGGCAAGGTCGTATTTTTGAAATAAAAAAAAATACTTTTTCGTCGGATAAAAACGGTATCTGCCATAAAGCCGTTTTTCTCTTTTTGATTTTTTCTTAAGCAACTCCTAGGATTTCGATGACAGTTTTTACCAAAGAGGTTTTTAACAATTTTGTCACTATTTCATATCAAAATTTAAAAAAAAAAAAAAAAATGGATTTTTTAAAAAAGTTTAATTTTTTTTTTCAAAAATCAATACCTCGAAAACGCGTGAATGATTTTTTAATTTAAATTTTGGTTTTAGATGTTAATTAATATTTTCTTGAAATTGGTATTCATTTTTTTTAACGGGACTTGAGAACTATTATATATAAAAAATATTTTTTTTTAAAACGGCTCCACCGATTTTCAAAATTTATTTTTAGAAATTTATTTTTTTTCAACGAAATCAAATGGCATACTCAGTTTGGAACTTAAAAAAATTTAAGAAGTTGTTGAAGTCATTTAAGTAATGAATTTTATGTTTATGTTTTTAATTTCTTATAAAAGTAAAGTCCCTCTAAGTCGAGTATTAGTAAATAAGTAAGTATTTAAAAATTGATTTGTCTTAATTTTGATTTGAAATAAAAAAAACAGAATTTAATGAAAAGCATACAAAAATCGCTTCTAACCTTAAAATAGCCCTTGTGGTGCAACTATTACACATTGATGAGAAAGAACTCTGAATTTAACTTCTTAACTTTGGACACCAATTTTAACAATATGCCGAAATTGGTACTAAATTCACCAATTATAGTCATTTTGCTATACAAAACATTAATGTAGGTCAACTGCAATCTGCATTTAGACTATTTAATATTCAGCGAACGCAAAATAAAGCTAAATTACAGAGATTTGATGGATATTGATATCACAAAAATGAACATGTGCTTCTTTGAAAAGTTTTCCTTTCTAAATCTTTTGACTATATGCTTTTTAAATAGTTTTAGATTTCTTAAAAACTATACCAAAAAATACGATTGACATTCCTAATCCCAAACTTTCCCGGGCAAGAATTTTTTTTACAAAAAAGTGTAAAACATTGATTTTTACCAAAACTTTTGAGAATAAAGTACATATTCCGGTTTTCAATTCAAAAAAATACAAATTTGTATAAATCCCCATACAAAAGTTACTTTTTTTTTTGTATAAAAAGTACAAGTTTTATTCAAAATGTCTAGATCTCGAACGTAATCGAAGATTAGCAATCCTCAACTTTTGGTATTGAGAGATTTTCAATTATCTTGATTCTAACAAAAGTTATCGGGCTTATAAATTTCAAATGCCAACGACGCCGATACCGACACCGGCGGCAATGGCGCACGCACATAAAAATGTCTCGAAATAGTGTTTTCTAAACGTGTTCCACGATAAAATAGACTAATTCTGAAAAAATAAATTGCACGACTGGATCGCACGTACTTGCTCTTATAGATAAGATTTCTATATATGCTAAGCCTGTTTAATTAAAAACTTGTGAGTGCAGTTTAAGAAAAAAAATTTAAAAAAAACATAAAATTCGATTTTCAAATGACTAAAACAACTTTTTAAATCAATTCAACCTCAAAACTATTTTTACTTTTATAAAGACAAATTGATACGCTTTTCTTAAGATATTATTTATCAACATCTAAGAACTAAATTTTGAAAAAAAATATTGAGTAATTTTCGAAAAAATAATTTGTCAACAAAAAAAATTTCAAATTTTTTTTTTAAAATCCAAAATAATTAAAAAATAAATAATTTTTGAAAATTTTTTTCACTAAACATTATTACGGCAACTTTAAAGCTTAAATGTAAAAAATAAAACGCACGACTGGGTCGCACGTACTTGCTCTTATAGATTAACTTACTATTAATGCCAAGCCTTTTTAATTAAAAAAATTGTAAATGCAGTTTTAGAAAAAAATTAAAAGAGCATAAAATTCGATTTTCAAAGGACAAAAAACAGCTTCTTAAATGAATTTTACTCAAAACGAAGTACGCAATTTGATTTCCCCTTTAATGATGCACTTAAAAAAAAAAAAAATTGAAAATCGTTGGAGCCGTTTTTTTTTAAAACTATTTTTTCCATATAAAATTTAGCAAGGACTTTTATAAGAAAAAATTGGTACGCCATTTTTAAGATATTATTAATCAACATCTAAAAATTAAATTTTGAAAAAATGATTTTTGAAAAAAAAAATTTCAACTATTTTTTAAAACTCCAAAAAAATTATTTTCGAAATTGTTTTTACTAAAAACTATTACGGCAACTTAAAATCTTTCATGTAAAAAAAATTATTGAAATTGATTGAGTCATGAAGGATATAATCAGAATTAAAAAAAAAAACGGTTCTATGGCAGGTACCGTTAAAAACGGTTTTTGAAAAAAAAATGGTTTTCATTTAAAGATAGACGTTATCCAAAAAAATGACCATGATTTTTTTAATAAAAATCGTAGGCACCGTTTTTGAGAAAAATGAGTTTTTCTAAATCCAGTATATGACAGGTACCGTTATTTGGGGTCCAAAAAAAAAATACAAAAAATGTCTGGGGATATTCTCCAAAAAACGCCACATACCAAGTTTGAAGTAAATCGACCCATCCGTTTAGGCTGTGGTCTCTGAAACATACAGACAGACAGACGGACAGAATTGTCGGACCCACTTTTTTCTCATTCTCTATCATCGTAATGTCATGCTTGATTGTTATCTCAACTTTTTTTTTGTACGAATGCATTACTTGATATATGGTACCCATATGGCAAGTAAAAATGTTGCCAATCGTTATACTTATCCTTTACACTACGTGTACGAAGAAGTAATACAAAATGACATGTAATAAAGGAAGTATAATTTCTGGCGTGAATACATGAGTACACACAATTTTTTTTTTTCTTATCAAATGTCAAAAGATGACAGCTTGACCCTTCACCTACACGTTAATATTAATATCTATCATAAAAAAATATAAGAAAATAACTTTGTACCCATCTTCATCAAAACCAAACTCCAAACAAACTTCTGAAGCCTTTTGGGTATAAGAAAAATATATTCAATTGAAAACGAACCATCTTTTAAGCGACCATAATAGACCTGATAAACTTTTACTAGTATAATTTATTTACGGAAATGTTGACCTTTTGAGTCTATACTTTTCGCCCAGTCATCCAGTGCGTGGGCTGTAAAATATTGTATTATTTTTAAAATGCATTAAATTTAATATTTAAATAGGAGATTTCTTACGTGCAAATGTTTCAAACACCACCGCCCGCCGCCATTAATTTCGTTTAATAAAAAAAGAACAAAAATACAACCACCATAATCATAAATAGAAGGTTCAGAGTATATTTATATATTATGTAACCCACATGTCCCATATAATTTGTATGTTGAAAGGTGAAACATAAAGAATCATGCCAGCGCACATTCTTGTTTTATTAGGACCATCACTCATCAATCATTCATGCTAGGATTTCCCATGGCAGATAACAGGGTGTTTTAAAGTTTGATGGTGACTTAACTTTTTTGAGTTTTTTTTTTAAATATTTGGAATATAAAAAAAACAGATAGAATATACATACCAAGAATTTTAAAAAAGGACTGTTTGGAGAACTGAAATTTTGTTTAAAGTTCATTTGGTAACAGTTATAAGCAAAAACCCAAATCTGGCAGAGTTGCCGAGGGCCCGGGGTTGGCAATTCATTTTTAAAAATGAGAAAAATTTTAAAATTAACCATCTTCTATTGCAAGGTGGAAATTTTGTATACGTTTGCTTTAGAACTATTAAGGTACAAAAAAACGGTCTGGCCGGTTTGCTGTGATCCGAAGACTTGTCAGATGAGCCTAAAGTTTTTAATATAGAAAACTTATCAGAGTAAATGGGGCCTATTTCACAAAACTCTTTTCACTTTTCTCTTTGCAACTTTTCACTTTTTTGTTTTGAAAAACAAAAAAGTTAGTGTCGGTAGAATTTGACCAATTCATGATTTTTTAATGGCCACTCAGTACGAATTCAAATGCAAAGTTCTATTTTAAATTGGTGAAACGATTTTACTTTTCACTTTTCAAAAAATAGTTTGAAAAATTGAAAAGTGAAAAGTCTTTTCAATTTGTAAATTTTAAGGAACACTTAGCACTTGTACTTTGCGTTTTTACATGGTCAGTTTAATCAGAGTCTTTGCTTTGATACTCGATTAGTACAAAAAAAAAGAACAGTCTGGCAGGGTTGCCGTTGCCAGGAGTGCCTCAAGGAATACCATTAAGATTTTGTTAATATAAGAATATTCATCATATACCTACCTTAAACTTGTCTTCGTGTATAGTTCCTACATGACCAGATTAATCAGAGCCTTAAACTATATTAGGGTTGCCACCATAATTTGTTTTAACAAATTTAATAAAATGTATAAATCCCAATATTAACGTACTTATATTTACAGGGCTGACTGTTGATATGCATTTTCTTATATTTTACTTTGCTTTCTTAATGGTTGCTTAGTACAAAATATACAGTCTGGCAGTTGCCGTGGGCAAAAGTGCTTCACAGACTTACCTTAAGTGTTTGTTATTATAAGAGTATTCAGCATATACCTAACTCATTTAAGAAATTTGCTAGATTTATTGCTTAGACTTTTGTATATTTTTTACATGACCAGATTAATATAGAACCTTAAAATATATTAGGGTTGCCGCCATAATTTGTTTTTCAACAAATTTAATAAAATGTAGATATAAATATATACATTCTATATTGTTAATATGCATTACCTTATACTTTCCTTTGTTTTCTTAATATGGTTCCGGTTGTTTTGGTGTTTAGTACAAAAAGTCTAGCAGGGTTACCGTGGGCCAAAGTGCTCCACAGAATAACCTTAAGTGTCTGTTCATGTAAGAATATTCATCATATACCTACCTAAATTATTTAAGAAATTAGCTTTGTGTATAATATAACTTAATATGAAGCCTTAAAATATATTAGGATTGCCACCATAACTTTTTTTTACAAACTTTATAAAATGCATAAATCTCAAAATGAACTTATACCTAATTTCACAGGGCTATATTGTTGATAGGCATTACCCTATAATTTCATTTGCTTTAATATTGGTTGTTTTGATACTTGTTTAGTACAAAATATACAGTCTGGCAGGGTTACCGTGGGGCTGAAGTGCTTGCCAGACGAGAAAGTTCATCGCAGTCTAATATTGCTTAAACTTCATGGTGTACTTCGTAAAAACCCAGTTAAATCAATTTTTTTTGATATATTAGGGTTGCTTCAGGTCTAGGGTTGCCATACATACTAGGTGTTGGTTTTTCGTGAGATAGGTAGTCTTGCTACTATTTTTGTTATTGTTTTGTTTTGTATTTTTCTTTAAACCTTATAATGGCCTTTAACACATTGTAAAGTTTGTTTATTTAAAAATCTATCAAAATATTTGTATTTATTTGATCACCCTGTATATAAAGATAAAGTGGGTTAAGGCTAAGCAATCAGGTTAACAGCATAGGTAAAAGCACTTTTAAAGAAAAAACTGAAAAAAAAACAAAGTCCACAGATCAAATTTGAAAGTATTCTGGGAAAACCTAAAAATAACATTTTATGCGTTAAGTAGATGGGTAAGTAGGTACCCATAAGGAAGTTAGGTAGATTTAATATAAATGATAAAAAAAACGTGTTGCCACCAACCCAATAACACCAATAAGGTGTTGGTCCTTACTTCAACCGCATGGGCATTCATAGAGTATTTTTTTTTTTACGTGAAAAAAATTCGCACTCGATTAAATTTTCTTAATCATTTTACTCCCGTGAGAGATGAGAGACATATGTGCGGGAGTTCGGACGAGCTTACCATTTTGAACGATCTATAAGGCCCAACCGAAACCGTTAAATTTATATTTAAATACATATACCACCTACACACTGTTAGGCAGAATTTTTAGTAATGCCCCACAAATAATGGTTGTTCCTTTGGCGAGGGAAAAATAAAAAAAAAAAAGAAATTGTCGTTGGGTAACATATATTCCCAGACCTCCGTTATATCATCCCAAAAAATACGGCAGGCTTTACAACCGTTTGGACTTAAGGGCGGGCAATAAATCGTGGAGATGAAGGCAACTTTTGTCATTCCAAACATTCAAAAAGAGGAAAATAAAAAAACAACAACAATAATAAAATCTCCACTTTTCGAAATTGAATGGGGCTAGGTACACGCACCGTTAACACACAAAACCGAGGCAAACAAAGATCTACAAGAAAAAAAAAGAAAACAGTTGTTATCTTTGAAGCAATGGAGGCATCGTGATAACGGTAGGAGCCTCTTTCTCTGGTGTTCATGTTGTGTTGTTGTTGTTGTCGTAGTCACAAAAATACACAGAACGAATAGTACGATGCGGGTGATGCTTCGCTTATCTTTTATCCGCAGTGCCAAATTCTGCTGATAAGTTTTTTTTTTTTTATAGGATTTGTATTTCTATTGTTTTCATTGTTTTGTGCTTCTGTCTTGTTCTGGCATCTATATATGCAAAATAATCCGATTTGCTGGTGATACTGTAGGTACTTTTTTTTATAAGCGGATTCAATTGGAGTTGGGAAAAGCGAGCGTCACAAGATGACACTTTGAGTTGTTTATGTCGCATTGTTTATTTAATTCATTTTTGATTTACACAATTTTCTTCGCGGTGAATAGCTAAAAGGAATGTCAACATGAATTAAGGTACAGGTTACAAGTATATATATATTTTATAGACTGAGGGGCATAACTCAACGAAAATTTTTTTTAATTTTAATTTTAAAAGTTTTCATAAAAAAAGAGTCAGCAAATCAGTTAAAATTAAATGAAAAAAACAGCATTAGTGTAATCAAAACCATTCCGAGGAAAAAGCATTTTTTTTTTCATAAGACTTAGGAATAAAAGCCCATCTTTCTTTTATTTTTAAGAAAGAATTAAATTGGTTCTCTAAAAATTAGGATAACACTCAGAAATTATTGAATAAATTGTAAAAAACACCATCACTTATTGATTTAATTTTGACAAAAAGTGGATCAGTGCCGTTTTTCTCCCGTTTGCTCATTTTGTCGTATTATACAGACGGTGATAACGGCAAATCAACTTTTGCAGCAATATTATTGGTATTCAGAAAATTTGTTGTTTCTATGGAAAATTATCGAACACTTCCAATTCCAATGAATTTCTAGAAGCATAGTCAAGTTCCAGCCCAGCTGTACTTATTGGTGAACACCTTATGCGGGGAACTCATGCTTATGAGGATCGGTTTTATCCGGCTCCTAACTAAGAGTCTGGTCCTTCATGATGGCGGTTGTGCATCGGGGTATCTTCCCTACCACGAAAAATAGCCGGGTTCTTAACACAAATAAACCTCTGATACAAATGATCTCAATGTTTACGTTCCAAGCAAACAGAACAAGGACAACGAATTTCGGATCTGTGCATGGAATCTATTGTCCTTATACAGGACACGTGTAGCCAAACAGTTAGTGGAAAACCAGCATGGACTAAGGGTAGACATTACAGCTGAGATGGAGAGGACATACGGTGAATAAAATCGTGTGAAATCTCAGATGGGAAATGCCTTAAAAAGAAGGATCAATGGCTGTTTGGGTGTGATAAGGGGAAGACTTAGGCAATAAGTTATGGGCTACAATGCGGTAAGCTAGTGCCTCATCAAAGTTTAAGAACATGACGATAACCTGTGTTCACGCATCCCAGGCAGAGAAGGATAGGGCTTTTTTGAAAAAAAAAAATGCAATATATCACTGTCTCAAGCCGTCCTCGGGTCAAATCTACACTTTGGCCCAATAATTAACAGAAATAATCAAACTTGTTTATATTTTTGTATTTAATTTTCATGTTACAACTTATCGCCCCAGAATTGTTTTGTTGCATACGCCATTGACACTTTTTCAAAACAGACACTATAAGTAGAGAAAGAGTAACAACACATTTACATTTTATACTGGGTTTGTTTTTTTTTTATTTTTCATTTTGTGTGAACCACAATAAATTTATTAAATTTCAAAAGTAAGCCGTTTTTATTGATATTCTGACTGATTTACTTTCTACACTATAAGTGTTGGGAAAAAAACTAAATACACCAAAAGATAGGTGGCATTATGTAAGGTTCTGACACGACGGAATTTTTAGAAATACCACCGGCAAGTTAGGGTAAAATGGGGCAAAAGACAAAAAAAAAACTTTTTGTACATCTCGAAAAGTATAAGGGTTAGAATTACGAAATAAATTTATTTAAATAGAAAAATTGAAATAATGATGAGATTTCATCAAGAAAAATTCTAAAAATTCAACTTTTTAAGTTAAAAACTATTTTCCAATATGAAATATTTTTTTAGACATCTGAAAATGATGTTATTATGGATAAAGTTGATAATTTTTTGAAAAACTAAGTATGCACATTGAAAAATAATAAAAAAAAATCAGGCTTCTAATACGGATTATATTTAAAAAGCTTTTTTGAGCTTTTAAAAACAAATACGTTTTTGAAAGTGTATGTGGGTGGTTTAATTGATTTTAAAAATCAGGGAAAAACAGGAAGACAAATTTGTCAAAACGACTTTTAGGCTTAGGTGTTGTCTATAAACGTGTGAAAAAAATTATATTTTTAAACATTTTTTTCAATGAATAGTAGTAAAAACAAGTCCAAAGTTTCCAACGGTATTTTATTTTTATCTTTTTTATTTTTACATTTTTACTTGAAATTTACACAGCCATTAGATATTGGGTTAATGCATTTTTGTACAAACTTTGACAATTTTCTGTAGTCTGTGAACCGACATAACGTTAAATAGAGTTTTGTTTACGCGGTGCTTAATTACTATTCACATAAGTCTCATAAAATTATGATTCAACTTTATTAAGCATCAGGATCGAATTTCCTTTAATTTGATATATCACACATACCTGTACAAGTACATGCTATAAAAGCTTCACAAACATGAAATGAGTTTTATCCGAAATTAAACAAAATTCAACTAAATTGTCTGCTTTGGTCGTCGGACTCGGTCAGCCACCACTGGAGAACGGTACCGTTTGCTCACAAATGGATTCGGGTGGTTTGCTTATAAAATTTGTAATCTTGTTGTTTCTTGTTGGTTTTTAAAGATTGAGATGTCTAAATTTATCTGAAATATCAGGCTACAACATGGTGTATATTTTGTATACAGTAACATATAAAAATAGTAAGTAAAAGGTAATTAAAGACAAAATACATTTTTCTTATTCTTTTTGCAATATTGTATGAAATTAGTTTGACCTTCAAAAAATGATGTACTACGATATTGTTGGTTCAAGTATTCTTGATAGGCAATTAACATTTTTAAACATAAAAGTGCACATTTACAGATTTTAACAAATTGAACAGATTCTATAAGATAAAATGTTGGTCTATAAGTCGCATAAAAATTTTGGACACTTATTTTATTAAACATTGTCACAGAGGACGTTAAGTGAAAATATGTTTTTAATGAATGCTATAAAATTGAAAAATTTAATGAAAAATTTGATAATTTTGATAATATTTTTAGCTCAATTTCATAGATATTTCTGTTCTCTTAAACAATGTCATACAAAGTTTATTGATTAAATTAAAAAAAAAGACTGTAAATGTTAATTACAGAAAAGAACATCGAGCAAAGTGCACTTTTTATGCTCCTTTGACCAATTGTACCATTCATAACATCTGACTATGTCTGCTTCAATAATTTAAATTTTCTTAAAAAATATTAACAATCATTTTGATATACAATTTGTTTTTATAAGATACTAACAAGCTTCGCAATAGCGTGAAATAATATCAAAACTAGTATAAAATGGATGTCTCACAAATCTGTTAAAAAAATCAAAATATCCTTTTCACGTAAACAAAATAGCTTTTAACTTTAGTAAAACTTAACCGATTTTTTAAGTTGGGGTATCAATAGAAAGATTGAAATCTCAGTAAAAGTAAAATCAAATACATTTTTTACTTAAGTTGTGTAAGTAAAGGAAAAAAATATATTTTAACAATATCTACCGTAATTTTTACATTTTTTAATTTATTTTGTTCCGCTGATTAGGTCATTTTGAAGTATCAAACATTAATGTATCAAAAACCATTTGAAAATGACCGAACTCAAAAATAAACGAAATTACAAGGGTATATTCCATAAAATATCAATTACATAAATATATGAAATATTTGAATTAATTTCACAAAAAAGCACGATATGTTTCTTTGGAAAAATTTACCTTCTAGACTTTTTTGCAACTAAATACTTTTACACATGAAAAAAATAACTACACAAAAAAAAAATATTGATAGGAAATATAACTTCTGGCGCGCGTACATGAGTACACACACCTTTTTTTTTGAGATAGTACGGTTTTCTGTTTAATACCCTTGCCTTGGGCTCGTGCCTCCAAAATATTGTGTTGTCACCCGAAATTCACTTCTAAGATTTTATAACATTGGTTAGTTTGTCAGTTACAAGTGAAGCTAATAAAAGTGTTTGAAAATAGATCCAACAAGGGCGACAGTTTTTAATCTATAAAGATTAAAATATTTTTGAATACCATCATTTGAAAAAAAGAATCATCGAAATAGGTTCCGAAATATTACCTTTTTCTAGTTTTAAACCAATACACAGCTTTTAATTTCGGTTAAAACAATTTATTTAAAATTTGTAAATGAAATAATATAGATACTTTGGTTTAGAGGTCAAAACTTATCGTCGAAGTTGTACTTAATTTAAATAAAATAAATTGTACGCTTTTTTCAAAGCATGAGTAAGTGTACACAACACCACCTAAAAACAAGAAGATTGCATTTTACTTATAGAAATCCTATAAACAAAAGTGAATTATAAGATAATTCCATAGAGAAACGTTTTTGTTTTCATGAAGAAAATCTTATTAAAATTTCAATAAGATTTTCACGCATTTAAACTTTTAGCACTTAAACCAAAATTGGCTTCGTTATTTTGTATTGTAGGCTGGCCTAGAGGGTAAAGTGTTTGTCTAATACTTTCATTATTCAGGTTCAATCCCACACATGATCACCTTTTTTTCCGTTTGGTAATCTATTTGTATTTTTATTCCTCGAGCTAGATTATAATTCAGAGTTTGGGTGAATCCCTAGCTGGGGAATAATAGACAATTTTTTCCTATACGGTTTTATTCTTGTTTTGACAAAACCTCTCAGTTCTAGTTCTTTTATCATATTACTCTGTTACACATTTTCTGAATGTCAAATAGCAACAAAAACATCTTATCACAATAATTCTAATGTTAAACTCTTGTCTTCTACAATGGCCTATATCGGTCCTGAAATTATCTCTTCTACACTGATAAAGAAGTTCTGCAATATTATATCAAAGAATTTTAAACATTTCTAGAGAATAAAAATTTAAATTTCTTATCAAATTATTTCCAAGTTTCCACAGAGCATTTAGCCTGTGCCCGTGTCAACTTTTTACACTTAATTTTTCTCTAGAGTATAATTATTAAAAATCCAGAAAAAGTACCTGAGTACCACTTTTATATCTCCTAGGAGAGCCCTATATTTAATTAAGTTTATCCATGCAGAGATAATATGCCCAATACAAAAGGATATTTGCTTTGCTTTTTTTTTTGTTAAAAAATCGCTTATTTAAAAACATAATTCTTTTGATTTACATATTTTAAATAGGTACTTTAACCATATACACAAAAGTTTTTGTATTTTTTAATATAACAACAGTTTTTAATGTGGGATGCTTGAAAGTTTTAAAATTCGTTTCAACAGAGATATAAATGTAACGAGTTTTTTTTTTTTTTTTGTTAACCAGAAATGAATATAGAAAAGCAAAAGAACAAATAATGTAGATAATGTTCAGTATTTTTTTTATTAATAATTAAATAAAAATGCGTTTGCTATTATATTCGAAGTATTTTTGAAAATTTAAATTATTCTTTCCTGGAAATTGTTATATGAATTGAAGAATCATTGAAATACACTTAACCACGTATTTTCTGGTATTGAAATTTTAATCAACGTGAAAACTTCACTTGAATTTCTCCTTTTGTAAATTTAATTTAATCAACTTTGATTGTTTGATTAAGAGACGTATATGTAATCTAATTAATTCTGATATTCAATTGTAGTGGCATAATTATTATTGTCAAAGTTTATGTATCATTGAACAAAAAAATATTAATTAAATTACAAAAGTGGCAAAAAAACAAATGACTCCATAATCGTATAATAATCTTCGTTCATCAAATCGAGGAACGGTATAGTTGTTCTTGTCCCTGAATTTGATATTAAACAGTTTCACACTGATACCCAATGATTTTGAATATTAAAAAAAAAAAAATGGTCAGTTATATTGCAAATCATTCAATTTAATAAAGATAGTGTCTAGTTGGGAATATGAAATGATTTTACTCATTCAATAATTCTTCAGTAAGGCCATTTTTCTTTGCGCTTTTTTAAAAGCTTTTATAAGTAGATATTTATTTGATTTGGGTGAGGACCAAAATCCCGAAAACCAAAATACGGAAAAGCCAAACATTTTCAAGAAATCCCTTTTTCGGCGAACTTTACACTTTACCACCAGTGTTTTGGAAATTTTATATCATTTAAGGTGGGACCACTTTTCATTTGCTCAAAAGTAGTTCTTATTTATTATTATTAATTTTTACTTGCGATATAGGTACCTACTAAAGTGCAGTTTTAGAATTCGTAAAAAAATCGAAGTCGAGATTAAAATCAGACATGTCATTATGATGATAGAGATTGCCCAAAAAAGTGGGTCTCGTTATTCTGTCTGTCTGTAACGCAAACCACTGATGCGATTTTCATCTAATTTGGTGGTTAAGGATGTTTGGTAATTCCTTAGAAGGCAAATTGAAATTATTTTTTGGGACCAAAACAAACGGTACCTGCCATAGAACAATTTAGGAAAAATTATTTTTTGATTAAAATATTAGTGTCTACTTTTAGAGTCATACTTTTGAAATGAAAGAAATGTTTGTAAAAATAATAGAATTTTTTTTTTTCATTTTAACGGTACCTCCCATAGAACCATTTTTTTCATTTTTGATTTTCTCTTAAATGATCCAATGAACCAATTTTGCTGATTTTTCTCATACGGAAGCTTTTTATTAAACTTAAAATTAGTTGATATCAAAATTTTCAAAAAAAATATTTTTGGATTCTTATTAAAAAAAAAAATCGAAAACGCATTAATATTTTCTTGAAAATGGCATACCAACTGTTTTAAAACAAGGTGTCAGAATTTGTATATATAACAAAAATATTTTTTTTTAAGAGCGGCTTAAACTAGCTATTTTCAATTTTTTTTCTTAAAATGTATCTTTCTAAATAAAATTAGTTTGGAGCTCAAAACAATTTAAGAAGTTGCTTATGCCAATAATTGCATTTGATTTTTTTTACATATTTCTCATAAAATTATTTTTTTTTAAATCTTTATGAAGGGTGATTTTTTAAGAGGTTTAGAACTTAAAAAAAAAAAAAACACAAAAAATGAATGAAATATTTATTTGAATCGATAGTTTGAACTTTGCAATTTAATGTTTAAAGATAATTTCATGCAAATGTTGACCGCGGCTGCGTCTCAGGTAGCCCATCCGCTGAGTCCAATTTTGGCATACTCTTTCACACATATCGGCCGGTATCTCACGAATGAATGCATGGATGTTGGCTTCCAGTGCGTCAATCGAAGCGGGCTTGTTCCTATAGACATTAGCCTTGACATACCCCCACAAAAAATAATCTAATGGTGTCAAATTGCACGATCTAGGCGGCCAATTGACCGGTCCGAAACGTGAAATTAACTGTTCACCAAACTCGATTCGCAATTGTGCCATTTTTTCGCGTGCCGTGTGGCATGTGGCACCGTCTTGTTGAAACCACATATCATGCAAGTCAAGAACTTCCATTTCGGGCAAAAAAAAGTTTGTTATCATAGCTCGGTAGCGTTCACCATTGACAGTAACGCTGCGATGCGCATCATCTTTGAAGAAATATGGCCCAATAATGCCGCCGGCCCATAAACCGCACCAAACAGTGGCTTTTTTGGGATGCATTGGTAGCTGTTGCAATGCTTCTGGCTGATCTTCACTCCAAATGCGGCAATTTTGCTTATTTACGTACCCATTCAACCAAAAATTTTTCGATAAGAAAGCGGATCCTCGGCCAGCTTTCCAAGAGCCCATTCACCAAAAATTCGGCGTTGTGGTAGGTCGGCTGGCTTTAGTTCTTGCACCAGCTGTATCTTAAAAGGCTTTACGCCCAAATCCTTCCGCAAAATTTTCCACGTAGTGCTGTAACAAAGGCCTAACTGCTGGGAACGGAGCCGAATCGACATTTCGCGGTCTTCTGTCACACTAGCTGATACGGCCGCAATATTTTCTTCACTACGCACAGTACGTAAACGTGTTGGTGGTCTAATGTCCAACATAGTAAATTTGGTGCGAAATTTGGTCACAATCTTCCGAATAGACTGCTCAGAAGGTCGAGAATGCCGACCATAAAATGGAAGCAGCGCGCGATGAACATTTCGAACCGAGCACGAATTTTGATAGTAAAATTCAATAATTTGCAAGCGCTGTTCATTTGTAAGAAGATCCATGGTTAAATTACAAACCAAAATGAAGCTGTTTGACAGTGACACAAGGTACTAAACACACGTCAGCTGTCAAAACCAGTGTTGCCAAAACCAAACCAGCTAAAAAATCACCCGTTATAAGAAGCATTAACGTCCACAGCAACTTTGACCCTAAAGGCAAGTTTTATTTAGTTTGAGTTTGATATTTGATCTTAATTTATTGTACTTTGTACCGAAGAAGCATTTAAACGCATAAAACCATAGTATTATTAATTTTTTAATTGTTTCTTCGTATTAAATAATATCTTGCTGCATGTTAATATCTTCAGTACATAGGTCAAACAATTAAACAATTATAAAATTTATTTAACACAATTTATAACTTTTCTTATTGCAGACATTTTTCCATTTTCTAGTTTTATATTTTATTGATATTTTTTTTTGTTCAATTTATCAAATAAACAAAACCTCAAATGTCCATGAAGGTTACCTAATGGTTTTTTAAGTAGGCATAAATTTTTACTGTCTCCTAAGTATATTCTTGTGTTTTTGGTTTATATCTGCCAAAAAGATAAAATTATTTCTTTAAATTCTTTAAAATGTCATAAGTTATTATACTAAGTAAATTATTTTAAATACCAAAAGTACTCGTAAATTTGAGAAATACCTGCGTCTCCATACATAGGGTGTTGTACTTGTAATAAACGAGAATTTGCAAAAGCAATAAAACAAATCCCCTTCAAGTTATTTTTAAGTAAATTACTTTAGAAAAAAATTTTTATTCTCCTTTCGGAATGATACTTTTGTTTTTTTGAAAGGTGTGAAAAAAAATTGATAGATAGGAAATATTATTTCATTTTAATTTTCAAAACTTAAATATAAGCTATATGAGCCGTAAAATCATTATATTGAAAAATTTATTATACTGTTAAAAAGACAATTAAAAGTATAAACTCGAAATATTATTTTAAAAAGTTGTCAATTTTTGAAGGGCTGTATTTCAAGACATATTGGTCCAACACAGATCTGAGGTTACCCTTAAGTTGAAGAAAATTTCGTCTTCTGGTAACTTTGTCTATAAAATGCGCATTTTAGAAGTTATAAGATAAAAACTGAAAAAAATGCGAACATTTCGAGAATTTTGGATGAACCATTTAGTTAGCACAGGTTTTTTGAAGCTGCAAACTTAGTCGTGCACTGCTATAACATAATTTCTTAACCACATCCAAAAACTCAGCGATCTGCAATTTTTTGCGACTTTAAGTTCTATTTATGTTTTGTATTTGTGTGACATTGTTTTAGAGGGTAAATACACCTCAAGATTAAGCTAAAAAAGAATTCAAAATTATTTAATTTTTCATTTCAATTTTGTATTTTTAGTGCATTCATTAAAAAGACATTTTTAGTTAAAAAACTCAATGGCATTGTCTTGTAAAATAATAAAATAGTTGTGACATATTTGTATGCACATTGTTACCCTCAAAACTTTACATTTGCAATAAGATTGATTGATATTTTTTGATGCTGAATCTAATGACATCAAATTTAAGTTAATAAGCATACTCTATGAAAAGTTATATGTACCACATTTTAAGCAAAGGTGGTAAAATGAAACGAAAACCCATGAAAATGAAATGCACGACTGGGTCGCACGTACTTGCTCTTGTAGATAAAGCCTTTTTAATTAAAAATTTCCAAATGTAGTTTTAGAAAAAAAATTTAAAAAAGCATAAAATTCGATTTTCAAATGACTAAAACAGCTTCTTAAATGAATTTAACCTCAAAACAAAGTATGCAATTTGATTTCTTCAATAATGATACATTTTTAGAAAAAAAAATTTGAAAATCGTTGGAGCCGTTTTTTTAAAAAACTATTTCTTTCATATAAAATTTTGCAAGGACTTTAATATGAAAAAATCTCTTACAATATTGATACCCAATTGAACACTGGTAAAAATGTTACATTTGCCCTAGGAACCAAGAATCAATTTTACATCATAATATTGTCACAAAATTATAATTTTAATCTTTATTCATCCCAAAACAGGCGTTCCCAGAATGACGCTTAATTGATGTATACGCTTCTTACATACCAAATGAAATTTCAACTACCACTTAAATTTAATTTATTCATGTAGAAAATTTATGGAACGATAAACCAATTCCACGACATTCCAGAAAGACCATTTATAGTGCCATCTGAACGTTAAATGAATACCTACAAAAGTGATATTTTGTCACTGATGTAACTACATTGAGAACTATTTCTTCGGACAACTTAGTTAAATAGTAGGTAATAACGATTTTTATCCTTAGTAATAATGCTAAGAATACAGGTAGCTTAGTATAATATTGTGTTAAGCGTATTTGTTTGCTACTTGATTTTCAGGTTTTGAGTTAAGGAAGCGTTCCCGGAATGATTTTTCGGGTATATTAGATCGAATAAAACAAAAACTTACTCTGTTTCATCTCAATTATATTAACGTCAGAATTTTCTTTCAATTTAATGTAATTTTTTCTTTAAAAAAATCGTGGAGGGACAGGTTTTTTCAATAAATATAATACTTTCGATGAATGGTTGCAGGATGCAGGCCTATTTATGTTGAATACTGCTGTCACAAAGCTACAGGATTTTGCCATAACCAACCTGTCGGGAAGACAGTCTGCTCATATTAGCAAAAGAAGACTCACCTTAATGCTTCGTGTACCATGTGCAGGTCAATACGAAAATGCTGTATCCTGTGTAACCCATGTGTACGTGTACAAGTAGTTGGACAAATGGTGAATACATACACATACAATCTCCCCAAAACTAAAGTTTGTTGTTTCTTTAGTTTTAAAACATGCAACAACAAAAGTATATCCCAGCTGATGACAAAAAGCTTTTCACAACTTCAAGTTTAAATGTTCAATTCTAAGAGAAAAAAAAAAGAAACTATAAGACGAATTTAATGAATGACATAAAAAAAAACTACAACTGACCTCGTTTTAAAATGTTTATAAAATTGGAAAACTTATTTTATCATCCAAAGCCAAATAAAGTTTGTGTAACGGAACACAAAAACATACAAATCCTTCGAGTTGCTTACATTTCCTTAACAAAGCTAATAATATTGCAAATCCTCATGTATCCAAAAATGGGTTAGAAACCTTAAGGATACATCAAATTTAAGATAAATATCAATATTCCTTGTAATTTCGATGTGCGTTTGTTGTGGGAGAAGAAAAAAAAGGATATTTTCAAAAAATTATTTCGGAATCCCAAATTGATTTGCTTGGTTGGATTTTCGATTTTAATATTATGAAGAATTTTCTGCTACAGTATTTTCATTTAAAAATTTAAGGACCATATATTTTTGTTCTTCCTTGTCTTCTTTGAGTGCCTTAAGCTATGAGTGCCATCAGTCGCTATACAAACTTTCTTTTTGTATTTCGTCGATATTGTAAATGTTCAATTTCCGTTGAAGGTTAGGGAGATTTGGGTTGTTATTGTTGTTGTTTTTGTTGTTGTTTTATGAATTTTCAATATCCGTTGTCTTTCAAAATGTCACTGATGGCGGTGGTGGTCGTGGTTGGTGGCTATTATAGGTAAGGTATAGTCTTTTTCTGTTGTTTCTTGTGAACAAGTAGTATCTCTTCCTATTATTGGAAAAATAAGCAACGAAATATATTTCTAATCTGTTTTTCTTTTCGACAGTTACCAGCTGACTTGATTTTAATGAGGATTTTGTTTTTGCCTTAAAGGTAAATACAAACATTGGAATGTTAACACAAAAGGTGATAAATGACTCCACTTGAAATGCATACAAATTTGGGGGATTGTTGTTTTTTTCTGGTGTTTAATATAAATAAAAGGAAAATATATCCTTAAGGTAACAGACACTTAAGTACCTGTGGCAGACATAATTTTTTTCTTCTAAATTACACCTCTCTGTCAGGATAATTTGTTATACTGCATTAAGTTCTTATCTTGATCCGCAATTAGTTTTATCAGATTAAAGAAGAAATTCACGTAAAACCGAGATTGTTACGGAAGAAATTAGAATATTTGTCCGTTGGTATAGAATGTGTGGTTGTTGGACCAAAAGGCTTTTAAAAGAAAATTTTGAATATGTTGGCTCATAGACTTTCCCAAACACGACTCACGATAACTCGATTTCGGTGCAAAGTTGGGGGATATGCCGCCCCCCTGCAAACAACCTGCTAAGAACAGCTATAGGATTTGATGTACATAGGTGCGAGTTTGGGTGCATGCAAAGATTTTTATCCATCATAATTCTTAGTTTAAGCTCACCTGAGTTGAGTCGTCGTGAGTCGGCCTATCTTGACCCGCATTTGTATTATTTGCGGAATTTTCAAAAACAACCTTCTAACTTATTGAAGACAGAAATATTTCTAGTCTGGTTTTATCGTTCCCAATTTTGTTAAAATCAAAATGAGCCTTTTATTTCGAAAGTAATTGTTACAAAAAAAACTTGATTGATAGTACAATGCAGAAGTCGTTCAATTTAAACTTTTAGTTTAAAGGTGTGGTGTACTTACACTTTTGTTCTTCGTTCGTTCTTTATTAGGTGTGAGTACTCCGTCCATTTTTTGCAAAACAACGAACACTGAGGAAGTATTTAAATTATCGGTTTGTGATCATTGCTCTCGTTTTTCAGCAGACACATAAAAAGCTATCAACACAGTTTTGTTAAACAGAATAGTAAAAAAAAACAGAATTTTGAAAAGCAGAGCTTAAAAAAAAAATTGACCATCTCTTTTTTAGGGTTGGAGACAAAATTCTTACTGAGAAAAAATTCATTTGCCAAAATGTTGCTTTCAAAATTTCTAAAAATTCTGCTTTTTAAAATTAGCTTTAAGTTCAGGGCAATAATGTTTTTTTGACTAATACTAATAGATTAAATAAAAATTCTTAATAATATTCCGATTTTTATTAGAATCAATGAGATGCTGTAAGATGCTCTGTATAAAATGGCTTAAGAAAATATTGGTTTTTAACTAACTTCTAAAGTACAGCTCCGATTTTGATGATATGTGTTGCAAAATATTTCAAACGAGTAAAAATTAATCGCTATCAAGTTAATATCTAAACCTCCTACAAAAACACACACTCTACGAATTGATAAACCAACAGAATTGAACAATATACATAATTTACATAAAAACTACGTGCAAGCAAGCAAAAAAAAGTTCTTTTTCGTTTTCATTTATTTTAAGTGAAGTAATTTGTATACCTAGCTTCTGTTATTTTTTTTTTTTTTTCAGAAAGTATTACACAGAACATAAATCTGAACGTTCATCTCAAAGTAACTATTTATATTCATCAATCTACCAACTATAAATAAGTGAGTGCAAAACATAAATAAACGGCCGCTTTGCAGTGAATAGGTATCGGCAATATGACCCTTGGCAAGGATAAATGGCCAAACATCAATTTTCTTATTTTATGCTCTCGAATATAAAACCAAAATCCTCGCATTTATTTTTGTGGAAGTTGTGAGTATAGTAGGTTACCATACCATAATACCAAAATGTACAGCTTAAAGCGTTCTCGTATGACTATAATCCTTTTCGAGCTTCAAACAAAATGAGATTCCATGATGAGGATTTAACTCCTCCACACACAAGAACATAAACAGTTCACTCTTAAATATATATTATTTCCATTCCAACTCACCAGCATTGCTGTAATCATAGGCAACTGTTGTGGTCCTCTGGCAAATTCCAGAAACTCATCTCTGGTACAATTGAAATGAATACTACCGGGGTCACATCTGTTGTAAGTGTCATCGTTGTCAATGTCCAACATGCCAGAACCATTGTCATCATCATCAGCAGCAGCATCGCCACTGCCACTATAATTAGTTCGAAAGCCCGTTTTGTTACCAAGCAACGATGTAAATGTCGCTGCCTCTAGCGATAGACTTCCTGTAAAATTGGTAGTTGAGAAGGACGACGATAATGGCGGAAGCCATCCTGAGCCACCGCTAACCATCGATGACATTGTCGATGTTGCATTTTGAAGGATTAAGTCTGTGAGGTTGGAAGCTTGCATAAAACCCGAATCGATCATTTTCTCAAAGCTTCTTAGCGGATGTGGAAATGTGTGTCCACATAAAATCACTCGATTCTTAAAATATCATCGTGATTCGGTTTTGCATAAATTTAGTCGTCTTCTTGTTACTGGCTGGGTCTGAAGGGGAATGAATTACACTTGCGGCGAGCGGCGAAGTATGAGAGGACAATCCGACTTAATTAAATTTACAATATAAAACCGACCGACTAGAAATGGAAGGATCGAAAATAAAACGTCAACGAGAAGTTATTATGAAGAAAGCACGTTTATATTTTTGCTTGGGAAACACTTTGTCATATTTAGTATCGAGACCCCTGCCCTTAAGTGATTTTCGTTGTCTGTAAGCAATTTTGAACCAGATTTTTTTTTTTTTATTCGACTTTGCCGATCTTTTTGGTATTCCAGAAAGCCTTGGCGACTATAAATTCTTGAGGGAGGACCGACCGTGTCGTTGTCGTCGTAGTCGATGCCACAATTCACATGAAAATCGCTTGATACAATGATTATTATTTTTATTTGTTGGGGCTTGAGGCTCGGTGATGCTGGGTACGACTTGTTTTCATTTTCATCCGTTTTCGTTGTCGTGTTGTTGTCTTCTCGACGAACGACCGACGTGGCTTATCTTTTATTCGTGATGTGAACACAAGATACGGGCTCGAATGAAGTTATCTTCTCATAACGCTTGAGATGAGTTACCATTGTTTGCTTGCGATGATGGGGAATGATGTGAATTTGGTTCAGTTTGTTGTGGTGATGGAAATGCATGTCAGTTTGTGTGGATGTCGAGTTATTTTATTCGACTGTTTTTAACTGGGTTGGATTGCTTTTAGAATATTTAATCTTATCTCTCCTCATTTGCCTGCAAATATCAAAAAAAGAAAAGGTAAAAATTGTATAATTAAAGATTATAGTTTGAACATTTGATTTTGTTAAAAGTTGTTTGTTTAGTAATAGATTTAATCAAATAATGACGAATTATGCAAATCGAATGGTTTTGCGACTAGACAAAGGAGCCTGGGGAAGATTTTAAAAATAGAATTTACCTTTGCGGTGATTTAATGGACTTAAAATTTTGGATTAATGTTGGATTTTTTAAAAGAAAATTAATGTTAACGTCAAAACTGGCTTGAAATATGGCAATTGCTATCTAATTCGACTTATTAAATTTATAAAGGTTTAATATCAGGCAAGAATCTTCTATAGAAAATATTTATATACGTTGGTTGCATTACCAAATAACTTTTAAGTCAATGACTCAAATACGCGAAATAATATTAATTAATCCAATAAATGTTTAATACAATTGAGTATACATAATTTTTTGCGTGAACCAAAATATGAATTTAGAAAAAACTGCGACGTGACGTTTTTAAGATAAATCGTTATTTTCATCTCAAAAACGTGACGTCCTACATACCTAGTTTTTTTCACTCCAGATTCAAACTCAGTAGACCAAAATCTATAAAATCAAATTTTTGTTTGCACTCAATGGACGTAAATACTGTCAGTCATTGAAAAAACATATTATGAAATAGAAATTGATAAAGGTAAACTTCGAACAGTTTCCTGTGTTAAAAAAATTGAGGTAGGTGGTGTTGTTGTCAAGTTTTACACACATTTTCAATACATTTCTGCATTCTTGAAGTTATGTGTGACGAAAAAAATAATTAAATGAAGAAAATAATGGAAAAAAAATTCTTCTATGATAGTTGAAATTGCGACACGGACACCAAACCTTGAAGGACACTAAAAAAAAAAGAGTTGATTATAGTGAAATGCGTTGGTTAGTAAAATGCAGGCTATGCAGAATAAACGTTTAGTACAGCGGGAAAAATATTCAAAATACCGTAGACCATCGCGATAAAAAGAGCGTATAACCTTGGAAAGCCCCGGAAAAGCACGGTAAAATAGACGAAACACCGCGGAAAACCCCGTAACTGTTTGACGATCGTGAAATACTGTTGAAAATAGAACGGGAAGTTATAAAAAAAGCAATTAGTACCATTAAAAAAACATATAATACTGAGGAAAAATGCGTGGAAAGTTGCGAAAAAAATATACGACATACCGTGAACACCTGTTTTAAAATGCACATAACAGTAAAAAAAAAGTGGGAAATACCGGTGAACAATCACGAAATATCGCGGAAAAGAGCATAGAGGTCATGGTACCGTAAAAGAAAGCGTAAAATACTGTTGAATAAAGTTTAAAAATAAGCGAAATACCGTGTGATATCACTGTAAAAAGCAAGGAGCATGTAAGTGCTTTTTGAGAATGCGCAGAACTCCGGACATAGCTAGTAAAAAAGTCAGGAAAAAAGCATGGAAGGCCGCCAAACTACCGCAGCGAGGATTACTGCGGAAAAAAACGCGAAATACTGGTGTGAAAGGTCATGGAAAAAATCCAGCTATTTCAAAATGTCTTTCATTTTGAAGAAGCTGGATTTTTTCCATGACCTTTCACACTTTTTTTCGAAATACATATTATGCGCATTTATTCTCAACCTCACACTTTCTTTTCGAAAGTATTCAACAGTTTTTCCACGTTTTTACGTTTTGTATTCAATTTTCTATACTTTTTGTGTTACTTTAAACTTTTTTTTCAGCGCTTTTCCGTGTTGTTTCATGATTCTCACATTGACAACTGTATGTGGCCTTGTCACGCCTCGGGAACACTTTAAACGTATTTGTCTATCTACCGAATGGAAAAATAAAAAAAATACTGTATGTTACCCAAAAGAATTTGAACAAAGAGATTTATTCTCGGCAGTTGGGACACTCCTGATTTTCCTAATTTTCTAAAATTTCAAGATACAGCACCAGCTAAAACATTGCAAAAAATCATATAAGGTTTGATGAATTATTTAAAAAGGATTTAAATATTAACTACCTCGATCTTCGTAGGAGCCAAAATCATGGGCGTGGGAGATTTTATTGTCTAAATCATTAAAAAAATCAACTTTGATTATAAATAAATTAAGCTTTGACGATCATGTGTCGAGTTTTGTTATCATTTAGAGTTAGAGCTCATATTTTTTTTTTCAGTTTTTCGCAAAATATTTAATTTTTTTTTTTCAGTTAAAAAAGGTAAAAATTCCAAAAACCAAGCCAAGATCAGAAGAACTTGTTAGAATTCAATTAAATAATCGACTTAAATAAATAAAAATCGTTTGCATGTATTATTTAATTTTTTTAGCTTTTTATTGTGCTTATTTATAAGAATATGTGATTTTTTTATAAAATTCATATTAATTAATGTTATTTCGATTTTTATTTTATTTATTTCATACGGAAAGCATTTAGTATTACCTACTGGCACATTGATAAATTATTGAATTACTTCATAAAAATCTAAGATTTTGCGTTTAAAAATACACTTAATAGCATTCCCGGAAATGATGAAGCCCTCAGTAAATGATGGATGTTTCCAAAACGTCTGTGGTATTTAAAAACTATGTCAATCTGAATTATATATAATTAAATAACTTTATTTATCAAATATGCCCTTATATCTGTTTTTCTATGGATCTATTCCTGAAAAAAAGTGTTTTCTACTATTCCAGAATACCTACAAAATAGATACATTTTTCAAATTTTTCTTACAAACTTTATGATAGAACTCCATATTCAAGCCTTATTTGCATTAGATTCTGACTGAAAATACCAAAAATATGCAGATTTGTTTCGAGAATACTATATAACTCACTCATAGCTCAAAAGCGTTCCCGAAAATGACGTTTTGATCATTATTATCGTTTATTTTCTTTTTTACAAAAGAAAACGAAATGTTTTTGAGATTTTACTGTAGTGATCTTGATTGCGTCTTAACATCGTCAAAAATTATAATTCATACTTTTAATTTATCCTGTTTGAAAGCTAGAATTAGGCTAAAATGGAAACTAACGGTTTGATTACACGTGTGAGCTTCTTTGATAAATATTTTTAGCAATATGGTCGTATGGAATAATGTTCATATCTTTCAATCCAAAATATTCTTCAGATTTAATCTTATCTTAATTTGAGTTTGCTTAGTGTTAAATATCTGCAAAATTCTACACTAGTGTTAATAAAACACAGACTCTTACTTGCGAATGACCAAAATGTTGAGTAAATATTATTTTTTCCGGTTCTTTTTTTTTCTGACGGTTTATTTGACGTCAGAAATAACCTTGTATACAGAGTTTTTATGAGAGGTATATTCATTCTCTTAATAGAAGAATTTATACTAAAAAAATTATAATTATTTTTTCAAAGCAAAGAAAAATGATGACAATTTATGCAATTTCTTTGTTTTTAGAATGGAATAATCTTCGAAAATAATAATTAAAAAAGGAATACTGATTAAGATTACTTTATGTGCTTTTCATACAAAAACTTCACTTTTACAATGAAATACTACAAATTTGAATTTTTTTTAACTGTTCAAATGAACAGTCGTACAGATTTTCAAAATAATAAAGATATCCAAGAATCGGAATACTTAAATTCTCAAAAGGTTTGGTAAAAATCAAAACTTTCTTCGTAAAGACACAATTTTGCTGTATTATTACATTTTTTTTTAAGTTTTACTTCCTGAATAAAAAAAATCAGAAAACTGTTAAATACTATGAGTCCTTAAACTTTTTGCCTTTAACTTCAAACCATCGAATAAGAAAATAACAGAAATACTTCTTACGTCAAATACTAAAACAAAATAAGGAATGTCTATTCTAGAACCTGCAAAAAAAAAAAAAAAAATACATACAATATAGAAATCCCTGGGAGTGTCTTTCGTGATTTATCAGTGGCCATCGTCAATGTCTAACTTTACGCAGAGATTTCTTTAATTTCTTAATGAAATTGTTTTAATGAATGTTACATTTCTTGTGCTTTTTTAAGATTCTCATTATTAAAGAACAAAAACATACAAACCCACATTCTTTCTAAATAATTTTTGTTCAACTTTGAAAACGAAAATAACTTTGCTCACCAAATAATCAAGTTAAATTGAATTTTCTTCGTTTCTAGAAAACATTTTGAAAACGAAATGATTTCAAAGGTATTTGCTTTTGATAAAGTTCAAAATATTGAATACTTTTATATGAAAAAAATAGTCTATTTTTGTGCCAATCAACATAACATTAATAATAATTATAAACTTTTCAAACAAGACAAATCATTGAGAAGTTCCAAGCCAGCCAAAGTACTTATGCACATATTTTAAATTTTCTGGTAAATAAATACCAGAGCATGACAGTTACTTCTTATCATTTCTATCAAGTCTCATGATTTACAAATATTTATCTTAAGAAAATGATATTTCCTTTGAATATTTTAGAGAGAGATTCAAAATTGATACAAGATTTCCATAAACTATTATGGTAGTATGCATATACTTACCTTTGTTTGCATAATTTAATTTGATTGGGGGAGAAAATTCAAATCGTTGTGATTACTTACGTGGCTGTTTCATATTTGTGCAGAAAATAATTTATAAAATCTTCTTTGAACAAAACCCAATCATGGCAGCTTTTAAATATATTCCATAATATTATATACAGGGTGCCCCACAGTCAACGTTGCAGACAAAAACCATGGGTTTTTGAGATTATTTTAAGGCGAAAAACTTATGAGGCAATTTTCCTGTTTTTATGATTTTGGCTATATTTTAGTCCTTAACTGCCCATATCTTTGCCAAATGACGTCGGATTCGTACGATTTCTTTATTAATTTCATCAAGAATTTATAATTGTTTTATTTTGAAACACAATTTACTTGTAACGGTTTTCCCGCAATATTTATCAAACTCAATTTTTATTGTTTTTACTTGCTCTATAGGGCAAGTATTGGTTTGGTGTCGAAAAAAAAAAAAATCTGAGTTTCAATCAAAACCAACATTACGATGATGGAGAAGTCCGAAATAGTTGTTATCGTCATGCCGTCCGTCGTCGGTCTGTGCGGCTGTGCGCTCATCTGAACACATTTCCACTGACCAAACGAGTGGACGGATCTTCTTCAAATTTGGTACAGATGATTTTAACGTAATTTCGAAAGTTTTTTCTTTTTGTTTTTGATTATCTCATCTAGAACGAGTACCTCCCATACAACATTTTTGAGTTATTCGTGTTTTCTCGAAAACGGCTCTAAGAATTTTGATTAAATTTTTTGATATGATTTCTTCTATAAAGATACATAAAAAATTTTTTTTTGTTGGGTACGAAATCCCAGGGAAAAAAATCCCGCCGTACAAAATCCCGCCTTTTTAATACCTTTCTATTTTGCTGTTTAGTCACTCGATTTCATGAGAATCAAAAAGAACGAAGGATTCTTATCAAGTACCGCTGGCTGGTTTGGCCGCAAATCGAGTTTAAAGATGAAGATATATTTTTCGTTTGCAAAAGTTTTTCGATTGAAAGGTGTTAAACCCAAAGTCTCGAATAAAAGTGATATATGTTTGGGAGGTCATGCTGCAACCCTGGCAACCCCCCTGCTTGTTCAAATTATTCAAAAACAATTAAAAATTTTCGAAAAAAATAATTCCAAAATAGTTTTTACAATAAGCCAAAAAAATTTTGTCCAATTGTCCAAAAGTGACTGGCATAATTTTTTTCCAATTGAACTAAAAAAAACTGTGCGAAATAAAGTTAATATCTTACACCTACTGAGTCTAAACAAGAACTGCAAATTAACGGCAACTGCTTAAATATTTTCTTCGTTCTATATATTCTTATTATTAATTAAAAAGTACCAGACATATTATCTGGATTTTGTTACGCTCCCGTTTTCAATATATCATGGTGTTTCAAAATAAATTAGACTTACTCTGAAAAAATTGTGCCAATCGCTATACTTGTCCCTAACACGTGTTAACAGGTGTAATAGAAACTTAGTAAAAATAATAACCATTTTTAGTGCGTCATAGGGCTTACAGCGCAATCAGTTTTAACGAGATTTCTACAAAATCATTTCAATATTTCGTTTTCCGTTTATACATAATTGGATATTAAGGAGCTGAAATCTCATAAAAACTTTGAAATTTCTGGTTTTTAAATTATGACCCTTAAAATTTAATGCAGAGTGAAAAAATCAACCTAAAAGTATTATTAAATTATGCCATATTTTACCCAGATTTTGGGGTAGCATCTTTAATAAAAAAAATATTAAGAACTGACTGAAAAACCACCACAAATAATAAACACCCTATCGAAATTTTCATCCAGTAATTTAACCAAAGTTATAAATATAATCGTATTTCGAATATTTCAACTATTTCAACTATTTACGTTCTTATTAAGATCAAAAAGGATAACTAATTTGATAAGATAAACATAGGTACATACTCGACTGACTATTATGAGAAAATATTTTCCTTAAAATATCTAAAATTAAATCAATATGAAATTGTTACTTGACTAAAGTGTTGAACAATAACGTCGAAAGAAGAACACACTTAACCTATTACTTGTTGTAAAATATCAAGCAGCTGGGGATGTTTGCTTTTGAAAGGTAAGGATTGTGCTTCATTAGAATTATTGATTCAACTATTTACAGATTTCAATATTGTCTGAAATAACAAAGAGTTGGCTGCTATATATTTACGTTAGTTGATTTCAGTTTGACAGTTAATGACTAATTAAGTGTAGATTTGATAAAGTATCATTATAATTTATAAAGCGGATTTGGAGTAAGGTTCTTTGCAAATTAGATAGTGAATATTAACCTGTAACAAGGAAAATCATATTTAATCGGTTATCGAAATTGAATACGTTTCTTTGAAGTTTAATTTTTTTTTCTAAACTCGAGATAAATTTGCTTTAATTAGCATTTCTAGCTTAGACAAAACATACATTCCCTGCCGAAATATACCAAGAGAAGCTTTTGAAATACAATTATCTTCATTTTGATTTAAGGAATACGCATGCGCACTTTCATTGTCAAGTTGCGTGTGCGTCCAAAGTTATTCAGGGTCAAATGAATGTCAAAAATGTTGTTTTTTTTTTGCATAAAACTTTTTATCGGTGAAAGCTATTGGTAAGTATGTAAGCCAAAACTTGTATATTCTATGATTTTTTACAAAAAGGTTGAGACACATTTCTTTCTCCGACTTATTACTTAGAAGATATTGATGTTTTAAAAAAACGTAAAATGACAAAAAAATCGTTTTTTCGCTTTCGTCGATAGCTTTTACCATTAAGTTGTTTGCGAAAAACAATATTTTTACATTTGACCCTAATAAGAAGGACTGTTGTTTAGTAACAAAATTTATGATTTTTATTTTGATGAAAAACAAAAAATATATTTTGTTCTTAGTTGTTAAAAATTTATTAAAAAAAGTTATTAACAATAAATTTTTATAGAAGAAGGACAAATTAATTCATGAATTTCTTTTCTTGTCACTTTAAATCGAAATTCAAAGTTCTTATACATAAGTAACATAAGTTAAGACATGTGTAAGAATTGAGAAAATAAATACACATTATTTTTTTTTGTTTTTATTTTATTTGATACATTCAATTAATAATGAAAAAAAAAACAATAAGAGGGAAGAAAATGTTTGTACTCATATTCCACTTATATTATTTTTCAGATAAGAGAGTAAGAGCATTTCACTCTGTCAAGTTTCATTTGCTTCCATTTATTCTGTCTGAAAAAAAAAATAGGAAAAATTAATGTCGACATAACACCTTGACAAAATGGTTTAACGTTTATACACACATGCTCATTTGTCTCTTTGAAGACATTACATGGATACATATAGAGTTGCAATGTAGGTAGGTTAGGTAGAATAGTACCTACCTGAATTATGTTTGTCAAATATTGATTTTTATTTCATCTTTTTCTTATCTTGTTTTCTTTAAAATTGTATCGACGTACTCAAGGCGGGTGACATAATTTTACCTTATGGTATGTAAACAAATGAAAATAAAATGCATGACTGGGTCGCGCGTACTTGCTTTTGAAGATAAAGTTACTATTTATGTTAAGCCTTTTTAATTAAAAAATTGTAAATGCAGTTTTAGAAAAAAAATTCAAAAAGCATAAAATTCGATTTTCAAATGACTAAAACAGCTTCTAAAATGAATTTAACCTGAATTCCTTTTATAATGGTATATTTATAGAAAATAAAAATTTGAAAATCGTTAGAAAAGTTTTCTAAAAAGAACTATTTTTTGTATATAAAATTTTGCAAGGACTTTTAAAAAAAAATTGGTACCCATTTTTAAGATATTATTTATCAGCATCTAAAAACTAAGTTTTTAAAAAAAAATATTGAATGGTTTTCGAAAAAATTATTTAAAAAAAAAAAAAAAACTTTTTTTAAAAATCCAAAAAAATAATTTTCGAAATTGTTTTTATTAAATATTATTACGGCAGCTTAAAAGCATTCATGTAAAAAAAAAGGCTGAAATTGATTAAGTAATGAAGGAAAATCAGAATTAAAAAAACGGTTCCGTGGCAGGTACCGTTAATAACGGTCTTTGAAAAAAATGGTTTCCATTTAAATGTAGACCTTATCCAAAAAAATGACCATGATTTTTTTCATCAAAATCGTAGGAACCATTTTTGAGAAACATGAGTTTTTCTTAATATGACAGGTACCGTTATTTCTGGTCAAAAAAAAAATCAAAAAACGTCTGGGGATAGTCTCTAAAAAACGCCACATACCAAATTTGAAGTAAATCGACCCATCCTTTTAGGCTGTGGTCTCTGAAACATACATACAGACAGACAGACAGAATTGTCGGACCCCTTTTTTCTCATTCTCTATCATCGTAATGTCATGTTTGATTGTTATCTCAACTTTTTTTTGTACGAATAGATTGCCAGTAACTATCAGTGTTTAGAAAAAAGTAATAAAGCATATTGAAGACGTTTGTGCGTAATCGACAAGGATGTATGATCATTTTTGTTTTTTCAAATATATCGTCCCTCCATAAAATTTTTTGTCAGAAAGATTCTTCTTTAATTATGTTTAAAACCATAACATAAATGTAGTGTAATACTGAGATTATTCTCTTCATAAGAAATTTTCAATTTCAGTGTCTGTGCCTAAGATCCGTTTGCTGAAACGAAACTTCAGCATTTATGTTCAACATAAATATTTTAAGTTTCGTATCAGCAACTGGGCCTAAGACATTTAAATCTATTTGCCATTTTGAGTTTTTAATTTACTCTAAGTGTATGGAAGAGACTTGTCTCGAGCTTAATGCTTAGGTTGCCTAAGTAACTTAATATTTTTATCAACATACACATACCAACCTTACCTGATTCTTTAAGAGTTCAAAAGTTTGTATGTCGAAATGGCAATGGCAAAAAAAAACGAATCCGTAGGGCCCCTCGCATTTTGATGTCAAATAGCTGAAACTTAAATTGTTTTTGGAATTTTTATGCTCAATTACTTTTCTTTGGCACCAAATCAAATTTTTAAAAAATCACATAGGTAGGGAGTTCTTTTGCCTATCTAGACAAATTGTTTTCCGTTTTTTCTTCCTGCAAGTTATGTCAAAGTCTACTGACTTAATAAGAAATATTTTGGCAGAGATCTGCCATTTGAATCAATTTCAATTATTCCAATTGAATTAAAGTCAAAAATGTTCCGTAAGTATGCCAATTTATCAACGTAACACCTTGGAATCAAAAAATAAAAAAAAAATACAACCTTAATTCACGGAAGGCATTTTACGATAAACAGAAAGAAGAACCAAGTGATGGAGAGGAAGTTAAATTTCGTTTTGTCTTTCCAAGCATTCCTTCCATTCTTTTCGTTCGATATATTCTGGATCCTTTCTAATCGTATTGAAAAGCATATGGCTTTATGGCTTTAACACTCTCCTATCACCAAATAATATTAGAGACAAAGGTAAGGTAGCTATACTTCTGCTTGAAGTTATGCAATGAATAAAATGAAAAGCACGGTTATCCGTTCTCCTCACCACAACACCACAGCAGCAAAGAAAAAAGTAGCAAATATGTGAACAATCTGGTATCCTGTTACCTTGGTGCGAGTATATCCTTAAGTCTTGACAATACTCAAGAGAACTTTATCAGTTTCCTTAGCATCAGATTGCATAATATTCATTTATGTGTGTACCACATTCATTCCTTTTCTTTTAAAGGATAAATTTATATGGCTTTTCTTCGAATGAAGAGAATTCCTTTTTAACATCTATCTTGTTGCAGCTGCAATTGCTTTTAGTTAGATTTACTTTAAGTTTGTGTAGAATCGGGTTAAGGTTCAAAAACGTGTTACATAAAAATTTTCTTAGTAATCTTTTGATTCTCGTTTAAAATTCAATTTATTTTATTTAATTTTTCTGAAAATAATTTTTTAAGATTTTTCTTATGATTTCCAGGAAAAATGTAGGTATGGGTTTCATTTTGTACCTTTTTAGTTCTAATTTTATGTTGTTTTGTATTTACTTGAGTTGTGTGTTTTGTAAGCAAAATAAAGAAGCAGTGGCAGCTGCTGTTTATTTTGCGCTACATTTCCTTTGTAAGATAAAACGTTTTGAAATAAATATTTCAAAGGATTCCATTGCGCTTATTCAACGGTATTTTACAGTTAAGAGTCTCAAAGTATAGTGAGTTAAAATATAATAGCGGTGAATATAAGGTAATTCAAAAACTTGGATACAGAAAACAAGAGTGTTAAATGAGTGTACTCACTTGTTGCTAATGGTTGTGGTTTTTTTTTTTTTTTTCTTTGAAATAAGATGAATTATTATTCTCTTTGTGTAGTAATATTTTCTGTAATAGAATTTCTCACAGCTATAATCGTTTTCTAAAAATAACTCCTTATAATTAATATTTTTATCAAAAACAGTTTGTCCAGTGCAGCTATGTTTTGACCACGAAAAAATACTTAACAGTAGTTTTATTGGTGGAAATTGCTGGCAATAATTGGCTAAAATGTGTAAAATTTTCAATGAATCTCATTTTGTAATTGGGCACCATCTTAAAAAAAAATTGGCTTAATATCTATAAAAAATATTTATTATTCTTCGTAGACCATTTAAATGCCAAAACAAGATTATTTGAATGCTGAATCTAGTAATGTTAAATCCAAGATAATACAACTATTACTTCTATTATTTATTATGTACCCGTAAATTCCTGATTCCAGTGCAACAGGGTTTTTTTTTACAAAAAAACTTCTTCCAACTATGGTAGAGTTATAAAATATGGCATGATCGTTTCATTTGTAATCAAATGGTGTGAAAGGATATTATAACACTTGTGAAAATGGACTTTCTTTCAATTGTACTGAAAATTGTAACAAAATAGTGAAAAAGCACAAAATTGTACTGAAACTCGTTAAATCCATAAGATAAAGGCAAACATTACAAAAATTTACAAAACAAATTAAGTATTTATGCAAAATAGCAAAAAAAATTGGTATGGATGGTGGAAGCAACTTTAATTAAAGACAAACCAAATATTCCTACAATCTTAATCTAGAAGTTTCTATTTTTCGAGAGGTTTGTGCTCTAGATTTTTGATCAAAAGAGTTTTTTCGCAGAATATTTTTTATTAATGGTGGTTCTTAAAATATTTTAATAAAAGAAAATTCTTTAGACGATTGCGTAAGAATTGAAAATACAAGATTCAATTTGTATTAGAAAACATAAAGTCGTCGGATTGTCTTTTCATTAGCGCTCAAAAATAAAATCAGTTTAAAACTATTATTTTTAGCTCTCAGTTTTCCTTATGAAAATAAAATAATAATGAAACAATTTGAGTTCTAATTTTTCCTTAAACCGAGTTTTAAGAGCTAGAACTTTGTCAAGAAATTGACCGCTATTATTAATTTTTAATATTTAAATTTTTTAAAGAGCTCTTTATTACTCACTAATAACGCAATTTTGTTGTTTTTCAACGAAAATAAAATTTAAAACAAAATATACCTACAATTTCCTTTTTGTAAATTTCCTTTTTTGTAAATCCCCCGACACATGTGACAAGAATTTGCCACAAAGTAGCCAAAATTCAGCTTTTTGTACGTGGTTTGGACACCGTTGAGACCCTAGAGGCTTCCCAAAATGATACAATTGCCTCGCTCAATAGACCTAATTGATTAAAATCATTGAAGAATTCGTCCTCAACTGTGAAGGAAACGCTTTGGAGAATGATGCATGCGTAAGCAGCTTGTCATCCTTCGAATTAGATGTCACTGCACCACTTCATGGAGGTAATGTGGACAGTTTTTTTAGCTCGTGACAGTAAGGTCCAGGGATAAACCCCCAAAGTTGTATCGGAAATTTGACATAGCCGATTTTTTAAGTGTCAATTTGGCGTGAGCGTAATAACGTTTTTTTATGGCAATTTCCTAATATTTCAGTGTTATTGAAAAAAAAAGTACCATTTCACTTTTAAAAACAGATTTTTAGTAACAGACATTTGTCAATCTCAGATGACTTGAAATTATAGCGTTTTTCAACCCCCCTTAAACAAACCACTGAAGGTTGAAAAATAAACCTTCCAGACTTTCGAATATTAAACCAGGATAAAACTGCATACTCAGATTTTGGTTATACCTCCACTCCCAAAATTTGCTGTCAGCTCTTGGTGAATTTTTAAATTTCACATCACCAATGATTCTTCCGTGGCCAAAATTGTTGTCTGCTTCGCGTTAATTGAATTTTTGAATATTTACGTTGCATAGCATTTGTTCAGTGCCAGAAATTCAACCACAAAACCAATGATGTCCAAACAAAAAACAACAAGTACTTTTATTAAAAGTGAAATTACTCAATTTTGTATGGGAAATTGTAAGATATTAACTAGTAGTTTTGTCTTATGGACCCTAGGAATCTTATTATAGGGAAACAGTCTGTTATGCTACTATCAAAAGATTTGTAAAAACACAAATTTTTGTGTAAACATTTGTGTATTTTAATAATACAAATACACAAACTATTTGAAACACAAATTTTATAAAATCAAATGACAGACATTAACGATTTGTGTATCATTTGTGTACAGACTTTACAAATCAAATTTGTGTTCAAACACAAACCGTCTGATGGGGTACACAAATGACTTGTGACTATTTGGGTATCATTTAAGTATGCCAAATCATTTGTGAATTCTGAAAATTAAAACATTCACAAATCTCGAGCCGATACACAAATGATTTTGAATTTTAAGTGGAATATTCAATATATTACAGTTCGCATGAATATTTCTTTATAGACTAAATTTTTGGGTATGAGTGATAAAATCAGTGGTACTTTAAGATAGATCCTTACTGTTTTATTTTTTTTTGTTCCTCTATTCCATCTCTAAAAGTGACCAAGTACTCAGAATAAAGACGTGTACGAGTTTGTAAATTTAAACTGTATAAGAAATTGTGTACACCATGGCATATACGTACTTTTTTGTGTAAACATTTTATTTTCTGTTATCAAATATGCATTCTCTATGATAGAATTTAAAAGCCAACGTTCGTCGTTTTGTAGTTTATATAGCTGTTCTAGCTTTACGAAAAAAAGTCTCCCAAAAGTTTTGAATCAGTGTAGGAAGTATTTATGTATTGGTTTAATTATTTTATTTTATAAAAAAGACTTCAATAAACAATCGAAAAAAAACAAAATCTGAAATAAATACAAATATATTCACAAAATCGTCTGAAACACAAATCTGTAACCATTAATAAATATGTGTATGGGATATTTGTGTCACGCTGTACACAAACAAAATTTAAGTTTTTGTCGGAAAATATAAAAGAAGTGTCTGAACCACAAATGTTTGTGAATTTGTGAAGAATTTTTGTATGCTCAGCATCTTCTAGTACCAGCCAACAATTATTACCAAAAAACCTTTAAGACTGATAAAAAAGTGATATAATTTGGCTGAAATATTTTATATGTCACCCAAGCCAAGACACGAAATAGACACCAAGATAAAGATTTTGAAAAAAAAAAATATCCCATTATCTGTTTTGCAGTTTAATCCCTATTTGACTGGATGAAGTAGATTTTTCGAATAACCAAAGTAAAATAATAGTTTAAGAAATTTTTCGTAATATTATTATAACTGTTCCTTTATCTGAAAATCGTTGCTTTTAAAGTTGTAAAACATGCAAAAAAAAAATCGGCAAATTTTCAATGCTTTTACCATTGTTGTTAACAAATTTTACCCTGAAAGAAAAAATGGTTTCAACTTTGTAGCAACGTGTTAAAAAAAACTCATTTTTCTAAAATTTGACAATTTTGGGTTAAAACTTTAGAAAATTTAATATTCTTTAACACAAAAACTAATCGTTCAGAGTTATATAAGTCAAAACCGGCAAAACCATCGAAAACTTCGTTTTTTTTTGCATTTTTGACCATTTTACGTCACGAAATTCGATTGGCAAACCTCACATTGGGATTCAGCACCCCAAAAAACATAAGGAATTAAACAATTCAAATCTACCCTTCTATGAACCTCTTTGATCACAAATTCTATTAAAAAAAAATAATTCAAAAACCTTTTAATGATTTAAAATTTTCTAACAGAATCCAATTATTAGAAATGTAATTATTGAAATTTTCCCAAAAAAGTTTTCAAAATGGCCTTAAATTAAATTACCGCCACGTTTTCAAATAACACACTCTTTTGTATTTCAAAATAACTTAAAAAAATAAAAAAAAAACTTTTAATTGAAGACCACTCTATTAGTTTTGTTATCAACCAACACAAACGCCAAACAAAAAAACTTTTTGTTATAACGATACCCTTTCCAATTGAATTGAAAAATAAAATATCAAGTTCTTACTTCACTTCATTAAAAGTTACCAGACAAGCAAACTCTTTATCCATTAAAATTTAATGAATTAAAATTTCATTACACCCAAACTTTACAGCAATAGAAAAACAAACAACAAAAATAATTCCTTATACAAATGTTTGCAAAGCAAAACAAAAAAAAAATATAATCAATGAAAACTTCTGACCCCCCGCAATAAAAGTTTTTTTTTTTTTTGATCTTACTATGAACGAAAGTGATGAAGTTTGGTTCGAATTCTATGAATTCGAGATTGTTTGCAGGACAAACAAGGCTACTTCAACGAAAGTTGCAAAGTTTTTGAAATTCTAAACATCAAACAAGACGATTGTGCCATTATCGAAAGCGTTCTCTTTAACACACAAAATAATCTCCGAAATTAATTGTTGAAATTGAAAAGTACCAGAAGCAACCAATAACATGGAATAAAACTGAAATATTTGAAGGTCTTCTCTGAGGAAGTTAATAAAAAAAATGCCCACCATGCCCTTTGAAACGACTACTTTTTTTGTTCATTTTCTACCAACGCGCAGCGCTATAATTGTTGGAAAATAAGTTTGAAATACAAAAATACAAACAAAACAATTTAATATTTAGTGAATAGTTACTTTGTAAATATAATTACTGTAGTTGTTATCGGATGAATACATATTATCCATAACAAAGCGCAATTTTATAGATGTCAAAAACTTGTTTCAATACTAGAACATCCATCAGTGCCAATTTGTTTTGTTTTTTTTTTTTGAAGTAATATTTCTTTACTGGCATTTTCAGCTCATTATTACTGTTTTTTTTCACACACACACTATAAGTAGTTAAACAGAAACAGCACACTTACATTTTATACTGGGTTTGGTTTTTTTACTTTGCAAACACACAATAAATTTATTAAATTACAGAAGTCAGCCATTGTTATTTATAATCTGACCAATTCATTTTCTATACTAAATATAAGTGGTAGAGAAAAACTTATTGCAACAAAATAAAGTTGGTATAGTGTAAGGTTTCTCCAAAACAGGATATTTTTAAAAATTCAACCTAGAAGTAAGGGTAAAGTGGGGTAATTTCAAAAATAGATGAATCGAAATGATAAAAATTTGTTCCCTAACAAAAAAAAAAAAAAATCAAAAAAACTCACATTTTCGAGACATGAAATTTTTGTGAGATCAAATTTTTCAACAGACCTTTGAAAATTATGCTGGTGTGGGTAATGTAATTTTTTTTAAATTTTAAATTAATTCTTTTATTTTAAAAATCGTGTAAATAACGGCAAAAATATAAACTGAAATTGGTTTTTTGATTTATGTGTTGTCTACACAGGTGTGAAAGTCCGACAATTCTGTCTGTCTGTCTGTATGTATCAGAGACCACAGCCTAAACGGATTTGTCGATTTACTTCAAACCTGGTATGTGGCGTTTTTTGGAGAATATCTCCAGACGTTTTTTTTGATTTTTTTTTTTGGACCCCAAATAACGGTACCTGTCATATACTGATTTTTCTCAAAAACGGTGCCTACGATCTTGATTAAAAAAATCATGGTCAGTTTTTTGAATAAGTTCTATCTTTAAATGGAAACCATTTTATTAAAAAAACGGTTAGAACATATAACTGTTTTTTTAAATTCTGATTTTCTCCTTCATGACTCAATCAATTTCAACCATTTTTCTTACATGAATGCTTTCAAGTTGCCGTAATAATGTTTAGTAAAAAAACAATCGAAGATTATTTTTTTGGATTTTTAAAAAAAGTTTGAATTTTTTTTTTCAAAAATCATTTTTTCGAAAACTACTTAATATTTAAAAAATGGCTACCATTTTTTTTTTTGTAAAAGTCCTTGCAAAATTTTATGTAGAAAAAATAGTTTTTTTTAGAAAACGGCTCAAACGATTTTCAAATTTTTTTTTCTAAAAATGTTTTGAGGTTAAATTCATTTAAGAAGCTATTTTAGTCATTTGAAAATCGATTTTTTATGCTTTTTTAATTTTTTTTTTTGACTAAAACTGCATTTACAATTTTTTAATTAAAAAGGCTCAGCATAAATAGTAACTTTATCTACAAGAGCAAGTACGTGCTACCCAGTCGTGCATTTTATTTTTTTATATTTTTTTTTTAGATAGAAGAGAATTCAATCTTAAATTTGATGTACATTTCAGCTATTAACTCCACCAAAATGTATATTTTGTTAAAATAAGAATTATTTCAGTGTGTTTTTCAGTCGAACAGGGTTACCACATTCTGAGCTTTACAGTCTTAACTTTACTTTTTGATTTTTTTCCATATTTTTTACTTTTGTTTGGCAATTTTCGTGTTTTAATAAACCAAAAAGTTATGATGTACAATTTGTTGTAGCTATTTTTCATTTAAACAGGGTTGCCCGTTTAACCCATTTTAAAAATTGCAACCCTCTGTTTTTATTTTCAGTGCCAACTTATCTTTCGCTTGGACTACGATATTACATTTGACTATCTTTCTTAAATAATTTTGAATTTCCAAAAATAACTAATTTATTGAAGATTAATAATGATATGTGATAAGGAAGTATAACTTCTGGCGTGCATACATGAGTACACATAGTTTTGTTCGATTCCTTTTTTTCAGAACTTGACACCTTCCGTACTACGGCATACTGAAATTGATGGACAGAACGGACTGCATAATCAATTTTTCCACGAACGTAAGCAAGGAATTCATATTGGAATGGTTTATAATTCTCCTTTTTGTGGAAATATCATTGAAATCACTTCAACAGAGTTAAGTTCAAGTAGTTTCTTCGAATTCTGATGCAGATGCAGATGCGAGTGCGTTTCATATTGATTTGCTTCAATCTTTGTAGTGTGTGCTCATTCAAAGGTGTACAGAATTCATCTGTTAATAAATGTAGATACGTGAAAATTTACAAAAAATCAATACCGTTTTAATTCCATCAATAATAATTGCTTGAACGTTAAACCAGTTGATTTTTGTTGCGATTTAAACCCTCCTTTAATCTATGAAAACAAAAGAAAAATCAAAATAAATTTGTAAATGTGTATATTCTGCGGGTTCTGTTAAATTTATATTTAAAATTATTATATCAGTCTCTCTACCTAGAAATACCTACAGTCCCACCCATTGAAGAAATGCTTTTCAAAGATTTACCCGTAGTTTAAAACCTATACTCTTAAGCTTAGAAAAATACTATTTGACCAGGAAAGCTAGAAAATTTAGTATGGATAGAAGTTCAAAAAAATTAATTCATTAAATGTGTTCTTCTTTAGTGGTAAGTAAATTTTTGCAATAAGAACCAAAACACCATGTAAAAATAATGTAAAAAAAGTAGACTTTCACGTAGCTTGGTTTGGCCAAAAACGTTACAACAACTGCACCATGGTGCACCAAAACCCATAATTTTGTAGTTTAAAGCTTATAACCTGCATCGAAAAGGTGCATCCTATAGAATAAGTCAAAAAGCAACAGATAAAATTGATAAAATTTTCCATAATTTGGTTCCGCTAAAAAGGGCCCTAAGGTGCCAAATTTTTGAAATGCTATAATTGGGCTCCGTGAATTTATGTCTCAATGAAAACTCCCCAAAAGTATAGCTGCAAAACTAGTGTTGAAGTTTTATAACTTTGGGACCTCATTACACAATGAAATTAGGTATGCCTAAAAAATTTAAATTGCACCTCAAAATTTAAGAATTTTAGTTTTGTTGTTTTGTGTGCTTTTTTTGGGGACTTATTTTAATTTTTGTGGGGTCTTACTTCCTGGGGCTAAATTTCTGACCTTGGCGCATAATTCAAAATTTATGGGCAAGAATCTGAGACATGTTTTTTCATTGGTTTTGAAATTGTTTTACCACAGAATTGAGTTCGAAAAAATTGTGTGTGTTTAAAGTTGTAGGTTTTCAAATTTTGTTAATGACCCAGCAGACGTTGTCCTGCCCTGCATATTGATTTTTATTTTGTAATTGCATTTATTGTCTTACACGATCATTTATAAAATTGGCTATAGCCACTGACCTGCTTTTTTTAGCAATTTAAATCTTTTATTGAAGTGCTCTTGGATAGACAACATTTTTTGTTTTTCACTTGGACCATAGACAAATTAGTTTGAAAGTTTTTCAAAGCATTAGCATGATAAATAATAAAGTTGTCCATGCCCATGTGAGAAACAATGGAACAATACGGAATACCGAGAAAAATACGTAAAAAGTCCCAAAAAAAAGTGTGGAGTACCTGAGAAAGAAACATTTGAGATCGTAAGAAAAACTTAGGGCCTAAGTGTTCATTCACCAGAACTTCGCGATTTTATTCATGATATTGCGCGATTTTTACCATGCTCGTCTTCGGTATTTCACATATTTTTCCATGAAGTTTCACGTAGTATTCCGCGCTTTTTTTTCCACGGTATTCCGCTATTTTGGCCATGGTATGTTTCATATTTTTCCACGAATTTTCATATTCTCTTCGGCTATTCCATGATTTTCTCTGTGATCTTATTTGTTTTTACACTTTTTCTCGTGGAAGTTAGTGCTTTTTCACGAATTTCCATGCGGTATTTCGCAATCATTCACGTGGTGTTCAAAGTTTCTTTCACCTCTTCATCCACAATATTTCGCGCTTTTTGGCGTGCATTGTTTTCCATGACTTTTTAGGCTTCTCTGTGACTTTCTTCGCTTTTCTCCGCAATATATTACGCTTTTTCTCTTGGTATTAAAAGCCTTTTCTATGGCTTTTAATTCGTCTTGACAAAAAAGTACGGCCAAAAAAATTAAAAGAAACCAAAAAAATTAAAAAAAAACTATGGACTTTTACCACCACTGTAATAATGCACTGATTTGCGTTAAACATATAAAAATCTCTTTCTCTCGGGCAAATCTATGGGCAGTCTAAATTTTTCAGCTATGCAAAGATCATTATCATAAAAAAAATGTCAATTCTATTTTAATTTTAAACTCCAAGGGCAAATTTGTTCACACTTGATCATGTTTTAACCATCATTATTCCAACTGTAAATCCTCGAATGTTCTTCTTAACAATTTTTTTTCTCTAAGAATCCATAGTTTGAGTTGTTAATCCTGGTCCTGGATACAGCTAACTAATTGATTAGCACCATTTCACTTGAACTTCTGAAAACTATGTTAGAAACGTAACATGCCTTAAAGTTTCGTTCATTAAAAGACTGATATTTGAAGAAAAAACTTGTTTTTTATTTATTCAACCGGAAAAAAATTGTACAATTTTGTGTCAGGCCCAGTACGCTGCTGAAGCGAAACGAAAAATCCTATACAAAAATCACACAGCGAAAAATTTTGTTTTTGCTTTTCTTAAGGGAGACCAACGAAAAATTTCGTTCTGCATCAGCAGCTAACTAAGCTTAACACTTAAAATTAAAACAATACTTAATAGTGATTTATTAAAATATTTGGATTTAAAAACTAGAATAATAAATATAGTTTTCAAAACACAATGTCATCTTTTTTACTGATTGTTACTGCAATTTTTAGAATAAATTAGTTTTTCCTTAAATTTTTTTTTGCAGTGTATTTTGTTTCAAAAGTCAATATTTTCAGGAGAATATATTGCGATGCATTATCATAACAAATAGTCTTTAACTTTACGGTTTTTTTTTTTTTGAAAAATCACTTCATCACTCAACTTAACACAACTGTCTCTATTTTACTCCATCTCTCTCTCACACAAAAAAAAATGTACATAGATTTTATGATCCCAATGAATAATGATTGAAAAGGAAATCTGTAATAATGAAAATGAAAATAAAAATAAAAACAATTCCCTTAAGTAGAAACCAAAGTCGACAATTGAATAAAATCAAAATGAACCTCGCACTAAAACAAAAATCGATTCGGGAAGGTTTTTTTTTGTTTTTGGGGAGACTGAAATGTTGTTGTTGACGACACACCTTCTTCCTCAATTTGATTGATTCATCAGAGAGTTTTTATGGTTGGTATAAATTATTTATAGTGAAAAATACGTTATTATCGCAAAGAATTGGTATGGGTGGTTCTTCCTTCAGTAAGGGCTATATTTTCACTTCACTTCTAAAAGATGCGAGAGAAATTTATTATGTTTTTTTCCAAATAAATAACAATTTATGAACGAGAAGTTTATCATTCAAAAATAATGATGGTAGTTGATTATTAGGGTTTTTAAGAATTGATTATAGGCATACCTATATTTTAAAAACAATTAACAATTGCTTATTGAACATACAGAGTCTCCAAAAAGTATGAAGCCAAACTGAAAATAGTGAAAGCTCTAGTCATGGTCTCTCAGAATTTGGCAACTTATAATTTTTGTTTTTTTTAGTTTTTTGCACTTTAATATTGGGCAATAGAGTAAAGAACAAGGAACGTTATCCTGGCATAAAACAATGCAATTTACCTTTGTACATTTTTGGGAACAGTGGGCTACGAGGAGTTTAAAGTATTAATACCCCAGAAAAACCTCTAAAATTGTCAAGAAATGAGTCAGAAAATAAAAATTTTAGACTGTAACATAGCCAACACAAACATATATCTAACGGGGCTTTGATGTCATATTTAGCTAAAATAGGGTCGAATTCTTAAACTTTTTCCTCACAATTTAATAAAGGGTTTTCCAATAAGAGGTGTTATTTTGAATAGCCCGCTATTTCGGTAGCTGTCACTTTTGAAGCTGTCATTTTTTGACATTTGACAAGTAGAAACTACGTTATTAATAAAAATGGAACGATACACGCTTCAACAACGCATTGAAATTATTAAAATTCACTATAAAAATGGTAAAAATTTGGCAGAGACGGTTCGTAAAACTAAAACATTTTTGGGTCGTCGTGAAGCACCTTGTCGGACCGCAATACAGAAATTGGTGGACAAATTCGAGCTGTTGGGACAAGTTAGTGATGTGAAGAATAAAACCCGTGCACGTCGCTCAAGAACAACTGAGAATATTGCTGTTGTAGCCCAAAGTGTTGAAGAAAACCCAGGTTTGTCCATTCCTCGTCGTTCTTTGGAATTAGGCATTCCACAAACGTCATTACACCGTATTTTGCATAAAGACTTGGGTCTTAAGGCTTATAAAGTTCAGTTAACACAAGAACTCAAGCCGGCTGATCATCAACAACGTCGTGTCTTTGCTGATTGGGTCCTTGAAATGCATGAAAATGAACCGGAATTTCATCGAAAAATCATCTTGACTGATGAGGCCCATTTCCACCTCGGCGGCTACGTCAACAAGCAAAACTGTCGCATCTGGGGCTCGGAAAACCCAAGAGTTATTGTTGAAAAGCCTCTCCATCCTCAACGCGTGACTGTTTGGTGCGGTTTATGGTCCCACGGGATCATTGGACCTTACTTTTTCGAAAATGAGGCTGGAGCAACAGTTACGGTCAATGGATTGCGCTATCGAGAGATGATTAATGATTTCTTATGGCCTGAATTGGATGGTATTGATCTGGACAACGTTTACTTTCAACAAGACGGCGCTACGTGCCACACAAGCAATGAAACCATCGATCTTTTACGGGAAAAGTTTCCGGACCGTGTTATCTCTCGAAGAGGTGATCACAATTGGCCACCGAGATCTTGTGATTTAACACCTTCCTTTGGAGCCACGTGAAAGATAAGGTCTACGCCAACAGCCCAGCGTCGATTCAAGACCTCAAAGATGAAATTCGTGAGGCTATCGAGGACATAGGGCAGCCACTTTGCGATTTGGTTATGGAAAATTTCATGAAAAGGATATGGTCCTGTAAGCGTGGTCTTGGCGGCCATTTGGCTGATGTTGTGTTCCATTATTAACGGCATACCTTTATAATGAAATAAACATCCGATCATTTATCTCCAAAAATGCCATTTTTCTTTGAATATCAAAATAACACCTCTTATTGGACAACCCTTTAGATAGTATGTCAATAGTAACAAGAGATAAAAAACATGTCCTCGTGGACAAAATATTGAAACAAGAACAGTATTCGAAAATTGACAAAATTGGACAAGTCCCGAAACCAATCAAATGTTTTTATTTCTGTATAATGAAACATTTTATTTAAATTTTATTGAAGAAAACAAACGATGGTTAAACACAAAATTAACAACACTTTGTTTTACCAAATTTTTCAAAAAGGTGAAAGTATTTGACCACTTTTGCTCGTCACTGTACCAGTACATAAATTTAAAACGAAGAGCCAACAGAGCCACAAAGTTAAAAAAAATTATGTGTGAAGGTTAGAAAAGCTTAAATTTTAAACTTTCTTTACAAAAATTAAGGCTTTATTTATCGTTCCAGAGTGTATTGTTGCATTGTATTGCTTGAAAATCTTTACATGACTACCAAATATTATGCAAAGTTTACGAAAAGCGAAAATTATATTTCAGTTTCTAATATGGATCGGAAAAAAATATTAATAACCATACCCCTTAGAATGTTTTTCTTACTTTAATAATTTGTAGAATTTAAGAATTGGACTTATTAGGAGGGACCGGATTAAACATTTACTGTCATTTGCACAAAACGGGAGCAGTGGGGACAATAAGCTTTTATTGCAAAGTAGACCTACATTCAAAAAACTTAAAAATTACGTTTTTTGTTTAAAAATACAAACTGAAATTAGCTTTTTATAAGTTTTCTATGGATTTATGGATTTTCAATCAATAATATGCAACATAATACACTCTGGAACGTGTAATTTTTATAAAGAGAGCTAAATTCCTAGGCAGCTAGAATTGTGCCTATTTCCCTTTAGCCATTAAATTTATTATAGCTAAAACAGCACATTTTATGAGTTTATATTTTATTCTAAAATCCTTTACACTCTGAACACCTTTTAACTCGATTTTAAACATGGTAAGAGATATTTTAAGCTACTGTTGGTAATCAATTGAGACAAAAACAGAGCATTTTATTAGTTTATTTGCAAGAACCATTTTTTTTCTTTTTTTTTTCTTTTTACGATGGCGCATACAATCCAGGGTGGATCTCGGCTTCAACGAACAAACCTCTCCAACTAGCCCGGTCCCTAGCTAGTAGCCACCAGTTTCGCACACCAAGTTTGTTGAGGTCATCCACCACTTGATCGTGCCACCTAAGATGAGGTCTTCCTCTGTCACGTTGTACATCGCGGTTGGATGTGAAGACTCGTCGGGCTGGTGGGTTGGTGTCCATACGCTCCACGTGACCCAGCCATCTCAATCGCTGTATTTTCAGCTTTTTGACTAGGTCGATGTCGCTGTAAAGCCCGTATAGTTCGTGGTTGTATCTTCTTTTCCATCCTCCATCGATCGACACTGAATCAATTATCACTCGAAGAATCTTTCTCTCAAAGAAACCCAGCTGGTTTTCATCAAAAACTGATGATTAAGGTCTTATATAGGGTCTCCTTCGTTTTTTGAGAGAGGGCTTTACTAGACAAATACCTTCTAAGCCCGTGGCCTGTATAAGGTCCGAACATTCCACGTACAGATCCGAAATTTATTGTCCAAGTTTCGTTTGCCAGGGTCGTCAACATTTGGATCATCCGTGTCCGAGGCTTGTGGTTGGTTCATAACTATAAGATTTACTCCTAAGTCGTGCAGTTACTCCAGAGGCAGGAGCCCCCAACCTGAAGGGCCAGGTCCTTCAATATCTCCAAGGACGGGAGGCCGGATTACCCGCTCCTTACACCCATATACTCTGATTACGTTGGAGCAGCCGCCAATGTAAGGTGTTTACCAAGTAGTTCATCCTAACTGGAACTAGTGACGCTACTGTTGATTCCATAGAGAGAATTCTTCCGCTACCGTCTAATCTGTTAGTAGTGACATCCTGCTCCACTTCGACCTGTCGACCATGGGACAGGTTGATTTAAGTTCCATTCTTCCAAAAAAACTTTTAAAGTAAAAAAAAAATTGTTTACCAATAATACCTACATAAAAAAATCGTTTTGCGTCAAAATGGCAGAAATAATTCCATATGTGCTCGTACCCATTCAAAAATATGCATCAATGTTCTTTCCAGTATTAAACTGTAATAAAAGAATCACACTATAACACAAGGACAAACCTAACTACAGTAATTAAACAAGCATCCATTTTCTATTTCAAGGTTGCGTTTGTTATACAAATTGAAATCTCCCTTTTTGCGACAATGACGCCCTCTGTTTTATCTATTATTTTGTAAAAAGGATACGTGAACATGAATGAAAAGGACTTTAATCAGATCTTACAGCATTCAACGCCAGCTATTCCATTCAATATTATCAACTAGAGAGAGGAAGGAAATAGAATTGCAAAGTGCATCGTATTTTCTTCGGGACCAAAGGACATTTGTTATAAATTTAATTGAAATGATTAAAATATGAATGTGCGCGGTCCGGTGATGATTACGTTATGGTTCTGCTGGAAAATGTCACATGAAATCATTATATGCGTTCGTAGGTAGTACGTAGTTGTTTTATTAGATAAAAATGAAAGGAAAAAACAAAGAAAAGAAGACAAATGAGAATCATAGACGATGATTCCTGCTCTTGAAGGCAATGGCTGTGATATTATTAGAACGTGCCTTGGAAGAAGGAAGAATATCAGTCAGAGCACGTTCGGTAACGAAAAGGGAAACTGTCCAATATAAATTAAGGATACCTAATTGATATTATATTTTTGATTCATTCTTCTTCACAAACCGCAACTGTACACACTCATTTTTCTAGAGAAGCCACTTTCACACATAGCAGTCATACTCGTTTAGTGGAGGTGGCATATTAATTTCTGTGAGTGGACGATTTTAATTATGTCAAAGGACTATGTTTTATTGACTCTCTATCTTTTTTATTAATTTGTACCTGAAATATGAAAGTTCAATAATTTATCTATGCTGCATCAATACTGTGTCGCTAGGAAACGGTGACCTTCTAAAAACTCCCAATAATGAGGCAATGGATTTCTACACTTAAAAACTTTAATTCCTGCAAATTCCTAGATGAGTTTAATTGATTTTAAAAAAAAAACTTTTAGATTTATGTGTTGTTTATACATGTGTAAGAAAATTACATTTTTTAAATTTTTTTTCAATGAATAACAGCAAAAACAAGATTTTTTAGTCCAAGTTTTTTGACCGTTTCTAACGGTATTTTATTTATATCTTTTTTATTTACACAGCCATTAGATATTGGATTTGTACAAAATTTCACAATATTCTCTAGTCTGTGGGCTGAGATAACGGTTATAAGAGTTTTCTTTACGCAGCGCTTAATCTTCATGCTATATAAAAGCTTCAAAAACTTGAAAAGAGTTTCATCGAAGTTCAACAAAATTGTCTGCTTTGGTTTTCGGAACTCGACCAACAAACAGTGGAGTACGGTACCGGTGTTTCACAAATGGCTTCGATTGGTTCGCTCATAAAATTTGTAACTTTTGGTTTATTTTCGGATTTTAAAGATTGAGGAATCTAAATTTAGCTGAAATAATAGGCTACAAAGTTGTGTAATTTTATGCAGTAACATATAAAAATAAAATGCACGACTGGGTCGAACGTACTTGCTCTCAGGGTAACAGTTGCTGTGGACGTTAAGGTTTCTTATATAAAGTTTTTAAAAACAAACAATAATTTAATAAAAAAATAAAAAATAAATAAATTCATTACTAAACTGACATAAACAACTTCTTAAATTGTCTTGAGCTCCAATAAAAGTTTGCCATTTAATTTGACTAAGAAAAATACATTTTTAGAAGAAAAAAAAATTGAAAATCGTTTGAGCCGTTGTAAAAAGAAAATAATTTTTTATATATAAAAATTCTCAAACCTTGTTTAAAAATAAAGTTGGTATGCCATTTTTAAGATAACATTATTTCACTTTTAAAACCAAATTTAAAAAAAAAAATACAGTGACCCATTTTCGGAAAATTGATTTTTCTAAATAAAAAAATTGAAAGATTTCTTATAAATCCAAAAACTACCGTTTTGAAAATTTTAATATCAAATAATTTTGAAATTGTCAAGTAGCTTCCGCATAAAAAAAAATCATCAAAATTGGTACAGTCGTTTAATAGAAAGTCAAAAATGAAAAAAAAAAAACGGTTCCGTTAGTAGAATCTTTACAAACATTTATTTTATTTCAGAAGAATGACCCTACTATCAAAAGTAGATACACAAATTTTAATCAAAATTGTTAAAGCCGTTTTTGAAAAAAGTAAATTTTTGCCAAAATGGTTATGTGACAGGTACGGTACCTGTTTTGGTCCTAAAAAAAAATTTTCAATTTTTCCTCAAGGGAATCACCAAATATCCTTAACCACCAAGAAAATTGGTTAAGCGGCTTAGGCTCTAGCTGGTATACACAGATAGACAGACAGACAGACAGAATAAATTCGATTTATCACATAAATCTGATAAAAAATTCAAAATATATAAATAACTTTTCAGAAAATTAACATAACTTGAAATTAGAGTTCATCTTAACCTTTTTTCGACAGTGCTTGTATTGGTTTGGAAAAATTACGCCAAATTTAAAAAAATCTACCTTATTTCAAGGCCATAAGGGATTATTACGATACCCACAAACTCCCTCAAGCATTATTAAACCATAAAGGTGATTGTGTTTTACGACACTCTCAATTTACCCCCAAACACTCACACATGAATAATTGATTACAAAGTGTAATTTTCCAAACACTAAATTTTTAACTATGGAGCACATAACAATCTTAACAAAAACAACACAATTTTGGTGATCAAACATATTATACCAATTTGTTCTGCCCAAAAATACATGTAGTTCAAAGTTCACTTACAAATTTCCTAACTCCTGCGAAAATAGTGCCGAAAATATTGCCTTAAATTAGTTTTCTTTACGACAAAAAATAATTTATTCTGTTTTGTTTGGTTTCTTGTGTATACCAATTCCATTCAAAGGTGTTAGATAAGTATAGGTACCAACTCTAATAATAGAACCCACAAATTATTTTCCACACGACTGGAATTGAATTCTCTTACATAGAAATGAGGAAAAGTCTGCGTGTCGTTAATGTTTTTAGTTGATAAATGGCTACATTCTTGTAATCTAGTAAATGAAACTTTCACCATAATAACTGAAACTCCATTATTTGTAATCCAATTAAGTAATCCTTTCCACACTAGCTTCTTTTTTTTTTCTTTTTTACCAATAAATCGTGTGTAGCATACCTATTACCTATAGCAAAAGTTATATAGGTTTTCGGTCTAACACCCATCCGCAACAGCAGAAAAAAAAAAAAAAAACGGGAAGAAATAAAAACCAAACTTGTTCCTTGTCGGGGTTTCATTAAGGGTATAAGGCTGACCATCATAGTTGAAGATATTTCTTCCGAAGAACATTCCTCAAAATGAAGTCACCCGGAAACCCATTTTTTCTCTCTCTCTCTCTCTCTCTCTTTCATTCTCTGTTTCTCTTCCATTTGATTAGCCCCTTGGAGACTTGATATAGCAAATTGGTCCACAAGCACATCAGAGCCTCCTCGGAGCGTATGGTTTTGAATTTTATTGCTGATTCTTGTATTTAATTCAGTCGTGGTAGTATCCTTGATCCTTTTTTCCACCATGATATAATATACGTGTGAAGTGTATGTACTCGTAGTGTGGTTAGAGTATTATTTTTTGTTTTTACGATTTTTTATTCTTTTATGTTCTGATGAAGCCATGCGTAAGGGAAATTCATTTAATGACACTTGAAATAATTTTTTTTCATGTCTCAAAGGATGTCTATAGGAACACTGTTTTGGAAAATGAGGATACAAAAAAAAAACCTTAATTTAATGTTCATTAACTTTTATTATTTTGACTTCAAATGGGACATTTCAAATTACCAAAATTTAATAAGTGAGAGTGAGTAAATAGAAATGTTTTAAAGTGAGTTAAAAAATATTGAAGTTTGGAGTTTTTTGTTTGAAAAAAAATGTCGATTTACAGAATGAAATTGGTTTTTGTTGAATTTATTGATTGTGACTTTGATCATTTTGAAGCTTATACTTTTGCGGAATTGTAAAAAAAAATGGTAAATGCAAGAGTCTGTGAGGCTAAGCAATGGTCTATCGAAGGAATACTGCTTTCCTTTGTTTCTGACGACGACTCACTTTCTGGGCTGCAAAAATATCAACCACGAGATGCCCATAATAGAACTCAAATAGTCCAAGTGGCAACTTGTCAAATGAAAAAAAAAATGAAAACATACGGTCACTCAGAGAAATAATTTTTTTTTTCGTATGCGGCTAGTGAATATCCTTTGAATTATATGAAAATTATTTACTGGAAAGTTAATACAAACCCAGCAAAAATTTTTTTATTCGTAGCAACTATGTGTTACATCTGAACTAAATTGTAATTCTATTACAGCAAACATAATGCAAAACAACCCATTCATTTGGAGCTCATTTTCTAGAGTTAATTGCAGCAAACGAAAATGCTTCCCACATCTAAACACCTTTTCATTTACTAGAAAATTCTATTGTTTGCAGAAAACGAATGAAAAGTTTTGTAAGAACCTTTCGAGAAAGTAGTTTGTGGGAATGAAGTTAAACTTTGGTGTAAATTATATACAATGCATTTACAACAAATGACTGCAGAAAAAACAAAATGTTTTAATAATGCTTGACTCCATGTTTTTGGTGAAAAGAAAAGTTCAAAATTGAAAGGTCACAGGTTCAATCACCGATGCAACGCTTAACTTTGTTTTTTTTTACTAAGTCCATCGCATAAATTGGTTCACCGAAACGAATTAAGAGTTTGCTACAAATGAAGTTAAAGTCGAAATATTACTGTCCAGCAAACGAGAAGTCGTTTGACGCAAACGATTTGTTCTCTCATTTCTTTATATGCATTCTACGCCAATCATAAATTACACAGTCCGTGGCAGAATCACAAGATATCCGCTTCGTAAGCGTGAAGTTGCCAGTTCAATCACATTTGTAACGCTAAACTTTTTTTTAATCGTTAGCAGAAAGTGTTTAGCCCAAACGAATTTACCAATTTGCACGATTTTGAAAATAGTTTGATTAGATTAGAAATGACATTGCATACTTAAATCAAATAAGTTTCAAAGTGAAATCAAATAACGTTTGACGTAAATTGTTAGAACTTACAACTTTGCTGTCTTGAACTTCAGATGTTCATCCCTTTAGAATGAAATGTTCAAAATATCAAGGTGAATATTTATTTCTCACAAACTTTTTTCTCTGATCTATAGGAATTGAAATAGGTTGAAATAGGTAGGAATTGATAGAGGTTGTTGAAATAACGGAATCTTAAAAAACATTTGGTCTATTTAGCCTGTTGAGCCCATATGCATGTTTCAAATTGGTGTAACTCATATAATGTGTTCTGAGTGGTTGTGAAATTATTTGTACTAATGTGTAAAATGAGCTGCTTTTTCTTACAAAAAAAAAATTATTTGAAACATTTGTTTGCCTTTAATTGTTAATTTTCATAAAGTTTAGAATAACAACAACAACAACAACACTTGTAATTTTTTAACTTTTATTATTTAGCTTAAAACCTTCAAATAGTTAATCACCCACTCTGATGCAATAACTGCACCGACGAATAAATTGTTTTCCTAGCAACCTGTTATGCTGGTTGGGCGTGATTATGTTTACCCTCTGACGGACCTATATCCACGTCAGATGAACTTATTTTGATTTTTCCAGTCAGGTATATGTACTAACAAAAATACACTGAACAAAAAAAAGCTCATGGGATATAATTTTTTTTTCCATTATTTTTTTGAGCGGTTATAAGTTCAGCTATATATTGTTTTAAAATTATCCATTCCCTGTATTAAGTATAAATTTTTTTAAATTTATGTTATGTGATAAATTTATGATCCCTTTTGAAGATTTTAATCATGCAGTGTACACCATATATGGTATTCTATGCAATGGAGAGTTTTTAGCTTAGACCATATATGGTCTTATATGCGTTAGTGGGAACATTAACTTAATTTAATGAATATCTGTCTTATCTAATATCTAGTCTTATGTTCGAAGCGAGGATGACCCGGCTTCCGATTCTCATTATGAATATCTGCACATTCAAATTAATATTTCCCCAAGTAATTATCATAAGCAATCTTCACTGAACGTCTATAGTATTCTGGCAAGCTGTAGTATTTAGTACAAAAAATTCTGCAACTAAAACTTAAGTTACAAATTTTAATATTCAATGAAATCAACTTTGTTTGTTTTTTTTTTTTTTAATTGTTCTCTCTAAAATCTGTAAATATGCATTTTTATGTTTAGAAATGTTTACTGCTTATCAAGAACACGTGTACCAACAATATTGTAGTACATGGTTTTATGAAATTTAAACAAATTTCATACTATATTGCAAAAAGGATAAGAAAACAAAAATTAATTTTGCTCTTAATCACCTTTTAATCATTATTTTTAATAATTAATAAAAATAATTAGATCATGTAGCCTGATACTTCAGCTAAATTTAAACACCTCACTCTCTAAAATCCGACAGTAAACAAACAAGTAACACAGTTGGCAACGGCCAAAAAACTTGGACTGAAGAATCTTGGTTTTACTGTTCTTAATTGAATTTTTTTTTTTTAAATCTAGTTTCTTCACAAGCTTAAAGACAATAGATAAGCCTAAAAGCCATTTTGACAAAATATTTTTCCCGTTATTCCCTGATTGTAAAAATCAATTAAACCACCCACATAAACTTTAAAAAACGTATTTGTTTTATAAAGTCAAAAAAAAAACAGTTATGGAGCATTTTAAATATAATCCATATTAGACGCCTACTTTTTTTTAAATATATTTCAATGTGCGTAATTAGTTTTTCAAGAAATTATCAACTTTATCCATAACAACATCATTTTCAAATGTCTAAAAAAATATTTAATATTGAAAAATAATTTTTAACTTGAAAAGTTAAATTTTTAGAATTTTTTTCTTGATGTAAACTCATCATTATTTCAATTTATCTATTCAATTAAATTTAATTCGTAATTCTTGCCCTTATACTTTTCGAGGTGTACAAATTTTTTTTTGTCTTTTGCCCCATTTTACCCTAACTTGCCAGTGGAATTTCGAAAAATCCCGTCGTGTCAGAACCTAACATTATGCCACCTATCTTTTGGTGTATTCAGTTTTTTCCTATCACTTATAGTGTAGAAAATGAATGAGTCAGAATATCAATAACAATGGCTCTTTTCTGAAATTTAATAAATTTATTGTGTTTCACACAAAATGAAAAATGAAAAAGAGAAAAAACTCAGTATAAAATGTAAAGGTGTTGTTACTTTTTACCTACTTATAGTGTCTGTGTGATAAAAACCAGTAATAATGGGCTGAAAAAGTCTATGTGTTATTATTGGATAAATATTTAAATAATCGCCGGTAAGGAAGTATAACTTCAACAAAAATTGATGTGTCTACCATGTGCCTGAATGGCAAAAGTACCAAGTACAAAAAACTGTCCCCAAACTTCGTTTATAATTCCTGCAGTGAGGGTTAAAAAAAATCACTAAAATAGTTCCTAATTCTTTCCTAAATCTTAGTTTTTTTATAATCCAAAAGTATTAGCAAAAGGTTAAACCATGATATAAAAGTTATTTAGAGTTTTAATTAATTAAATCACAGAAGGTATGAGTTTCTAAGTAAAAATTACCCCATTCTGCTCCTACCTTCACATTTGTATTCAACAAATCGTTAATAGGTTATGGCCTTCTATATTTTCTCTTCCCGTTAATGAATTGGCCCAAATTTATATTTGATATAAATTATTATGACATAAATTTTACATTTAATTTAATTTTCCCAAAAGAAATTGTTTGCCATGATCAAATTGCCTTTTTGTTTTTTGTTTTATTTTCATCTCTTGGGTGTTAAAATAACTGCTTCACACGATAGTCTTCACGTTCAGTTTAATATTCGAATAAAAATCTCTATGAAATCTACCATATAAACAAAACCACTAAATGCTTCAAGCATCTCAAGAGGACACTTCATATGGAAACATAAATAAACCGAGAGTAGGGTATGAGTACCCCTACCCATATTATGACTAGAGAATACCTACTTGTTATTGTTTCCCATAAGAAAGTTGTATTTTTTGTTTTTCTCTTGTTTTTATTTCCTTGGCCAACCCCACAAATTGACCTATAAATGTGTACGGTACATCCCTTCATATTTCACGTTCAGAAAGCAATAAATTATCTCATATCCAGCTAAGAAAGTGACTTGAAAGGAAAAAGGAAATCATAGCCCGAGGATTTTCCTTCATTCGTTCTAGAAATTAATAAAGGGAAAAAAATCTGCTGATGGACAAGATGAAGGGTAATTTAACCCATTTTTGTTTGTTGAATTTTATTTTAATTTCCGGAATCCTACCTACAGCCAAACAGCCAGAGCCAATATTCTACGTTATAATTCATCAACAAATTCCTCTGAACTAAACCAGAAAAAAGGTTAATTTAATTAAATTTCAAATTTTTTTGAACACGAAAAATATTCATGAATAACTTTTCTTATTTTTATTCTTTGCTTTTGAATAGGTTCTTCTTTCTTTAGTCGGCTCCTAAAACATCTACAATGTTGATGGGTTGTTGTTATTGACATCGAATTCAATGGTGTACTTTAAAAGTACCTTAAAAAAAATATTTAAAATGGACTCATAAGCCATAAACAAGAGAAAAAAAAAACCTTGACAAAATAATCAATATCGATCAATAGAACGCAGCATTATCCTATCCGTGTTTAGGTTCAATAAATGTATTGTATACTGTATGGGGTGTAGAATACCTTGTAACGTTGTAACGCATAAGAGGGTAAAAGTAACAATAAACACTCTTTATTGTCGTAAAACAATCAAAAAATGTATCTTTTGTATGTTTAACCTTTCTATTATGTATGATGTAAGTGAATCGAATGCTACATCGAATGATTGTTGTTCAACAAATTGTTTTGGGTAAAGTGTATACAAAACAAAAACTTCCCTCAAAGAACCTTTAAATAAGAAAATTTCCATATTGAACTAATTTTTTAAGAAATTTTATTTAAATATAAATAAGATATTTCCAAAAACAAAATCTTATTGAATTCAGGAAGAAAATCTTATTAGAACTTTAATAATTTTTTGCATTTGACACAAAAATCCGTCGCTAATATTTTGTATTTGTTTAATAGGCTCGACTGCAGCTGAATGTGGTATCAAAATGCGCGTAGAGGACTTTGTTTTCAAACTATTTGCTTAAAAAGCAGTTTTAAATTTTTTATCCAACCATTTGAATAACCGGTAATAATCATCGGATATAATGTATGTTAGAAAAATGTTTATATGGTAACTCTAATTCATTTAATACTTTGCATTTTTCTTTACAATCATCTTTTAGTTGAAATAAAATCATACTGAAGATTAAAACGACTTCTCTCTTCTTAATTCTTTGCTAATAAAAGCGTGCATTTTTATTGCACTGTATCTTTAAGACGCCTGGCCACACGAACTGCAAGAACTCAACGTCTCATAAGTTGGTACAGTTAAAAGACCTTTCCAAAAATACCAATCATTTTATGAGCCCATTGTGGGCTCTCGGTCTAAATTGTGTCGCCAAACTTATACGCACTTTTATGCATAGTTGAAATGTCAATTATTTGCACATTCACCTACGAAGTCGTTTTCTTCAACTAAAACTGAAGTTAAATATTTTAATATGAAATAAAATTGATTTTTTTTTTGTTTTATTTTGAAATTAATGATTTATGTTTAAAAAATTCTTCTCTCTTAAATCTATAAAATTGCATTAAATATTTAAATATGTTTAATACTTATCCAGAACATTTTTGTGTAAGCAAATATTGTAGTAGTGAAGAGCGGGGCTAGAAGTAACACTTTTTACTAAAACTAATGCTTCTCCTATAACTTTGAAAATAATTCAGTCAAACCGTTTCTTAAAATAAACATCCATGTTTCAACTCCAAAATCAATTAAGAAAGATCAATGTTCCAAAGTGTACCTTTCGAAAAAAAATAGTGTTTTATAAACTTACCCTGTATATGAGGGAAAAGTTACAAAACTGCATTTTTTTGCCACTTACCGCAGAACTTTCTTCCCTGACATCCGATCTGAGAGTGAAGTAAACCCACTGGTAGCTACGGCAGAAATGAAAATATTCCTCTTCACGCAACTCTTAATTCATAAAGGAACTTTGTTTTTTTTTCAGCTGTTACTTCTTACCCCTGTTACTTTTAGCCCCGCTCTCTCCTACATTATTTTATGAAATTCGTAAAATTCGTATACCATTTTGCAAATTGAAAACTTAGGACGTGTTTTGCATATAAACTTCTTTGTACGTCTCTGCTCATAGATAGGTATTCTAAAGTTTTGTAAAAATTTAATTAGAATCTAAATTGTCTATAAATTTAAAAATCCATCAAAAACTCTAAAAAAAAAACTTCCAACACAATAAATTGCTTTTACCGTAACTAGAACCTTTTTTTCGAGTCCATTGATTAGTTTTTTTTTTTTCAATAAAAATCCCTAATAGCCACAGCAACATCATTTTGGAAGGACTTTGGAAAAATTTCATTTTTGATAATAAAACATTTCTCGAAAACGTGATTTCTTAGAATTTTTTTGTTTTTAGAGCCGATTTTTCATTCATCAGATAAACAAACAGTTAACTGCCAGAAGAATAAATTTATCAGATTCTTAAACCATCAGATAGTAACATTGAATTTTTAAATCACTTAGTTTGGGTACTGCCGAAAACAACAAATTTTGAGTCCAAGTACTGTCAACTTGAAATTTGTTGTTTTCGGCACTACTCAAACAGACCTCTTAAAATTGAAAGTGTTTGAACTCAAAAGTCATTTTCATATAACTTTTTGATTGTTGTTTGTTATTTTTTGTTGTAAAGCTGCCATTTATTTATTCCAGAAATTTCGGAGGGGGGGGGGGTTGAACCCCTAACAGAAATTTCTTAAAATATTTTAATCGCGTCCGCAGATGGCAGCTCATGTGGAAGTCACTTAAAAGTCTTCCAATCGTTATATTCTGCAATAAATTGATTAATTTTATTAAAAATGATTTTTATTTTAATTAATAGTGATTAAAAAAATTAAATTTTCTTCATGACCTTTCTGTGAGTCCAAATAAAAATGTAAAAAAATAAATATTCGAATGAAATAAAATAACTAAATATAGTTCCTATTTTACAACGCGATGATGAAAAACCTTAAAATAAGGCTCTTCGGGTAACCTGCATAATATTCGTTTGCATTCCAGTGAAATTTATTTTAAAATTTTCAATGAAAATCCAAAAAATCATTAAATTTTTATTTTCCTTTCACTTTTTTGTGAAGAATCAGCAAACCAATAAATTTTGTGAATGAATAAATTGTTCAACCATTTCGTTGGATGATTATTTTAATATTTTAAATTAAAGGTTTTGAAAACCTTGGCTATATTTCCAGATTAATTGAATTAAGTTTTTTTTTTTTTTTTTAGTTTGTTTGCATTAATATACATTTTGTCTTTATTTCAAAGAACAAACATGAAATGATTAATGGTAACGAGACCGTTTTTGTGCATTGGTAATAAAAATTTGGTTTAAATCGTTAAAATAAAATATAAGATAAAAGTAATGGGTATGCAAAATTTTATGATTTATTATAAGCTGGCTTCAACATTCCTCGCAGATGAGACTGAAAAGAACCCATAAGTACAGTGCTTAGTTTTTTTTTCAAAAGGGTTTACCCTCACCAACCAAAAAAAAAAAACTTCAAAACCCACTCCATTTAAATGTTTGCTTTTTTTTCAAAAGTCACGCACCTCAAAAGGTTAAATTTTGCATAATTTTTTTGTGTGTTTTAAGGATGTTTACCTTCTTTCTATAGACTTGTGCTTAATATTTTGACCTTTTTTTGTGTGTTTATTTGAAAGAAGCACAAAGTTTATTTTTATTCTTGTTCTCAACATCAAATGTCTAAAAAAGATAATGTTTAACATATTAATAGAATGTGTATCTTTTGCCGTTGTAGGTTGCCAAATTAGTGTCACAAAACTTTGAATTTGCGTGAGAGATACACTTCTACAAGAGAAATGAAACAATTTTGTTAATTGAGTTTTATCATGCCATTTGACTTGATTTTAGGACCATTTTCAGTATAGTAGGTGGGCTCGTTATGGTGAGATAAAGAAAACAATAATCCAAATGTATAATAAAAATGAAAAAAAAAAAATGGAAAGAGCCTAGATGTTGACAAGAATTTTATTAATTTAACTGTCATGTTTATGTTTGACAATGACACCATGTCATGAGGGTTTGTTTAACTTTTTGTGTTTATTGGTCGTAAATGTTTTTGGATTTTACTTCAAAATAAAAAATATTAGAAAATTGTATTTTAAGGTCGGATCATAGACGTTGCTCAAGTCGAGATTTTTTTTCAACTACTCCCTCAAGTTGAGCAAAATCTCAAGCATTCCCTCAACCGCGAAGTTCGTATTCAAAGACGGCTACTGAGGTAATCGTTAAGTAAATTCTTGAGAATTCCCTCACAATCTAGCTTAAGTGATCAAAAATCTCCTCAAGCGTAGACGAAACTAAATTCTGGAACATTTAAGAGGACCACTAGACTTACCAGGAACAAGTTTTGGAATTTTAAAATTCGATTCGATTCGGGGGCCAGAAACTTTTTTTTAAATATCTTAAACTTTTTTTAAGTTATCGTTTTTTTCCCCAAATAGTGATGAGTGATAATTCGGACGGGAATATTGGACAGCAAATAGTTGTAGATTTGATAATAAAGATTTCAATTTGACTACAAAAGATGGGAAAATTTCAGCTAAATTTGTAATTTCTACAACATAGCGTTCCATTTGATTGCAAAAAGTTGAGAAAATTACAACGAAATGCTGTTGTTTTCTTTTTTGTTTTATTTAATTTGTACAGCAAGTGTCGTTATTTTTACAATTTGGTGATAAAAATCACAACCCAGTCTAAGTCAAACTGACAACATTGATTGTCTAATCAACAGCGGTTTTCATTATTTCTACAACCGATTTTTTTTGGGAGTAGTGTGCACATTTTTAATTAATTTATTTTCAACACGCCCAGTTAAATGTTTGTTATTCTTTCGTTTTAGAACATAAAACCATCTACTTTTGATAATTGAATATTGGCCATTATTCTGGTTCGTTACGTTAGAATTTGAAACTATACTTCAAAGTTCTATAAATAAAAATATCAAAAATCTGTACTCCAAAATTCTGTAAATGATAAAAGAAAAATTGTTTTGATAATGAAAAAAAGTGTGCACTTTTCTTCACTATCAAAACAATTTTTCTTATATCATTTATAGTATTTTGGAATACTCAATTTTGAAATCCAGAATTTTGTATTTACAGAAATTTAAAATACAAAATTTTGAATTTGAAGGTTTTTAAAATACAGAATTTTGAATTTTAAAATAAGGAATTTCTGAATGCAGAATTTTAGAATCCGAATGTTGGCAAATACAAAACTTTAATCGCAACCCTTTTTTGAAAATTTAAAAACTTGAAATTGTTCTTTTAAAGAAAGTTTTAAGTTCATATTGTCATTGTAAAAATACAAACTTCTCTCAATATTCGATCTCAAAACGAATTTTTGAAAATAAAAATTGGAAATACCTTTTTTAAAAATTAAAAAAAATAAAAATCTTAGTTCAAAAATACAAATTTTACGACCTTAACTCTTTTAAACAATGCTTCGAACACTTTTCTCAAGAAGAAAAATATATACATACTTCAGAAATCGAAAAAAGCGGGGCTACATTTCTTATTTTTATTCCATAACTTTCGAAATATTGAAGTGAAGAGGTTGAAAAATTTGAATCATTGTTAGGAACAACTGTCAAAAAATCAATTTTCGGAAAAAGTTAGTCTAGCTCTTAAACAGATTTTTGGGTCTAAAACCCTCTATTTCGAATATTTTTCGAGAAAAATTGGAACATTCCTGTACAAACCGGAACATTGCTGTCCATTTAATAAAAAAAGAGCAGTTTTTTGTGTGACTTCATATATATTTCCATTAGATTGACCCCTAATAAATTATTGAGACACATTATATACAACAAAATTCCATCTTCACCCTTAAGGTTAATAACTTTACACTCTGGTCGACTTTGCCTCAATAAATCATTCCAACCTCTTTCCTTTGACCAGAGGAAATATTTTTTTTTGCTGAAATGAAAATAATAACTTTTATTGATTTTTCTTCCATTTGCCATTGTTATTATGTTCTCGTATATTTTATTTTAAAAAGTCGTTATATTCATAAATTCGAAAAGTTTCTCTACAAAAGCATTCTATGAAAGTACATGTATATTTTTTATCATTAAACCTCAGAAGCCTCTGGCAAAAAATATACGAACGTTAGTTTTTGCTCAAACCAAAATGTATACCTATAATACCTCTCAACCATCATCATTATCATCATCATCATCATTCTCTCAACAATATTTGCAATGTAGAAAGTTTTCACTTTTGCAATAGAAGAAAAAGACAAAGAAGACAAAATTTTGCACAGAAAACTTTAAGTCCTTAATTTTGAAATAACGTGTGGAGCCAACGAATTGTGGTACTAACAAATTAGTTCATTAAAATTAATTGCAAGATGATCCCATGTGTCGACATTTTCAAATAGGTTTTATTTTCAAAAACATATACTATAAACAAAAATGCTTGATGTATGGTTAGGAGTAGGTGCAAACGTGCTGTAAGATGTAATCCTTCCATACAGTGAAGTTGCTTTATATCCATCATCATCCTCATTATCATCACCTTCATCATCCAAGTTGCCGTAGAGAATTATAACCCTCAGAAGAGTACCTATTTGGGTCTTCTACGATTTCATCATTAGCAGCAACAAGCATCTTAATTTTTAATTCATAATTTTGGAACAAAGCACAAGACATGATATGCACAGCAAAATACTCTCGCAACTTTTGACAACTTTTTGAAATCTTTGTTCTCTGTCCTATTAAGTGTGTCTTCTATTCTGCTTGTTTCCCTCAGCGTTACCAGGCGTAAGGTGTTAAAAATGTACCTAATCTAAAGCAAATTTCAACTCACTATACACATGAAACACACCTTTAAGATAATTTAAACCAAATCGTGCCTTTAGGAGGCTGTTCTTTGTTTGAAAATACGGTATATATGGAAAAGTTGGATGTTCATGTACATATATGAAGAACAAATTTGAAAGGTTTCCTTGATTCTTTTTTAATGACAAAATGGTGGAATGAAGCCGTAATTTTTCAATTAACAAAGAAATTACAGCCATAAATTATTTTTTTAATCGTTTGAGTGAGGTATAGGTACTTGAAATGATTGAGTTGTCTTGTGTATAACTCATACTTAAAGTGCTTTAGGCAATACGTCTAATCAGGAAAATGTGTTGAAATATGAACTTTAAAAATGTGGAAACTTAGGTATAAAGCAAAGACATGAAAAATGAATGTTAAAGTGTCCTTAGAACAAAATTTCGATATGTAGAATGTATAAACACATTTTTGCCGAAGTGACTGAAGGTTTAACCAAGGCGGAGTGGTTGTTGTCTTCTTTGACGAAGCTACTAAGCCTATCACAATGTGTAAAATCAGAAAAACTAATTAGGGAAGAGTTCGCGTTCGTATTTGGAGCAATTATGAACTTACCGGTTGAACTGTATTATCAGTACGAGACACTACCTTACCATTCCTATTAACACACCACCTTTGAGTTCTACAGGAGAAAATATGACTGAAATAAGTGCGAATCCCCCCGCAACGCATTCGTCGGATTCTATGATAGGGGTGACCGGTTTTATTTGCATAAGGCAGAAAGTGACCAAAAAAGCCCGATTTATCATATTAAAATATTCATATTAAAAAATTAGCTTTGGGTAAGGTTTGGCTCGGCCCAAATCAGCTCATTTCAGCTAACTCGACTCAACTCGGCTCTCATCTTAACTTCCAATACCTTAACTTTGAACACCTCTACTCGGACACCTATTCTCGGAATCAAACATAAACTTTATGCGAAATTATTGTTGAGTCAATTTTATTCAAGTTGAAATTCATGTCGAATCGAGACCACCTTAATCTAGGATTGGCAAATAACCTCTTGAGGAAAGGGATACCATTTTGTCTTCATTCCTTTTAGCAAATCTGACAAAACTAAACATTAACCAGCGAACCATCAAACTTGTCTAGCAAATTGCATGGATCTACAGACAGAGAGAAAATACCTCCAGGAGTGGTGAAGAGAAGGGATATGCACTTAAGAAGTACCCAGAGTCGCAGCTCTTCATGTGTATGAGGTGCTTTTACCTCTTTTTAGCCAGGTGATTATATGCTGACAAGCATTTATTCAACAACTAAGATATACATATAGTTTCTAATATTTCAGGATATAGTTTGCTGGAACTCGTCAACGCTTAAATGACATTACAGGAATGGAAGCCATAATTCTCAATGTATAATAATGGATCTTTATAACGGGTGATTTTTTAGCTGGTTTGGTTTTGGCAACACTGGTTTTGACAGCTGACGTGTATTTAGTACCTTGTGTCACTGTCAAACAGCTTTAGTTTGGTTTGCAATTTAACCATGGATCGTCTTACAAATGAACAGCGCTTGCAAGTTATTGAATTTTACTATCAAAATTCGTGCTCGGTTCGAAATGTTCATCGCGCGCTGCTTCCATTTTATGGTCGGCATTCTCGACCTTCTGAGCAGTCTATTCGGAAGATTGTGACCAAATTTCGCACCAAATTTACTTTGTTGGACATTAAACTACCAACACGTTTACGTACTGTGCGTAGTGAAGAAAATATTGCGGCCGTATCAGCTAGTGTGACAGAAGACCGCGAAATGTCGATTCGGCGCCGTTCCCAGCAGTTAGGCCTTTGTTACAGCACTACGTGGAAAATTTTGCAGAAGTATTTGGGCGTAAAGCCTTTTAAGATACAGCTGGTGCAAGAACTAAAGCCAGCCGACCTACCACAACGCCGAATTTTTGGTGAATGGGCTCTTGGAAAGCTGGCCGAGGATCCGCTTTTTTATCGAAAAATTGTGTTCAGCGATGAGGCTCATTTTTGGTTGAATGGGTACGAAAATAAGCAAAATTGCCGCATTTGGAAGATCAGTCAGAAGCATTGCAACAGCTACCAATGCATCCCGAAAAAGCCACTGTTTGGTGCGGTTTATGGGCCGGTGGCATTATTGGGCCATATTTCTTCAAAGATGATGCGAATCGCAGCGTTACTGTCAATGGTGAACGCTACCGAGCGATGATAACAAACTTTTTTTTGCCCGAAATGGAAGTTCTTGACTTGCATGATATGTGGTTTCAACAAGACGGTGCCACATGCCACACAGCACGCGAAACAATGGCGCAATTGCGAGGCGAGTTTGGTGAACAGTTGATTTCACGTTTCGGGCCGGTCAATTGGCCGCCTAGATCGTGCGATTTGACACCATTAGATTATTTTTTGTGGGGTTATGTCAAGGTTAATGCCTATAGGGACAAGCCCGCTTCGATTGACGCACTGGAAGCCAACATCCATGCATTCATTCGTGAGATACCGGCCGATATGTGTGAAAGAGTATGCCAAAATTGGACTCAGCGGATGGTCTACCTGAGACGCAGCCGCGGTCAACATTTGCATGAAATTATCTTTAAACATTAAATTGCAAGGTTCAAACTATCGATTCAAATAAATATTTCATTTTTTGTTTTTTTTTTAGTGTGATGGTAAAAGGATCAGCTTTTAGCTCATTAACCTGACATTAAAAAATACACCATTTTCTAAAAATTTCAGGGCATTCACCAAGCATCTTCATTTTGCAAATGATCAACTCAAGACTCAATTTGATGATAAGAAGAAGCGTTTCGAGGTGCTTCACTAAGAAATATTCTGATTTTTATTCACCTACCAAAGATGTAACGGAAAATGCACATTATGAAGATACAGCTGAGAAAAACAAAGGCAAACGATGGTATGCCAACTCCGATCGAAAAGTATCGCGATAAAGCAACATTCAAAGGTATTATAAAAGATCAAAATAGAACGAAGAAACAGAGAGAGAGAGAGAGAGAGAGAGAGAGAGAGAGAGAGAGAGAGAGAGAGAGAGAGAGAGAGAGAGAGAGAGAGAGAGAGAGAGAGAGAGAGAGAGAGAGTGATATGTCAAAACAGAACCTTCCTCCACTTAATTTATGATGATCCAATTCTGCTTTACCCAGAGTGAGAGATTAACAGAATTTGTTTCGTAAATCTTAGAGATTTAGAGGAAGCTCAGATACTCAAGCTCCCCCAAACTTTTTTCTGGATACACCACTGCTTACCCAGCATAGAAATGGTTAAAGAAGCTATTAAATAACTAAAACAATCAAAGCTGCAGGGTCCGCTGGTTACTTGTGTCACTCTTCGAGCAAGGTGGTGATGATGTTTCACATTATTTTATTCATACCAAGTCCATGTGCCCCATAATGTAGAAAATCAATTATAGAAATGACTGTCAAAGCATAACGATGCTAATTTTCATAAATAAAGTAGATTGTATCATACGGAATTCTGTGAACGTCTTAACAAAGATCATACGAGTTTGTAGAAAAAATTTTTTACGCTAAAGCGAATCCTGGAAAATACCTAGAAAATTCAATAGCTTTACTCCGAATTCCAACAAATAATTTATGAAATTTTATGTTTAAACAATTAGAAATATTCTGCGCAATTTAAAACTGGAAGATATCAGTTCCGAATTATAGAAAACTTGCACAGAATTTTGGTAAGAAGATGCACCACCTACGATTTCAACAATATTGTTCTGACACACCCGGAAGTCACTATCTTAAACAAATACCTCTTGCTACTTGGGTATGCAGATAGCATCATCAGCCACCACTATCGAACTGTATTATAATGTAGTCGTTTGTTGGGAGTCAAGGAGAAGTTCATATTAATTTGTCGCAGCAAATATCAACTCAAGGAATGATACCTTAGTGGAAATCAGGTGAAGATTTACTGTATAACTTTTTAGGTTTTCTCGTTTTTTTACAAGAGACATTTTTAAGATTTCGGATAAGCCGCGTTATAAAGAATAGCTATAACAAACTGCTGCTACTTCCATTTTGTAAGCAATAACCAATGGGTTCTTTTCTTACTCGGAAGACCAAGTTCTTGCTCTACAAAACACTACTCTGGACTCTAGCATTGACGTGACGTGCAGAGTATTGAGTGAATAAGAGAAAAAGTTAGTTGATAAATAGTTTGGTTATGTGCGAACTAAACAGGCTAAAAGAAGATACAACCATGAACTTTTTGAGTTGTAAAACGATATGAACGAGAAGCCCAACAAAAAAATTGTAGGTACAACGTAGATTTCACTGGTTTAACCATATTAAGAGTGTGGATGGACTAAAACGCTTCAGCACGGAAGGAAATTAAGCTTAAACCAAATGGTTCAAGGCAGCAAGGAAGCCTGACCTTCCATGAACTAGCTAAGTGGATGGTTAGGTATATTTAAACAACTGAAGCAAGCATGCCATGGACCGCGAGTAATGGAAAAGCGCTAGTGGTTTCTCACACACAAATCCCTTTATATGTATTATTATATGCTATTTATTAATTTTTATGCTATTTTTAAATTCAACGCTCTAAATACTACAAACAGATGAAGGTAAGTAATTCCAAGACTTTAATTTTAACTTGATTATGTTAATTTCATTTTTTCCTCAAACTGTTTTAGAAATTAAATCACACTTCTATGAATACTATATTCAAATAACCTCTGTATCTTAAATATTTTCTGCATTATTCAGACATATTTTCCTCTGAAGAATGATAAGTTTGTGTGGTATGGTAATTTTAAGCCTAAGTGTCATCTCCATAAAAGTCAAAATTAAAACAACAAAAAAAATCAGATGTAAAGTTGTTTTATGAGTTTTTAACGAGCTTTTGTGAAAAAAAATATACCTTTCGGAGAACACATTGTGTTAACAGTTTGAGATAAGTCGATAATTTTTCTTGGCTGGAAGGCAAATAAATTTACTTTGTTGTTGTCAACGCTATACAATTAAGTACTTTGGTGCTCTTATGAGTCAAGGATAGAAAGATATTTTACTTTGAAGATGCTTTGAAAGTTAGTTAAAATCATAAGAAATTATAGTAAAAGGACAAAACTGTTCTTCTGGAGACGACAACGGATTCAGCTATGGTTGGGATGAAAGGAAAAGTAGATAGTAAGACACCATATACGTACTCTGAATAAAGTCTTGGAACCATTTCAAAACTGCTTTTTGTTGTGGAGTTAAAAATGATTTTCACAAATAAAAGCAAAGGTAGATGTTATAAAAATATAGATAAAAAAACAATGATGGACAGCACAACTAAAAACTCAATCGCTAAGCCTCCCCACTGTTTCCTAGTATTGCCTTAAAAAAACCACCATTGCTCGACCATAAGGAATGGTCCATTTTACCTGAAATATTTGTTCAAATCGATCATGGGACAGAAGAGATATTTGAGCTTGAAGTTGCCCATTTTACAACAAAGATTTCAGTTTGTTCTACGAAATAAATTACGTAGAAGAAAATATTGGTATCAAATGAAAAGTTCTTTTCCTGTCTTTAAAATAATGTCAAAATAGTAAATACATTTTGATAAATTAAGGTTGAACACATCCTTAAAAATATTGTTTGAGTTGATACTGATTTATATTTTTAAAAATATCTTCATTTCTGCAGTTTCCAAAAACGTATAAGACATTTGAAAGATAAACTCCTGACCTGGGCTATCAGCCTTTTTAGTTTGGGCCATTATTTTTGGAACACTCTTTATATGTGCTTGGTTAGTTGTATAATTTTGGTTTTAGTCTCTTTGGATTCAGTATTCAAAAGTTTTCTACAAAATTGTGTCATATGTTTATAATGAACGAAACTTAACAACTTTTTTAACGTCAGAATCTATCTTTCCTGGTCTATAGACATAATTAAAAGGCTTTTTAAGAATGTTTTGTTTAGTATTTTTTGAACTTAGAGCTTTATATTTTACATATAATTTAAGGTAGCAAAATTAAGGCTGTATTTAAAAAAAGTATATGTCATTACTTAGACTGGTGAAATATCGGTGTACCAAAGACCGCACAAAAAAAGTTGCTTTCCAAAGAGGCTTAACCTTAATTTCTTCACCTTTCATTTCATACCAACCAAGTTCATGTTCACTCTGGGCCAGAAATGAGCAATACCCTTTGCGTAATATGGCAAAACACCTATCTTTAGCGGAGCCGATTCATATTTTAATTACTTTTGTTTGATATACAGTCATGGTTTTTAAGTAATTAATAACGTTATCCCATTTCTATCTACCTAAATATTCGCAAAATTATATCACAACACATCGAAAAATGAATACATTTACATAATATTGAACAATTTATTCTGTGGAACAAGCAAACTACAGTAAATTTGGCAGAATTAACATGAAACTAGAAATGTTTGCAATTCGATTTAATGTTCAACAAAGAATTCAAATTCTCTTTATCGCTCTTTTTAACATGTTTTTCTACAAACAAATAATTTTGTGATTTTACAGACGATATGAAATTCTACGAACATGTTTGGTATAATGTTTTTACCGATGATATGAAATTCTACGACCTAGTATACAAAATTCTAATACTTTTATTGAATTAAAAAATAATGAGGATAGAAAGATGATATTTAATTTTCTGAATACTTTGTTGGTGAAAAGGAAGAACTGCATGAATCTCATATGCATTTGGAAAATGAAATAATTTTTTTTTGTAATGTAGCACAAATTATTATATGAAAAGTGTTTCAATACATTAGTGTTTGTTTTGAGCACTTCGTATAGAATAAAAGTTAGCTTCTTTAAAAAGCCTTCAAATTAAAATTGTAAATTTCCTATCTAATTTATTTCAACAGTATTTTATTACGTGTAATTGAAATCACAACAAAAACACAAGTGTTTAAAAGAAAACTAAGTTCTCCTATAAATGACAAAAAGAAGAGTGATATATAAAAGGATACCAAGTTCGTAATTGCCTTAAATAACGTTAATTTGGTTTGTCAGTTCGTCATATTTCCAAAGCTGATTGAAAATTTGCCAACCAAAATAAAGAAAATTTAATTGAACTCCTGAGTTTGTATCCTTTTTTTATATCACTCTTTTTTGTGATTTTGGGATTTTGGCTTTCTTTGAACACAAATGTTATTGTTGTATAGTTTCATTACTTGCAAAGCACATATTTTGACAACAAAAGACAATAACATTTCAAATATTACAGAATAACTGGTCTAAAGCCACCACCGCCCACCTTTATTGTAAAATCATAGGCTGGTTCCACACCGTCGTTTTTAAAGATCAAGAATTTTTGACGTTCAATACCGAGTTAATAATATATGTAACGCTCACCCCCTTATTCCCTTATTCTAAAGTTTAAAAATGTTGATCGTTTTCATTTCATCTTTTGTAAACCTTTCTCCTTGTCAAATTATAATATTCTTAGATGACTAGAATTGCATAACATATGTATACCACGCCCCCTAAATCAATGGCTTAATTTATACATAAGTTAGAGGGTCGAAATTGACCTCTGTGTTATTAAGGGTATAGTGCCAAAGTTGCTAGAAAACTTGGTTGGGGACTATCGTGGCCTCTGATGGAATTTTTTATTTGAAATATATAAGTGCTTGAAGCTATGTAACGTGTTACGATTTTTTGTTTTTAAATTTAAATCATTTTAACTATGATAACAACTCTTAGGAATTCCATTTCAGCCAAAAATATTATATAAAATATTTTCCTGTGAAATTTGACTTTTTTTTTTGGTATTCTGCATACAACATTTTTCTGTTCGTGGAAATTTGTCATTATTTCCGTCTAACTGTTAAGCTTTAAATCGATGTACTTATGGAAGTATAGATGCACAAAGTGAAGGACGAACGAAAACGACGCGACGCACCAACTGATTGAATTAGTTTTTCTTTCGTGGTAACGTTATAAATTATAATTATATTTGAATAAACAAATTTAAAGAGTAATTTTTTCAATATCAATTAAGAATTTTTAGAAATTTTTCAAACGAACAGCATAACCAAAAACATTGTTCCAATATGGCGTGTGTTTGAGGGAGAAAGTGAGTTCCGTCAAAAGAGAAATGGGTATTTCATCCCAAATAGTTGGTCTCGAATTCTCAATGAGTGTAATATTGAACATTAAAATTAGACTTTGAAAAAATATTTATAATTATATGAACAACTTTTATAATTGTAATGTAATAACTTTACATTAAAATCACCAATCTTTTTTGTACCGTTTCAACTAGATACCTACCACAAATACTTATGTTATTTATTAGTAGAACACTCAAACTCATTTCCTTCAAATTTACTGCAGTTAAGAACATCCCAGGTGGAATACTCTTCATCATTACTTTTTCCAGCGCGAACATTTTCAAGAGAATTAATTATTTTTCTGAGTACTTAAGTTTGTTTTTTTTTTTTAATCTTAGCGTGACATTATATAGTTAACAACTCTTCAATAGATAGTAATAATTTTGTAAAGTTTATGTAACTAAAGTAAATTATATCCGAACTTGGAAAAATTGCTTCGATTTTCAAACCAAACAATAAGAGTTTTGTTAGCAAACATTTTTTTTTATCAAAAGAAATTGTTACCATTCTATAAAATCAACGAATGTTCTCAAAAGTTGACTTTAAGCAGACAAAAATTATTTGAAAGACAACGTAGTTAAGAATATGATCAAATGATATGATTTTCGATAGCTTTCGTAGAAATAATATTATTTGCATTTTCATATCAATTTTACATTTTCAACACCAAACCCCTTCAAACAATGAAGAATTTACATTTTTAACTTTTACATTTTTATGTCAGTTTTACATTTTTTCGAATTCGAAAACCTTAAAATAATGAAGAATTTACATTAAATTTGTATATTTACATTAAGAACTGTGCAATTGATATGATAGATTTTCAAAGAAGAATTGATGTGACTTTTTGTTAATGCAATGTGAATTTAACATTGAAAAAATTAAAACTAACATGAAAAATGTAAGCTGAACATTTTAAAACGTTAAAAACACATTTTTGTCCATTAATTTCAAATTTTTGAATGAAATCTGGGTTGATTTGACAAAATTATCAATTTTACATTTCATTTATTTTCGGCAGAAACCACCTTTCTTTTATTTTTATTAGAAATCAATTTAATCAAATGAATGGTTTCAACAAAAAAAAATAATTTAATTTAATAATTAAAAAAAAAAAAAAAATTGGAGTTGATGTTTTTCCAAATTTCTCGTTGCCTATAAAATACAGTGTTTTCTTTAAATTTTAAATGGCTTCAATATTTATTTAATCGATTCGAGAAATTTAAATTGTCTTTGCTTTCCGGTCCTTGAAAAAATGTAATACGCAAACTTGAAATGTATGAAAAAATAATATTAAAAACAAAAAATTAATAGATTGTTGTTACAGTTACTTTTTTGAGATTAATTTTTATTTTATTTCAGTTGCAAAAAGGTTGATATTAATTTCATTTACTTAAAGACTATTATAAATTAAAAAAACGAGATTTGATTGACGATGTAGAATTACATCCTTAATGTTGTGAAAAAGATTCCTACTAAAAATCTTGTCTGTCTTTCCCGTTGGAAGCGAGAATATGCTGTTATTTCATTGATAATTTACGAATTTGAACACTTACGCACGTTTTTTTGCAAAATCGATTTTTTTAAATTATGGTGGTCTATAAGTAAATGAGCAATGGTGTCTTCTATTTTTTGGGCAAAAATTTAAAGAAATTACTTTAAAATTACGTAACTAACTATTTAATTTTGAAATTGATTTTTAGTTGATTTTACATTTTTTTTTACAAATTTTGTTAAATAAATTAAATTGTTGTTTAACAATAAACTTGTTGTTAAGTTTAAAAAAAATCAAAGAAGAGCAGCAATTTTTAAGTATTTTTGAACACCATCAAAAAAAAATTATCCAAATCGAATCAGTTTTGCCCGGTTCAGAGATACTGTCTTTTTTTGAAATTGAGTAACTTCACTATGTACAATAAACTTATATTAATACTAAGCGTATCCGATAAAATATTTTTTTGATAAAATAAAAATTAAATAAAAAAAAAATTCACGGTGCGACTAGCGGGCGGCGGAAACTGAGGCACACACATTTTTTTTAAACCAGAAATGAGTTACACAAAATGTTTATCTTGTAAGATAATGCTCAATAAAAAGAAGGTACGTGATAAGATCTTAAAATTTTTTTAATAAATTAAAAATTCTTATTCCAATATCTTCAAGTTTTACTTCGATACTTATAGGTACAGCCATAGATATCCATACAATGAAAGAAACTATTAAAATCATTTAAAGAAAAATTTTTTAGAACAACATCAACATTCTCCATTAAATTAGTAATCCATAGTTTTAAAAAGAAATTGAGGACGAATCCCCACGTTTTTGTAGAACAAAAACAAAATGACAATCTTTTACAATTTTTTGTTTTAAAATAAAATTATATAATAAGCTTGAAAAAACATCAATTTAATTATGAACATAAATTTAGCACCCGAATTGGTAGAATTAATTTTTTTTAACTCATGAATAATGTAGATTTCGGGCAGGGATTTTCTAAATTGTTAGTTCCAGAAATAATTCCCTTCAAATATACATACATTACATGATGTTGAACCCAACTCAAATAAAAATCAAATATCATGCTCCATTGCACGAAAATAATTCACCAAAAATATATCCGATTGAAATTGAATTATTTTGGCGTATAAAACCAAATCAAGATTAGGGGTTAAAATGTTCAAATATTTTCATCCATTATATTTTCAAATTCAACTGAATAGAAAAATTCTATTTCTCACTCCCACAAGTAGTGAAATACAAAAAAAAAATCTAACCAAAACATTGAATAAATTTAGTCCAACCCACAACTCGCCATTTGTTACTATTAAAATGGTTTACTAAATCTCACACGCCAACATTAAATACACCCACCATAAGGGTAGAACTGAAAATTTAATCCACTAAGCAACACTCGCATGAAACATAAATCTTACATCACACTTTTTATTTCCTATCCATAAAAAAAAGTATATATATTTTTAAGCCACTTACAGTTGTAAATTTTATTTAATCCAGTTAAACTTCACCTCTGGTGCTATATAAACGATTTCAGCTGCTCTAAACATGACACTTGAATATTTTTCCACATCACTCTTTAACAAAAAAACACACACAAAAAAATTAACACTCTTGTAAAAGAAAAACACATTTTCTTATTTCCTTTAAAGCAGATGCACCAAAACTAACCATAAACACTTTTGCTACACAAGGATGCTGTAATTTTTGCAGCTTATCTTTCAACGTGGGTATAATGTATTCACCCACCAAGTAAAAACACACACAACGAATCCTTGGTAAATTCAAAAATTTATTCTACCGCACCTAACACAACATTGTTGGTATCGCAGAATACCTTTTCTTTTGCTTTGCACTATCAAATGCGATGCGATCTTATATTTCAAGAACAAATCTCAACACCGAAGACCGCTGCTGGCACATTCGTTTGCTTCGAATAAATCTTCCGGACTGAAACTGCTAATGTAAGAATGCCATCCTTAAAAGTCCTTATTCATAAAAAAAAAAAAACAAACAAAAAAGATTCCCTCCATGTTACGAATATTTCAGCATGAAGATGAACAAAACAAAAAAGAAAACTCAAAAAAAAGGTTGCGTATACGCCGTAGTGTACGAGTATAACAGTTTGTGGAAAATTTCCCATCAGCTGCTGATGTTTGAATGAATGGATGATGGAAAATGGGTTGTGGAACGTATTTTTATGTGTGGAACAACACGTGACTGTAACCGGAATGCGGTAGGGCGAGTAAGATTGGTTACATCGGTTGAAGGTAAGAAAATAAAAAAAAAAAACACAAAATAAATTACTCGTCCTTTTGTTTTGGCGAACAAAAAGAGTTTTACTACACAATTTATTCCTTCGAATGTGTGTCATTTGGTAAAACAACGAATGTTTAACGCTTACGCTCACGCAATTGGAAAGTGTTGTAATTACAAAAATTCTATTACCCACAGGGTGGATGGAAAACATGTAGCATGTGCGATTGCAATTGTGAAATGTAATCAATGAATTAATGACAGTTCACTTTGTGAGTGTTTGTGTGTGTGTGTGTGATTGGTAAGGTGGCAAAGGGTTTTGATTTAATTTGTTTCATGATTAGCCTGGAGTTTGCTTTGCTGACTCAGGCCAAACTCAGGGATATGAGCAAGTTTTAGTTAATTGATTTTATTTAGATGGAAATGTTTTCCAGATTAAACTATAGCCTGACAGGAAAGGGAATTGATTTCATGTTTGTTGATGGAAATATATATATTTCGGTTGACTGTAATGACAATCTGTATTGGATTCTCTCATGATAAAATCTATACATTATTGGTTTGGTTCATTTATTTTTGCTGCTTGTGTGAGCAGTAGTATTGAAAATAAGATTATCCTTACATTTTAATTTTTGGTTTGGTTTCATTTAGGAGGATTTTTAATGCTTTTGCGTGGGCTTAAATTGTGTTCTGGGATATTTATCAACTAAATTACACAGCACACACATATTGAAGCTCATGATGTGTGGTGAAGGTTTAACTTGACCCATTTTGTGTCATTAGATTGGTTTGAGAGCTAAGATAAATATTGGGTTTTCAGTTTTCATTATAATTGATGTTATAGTTAGGAGGTAGAATTACTTTGGAGGTGGTTTAATGTTCATATTTTGATTTTTAACCTTTTGACAGTAGATTTTTCTAATAATAGTTCTTAATGCTACAAATGTGACAGAATAATCCGTAGTGATTTATTTAAAATGATAGAGCATCAGTTGATTTATAAATAAAAAGCATGACTGGGTTGCTAGTACTTTTTTTCTATTTCTCACTAAATAGTGCTGGGTAAATCGTATTTAAAAAGGACACACGATCTTACAGGCATATAGTTCAATTATTTAAAAAAAAATATAAAGCTTAACTTCCCTAATTGCTAAGAGATTTTTAAAATAACGTTTTGTAAATGCAATTTAAGAAAAGAAAAAAAAAGCTAAAATTCAATTTCAACTTACTTAAACAGCTTCTTTCATGAATTTGACTTCAAAACAAAGAATGCAGTTTCATTTCTTTTATAACGATGCATTTGAAAATCAAAAATTTAAAATCGTTAGTACACCGAGGGAAAAAACTACGTAGAAATACTTAAAACTAAAGTGAAACGTTAACAATTTGGGCCAAAACACGAAATTTTAAAATCAAAAACACTTCCACGAATACAAAATATAAATAGCAAATAAAAAAGAAATCATGGCCACCACTAGTATACGAACCAGAGCTATTTGAGTTACTGGTCGACAGCCTTCTCGATTATGATATACTCTCTGTTCAAAGTTAGTTGTATTTGAACCATCTTATGCTTCAAAGTGAAAATAAAAATAACGAAATAACCTTAAATTTAATAGTCCATTTACATATTAAGTGGCGTTTTTTTCCCTGAGTGTAGGCCAGAGAAATTTAGCAGCTAAAAATATTTACTTGGAATAATCTGTTTCGGTACACGTGATATTTTGATAGGTGCAGGTACATAGGGCCCAGAAACATAAGGCCCAGTTTTTTATTTTAAGCTAATATACCACTTGAAGGATTTTACCCTAAAAAAGAAATATGCAATTTGATTTCTTCTCTAATGATACATTTTTAGAAAAAAAAATTGAAAATCATTAGAGCTGTTTTTTTAAAAAAAACTATTTTTTGTATATAAAATTTTGCAAGGACTTTTATAAAAAAAAAATTGGTACGCCATTTTTAAGATATTATTCATCAGCACCTAAAAACTAAATTTTGAAAAAAAATATTGAGTAGTTTTCGAAAAAATGATTTCTCAAAACAAAAATTTCAACTTTTTTTTTAAATCCAAAAAAATAACATTCGAATTTTTTTTTTACTAAGCATTATTACGAACACTTATAAGCTTTCATGTAAATGAAATTGAAATTGATTGAGTCATGAAGGAGAAAATCAAAATTAAAGAAAACGGTTTTTGAAAAAAATAGTTTTCATTTGAAGATAGATCTTATCCAAAAAAATAACTATGATTTTTTTCATCAAAACCGTAGGCACCGTTTTTGAGAAAAATGATTTTTTTCTAAAACCGTTATATAACAGATACCTACCGTTATTTTTGGTCAAAAAAAAATAATTCAAAAAATTTCTGGGGATACTCTCTAAAAAACGCCACATACCAAATTTGAAGTAAATCGACCCATCCGTGGCTTCTAATACATACAAACAGACTCACGGATAGACAGACAGACAGACAGAACTGTCGTATACACTTTTTTCTCATTCTCTGTCATCGTAATGTCATGTTTGATTGTTATCTCAACTTTTTTTTGGTACGAAGTAAGTAAAATAAAATGCACGACTGGATCGCACGAACTTGCTCATGTAGTCCAAAGCTATTATGTATTAATAAAAATTATTATTTTTTTTTTCAAAATTATTTTTTGGATATTTTTTTTTTTTAAAGGCTCGATAAAATATTAAAAATTTATTTTTATAGAAGAAATCAGATCAAAAAGTTTAATCAAAATCATTAGAGCCGTTTTCGAGAAAACTCGAATAACTCCAAAATGTTGTATGGAAGGTACTCATTCTAGATGAGATATTCAAAAATAAAAAAAGAAAAAAGTTTTGAAATTACATAAAAGTCATCTCTACCAAATTTGAAGACAATCCGTTCACGCGTTTAGACAGTGGAAATGTGTACAGATGGACGCACGGACGCATAGATGCACAAACGCACAGACCGACGGACGGCATGACGAAAACCAATTTTTTAGTCTTCTTCATCATCGTAATAATGGTTTTGATTAAAACCTCAATTTTTTGTTATTTTAAACTAAACCAATACTTGCTCATAGAACAAGTAAAAATATTATATCAAAGAATATTCAATTCAAAAATTTGGAATTACAGAATTTTTAAAAATTCGTTGTTTTAGTAGGGTAAATTTGTGTGATCTCAGAAAAGGGTCTAACACCTATTTTCCTAACGAAAGCATAATTGATATTGGAATCAATAGAGTTCTTAAATAAATAAAAGTAACGCATGCTAATAGTCCAGTAACCTTGTCGTTTCCTAAGAAGGAGATCTTGCATGAAGTCAGGTAGTTCTGATTTTGGCTGAGTTGCTTATGATGTGAAGCCGATGTTAAATTTTTTGACCAATTTTTGGACCTCGACCGCCGAACGCAACATTGGATAATATGCGATTGTTTTGCGCTATTTTTAGTAAATGACATTTCTCGCCATGAAGGGCTAATTTTTGACTTTAAACTATGTTGAATGGTTTCACCATTACAAAACTTTCTTTAATTTCAGTCCAATACCATTTTTGTAGATTCAACAGTTTCCAAGATACAATACCAATAAAAAATGTATAAAAGAAAGTGGTAGTAGAAATTTAATGTATATAAAGATCTTCTGAGTGTTACTCATAGCATTGATTAAACTCTTAGAACGTGATGATAAGGTCAAAAAAAGAAAAAAATTGTTAGAAGACGGGTATCTATATCCCCTCGTTTAGGCAGGAAGTACAATATCCTAAAAAAAACCGTAATACCTAAAAAAAACCTAAAGCTTATCTTATAGCCAGAAACCTATTCTTGAATTTTATTTTAAACAATTTTTTTTTCTTTTTTTGACCTTACCATCACGTTCTAATAGTTTAATTGAGAATATCTTAATATACTTTTATTTTTTACAACACTACTTTCTGTTATAAATTTCGTTTATTTCACTAATTCTTTCAGACCTAATAAAACACTCTGCAAATTGATGGATTAATTAATTGATCAAATTTGGCCAAACAATACTCGATACAACCTTAGTAGGCTTTTCAACTTTATGCTCTGGCCATCAAACTGGCCATCCTAATTAATTGCATTCAATTTATTCATAATGACTGGTCCCTGTGGTCTTTCTAAAACCTCAATTCTTGGCAAAAGTTGTTCAATTTTGTTTTTATTTTCTTAGAACGATATTAATCTGCAAATATAGCATTCAATGTTTAATACTGTCAGAAAACATAGTAAGCACACCATATCTTTTGAAGTTTAAATTGAAAAATTAAACGAACGTTCCGTTTCAATTTTTCAATCTAGAGCTCCACACGCTTACAAAATATTTTTTTAAAAGTTAACTAAGAATACTAATACCATATTTAAGTGGTTTTGGCCATAAAAGTTTTTTTTCAGTGATGCAGAAAGTGGTAACTTTAATAGCCCCTTATTTGATCTATCCGCTAATAAACGTTTGCTTTATAATAGAATGTTCAAAACTTTCATTACACTTTTTTCATATCAAAGTATTTTATCAAAACCTCTGCATCAACAAAGCCTTTAGTAAGGTTAGTTAATGTACTTCTATCAGAATAATTAAATATAATTTCAGGCACAACCTCAGGTGTGCTTTTGAGTTTGAAAACACTGCTAAGCAGCATTTCTTCATTAGGTGTACAAACATACATTTTCAGAAACAATTCATTAGGCTAACACGTGTGTTACTTGCACCTCTTTAGGGCTTACAAAAATGACAAATATTAAGGATGTCAGGATTAACTGGGAAACAAATTGCAAATCAATTTTATTTTGATACCATTTTGACATTTTCATATAAAAGAATCGGAATTGAAACTCAGGAAATTTAATACTTCACTCGAATTTGATTTATCTATGTAATATCGTTTCGTGAATAAATTAAATTGAATTTTATTGATAAAAAATTCAAGTTAAAAATATTTAAATTTTCATAGAAAGAAGTGTATGATGGGGTATAGGCACCTGAACATTAATGCACTGTGCACATTCAAACGTTTTTATTTGATTATTTTAATTAAAAATCTTAATAATCAAAGTTTAAAGTTTAAAGTTTTAACAACGTCAACACATTGATTGGCGCCATAAACAATACAATTGCCCCATACTTCTTTTTTTCTAGCTAATTGCCAACTTTTTTTCAAAAATTGAATTTTAATCAAACCCTTGGAAAAAAATTGAGACGAAATCGAAGTTTTTTAGGTTCAGCTTCATCATTTTTTTCTCGGAAAATGACATTTTAATGAGAATTAAATGGACGACTGGATCAAACGTACTTGCTTTTATGGCAGCATAAAATGACTAAAATGGAGTATGCTATTTAATTTTCTTTAAGAAAATGAAATTTTGAAAATCGTTTAAGGCGTTTAAAATAAAAACTACATATGTGTACATAAAATTAAAAAAAAAAAACAAAAATTGATATACCATTTCATCGATTTTTACTTTCTCTATAGGGCAAGTATTGGTTTCGTATCAAAAAAAAAAATTTGAGGTTTTAATCAAAACCAACTTTACGATGATGGAGAAGTCCGAAAAAGTGGTTTTCGTCATGCCGTTCGTCGGTCTGTGCGTCTGAGCATCTGTGAGTCTGTACGCCTGTGCGTCCATCTGTACACTTCAACACTGCCCAAACGCGTGGACGGATTTTCTTCAAATTTGGTACAGATGATTTTTACGTAATTTCAAAAGTTGGTTTTTTTTTTTGTTTTTAAATATCTCATCTAACAACATTTTTGAGTTATTCGAATTTTATCGAAAACGATTTTGATTAAACTTTTTGATAGGATTTCTTCAATAACTACAATTTTTTAGAATTTTTTTCAAAAAAATCTACCAAGCCGTTTTTTAAAAAAAAAAATATTTTTTTATTAAAAAAAAATTCAAACGATTTAAAAAAAAAATTTGGAATGCCATTTTGAAGATGGCTTATATTTACCAACATTTTAATATAAAATTTTGAAAATTTTGACCCAATATGGAACAAAAAATTATTTTTCAAAAAAAAAAGTGTTCCCGTTTTAAAACGAGTATTTACTTTTACTTCTCTCAATATTTAAACACATCAGATGACCAAAAGCTAAAATTTTCAAGCTAAGTTAATACATAAAAAAGCTTTGCGCTAATTGAGTTCGTGCGATCCAGTAGTGTATTTGATTTTTTATCGAAATCGTAGTCAATTTTTAAGAAAAATAAGTTTTCGTGATACCAAGCAAGAATAGTTGTTTTTTTGACAACAAAATTTATTAAAAAAACATTTTGGATAGTATTCAAAAAACGTTATTGACCAAGTTTGAATTAAATTGACACATTTGCTTAGGCTGTGGTTTCTGATACATTATGACCGACAGACAGACAGAGAATTGTCATCATAATGTAATGTTTGATTGTAACCTCAAATTTTTGTTTGCGATATTAGTCAGCATAGAAAAAGTTTTTTTTTTAAATCATTCTTTTTAAATGTAAGGCAATTATGAAGGAAAACGTCTTCAAGTCTTAAAATTTAAGCTTCTCAGACACCTTAATTTTTTTTTTAAATAGAGTTTCTTTACATAAAATATTTAACCGATTATGTACAAGTTTGTTTCCTACAAATCCAAATAACATTCTATAGAATTTTTCATGCTTTAGGTGATAACTTTCAAAGATTAATCCAAAAACTTGAAATCGTCTTAGAATTCATTGCATTTAATAATATTTCCAATAAATATGTCATTTCTTTGCAATTTCTGTACAACAAAATTTAATCACACACCCACACTCACACCAACTGCCCCCGTCTATTGAGTCTTTGTGCTGAGTGCTTGTCATTATTTGTGTTCGAATATGAATTTTCAATAAAAAATAAAAATAAAAGTGCTGATAGGATTGAGAAAGCTCAAGTTTTCTTTTATCTCAATTCAATTTACTTTAATCGGCTTAGAATTTCTGCATCACAAATCAAACACGATATCACTTTTAAAATTCACAGAAAATCTGTTTTCATCCATTTTCTACTTCAACAGTTTTTTTCCCTTTTTCTCAGCCAATATAAAGAAAACTACCAAACTGCACAACTTTTGGGTAAGAAAAAAGGTTTTTTTTTTTTTTGTTTGTAAAGAAATGTGATCCGGTTCAATTGGTTTTAGTGGTAAATTGCACAACTCATCCTGTGAAAAGTCTTCATCAACATCATAGAAATGTTGTTATCCATTGAATATATTTTCTTATAGTGAGTCAACAGAATAACAAATAAAATTTAAAAAAAAAGGTTTCCTAAAGAAGCTTAAGGACAAAATAGTTTTTCTAAGAAGACTTTAGATTTGATTCCGTTGAGAAACGAAAAAGTTTGTTTTTTTTTTCTCGTCGATATTTTCTTATTTTTTTAAAAGACTCTTTCAAGGGACAAGTTGCTATGTCTTTTGAACATTTGTACGAAAAAAAAAATTACTTAAACAGAATTAAAAGCTACAAGAAAGAAGACAAAGTTTCTAAGGAAATAATTCCTAATATGCAGGTTGTTGAGGGTTATGTAATGTTACACCACGAGGGAGTTAAGAAAAAGTTTTAACAATCCATGAAGTTATTTTTAACTTTTGATCTTATAAGTTGTTGGAAAAGAATTTCTATGCGGTAGAGGTGTTCAATTTCCTTTCCAAAAAGTTTTTGAAATTTAATTTATTACAAGTTATTGAAATTATTTTGCAGAGAAACTAAAAATAAAATTTTATCTCATGAACATAATCAATTACTGATTCTAGACCATGTCCTCAAACAGGATATTAATTATTGAAGATAAGTTTAAAATAATTTGCAAAAAAATCACTTAACTTAATTGAATAAAAACAGTTAACTTATTCGGAACTGTTAGTGTTTGCAAAACTTAATTAAAATATGGAAGGGACCGCTGGTTTGTGTGTGGTTTTGCCGTGAGATGAAGATTTTGGGCATCCGAATTTATGAAAGTCGTAACTCAAGTCGAGGCTTATCTCAAGTGTATGCTTGAGGAAATTTGAAACCAACACAATTATTGGCCACATGATCAATTCTTAATTATTGAGATTGTGAGGAAATGCTTAAGCATTCATTTGAAGATTATCTCAGTAGCCTACATTTTGTCTATAAATACGAACTTCGATTTAAAAAATCGGAAATATTTTTTGACAAAAAAGAGTTTTTGATTAACAGAACCAAACTTAGATTTTTTTTTAGTCTAAAATTGGAAATAAACTACAATTTAACAGTCATTGGAATATGTGCTTGGCCCTGGGGAACTACTTTTTTTGTTTAAAAATTACGGTATTGCACCGTAATAAATGAAGCACAGAGAAGTTCACCGAATGTTAAATGAAATCTTTGATGAAAATTCCCCCAAGTCCCATTTACTGGCTACAAAATTCTTAAAAATCAGTCTAGCAATTTTGACAAGTAGGATCTTCATTTATTTATGTGGATGATATTGCTTGCAAATTTTGTATAAATTAGTCTCGATTCAGATAATATTTATCGTATGAAGAATCATGTAAGTCATAATAACAAATAACGCACATAAAGGCACTCAAAGAAGGTCTTCAATTAGTTTTATAATTCGTTTAAATGAAAAGACCTACCCAACAAAAAATTCATTCAATTCAATTGAACCTAGAAAACCATATTACCATGTTCTTTTACTAAGAAAAGCATATTAATCTTAATTTCCTTCAGTAAGTACATAACATGGGTAAATGTAATAAAAAACATAAAAGATTTTAATTCTTAGAAGAAATATTTCTCACAAAGACGAAAGAAAACTAGTTTGTCTTTGCTGCAAGCAGTTTTTACTTTTAATTAGATTAATTTGCTTTTAGAGAGTAATACAAGGTTTAAACTTTAAGAATATATAAAAATTATCCACACTATTCATTTATTTTAGAGAAAAGTACTCACAACAACAAAAAAAAAAGAAGACATAAGTGAAGCAACAACAAAATGGCAAATTATTAAAAAGTCAAGAAAAAACGTTTGATTAAAAGATTCAAGTAAAAAGAAGCCAAGAAGAAGGGTATCTTCGTGAAGAATTAAGATTTTTGCAAATATTGGTAGTTAATACATACATATTTGAGACAATTAAAGTTGCTGTGGGCATTGGTTTTCAGAAGATCAAAAATTTTATAAAGACTAAAAATATCGGTAGCAAAAAATTCTTTCATGGAAAAACACAAATAAGGACCTGCTGCCCAATATAGAAGGACTGGAATGATTAAAGATCTCCTTGGATTTTTGAAAGAGGGCTTTATTACTCATTAATGACTTCTAAGTTCTAAGCTAAAAAAAAAACTACAGTTGGAAAATTGGATCCTTCGTTTGATATCCTTTTACTGATGTCGTTTTGCGACTAAGTAGTGGATCCCAGGTAAACTAAATCCTTAACTACTTAAATGTTATAACTGTCTATGGTTGATTTTACCCAGTCGAAGCATGGTGTTGGGTCTTCTTCTGGATGAAAGTATATTTTTTTGCGATTTCATTTTGTTAACAGCCAAACTCGTCTTCGCCACCTCCGTTTCAATACTCGCAATGATCCACTGACTGCTCGATTCATTCTTGCAATGATGTCAATGTCTTGGTTTAAGAAGATTGTCTCAAACCTTTTTTGACATCAGAAGGGTCGGTAATGTTCTTACCGACTTTGACGGAGAAACGATATTCCTCTATTGGCATCCCGCTAAAGCGACCAAGTTTGACAAGGAAGTCGAGATGGGACATCGACATTGCTCTTTATAGCTCGTTCCTATTAACGCTATCATGGTGCCACAGCCACAGTTCTGGTCCTACCCTGTATAATCAACTCATATAGCTCGTTCTTGGTTGCATGTGTATCTGGAAGAACTCCTATTCAAACCAGGGGTTTTGCTTTGGTTGTCACATCAGAGGTGGCACTCTTCTGATGGCCAGCTGGCAATGATTCCACCGATCGTCTATATTATTGGTGCTGTTGGTGGGTTTTTCGAGAGAATTAAAAAACTTCTGGCAGTCTCTTGAGATAAAAGTTTGCCGACATCTGATCTCTTCGCTGGGATATCCGTATCTGATAGTACCTGTTAGTGATCTAAGTCTATGTTTGCCACTCGGAACGTTCGGTTTGGCCATCCAGGATACTGGGTACATGCCCGCTTCTATCACAATATGATCAATTTGGTTGACAGCCAATTGATTTGAATACCGCCAAGTCCCCTTGTAAATTTTTGAGGTGTGGAAATCCAATTCTTGGTATTCATTTTTGAAAGTTATTTCGTGCAGGCTTGATCCTCCAATTTCTACACAAAAAGATGACCTCCATTGACATCGGACTTCAGGCACCTTTGATGTCTTCTCAAGAAGGACAAAATGCTTCATTGGTTACGGCAACTTTCTTCTCTGTTGAGGTGCAAGTACATGTCAGCGTGATAATCTAGAATTTGGCCCGATGCGGACTGTTACAAAGTGCTGGCTTGCATATTTAAAGTGCATGACTTATTGCCTAAGGTTACCTCTAATCAAAAAACCTTATTCGAAAAACTACGTTCTTGTTCCTTATTTAACCAAACTAAAACGTTGCAAGGGACCAAATTTATTTTCAGCAGGGTTGCCATATTTGACCTCTCATTTTAGGAGTAAATTTCAAGTATTCTTATGTTCAGTACCACCTTGTCTTTTATTTGAACTTTAAACATCATAACCTTATAAACAATTCCATCCGATTCCGCCGCTGGAAAAGGTCAGCTCTCCGACTATAACATGTTATTATTCTTTTAAGTAGATTATTTCTTTTTGTCAGGAAAAATTTCAAAAATTATCAGTGAAGCCCTAGGTACTTTTTTTTTTTTTTAAACAGTGGCTACTATTTTGTTGATTCTCTGTTGAATTTGTATTCAATACTAAATCATCATGGTGCAGCTTTCTATTTAACATTTTATGTATTCGAACTTGTTTTAATTAACATTCTACTAATAAATCTTTAAAAAAGTAATAATTTTCTCCAACAATCCACTTCTGGACTTGCTATCATAGGGAACAAGAACTATGCCAATCAATAACTTGAACAGTGATAAATTCCATGAAATGTTACCTCCGCTCTTACTCCGTTAAATTGAGAGTAGCAATAAAAATAAATTTATGATGACAGAAAGTGGCGCCCAATATCCAATTGTAACACGGTAACTTGATGAAAAATTCAACGCAACTAACATTTTCCAGGGTGTTGTAAGTTATAAATCACATTCAATGAACTTCAATTAACAAGCCCTTGGTTGAAGTTAAATTAAATTAATTAATTATAGACACTTTGCCAGTTATACTCGTATTTCAAGGAGGCACTGTTGAAATGACTCATCTGAAAACCAAATTTACTCAACTTCTGAAACATTCAACCCTAAGTGGTTATCAACGGTATACCAGAAAAAAATACGTAGATTGAATTAATCATGGAATACATACTTGCTACAAATTAACTCAATTTCATTTCATTACCGTCATACACTTCCTCATGCGGTTAACCTCAATAAATTGATTTGAATTACCGAAGAAAAAAAGTTAAAATCCTTAACATCCCTTAAATACTCTCACATTCACGTCACAGCCGACAACTTGTTGAAAAGTCAAATCCGTAAAATTGAGATTAAAATCCGTTCAATTAATATGACGACAATTGAATTATTCATGGGTAGAACCTCAATTCGGTTGCATGTTAAATGCGTAGAGGTAAAATGGTTTCGTTTCGACAGAAAAAAAAAAATAAAAACTTCGAACCATTTGAGAAGATCTGTCAAACTCATTACGAATTCCAAAGAAAGTTGAATGAACACCAAACTGAATAACTACAAAAAAAAAAAAAATACAAAAGAAAAATAGCAAAGCTATCGCAAGGATGATGTCACATTGAATAAAGTTCTTAATTGAATGTCGTTTTGTTTGATCTAAGGATAAAAGTGATGTGAAGATTTGTTGTTTGAGCAAAAAAGTTTTTGAATTTTCTAGGCTGTGTGTTTGGATTTGAATTTCAGAACAATGCATAAACAGCCTTCAATTCATATACCTAGATAAAGTAATGGGACTAAGGAATATTCAATTTTTGTTTTCCTTATCTTTTTCTGAGGTTCCGCTTGTAGGAACATTATTTAATTTAAAAGTAAAACTTTTTCAAAAAGTTTATAATGTTTTTTTGCGGTTATGTTAAGCTTCGTTAAATGTTTTGTTATCCTGATAAATGAAATATAATTGCATTTTCTGTCAGCTGGTATCGTGGAAACGTAATGTGTATAGAATTGAAAAGGGACAGCTGAGAAAATTTCTTGCGTGATAGGTAACCAATCCAAAATATTTGTAAGCAGACTAAGGTATTCGTCATCAACACAACCAGGACAAATAGTCCTGGTTATGTTGATGACGAATACCTTAGTCTGCTTACAAGTATTGGGGGCGTTGTCAAAGAAAAGTGCATCATAAGTAACATTTTTCTGAGAATCGATTTAATGAGGGTAAAAATGTATTGATAAACATCGCTATAAACTTACTGATAAATATATACTCACAAATATACCAACGGCAGACATTTTAAGCGGGTCTAACCCCTGGCAGACGGCCGCGAAACACCCTTTTATTTTATGAGTTTTTATGGAGTCATTTGATTCTAAACATTTCTCAAAACCACTGTAATTTTCACAAATTAATTCTAATACTACTCAATTTAAAACTAAATAAATTATTTCTTTGCGTGACAAGTTCAAGAGTGACTACCCGGTTCAAGAAAATTCAGTTCTGTTTAGTTTTGAAGCTCTGATAGGTAAACTTTCACAAAAACACTTACTTTTTCAGATTTTTTGTGACATTTGGCCAACTGAATTTCCTTGAACCCAAGGACTGACACTCTGAACCATTCATGTGCCTAGTAATTCATCGATATCATAAATAATTTTCCCCTCGTACCAAAATACTAAGGGACCGTATTTCAAGGAATATTTCTGAAAAAGCTACCACAAACGGCACGAACTGCCCGAAGGCGCCACGTTGCCGTAAATACTGCAGCGGGTACCCCGGACCCCAACTAACATCTGTTCTCCTCGAATACGTGGGGCACACCCAAGCATCCATGTTACCATGAACACTGAAGAAATACTACATATATTTTATGTCGCCACAACATATTCTTTGACACCTCTTGTCATACGAATATGATTTCTCCACTCTTTTCCACGACTTTGGACCTGACAACTAAACATTCGGTTGCCTCCAATCCCAAGCTTCCGCCCCCCCCCCTCCCACAACATCTGACACTTCTTGTCATAAGAATATGACACAGCGTTTTTGGGTGTATCGACTATGACGCTAGGACACGCACTACTGTCTATGGCCAAAACCCCACACCTCCTGACCCCTCAAGATCAATGACCTCCCTTGGATAGATCTTTAAACCTTTGATAGAAGTTTGCCATAACCCTTAAAATGCTTGACCGCTTACTTCATGTAGTTCCTTGTTGTTCCTCAGAGAAATAAGTTTTCATCCCATTTTCTTTTGCACATGACTCTCTGACCAGTACTGGTCCTAGCCTGCAGCATTTACTCACAGGCCTCGTCTTTGATTGCATCAGACCGTTGTCGCGAGTCGTGACGCGGCGGCATTCTTAATAAACCAGGGGTTCTTCTCTATCTGGTGAAACCCACCATTCATTGCTGACACGTCATAATGCGAATGCGATAAATAACAAAAAATAAGAGGGAGGATGTTACGGCCAATGCTTGAAACTCCGGAAGATTGTCAGAAAAGTTTGAACTAGGAAAAAAAATTTACCGTGACTGAAAAGCTACCATGACTTAAAGCCTTACTAACTTGGAGTTCCAGATCCATAATAAAATTCAAAAAATGGTTTGCTGGGCTAGGAAAGCACAACGTATCTGTTATTCACCATAAAATATTTTTTTTTTCAGAATTAGTCTATTTCATAGTGAAACACCATATGAAACGTATAGAAAACACGTATTTGAGACATTTTTATGAGCGTGCAGTGTCGTTGTCGGTATCGGTGTTGACTTCGGTGTCGCCTTTGTTCGAAATCGAGAGGTCACACTGGTTCAATCACCGGTGTTACGCTGCACTGTTTTTTTTATTTATTCGTTTTCATAAATTATTTTACCGAAACGAATTCAAGAGTTTGCTGCAAACTAAGTTGAATTCGAATACTAACTATCCAATATATGAAAATTCGTTTGACGCAAACTATACGTTCTCTCATTTTGTTTTTATGCATTCTACGCCATTCATAAATTATACAGTCCGTCTCGTTTCGTAAGCGAAAGGTTCCTGGTTCAATCACAGGTATTACGGTGAACTTTTTTTTAAATCGTTCTCAGAAAGTGTTTGACCCAAACGAATTTACCAATTTGCTGCAAACGAAGCCGAAAAATTGTCCAGCAATGGATTTTTTCTCTCAGTGTAGTCACCGTAAGCCCCTCCGCCACATCAACCTAACCCCTCGAAAAGCTGTTATGAATGTTGTAAATAAAACATTAATGCCCAGTTTAAACAGGGTACTAATATTGATTTCTGAAACGAATGGGTTATAGCGTAAAGGTTATAGGTTTACGCTCTCAAACAACGTCTAATGTTCAGACGTTGCTTGTTGTTTTGAAGACTTTACAGAACACTTATTATAATTCAATATTTTTAGGTTTTTTATCATATCAGCAGGTAAGAATGAAAAAAGGTTTTATCTTCATATCAGCGAATTTCTGTTTCTAGCTGAAATTTTACGTGTTGAAGTAATTATAACTTTGTTGTCTTTCATTAAACACACATCTGAAATCTGATATTCACATAAGTTTTGCTTAAATCCTATAATGAGTGTCTTCAATCTTCAATGAAAACAAAACAAAAAAAAAAAATTCGAAGAATTAACGTGACTTCTTAAATCGACCCCATTACCTACAGCTTGTTCCAAAATGTTTGCCTAAAGCAAAGTTTTTTTTTCCTGCAGCAACTTTCTTTGATAGTCATAAGATGTAAAATATTAATCCGTAGAACCCTTTAAAAGTCAAAAAAAAAAAAAACACTTTAAAACATTTTATATATTAGGTAAGCACAGACAATTTCATGCAGGGAAAACAAAACATCTATACACAAAAAAGGTACAACATAAAATTCAATTTTATAACTTCTTAAAAATATGTTGTTTTTTTTTCTACAAATGATTGAGTTGGACTTTCTTCCTTTTCCGGTTCTTAAGTGAATTTTAACATAAAAAAATATAAAAAACAAAAACTTCGAACAAACCCAAACAATGATTCGACTATATTTTTTTTAGAAAAACAAACAAAATAGACCCTTTTCCACTTTAAAGAGGGATTCATGTACCCAAAAAGACTGTTTATCTATCAAATAAGGCTGGTACATGAGGAACTTTTTCTCAAGTGAATTTGGGTACTTTTATTATATTCGAAGAACAAACGCAGTTAGGGAATCATATTATTTTTTGTTAAAAGGTCAAAAACAATGTTCTTATGATGAATCACTTGATTCTTGCAAACTGTCACATTTAAATAAGAAATCTTGTAAGGAAAAAACATTTGGCTACTAATTCAAGCGTCTTAATTTAAACTGATATTCAGCAAAAAAAAAATATATGATGAATAAGATGAAGGACTGATAAGGGTATATCATTGAGAGATTGAATTTAAATAGTCTAGTTGGATGTTTGGGGATAATGTCTGCCACGAGTAAGGTTGACCTATGGTAATCTAAGGAATAAGAATTTGTTTTGGCTTTCTTTTTTTATTTCACTTGAAAATTGCCAAAATTAACATAAAATATTGATTTTTTGTTTAGGTACTCTATACAGTAGCGAGCAAAAAAAAAATGCAAACAAAATGTAATGGTCTTGTCTTAGGCCAGAACTAAGCTATTTTGAGAGGTATTAACTTGAAATATTGCATACATTTGTGGAATTTATTGTATTTATTTTAACCTGGTCGATTTTTACCGTATCCTGCTTCAAACAATTAATAACATTAAAATTAGTGCAAAAGGTAAGTTTGAACCCTGCTTTCAGGGCTATTGGACCCCAAATATGGATTCATAAGGTTTCTGAAATATTTCTACACAAAATGATCAATCATCCGGGTGCTTACTTGAATAACTGAAGCAACTTGTTGATGGGTGAAAGAAGAATTAAAAAAATCTTTAATACCAATTTCATTCTATCAAGATTTTAAAGTGCCGACCTTACTCTCAATTTATTACCAAGCTTCATTTGATATGTGAAAAACTTCGAGGGTATAACCTTCTGCAACAGTTAATCATGAGGGAGAATCGATAAGACTGTGGAGCAAGCAATTCAAAATCTTGATGGAATCAAATTGGTATTAAGGATTTTTTTAATTCTTCATTCGTTATTGTCAATTTCTTGTTAAATGGGACTTTTCATACTCGTTACAGAGTCTATAATTTGCGAAGAGAATTTATTTTAACAAATTGTGTCTCAGTGGCATCATCACTCATGTGAACCAAGGTTTTCAAAATGATGGCTAAAAGTATATGTTTCTTAGTTCTTTGTAATTTTCGGAAGAATACGAAAGATCGTTTCGATATCTATCTCTAAAGATCTTATTAATTTGCGGGAACACTCTCGGACATTAGAAATTAAAGTCCCAAATTTAAAATCGTGCATCGATGCGTACTAGAAACAGTATTTCAATAACACTAGTTTACAAATTTTCTTCGGTTCATAGTGAGTACCTGCACAAAAAATTACTTTTTAGATTAATTTTGGATTGCTGAAGAAGAAAATTATATTCATTTATATTTCCAAAGAAGTGTTCTCGAGATATCAGCAAAAAACATGTTTTTTTTTGCTCTATTTTCATATTTTAGCATAAATATCATTATCTTATGAAAACTTAAACTTCTTGAAAAGATATTGTTTTTTTCTATCTACGATATATTGCTTGTGTTAATCGGACCAGAAACCATCAAGTAAAACCTTTAAAGTATTTTTAATATTTTTGTTTCTCTCTTAACGGAACGATTGAAATCAAATAATTTTTAAAAAGGTCCAAAAATCATGTTTTTGTACACTTTGAGCGTCTGTTACTCGATGAAAATAGAGCAATAAACATGTTTTTTGCTGGTATCTCGAGAACGCTTTTTGAAAAAATACATGAATGTCATTTTCTTGTTCAGCGAACCAAAATTAATCTAAAAAATGCTTTTTTGTACAAGTACTTTTTTCGTGTAAACTAGTGTAATTGGTTTACGTCATAATGTTTAATAAGTAACTTTTTTTTTGTATGAAGTTGATACTGTAGAAATAATTGCTTTTGCAATACTTATGCAAAATATCCATGTAACTTAATGATGGGGATAACGTAGCAGTTCTCTAGACGTTGATGTGTTAAGAACGTGGCCAGAAAATTCCACATCTCGTTTGCAAGCTATATTACGAGTTAGAAGTACAGCTGGTCACTGTAGTAACAAGATCGTACATGAGCAGTTTTTTTGGTGATAAGTATCCAGTATAATCAGTTTTGAAACTATTAGCAACGAATCTTGATAAAAAGACTTATGGCAATGGTATACTCTATACTAGACTATTGTGTTTTAATTTCCCAATACTGATTTTAATTGCTATTAAAAGTTAAAAGGAAATAGTTTTCAAACTTTTGCAGTCAACTTTTTTTTGTTTCTCTCAAACCAACACGTATCCCAATTTTTTTTAGAACCCCTTCAGAATCTTAATTGAAGTTGAAAATTGCCTTAACCTATCACTATAAAATTTCTAAAATGCCTCATAAAATAAAAATATTTTCTATTAAATATTTAGATACCGCACACACCTGTGATCTCCCATCCATCCAAAATATCAGTAGCTTAATAAAATTCAAAGTTAGTTTTAATTTTTTTCTATCACTCAACGACTTACACAAATCAATCAAATTTATGCTTGGTTTTTATTTTTATCATGAGAAAATAAAAATAAATATAAATCCATTCAATTTCATGCTGAAAGCACATCTCAAGTCTGTATAAGTCAAGTATCTTGGCAAGTATTATTTTCAGTAATCCTATCTCTTGCAACCTTTTTTTTGCCTCTATATTAAACGTCTTTTCGTACTCGGACAAAATAACTTCAACATAAACAAAAATCCTTGTCAATCAAGGAATAAAAGAGTATATCAATCACTTTAAATACGTTCTTCACTTGTGAATAGATACAAGATTTGTTGCAAATTAATGAAATCAAAACCTTTCCTTTAATACAAATGGTATAATGGTTCTTAGTTCGGAAGGTAATTTGTTATGTTAAAGAGCAACATTTATACCAATTGGATTTATGTTTATGTAAGACCCCCATACAATTAAGTTAAAACGTTAATTGTAGGAAGATACTTATTAAAAAAAAATCGAATAAATTGAAAACAACAAAATCCCAGTGAACGGAAACATAGCATACTTTTGGGCTAGGTTCTTCACAAACATACATCATCTTAAACGCTACAGTAATATAATAACCATTAAAATCTGCTATGGGAACGGAAGGATTGCTTGCTATCATAACGGCGCATTCCACTGCTAATTTATTAGCTCACTTACCTGCTTTACACTAAAAGGTCGTAGGTTTTAGTTTTAATAGCCTACATCTGCCTGTTTACCATAATACGTACAGCAAAGGATAACTTATAAATAAATTAAACCAAAGAAAAAACAACACTTTGCTCCTCAAAACAGATTAATTACTAGTTAGGCACTACTTCAAAAGCCTAACTAACCTCTACAGCTAATTAGTTCCCCAACAATAGGTATTACATTATTATTCTTCAGACCGCATGGCTTATGGTTATGTATATTTTTGTTTCTTCTTATACAGAAAACTGATTAAGTAGGTATACTAACTGCTTAAGAAAACCGCACAAGAAATTAACAAAGTATCTATGTATCTACTGGTGAATTTATAGCTTGAATTTAAAGCTGATAATCCCATGCGATTTATGTTTGCATTGCCTCATCTAACTTGTAAGCTGTAATACCATCACTTAACAAAATCATTTCAATTTTGATTTTAAAATGATAGTGGACTTTTGAGAATTCACCACACCAACCCGTATTAAAAATTTTCGTCGCTGTTGGTGCAAATTTTCTCGCTTGCTTGGAACTGTCTTTAAGATAATTGCTTTAGCTTACAACATGACACATTATACACTCTGTTTTAAAGGAAGGACTATATTTTTTATATTGTTGAATCCTACAGTTATAATTCTTCTTCTTCATCAGAGAGTTCAATTATTTTAATGATGCTATTTAGGGAGCGTATCGGAATCCTATTTTTAAAAACCCCGTTCTTCAAAAATCATGAAAAAAAGTTGTCTTCTAAGATCCCGCATATTCAAAATCCCGATCTATTATAATCCCACTTTTATAAATCCCGTCAAATCCCGCAAATCCAGTTTTTTACAAAACCTCAAACTAAATAATAAAAGATTTTGGTATGTTTGATTTGTTATTATTTTATCAATTTAAAAAAATCAAAATTATTTGACTAAAAAAAAATTCATCGAATAATCTAAAATTCTAAATGGTAATATTAAAGCATTGGAAAAATAGTTTATTCACAAAAAAATCTACTTCTTGTTACTGGTTTTTTAGAATATTTTTCACTTTGAATTCGCCCATTTGGAAATCAAATGCATTGTTTTGCAATTTAATTTCATATATTTGCAAATTCATTCTTTTAAATATCAAATTCACGTTTCAAAAACTTAGTATACATTTGCATATTGTTTATGAAAACAAAATATCAACAAATTCTAACTCGATATATTTATATTTATAATAATTTTTAAAGTTTATTAGGAAAATAATTCATTATTTAATTTATTTTAATTTTCTTATTATCCAGCTTTTGCAATCAAAACTATTTGTTTTATTTTAAAAAAAATCGGTCAATTTCTTAAGAATAAAAATAATAGTTTTGATTGCAAAAGCGGGCTTATAAGAAAAGGGACTATAAGAGAAGGGATTATAAAAAGTGGGATTTAAAAAAAAGCGGTATAGTAAAAAAAAATAGATTTTAAGTCTTTTAATTAATGAGTCTTATGTTTTTTACGTTTCATATAAACCAATTATTTATTTAAAAAAAAAACTTATATTATAAAGGGTTTTCCAATAAAAAAGGCATTTTTGGAGATAAATGATCGGATGTCTATTTCATTATAAAGAGGAAGGTATGCCGTTAATAATGGAACACAACATCAGCCAAATGGCCGCCAAGACCACGCTTACAGGACCATATCCTTTTCATGAAATTTTCCATAACCAAATCGCAAAGTGGCTGCCCTATGTCATCGATAGCCTCACGAATTTCATCTTTGAGGTCTTGAATCGACGCTGGGCTGTTGGCGTAGACCTTATCTTTCACGTGACCCCAAAGGAAGAAGTCGCAAGGTGTTAAATCACAAGATCTCGGTGGCCAATTGTGATCACCTCTTCGAGAGATAACACGGTCCGGAAACTTTTCCCGTAAAAGATCGATGGTTTCATTGCTTGTGTGGCACGTAGCGCCGTCTTGTTGAAAGTAAACGTTGTCCAGATCAATACCATCCAATTCAGGCCATAAAAAATCATTAATCATCTCTCAATAGCGCATTCCATTGACCGTAACTGTTGCTCCAGCCTCATTTTCGAAAAAGTAAGGTCCAATGACCCCGCGGGACCATAAACCGCACCAAACAGTCACGCGTTGAGGATGGAGAGGCTTTTCAACAATAACTCTTGGGTTTTCCGAGCCCCAGATGCGACAGTTTTGCTTGTTGACGTAGCCTCCGAGGTGGAAATGGGCCTCATCAGTCAAGATGATTTTTCGATGAAATTCCGGTTCATTTTCATGCATTTCAAGGACCCAAACAGCAAAGACACGACGTTGTTGATGATCAGCCGGCTTGAGTTCTTGTGTTAACTGAACTTTATAAGCCTTAAGACCCAAGTCTTTATGCAAAATACGGTGTAATGACGTTTGTGGAATGCCTAATTCCAAAGAACGACGAGGAATGGACAAACCTGGGTTTTCTTCAACACTTTGGGCTACAACAGCAATATTCTCAGTTGTTCTTGAGCGACGTGCACGGGTTTTTTTTTCACATCACTAACTTGTCCCAACAGCTCGAATTTGTCCACCAATTTCTGTATTGCGGTCCGACAAGGTGCTTCACGACGACCCAAAAGTGTTTTAGTTTTACGAACCGTCTCTGCCAAATTTTCACCATTATTATAGTGAATTTTAATAATTTCAATGCGTTGTTGAAGCGTGTATCGTTCAATTTTTAATAGCGTAGTTTTAAAAGTGACAGCTACCGAAATAGCGGGCTATTCAAAATAACACCTCTTATTGGAAAACCCTTTACATGCTTCTTAAAGTTCTTCTTGCGACCCAGTAATGCATTTTATTTTATTTCAATTAGAGAGTAATTAGCAGGATTGGGTTCGATATTCCCCTTTTTATATTCCTGTCTTGTATAATCCCGCTCTCTAAGCAGATTCTTTAATGGGTTTGAACATTTAACTTATTTAAAAATGGCAATTGATTTCTTTAAGAAAGGTATATTTTCAGAATTTTTATTAAATCGTTAGAGCTAATTAAAAAAACAAATCATTTTGTGTATACAAAATTTTCTAACATTGTTTTAATATGAAGTTGTACTTTTGCCATTTTGATGTTAATATTAAAGGGCTTCGAAAAATTACTTACCTATTTTGCAAAAAGAAAGAAAAAATTATTTTTATTTTTTTTAAAAGAAAAACCTTTTTTTTTTGCAATTTTTTTATAAAAGATAGTACAAATGTTTAAAAACATTTTGTACGAAATTTTCACAAGAATACGTTGAGTCGTTTACAAAAAAAATCAGAAAAAATTAAAATAATTCAATGGTAGGTGCAATATTTTCCAAAGCAAAAGGCATATCTTTGTAACAGTTGACATTTTTTTTGTTAGGTATTGTCTTTTAAGAAATGAAAGTTGTAAAATGTTTATGGCAATCAATGGTGCCATAACACATATTAATAGAATAACCGTTATTTTCGAAATTCGACCAAAAAAAACAAAGAATTTTATCGTTTTGCAACGACAATAATAAGAGTAGCATTTCATTATATTACTTAACTTAAACTGATTTTGGTAATGCTCCAAATTTTGATTTTATTGCATTGGTAAAGGGTGGGTGCCATCTGACCATATGATACAAGCTCAATCAAAATTTGAGCAGAAATTCTCTTTATGACCAAGTTGAAAAATTTATACTTTTCCTCGAATCTAAAAATTTCTTTCTTTCTGTAAGGTTCTGGCGCAGCCTATCGAAGAAAAAGAAAAAAAAATATCAATGAACAGGTAAAAAACTGGTTCAGAGGAAGTAGGTTTTTTTTTTAATATCTGCGTTTTTTAAAAGTATTAGGTATCATTCAAGATGAAAATTCATGGTACGTTACGTTGTTTGAACAAATTAAGCCTTAAAATATAAATTTGAAAGAAAAAAACCGAATACTTTTCCCTCCTTGGGAAAAAATGTATCCATTGTAAATATTATTGTAAATACTTTTAATTCTATATTCTTATAGTATTTTTAAAACGTTTTATTTACTATACTTTGAAATTCAAAATAAAATTATGTGCATTTCAGAAAAACTCTTGTATCTTCTCTTCCAGATGGAATCCAAAGTGGCCCAATATCTCAAAATCACTGTTATATAAAGTATGTACCACCAACGATGGGAATTTCATGCTCTCTTCACCAAGTGCACCATTATTTCGCTAAGCCACCTCACTATTTTGATTTAATAAAAAAATAATTTTTTGTTTTTGTAAATAAGTTTTTCAAAATTTTGGATTTAAATGTAAATATAAAATATTAGCTGAGTATTTCTCAGAATGGGTTTAAAACATTTCGAATTATTTCGGAATTGATCTGAACAGCGTCCATTTGGATATATATTTTTTTTTTTTCAAATATTTGCTAGATATTCGAAAATACTAATAAGTCTTTTAAACTAAACTAAAAAGATTTCGCTCTTTTCGCATAATTTACATTCATCATGCATAGGAATACCTATTCCATCGCTGTCTCAGGTTTCTTTTCATTCTTTACCAAATCTGAAATCAAAACAAAAAAAAAAAAAAATCAACAAAACCAACGAGTTGCGAATGAGACCTAAAGAATAAAAGACAACAATATTATGATGATGCTTATGTACTTCTATAAATCCATAAAAAATGTCTAGAACCTAAATGCGTAGTATAGAATAGAATATAAATGTTATGGATCATGAAATGGACATGGTACGTGTTGAATTTTAATATTTTTTTATGAACATCATAGCTACCTTAGCTACAAAGTATCTATCTGTATAGGTACAATGATGATAAGAGTATAATATGACGTACATAGGTTTACAGATTTTTTTTTTAATATTTTTTATTTCTTTGAATATTCATGTATACTTACACAATCACATGTCTGCCTTTTTATATACCTTTATAAATGGAACTCACCAGCAATATAATGTATGTGAGTATGCATGTATGTATGTTGCCTATCTAGTTTCAAGTTTGAATGCAGCTTTTGCATCAAATGGTAATAGAACCGGCATGTAAACCTAGGTTGTACCCATAGGTATGTACTGTACAGTATTTAAAAATAAAAAAAAGAAAAAAAAAAAAACATACCGGTAGACGTTTATATACCTAATTCAAGTTTTTCAAGGGTTACCACCATATAGTTTTAAGCTCATCTGTAGGTATTTTCTATTTCCAATTTTCTGCTGTTCCTCATCTGAGATTAAAGGATTCTTTTTAAAAATAAATTAAGGTATTGTATTGTGTAATCCAATAATTTCAAGGGAACTGCAGCTTGTCACACGAAATAAATATGTACTTTATTCTACTAGTATTTTTGTGTTATTTTTGACCTAAAGCTGATGGTTTATGTGAAAAAAAAAACATTTCGATAGATGAAACCTTTTTTCAAGAAGAATTGAATTCGAAGTGAATCCAAATTAAATCTAGATTCAATTACAGACAGACCTAGATTTTTTTTAATTATAGGTATGCGAAATTCAATCCCGATTAAATTCTCAAGTAAATATGGTAATTGCTAACTAAAAATTAAATCGTAAATTGTTATTTATGTACATAAATAATTGCTTGTGTAAGATCTTTGAAAATTGCCAAAAATCAAAAAAATCATAGTTTTTTTTTATGTATTTTTCAATATCAAAGGATTGCTTATAGAAATAACTTAAAATGGGACTGAGATTACCTACATAGATTTGATATACAACAAAAAAAACTATAGGGAAATTAGAATTTTTCAGTTAGGGATTAGTTTTAGTGAGAATTTTTAATTTGATTTGAACATAATTTTGTCTGTGGACCTAATATTTTTTCTTTCTTCTGTTTTTAACGAAAGATACAAATGTGTTTGAAACAGTCGGAAGTTAAAATGATATTGAACTGTTCTTCAGCTTTGACATTTTTTGTTGTAAGTACTCGTACATAATGTAGAAAATCCCTTAATTGCAGAAAATTTAGTTAAAAAACGACAGGAAACCCTATTTTTAAATTGACCTTTAGGGCAATTATTGCTATTCTGTATCTAAACAAAAATAAAACAGTAAGAGCTTTTAGTCATTACCAACATTACAAGAATGGGAAAGAAATTTAAGTAACCCAAAAATATGAAATAATTTTTTCAGATTCGTTTCTTTGGTTTCTAGTCATAAATGGTTAAATAAAAATCAGATCTTCCATATAAAATTTATAGATATAACATGACTTTTAAAAATTAAAATTAAGAGCCAAATTTTCTTGAAATGCAGTAATGGTTAACTTAAACAATTTTGTCGTTGATAGTGGCAATCGAAGCATTAAATTACAAATAATTCTTTGAACATTTTCTAAATCAATCAAATGGTAACCACAAAATTCTACTGTACAATTATAGAGTGGTCTCTTTCTAATAGAGAAACGAGAGTCAAAGACGCTTAACATGCATTCTGCCAGCAAAATGAACTCAAAAATGCAAAAAATCAAATTTGGAAATAATTCCAACAGAATAGATGGTTTTTCATTAGAACGATATAGCAGAGCGTCTTAAGCTTAACTAAAATAACCAGGGTCCAAAAGGCCCTTTAAGCTGCAGGACTTGCTTAAAAATTCAAAAATCAACAATTATTATTATATTTTTTAAATTCTTAGGAGTTTTTACATGTTCCTACGTTATTTTTTTTTTTTTTCTTATGTTCCTCTATTCGATTTCAGAACCTGACTTTGCGCAAGCTTAGGAATAAAAAAGGAAAACGCTCAAAGAATGAAATGCAAGAAAGCAGTTAAATAAATAAAAAAAAAACATTTGCTTTTTTATTAAAAATTAAATAATTTAATGTTTTTTATAATAAGTATAAATAAAAATCACTCCTATTATCGATGTCGTTTGTACTAAAACGACAAGAAAACGACTGGCTCTACAAGTAGCAATTGACGATTCAGTAAAAATCTATCAGCAAAATTGGAAGAATAGTGAAAAGGAGAGAATGCTGAAGTTAAATTTGTTAAAACACCAATTGGTGCTTCTAAAGCTTTAAGTTTTATTGTCGTTTTAGTACAAACGACATCGGTAATTGGGGTGAATATTACTTATACATATCAGTGATGAAAATGGATTTATTTCAATTGAATCAAAATAGAAAATGATTGAATCAAAATAGTACTGAAAAAGGCAAAATTTAACTGAAACTCGTTAACTCTATAAGATAAAGGCAAACATTAAAAAAACATTACAAAACAAAGAAAAATTTAATATTTATATTAAATAACAACAAATTTTTCTATGGATGGTGCAAGCAACTTTGATTAAAGAAAAATCAAAAACAATCTTAATCTAGAAGTTTCTATTTTTCAAAAGGTTTGTGTTTTAGATTTTGTTCAAAACAGTTTTTGCTCACAACAAAGCTGTAGCATTACAGATTTTCTATAAGATTTTTATTTATGTTAATGCTGGTTTTTAAAATATTTAAATAAGATAAAATTCTTTCGAAAATCGCTGAAGAATTGTGAATACAAGATTCAATTTGTATTTGGAAAGTCGTCGGGTTGATTTCTCGCATAAGCCCTCAACAACTCGTAAATAGAAGCATATTTCCAATTATTTTTGTTAATATTTAAATTTTTCAAAAGAGCTGTAAATTAATAATCAATAACGCAATTTTGCCAAAAATAAAATTAATTTAAAATAAAATATATGTACAATATTGTAATAATCTGACCATACAAAATTACAGCTTTGAAAAACGTCCAAAAATGTGTCATTGAAATCAAATCTTTTTATTCCAGAAATCCAATGTATAGATCTTTTCTTAATCTTATAAATTAAATTTCCAAAAAAAATTTAACAAGTGTAAGACCTTGCGGTCTCAATCCCGCAATATAATAACATTGAATGGAAATGGTTTTTAGATAAATCAATTGTCAATATTGGGTTTTTATCTAATTAATAAATTGTGATTCAAAAAATTTCATTTTCTTAGACTAAAAAAGAATCTATAGGCGATACTCAAACTGATACCGCCAAAATGTAAGTTTTCTCAAAGTTTTCTGTTAGTTGCTTTTTTCTTCAAAGTTCTAAATTGTACAAATAGTTCCTACTGAAAATTTAAAAGAGGAACTTGCGTACTTGGAAAGGCCCAATAGTGCTGAATTCCGTACATTGATAGAGTATCGCTAGACGATGCTAACCAACATTTTGAGACGTTGCTCAAATTCCAATAGTTGATCCTCTTTCAATGTTGAAAACTGCTAAAGTTGGTGAAATTAAAACGGTGAATTCACCATCACAACTCTCAACTGTCAAACCAAATAAACAAGAAAATAGAATAATTTGGATAAACCTTCCACTCAATTAAACACAAACTAATAACTGCTATGTAGGAGCTTAAATAAGTTGTTACCTAAACATTTTTTTTGAAATTTATATGATGGCAACTCTGTTTGGTCTATATGGTATTACTCATGCATACTGATACTTTTCTGTTTTCCAAATCGGTTTTCTATGGGGTGGCTTACAAGCACTAGCTACAACTTGAGTATCGTGTTTTCCTCTGCACCCCTGTACCCCCCCTAGAGTTTCGAACCTCTTGCAAAGTAGGTAGATTATTCCTGTTGAACATAACATAAATAAACTTTTGCATTGGCAAATGATGAAAAGCAAAATGTATGCTTTGATTCTAACATCATGTATTTTTTCCGATGCACTCTGTTGCACATTTATATACAAAGTAAACATACTTCTATCTGAATTACTTGTCAGCAACACTTTGTTCTTGGGGTTTACCTTCACATTCGCCTCCTTCATATCAGCTTCAATGCACATAAAAACAATGAACAGCAAAAAAAAAAAAAACAAACAAAGCCATTTCCTTTAAATAAAATGGAAATACAAAATTCAACAAAAGAAAACAATAAACAACCTCCAAGTTATAACGTGACGAAAATACCTATACTCAAGAGAAGAAAATATAAAAAAAAAAAAAAAACTCTCATTTTGATATTATTATTTGTTTGTTTTACAAAAACGAATTTCATTTTATTTTTGCTGCTCATTTCTTTGAGAAATAAAAGCGCTTACAAATTAAATTATTACAAATATTCAAAGTCTCCTTTCTTAAAATTTAAAAAGTAAAAACTTAAAAAATCCTTAAAGGTCTAACGTTTTTTTTGTTTTTTTTTTTTTGTTTTAACACATAAATGAATTTATTTTTTTGAAATGGCTGCCCCAACATCAAAATGGGAGGTCAACCGTTAGTATGAAGATATAGATGATTTATAGTTGCAGTGTAAGAGTTATTCAATAGTTTTAAAATATAGATAGTAGGTACTTCAAGTAGATGCAGGAGGGATAATAGTATGCTCCAGAGCATTTCCTTGTTTTGCATCCACTAAATCCAAACGAGATTAGGGCTTTTGAGAGGTGAATTCAGTTCTTTCCCTTCTTGTTGTTGTTGGTATTGACTAATTTGGTTAGAATCTTTCTGGAATGTCCACAGGGATCATGATGGTTGGTGTGAGTGCTTGCCTCCTTCTTCGAACGTTGCTTGCCACTGTGGCCAACAAAAATGTGTTTGTCATGGTCGAAGTTGTAGTGCTCGTATTCATCAAAGTAAGCCTCAGACATGATTATTGATTTTTTTGTCTTTCTTTCTTTTTTTTTGGTTTTTTTTATCACAAAATTAGAATTTTTCTCTGTTAGATGCGAGTTTTATATCACCGACTGCTTTATCAGAAATGTAGTTTCTGGATTATTGATTTTTACAGTTATTTTTGTTTGTATCTTTTTTTTAAAAGAATTAACTTCACTTCCTTTCTCTTCTTTATAGGTAATTAGTTTTTTCCTTTTTTTGTGTAATAATATTTTGCCTTGTGGGCAGCAGGTAGTAGGTAAAAGCTGCTATGTGCTTTTAATTAAAATTTATAATCACGAACTTTCTTCCACGAATGTGAAATAAATAATGAACTGTGAATCGATGGCACGGTTTGCTTTTATATGTGTGGTGTGTAAATGCCGGCAAACATTTTTTTTTATATACTTCCAAGTGTTTTTATATACTCATACACTTTGGTACGAAAAAACAAAAACACAAACAGCAGGCGAAAGAGGAAAATGAAGAAAATAAGATTACTGCGCAGTTTTCACTTAGTTCAGTGTTATTGTTGTTTATAAATTGTATATATGTATGTACATAAATGTTTGTATTATACGTATAGCTATTTTTGATAGTAAATTTATTATGTAGAAAGGGTGTATACGATGCGGCATCAAAATGTGTATAGTAAAGAAGAGATAGAGAATAGAAGTGAATTTCGATTGAGATCGAGGGGAACTGGTGGTAGCACACAATGGAAGTTTCTGGATTTACTTACTTCGATTTGGAAGTAATTTTTTTTTTATTTTTGAAGGCAATCTGGAAATAGAAAACTAGTTTTATTTTCAATAATATCAATTTAACCTAGACTTTATGTTACTCTAATCGATATTCCATTTTCAATTCAATTTTATTCGGAAACAAGGCGAGTGAATTAGTAAATTTTAGGGCAACAGCTTGCCTGCAACGTTGCTATATTCAAGTGATTTTGTTTAATTTTTAAGGTTAAAATCTCGTGTTTATTCCATTTGAATTTTTAAATAAAATACAATTTATATGTTTTGGTAGCATAGGCTATCAATGGGGTGAAAAACTAAAAAAAATGGGTCACTGTGGCGTATACGTACTTTTTTATTTTTAGTCTGCATATTCGCATATTCTACGTAATAATGATTCATGAGAACGTTTTACGAAATATAATAGAACGGAAAGGAGTTTGGCACACATTTCAAGTTCAAAAGTTTAAAATTAATAAAACATTATTTATTTTTTTTACAAGCTATTTTTTTCAAAACTTAAATCTTTTGCATATCTTATCATGTCTGCTTAGGTCAAAAGTAGCTTATTGATTTTGAGCCACTCTTCAATGGAATCAAATTTAGTATACATGCATAAAACTAATGACAATAATGCTATTTTTATGGTGAACTGCACTTGATCTGACGCTACTAGCGCCTTTTATTGAGCATTCAACTTCTTAGTGCTTAGGTCTGCTCTGGTAAGGTGCTAGGTAAACTATTTATATATACGAAACAATAATTTTAAGAATATTTAATTAGGAAAATCTACCCAGTTGTTTCCTTAAAGGTAAAGCATTACAGTTCTTAAAGGTCAAATTTGTCGTAAAAGGTTCCAACAATTAGATACAGTGAGTAAAAAATTGAAAATTTGTTGTCAAATACATCTAACTGGATGCCATTTGTTGGGTTTACTAATTATTTTTTTTTTCGAACAAGGACTAAAAATTATTTGGCATTTTCAAATTTTTTTTTTTAAGATGCGCACAATTTTGGAAGTAGTCCTACAAAAATCTGTTAAATGGGACACATCCACATATCAGGTCTAACAATTTAAATAGAAATCTTTGTTTAAATAAGCGATTTTTCACTGTTTGAGGAAAATAACTAGTAAAAATAAGGGTCAACTGGTATTGAAATACAAGAGAAAATTATATAATTTTTGGTAGCTAGAAAAATTTTCTTTTCTTAACATTTTAAATAAAGTATAAAAAAAAATCAGTCACAGTTTTTAACTGATTTTTTTCAAAACTGTACGTTATAAAATATATTTTTTTCTTAAAAATTTCAATAGCAGTATTTCAAGTCAACTGAATCAAGAAAAATATATGGTTTACGTTTTTTCTCTTTTAAAAAACTGTGATTTAAACTTGAATTTTAGGAAAATTTTAAAAATAATCAGTTCAAAATTTTGACAGAAATATTTTATTAAATTTTGAGTTTTGAAAAGTATTTTTTCTCAAACTTTTTATTGGATTAACTTTGTTTAAAATGTACATAAATGGAATTTTTTCTGGTTATCAAAAAAAATACATATGTATGTAATTTGGTCTTGTATTCAATTTTGTTGTATTTCAATTATTTTTTTGTGTGCTTTAGGCCAAATTTCGAGATAATTCCCTCACCCATCTGAACGGGTAAAAATAGACCCCTATTTTTACTCGTCATTTCCCTTAAACAGGAAATATTTTGCATAGCTTATTTTATAAAAATTTAACAAAGTTTTTTGATAAAAAAATGTTTTTTTTTCACAAAAATTTTAATGTTAATTTTGAAACAAATTCTGATAAGAGTGTCAATTTTAAACCGGTAATTGTTATAGTAGGAGCAATTTTCCCGGTTCCGAGATAATGTTTTATTTTTAGCTATCGTTACTCCAAATATTGCAATAATTTCTTCTTTAGAGTTGAATTTAAAAAAACAAAATATTATTATTGATGGAAAAAAAATTATACTCTAATCTCCTCGTAAGGGTTTCGGTCAAAAGAATGAATTAAGTTTGGAAAGAGCTAAATTAAGGATAAAAAAATTGTAAAATTTGCTGCGTCAAATTTGTGAAAACTTATTAAAATCATAACTTGGATATGAATTATTTAAGAGCTTTTTAATTACTCAAAAAATCAATAACAAATTTCAAAAATTATGTATTGAAAAATTAATAACTAAGCGCCTGAACTTATACATAAGCTATCAATGAGCCCCTGTTTGAAAAAAGAATCAATTTTATAAAGCCTAGGTAACTTTCCATACGGATTAAAATTATTATGAATACCTAATTATTCATTTTTGATGTCATCTTACACATTATATTGAATGATCTTTAAAAAAATGTATTTTATTATATTTTTGTATTCATATTTTATTAAAAATGTGCTTCATTGAAAGCAATATTGCAGTATTGTCCATCCTACGGGTGAAAAATAATAAAAATGATTTATATGTTTTTTTTTCCTTTTATTTTTCTTAACAGTATGAGCTGACGCAAAATCGATTGAAATTATCTCCCATGCCATTATATGACACAATTTAAAATTTTTTAAATATCATTGTTTTTTATATAATTTTTAAGCGATGATAAAAAGAAATTAAAAAAAAGTAAACATGATTTGTGTTCAAAATAAATTATTTTAAAACTAATCACATGAGGGTGTCGCTGATGTGCAACTTCAATATTCTCATTGGCAAACAAACGAATAGACACAATAGTTTGTTTCACCGTGAGCCACCCTCGTCGCGACACACAGTGGAGCAGGTTATATTGTTATTTTGAGAACAAAATTCATATTTGTGTTCCTGCGTCGCGTAGTTGACTATTTTCGATATTTTAACATGCTAATTTGTTACTTACTAAAAATGTTTTATCTGAAAGCATATTGATTCATCCATATAATTCTAACTAATTTTTGCACATGTCTAAAATTTAAGAGTAATTTGGGAATTTTACACTTGGTTCAAAACTTAACTAAATTTCTAAATTTTGATTTCTGTAAAAATGTACTCATAGCACTGAAACAGAATCGTTTTTGACTCTTTGACTCTTTATTTGGCACATATACGTACATTTTTACTTGTTCTATAGGGGAGGTTTCGTGTCAAAAACTTTGTCATGATGAAAATATTGAGTTTACTGAATAAATTGAAATTGTGAAAGGGTGCGTTCACAAATTAAATCCAAATTTGTCAAATCCCCATTTAAAAACCCTTTATTTTGTAATTCCCAAGGTTGTTTTTGAATATCTCGATTAAAACGAGTACTACCCATGTAACGGTTTTGAGTTATTGGATTTTTCTTGATAATGGCTCTAACGATTTCGATTAAACTTGGTGTATATTATCTAATGAGTGATTGATGTTGCTTTTTTAGTTTTTCTCAAAAAATTGGAATAACGGAAATATGACGAACACGTTTTTTGAGAAATTTTCTATTATTTGTACACTAGTGGAAAAAATGGAAGGGTCAAACAAAAATTGATTTTTTTTTTGTGATTTTCGAGAGGCTGTGTTTAAGTGAAAAATGGTCGTATTGAGACAAATCAAAAAGAACTTGAAGCCTCAGATATTTTCGTTTTCAAATTTCTTACTAAACTATTTTTAAAAACCACCGTTATCACGTAGTCATAAGGAATAACGCGAAACCAAAAATTTTAAATTTGCTTAGTATTCTTTTTCAATGCCACTTTTTGAACAATTTTTGTTAGCTGAATCTTTATAAAGTACGGAAAGCCTACGTATTCAGCTTCAATTTTTTATTTTTAGAATTTTGATACGATTTGTTTTTAACCCATTTATTGGTCTTTGAGTAGAAAATGACGTTTCTGTTTTCAGACATCAATTCCTCTGCTACCAATAACTGAAAATTAAATTTAAAGACAGTTTTGAAAACTGGTACAAATTTCCTTAAAGATATTTTTGTAACTTTAACGTATTTATTTTTTTTTTGTCTTTGACACTAATTTGAAAAAAACATCAAAAATGGGAAATTTATGAACTTTTAAACAAATAACGGTTAAATTACAGCTATTCATGAAATGACCAATGTTGACTGTGACCTTTATAGTTAAATACACTGACAAAACTCCTACAAAGTTTCAAGTCGATTTAAGGAACGGTTTCAAACTTTTGAAACAAAATCAAAGGGTGGTTTGCTATCATGATCATGACTAAAATAAAAAATTAAAAAAAAAAATGATTACTACTTTTCGCGTTTTTACAGCTTTCAACATTTAAATGTATGAACAAAATTAAAAGAAAAAAAAATCATAAATTTTAATTAAATAAATTTCTGCCTCATTCAATTTTCATAAAAAGTATACCGGTATGCAATGTTTGCACACCTTTTCGTACTCAGTGCAACAAGACCTAAGAACCGCGATTAAGCCTCCGTATTTTTTGAGTGTTATACAGTGTTGGTTTTTTTTTCAATAAAATTACCCGAAAATCTCAATTGAGGCAAAAACACCCCCAAAAAGTGGGTAAGTCAATCTATAGGAGTTCGGAGTAATAGAAAATTTGGTGATTATACAACATTTTGTTTGTTTGATTAAATTGTTAAATTTGAAATAGTTTTTCTAAGGTATTTGACAACCAAGAGTTACCAAACCAGCTGATTTACATAACAACATGGTTTAACAACTTTGCTTAAATAATCTGAATCCAAATAGGTACTTAAAATTAATTAAAGTATCTATCAAAATCTGTAGCGTCGTCATAATATTCTTGAAAATCGTACAATTTAATGCCTTGTTTTAATTTTTTGTTATAAAATGAATTCAAGTTAATTTAACACTACGCAATACCTAACGGAACTTCAATTTATTAAATCAATAAAAACGTTACTCCGATACCGATAAACAATTAAAGGGATAAATCTAGGAGATAAATAGAATAGTTCCATTCAAACCCATTCCGATAAAACGTAACTGAACATTTTGATTTTCATACAACTTATTACTAGGAAAGCCACTTTTGTTTAGAGTTAAATTGATTCTAAAAGTTAGTTTACCATCAGATTTAATGTACTCAACGAGACTTAATCGAAGGTTTAATCTTCACAAAAAGATGACAATAATGCAGTTTTTCCCCTTCATTTGTATCTGTATCGATGTAATCAAGAAAAACACACAAAGTTGCTATTAAACAAAATAAAATGTAAACAAATTTGTAAACTTTTTGTTATTATTTTACCAAAACAAAAATTATTTTACATAATTTCTAGGTTAATAATTCCTAATGAACTCTAACTGAAGCAATTAAAATTAAAACGCAATTTAAAAAAAAACAAACAAGGAAAAGGTATCAATTGCAATTTCTATACATAATTTCGCACATTAAGCAATTTTAAATGTTTATTTTTGTTTGTTGTTTTTATTTTGTATAAACAACCACAACCTGAAATTACCGCGCAGTTTAATGAAATATAATTTTTTGTTATATTTATTGGTTGTCTGTTATCACAATAATAACAAAAAATTGAAGAAAATGTTTGCGTTATCGAAATACAAATTTTAACAAAGTCACTTCAGAAAGTTCTAGAATGTTTTGTTAGTTGATTTAAGTTTAACAGCAAGGCCATTAAAACAAAAGTATTGTTTGGGTTTTTCTTTTTGTCTTCTAACAACAAACAATATGGTACAATGCGAGCGAGGGCATGTATGAATGTATCATGATAAAAAAAAAGTTGTTTGAACAAGTTAGTCGATTAGAATTATTAAGATATGAGTCTGGAGGAAAATGTTGAGTATACAGTCAACACCGATTATAACTACTACTATTCGCTTTATAGGTTGCCTAACTGAAAAACTTTATTTAAAATGTATACAATCTTTTGAAAATATCAAATAATAGCACAATTATTAAAACTGTAACTCTCTGATGAAAAAAATTCGGATGGCTCAAAAACAATTAATCGTATGGATGAATACCTTTGAAGTGCTGAAATTCAACAATCGCAATTTATTATCATAAAAAAAACTATTTTTCAGCTTTTGATTTTCCAGCAATTTTTCTTTAAAACAAAATTTTTATAGACAAAATTACAGTTATATAATTTTTTTTCAATATCAGGTTTCACAGAATAAACATTAATTTTATCCACAAGTTTAAAAGTCCAAATTTTAAATTTGCATTGAAATTATCACACAATTTCTTCCATTTTTGAAAAGCGATTGGTCGTTTTCGTTTCGTTTTTTTTATTAGAATCTGGCCACTGGTCTTAAAAATACAAAAAAGTGTTATGGTTTCAAATGATAACAACTTTTAGACAAACACAAAAGACAGAACCTTTTTTCTTGTTTATTTTTTTATTTAATCATCAGAAAGCTATCAATTATTTCTGTTAAAAATGTTATCATAGAGGTCTCCTTTGTATTCTATCTGACATCGACTTACTGAGTAACTTTCCACACATGAGACATTATATATTTAATTATCGGTGGGTGTTTTAATGAAGAAAGCGTATTACTTTAGCAGAAGGGCTTAGGGCGGAATTCATATTTTTGTTACTCAAGTCGAGATTTTTCTCAACTCTGATTTGGTCTCTGATTTGTCTTCCAAATAGCTTAATAGCTATTAAAACTTCAGAAAATCATGGTCTCGCGAAGTTTCGCATACATTCAAAAAAAGAAGGAAGTAAAAAAAAAAGTTGAATCCCTATGCAACGCCATCTCTGATACATGACAGTAATAGAACACGGAACGTTAGCTCAGGCAATGCCAACAGATGGTGTTGTGTGTGTTAACTTTGAGATTTGATTAAGTTGCAAATTAGGAAAAAGCGTAAAATACCGCGGAGAAAAGCAAAGTAGAGTAGGTCACTGAGAAAAGTGTGGAAATCTGCGGATATTCGAAATATACACCCTTTTTTCTGCGATATCAAACCCATTTATTCACTACTTCAAACGTTTTTTTCCTCTACATCTTTTCCATGATTCTCACCCGTACAACTGTTTGTGATCTGCTAAGGCTCACGCTTTAGAAAAACTTCAAACTAATTTGTCTTTATATGTTCCAAATGGAAAACAACAAAAATATTGTGTATCCCAGAGCACATTAAAAATCTATCGACGATAAATGTACCATAAAAAACGGTTTTTTTAAAAGGTTCATATTAGCATATCTGAAAAACGTGACGTTCAAGGGTAGTTTTGACTACAGATTCGGATTCAGCGTGACAAAATCCTTTAGAAAATTATAATTTTATATATTTTATAGATTTTCTTTGTTACAGGAAATTAAAGAATGAAAAGTTCTGCGGGTCAGTAGCTACTGTAGCTATGGCTCAGCATATAAATGATCACAGAAAGAATTTTTTTTTTACTTTTAAATCACAGTAGCTACCTTTATTTACAAACAATACTTACGTCACCAGATTTAATGACCTAAAAAGCAAATCAATGTAGGCACTGATAACAATATCTTCAATATTGTATCTATTGTTATTAATAACAACGCAAGTTATAAATCAATTAATAAATTCAAATATCTACATGATAGCAATCAATATATTTCAGGTTGATTAGAATTTTATTTTTAGAATATGAAAAATAAATATAAGCTGTCAAAAACACATCTTAAAAAAATATTGATAAAATGAATGAATAGTTTGATGTTCTCACTGAAGAATACTCAAACTATTATGGATTAAAAATGGTGCCCTTTTCTGAATTCTTTTTTTTCATTAAGATTTTTTTTTTAACATTAAGATTTGTTTGACGAAAACATATTTTTTTTAAAACATTTTGTACCAACAAATTTATACGTCTAAGAAAATAAATTTTTAGGAAATATTGGTCTAATTTTTCCCGTTTAAATATGGTAGGGAAATTTTCTCTGTCATTTTTGTTATGCACTAAATAAAATTTTGTTTAAAATTGATGGTATTTTGTAGGAAATAGCTTCTAAATAATTTTATTTTATTGAAACAACCGATTTGAGATTAAAAATTTGAAGAAAAACTGAAGTAAAAACATTTTTCAAGTATCAAATTGATAATTTTGTTGATAAAATATCTTCATTTAACTGAAATTCTACTAAAAATCATATAATTTATCAATTAACGTCGATATAGAGTTAATTAACACAAAATTTTGATTGGGATTATCATTGATTTCTGGTTTTTAACAATAAAATTTCAAAGGCGAAAATCTTTTTTTATTTGACCTAACCTAGAAAAACAAAGTTAACCATTGTGTTCAGCATACCCGAGTTATCGTTAGTAGATAAGAGAGTCGATTTTCTATCTTTTGAAATAGGTCAGTGAAGTTATTAAATAATTTTCCAGATAATCACTGTTTTGTTTTTATATTAATTTTTTTTAAATAAATTCTTGATAAGAGAAACTTAAAATCAAAGTTAACAAATCTCTTCTTAGCTAATCAGGCAATTAGCTAAAAATATTTTCAACTCTTTTAAAAAAAAATAAATATAAAAGGGTAGTTTTGAGGGTTAATTTATCGATATTAACAATAAGCCAATTTTCAAAAATTTTAAAAAATATCAATTAAAATTTGTACTAAGAAATAAATTTTACTTTTTTATAACGGTTTCTCTATAGATTATTTTTATACATATAACATTTTTTGAAACACGTTTTTTTTTTGGTATTTTTAATCAAAACTCGGAAATATACCATTTTGCATAAGATCGATGCTCGCAACTTCTAAATACAATTTTTAAGATCTGAAAAAAACTGCCAAAATTCTTTAGTTCAGACGACCTTTATTCTAAGAGAAGCCCAAGAAGTACCAAAAAATTTAAATTGTGGTCCACACCCTAATGTACATATAACACCTTCATGACATGTAAAGTATTAACTTTTTCTTACCCTATAAAACATATTTCTGATAAGTCGTTGTTTTTTTTTTTTCAAATGGCTAAACAAATATTTTAGATACAACAAAAATCCTTGAAATTCGAAATTAAAAATAAATTCTTATAAAAAGTAAATGCGCAATAAATGGGGCATTTTTCCATCAAAACAAAATTTAAACTGCAGTCAATACAGGTGGTCTAATGGCACTTCACCTGACTTAACTTCGATGTCCTCAAATTTGTATAGACACAAATAGAACAAACAAAAAACTTGAAGGAATGTCAAATAAACAATAAATGCAGCTGATTTATTGTTTGTTTAACATTCCGTCAAAGTTTGTTTTTAGAATTATTTATTATTCACCTTTGAATGGTAATTCCAAGTTGAACAGATGTTTTGAGGTGTAAAAAAAAATTAATAAAATTGTGACACTGTTGTTTTGAGTCAGACAAAATTTTATCAGCAATAATCGACAATTCACCAAAAATCTAGAACATCCATAAAACCTTTTTATTTATTCAACAACAGAGTTATATTTGCGATACGAGATGAATCATAATCAACTTTCAAAAAAATGTACTCCAATTCACAATAATTATTGTCTGTAGCATTAAGTATAGGTGTGACTAATTTAAACGTACCTAGAGTGTATTAACCTTCAACTTTATAAAATTACAAAAACAAAAAAAAAATCAAAACAATCAACAAAAAATAAAAATACAAAAAAAAAAAAAAAAAAATATTACCACACCAAGCTAAAATCTTTCTAAATCCAATATTGCGTACGTGCGCATTTGGCATAATCTCTTGCTCTGAGCTTATGTAACCGACAAAATACTTTGGCGGTACAAACAGCACGACTAGACTCCTGCAGTGCTAAAGGTTTAAGTTCTAACTTTCGATGCTGATGTCTGATGTGTGAACTCGAACAAAATAAGAAGAAAACAAAACAAACAAACAAACAAAAAACATGCCAAAATAATATCCCGAAGCATTTTGGCACATTGCCAAAATTACGAAATGCTCATATGTTCAGAGATTTCTCTTGTTTATGTTTTATAAAGCTTAAATTTTGAGGTGTTGAATTTTCATTTCTTCCGCTTTTGTTTGGTGCACAGTCACTACAGTGGGGCAACTTGTAACAAATATAATACAAAAAACTTGGTAAATGAAAAAGTTATTTTGGATTTGAAAAATAATTCCAGAGAAGTGTAAACATGTAAAAAGTAAAAATAATATTTTTTTAATTATAGGTAATTTTTTAATTCTTGGAAAATTTAATCATTTATTGTTTGAGGTTCAATAAAATATTCGTGCACAAGTTTTAATATAAATTGCTTAAATATTTTCTCTGTAAACTGAGCTGTTTCACTGTTATACAAGTTTTTGAAAAAAAAAAAAACTTAAAATGCAAAATCACAAAAAAAAAACAAAAAAAGAACATTTTTGCAAAAAAAAAAAAGTGGCAACGCTTTTTCTTTGTAATCCGTTAGTGCCGTTTTCGAGCCGTTTTATGAGAGGTATTTGTTCTAGACGAGATATTCAACAACAAAAAAAAAACAACTTTCGAAATAACGGTTCTGAGTTATTGTATTTTTCTCGAAAACGACTCGAACGATTTTGTTTAAAATTTGTGTATGTATTGTGTTTAGTGATTGCAATTAAACTACATTTCTTGTTTTTCCCAAAAAAACTCGAACAAAGGAGAAACAGCGTTGCCGTTTTCTTGCAAACATTTTTGTTTTTGTTTTTTTTTTTGCGAATATCTCGTAAACGGTTTAAGCAATTTTGACTAAAACTTGTGGACAGATATTTCATATAACCTTAAACAATCTTATCTAATCTAATCTAAAAAAAACATAAACTTAATGTAAGAGTCCCACAGCAACTATCTACAGCAACTTTGACTCAGAGAGCAAGTACGTGCGATCTAGTCGTGCATTTTATTTAACTTCTCCATCATCATTTGTTTGGATTAAAACCTCATTTTTTTGTATACAAAACCAATACTTGCCCTATAGAGCAGGTAAATTTTTGTTAATAATGTTTTTCTTCTAAAATATTTTTATTTTTGTTTAAATAATTAATTTTTCGAAAACGGGTTTATGCAAAATAATAGTTTTTAAATTTCATTTAAATAAAATGTGTACTAGAAGGTTTTTTTTTGTGTTGTATTTATTTTACTAACCCCACTGTTTCCAATCTGACGTGACTGTTGACATTATTTTCTATTTCTAAAATTAGGTCAATTGGAAATACTATAAGCCCCCAAACAAGAAACAATAAGGTTGTCTTGTATGTGTCCCAAAAAATGTAATGCATTATGTTCTGAAAAATTTACATAAAAAAAAAGAAACATTGGGATATCTGAAAATTAAACAAAAAAGCAACATATTTTTTTTTTTATTTTGTTAAATTAAAAGAAATAAAAATAAAAAAATTTAGTTTCCTACATATTCTCATAAAATTTGTATTTCCAGTTTTACACATTTTTACAATTTATTTCCTCAAGCATATCTCAAGGCAATTATGTCTTGACTCGGGCAAAATACTTTGCAGCATTTGTATTACAATTTTTTAGCGAAAAAAAAACACCTCTTGACCTCTCAAAAAGAATTTTCTTGATAGAAGCTGACGAAGCGAATCCAAAATTTTGTCTACTCAGTTTTTGACAAATAATTTACTGAGGAATCCTCAAACCTTGTTTAAAAAAAAAAGTTGGTGTGCCATTTTAAAGAAAATATTATATGCTGTTGATTCTTGGTCTATAATTTTAGGGTTGTTAAAGAGTTTCCGAAAAAAATCAACAAAATTGGTTATGTCGCTTAAGAGATATTAAAAAATGAAAAAAATCGGTTCTATGAGAGGTACCGTTAGTAGAATTCTTACAAACATTTCTTCCATTTCAGAAGTATTACTTTTCTATCAAAAATAGACACAAAAATTTTAATCAAAATCGGTTGAGCCGTTTTTGAAAAAACTTTTTGTTTATAAATGGTTATATGACAGAAACCGTTAGTTTTGGTCCAATAATTCCTAGGAAATCACTAAAGATCCTTAATTATAAAATTTTGGAGAAAATCGCGTTAGTGGTTTAGGCTGTAGCTCGACAGATAGACGGACACACAAATTACGAGATTCATCTTTTTTTTTGCATTCTCTATCATCGCAATGACATGTCTGATTGTTATCTGGAGATCGATTTGTTTTACAAATCCTAAACTTGCCCTATTAGTACCTATATTGTAAGTAAAACATAAAGATTGACTGTGTCTTTGTAATTTTCTGTGAGTTTTTAAGACTGTGACATGTCAAGAAGCTGACTGAAACTATTATCGTGCCTATTATGGAATTGGCAATACTTTACTTCGGGGTTGTAAACGTGATTAGCAGGGTTCGCATTCGCAATTAAGGAAATTATGAACTTGCCTATTAAATTGTAAATTTTTTCTTCCCCGATATTAAAGTCTTTCATAATTTTTGTTTACTATAAGAGATAAAATATTTGCAGCCGGCCTTGCATTCCAGCTTTTCAGTCGATAAGCTTCCTTGAATGAATCCTTAAAAAATTGTATCTAAAAATAGAACCCTTGAAAACACTCAATAAAACTATTCTTCAAAGTTTCCACTGTGGAAATAACGAAATAAATATAAAAATAATAATCAGTACAAAAATAGAATTGTATAACAGATATCAAATTCAAACAAACATTGTTCTTATCCTACCTACTCATAAATGTATTTTTTTTCGTTCATTACACAAATACCTAAAAATGGAAGAAAACCTTCAATTAACAGCTACTAAAAATGAACTTTGTTAATCAATGAAACTTATTCAATGTTTTGGATCTTAATTTATGATATGGCAGCCTTAAGATCCAACCAATCCAAGATACTTATACAATTTTTAAACAACCCATTTCAGATCCTTTTTTGGAGAGTTTCTTAAATTAAAATTATTTAATTTTTAATTTAAAATAAAATTATTTAATTTTAATTTAAAATAAAATATTGAAAACAAAAAAAAATCTATAGGGCTGAAATGATATATTTTGAAAACGTATCGTATCGAACAAACTTTTGACATAATACAATATACCTATTAGGGTGGACCACATATTCAATTTTTTGGTATTTCTGGGCCTTCTCTTGGAATTAAGGACCTTTAAGCTAAAGAAAATTGGCAAATTTTTTTTACAGATAACGAGTTTCAAAAAGTGTTATACATATTAAAATAATCTAAAGCGAAACCGTTATAAAAAAGCAATTTTTATTACTGAATACAAACTTAAACTGATAGAATTTTAAAAATTTTCAAGATGGCTTATGGTTCAAAACTACCCTTAAATATTTTTTTTAAGAGTTAAAAATATTTTTGACTAGTTGCCTGAAGAAAGAGGTAAGAAGAAATTTGTTAACTTTGATTTAAGGTTTTTCTCATTAATTAAAAAATAATAATAAAATAACAATATAGTGATTTTATTGAAAATTGTTCATCACGAAAATCGACCCTCAAAACTTAAGATAATTCGGGTAAGCTGAGAACCATGGTAAACTTAGTTTTTCTAGGTTAGATTCAATAAGAAAGATTTACGCCTTTGAAATTTTATTGTAAAGAAACAGAATTAATTAACTAATCGTAATCAAAATTTTGTGTTAATTAATTTTATATCCATGTTAATTGATCAAAAATATGTTTTTTAGTAGAATTTCAATTTAAAGAAGATATTTTATCAACAAAATTATAAATTATTTTATACTTAAAAAGAAGTTTTTTTTTCAGAAAAAAATCATCTTTTCTTCATTTTTTCTTCATTTTCTTAGTAATAAATTCATTTTATCCGGGATTTATTAAGTCTCAAATCTATTGTTTTAATAAACTAAAATTATTTAGAATCTTTTTCCTATAAAATACCATCGATTTTGACCAAAACTTAATTTTTTTTTTAAGTCAGTTTTTCTTCTGCACGAGATAGATTTTATGCTTTCAGAAAAAAAAAACAACTCATTGAGAACTCTCAAATTTAGGTCACTTTGAATTTTATACCGAATGGGAGGCAGCCATACAAAAATGCTCTTTTTTCTCTGGAGAATAAATTTAAATAAAAAATTGAATTTTCGTAAAAACTGATGGCATTTGTATTAAATAGCTTCTAAATAATTTTTAGTGAAACTATAGATTTAAGGCTTAATAAATACCCGATGAAATGAATAAAGTTCTTATTATTAAAAATTTGAAGAAAAAATTAGTTTTTTTCCGAAAAAAAACTTTTTTCAAGTAGTTTTGAGCCTAAGAAAAATTTCAATTTCCCCTCTAGGGAAGCAACCAAACTCTTTATCTACCAAGTTTAAAGAAAATCGCTTCAGCGATACATTTCAAAAATATATCAAATCAATGAAAGTATAGATTTCTATGTGTGTAAGTGATAATAAATCAACTCAATTTTTCAAAAAGTTTTACTGCTCATTCTTGGAAATGGATTATGATAAAGTATATTGAAAAATAAGTAACCATCTGTGTGTGTAAATTCAAATTGAGCACCTAGTTTTCCATCCAAGTTTTTTTTTTTTTTTTATTGTATTATCCCACTCAGAATATGCACCAAGGGCAAATAAATTTCAATTGGATTGCTATAAATTTTACGACTGACACTACAAAAAAAAAAAAAACTGAGTTCTGAAACACCTTTTTTTTTATTTCCTTCGTGCACTTTATTGTCGTTCTATGAAAATCTAATTTTCCACCTCGATGCATTGAATTTTCAGCTTCAATTTATAAAAAAAAATATATCTCTATAACTTTAGTTGGTAAAAAAAATATACCCATAAAAAATATTGAAAACTAGATGATAACAAATTTTATTTTTATCCATGAAAAAAAATATTCATTTACGGCATCTATTTTTACTGTCGACTGATTCTAATCCATAATATCATTTTCAATATAAAATAAATGCAACAAATATAGCCATGGGGAGGTATATTCAGAATTAACTTACACTCTGTGATAAAAAAAAAAAATAAAATTATATGGCCTAGACCATGGAGAAATTTCTTTCCAGAAAATAAACTGAAAATGAAAGTCGTATTTGTTTTTTTTTATGATTTTTTACGTGGAAAAGGTATAAGTTTAATAAGCAGACTTGATATTTTAATGATAGAATTCGTAAGAAAAATTGGTTTCATATTTTTTATCATTTTTTGTATGCCTATTTTATCTATCAGTGCTTCGCGTAGGTCTGTTTTTTTTTTCTGGAAGAGTCAAATTCATCGAAGCGATCCTTAACACATAAAGGGTGTTGCCTGACCCCACCAAAAAAAAACCTCTTTTATAATAATTTATTAAAACATAAAACTTTTTGTTTGATCAAATTACTTCTGAATTTCGTAGTCATTACCTGCACCAAAAACAAATAAAATACACCACTGGATTGCACCAACCTGCTCTTGTAGTTCAAAGTAATATTATATTTATTAGTCAGTTTTTGTAAATTATATTATAGAACATAATTATAAAAAAAAAATCTTTTGTTTAATTTTTTTCTTTCATTTACGTCATATTAAATGGAAACATATTTCATTTTGCTAGGGAATTATGGCAAAAACATGTTATTTTTAGGAATAAGGATTAAAGGGCTATTATTATCCCTATACAGTTTCGGAACTAAAAACGCTAGAAGCATTTTTGTTTTTCAGAACTTGTAATTAAATACAACGAAAATAAAATTTGCAAAATTTCAAGTTATAACTAAAATTAATTTTTTTTACAAAACAAAATGTTATAAGTCACACAAAACCGTATCTGTATCGTTTTTTTTTTATCAAAGTTCAAATTTGGTATTAACCTGAATCGTGAATAAGGTGTTCATAGCTAAATTTGCTGAATTTTTTTTTAAGGGAAAAACTGCAAGAAATTACTAACACTTGCTGGAAAATGGTTATTTTCTTAGTAAAAAAAGAATTGATGAAATTTTTAAAAAAACCTTTTTCGATTTTTTTTAATCGAAAAAACTAATAAAATAATTCTTATATCGTGATTTTCGTTTGAATTATTTCGATACAAATACCGATTTTGACTTCAAGAAATTTTTATTCTACATTAACTGAGTATAAATGTTGGTAATAAAAATTAACTCACTGTTTATTTTAACACACACAAAATTATTGAAAATTGTTCAAAACTCAAAAAATGCTTCATGACAAACGGCCTAACTTTGGCATTCGCTTCACTTTAAAAGTTTTTTGAAGATATAAAATTTGTTTTATTTTAAAAAGAAAATTATACCAGTTTCTAGCTTCATTTTTTTTTTTTTTTTTTTTTTTTTTTGTTCCAACGGACTACACTTGAAACTCGATACCTCGAGTATGAATTGCTAAATTAAATTCTACGTAAACGGACGCTACAAAAGTAGACCACTCTTTTGACATTTCTCTTCAGTAAGGTTTGCTATTTTCTGATGGAAAGATAAACGAACCTTCAACGACTCCGAAATTCGGAGTCAGTGACCTTAACGTTAAGAGCGCTATGTTCAATTTATGGTAGTCATAATCAGATCAACAATTAAGCGTCTAGTGGAATAAAAAATTTGAATCCACAGGCACAGTAAAAAATGAGACAAAGAAGTGCCCGTAGTGTTGAGAATATTGCTGCCGCTGAGGCTTCAGTTGCAGAAAGCCCAAATGTGTCTCTCACACGCCGTTCTCAAGCGTTGGGCATCTCTGTGACGTCATTGTGGCGAATTTTGCGAAAAGATCTTGGCCTACATCCTTACAAGATTAAATTGACACAAGAACTGAAGTTGCTTGACCACCAGAAGCGTCGTATGTTCGTGAATTAGGCTGAGCAACAATTTGAAAATGGTTAGGATTTTCATCGAAAAATCATCTTCAGCGATGAGGCTCATTTCTAACTGAATGGCTTCGTCAATAAACAAAATATGCGGTGTTGGTCAGGCAGCAATCACGTACTCCATGAGTCATATTGCATCCCGAAAAAATTACGGTTTGGTGCGGTTTATGGCGGCGTCATTGGACCGTACTTCTTCCGTGATGATCAAGACCGGCACGTTACTGTGAATGGGAATCGCTACCGTTCAATGATAACCGAATATTTTTGGCCCGAATTGGATGATATGGACTTGGAGGAAATGTGGCTCCAACAGGATGGCACCACAAGCCAAACAGCGAATGTCACAATCAATTTATTGGAAACCAAATTTGGAGAACGTGTTATCTCACGAAATGGTAAAGTCGCTTGGCCGCCTCGGTCGTGCAATTTGACGCCCTTAGACTGTTTCCTGTGAGGCTACGTCAAGTCTATCGTCTATGCTAACAAGCCACCGACGATTGATGAACTTCGTACGAATATCAAACGTGAAATTGCAGCAGTATCGGCCGATTTATGCTTGAAAACTGTCGAAAATTGGGTTCAGCGTCTGGACTTCTGCAAGTGTGCCCGTAATTTCCATGCAAAAGTATTTGAGTTTCATACATAATGGCATCCAACGTACTTTCACAGAAATAAAGAATTTCATTGATATCCAAAACCGTTTTTGTTTTATTTGTAGCTCTCTTATTGAAAAACCCTTTACCTAGACAGAACGAAGTTTTTCTTTAATCACATTTTATTTAACTATAGAAACAGTTGTAAGTAACTATTTGAAAATTTAAAAATATGTGTTGTGTGTGTGTTAAGTTAAAAAAAAAGCAATAGTAAATCAAAGAATCTTTTCTATATCACTTTATAGGCGTGAAATCAGTTTAATGCCTTGGAATATGCAACGAAAAAAGTTGTCTGGTCATCATGCAACGTATAATGGCCATAAAATCCAATGTTTTGAATTTTTTCAACGTTCACAGTCTTAAAGTGTGGACGAACTTTGTTCTAACTATCTAGAACTATGGTTCTAGATCTTTGTTAGAACCAAAGGAATTTTTTCTTTGTTCGTACATTCAGATGTGGTATAATCTAGCGCTAAGTTCTGCAAAGCATTCTAGCATCCTGAAAACATTTTCTGTTTAATATTTTCGTGCGGCCTATATTTTCCAACTGTAACTCATCTGAATTTGCCTTTAAAATAATGAAAGAACATATTTTATACATATTAAAGAAAATTTGACCACTGTGGCGTATGAGTAACTTTTTTTGTGTTTCATTAAAAAGAATTCCGGAATTTGAGAGTACTTACCTAAATTTAAAAAAAATTAAATATGCTGTTTTACTTTGTTCAACCCTACAGGACTAACTAAGTACAAGTACCCAGAATAGTAAAGGGTTTTCCAATAAGAGGTGTTATTTTGATATTCAAAGAAAAATGGCATTTTTGGAGATAAATGATCGGATGTTTATTTTATTATAAAGAAGAAGGTATGCCGTTAATAATGGAACACAACATCAGCCAAATGGCTGCCAAGACCACGCTTACAGGACCATATCCTTTTCATGAAATTTTCCATAACCAAATCGCAAAGTGGCTGCCCTATGTCCTCGATAGCCTCACGAATTTCATCTTTGAGGTCTTGAATGGACGCTGGGCTGTTGGCGTAGACCTTATCTTTCACGTGGCCCCAAAGGAAGAAGTCGCAAGGTGTTAAATCACAAGATCTCGGTGGCCAATTGTGATCACCTCTTCGAGAGATAACACGGTCCGGAAACTTTTCCCGTAAAAGATCGATGGTTTCATTGCTTGTGTGGCACGTAGCGCCATCTTGTTGAAAGTAAACGTTGTCCAGATCAATACCATCCAATTCAGGCCATAAAAAATCATTAATCATCTCTCAATAGCGCATTCCATTGACCGTAACTGTTGCTCCAGCCTCATTTTCGAAAAAGTAAGGTCCAATGACCCCGCGGGACCATAAACCGCACCAAACAGTCACGCGTTGAGGATGGAGAGGCTTTTCAACAATAACTCTTGGGTTTTCCGAGCCCCAGATGCGACAGTTTTGCTTGTTGACGTAGCCTCCGAGGTGGAAATGGGCCTCATCAGTCAAGATGATTTTTCGATGAAATTCCGGTTCATTTTCATGCATTTCAAGGACCCAATCAGCAAAGACACGACGTTGTTGATGATCAGCCGGCTTGAGTTCTTGTGTTAACTGAACTTTATAAGCCTTAAGACCCAAGTCTTTATGCAAAATACGGTGTAATGACGTTTGTGGAATGCCTAATTCCAAAGAACGAAGAGGAATGGACAAACCTGGGTTTTCTTCAACACTTTGGGCTACAACAGCAATATTCTCAGTTGTTCTTGAGCGACGTGCACGGGTTTTATTCTTCACATCACTAACTTGTCCCAACAGCTCGAATTTGTCCACAATTTCTGTATTGCGGTGCGACAAGGTGCTTCACGACGACCCAAAAATGTTTTAGTTTTACGAACCGTCTCTGCCAAATTTTTACCATTTTTATAGTGAATTTTAATAATTTCAATGCGTTGTTGAAGCGTGTATCGTTCCATTTTTATTAATAGTTTCTACTTGTCAAATGTCAAAAAATGACATCTTCAAAAGTGACAACTACCGAAATAGCGGGCTATTCAAAATAACACCTCTTATTGGAAAACCCTTTATATTTAATTTTTTTTTTCACACAATATGGAATAACTCTCTTAAATGAACAGAACTAATATCGTTTAATTAATCAAACTGATTTGCAATTTATATGCTCTAATTAATCATGGTATGATATTATATGCGGTTTTGTGGCAAGAAGATTATGTCCACACGAGGGCAATTTAGTTCGAAAATAAATGGTTTGCTCAATTGTTAATTTGATGAATTAACTACCTACATAAATTTCAATTGTAAATGTTTTAGTGTGTATGTGTAGTGTAGGGAATGTATCTATTCATTAATAAGAGCCTTAACGTCTAGTTTTGTTCGTTAAAAGCTTATAAATGATGAATGAAAACTAAAATCCAAACATAGAAGTTCATTATTAAATAACTAGCTTACGGATTTGATTACGGCTTGTCCACCAAAAAAAAGTGTTGCTCTATCGCTCGACAGTGCGACAAGACAAAAAAAACTTTTAAGAATACGTGAAAAAAAAGTTAGAAACGTATTTATATTTCTTTTAAAATACTATTTAAACAAAACAGAGGTCCTAAATTGAGGACCTTCCAGCAAAAGGGAAACAGGTCCCAATTTGAGGAGTTCTATCAAAATCGAATAATGTAATTTAAAACTGCATTGGTTTAATGTAAAACTAAGTCAGTTCTGTCAAAAAATAAAGCGAGCTATTGCAAAATTTGCATCTACCACAATTGACATACAACCAATGTATTTTTAAATGGGATTTCTGCTTTTTAAAACCTCTTTTTAAAATTTCCCTTAGCTGCTGCTCGGTCATCAATTGTCTTTTTTATTGATTTGTTTATGCGAATACTGTTTTTTTTTCCTTCATAATTTCGAGCAATGCCTACCTATAAAATTGAAAATTCGGCACCTGCTGAATGTGCCCCCATCAAAATGACGAATCTACCCCAACGCGAAACTACAAATGTCAAACTAAGAGCGTGTTCATGAATTTAGTAAAGGATGTGTTCTGCGTTATTTTCATTTCTTAATTCAGAGCGCATCCAACCGAAAATGACTTTGACGATTGTGCCCCGATGATGAATGTACCCCAGTTTACCATATAGTTGGGTTGAATGAGATATTCGAGAGCAAGAAATCTATTTCCCCTTTTTTGGAGGATTTTCATTACCTCTATAAAACTTGACAGTTTACAAATTTTAGCCTAGGATATACCCAAACGGACCTTATAAATAGAAAAATGAGAGAGGCAAATTTTTAAATTTTGAGCATGTTCAAAATAATGATTTTTAAATATTTGTTTGCCTTTTTTAGTGCACGTTTCGGAGATCTAAGCAATTTGTACCGGATTCCTTAGTTAATTGCATGTCAAAAATTGAGCAGCAAAAAAAAAATTCTATTAGTTTTCGAGCTTCTGTCAAGAAAAATCTTTGAGATCTCCAGAAACCTTAACTGGCTAAATGAAAAGCACTTAAAATCACTTTAAATTAATATATTTGAGGTATTTTTTTTTTTTTAATTCTGAGCATAATACGTAAATAAATGAAACCACGTGATTTTTAACCAACTTCAAAAACGGAAGAGGTTATTAAATATTTTTTTTACGTTTGCTCAAAAACTTTTTACTTGGTTTATAGGGTAAGTATTGGTTTCGTGTCAAAAAAAATATTTGAGGTTTTAATCAAAACCAACATTACGATGAGGGAGAAAGCCAAAAAAGTGGGTTTCATCATGCCATCCGTCGGTCGGTTGGTCTGTATGTGCGTCCGTGCGTCCGTGCGTCCATCTCTACACATTTCCACTGCCTAAACGCATGAACGGATTTTCTTCAAATTCGGTAGAGATGATTCTTATGTAATTTCGAAACTTAGTTTTTTTTTTGTTTTTGAATATCTGATCTGGAACGACTACCTCCCATACAACATTTTTGAGTTATTCCATTTTTCTCAAAAACGGCTCTAACGATTTTGATTAAACTTTTTGATACGATTTTTTCAATAATGATAAAAATCATTTTTAAAATACCTTTTATTTATCAACATCTAAAAATTAATTTTTTAAAAAATCATTGACCCATAATATCGAAAAAAAAAATAATTTTTCAAAAAAAAATCAAAAAGTATTGCCGTTTTAAAAAAAATATTTATTTTTGCTTATTTGTGCAGATATGCAATAAATACACACATCAGATAACCAAAAGCTAAAATTTTCAAGCTAAGTTAATACATAATAGCTTTGGACTACATGAGCAAGTTCGTGCGATGCAGTCGTACATTTTACTTCTCAAACTCTAGGGCAACCTTACATCGAACCTAAATTCTAGAAAGGTATGTATTTTGAGTTTTTTCAAGGTACGGCCGAAATTTAATAGCCGCACAATTTTTTAAAAGTAGGATTTAGGAAATTGGCATAAAATATTTTAAATTCCTTGGTATAAGTTATTAAATATTGAGTTATGAGTTATGACCCACTTCTTTTACGAAAATAAGGAATTTTGACCAACTTTTTGTGGATTTTTGACTCATCTTGGTGGGCTATAAGTTCATAATAGATTTGTGGTAAGCCTTCAGTTCATTGTGGGCTTTTGGCCTGTGAACTTATGACCCTGCATGAACAGGACAATGTATTTTTTTATTGAGAAAACATTTAAGAACAATGATACAATTTAGATATTTGATTCTGGTGACAAATGATTTGTTCATGTTAAAATTTATGAAAATTGTTGGTCGAGTGTCGCGATCTCGAGGTAGAAAATTGCAGTTTTAAAATTTCAGCCAAAATAAAATATACAAAAAGTGATATCAAATGCATCATAATTTTTATAGGGTAAAGGTCGATTTTTTCTTATTTATTTACAGGATCATTATACTAGTTTGACTTAAATTTTGCACCTCAGCTCTCAAGAATGAGAAAAATTTATTCTGATAAGTATGAACCCATCAAAAAACATCATTGTTTTTTAACTTCATTCATAAAAGTAAAGTGGTAAAGGTAATAAACACAGTCATCTAGTTTATCCAGCAAAAAAATACACTATGAAATAATAAAGACATAAAGTGATAATAGCATCATTGAATTATTTATGAGCGAAAATATTATATTTCGGTTTATCATCCCATTTCTGAAAAAAAAAAATATCTCCATTGTAGGAATACAAAAATCTTAATGGCAGTTATCTAGGTCAAGTCCTTGAATGAGTTCTATTTCTATGGTAATCGACTAAACCATAGAAATAGAACCCATTCAAGGACTTGACCTAGATAACTGCCAAAATTTAAGATTTTTTGTTTACAGAATTCTATTTCAAATTTTAAAGTATTTATATTGAAGTATCTCTTTTCAAAATATAATTCTAATGAATTTTAAAGTTTGAAATCATTTGATATCCTTTAAACAGAAAAGGGACATTGATTCTTATAGAACAGAAAAGACACTTTAACTTTAACTATTACTTTAAGTGTGACCAGCTGATACCCTTAAATTTTTGGGATAGCTAGGGGATTCATTAATCTCATTTCACTTAAAATGAACGAAAACATTTTCAGTTTCACTAAAACACACCCATTTTGTGGTTGGCGCCTGGTTACAGGTTTTGCATTTGGTGTATCCCTTAATGGATATTTAATGGAAAATTTTATAATAATTCACAAGTTTGTTTAAAAACAGGACTGATGGGGAAGAGTGCACACACAGCTATTGCCTTGAAGTTATGGTAATGTAATGACCGTATCAATCCATCATATCGTTTATTTTATTTTTGCTTTTGGCCATCGCTATTTTTGATATCTATAAAATAATAATAAAAAAAAAAGAGAAAATGGTGCCTGTTTCAGTATTTTGATACGCAGGTTGTTATGATGATAATTCTATAAGGTAATGACCAAAGAGGTAAATATTTTTCATATTGATTTATATTTTTCTTCATAGGTAGAATGCATGAGTTTTTTTTTCGAGAATTCAGCCCTGCAAAAAATATCAAATTTATATCATGAAAAACAGACAAAAATACATACATACGTCAAAGAATATTTAAATTATCTTTGTTATTTTGTACGGAAATCAAAATCAATGGAATCAAATTAATATTTCTCGAACAGTAAGTAAGGGATTATTAAAATTTTATTTGGTTCTTAAAGTAAAAGATGCCATTTTTTTCAATTAAGCGGTCATGTAATGTTGTACATTCAGATAAAAATATCTTGAAAGCAAGAGCTGACAGAAAGCAGTTTTGAGACATTTTTCATCAGCACACCATAACCCATAACAAAAACCTATTATACACTCGGCTCCAATTTGTTTTTTTTTTTTTTTTATTTTGTCGGCCTTTCTTATAGTCAAGACTTTGCCATATACCTTAATTATAGCGTTAAATGTTAAAATGTTGTTGTAGGTCATTAAGTACCCGCCCTCTTGGCGTAATGGTAAATGCAATGGACTATCACGCAGGAGTTATCGGTTAAATTACCAGCCTATGCCACATTGATTTTTTTATTCAGGGATACTGCATCTGGCGAGGAATTGACAAAAACTCTAAGAGAACTAGTTATCATGACAAGTTAATCCCAGTTAGCCTTTAGAAATTGGCCGAAAATTGTAGGTCCTCTCCATTCCTCCTAACAACAAACCACAAAGGAAATTGTTGCGAGTGTTAGTCCACTAAGCCTTGGTTCTCATTTTGGTAGTCGTTCCATAACATTTTTTATTGTTGAGAATTTTTTATAAGGCTCGTCGTTAGTTAAAAAAAAGAAGCAACAAACTTAAAAAAACTTTCAATACGATATTTTTTCTTTCAATCCTATCAATTCATAATGACTATATTTTGCAAAGAATTACAAATTGTCTGAAGTCAATATCATTGCTCGTTCTCAAGATATTTGATCGAAAACTCATTTTTACTTGCTCTATAGGGCAAGTATTGGTTTCGTGTCAAAAAAAAAAATCGAGGTTTTAATCCAAACCAACATTATACAATGATGGAGAAGTCCAAAATAGTGGTTTTCTTCATGCCGTCGAACGGTCTGTGCGTCCATCTGTACACTCCTCCACTGCTCAAACGCGTAGATGGATTTTCTCCAAACTTGGTACAGATGATTTTTACGTAATTTCGAAAGTTGTTTTTTTTTTGTTTTTGAATATCTCATCTAGAACGAGTACCTCCCATACAACATTTTTGAGTTATTCGAATTTTATCGAAAACGGCTCTAACGATATCAGATTTGCTCAGTCTTAGAAGTCGTGTGCACTACGCACTCCATCACTGTTGATTAAACTTTTTGATATGATTTCTTCAATAACGATAAATTTTTAGAATATTTTTCATAAAAATCTGTCGAGCCGTTTTTTTTTTTAATATTTTTTTATTAAAAAAATTTCAAACGATTTAATAAAAAAAAAAAGTTGGTATGCCATTTTGAAGATGGCTTATATTTATCAACATCTAAAAATAAAATTTTGAAAAAAAAACAAATCATTGACCCAATATGGAAAAAAAATTATTTTTAAAAAAATATTTAATTTTGTTTATTTGTGCTTATCTCTCAATACCTACACACATCAGATCACCAAAAACTAACATTTTCAAGCTAAGTTAATACATAAAATAGCTTTGCACTACATGAGCAAGTTCGTGCGATCCAGTCGTGCATTTTATTTTTTTAAGTTGTCGTATCAAGTTAATTTTGGTCTCATTCGATCTAACAACCTAATCTAAACTCCCCTAATCCTATTGAATGGGAATTGAGTACTAGCCATTTAATTCAGTCAAATTGTGTTTTTACTAGGAAAAAACTAGTTTTTTTTTCTCATTTTCCGCAGCTGACACCCTTTCCTCGTTGTTTTATTTTGGGACTTCCAAATTCAAATTGGTCCTAAATATGCACCCCTGAACACAGAAAACATTTAATTAGAATGTTTTTCCAAAGTTTACCAAAAGTATCTTTTATTTTGTTTTTATTCGGTACTTTTTGTGTTTTTCTATCTACAAACAGAAAAAAGTCTAAAAATGTTTTACTTTATAACTTTATCCTGCTGTCTAAATATAATAACCAAATTAAATTTCCTTCTATTTTTTTATCAGTCTGGTCTCTGGTTAGATCTGCATCTTTACATCTTTGGCTTTTCAAACCCAAACCATCGCATAGTTCAAATTTTTATTTTAAATTTTAAAGGAGAAACTTTGAATTAACTATTTGTTTACTGAAAAAAGAATTTTTTTTGTTTATTATTCCTTGCCAAGCTAACATTGCAATTCAAATAGAAAGTTCTTGTAGTTTCTCTTTGAAATGTAACATCCTTTAGGGGGCAAATGCAAATTGATACTCCATCCCTTTCCTTATGCTATAGTGAATTCGTTTAGATTTCTACACAAAACAGACGTCATTTTCCCTTCGAAGATGTTTCAAAATTCCAAACCAACAACGTTTTTTACGCCAATAAGTTTTTTTTTTAGTCATAATCTGCGCCAGATGCAGTGATATGGATGCAATGCTTTCAATTTCTCTACCGTATAGCTATTCGTAGCTTCATTCTTCAATCTTCTATTTTGAATTTCTGTGCTGAATTTCATGTGGGGTTTTCTATTTTTCATATACAGACATAAAACAGATCAAATAGAAAATGCACAAGAAATCAAGGACGTTGAATATTTCGAAATAGTGAAGTTTATTTTCAATTTGAACCGAAAATTATTCAGGCACTTTTGTAGATATATTCAATACTTAAATGTGGAAAGGAATGTTGAATTTCTTGAATAAAGACATCATGAAAAACATGATCCATAGGTCCTTGATTTTTCCGTAAATTCAGTAATAAATATAAACTATTGGGAAATTTGCTTTTACCATGCCTTTGAATTTCTGACGATATAATATGCCCGAAGAAAAAGAAATTCGAATTAAATGCCTTAACATTTTTAAAACATAGTTTCATTTCATCGTCCTAAAGGGATTCCTCTTCATACAATGTGTCTCTTTCAGCAATATCCCTTTCTGACGATACTATACACTGTCGTATAAATAAATCCAAGAATTGCAAGTTAAATCCTTCGAAAGCTTTAAAGTTATTGAATGGGATAAAAGACTTGATGCGCAAAAAGAGAATGTTTGCTAAGCATACTTTATTAAGTTGCAATGTTTGCAATACCCACTCTGCCATTGTCGTTGTATAATATAATTGCACTATAGAATAAGGGAAGGGATACACATTACACATACAAACATCAAAGAGTGAGTAGGTTGATTTGCGGATAAAAACTATTTTCGTACTTTTGTTAGAATAACCATCCAGTCTTGTTTGAGTTAGTTGGCGATAAAGAAACAATGTTTCGGATAAAAAAAGATGCATTGATAATGTACCGGTAAAAAATGAAATGTCAACTGGCATGAGGTCACCGATGGGTAATTTATAAGTGAAATTCTTACTTCATTTGTACGACATTGAGATCTTTCGAATAACAAAATATCGTTTTACGTTAGGAATTTGTCTACTGCAGCGCCACATTTATTCACTTAGAACAGTAAAACTATAAAAAAAACAAGAACCTATCTACAAAATAACCTAATTTTTTACTTTAAATAGTATCACATTTCTTGGGGATTCTGAAACTACAAAACTTTAAAAATAAACAAAATCCTCTGCGTCATCCGCCATTTTGAAAAAAAAAAGTTAACTCGATTTTCTCGCTATCGGTCATAAAGTAAATATTTTTGTTTGAGTACTTTTGTTGGAAAAAATGGTTTCTAAAGATTTTGTAGTAAAACATTTGTTCAAAGCTGCTTCCAATAAAATGTTTTTTTTTCCCGAAAACTATCTTTTTTGAGTTAAGAAATAGCCTAAAAAAGTGGGCACCCCAATTGCGATTTTTTTTTTTTTTTAATGTGGCTCGTTTGCTTATGGGGTCCTTATCCAGTTTTCAGAGGACAAAAGTTCAAGAAATTATTAGCAGTGTAATGGTGGTGGAAATTTTAGGATAAATGCAGCCTTTGAATTGAATAAAAACTATTTGCTGGAAAGTTAATACAATCCTCGTAAAAGATTTTCATTCGTATCAACTGTATTACATTTGACCCAAATTGTAATTCTATTACGGCAATCATAATGCAAAACAACCAATGCGTTTGAAGCTCATTTTTATGAGTGAAATCTGACAAACGAAAACGCTTAGCACATCTAAACACCTTTTCGTTTTCTACAAATTTACTATTGTTTTCGGCAAACGAATTGATAGAATAATCTCTCCAGAAAGTCCAGAAATAACTGTCCAACAAACGAAAAGTCGTTTGACGCAAACGTTTTGCTCTCTAATTTTGTTTATATGCGTTCTACGCCATTCATAAATTATATAATCCATGGCGGAATGACAAGACACTTGCTTCGTAAGCAAACGGATTTACCAATTTCCAGCAAACGAAAAGGTCGTTTGGGCAATTTTTTCGTTTGCTGCAATTAATTTGTTCTCTTAGTGTAGCTAATGAAAAAGGGAACTTAATCTGCTCACCAACAGATTGGGGAAAATGGGTGGGTGGTCGAAAAATTTGAGTAGATGTCAAAAATCGTGGTTTTTTACTTCATATCCATCGACAACTCTTGTATTAAACTTTTTTTTGATAGGAGGTCTACTTTTGATATACATCTTAAATAAAAACGATTTTCGAAACCCACCCAACTTTTTTGCTTACCCACCCCTTTTCCCCCATCTGTTGTTGGGCAGTTTAAATGAATTTGACCACAAAACAAATTAATTATGCAATTATGATTTCTTTTAAAAAAGACAGAATTTTAGAAAAAAAAATTGAAAATCAGTAGAGTTTTTAAAAAAGCTATTTTTAATGCATAAAATCTTAATGCCGTTTTCGAAAAATCTTTCTCTAAAAAAATTCAAAAAATGTTGATATTAAACTTTGTTACGGCCACTTAAAAGCGATCACGAAAAAAAAATCGTTGAAATCGAACGAGTCATTGAGAAAAAAAAAACAGAATTTAAAATAACGGTTCTATCGGTTCTATCGCAGGTACCATTAAGAGCAGTTGTTAAAAAATGGTTTTAAATTCTTCTAAGACCTTTTCCAAAAAATTAATATTTCTACTTGCAAAAAAATTGAACTAGAGCTAATAATCAAACATGACATTACGATGATAGAGAATGCGAAAAAAGTGGGTCCGGCAATTCTGTTTGTCTTTTTGTCTGTCGTGTCAGTATCTCAAGCTACAGTCTAAACTTATTGAGAGATCTTCTTCAAACTTGGTAGTTAAGGGTTTTGAGTGATTCTTTTTTTTGGTTTCCTCGTTAACGACTCAAAAAATTTCGATGAAAATTCTTACACAAAAGGTTAATAGCAAATTTCAAATCATTGTATTACAAAATTTTCAAATTTTTTTTTTTTTGATCTAAAAAATTAATTAAATCTTTATTTTTTTTTGTTAAATCGATTTTTCCAAAACGGTAAATGTCCATTAATATTTTCTGGAATATAGCATAACAACTTTTTTTTTTTAAAACGGCTCCAACGATTTTCAAAAAAGATATCAAAGATGATTAGGTTAAAAATTAATTTTTTTAATAACACATTTGTAGCTTAGATTAAATAACGTTTATTGTGAAATAAGAATTAAGTAATTCTATTATCTTAGGAAAACTAAATTTCTATTTGGATGTGACCTTAGAATTGTGATATTAATCATAAAAAAGGATGAAAATAATAAAAATTATAAAAAGAATCCCAAATGTTTTGGAAATCTTCTGCCACTGGCAATGTCTGGGACACTAAAAGCCTCATCCCCACAATGGCTGTGCCACTGATATCATCGTAAAAATGACCAGTCTTAATGAAAGTTCATCCCATTGAAATTTACAGTTTCAATGAAAAATATTTTATATTCTAAGTGGAGAGAGGATAATTTTTGTTTTGTTTTATTAAAGCAAGTCATTATGGGTGGCTTATGTATATTTTTCATTTTCATTTTCACTTTTATTTTTGTTTTAAATTCGTTTGGTTGATTTAGTGGATGGAAAAAATGAGGTTGAGATTAAATTAAAAATAATATGGATTTTTATTATGTTTTCACTTATTTTACTTATAGTGAGAAGTGAGAACCAAAAAAAAACAAAAACAAAAGTGGGTTAACAGAGTGACACACCCACAGTCATCAGGAGGATACTTGAATACTCAGTTCTTGAAATTTTTTATCATTTTCGTTTGTCAATGAAAGTAAATGAAAATATTTATTTAAGTATCCTCAAGTGATGAGATTTTTTAACCTTCCCCAAGAGATTTTGCATTTATTATATTGAAGAAAATAAAAACATAAAAAAAGTCTGGCATGAAAAATATTTTCCCATTTTTATCAAAGTTAAAAAAAAAAACCTTAATTAAAGATAATAAAATTAGAAAAACAGAAAGAAAATTACAAAAAATAATAAATATGATAGTGTGTCACAAAATTACAAGAATTGAAAGAATAAAAATTGGTTCTCAAATGGGCTTACCCCATCCCAATCTACCTTCCGATCAAAATTCTGCGTACCTACGCTCTTAATTCTTTTAATTTTAATTAATTTCCTAAACATATAAATAGAATACAAGTAAAAAAGTACGCCAAAAATGTCTACATAATATCTTATATTTACAAGCTTTTATCAACTTTTTTAATCAAAATCGTTAAAGCCATTTGCGAAAACAATTTTACTACTCAGTAATGTTGTACGGGAGGTAGTCATTCTAGGCGAGATATTAAAAAAAAAAACTTTTGAAGATAAGTAAAAAGCATCTGAACCGAATGTCTAAAAAAATCTGTTCACGCGGGCATGGTGAAATGTGCGTCATCGAAAATCGTTAAGACCCCGAAATTTATTTAGACACAAAACCAATACTATTGCCCTATAGGTATAGGTAGAGCACGTTAAATAAATCGCATGCATATCATAAGTGAAAGGGTGTTTTTTTTTCAATTACACTGATCTTATAATCGATTTTTTTGGGTCTTAGCAGGCTATAAAAATTAAAATTCGGACACGAAAAAAAACGAAATTTACGTGATTGCTGTTCCGAGCAAAGTTTTTTTTCTTTTGTTATAAATTTTGATAATAGAGTGCGCTAATGAAAAATAACATTGGGAAATAAAAGTTTACTAACTAAACAAACATTTGCCTATCCTGGACTTACCAAGGGGAAAAGGAACAGCATTCTTGAAGCTACGATTTAATTTAATGTTGGTAGTTTCTGAACTGAATATATGATCATGAATTTGGGACTTTTTTGGGTTATCGCTAATAGACCAATGATAATAAATTTTTGGAAAAAATTAATTATTAGCATTAAGAAATTAATTTAGTCATTTGAAAAAAGGATTTTATGTATTTTTTTTTCATTTTTTCTAAGAATGCATTTGCAAATCTTTAATTAAAAAGGTTATGGCCTTTTAAATTTTTAAATTACGTTTTTTTATAGAACAAATGTTTAAAAGTCTTTTAATTTTTTAAAAGGGCTCGGTAAAATTGGCGGCTAGCAACCTAAAGTAAATGTATCTATTGGAGCAAATATATGCGATCTAGTCGTTCAATTTATCTTTAAAATGTTTTAACCTCAAAGATATTAATTTCTCTGGGCTTAGAGGACATTGTAGGACAGTTGAAATAAAAAGATTTTTATCAACAACATTTCATTAAATCATTGTTGAACATATTTAATTATAAGATTCAACAAAATCACTATCAGCTGCAGTCATCATCTCCATTTGATTAATTTTCAAAATAAATCTGACTCTCATGATGGTTGGGTCATTTTTCCCATACAAAAAAACAATCTTTCAAAACAAACTTTCCATAAATTCATGTCGAAAAAATATTCAAAGGCTGATGAGAAGATTAATAGTCTTTTAACTTTTAAATCTTTTTGTACATCTCAAAGGTTCAAAAAATATACATCGTTCTTGGATGGATTGTTCTCTTATACTCTCGTTCATATATGCAGTTTGTTTCTGAGTTTGAAGCTGAAACATAATATCAGTAAAAAAGTCAGAGTGTGTTACAATCCATTAAGTGTGAATCAGCTGTCAAATGTAATGCAACACGTGAATCTATTCATTCATCAGCTAAATCCCCCAAAGTCCAAAAGAGCAATCCTTCATATTTTTTTCTTTTTTTTTTTAAACTCAAAGTGTCGTGTGAGTTCCTAAGAAGAACATGAAAATGTGCCAACCGGGTGTGCACTGTGCAGGCAGATTTGAAACTCGATAAATCATCTTGAGGTCTACTTAAATACTTGAGGGGTTAGAATTAGAATTTCGATTTGCCATAAAAGAAAATTGAACGGGGAATTCAGTGTATGTGCATTAAATTGTGAACGAGAGGTGTGTAAAAGGTACAACTTAGTCACATGGTGTTTGCTATAAAAATTTGACACAAAAACAAGTTATGGAAAAAATGAAATTATTAGTGAGACTAAGAAAAATGGTCTGCATTAAAAAGCTGAAAAGCTAGAGACTTGCGAATATGGATGACAATTTACGAGTGTAAGTATTGCCGATTCATAACAGATTACACTAACATGCTCGGGTGGGTTTTTAAGATCTATTTTGTATAATAATGAAAGTTATTTGTAATTTAAATACATTCTATTAAAAACTAGTTCCCATTTTTTTAGGTGAAGTCGAAGGATTTTAATTTTGACAATAAGTGGACATGTGCCGTTTTCCCCCCGGATTCTTAAGATTTATATTCATTTTTTTACGAGTTAAATACTCACCTTGTAGATAAAGTGTACCTACAATATTTAAAGTTGTTAACCTCTTCATGTCGTAAGATTAAAATTCTAGAAACAGTCAAGATATTCGAAAATGGGTTTTGAAAAAAGTGTTTTCATTACAAAAAGAAAAAAGAAAATGCACGACTGGGTCGCACGTACTTGCTTTTACAGATAAAGTTACTATTTATGCTAAGCCTTTTTAATTAAAAAATTGTAAATGCAGTTTTAGAAAAAAAATTAAAAAAGCATAAAATTCGATTTTCAAATGACTAAAACAGCTTCTTAAATGAATTTAACCTCAAAACGAATAAGTATGCAATTTGGGAGCCATTTTTAATTTTGAAAAAAAAAAAATATTAAGTAATTTTCGAAAAAATGATTTTTCAAAAAAAAAATTTCAAACTTCTTTTAAAAACCCAAAAAAATAATTTTCGATTTTGTTTTTATTAAATATTATCACGGCAACTTAAAAGCATTCATGGAAAAAAAATGGCTCTAATTAATTGATTAATGAAAGAGAAAATCGGAATTTAAAAAAAATCGGTTTTGTGGCAGGTACCGTTAATAACGGTTTTTGAAAAAAATGGTTTTCATTTAAAGATAGACCTTATCCAAAAAAATTATCATGATTTTATTAATAAAAATCATAGGAACCATTTGTGAAAAAAATGAGTTTTTCTAAAACCGGTATATCACAGGTATCGTTATTTTTGGTCAAAAAAAGAATTGAAAAAACCTCTGGGGATAGCCTTCAAAAAACGGCACAAACCAAGTTTGAAGTAGATCAATCAATCCGTTTAGGCTGTGGTCTCTGATACATACAGACAGACAGAATTGTCGGACCCACTTTTTTCTCCTTCTCTATCATCGTAACGTCATGTTTGATTATTATCTCAACTTTTGTTTTGTACTTTATGATACAATAGAGAGAAATGATGACGAAATAAATGTGGTCATTTGATTAAACATTACTTTCGTTTTCCAAATAAATGGTTAAAGTAAAATGTTAAAGTCTTAATTCTACCAAATGATTTAAATTATTTCTTTTCCATGAAATACTCTTTTAATTACATAATATTAATTGTATTTATTCAACCTTAACGGGAAACAATTCAAATTTTCTTTCACATTCCAGTCAAGTATTGAATCGAATATTTAATAAATAAATTTTATTATAAGCTTCAAACCATGATGTGCGTCGCATATGCGCTAATAATGTCACATCATATTCATTCCTGAGGTTTGCCAGTAAATAGGAACACTTAACACCAGGAATTTGAAATCCGCATGAAATAAGCAAATATATTAAATTAAATGTAAAAAATGTTTGCTTTTTTTTTTAAAACGTTTTACAAAAATTTTAATAGACCAACACAAAGACCTAAATAACTTCGGTTGACCCGTAAGTGATACACTAGCCCATAGAATTAAAGAAACAAGGTTTTTTTATGAAAATTTCAGTGATATTCGGTAGACATGTACATATTTCCATGAAAAATGGAACGGATTGAGATAAATAAATATGCATTTGAAAGCTTTATTAGAAGAAATCAGATTGCATACTTCGTTTTGAGGCTAAATTCATTTAAGAAGATGTTGTAGTCATTTGAAAATCGAATTTTATGCTTTTTTTTCTAAAACTGCATTTACAAATTTTGTAATTAAAAAGTCTTAGCGTAAACAGTAACTTTATCTGTAAGAGCAAGTACGTGCGACCCAGTCGTGCATTTTATTTTTATCAAAATCGTTGGAGCCGTTTTTGAGAAAATTCAACTTTTCCATATTCATTATATGGCAGGTACCTACAAAAGAAATTTAATTTTCCCTCTAGGGAATCACCACAGACCCATATCGTGCTCTGTCTTTCTCTCCCCTTAAAAAAGGTGCTCCTCTCATCTTTTGTGCAAATAGATCTAGCAGGCTGTTCTACAGGAGTTAAGTTTCTAGCATGCAGTAATAGCATTGGCCCTCTTCACACGAGACTAATTATTTCTGGAGGAAACAGTTTTTCTTCTCGTTCTCCCACTTCAAACTTGGAAGAACATTTTTATGCCGCCTTTTTCGGTATTATTATATTTATAATATATATCGCCCCAAGAAAAATTAGTTTCATGTGAAGAGGCCTATTATCAACATTATTCTTCTATGAAAAAAATATATACAAAATTAGCCAACAGAATTGATGACTTTTATCGGTCAAAACTGTCCTCTACCAGTCCAATAATCTCAAATGGCTCCATACTCATTTTATTAATCATATTATGGCCTAACATATTCATAATGTCCATCTTTAATGTTCAGTGTTTCGATAAGTCATCAATTATTTTGAGTTTCTTTATTATGGAATTGCTTTTTTGATTTATCTAAAATTAAATGTTTATTTACTAAAAAATCACTTGAGTCAACTTGCATATTTATATTTTATGTTTCATATTTGAATAATCATCCAGGAGCGGAAAGGTTCTAATTTAGATAAACAAAAATAAAGAAAATGTATCTTCTTGAAATGTTATATGCATCCTGGTTTTGAATAAATAACAAAACATCTTAGCAACATGTTGTTTATATTCATTTGTATAACAGTTATAGCAAAAAAGGGAAATTTTCAAAACATGCGCTTTGCTTCCAAACACTTTGCGCGGGAAAGTCTCTCTAACCATTAATTTGTATGCAAACTGTTTTATGTAGACGTAACCTTTGTTTCATTCACCTTGAAAAATTCAATGTCTATGGGTGGGTATAGTCTTTTTTAAATTCACAGGATAACTCAAAGTTTTAGTCTCGTTTTGGTTAATCAATTTTTTTATTTTTTTTGTTTTTTTACAAAGCCAATTTTGTTCTAGAGGATGAATACTTTGTAATTTATAATTCAAAACTTTAAAAGGGTCTAACTGTCTAACTGATTGGAATACCAATGAAAATAGTTGGTTAAATAAATAAACATTTTTATTAAGTAAGCAAATATTTTTTAAGAGTTTTTGTTCAACATCGTTTTTCATACTGTTTCCTCATGCACAATTTTAAAATATAGTAGTTTTTTTTTAACGGCATTCGATGATTGCACGGACTTTGAGAAATGATTTTGTTCCATGATTTTTGGCTCAGGGGCTTATACCCCTACTACTACTTTTATGCATTTACATATTAAAAAGGTTGGCACCAGAATCACTTTTAGAATTTGAACTTATTATCCTTTTCTGGTACGCCTCTGGAAATACATTTATTTCTTTACTTAATTGTAGAATTATTAATTGGGCTTAATATAGGAGCATTCAATTTAAATAATGGACTAAAATCATCGAGGTGGGAAATTATACTGTCCAAATTATTATAAAATCAACTTTGTTAAGTAATTAAGTTTTTACGTATATGTTGAGTTTTGTTTTCATTTATTAGTTCATAAACGGGCAAAGTTCAGAATAATTTATTTTTTATTTTATCGCTGAATATTGAAACTAATTGAATTACTTCATAAAAATGTAATATTTTTCTCTTGAAATTACATTAAATAGCGTTCCCGGATATAATCTAAAAATTATATATATGTTTTCAAACCGACTGTAGTGTTCTAAGAACTATGTCAGTTTGAATTATGCATTATTACGTAGCCCCATAGTTTTTCAATGTTCCATTCCAAAATATCTATGAAATAGATATTTTTTCAAGTTTTTTTAACTTACTTTATGATAAGACTCAATATTGAAGCTATATTTGCATTAGTGTATGGCTTGAAATACCAAAAATATTCAGATTTGTTTTTATAATACTGTGAAACTCATATATCCCAGAAGTATTCCCGGAAATGACGTTCCCGAAAATGACATTTTGACCATTATTTTCATTTATTTTCTTTCTCACAAAATCAAAGAAAATATTTTTGAGGATTTGTTGTAGTATGGTTTCAACTTTGCACCATAATATCTTTATTCATACCAAAACAGGCGTTCCCGGAATAATACTTAATTGATGTACGCTAATTATATCAAATCGAATTTCAATTATTACTTTAATTTTATTCATTTATCCAGAAAACTATATATGCGACTATAATTCATATCTACGACATACCGGAGTTACCATGTCACCATAACACATTTAGACATTTTTTCGGAAAACTTTTATTGAAATAGAAATAACTATTCCTCCCATTTTTTTTTTGTACAGCACGTGAGAATTTTTGACAAAAATTTTGCTATAGTATTGTTAAGAATACCTGCAGGTAGATTTAAGTGAGTTATAGAATCGTTCCCGGTATGATTTCTTAAAGGATAATATACCCTAACATTGTTTCGAAAAAAAGTTAATTCATTCTGAGATTTATCTCGATTATTTTATCCGCTACGTCAGAAGTAAATTTTAAATAAAAGTAATTTTGATTTAAAAAAAAAACTCGACCTCAAATTGTCCAATTTTATGATTTTGGCCCTTATAATTGATGATACGAAAATAATGCGGAACAATAAGCCAGTGCTTAAGAATCCACTATAAAATCTACTTCTTTTAAGCTTTCGGTACCTAATATTTAGGAAGCAGGTATGGATTTCCAAGCAAAACAAAATAGTATGTACATTTAATGTCAAAACTTGCAAAAACCAAAACAAAAATTTAGTTTCTCAACTGAATCCCAATTTATTAACAAATTTATTGGAACGTCTCGCAAGGAAAATGCAAGGAGAATTAAATTTCACAATATCGCATTTTGAACATTTTGATTGGATACCAAAAAAAGTACCTTGGTTCTTATGACCACCACAACTTTATTTGTGTGTGGATATTTTTGAAAAGACTCAGGTAGCCAGGTCCATTTGGATCGTATTAGGCTTGACACTTAAAAAAGTTTATACTTAAAAATAATTATTCTTGATTTATCGGCATTTAGACTTGCCTTCAGTTTATATTTTTTCACAATTTTTTATGCAACTTGCTGGGGTATAAAAATACAATAATTAATGTGTTGAAAGAATATTGGAACATTTTTTTTACATTGATGATTAAATAATTAAAAGAAAAATCGATGATTAACTTAATATCTTCGATAGGCACAACAATCAAAATATGGCTTTGATAATAAATTATTCTTCATTTAAACAATACTTTTTCGTTATAATGGGCACTTTCATTTCAAAAATGTATGAAAATTTCGAAAACAAAGGGAAATTTAAAAGAATTTTGAACTTCAAACAGTTGCCCTTGCCAAAAGAAATTTCTATTTTACGTTTATATTTAAAGTTTCCTGATAACTTAGACAAATGCATTATGCATAAGCATGACATCATATATAATTGTTAGAAAAAATCATCCTTTAGGGACCAAATTCAAGGTAGGAACCTCTAGTATTTGTTTATATTTATTTTCCTTAAACAAAACATAACGGTGGAACAATGTTGAAAAAAAAAAACTTAAAGAGTCCTTTTGGCTATGCTTATACATTCCCAATGGCAAATGAAAGAACTATACAAATCTTTTTAGTACTATCTACATATGTGCATTAGGGCTTATCGTTTTTTTTAGAAAAACGCAATTTTTTCTGCGGCCTTAAATAAATTTTATGAACTTGGGGTATCTTATGAAGGGAAAAATTAAATTTTGGAATTTGAGCTCAATCTAAGAAATCAAGAAGAATATGTTGAAATAAATAATTTTGACCATTTAGAAAGTCGAAAAGTTATTGTTGAATGTGTTGCAAAAAAGAGTAAAAATTAGAACTTTTTAGAACTTTGATGTCTTCCCGATTGGGGAATTCTATTTCGAGATTTTATTTAATCGCATTTTTCCAAAAAATTGTCCACCCTAACGTGCATTGTAAAATGTATAATGTAGGTGTAGGTACTGGCATTCGTAGTACAAGTCTTGTACATACCAACTTGTCGAGTAGTAATGAAGTTTTATTTTGTTGTGAAAGTTATAACATCAAGAGGTGCGCATAATCTCAGATTCTCAGACTTATAGATCAAACAAAAATATTTTATAACCTTGGCTATACATTATGGCAAAGAATACAAATACTGCCCCAGAGAAAGCAATGTTGTGAATGTCTTTGTCCTTGGGATTTCAAATACAACAAATATTTTCCTTTGAGTACAAAAAAAAAAAAGAAACAAAATTTTGAAAATTCTAATTTTTCCTGCGAAACCTATCCCTTTTCTATTGTTCCTAAACAATCAGACCATAAAGGAAATATTTTTGTTATAAAGATATAGAAGAAATCTGACCGCCCCCATTAAGAAAATTGAAAGAAAATTTAATAAGACGGAAGAAAATGTCAACAACAATATTGTTTTGAGTTTGGGACTTTGCCAAAACCGCAAGCAAGTGGTTGACGATAATAGATTAAGGTTGCTCGATTAAAATTGTCTAAAAGGTTGAGGGGAACGAGGTGTTAAATTTGTGCAATTTGTCCAAAATATTAATCTTCTAATCATAGTTTTGTTTAAAGTTTATTCTGTTAGAGATTAAAAACTTTAAGAGCTTTCTAAGGAAAAGTTTATATATTTATTCAAGTGTCTGTTAAATGACATTTAAAGGGTTTGGGAAAGGGTTGATGTAATTTGGCTTTGTGGTTTCATCTGTTTTGTAAGTCAGATAGTTATAAAGTTATACGTAAGCTACTCGTATATAGAGTTTAACAAATTCAAAAATTGTACAAAGTTGAAATTTGTTTTCGTATCAATGTGACAGAGGAGAGAGGGAAAATAAAGGACTTACGAAATTGTTTCATGTTTTTGCTGAAATTGGGTTAACAATTGAATGAATTTGAGGTTCTCTGCTTAATTACGTTTATCATTTTCTCAAACTTACTGAAACTTACTTACTTATGTGAACATGACAATTTTAGTTATAATATATGTTTATTAGGAAGCAACAACACAAAGGATTTTAAAGTGGATTTCTTAATTGAGTTTAAACTGAGCTAAATTTAAGGTTTGGTTGTTTATTTTTAAAACTATAAGTAATGTTTCCAAAGTTACAAAAATAACTTTGATACTATACTTCAAGAAAGGGTTAAGTGACATTTATCTTAAATTTAAGTTTTAATCAGCGATAAAAGTCCTACTGTTAACTTAAATTTCTGCCTTCTCAGTATAATTTGTCTCTCACTTTTAGAACCATTTAGAGGTCACATTAAGTCAAAAGAAAATCTATAAGCTTTGATTACTCAAATTCTTCTCACCACACTTCAATTACAACTTTTTAAACCAAAATTTTGTTGATCAAACCTCAATTTTTTAGCCCGAGCACTGTTAGAAATATTCAAGTTTTTGCTGAATAAAATTACCTCAAAAGTTACCATAAAAAATCTAAAAAAATGACAAATTAAAGAAAAAAACTTATTTGCAGAAACTTAAAGTCACTAGATGAAACGCGCAAACCTCGATTTTGGAGCTCAACTAGTTTTTTTGATATTCAAGATTCCGTTAAAATAAGACGAAAGCCAATATGTAACGCAGAAAATTTTCAAAACAGTTGAATTTTTCATTTTGTTTACTTTTCAGAAATTTTAACTTTCCAATTTGTTGCGCACCAAATTTTGTTCTGAATAGCTACATTTTCTAGAACGAAAAAAAATCAAAGTTAAAAAAAAAAAAAAATCCCGTTATTTGAAAACAAAGTAGGTTTTTTCCCTCCAAAATTGACGTATTTTAAAAATAATTGCAACAATATTCAATTTTTTGGAAACTTTAAGGGACTATAGTGGATATTAGGGGTCGAAATAAAAATCTAAAAAATTAGCGGATTTTTTTAACTGTTTGCAAATTGTTTTTCCACCTTCGAGTTTGATCTTAAAATAACTAATGTACATATAACGTTTACTAAAATTATCAATACAAAAACTCGAATATATAAATGAGTGGGACGTAGTGGGCCATGAATTTGATTGGGTATATTCAAAGAAGCATTAAATATTGAAAAATTCAGTGGCCTAAAATGGCCCCCTCAGGAAAATATCCCATATCTCTGTAAATAATGACATTTCACTTTGAATTTTATATTCTTTCGAATATTTTATCAATAACACTTACAGTTTTTAGCTTAACAAGTTTAAAAAGTACTTAAAAGTACTAAAAAGTATTTAAAATTTTTAACTTTCAAAACGGCTTTAAGTTCCACTGATCAAAAATGCCCAAGTAAAACGGCATACTGTTATGCAAAGTGTGTTTTTGTTCAGCCAACTGGTAAGCAAGTTTTAAAATGCCAAAGCACGAGTTGGTTCTAAATCTCCTAAAACCCATCTGTAAGCCAATTCAAACTTTATTTTTGTTGGGTAGGGTGGTTTATGAAACTCAAAATTTTTTGAGTTGATTTTCTTCCTGCCCATTTTCGTTTTTGAACGGCATTTATAGTTTTTGATAATGAATCCAAGCTTCAGTAGTGCCTGTCAGAAATCCGATCTAAAAAAATTCCCTACGAAGAAACTAAAAATGTAAGGGTAAGTACAAAATGGCTCACTATGTCATTTTACCGGGGTGCCAAAGGGGTCATTTTGCCATTTAGGATATTTTTATTTAAATTTAAAGACCAAAAAAAACTAGGATAGTTGTAGAAATACTAATTTAAGTCAATAGAAAAGAAATGATTCATTTTTTCATGCATTTACAGCGTTTTTTTATATATGCGAGTGCATGTGCTTTACAATCGAAAGGTCGATGGTTCGAGCCCAGTTCAGGCATCAGTTTTTTCAAATAATTTGAACATACATGGACCTAGCACCACTAATAGAAGGAATCTGATGCTCGGGTGTGACAGTCTGTGAAATAGCTATAATTCCAGCCTATGAACTTGATGGTAACACACACAGGTTGTTGTTGTTTCATTTAAACCTTTCGTATTAGATATTTTTTTGGAGATAGATTGACATATTGACCCGTCAAATTTCAAATAATAGCTTGATGTTGCAAACATTTCGTATTTGTCGGTGATGCCAAATGAACTCAAGATTTGTGTTCAAGAAATCTTTTAATTCTGTTTGATTCTACGATTTCTAGCTAGGGGGCTATCTTACCTTGGTGTACCATTTTAGGCCACGTTTCCCTATAATAAATGATGTAAATTATAAACAACCAATAAAAAAAAAAATAACTAATGTTGATCACTATTAAAAAAAATACACTTCTTACTAACAAGAAAAAAATACTTTGATCCATTCATTTTCATTATTAAAATATAAAATATCAAAGATTAAAAAACAGTGATTTTATTTAAAAATTTAAATTAAATTAAGGCCTTTTAAAAGACAAGGGCAACAGGAAAGTTATTGAGATTGTTTCCTGAAAATATTAAGCATTTTCGACACTTTTTTTAAAATCGACTTTTGGCGCACTAGCATTCATTTTCATCCCACTGTGCGGCGGGAACTGTGGGGGCTCCCTGTATATTTAAGATCTTACTATAATAAAAGTTTTGAAAACCTTTTTTAAATATTGTCAACTTTAAAGTTTTGCTCAAACTCTGAACAGTAAACGTGTCGGGCACGTTACGCGCAGCAAAACATTGCCTTGCTCGTTGAAATGCATGGTTAAACAAATATACGGTCAAACAAGTTCTTTACTCAAACATAATTTCGATTCTTCGTATACAAAATGTCGGGCACGTTACAATGGAATGCTCCTAAGCTATATTGTTCAATAAGACACATGCATTGACCTCTTGTTCTTAAACCACATGCGGGTTGATTTACATCGCAATAAATCTCGTTTTAGCATATCCCAAACAAATTGTGTGCATAAACATGTTTTTATTTTATTTTTTTTTTTTAATTTCAAATTTGACCTGTGGGTTAGCTTCTCACTCAGATTGGCGACATTGTCTGTACAAACGGGACTTGATCTATGAAAATAAAATAAAAATAAAATAACTTTCTTTTCTAAATCACGGTATTCTGTATATTATATTGTTGAGCTCAAGGTAGTCTGCGCTGCGAATAGCCTCAGGGTTATTATTTACACTAAGCGTGATGCTGGCCAATGCCCGATGCCCACGAAAGAAGATACATAGATACTACACTGTTATTGTTCCCAATCGTCTGTCGTGCCTTACTACCACCAACCAGAATGAATTAAGACAATGCATTTATTATTTGGTTATGGGCTAAGAGGCAAAAGGCAATGGCACATCTTATTTAATGCATAAGATGTGCCATTGCCTGTTGCCACTTAGGTGAGTTTAGATAATTTACGCAGCACCAGCGTTGCCATCACTGTTGTAAAATTTGATAAAAAAAAATAAATGAAATGTCTTTTGATATTTTACGCTAACATAGAATGCATGCGTTTACGTTAATCCGTGAAAATACAAGGTGAGTACGTGCGTTAAGAGGATTTGTGTGCAGTTCTATTTGCAATAATGCATTCAAACTTCCTTTGCAGAAATTTCAGGCTGAACGCGTTCATTGGAAGTAATTGAAGCTATTTTTCATTTTGTTGACATTAGTAAGTAAAAAAAAATAATGTACACACATATTTTTTCAAAAAAATAATATTAAAGAGTTTTAATTTGTAAACTTAAACTTTTTTTTTTTTTGTAATCATACAATATTCTTGAGATGGCAACGCTCGCAAACTATGCATCATAGTACAGCTGCCTAACTTAGGCACGGCATTACACTGCATACAAAACTAACAAGGATTCAAGGTGTTAGGTGATTAATCAGTGTCTAAAGAAGATTGTACGCGATGATTTCGATTAAAAGTATTTTTGGAGATTTTCTCTGCATTTGCTTGTGAAAGTTAAAAAAAAATAAAAAAAAAAAAGTAACAATAAAAGATCTCTGCGGGAGCATCAAGCCGAAATATTTCAATCAATTCAACGTGGTTGAAGGTGAGAGTTTATAAGTTTCGGTGGGTGCGCATCGAGCATAAACATTATCAAAGAATTATGTGAATGAATTTCATTAAAATCTAATTCTTGCTGATGAAGATATTCATGAACCTTAAGCACTGCCTGCACATACCAAACCACATTATTGACTTTAGCTAAACTTAAGAATTAATTAGTGCATTTGGCATGAAGTAAATTGCTGAAGCCACGTTATCCAGGTTCCTCTACATGCGTTTATAATATATATAAACCTGTTTAATGTGTCAGTGGTTGTGATATGCAGTTAATGAGGTTTTATGTTTGCATGAAATTTCCTGCTCTAGAAATGTGTTCGGTTCTTAAAAGCTAAGGAAGTGTGGTAGACTAATTAAAGAGTTTATTTGGGTTGGGTTAAGTTAAGCCCAGGAGCGAGCATCACTTTTCAATGTCTTTAAGATGAAGATACTAGAATTATATTTATCTGTAGTAATAACATAGGTTAACAACAAAATCGATGCCTGCCACCTCAACAGTGGGGCAAAGATTGGTAAAAAAATTGTTAAAATTGCAACCAAAAAGCGGTTACATGTCTAACATGTGTAATGTATACCTGAAATCCGTCTATAATGTTTGTTCACATTGCCTTGGGGATAAAAAACCATCCTCTGCCTTCTGTACAGTGGGGCAAAGTTATTCTGTTGCTGACCAAAAGTGGTAAAAAAACACACAGCTAAACAAAAAATAATTGACATTAAAATCTTCCTAGAATGATATCGAAAGCATTTGTTTCAAGTCAGTTTAGATATTTTCAAGATGCACTTGAAATTAATACATCATCATCATCATCATTGGCTCGACAACCGGGGTCCGGTCATGGCCTCTTTCAACAAGTCTCTCCACCTATCCCGGTCTCGAGCCGACGCCATCCAGTTGCGCACCCCAAGGCTTCGGGCGTCCTGGTCTACGCCATCTCTCCAGCGCAAGCATGGTCTACCACGCTGCCGTCTACCATAGAATGTACCGCAAAAGACTTTCCGAGCAGGTTCCTCTTCGACTCTACCGAGCTTAATTTTTGTCACTATGTCTGCTCCAAGGTAGATTGCGTACAACTCATGATTGTACCGTCTCCGGAATCGTCCTTCCTCACATATGGGGCCAACAATTCTCCGTAAGACTTTTCTCTCGAACGCGGCTAAACGGTCACAGTGCCTTTTGCTAAGCACCCAAGTCTCGGATCCATACATGAGTACTGGCAGGACCATGGTCCTGTACAGCAGCAGTTTTGAAGTTATGATTAGATTTCTGGATTTGAATAGCTTTGACAGACTGTAGTAGGCTCTGTTGGATTTGAGAAGCCGCCCGCGTATTTCTTCTTCTATGTTGTTATCGGCTGCTACTGTTGACCCAAGGTATTTAAAGGATTGCACCACTTCAAATTCGTGCTCCGATACCTTGATTGTTTGACCAACTGTTCTTCTCGCATTCGACGCCACCATGTACTTTGTTTTACCTTCACTAATGTGCAGCCTCAGATTTTGTGCCGCCTGCTCGATCTGGATGAAGGAATCGTGTACAGCTTGTTCGGTTCTTCCGATGATGTCGATGTCGTCTGCGTAAGCCAGTATCTGGCTGGACCTATTGACGATGGTCCCTCTTGTTGCCGTGCCAGAGTCACGGATTGCTTTCTCCAACGCCAGGTTGAAGAGGAGGCAGGCCAAACCATCCCCTTGTCGGAGTCCATTAAAGATGTTGATTGGTCTAGATAGCAATCCGGACTTGGCTTGTTACGTTGGTCATGGTGAACCTACATAGTCGTGTCAATTTACTTGGGATGCCGAATTTTCTCATGGCTTTGTAAAGTTCTACCCTGGCTAGGCTATCATAGGCGGCTTTAAAGTCTATAAACAGATGGTATGTTGGGAAATTAATACATTGTGTGCATATTTCGGACACTCATATAAAGGAGTCAACCGTTTTGAAACAATTTGTTTGGTAGATCTGTCTTAGTGGCACAATAATTTTTTTGTTGGTATCATAATCATTGCAATTTTGAAAATTAACTATAAATTAATGCCCACAAACAAATACACAAATCTTTCAAAAAAGTTATGACCCTGGCTGGCTCCCGGGCAATTTCGTTTTTATTGATAATAGCAATATAAAGACATTTACTTAAAACGGTATGAACTGATTTCTTCACCCAAGTACTAAGTCCAAGTTTTGTTAATTCAGTATTAAGTATAATTTAGGACTGAAGTGTTAGTTGGCTTCTTTAAATAACATATAGTACCTGGTTATTATACCATTTGTTAGTAGGTACTAAAATTGGACCCAAGTAATTTCTTTACAGAAGTAGTTGGATTTGTCGTCCTAAGGAGAGAAGTTGCATTGAAAAAAAAAGAATAAATCAAAAAAATGAAATCTCTATACAACACCATCTCTGATACACGATAGAAACATAACATGGAATGCTGGGTTAAAAAACACCAGCAGATGGCAAAGTGTGCATTATACTTTGAAAGCTAATTCAAGTCCTTTTATTGCATCCCATTAACTTATCAGCATTTTTTTGAGTTTTCGATAGTTATTTTATTTCATTTGAATTCGATTTAAATGAATACGGGTTTAAGGTCGCAAAATATTGCATAGAAGATCATAAAAAAAGAGATTACTACATAGAGAAATGCCTAACATACAGAGCAAAATAAAAGTAATAGAAAAAATTTAAAGTAATCGTGAAAATTAAGTGTAAAAATTCGCAAAAAAATATGTTAAATACCACAGCCTACACCGTTAAAAATCGCGAAATACTATGAAAAAAATCGCGGAATACTGGTGGAAGATCGTTGAAAACCTCGGAGAATAGCAAGGTAGGATATGAACAAGACGTTTAATATTACGAGAAAAAGCGTAAAATATCGTGGAGAAAAGCAAAGAAAGTCACAGAGAAGCCTGAAAAAACGTGGAAAAATATGCACGGCAAAAAGTGGGGAATATTGTGGATTAAAGCGCAGAATACTCATGAAGTGGTGAAAGAACTTTTAAACATCACGTGAATGATCGTGAAATACCGCATGGAAAAAGCACTTACAACCGCGAGAAAAAGTTTACATAAAATACTGCGAAAAAAAACAAACAAACAAAGTGACAGAGAAAAGCGTAGAATCGCGGAAGAGAATAAATTGAGATATACCGTGGTAAAAATCGCAAACTACCGTGGAAAAAAGCGCGGATAACGTCATGGAAAAACGTGCCTGCTTTTGACTCGGAAAAAATTAAAACTAATTTGTCCAAGTGGAAACACAAAAAATGTTGTGAACAAAGAGCACTTGAATAAAAGTTTTAAAATTAAGAAATTGTAGGTCAGTGGCTAGCTAATTTTATACATGATAAGACAAAAGATCCAATTACAAAATAAAAATCAATGTGCAGGCAGGGTCTGTTGGGTTAGCTAGATTTTCAAAATCTGAATTTTGAAAAAAAAAAATTAAGCAAAATTTTGAGGTATTTTTCTCAAAATTTTACGTTATAAAATACAATTATTTTTTCCAAAGTTCAATGGTCTTATTTTTTATGAATAAAATTCAGAAAAAAATGCTCTTTACTATCTCAGTTTTTTTTTAAGTCTTTATCACTTGAAATATTCTTATTCTTAATATTCTTAGCATTTCTTACTGATTTTATTAAAAATAATCTTTTTTTCTAATTACAAATTCGAGGTCAAACTATTAGTCCAACTATAATTTTTCTTGGCATAGTCTTAATCAAAAAATAAAATGGGTAGTCTTAAAAAGTATAGAAAGTAAAATGAAAAACTCAAATATAAATTTGATTTAGATACCGATGATCTCATTATCAGCGATGCACGTCTTGCTGCAGTTTAGTGTTCTATTTTTTTTTTCTTATATTTATTATAGCATTTGTTTCGGTGATAATTCTACAAACAAAAAAATAATTATTTTTAATTGAAGTAGCATTTCCCATTTGCCGTATATAAAATTTTTAATTTACAACCTCATCTCGCTTTGAGAACTTTCACATAAAATTACAAAAGTATCTACACATCTAGCGCAGCCAAAGATCAATCAGCTATATAGATATTGTTTATAATGGCCCATTATGTTGATTTTATAACTGTAACAAATCATAATGTTAAATTTAGAAAAGTTTCAACAGATAATGCGAATGCTTCTGTTGTTAAAAGATTCAAATCTTAACAACCCGGATTCTTTTGAAGAAAAGTTCATCAAATTCTATTTGAATAGAGATACTGATAGAAGCTTCAGAACGGGTTTCTTAGAATTCCTAACAATGTTGACCTTCTGTAGAATTCAAATAGTTATTCATTAGTTCTTTCTTTGATTTAACCTATCATTGAGGAGAAAAAAACGAAGAATACGAATGCATTTTAACAACTTTTGACTTGTTGGCAAGGTTATGGTGTAACAAAGTTATGTGAGTGCAAGTTGAACTTTTAACCTCCAAGTAGTGAAAATAACAAGTTTTATTTTATGCCTTTTTTGAGTGTGGCTGAATTTTAACGCTTTTGCTTTCTTAATGTTTAAATTCGAGAATCAGGTAGTAATTAAATTAATGAAAGTGAAAAAAAAAACCCTGACGAAGCTTGTCAAATATTTTGTTTACATTACATGAATTCTTTTTTTCGGTTATAAAAGAATCTGTGAGAAAAGTGTTAAATTTCACTTTTAATGAGCATGTTTTGCTGATTTTTTTTTTTTTTTTTTGTTAATCTTTTAAATTTAAAATGAGATGTTTTGATGAAGCTGAAAGTTTGTGGTTTATGAGTTACAAAATTAAGGAAAATACAACTGCAGTAGTAGCAAGGAGAGGGGAGGGGGGGGGGGGAATATTGATTCAATAAAGTTCAAAGAATCTTAAAGGCTAAATTTATACAAAAATAAAATAAATTACCGAAAAGACTTTTAAGCTTAAGAGAAAACAAAAAAAAATTAAATGATAATGGGTTCGAGTTATTGACAACAATAATATGAAGTTTAAATTTTTTGTTAGTAAAAATGACACAAGGTAGGTATTTTTAAATTAGTTAACTTTCTTGTCCTGATGTGTGATTGGTCTAAAAGCAAAACCAAATGATTTAAATTTATATATTATTATGCAATATTTTTGATATTTAAATACATCACATTTTTTAAAACAAACTAAAACATCATTTTTAAATGAAGGGTCTACCGCAATTTTATTCAGTAATTGGTCTTTTAAGCAATTAAGGACTAGTTTTTGATTAAAAACTATATTCAACTAACAAAATTTTCTTTAATTTGAGCCCACCACTATTTCAAAAGAACTAACAGTTTCCGAGATACAGCTTTTCAAAATTTAGCAATACAAATGTATAGCAGCTAGTAGTAAAAATTAACAGTATATAAAAATTTTAATAATCAAACAAGTTGATTGTGTAGATTGGATCAAAAACAAAAAAAAAAATCTAAGGGACGGGGGCAGTGTTGCCGCTGAAAAAAAAATCAAAAGCGATCTAAAATAAAGGAACTCGAGGCAAAAAGAAAGGGGCCCACCATATAATTCCGTATAAAAACAGAGAAATAAACAAAACATTAAACATTTTTTCGTTAGACAAAACATAAACAAACAAAAAAACTATTCTTTCAGAATATTATTTGGATATTTGTATACGAGTTTTTAATTTGGCACCCAATTTTTGAGAATTTTCTTAGTTTTTCTTTAAGTAAAGGACTAATATCATAGAATATCTCAGGCAGGAGAGGCATAAATGTTCTTAACAAAATTTCTTCATATATAAAAATATCTATTCAAAGACAACGGTAACACATAGAAAAATATCCTAAAGCCTATATATTGGCTTAGAGCCAATTAAAAAAAAAAAAGTTATTTTAGCCAATTCAAAAATTTAATTTTAAACTCAACATTTTTCAAAAAAAATTTAGTTTAAAATATTTTGTTCGAAAGAATTACAAGGTTAAGGAACCTTTCATTTTACCAAAAAATAGGACTTCACATCGGATTAACATCATAAACAACTCAGCAAGAAATCAGAACTATCGGATTTGACGCAAGGTGTCCTTGCTACGAAACGACAAGGTTACTGATGGACTTATGGAAAAGGTAAAAAAAATGTATTCATGATTTTGTTCATTGGTATCGACGCGACGCGACGCAACGGTTAGTGTTACCCTCTGTAGCAGGTCCAAAGTCCCCCTTAAATCCCCCCCTCTCCCTCTTGGATTTTTTTTTGCTTTTACCAAGCTGACGAATTAATGTTACAAAATAGATGAAATAAATAAAATAGAAAAAAATATCTCAAAATAAATTGTTGTCTTTCATTGACTTCAATTAATAAGTTAAGGGCCATTATTGTCAATAAAGGGTTACTAACAAATTAAAACAGTAAATTTATTAACAATAAGATTCCTACAAGGAAAGTGTTGGGGTAGTTTTAATTTCTTTCATACTTTAAGTTTTTGGGTGTGCTGAATCTGAATAAGATATTTGCGAACAAAATTTCGTGACGCAATATATTGTAAAATGCAAAAAAAAACGTGAAATTTTCAATGTTTTTTGCAAAGTTAATAAATTTTACCTAAAAGGCTTGTATTTCCTTACATCTACATATGTACAAAGATGTAAAAACTTTGAGCATAAAATTGTGTGCGTCGCTTAAAAGTTTCCAAAATAAGCTTCTTTAAAATGTTTGGTACCTACTTTGCATAAATATATGTAGTTCAGTGCAATTTAATTTTGACCCAGAAACATTTTTTAAATTCTAACATTTGCTGAAAATGTTCCAAAAAAAGGTCTTACTGATATCTGAAAATTACGAACAATTATTTCCCATGTGTGGACCACCATCTGGTAAGAACCACCACTTAGTAAGTTTCCTAAAAACTGCAAAAACGTAGAAAATTTCACGTTTTTTTTTGCATTTTTGACCATGTTGAGTCACAAATTTTTTTTGGCAAACCTCAGACTCGAATTTTAAATTTACTGTTTTAAATATAGTTAATATTAACAATTATTTGTTTTCAATTTCAATCAAATAGGGTAAAGTTTTCAATATTTCACACTAAATGACTTTCTCAATAAAAAGATACCAATATCTTTTCGTCTTACGTATGATATCAGTGAATCCAGTCAAAATCGCAATAGCTCTTGATATGTATTATTTAAATACAAGCGGAGAAAACAAAAATTGCGCATATTTCAAGCAAACAGTTTTTGTGTGTTTTGGTAAGGAAAGTTTAGCTACGAAAGTATTTGACAGCAAATGTTCAATTCAACAAAAAAATAACAGTTAATCATTTTATTTTAGTATTTGCCGAATGTAATAACTGAGCAAGCACATTTATTCTTGTTATTTGGAAGAGAAAAGTAAATGTCTAAGGGGTGGTATGGCATCTCACACCCACATAGAATGCCAAAAAAAAGCTACATGAAAGTCAAAAATTACAAGAAAAAGTAGAGTGCCATTTCACCCTCCCACAGATTCAATATTTAAAAATCATACATTACATTACGATGATAGAGAATGTGAAAAAACTGGGTCAGACAAATCTGTCTGTCTGACTGTCTGTCGGTCTGCCTGTATGGATGTATCAGAAGCCACAGCCTAAACGGATGAGGCGATTTACTTCAAACTTAATATATACCGCTTTTTGGAGCATATCCCTTTGAATTAATTTTGTTTTGATCAAAAATAACAGAACCTGCCATATCTCAATTTTAGAAAAACTTATTTTTCTCAAAAATGGCTCCTGTGATTTCGACTAAAAAAATCATAATCATTTTTTTGAGTAAGGTCTATCTTCTTATGGAAACAATATTTTTTTTTCAACCGTTATTAACGGTACCTGCCGGTACAACCATTTTTTTTTTAATTCTGATTTTCTTCTTTATGTCTCACGCGATTTCAACGATTTTTTTTTAATAAAAGTTTTTAAGTGGTACAGCAACAAAATTTTCAAAAATTGAATTTTTGGAATTTTAAAATTTATTTGTTTTTTCCAAAACTTCTTAATATTTTTTTTAAAGCCCACTTACCCTATTTTTATTTTTAAATCTCACAATTTTTCCAAATTTATAAAAAACAAAACGTATTTTATTAAACAATCGCTAATGAAAACGTAACTAAACTATAGGATGGCTATTCTAGCACACACGATCTTAGAAAATCGAATCATTATACAGTCTTAACGCTAATAAAAGCACAGATGAGGAGGATATTTTCATAATGAGCTTTACCAGCCACTTCCCGTCATAATAATCAAGTTAATTGGAAACAATTTTGTTAGTTGGCCAGAGCACAATATCAACAACAACAACAGTCGATACTTCACTGGTCACCTTACATGAAACTAAACCAATTACGTGAAACGATATATCTAACATTTTGACTGAAATCGTAATAAATCCTTTAAACTACTTTAATCGAGGTCAGATTTAAAAAGAAAATTAAACGTTTATGATCTTCTAGACATAAAAAAAGGCAAAAAAATAATCTCGCCCAAAATACAGTTACTGGATGATGATCATCTTTATAATCATGTTAAACATTGAATCTTCATATTCTTTTATGCCAATCTGAAATAAATAAATAAATAAAAACCCACTGAAATCATCTTTCAACTCGATGGTATCCAGCAGCAGCCGGTCCAGACCACATATCTTCATCTGCAAAAAATCGTCATCATCGACAACAAAAAAAAAAAGAAGAAAAATCGAAACCAAACTCACTTCTGCACTCAGCCAAAGAATATTATGAAGAAAATTGAATTCCACGAAAAATTCACAGCGTAGCGTTCAAAAATTCTATACTTACCGTTATTGTTTGTCCATTGAACTAACCGAATAAAACTTAGGTAGTTGGTTTCCTTCTTCTTTTTTTTTCAATTCTCGTAAGCTGTCCACAATCTGGCTATCCCAACCAGAATCCAACAAGAAAATGAAAAGAAAGTTGATGCTGCTTCTACCAGAAGCACTCTTCTACCACCACCACCATCACCATACTAACTTTTGGTTGATGTTCTATGAAAAAAACCTAACCAAAAGTATCTTACAGATGGAAGTTAAACGAAATTCACTTGGTCATCATCAGTTTAATCCGAACAGTCGTCGAAGAAGATTCACTCTTGCCAGCGAGGCAAGAAAAAAAAAGACAAACGAAAATAGAACGGTCCTTAAAGATTTTCAGAGTCCGCTAAAGAAAGTGCAATTTACCTGTAGTTTTGTTGAATACATATTCGCTATTTAGTAAAAATTTAATTTATTTATTTAAAAATGTCAATAAATTATTTTGTTCCACTTTTTGTTGCACTAATGGCCAGCAAGTGTGTCGCTGAAAGTGAACAGAATTTAAATTCCACTCGAGTTGCCCGACAATGGGACATTCCGCGAGATTTACGTTTTATGGGTAGATTGTTCTTCGATCAACCACAACCGCAACAACAACATACTCGGAGACCAGCGCAGATTTTAGCGCGTAGTGATCATTTCCCCCAAAGAAGTGGTCCTGGAACAGTTCAAGCTCCATTTGGAAGACCACCTTTTGTCAGACCACCATCGCCTAATATGCGGCGTAGGGTTTATTCGGGTCCGCCAGGTGCACCACCTCCGGGAGTATTCCTCCGTCCATACCCACCTTCTTTCAAAAATACACGATTTTCTCTTGCCAAAGAACCCTACGCTCACAAAGGTGTTCCATTAAATTATCGGCCAGGACCGGGACAGAATCCAAACGCAATTTCGGAAGCGCACAATTTCAAGCCATCTCCAGTTTACAATGGAGAAGTGATTGTGCGTCGGCCATCAGCAGTGCCTTTGTCATCAGGACTTCAGAAATCCGATGATAGAGTTGAAGCCCTTCGCCGTTTCAAACAACATCCTATTCCCCAAGATCCTAATCATGCTATGTATTCGGTGCATGAGGATACCGACAGTGAAGCTGATAGTTCATTTGGGTATCAGAATATTGGTGAGCATGCCATGAAGCAGGCCAAGCAGTATTTGAATTTTATGAGCTCGAATGATTATTTTCTACCGAAAGTCGAACCGGATTACCGGAAATTAGATCAATCCAAGCACCAGCAGCAGCAAAAGAAGAAATCTGCAGATAATGCTGCTCTAAGCAGTGCCCCTCTTCATCATTATCAACAACAGCAACAACAACACCAACAACAACAACACCAACAACAACACCAACAACAACAACAACAACAACAACAACACCAGCAACAACAACATCATAATCAACAACAAAAACAACAACGGAATGTAGAATCAAGCAATAGCCTCAATACAGCGTTCACTGTGAATGCGCCACTTCGTGTGTCTTCTTCTTCTTATTCACAAGCCCAGGCACATGCTCAAACGGCCAATTCAGGCACCAGCTTTACCAGTTCATATCCCGCGCAAGCTATTGTTGGGAGCTTCCAAGGTGGAAATATTAAAGACTTTGTAGTGAATTCAGATGGAAAGAAAAACGTGCAAAGTATTGCATCGACCTCGTTTAGTTCAGCAGATGCTGCTAGCCATCATCAACAACGCCAAAGCAATCCAATGTTCTCGAGCGTCCTTCGGCCAAAGTTAACCGATCGTGTTTCGGACCCAGAGAGGGTGGAATTCACGGAACAAGATGCCATTCACGTTTCATACACATCCAATCCGATGGATTCATTGTCCCGAAATGTGGAGAAACAAAATCAACAAACGGATCGTCGATATGTTAAACCAGCATCTTCACCAACTTTGCAGCAACAGCAGCAACAGCAGCAGCAGGATGATGACGTTGATGACGATGAGGATGAGGAATTAATGGAAGCTGCATCGGTAAGTGTATTTTGTTGTGTTGTGTGATCTTGAAACATACTCAATGTGCTACAAAAAAAAAATGATATTTCCCAACGTTAAAGAGTTCGCACTGAACGAGTTCGTTTTGGCCCACTTATTCAGTCACAACAGAAAACCACAATTAAAAGTGCATTCAATGAAAGAACTTTTTTTCATACATACTTATTTTTTTGTTGTTGTTGTTTTCTATCTTTGGATGCACTTTTATTTGAAATCAAGAACTTTCGATTGTTAATGCGGCTGCACCGTTTTGTTGTGGAAGATTTTATTAAAATGAAATGTATACCTGCAGATGAAGAAGTGTAGACTTGTATCTAGATTGACACAAACGTTTCCAGGCAATTAAATTCAACACGGATAGCATTTGAATCAAGACAAATAATTGCGGTTAAAGATTTTACTAGGTTTTTTTTTCTATAACATTTTTTTTATGGGTAGACTTGTTGTTTTGTTTTTGTGTCTTAATTAAGAGAGTTTTGAAAAAAAAAAACTGTCCATCAAACGCAAATCATTACACCATTGATTTTGCTTTAAAGCAAGTAACTACGTTTTTTATTAAGTGAAACGTCAATTGTTCTTTCTTGGGCTTAGGGAAGAGTTCAAAAGCTTAGAAGTTCAAATAGCTCCTAATATACTTAGCTTTAAAAGTTAACAGGTGCACTTTTAAATAGGAAGATCACAACATTTTAGATCAACAGTAATTTATAAAGTAGCCTAAAATCAAATATTAATTTTTGCACACATAGACACTTAGGGTATAGAGGAATTATAGCGATTTTCAAAAAAAAAAATATTTTTTTTTTTTTAAATTAGTAGACTTTATTATTAAAAGTCTTGAAACGCAAAGAAAATCCGTTTTTAAGATATTGATGTTCGTGCGCTGTCATTGTCGTTGGAAACATGTAAAACAATCACTGTTTTCAGACAACAGAACTTATGGGTAGGAAAAATTATTTTGAGTATCTAGAAGACCGTCAAGAATATAAAGTATATATTAATCCTTAAGTGCTTCGGTGGAAATGCCTATCTAAGCATGGCTTTGATATTGATTTTTGAGTTAATACTATTTCTAAATAACGCTAGTTTACACGAAAAAAGTACCTGTACAAAAAAAAAATATTTTTTAGATTAATTTTGGAACGCTGAACAAAAACATGACATTCATTTATTTTTCCAAAAAAGCGTTCTCGAGATATCAGCAGTTTTTTGCTCTATTTTTAATTTTAGCATAAATATCAATAACGGTAATTCTGTTTTTTGAATGTAGACTTTTTTGAAAAGAAGTTGTTTTCCTCTTTCCAACGATATATTTTTTGTGGTAATCAAACCAGAAACCATCGAGTAACAGCCGCTCAACGCAAGGAAAACATGTTTTTGAGACATTTTTCAGTTCGTGTGCTGTTTTCGTAATTAGAAATCTGTAAAACAATAATTTTTTTTAGAGTCAAGGTAATAGGAATCTGTAAACACCAGAAAAAGCAAAATATAAGAGTATGAAATTAATTTTGTATTTTCCTTGTAAATTACCTTAGTGTTCTATTTCAAGCCAGTTGAATGTAAATGTCTAAAGTAAATGCTTTAGAATATTTCAACTGAAATGTCAAATAATTTTCCGTTTGACGACCAACTATACTAAGCTTAAGTTCAGTCAGGTTGTTTTGAACCCGGTTATTTAAAATGGCTGAAATTTGAAAATAGCCTTAATTTTTCTAATATTACCTTTTGGTTTTGACATATTCTGGTTATACTGACTTTAATAAAAATTTATCGCTTTACAAATTTTTGACTCTAAGCATTACCTATGTGTGCGGAAAAGTAATGATGAAACTGCTACTTAAATTTCAATGTTGCTATTTTGCTATTTTGCTCCACATAAATCTTTTTCAAGCCACAGCAAAACTTTTTGCACTTAAATAAGTTGGTGTAAAAAATAGATTAATACCTTCTTGAAAATGTTTTAAATAGCCTTTTAGTTTGATAAGTACAATTTCTTGGTGATTTAGGTTTTTAGAAAAAATTTCTATGTTTGGGGGGTCAATACTCTAAGTTTACGGAAAAATTAGCATAAACCCGCTTTTAAATCAATTGATTTAGTTGTGTAATTTAATCAGCGTTTCACAAGACGTAGGTACTTTGAAAAAAAAAAACGTTTACGCATAAAACTTTATTGCTTTGCAAAGTTTTTGGTGGTTTTAAATGCTAATTTAACTGTTCTATACAGTAAATTTCAACAAAAATTTTGAGCTGATTTTTTTTCAAAAATATACACCGAAATTCAATTTATCACATTCAGATAGCCTTAAAGAAAAAAAAAAATTTGTGAAACTCATGATTTCTTTTTTAGTTCAGCAAAAACCCATTTCAAAACCGCTAGTACCTACAATAATAAACAAATATTTGTCTTTTCTTAAGAATTAATTATTAAATAAAAATAAAAGCCCAAAGTATAATCCAAAAAAAAAAACCTTTTTCTCATCTCATTTCACTTAAAGTTAAACAAGCACAAACAAAAAACACCGCATTGCTCCAATTAAATATTTAAATTATTATGCACCACATGAAGTGGCTTAAATTTTTGTTTATTTATTTTCTTTTCCCCATCTCTACATTGCAGGATGTTTACGGTCGTGTCAAGGCCAATAATCCCAACGAGACTCCCTCCTCAAATCCAAGCACTGAACAAAAAGACACCGAAGAATACTGCGAACGAATATGCTCGAATGTGCAAGATGAAGACGAAGAAGTTGTTTGTGGTTCCGATGGATTTATGTATACCAGTGAGGCTCAGATGGAATGTTACGCATCTTGTTTACATATCGGTGAGTACCTACTTTACAGTTTGGTGTTGCACTTTCTTCCTCATTTAAAGTTACACCTTTTCACGAATAAGTGCATACGCCAAAGTATATGTTGTAAATTATAAGTTTGTTGGGCTCTGACTTTGGAAATTTTAAGAAGATACCACTACCAACCATAACAAAGCACCGATGCTCAATATTGTTGATTTTGTTGTTGTTAGTCTCGAACAGGAAGAGTGCTTAAATTAATTATATGTTGATACTTGGAAGCATGGTTACCAATGTTGATGTTTTGGTTCATTTTCTTTGGAAGTTTGGAGAAATTTTGTATTAAATTATTATAAAAGACCCTTGGATAACAATTTTAAAATGTCCATAACGTTTTGAAGAATCGCTGATTTGCGTTTAATTGCTAAGCAAACTTGCTTCCCACTAAATGGCGCCCGGGTGGTTATCCTAAGAACGTTCATTGGTTTCTTAAGAAGCTTTTGTGGGCATTTCTTTGAGACTATGCGTTTTCAAAAAGTTCAGTTGGTGTCCTTATTTGAATTATGAAGTTTTCGATGAGCTCTGCAACATTCCAGAGCTTATCAAGGCACACATTCTATTTCTGTTTAGCCTGAGCTCAAAAATTAAAATAAGTTATGGACATTTTCTCCAGAAATACTAACCTCTACTGAACAGATTTAAGGGATATCATTTTCACATATTTATTTTATCTCACAATACCTGGCAACCGAGTGCAGTCACTGTAGAAGTTTAGAAGATAATAGATCTTTTAACTTGTAAATTGCAACAACTGAGTGACTTATTAACTTACACTTAAATAACTTAACCTCAGCCATGAATATTATTATGAAGAGTGCATAAAATTAAAGTAATGGCTTAACAATTGAGAGAAAGCGTAATTGGCATTTCTAACGCAATGCACTTTCAACAGCTGTCTGCCGGCCATTAACAAAAGGATTTAATTTTTTTTTATCACAACTTCATGGCAATAATTGTATCTTGATGCACTGTGAATAATGGCGAGCCACAGGGAGTGATTTTCATTCACGGCTTTTAGCCATACAGATTAATAGCAAGCAATTCAAGTTAACTGTTCTGCATTTAAACTTGTCATGTTGCCAAACAAAGGCGCCATCTATTGAGTGAGCCAATGTTGTATAGTAAAGAATGATACACCTGTATTTTGTTCAATTCATGAGTGAAAATATAGTTTAATTGAGGTAATTTGATTTCATTGTTAATACAAATTATTATAGAGGCCGACAAAGTTGTATCCGATTTCTTTTGAGGTCCGGACGGGGGAATTTATTATTGGTTCTTATTTAAGTTCGTTGAGAGGAGCAATTTATATTTTTATTTTAGCACAATAAAATTAAAATATCAATTCTAATTAATATTTCTTTTCAGATGTTACCATTCAAAGTAAAGGCACCTGTAATCAACCGCTATAAAAACTGATATTTTGTATTACATGTCTGAAAAAAGGACTAATTTAAAGTAAATCTAATTCCAAGATATTAGATGGCAGTTAAATTGTGTAATAGAAGAAAAAAAAACAAAAATGAATTTGAAATACAGATGGTTAAATTATTTTAAAAGGATTATATTTTTTTCGATTTTATTACGAAATGATTTTAGGCAATATTTATTTTCCGTAAGTACACATAGGGGGTGATTGAGATTTTATTTATCACACTAATTTTATCAATGCACTGTTGAGAGGCTCTGATTGGCCAAATGTCAACTTTTTCAGATTTTTCTTGTGATATTTTGACATTCAGAGCTTCAGAACTGACCTGAACCGAATGTTCTTGAACACGGAGGGCGTGGAAAGCATATTATTATCCAGTGCGGTGGCACACAGGTGTGGTACATTAGTCCACATAAAATAGATATACAAAATTTTTAGAAAAAAAATTGAAAATCGTTAAGAGCCGTTAGTAGTGATTGGGGGACTAAACCGTGGGAAAATTTTGTGGATGCGGATGCCCATTAGCTTGTTTGAGGTCACCGCTAATGTGTTTTTAATGTGTTTTCGGTGTTTGTTTGAGGTTGCGGCGTGTGCCGCTTTTGTTTGATGTGGCCGCGGGCGATGTTTTTTGTTTGAGGTTGCGGCGTGTGCCGCTTTTGTTTGAGGTTACCGCAGGCGCTGTTTTTGTTTGAGGTTGCGGCGTGTGCCGCTTTTGTTTGAGGTTACCGCAGGCGCTGTTTTTGTTTGAGGTAAGCACGTGTGCCGCTTTTGTTTGAGGTTATTGCAGCCGCTGTTTTTTGTTTGAGAGTGCCGCGCGCCGTCGAGATGAGAAAGTTAGAATTTAAAAAATGTTTTTTGGTGGAGGTTGAGGTTTGAACCGTGAACCTATGGATTGTCGGTTGTGTGACAGTTCCACTAGGCTTTCGAGGTAGTTGTAGGTTGATGTGTAGAATGTGTACTTATGCGTACAAACGAAGTTACTTTTTTAGTCTAACGAGGGATGAAAATGCATTTTGAGAAAGAATGTGTGTGTTTGGGTATCATGGCTGTGCTGTTTCACTGAGCTGATGTGGTTAAAAATTGTATTGCATAGGTAGGCTGAGGGAGATTAGAAAAAGGAGCATTTGGATATTTGGGTAGGTTTTAGTTAAAAAAAAAAAAAAATGTTAGCTGTTCCGTGCGTCGTGGTGGAGAATTAGAATTAAAAAAAAAAAGTTTTTCTTCTGAAGGCTGAGGATTGAACTAGGTACCTATGGATTGTCGGTTGTGTGACAGGTACTTATGTTACCTAGTTGTGAAAAAGTATTTCTTCGTGGGTAGATAATAAAGTTACCTATAGAATTTTTGATGCATTTAGATACAAAATTGTACCCATACTTGTGTAGAGAATTATTTATTTTGGATATGTTTTTTAGTTAAAAACATATTAGTTGTGAATCAGGAACCTTTAGGATTTTCGATTAAATCACCTAACAAGACAATGAGAAAAAACAATACCAGAAATATGAATATAAAAAAAAAGAAAGACAAAGCAGTAGTTTGATTTAAAATAGTAAAATTTATTAAGTATTTCCTTATGATAATAATAATTATATTCTTATAATAAATAATTAATCTGTTTATATGCTAGTCATCCGTTTCCGGATATTCCATATATCGAACAGGCAAACACACCCAATCAGGGATGTAGTCTGGATTGCTGGTCCACGGCTCCATTCCTCTCAAGTGCCACGGGTGTGTCAACATGAAAGTTGAATTTTCCCAGGGACAGTCGAGCCATGTCTCCGTCGCTCCAAAACCGATTTCGTCGCCCAAATGGAGCTGGGTGTATTCCATTGGTGGAATCAGCTCGCCGTTGAGGAACACTCCAAGTGTCCCCGGATAACTTTTTATGAAGATCCAGCTGTCATCCGAAGTTATTTGTACCTCCGCATGGTACACTGATACGAAACAGGATTCTATACCAATGTATTGGTCACCAGCTTGTCCTCTTCCATTGCCAATTTCGGATATTCCTCTATTGAAATATTTGATGTCTTGGTTAGCACTGTTTACTAGGACCCAGCCTGAATACATTTTATTTTTAAATATTGGTTAACGTGGATATAAAAATGGTAACCTCAATTTGAGAACTGATAGAATTTCGCTAAATGTTCTGTGGTTTTATACCCCAGGGATGTTTGAAAATACGAAAAATGCTATGGTCAGTTTCATATAACTTATTTAGTTTCTTTAGAGGAATAAGGATATCGATCAAAAATAATGAAATAGTATCCTCTTTGGTACTTCTCAGCATGTACCTATCATCATAAATAATGCATTTTATTTGTTTTTCCCCCATAAATGTAGATATATTTCGTTTATGAATGTACCTGAATGTGACACTGTCACCAGGAATCTAACAATCGTGTTAGTTGATGTGCAGAAAGGGTATTTATGCGCACAAAAAAAAATGTTACTTTTTAATCTTATGGGAGATGAAAATGCGTTTTGAGAAAGATGTGCCTTTAAGTACCTTTAAGATTTTCGATAACATCACCTAACCAAACAATGAGAAAAAACAAAAGCAAGAATATGAGCATGAAAAGACAAGCATAAAGGTACTTTGTTTTAAATAGCAAAATTTATTCAGTACAGGTATTTCCTTATGATAAAAGATTACATTATTTTATTTTTCACTAAATTTCTTAGGAATCCATGAGTTATGTTTAGATGAAAACCCCAGCCATTTAACGAACATATGATTCTTTTTCGTTTGAAGTACTTTTTCAATTAGATACGTGTCGGGGAAATTTGTTTTTTGTAGTTCTAGTTCATAGAATCCACCCTTAATGGGGTTACCTTCATAATCTTCTATTAGATATGTGACAGGATTTGTATGTTGCACCTTAATTATTTTGAAGATTTCCGTTGTCCAGTTTGGTGTGTATCCTTTATCAAATATATGTTTGTATTTACTTATTCTCACAAAGTCTCCGACTTTGAATTTTGGGGGAATATGAATTTTTATCTGATTATATACTGTTGAAAGCAATTGTTTTTCATTTGAAGCATTAACTTCTGATGGTTTAATTTTGATTGTTCGATGTATAGAACTATTATATTTTGTAGTAAGTTTATCTATTATACCAATCCAACGATATGAACCGCTTGCGCTGAATTCCTTCCACATGAGTGTTTTCAAGGTGCGATTAAATCTCTCAACAATCGATGCCTTGAGGCAGGTAAATGTGGAATAATGATTGATATTATGCTGCTTCATGAGACTTTGAAAACTGGTGTTGAAAAATTCTTTTCCATCATCTGTTTGTAAGTTTTTGGGGATACGTGCATCTTTGTTGAGAATATTTTGCAAAGCAATGGTGACATTGTGTCCTGTTTTGTTTTTAATAGGAACTGCCCAAGCAAACTTAGAAAATGCATCAATCACTGTGAGAAGGTATCGAAAATTGTCATTTTCGTTTGAATAGATACCCATCTCAACTAGATCAGCTTGCCATAAATCATCTAACCCCTTAATAATAACTCGCCTTTTTTTAAAATTCCTGCGAGCAGGCTTATGTAGTTCATTGACAACATCTCTTTTAGTCATCTTTTTAAAGACTGATTGAAAAAAAAAAACATTTCATTCTTATCTGTGTTTATTTTTGTAATCTTTTATATAGTAACATAATTTTTTTAATTCTTAATAATTTATTTTCAAGTATATAGCAAGCACATGTGTCTGGTCCTTCTTTGCATAAATTTGAAGACCATGGACAGTTGATAAAATGACATCCGTAAGCAGACTCTGTCGAAGACACACCTTCAAATTGCTTCAAAAAACATATAGTGTTAAGAAATTCCGCATAATGTTCCTCTAATAAGGTATTCTGATTATGTTTAAGGAGATTTAAGATATCATGAATTATCAAAGTATAATCTATGTCGGACATGTTGGATGTAATGTGTGTTGACACTTTGGAGTCTTTAAATAAACTGATTTTATTTTCCAGTTGTTGGATCGGTTACTATAATATAAGCATTATTTGATACAAGCTGTTGTCGTATTTGATGGATTTCTTTTTGAAAGTTTCGCTTTATTTGTTCAATTTTTTCATCGACATAGGTTTTGGAAGTAGCATCTGCCTCATCTTGTGGTTCATGAATATTTTGTAATCTTTTAAATTGTAAATCATAATCTCCAGCCTCTGTTTTAAAGAATCCCTCACCAGGTGGCCCTGGTAGCCCCCGTTTTCCCTGCAATCCTCTCGGCCCTATCCTTAATCTGGCTCTATCGGAAAACCGACCAAATTTGTCTTTACTCATTTTTTTTTTTTTTATTCAATTATGTCATTCTCTTTTAATTCTTCAACAATTGAGACTATTTCATTTGAATGATTATTATTCCCTGCTTGTTGTGATCCAATTAAAAGCCTTAATCGATCTACAAGCTCATTCGGATCATCCCAATATATAAAGTCTTTCTTTATGTTTGATAATTGCATTAATCCACTTCCGATTGAAGGTGAGGTATTTCCAAATAAATGTTTTATAATATTATATTTATGACCACGATTACCTCTTATTTGCTTCTCTGAATCATAGGAGAGTCTATGTGAGTTGGTATCGGATAATATCGTTTTGTAATTGTTTAAATCTTCACTATTGTAGATTTTTTCATTTGGTCTTTTCATAAATATGAGCTCATATAATCCATGTGTCCCCTTATAATTCTTATTTTTTATTTGTATATCATTTCCTTGAACGTAAAATTCACCATTTCCAATGTATAACTTTTCATTTTTCACATATATACCATACAAATAGTCAATTGAGTTGGAATTGCTTAGAAATAAATTTAAATACTTTTTTGGAATATCGGAAAATTCTTCCTGTAACAATTGATCTGCAAACTTACGATGATTAATGCGTAGACTTTTTCTATTTCTTGATGTTTCTTTATGGGTTTTTGGAGTACTGTTATTGCAAAGGGAAATGGGGTAACTAGTGGAGGGTGATGGTGTTATAAAATCTTCTTCTTTATGTAAGGGTTTTATTTTCTTTGAAGAACTTTGAAAAATATTTTGCTCGTATTCTTCCTTCTGCTTTGAATAATTGGAGTTTTCAACTAATTTATTTAGTGGAGTAGAAATTGGTTTTAAAGCGTCCTCTAGTTGAGTTTCGTAAGCTTCTCTACCACGTTTAAGGGCTTTGTATTTTGTTCGTAGCGCGTCGGTGGTTTTAATAAGTTCTTTTTTAAGTTTCACATCTATATTCATCATAGTTATTTGGTTGCTTTTTTATAAAAACAATCCGTAAATAAGTTTCGTATATTTCGAAATAATCGAATTAATGGACTAAAGCTAAGGAAGATATTGCAAGTCCTTGTCTTCATTGATGAACTTTGATCAATGAACTGTGTAAATCGATTTTTAATTGAAGTATTTTGTTCAGTAAACTGTACCGAAGTATTCTCATAGAACATTTCTATACATATGACGTAAAATGATAATGTGATATGTTTTATAGGGAAAAGGGATAAACCCGCTGTTTATTCAAACTGGTCCTTATTGCTCCAAATTCTGGACCGCTTTCCAAACCGCTTCGAACCGCTTTGAACCGCTCTTGAACCGCTTTTCGAACCGCTACGAACCGCTCCGAACCGCTTTTCGAACCGCTACGAACCGCTCCGAACAGCTCTTGAACCGCTCCGAACCGCTTTTCGAACCGCTACGAACCGCTCCGAACCACTCCGAACCGCTTTTCGAACCGCTACGAACCGCTCCGAACCGCTTTTCGAACCGCTACGAACCGCTCCGAACCGCTTTTCGAACCGCTCCGAACCGCTCCGAACCGCTTTTCGAACCGCTACGAACCGCTCCGAACCGCTTTTCGAACCGCTACGAACCGCTCCGAACCGCTCTTGAACCGCTTCGAACCGCTCTTAAACCGCTCCAAACCGCTCTTGAACCGCTCCGAACCGCTCTTAAACCGCTCCGAACCGCTTTTCGAACCGCTATGAACCGCTTAAAACTGGTTTTCGTTGAAAATATCTAATCGAAACATTATTTACAATGTATTCATTTTAAGAAAACAATCGAAGCCTTTTCTATAACGACCTTTATTCAGAGGCGCATCTTTATCAATTACTAAAAAGCCATGTTCAATGTTCCAACATTCTACACATACTTTTTGAAATGTTGAGAATGACATATCTGAATTAACATGATCATTATAAATGTGTTTTAAATTCATATCATCTTGTTTGAAGACAATAAGAAAATTTGCATTGTCTCTAATTAAGTGTTTGGGTATCCTGGTGTAAGTTTGACATAGATAAAAACTATCAATATTATGATGTCGCCCCATGCTAAAGTATGTTCGAATAGTGTCTTGTTTTTCACAGGCAATGTCATCGAATATAAATACAGAATTGGGTTTAGCTTCTTCAGGTGGTATAACTTCACTGTTATTGGAAAAAGTAAAGAAACCCATATTTTTTATTGGTTGTACTGCTCTTCGTAGAAACTCATATTTTGGTTGTTGTAAAGATTTGGAATAAATATATATATTTTCAAATTTCAACCCATTTGGATGTTGTAGCAAAGTCATCATAGCATTAGTTTTTCCACAATTTGATGGACCTGTAATTAAACCTCTTATACTATTGGGCAATAATTGGCTATGCTTTTTTGTTTCAGTTCTTTTAATCAAATCCTTGTTTTCTATTGGAAGCTGATGTTGTTGTTTTATGAACCGCATGCTGATAAAAACTAAAAGCTTTCCCCATATATATCAGGGTTTTATTGAAAAAATGTCATAACATTATTAGTTACCTTGGCGTATTGTTGATACTAAACAAATATAAAATGATTGATTTTTCTCAAAAACCTAATAGTCAACGAACAATTGTGAAGGGAACAGGTTTAATAAATTCTGTAATCAACAAACTACCTTTTGAACTTCATCTGCCTGGTTACCAATACTGTGGGCCTGGAACAAAATTACAAGAACGTTTAGCTAGAGGCGATCCAGATGTTAATATTCTTGATCAAGCCTGCAAAGAACACGATATTTCTTATTCTAAATTAAAAAATACACCTGACCGACATAAGAGATCTAGAAGAAAAGAAGCGCCATAATCAGAAAATGGAATCTATTGCAATGGGTAATGGATTACATCTAAGACCATATAAGAAAGGCCTTGGATTATTTTTACATTCGCAACCAAAAAACTTTTAGATTCGCTACCCAAACGTGCATTAAATGAATTAGATATATCTAATTTTGTAAAAAAAACTATTCCTCATTTTCGTGGTGTTTTTATGCGAGATAATTTACCCAAGTATAAGCCATGGAAAAATGAATGTGGAATCGTTAATCTAGATTCTTTAATAGGACCAGGAACACATTGGGTAGCATATTGTAAAAAAGGCAAACTAATTGAATATTTTGATAGTTTTGGGAATCTTCAGCCTCCAATTGAAATAATTAATTATTTAGGTAAAAATATAAAATACAATTATTTTAAGTACCAAGATTATAATACATTTAATTGTGGTCATTTATGTTTAAAATTCTTATATGATTCTTACTTCTTATAAATAAATAAAGATTATTTAAAAAAAAAATGTTCATTGCTTTTCTTACCGTCATGGCATTAACACTTACATTAAGTGGGGATACTTCAAATCTATCAGCCGAATATTTCCCCCCATTAAACCTGGATGGAGACTACGTTTGTGGCCTAATTGATTTTCAAACATATAATTCAATTCCAAATGTGGATAAACGAAATAATTTGTTTCATATAGGTGACCAAGAAATTGAAATCCCAGTGGGGTCCTATGAAATAGATGATATTGCGTTCTTGATTTCTAAAACATTGTTAATGCAAAATTCTGTTGCTGCAGTGAGTATAGAAGCAAACAATAATACATTAAAAGCAGAAGTTAAAAGTAATGAGATAATATATTTCAATAGACCTAGATCTGTTGGAAAATTATTAGGTTTTGGTAATCGTGTACTTGAACCAGGTAGAACTCATCTGTCAAATATGGCGGTTGACATTAATAAGGTAAACGTCATCAGAGTTGAGTGTAACATAATTGTTGGTTCCTATTTAAATAACACTCCTGTACACACGATTCATGAATTTTCACCAGAAGCAGGAGCGGGGTATAAAATCATAGAAGTTCCGAAAAATGTCATCTATTTACCTGTGAACGTCAAACAAATAACTTCTCTATCATTGAAACTTGTTGATCAAGACGGGGATCTAATAAATTTTAGGGGAGAAACAATAACCATTCGAATGCATTTAAAACCGAAATCAACGTAATGCTTCTCTATAATTATATATCTAGCGTCAAAGGTGATCATTCAATTAGTTGTAAAAAGACATCAAAGCAATCAAGACCCAGATTGTCTATAGAAAATAAAGCATTTCTGCTATCACTAGGATTTGTATTGAAATAAAAAAAAAATGAGCGAGATTTTAAATATAGGTCACGCGCCTAACTATGATAATAGTATAACAAAGTTTGAGTACCATAGTTATTCGCCCTTTCTTCAATCCTTCAATACCAGTGATGAAATACGCATCCCTATACAGCAGCAGGATTTGTGCATTTTACCCAGCGAAAGTTTCATTTATGTAGAAGGAAGTCTAACAAAAGCAGATGGAGGAGTTTCTTCCACAGCAAAACTATGTAACAATGCTATATTATTTCTTTTTGAGGAAATACACTATGAACTCAATGGTGTCGATATTGAAAACAATAAAAATGTTGGTATTACAACATTATTAAAAAATTTAATATCCTTAAATGAGAATGAAAGCAAAAGTTTGGAAAATTCTTCTTGGACGGGAAAGAATAACCTTACACTGCCATCGGGTACTTTTAACTTTTGCATTCCATTGAAAAATATTTTAGGATTTGCTGAAGATTATAAAAAAATTATTATAAATGCAAGACATGAATTGATTTTAATTCGCACTCGAACTGATGAAAATGCCTATATTAATACGGAAAATGAAGATTTAAAATTGTCAATCCATAAACTACAATGGAGAATTCCACACATCACCTTATCTGATACCAGCAAATTATTACTATTGAAACAAATTCAATCGAAACCAATTCAAATGCATTTCAGAAATTGGGAAATGTATGAATACCCTACTCTACCCACTAACACTGATCACGTATGGACAGTCAAAACATCAACTCAACTTGAAAAACCTAGATATATTATAATTGCACTACAAACAGCACGAAAAAACCATACAGATAAAGATGCTAGTAAATTCGATCATTGTGACGTAAGCAATGTGAAAGTATATTTAAACTCAGAATCATATCCTCGCGAAGATTTAAATTTGAAATTTAAGCTAAACCAATATGCCGTTCTCTATGATATGTACAGTAAATTTCAACAATATTACCATCAGAAACCATCACTACCACTCTTATCCCCACAAGAATTTAAAGAAATTGCTCCAATTATGGTAATTGATTGCTCTCGTCAAAATGAATCAGTTAAAACTGGACCTGTCGATGTCAGAATTGAACTCAAAACATGCACACCTGTTCCAGATCTAACAACAATGTACTGTCTTATTCTTCACGATCGTATAATTGAATACAATCCAATGACAGGAGAAGTCCAGAAACTTGTCTAGCAGTTGACTAAATTCGATTGATCTGAGCACATCATAATAATTTATTACAATCACCACAATGAACAACTGTTATTTTGTAGACTTTCAAGGCTTTAAAGGAATAAATAATACGTTTATTTTGAAGGAAGTAGCTCTTTATCACAATGAACATCACCATCATTTCATTGTTACTCCTCCATTTCATTTTAACCAACTGCCAGCCTTTTTAAGAAATCAGGTATACTGGATATATCAAAACCATCATGGGTTAGCCTGGGATGGAGGATACACAGATTTTCAGGATGTAAAGACATATTTTCAGCAGGAGGTGCAAAATGGAGTTGTTTACATCAAGGGAACAGAAAAATCACACTGGTTTAAGAAATTTCTTAATAATAAATGTGTTGAAGTTGTTAACATTGAAGATATCTACACATGCCCAAATTTTAAGAAACTTAAAACTACTTATCCTGATCAAATAAAATGTGTCTTCCATAAAAAATGCTGTGCTCTTCAAAATGTATACCTTTTAAAAGAGTTCATAAATGAAGCTAAAAATTAATAAAATATTTCTTTTTACTCAATAAAAAATAAAACAAAAACATGCGTGTATCGTATATATTTCGAATTTTATGTTTTTATTTTCCCAAAAGGCTAAAGAATGAAGGGAGCACATTAATTTTGTTTAGAAAATTGCCTTTTGAATCCATACGGCAAGGAGCTGTAATCGCTAAGATTTGGGTTTATAAGATTTGGTCTCTGCTACAGTCACAACCTGATGCCCTTGCGTTCGTCGAATATTATTCAAATAAAATTTGACCCATAGTTTACGTATCCTTCATTATGATTTACCCCTTGTTTCATTTGCTATTATCATGTTGTACCTATTGTATTTTCATTTTTTTTTTTCACCATTGTTTATGACTTAGAAATGATTGCAACAAAACATTTCGTATTTAAGTAACCTACAGTCAATTCAATATTTTCTAGAATAACTCAGGAATGTTTGTGTTTAAAATTCAACACGAGAGTATTGAATAACTATTTGAACATAGTGTTCCTTCCGGTCAATTTACCCTCACAATACAGTTCAATTCCTGGTCACAGTGACACATTCAAACAAAAAAAAATAAAATGCATTATTTATGATGATGGCTACATCCTGAGATGTAACAGGATACTTTTTCTTTATTTACGATCGATCTTCAACTCTACGCACAAATACAATTTTGTCTCTAAATGCATCCTCACTCCCTTAAAATTCTATAAATAAATGTATTTTTTCTACCAACGCACAAGTTAGTTTTTTCACAACTAACCCAACAGCACAGCACAGCCATGATACCCAAACACACACATTCTTTCTCAAAATGCATTTTCATCCCTCATAAGATTAAAAAAGTAACTTTGTTTGTACGCATAAATACACATTCTACACATCAAACTACAACTACCTCGATAGCCTAGTGGAACTGTCACACAACCGACAATCCATAGGTACCTAGTTCAATCCTCAGCCTTCAGAAGAAAAACTTTTTTTTTTTTAATTCTAATTCTCCACCACGACGCACGGAACAGCTAACATTTTTTTTTTTTTTTTTTTTAACTAAAACCTACCCAAATATCCAAATGCTCCTTTTTCTAATCTCCCTCAGCCTACCTATGCAATACAATTTTTAACCACATCAGCTCAGTGAAACAGCACAGCCATGATACCCAAACACACACATTCTTTCTCAAAATGCATTTTCATCCCTCGTTAGACTAAAAAAGTAACTTCGTTTGTACGCATAAGTACACATTCTACACATCAACCTACAACTACCTCGATAGCCTAGTGGAACTGTCACACAACCGACAATCCATAGGTTCACGGTTCAAACCTCAACCTCCACCAAAAAACATTTTTTAAATTCTAACTTTCTCATCTCGACGGCGGCGGCGGCGGGCGGTGCGGCGGCACTCTCAAACAAAAAACAGCGGCTGCAATAACCTCAAACAAAAGCGGCACACGCCGCAACCTCAAACAAAAAACATCGCCCGCGGCCACATCAAACAAAAGCGGCACACGCCGCAACCTCAAACAAACACCGAAAACACATTAAAAACACATTAGCGGTGACCTCAAACAAGTTAATGGGCATCCGCATCCACAAAATTTTCCCACGGTTTAGTCCCCCAATCACTACTGCCGTTTTTCAAAAAAAAAAATGCACGACTGGGTCGCACGTAGCAAGTATCTTGCAGATAAAGTTACTATTTATGCTAAGCCTTTTTAATTAAATGCAGTTTTAGAAAAAAAAAATTAAAAAAGCATAAAATTCAATTTTCAAATGACTAAAACAGCTTCTTAAATGAATTTAATCTCAAAACAAAGTATGCAATTTCATTTCTTCTATAATGATACATTTTTAGAAAAAAAAATTGAAAATCGTTTGAGCCGTTTTTTAAAAAAAATATTTTTTCCATATGAAATTTAGCAAGGACTTTTATAAAAAAAAATTGGTACGCCATTTTTAACATATTATTTATCAACATCTAAAAACTAAAATTTGAAAAAAAATATTGAATAGTTTTCGAAAAAATGATTTTTCAAAAAAAAAAATTTCAAACTTTTTTTAAAAATCCAAAAAAAATATTTTCGAAATTTTTTTTACTAAATATTATTACGGCAACTTAAAAGCATCCATATAAAAAAATAGTTGAAACTGATTGAGTCATGAAGGAGAAAATTAGAATTTAAAAAACGGTTCTATGGCAGGTACCGTTAATAACGGTTTTTGAAAAAAATGGTTCTCATTTAAAGATAGACCTTACCTAAAGAAATGACTATGATTTTTTTAATCAAAATCGTATTCATCGTTTTTGAGAAAAATGAGTTTTTCTAAAACCGGTATATGACAGGTACCGTTATTTGGGGTCGAAAAAAAAAATCAAAAAAACGTCTGGGGATATTCTTCAAAAAACGCCACATACCAAGTTTGAAGTAAATCGAACCATCCGTTTAGGCTGTGGTCTCTGATACATACATACAGACAGACAGACAGATAGGCAGACAGACAGAATTGTCGGACCCACTTTTTTCTCATTCTCTATCATCGTAATGTCATGTTTGATTGTTATCTCAACTTTTTTTTTTGTACGAATGCATAACTTGATATAGGTACTCATATCGCAAGTAAAAAAAGGTTAAGGTTTAGGTTAGGTTATGTGGGCTGACAGTTGATATTGTTACCGTCACACTTAGATCAATGTAGATCCCTTGTGATACCCTGAAGTATTGTAACTTCATGAAAAAAGTGTTAACCTATGAAAGCTATGGTTGTTCGAGCCATTTGGAGGACTTGATAAAGTTCAGTAGGCTATTGCCTGAGAGTTCCGATAGTTCTTCTAATTCATTAAAGAAGTAGTTTCCTAAGAATTTTTTCCTAGTGCGACAGAGTGCTGGGCAATGACAGAGGAAGTGAACAGTGTTTTCCTGTTCGTCCTCATTACCGCAGCCTCTGCATAGGTCATCCGTACAAAGCCCCATTTTCTTTTTGTGGTATCCTAGTAGATTATGACCCGTTAAGACGCCTATTAGGGATCTTAAAGAAGGCTTACTGAGTAGTAAGATCTTATTTGATTTTTTCTCGTCGAAGTTCGGCCATAGTTTCCTGGTGTGACCGCAGGTTTCTAGGAGGTTCCATCTATCGTTGGTTTTTTGTGAAATCTTGTTGACGATATTTCGCTTTATTTCACATTGTGGGATTCTAATGTTAAGGTCTATGAGAGAGGGATCAAGTTAAGGTTTGCTTTTTCGTACTTTTTTGGAATAATATTTTATTTTTAAAAGAACTTTCAGAAATAAAAACTGAATGTGTAGATGAGAATCGAATCTACAAATACTTTCAACACTTTTTTTCTGTTGCCTTTGACCCCTTATGACGGACCTAGTGGTCATCAGAAAAATTCACCCCAAAACCAATCTGTATACCAAACCAAAAATCAGAGTATTATAATTTGTTTCCTTGATAACAACTATACTTCCTGGGCTATTAACTTACATAAAATCAGTTCAATTCGAACACACTTAGGTAATTCTATTTTAAGGTATACTCAGGACGACTGGAATTAATATAATGTCCATAAATTACAAGCTTTCAAGTCATTTACCCAAATGTTGTTTCAATCATAACAAGTTTCATCAAAATCATTAAAAAATAAACTCAGTATTAATACTTATACTCGCATTATTTGATAAATGCACAAAAAACAGGACCGGTTCAAGTCCAATTTGCCACAAATAACATTTCTAGAATTCAAATGAAAATGTGATTTATTTTTAAAAGTTTCAACTATTGTCTCAAGATAAAGCTAACTTTCCGTTTGTATTTAAGGTTTAGGTATACGTTATAAAAAATGTTGTTTTCGATTGGACGTCCAAAAGAGTCCGAAAGCATGCAAAAGTCTTCTGAAACTGTTTAGTTGTGTCATTATGTGTCATTTTTGTGGCAATAAAACAGTTTCAGAAGACTTCTGGACTCTTCTGGACCTCCAATCGAAGTGTTCTAAGTAACTTGAAACCTAAAGTAATTTTGTGGGCCTTGTTCAATGGTACATTTTGCACAAATGGCTTATCCAGCCCATAATTTATAAAAGTTTTGGTGTTTTTAATCTTCCTTTTGTTCCTTCTTAAACCATAATAAATACAATATTTTCCAAATTGAGTTCGATCTCCGATATAGGATTGCATCAGTCTCGCGATGTATTCGTTTCCGGTGGTTTCGTTGCTCATAACAATATTAAGTTTCTCATATGCCGCTGAACGTATTATCGAACTCCGAAATGGTCAGTTGCAAGGTTCATTGATTGAAAAGTACTATTCCTTCACAAATGTCCGTTACGCAGAGCCTGCGGTACGTTTGGAACCATCCAAACCTTATAATACCAATTGGAAGGGTATTCAAAATGCAACTGGTGAAATGCTTCAATGCATTCAATTTGAAAGAATGGCAAATGTTTCCAATGGACAGGAAGACTGCCTATTCTTGAACATATTCACTCCGCAAAAAACAAAAAACAATAATGTTTTGCCAGTGTTTGTTTATATTCATGGTGGAGCCTTTATGTTTGGTGGTGCAGCATTATATTCTCCCAAAACCATAATGGACGAAGGTGGAATGGTGGTAGTATCAATTAACTATCGTGTTGGCCCATTAGGCTTCCTGTCAGCTGAAAATGAAGGAATTCATGGAAACTTGGGATTAAAAGACCAGCAATTGGCTCTTCGATGGATCAAACAGAATATTTATCTTTTTGGAGGAGATTCTGAGAAAATTCTTCTGACCGGACAATCAGCTGGAGGTGCATCAGTTCATTTGCATATGCTCAAAAAAGAAACTGAAAATCTAGTATCAGCAGCTGCATCGATAAGTGGAACTGCTTTAAATCCTTGGGTAATGCAGAAAGATGCCAAGGAAAAAACCCAAACTTTTGCAGCGAACTTGAATTGTTCATTGAATAGAGGGGAGTTGAAATCATGTTTGCAGAAACAATCTATTGAAGAAATATTCGCAGCTGTATTGAAAATGCTCAAGTTTTTGGACAATCCCTTTAATTTATTTGGACTTATTGTTGAGAAAGAAGATACACCTGGTGCATTTCTGACCACAGAGCCACGAAGTCTTATCGAAAGAGGTGAGATTGCCAATGTCCCATACATGATAACAATGACTACTGAAGAGGGGGCTTACAATGCTGGTTCCTTATTGGGAAAGAATGCAAATGGGGAGGATTATATTGATGAACTAAATGAACGCTGGTTTGAATTGGCACCATATTTACTCTTCTACTACAATCAGCCATGTGAAGAATGTAAGCAAAAGTTGTCGCAGAGTCTCAAGGAGATGTATCTGGGCAAAGAGCGATTCTCCCGCAAGAATTATTTCGAGGTGCAAAAAATGTTCACTGATGTGGTTTTCATGAATGACATCTTAGAAACTATAAAGCTTCATAGAATGTTTGGACCAAAGCCAATTTACGGATACGTCTATGGGAATTCTCATAATTATGGTGTAGGCAACTTTTTGGCAAATAGTTTAGAATTTGAATTTGGAGCAACTCATGGCGATGATGAGTCACTTTTTCTTCCATTTACATTCAGTACAAACTATACTAGCAAACCCAATGATATGGAAATTTCCAAGCATTTTATAAAAATGTTTAAATCATTTGTGTTGGAGGGGTAAGTTTTGATTTCACATTTTAATAATTAAAAATTGTTTATTTAATATTTTTATTTAAAATTTAAGGATTCCTCGATACAAAAATACTTGTTTACCGGCCAATGGAAATACTTTGGAACCAATGCAGTTCTTGCAAATATTTGAGAATAAATATTGTGTGGGGCCATGGACGAGCTATAATAATAATCAGAAGTGTCAACAGGACAATGTATGTTTTAGTTATTGAAATGCTTAAGTTTAAATGACACGATTTGTGTATACAAAATTTTTTTGGTATCATTGTTATAAAAATACACAATACCACCTGAACAAAAATTCGGATACTACCAAATGATACACAAATCGTGTGTGTATATCATTTGCTGTCATTTAATTTCTCATTCAGATGGTTTGGGCATTTTTATAGCAAAGATACACAATTTTGTGTGCTTACACAAATTGTGTGACACTAGTTAGCTCATATTTGTTTTGTAAAAACAATAGTTTAAGAGCCAACAGCAAATTTTGGGAGTGGATGTATAACCAAAATCTGAGTATGCAGTTTTATAGGTATACCTACCCGTCCTGATTTCAAATTCAAAAGTCTGGCAGGTTTGGTTTTCAGCCTTCTGTTGTTTTAGGATGGTTGAAAAGCGTGATAATTCCAAGTCATCTCAGAAACCCAAATCCACATCAATTGAAATTTTTAATATTGAAACTGATGTTCTGTGCTTTTTCCAAAATCTGGTGACCTCAATCGTGAAGATCTGATTATTAAAACTCAAGAAATAAGCTTTTAAAGACACACAATATATCAGGTCTTTTTTTGGAGAGTTTTCAGATTAGAAAAACAAACAAAAAAACTGCATACTCAGATTTTGGTTATACCTCCACTCCCAAAATTTGTTGTCGGCTGTTGGTCTAAAATAAATAAATTAAAATAAAAAAAAATAAAATTAGAAAAAAAAATTATTAAAAAAAAAAAGAATAACACCACTTAGGGTGGAATTCATAGTCGTCCCTCAAGTCAAAATTTGTCTTGACTCTACGCTTGAGGAGGCTTTTGGACACTTGAGCTATTCATAATCGAACTTGTGTGAAAATGCTTACGTCTTCCCTTTCCTTTGATACGTTAAACAGCCTTCAAAGTTCCTGAGAGTTGAATGGCATTGATGGAAATTATTCAATTCTCAGGAAGCTTGAGGGCTCTTCGAAGCATATTTACGCTCAAATGGTGACCTATTTATAGGACTGGTACTGGTCCTAGCGCTAGTACTTTGTGAAAAAATCGACTGTTATAGTTATTTTTTAATTGATTAAATAAAAATGTGATTGTAGAAAAGAGCTCTGCGTAAACCGTTTTAACGAAAAAAATTCACATTTTTAACTGTACACCAAAAACAATTATTTGGTTATTCATTGCATTCTAATGCTTACACAGTCATTTTTTGTTGGTAGCTTAAGAAAATTATTTTTTCAGAACTTTCCACTTCTAAATTCGGTTTTTCTGGACTACAGAGAATATATTGGACAACTCAAAATGTTCACATTGCAATACCTTCGAGTTTAAAAAAGATTTAAAAGATTTAGATAGATAAAATGCAGTTATTTCACATCTAATTAACAATTTTATAATAAATTATTTGCCAGTATGGAAATTCGACGTTACATGTGGCAAAAAAAACTGGGTTTTGACATGTGCTAGAGTATCTTTGACCTCATATTCGAGTTCAGCGAGCCAAAATCTATAAGAAAAGTATATTTTGGTTCCACAGAAACGTTTCGATCTTGCCCAACGAATGCACTCAGGATAATGTTGCATTTACTACCTCTTGACTTACACATTCCTAAAGTTTTTAGGGTCCTGCAGCGCTTTAAGACTAAAGGAATCAAATTGTTGGACAACCAAGCATAACTGCTGTACACCTAATTTGCTTCTTTGAGCTTTACTAGGAATTTTAAAGCCATATTCCTATCAAGTAAAGAATGGGACAATGGCATCGTGACAAGAGAGACTGATGGCTTGAAGATGGAGTGGTGCGTGTATCTTCTCTGAACGTTTCCAAGTCTTATCGGCTTCCCAATTTTGCCAGTGTTTTTCAAACAGGGGTACTAGAAATTAGGGAAGTATGTATTTAGTATGCTTCAACTAAATCTAGACCATAATACAAATGAAGCTATCATGATGGATAGTAAAGCAGCCATTAAAGCCATCTATTCGGCTAAGACGACGTCCTCTAAATTGGTCCAGCAATGCCGGCAAAGATCGGCACTTCATAACTCGCTTGAAGAAGTAGCCAATATTCCTCAAGGAGTTGTGAAGGGCAATATTTTTATCATTTATCCTAACGGAATCAAATCGCAGATGGAGCGAACTAACAAACGACCTGATATGCAGGCCCAGGCAAAACATAGCCATATTTAAGAACCTTCTTGAGAAGGAAACGGTTTTTCACCTTCTCTGTTAGTGTCCTGCTCTTGCCAGAACAAGAACGTAACTATACTTGGAAAAGCATTCTATCAAATTCTTGTTGAACTTTCCGATTTAAATATCCAAGACCTGATCTCTTTTCTTACCGCTTCGAAATGGCTATGGGGCTTACTTCAGCCGTTTATGAATCGGTCTTTTTTAGAACCCATTGAAGATTGAAGAGTCGGTGGGATGATCACTAAGCGAGATAGTTTTCTCATACCATCACCAGTTAACGAGCTCAGAGTCTAGGCAGTGTAGATGATCATAGGGTGATTTAACATTCCCAGGAGGTGAGTGGCCTTATATCAGTTCAGCAGCAAACCACAAAGATCCCAAATCAAAGAATATGTCCGGTCACTTAAACGCTATCCCCTTTGAGCAAACAATAACATCCTTGCACAATCGATAGGTTTACACGAGTATATCATAACGGCGCAACCCAGTGCTAATTGTGTCATCAAGCCAGGTGCTCGTGACAGCCATTCCTACCTACCTACCCTATATTTTGGTTTCAAGGTGATTCTCGCTGCAAACCAGTGCTATCAATCCACTGGCAGTGGAAAATTCCCAAGAAAATCGCAAAACAGAACAGATTCTCTAAACATTTTTATAGGATATCCTATTTCCGGTTGCGGTTGAATTCCCGAAAAGCTAAAAAAAGTAAAAAGCAACCAAAATAAAAACAAAAACAATCCAAAGACCGTAAATTACGAACAGTTTTACACACAATTTAATTTTTTTTTTTATTTCTAACATTAATTTGTTTTTGTTGTTTTTTTTTTTCATTTCTTTTTTGTTGTTGTTTTTATCTTTACTTAAAAGTCTACAAAAATTCTCCCTAGATAAAAATATCGTTTATTTTTGTTTTGTTTTGTTTTTTTTTACTTAAAATATTTTTATCTTTTTTAATCTTTGATTGAATCACTACCATTGATCGTATTTATTTATAATTAATCTTAAGTTATAATTATTTTTTGTAAAAGATAAAAATTAAAATAAAAACATTTTTAAAATGAAACAATAATTGGAATAAAAAATGGTTCAACTATTTAAGCTTATGGAACTATTTAAAAAAAAAAATTAAATAAAATCTACTACGCGTTGTTTATGGTAACCCGCAATGAAAAACACCCTCGTCTTCGTCTTACTTGTGGTCCATCCCAGTGACCAGCAGAGTTAGACTGGGAAGACTTGTAAAACTTAGAAAACAACAAATTAAAAATTGACTGGTTAGCAGTTGTATCCTTTTGTTTGGAAGAAACTTAAATGTACAACAAAGAGAAAGAAGCATAAATCGAGGAAAAAGTAAAACAAAAAAAAAAAAAACACAAGGATCCAAGCTCGGTATGGCATGGACGCATGGATAGAGACGCAGAACCGTGCATTGAGTGAATGATAGCTGGAGAGCAGGAGATTTGGGGGCGGCTGCTACTTAATCAGCCGCTCCGGGTTGCTGTTCCAACGCCTCCAGCTCTTTGAGGTAACCTTTTTTTCTTTTTACCTTGTCCATTTGGTCCTTTTCGGGTTTCTTAAGATCGCCAGCTTTCAATTTGGCTTCGATGGCTTCGATTTCACGGATTTTCTTCTTTAGTTTCTTTATTTTTTTGCTCAGTTCCAACTGTGGATCTTCGAGCTCCACACTATTGAGATCTTTGGTAATGGACTCGACTGTTGCAGAGGCATTTGTGCCAACAGAAGGAACTGCTGTTGGTGCTGAATTTGTACTTACAGATGATGATGATGACTTCTTGTTGTTGGTGTTCTCCTTGGAGTTTGGTGCTATCAAATTGGGTGCGCTAGTAGAGTTCTTTGGCAAGACAAGCAATCCGGCTTTCTTCTTCTTCGCTTTTTCCTTCTTGGTTGGTGGAGCTGGAGCAGGCATGCCCACTGGACGGTCAGACTTTCGATTTGCTGCCTGCCTGCCTTTGCTCTCGTAGAGTGGCACCTCTTCCTGTGGGACGTAACCTTCTTTGACGCGACGCGCCTTGCGCCATGTGCCATCTGGTCGCTGAGTGGCAGGAATAAATTTTCCTGCAAAATTATAACAATAAACAATTTGATTTTAGTTGTAAATGCTTTGATGGTTTTGCATTGAAAATTTTATTGAATTCCAGGGGTTGACCTTTTAAGCGCGCATATATTTTTTTGCGGCAAAAATAAAATGTGTGCAAAAAAATGTTGGTTATTTCTCACCTTCATCATCTGTCACATAGGTGGTCATGTTACAGCGAGAGATAAATGTTGAATTGGAATTTTTTGATTTTATTCAATGGCAGGGAAGTTGAATGGAGTTTATATTAATTCTTTATTTGGAATTGTTGCAAAATTTATTTATAGTTTTGAAATTGAATTGAAAACAAATGATGTCGTACAGTGTTGTTGGTTTAACAAAAAAAAAACAAGGAAGCAAGAATTAAATGTCAAACAAATGACAGCCAGTCATTTTTTTTTTTTTGTATTTCGTTTTCAAGTGTTTCGTTGTTTAATTCTCAATTGTGAATGAATCGTAAGATTCAATAGTGATGCCAATATGTTTTTTTTAAATAATTCACAATATGAAATTACTCATGCAACCATGGTATATGTGGTAAAACTGGTAAATGTGCTACTTTGCCCCGTTTACCAAGAGTTTACAAGGTCGCACGAATACCCCTAATACATTTTTCGTAAATTGCCTATTAGTGCGCCGCTGCTTTTGAGAAACGTAATTTTTTGTTCGTCCCCAACGAATTTCTTAAAATATTCATGTAGAATTTCACAAATGCAAAACAAAAATAAAACAAAATGAAAATTGAAAATTACACAGTCTTGCCATAATAAGTTAATGAAAATAAACTTTTACTATTAAATGAATACAAAACCATACAAATTTATGCTATAACCGGGGGCTGAATCGTTGCATACGAAAACGAGCGAACGTAAACGTATTTGCTATTTTTCTATTGTCTCTCTATCTCTTTGTGCAGATTATATTGAGAAAGTGTTGTCTCTATCAATTTTCCCATTTTCTTTGACAGCTCATTTGCGGGTAACAGTCACCACTTTTACAAAACCAGACAGTTGTGAGGTTAGAAGGAAAATAAAATCGGGTGTTTTGATAAATTTGTTTATGAAATTATTAGGGGTATTCATGCAACCTTGTTAAACTTGGTAAATGGGGGAAAAGTTGTCAAGATTTGTATGGAAATGACAGTTTGCCCGCCAGATTTTATACTTTACCACGTTTACCAAGAGTTTTTCAGTAAACCTCACAGTGGCCCAGCTGTTTGAAAAAAAATGGTTTTATTTATTTACACAGCGTCATATGAGAGTACCCACACCAAATGCGATAAATAAAAATTGCGTTTTTCATATTAAAGTTCTTGTCGCTCTGTCGTGTCGCAGTGCGACAGTTTGGTTTGGACAAGCCTTAAAGAGCAAGAAAAAAGTCGATTGCAGGGTACACTTTCACATTTTCAATTTAAGCCAAGAAAATGTTGGGCTATTAAGGGAATAAACTATAAATTGTATAAAAGAGATCAGTGTTGCATACAAACAATTATGTCGCAAAAATATGTTTGGTCCTAAGCTATGAAAGTCACTGTTTTTTTTCAAACAAACGACAATTGGTAAATTTTTTGTTGGTATTTACTGAAAGAGCTTTTTATAAAGCTTTCCAAAGCAATGTTGAAAAATTCTTTAAAAGCTTCTGTTCTAACCCATGAAACTTTTAGGACCTTTTTGGCTAATCAAAGCACTCCTCTAAGCTCTTTTCTAAAGTTCAGCGCAGTTAAAAAGTTGTGTGTTGTTTTACAAAGTAAAGGAGGTACATGTTTCTAACAGTATAGTTAAAATATTTACTAAAAAACAATTTTTAAAAGTTAAAAAAATTTAATACAAAATGCGTTAACAAACCATCTACGAACTTTGACTTATTAAAGTTTATTGTAAGCTTTTTAACCAATATAGAAGCCTACACTTTCGAAAGCTTCGTGTAGGGTTTGCAAAATCGATGTTCCCTATTTCCATTAGGTTCATCACAAAACCCCAATCAAATAGTTTGCATCCTAAAAGTACACTAGCAAATAATTCACAACATTTTATTCATGAAATATGCAACATAAAAGAATTTTTTTAACTACATTACATCGGGTGGTCCATTATCTCACATCGTGAAGGTTGGTCACATCCCTCGATTGTGACAAACCAAAAGACAGACGGCTTATAAAACGCTTAAATCTAAGCACCAAACCAAAAAAAAAAACATTCTCATACTCTCTCTCTTCAATTGAATCAGGAGTTTGAGTGAGCTACAAAAACTCTCGTGTACAACAACAAAAAAAACACTTTGCATAAGACCGAAATTTGAATTAATTATCGCACTTAATTTGATTGTAGACGATATTAATAAATTTGTATCTTCAAAACAATTGATGCTTTGAGATAAAGCGCGATCACCTTTTTTTAAATTTTTTTTTTAAACACAGAATACAAAAATATTTGGCAATGAAGATTTGTAGAATACCACAATTGAATGCTTGAAAAATAACCACGCGTAATAGGCGTAACACGCGCGTAATACGCACGTAAAATGAATGTAAAACGCGCGTATTACGCACGTAAAACGCGCATAAAAAGCGTAAATATTCACGTAAAAACGCGTAAATACGCGCGTAAGAACGCAAAAAAATACGAGTTAATACGCGCCTAAATATTCGCGTAAAAACGCGAGTTAATACGCTCGTACTTACGCGCGTTTTTACGCGAATATTTAAGCGCGTGTTTAATCGAATATTTAAGCGCGTTCTAACGCACGTATTTACGAACGTTTTTTCGCGAATATTTACGTGCGTTTTTACGCGAATATTTACGCGCGTTTTAACGCTAGTATTGTCGGGTTTTTACGCGTTTTACTTGCGTTTTACGTGCGTAAAGAAATTACATCAATTTTTTGTACTTTTTATTAATAAATGTGTTTTTAGCTTTTGCAATACTAAAGTTGCGACATTCTTGTGACTTGATTGTTTTAAATTCGACCTTTTGGAAGCAGATAAAAAAACTATAAAAGCGTCTGTTTTTTGTTTGTGCCTTCAGTCGAATGGATGACTGGCATCTCATCTACCTTCTAACGTTTCTACGCGTTTTACGCGCATTTTAATACGTGTTTTAAACCATGTGTTTATGTGCTTCTTCAATAAACGCACGTTAAAGTGCAGGTAAAAATGCGCTTAAAAATGCACCTTTTTACGCACTTTTGAATGCACGTATTTACGCACGTTCTTATTCGCCTAAATACGAGCGTACTTACGCCCGTATTTACACACGTATTTACGTGCGTATTTAGTCGCGTATTTTTGCGACTAACCGCGTTAAAATGCCGGCCACGTGAGCACTATAAGGCCTTACAAATGTGATATATCTAACTGATGTTCAACGAAAAAAAAGAGTTATGTCGGGCTTTAGACTCTTAAATAAGACCAGCCAACTGAAGAACATTTATTCAACCACCCCAAATAAGCCAAATGGAAACTGTCATTAATTTTGGTGTGAGCTTTTATTAATTGCACTTTGGTTCGCCACTTGCTAATTCACCATCAGAACACCATGTGATCCGTCACATCCTCAGGTCACTTTAAATTTCCTGCATGTTCCCACTTACTAATGTACATTCTCACATGAACAACTCAGGAATATGATGCACCACATGCAAAAAAAAACAATTTCCCCAAAGTGATGCCATATAATAGTAAGATACATGCTCAAGCGTTTAGTATGCCATACCAATGGCAATCAAACTTTCAAACAAATACGTCCCCCATCACATCCGGAAACCCTTTTTTGTATCCTTTAGTTGCTAAAGTGCATAACATATGAGAATCTAATGGAACGCAAATTGCATTCGAAACAACCCTCAAATCGATTGGTATTCAATACACGTTTAAGGGCCATCACATTGACTTTCTCTATGAACTTATTTTTATTTTTCTGTTCTTTCACTTGGAAGTGCGCCTTCGAGGGTGTTTTCCATTGGCAAGGACGAGTTCAGGGGGTTTATGGTGATGTCTTGGACGTTGAAAAGACGCATTTTTTATTCACATTAAATTGCAAAGTAGCTGGTTGGCGTAAGTGGCAACATCCGCATCCGTCAGATAAAAGAGAAATAAGGAATAAGACCTCGTGCGGATAAGAGAGTGCCTCAAGTTTATTTCTCGTGAAATCAAATTTCGCACGAATTTGTAGAATTTTGTAAGTTGGAAAACTCACGATAAAATCATAATCATCAAGGTGACAGATTGCTTTTGACTTTGAGCATTTGAGTGAGAAAATGTAATTTAAGTTTTCTTTTTCCTCGTTAAATTTTAAAACAAAAAAAAAATATGCACCTTTAAGGAAATAGTGAAGAAATAAAAATAACCTAATAAAAATTGTATTTTTAATGGATTGTGTAAAAAGCCAAAAGAAGAAGAATATTCTTACATTTCAAAGCTTTTAAAGTTAAAAAAATCTTTAAATAATTGAAATATGTATATCGAGGAAATAACAATTCCCTCGATTGGATTTGACAAGAAAATAAAATCTTTTCACAGGACATTTAAATATTCAATTTACACAATGGAAAACTGAGTCGCCGGAGAATAATATTGTTACATTTTATGAGAAGACGATTTACTGTAATCTTCGGGGACTAAGGTTCTTCTTTTACAATAAATTTATAATGTACACTTACTTGCATACTTAGAACTCTTTTTTGCACAATCAAAGCCTTATATTTTGAAAATGATTATGATGAAGGCTAATTTATGCTTGGTCGAGAAATGAAAATACGACTAAATTCTTAGACAATTTTAGCACTACTGTTTCGCACGTACGTCAAATTAGCTGTGGACGTCAAAGCTTTTTATACAGTTTTAAATAAATTATTTATAATCTAAGAAATGTTAAAAAAAATATAAAATTCACTACTAAAATGACTTAAACAGCTATGCCCTTCGATTCCGTTAAGAAAGATACATTTTTCGAAAGAAAATTTTGAAAATCGTTAGTGGATTAAAAAAAAAAAAAAAAATATTTTAATATAAAAATAAGAGCCAACAATGAGTCAAAATTATTAAAATTTACTACCGAATTTTTCGGAATCAGTCGACTCAAAGTTAAGAGCGCTGCGTCCAATTTATGGTCGTCATTACCGTCCTAGCAGTTGAACAATTGAGAGTCTAGTGGAAACATTTGAATCCACAGGTACAGTACAAAATATTCCCGTGCCAGTGAGACAAAGAAGTGCCCGTAGTGTGGAGAATATTGCTGCTGCTGAGGCTTCAGTTGCAGAAAGCCCAAATGTATCTCTCACACGTCGTTCTCAAGCGTTGGGCATCTCTGTGACGTCGTTGTGGCGAATTTAGCGAAAAAATCCCTACAAGATTAAATTGACGCTAGAACTGAAGCCGCTTGACCACCAGAAGCGTCGTATGTTCGTGAATTGGGCTGAGCAACAACTTGAAAATGATTCGGATTTTCATCAAATCATCTTCAGCGATAAATCAATAAACAAAACATGCGGTATTGGTGAGGCAGCAATCCACACGTACTCCATAAGTCATCATTGCATCCCGAAAAAATTACGGTTTGGTGTGGTTTATGGGCCGACCGTGATGATCAAGACCGGCACGTTACTGTGAATGGGGATTGGTACCGTTGAATGATAATATTTTTGGTCCCAATTGGATGATATGAACTTTGAGGACATGTGGTTCCAACAGGACGGCACAAAAAGCCACACAGCGAATGTCACAGTCGCTTGGCCGCCTCGGTCGTGCGATTTCACACCGTTAGACTATTTCCTGTGGAGCTACGTCATGTCTATGGTCTGTGCCAACAAGCCAGCGACGATTGATGAACTTCGTACGAATATCGAACGTGAAATTACAGCAGTATCGGCCGATTTATGCTGGAAAACCGTCGATAATTGGGTTCAGCGTCTGGACTTCCGCAAGTGTGCCCGTAATTTCCATGCAAAAGTATTCGAGTTTCATACATAATGGCATCAAACGTACTTTTACAGGAATAAAGAATTTTATTGATACCCAAAACCGTTTTGGTTTTATTTAAAAAAACTTTTGTAGCGCTTTTATTAAAAAACACTTTATAATTTTTTTAAAAATAAATAATTTCATAAGAAATGTAAAAACAATAAAGTTCATTACTAAAATGAAATAAACAACTTCTTAAATTGTGTTGAGCTTCAAACTAAGTATGCTATATGATTTGATTAAGAAAGATACATAAATTTGAAAATCGTTAAAAACGTTTTTAAAAAATGATTTTTTTATATATTAAAATTCTCAAACAAAAATGGTATGCAATTTTTAGGAAAATATTAATGCACATCTAAAACCGAAATTTCAAAAAAATGGCAGTGACCCGAAAAAAAAATTTGAACGATTTTTTTAAAACTCCAAAAATGATTTTTTTTTTGAAAAATTTGAAAATAATTTTAAAGTTATTAAGGAGCTTCCGTATAAAAAAAATATCAAAATTTGTGCAGTTGTTTAACAAAAGCCTCAAGATTAAAAAAAACTCGTTCTATAGGAGATACCGTTAGCTTAGATCACACGACTTTTGTATGCACACAATTTTGTGTATTTCTACAATAAAACTACAGAATATCATCTGAACCATAATTCTGACTAGTTTGGGCAGTGCAAATAAGTACAGATGGACGCACGGAGGTACAGGCGGCATGGCGAAAACCACTTTTTTATTATTCCTCACCATCGTAATGTTGATTTTGATTAAAAGCTAGATTTTTTTTGACCTGAAACCAATACTTGCCCTATAGAGCAAGTAAAAATGCAAACGAAATGGTATTGTCCTGTCTTAAGCAAGAACTAAGCTTTTTTTCGTGTTAATTACTTGAATTTTTGAACACGACATTGATCGTATTTCTGTAAACTCCAAAAAATATTATATTTAAACATGTTAATGTTCGGCTAGGACCCTTTATTTCCAATAACGGTACTTAACCTATTAACCTTAGAGCCAATCAACGACACTAATTAGTTTGGGTTCCATTCTGTCTTTATTTGTTCCATCAGCTTACTAATTTGAAAATTTTAGCTTACTAATCTTTAAGATAACATTCTTCTATTCATTTGCTTCATGATTCAGGTCAAGAAGTTTCTTACAGCTGCCTCTGGTATGTGTCATGGGTCATGATCGTGTTGGAATAAGCTGTTTTCAGTTATTTTGAACCCCAAAATTGCATTGTTTTTGCTCTTTACTGTATTCACAAATTTTTTTGTTTACACAAATCGTGTGATACTAACTTTAGTAGAATTTTTACAAACATTTCTTTCATTTCAATAGTATCACCCTGGTTAAAAAAGTAGACACAACAAAATTTATCAAAATCGTTAGAGGAGTTTTTGAGTGAGTTTTGGTCCTACACAAAAAAAATTTATATTTCGTATCAAAATTTTTAGCAAAATCGCTTCAGCGGTTTAGTCTGTCGCAATTTTTCCGCATTCTCTATCATGACATAGCCGATTATTACCTCGAGTTCGATTTTCTTACGAATCCTAAACTCGCCGTATAGTAATTATATCACAAGTAAAAATCACCAACATGTTTTCGAAAAATTGATTAAAGAAAAAATTAAACTTTTTTTTAAAGTTGCCTTTTTTTTTTTTGAAAGTTTCGAAATGAAATAATTTTTGAAGTAGTCGTTTGGACGCCCAGGAACAACAAATGGGATATTATGAGAATGACCCGAAGACCTAGCTTAAGACGTACCAGCTGAAGTACGCTGTGATAGTGAAATCATTGCATTATAATAAAGATTTTAGGTAAATACGCTTTTTAGTTGGTAATTCCTTCGGAGCAGTGTTATGGAAAAACATTTTTATATATTTCAAACAAATTTTTTTACTGAAACAATGATGCGAACAAAAAAAAAAATATAATTTTTTTGTTTAAAGAGGATAGTCTCTTGAGTGTCCATAAAATTTAAGTCAGCATTTTTATATATCAACATACTTTTAAAACTAAATAAATATACCTAGAACCTACGAATATTTCCCACAGACACGATTTTCTGTGATGTTTTAAACTGCTACCGAGGAGGATGACTTAAAAATTGAAAGTAAACAACAACTCAATTCAATTTGCTTCGTTTTTTTCTCATTTTTTTTTTATTATTATTTACACAAGCTGCGTTGTCGTCGTCTTAGTCGCGCCACCATCATCCTCTTGCCGTTTTCCATCATTGAATTAATTTTTTTTTTATATATTTTATTTGTATGTGAATTTTTTTTACTGCATACTTTCTATGAGAAACAGCTAAAGCTAACCGTGACCAAGCTATGATGATAAAAAAAATGTTTGCAATTGTTAGCCATTAATGTTGAACAAGTGGTTTTATTTTCAATTTAAATTTATTTAAGATTGAAAAAAAAAAAAAAAAAAAAATACGAATTGCTTGAAATATTTTTGTAAGTGAAATTAATTTTTATTTATTTTTAGAAAATAATGTTTGCTATTGGATTTGTGTTCGGGCAGCAAAGGTAAATTACATCTATTTCGGAAAGTTTACTTTATAATTCTTTAAGAGCTTTAAGTTTAAACTAGCAGTTTAAAGGGAAAATAGAAGAATTAGCATGAGAAATAAAAAGATACATGGAAGTTTTTTTTTTTGTGATTACGAATACTCCAGAGTGAACGCCTAAAAGTAAATCAGGACAAATTGGAAGATTTAGTTCTTTTTAAGCCACCCAATAAATTTGACTCGTCAAGAATTTCAGTAAACCTACCCCTTGAATGTTTTCATAGCCGGTGGTAAAAGAATAGTCGAATAATATAATAATAGAATAGCTTGGCTATCTGCAGAAATCTGAAAACAAAATTTGAGCTCACATCGCAGCTCGAACAGCAGAGAGAAATGAGAAGACGAGGGAAGTTTACAGTAGCGTGAGGCGTGACAAGTGTAATTACATCAACGCATTAGCTGAAGAAACAAAAGAAACCACAAATCGGTGTGACAGCAGAACTTTTTATGATCCCTGCTCCATTCGGATAAGGACCAGCTCAGAAGGTGGAAGGAACACTTCGCTTCGGTATTAAACTGTGTGTTTTCTAGCGATGTGATGTGCATCCATTACCTGATGACTCATATGCCCGAATTCACACCACACACCTCCCAGTAGAGAAGAGATCTTTGCAAGGTGGTTAGACAGGACGGTATTCCTGCAGAGGGCAGAACGACATAAAATTAGCTACAATCACGTTTCCGCACTGGTTCATCCTGTGTTGACAACATTAACTCCTTGCGGATAATTTTTGAACAGTGCGTCGAATATCGATCACCAATTCACCTGCTGTTCATTTGATTTTGAAAAAGCGTTAGATAGTGTCAAAAAATAATTTCTACGAATTGCCTTACGCAGGGGAGGCATATTCCAGATAAATGTTAATTGCTTTTATTGAAGCAACTAACGATGGATGCAAATGTCACGTAGAATGATGGACTCGACAACGTTTCTTTGGAGACTATAGTTGAATTTAGTTTCAAGTAGTTGATGAACTCTATCTCTGATGATGGAAGCAGGACTGTTTTTGTAATCTGTATTTGTCACCCAAAACAAAATGTTCCATAAAATCTTTCTAACAATCTGCGTTTTCGGCTAATGAATATTCTTTGAATTAAATGGAATTAATTTGATGGAAAATTAATACAATCCCCGCAAAAGTTTTTCATTCGAAGTGTATTACCAAATTGTAACTCTATTACAGCAAACATAATCCAAAGCAACTCATTCATATGAAAGTCATGTTCATGAGTTGATTGCGGTTATCCAGCTCATTGCGCAATAGCAACAACCTTTGATCGGAATAGAGAGGTCACGAAGTTGAAGTTGAAAAATGACTATCCAACAAACGAAAAGTCATTTGACGCAAACGATTTGTTCTACAATTTTGTTTATATCCATTCCACGCCAATCATAAATTATGCAGTCCATAGCGGAATGACAAGATGCTCGTTTCGTAAGTGAGATGTCGCCGGTACAAATCACAGGTGTTATACTAATTTTTTTTTGTAATCTTTCGCAGAAAGTGTTTAAACCAAACGAATTTACCAATTTGCTGCAAACGAAAATGAAAATTGTCCAGCAAACGAAAAAGTGGTTTGGGTAATTTGTTCGTTTGCCGCAATCGATTTATTCTCTCAGTGTATGCACTTGGTAATTGCATCCAAATTATTATTATTAGCTTACAATTAGTAGAAAATATATTTACAATCATAAGTAATTGAGGCTTCTAACAAGTTACAATTTCGACTTTTTCAAAATTCTAACAGCTTTATCATCTCGTATAAGAATATTTCTTATTAATAATTGATCCTGGAACTCCAGTTCTTGTTAAACTTTCAATATTCTATATACAAAAACTTTGCTTCCTTATAATTTCAAAGCTTATCCTTATACACAAAGGGCACTTCCATATAAATCACAACAGCATAGCCGATGAAAATTCTAACTCCATCATTTCATGCCACACAAACACAAACAATAAATATTGACGCGATGTTGAACGCACGACTATATTAATATCTTCACGAAATAATATTTGTTCTTTCATGATTGAAAAAGGGGTTAAAAAACAAATCCTCGAGGCTTGAGCTACTATACGATAGCTGGTATGTTCTTATAACAAACATCATACTCGTCCTTATGCCGCAGCATCATACAATAACTAACCCACAAAAACCATTCCACAACAATTAATTGAACATGTGTGCTTGGAGAATTCAGGCAAATTCCATTTTGCAAAATTGCCTTCCTGCCTCTGGTTGCCCTCCAGGATGTTATCGGAGCCCCATCATTGTTTTCTTAAAATTCGATTTAACTTTTACCCATAATATTAGAACTTAGGTACCTTCAGACCTATAATTTTTGTTTTGGTGCAAAGAGAACTTTGTTCATTCAAAAAGGTGGTTTATTTGGAATCTGTTGAAATGAGCAAATAATGGTGCTTCAAAGTTATGTGTGTGTGGTGTCAATTTCAGGCAACTTGTGCAATAATTTTTGTTTATAAAAAAAGTCAGCGAATTAGTAAAGTTCATGTATATGATGATTATTATGTTAGATTGACTTTGTGTCATGCTTTAATATTGAAAGCACTATCAATGGTCCTTCGTCCTTTTTTTAAATTTAGTACCTTACTTAATTGTGGATACCCGAGTTTACTATGAATCAGTTTTTCTGTGCAGAATCAACGCCTTCTCATGATTTTAATATTAAATCACTGAAAATATATTTTCAAAAAAATCTCTTTCGTGTCTGTGTATTTTAAGAATGACATGAATCTATCCATCTGTCTATAAACATTTGAAAGGAATCTCATAAGTATACCTTCTTAAATATTATATAAGGAAATAATGAATTTAATTAAAATTCTTAAAAGTTTGCCACCTTAAATAAATAGGTAGGGGTTGTGCGGCATTTTCATCATATTATATAAAATTTAATAAGATTTCACGGTTTTTGCTGCTAAGGTATCTTTTTATTTAATAATCACCCGTGTGATGTGTTTTCAAGTAGACAATTTAAATTTGATACATGTTAAGTATAAGAAAGTACTTATTATGGATTTATACATACCCTTCAAACTGGAATTCGATCAAAGCTCAACTCAAAATGACTCTTTTTATATTAAAAAAAGGATTTATTTTTTTTCGAATTCATTATTTAGGCGTACACATACAACTTATTTAAATGAAAATGAAACTTTCGATGGGTTGTGCAGTCAAAAACAGTTTTTTAATCATAGTTTTTCAAAATTATCAGTTTTCTTCGATACAAACAGAAACTACCTTTTCATGAAAAAAAAAAATGAAAAAAACACTTTTAAAGTTTTGCAAAAACCGCTCCTCAATTAGGTCAAAATACCTTACATCATTTTTACTGGGGGAAATTGTTTCACAGCTATGTCCCAAGAAACCCATCATATTAAGTTTGGGATTGGGTAACTATATATCTTACCAAACCTGCAACCATCAAACATGAAATTACGATGATAGAGAATGCGAAAAAAGTGGGTCTGACCATTCTGCCTGTGTGTCCGTCTGTCTATCTGTCTGTCTGTCTGTCCGTTTGTCTATCTGTATGTATCAGAAGCCACAGCCTAAACGGATGGGTGAATTAACTTCAAACTTGATATGGGGCGTTGCTTGGAGACTATCCCTAGACGTTTTTTTTGAATTATTTTTGTTGGACCAAAAATAACGGTACCTGTCATATACCGGTTTTTGAAAAACTCATTGCTCTCAAAAATAGTTCCTACAATTTTCATTAGAAAATCATGGTAATTTTCTGGGATAAGGTCTATCTTCAAATGAAAAATTTGAATTTTTTTTCAAAAAATAGTATTAACAGAGTGCATGCCATTGAACTGTTTTATCTAATTTTGATTTGCCCCTTCATGACTCAGTCAATTCCAAACATTTTGTTTACATAAAATCTTTTAAGTTGCCGTAATACTGTAACTAAAAAAAATCTGAAAGTTATTTTTTTTGGATTTAAATTTTTTTTTTTTTTTTAAATCATTTTTTTCGAAAATTACTCAATATTTTATTTTTTGGATGTTGATAAATAATATCTTAAAAAAGTCCTATAGAAAAAAAAAATGTAAAAAAAACGGCTCTAACGATTTTAAAAATTTTTTTTTTTCTAAAATTCTATCATTATAGAAGAAATAAAATTGAATACTTTGTTTTTAGGTTTAATTCATTTAAGAAACAGTTTTAGTCATTTTAGTAACTTTATATCTTTATCTATAAGAGCAAGTACGTGCGAAATAGTCGTGTAATTAATTTTTTTAATATTCATTTCTATTGATCTTATGATTCACTATTTTGGAAAGGAGACATTTAGACCTTTCCAACAATGTAAAAAACATGTGGCCTGCTTTAACCACCTAAGCTAAACAACTTCAAAAATTCCGTTTTTTGTCATTTACCCTTCAACATCAATTTAACGCATATGTTTAAAACATCATGTTGTCTTAAAAATATATTTTAAAAAATTGTTTATTTTCAAACTAAACGACGTATTTTATAAAAATATTGGTTGAAAATTTGCTGAAACATTTTTTTAACGATTTCAAACAAGATACAAAAAAAACTTTCTAAATGTCTTTTTTTCAAAACAGTAAAAATTTGGTGTAAATTTGACGAAGCTAGATTTTTTGCAGTGGATTTATGTCCAAAAAACATTTTTATGGGCCTAAGAGCAGATTTTGGGAGTGTTACGGAATGTTTTCATATCGTTTTGCAATCAGTTAAACAAGCTCCACAAAATTACATTCAATGGGGGAGGTAATCGAAACTAACATTTTTTTTCGATATCTTATCTAGGTTGCATGTTGTTTAAGAATTGTTGGAAAGGTCTAAATGTCTACTTTCCAAAACGGTACAAATTTGATGAAGCTTGATTTTCTGGAATGAATGAAAGTCGAAAAAACGTTTTTTTTGACATACCATTTTGTAATCAGCTCTACAAAACGTGATAGGTCTCCGCTCGCGTATATTTTGCGTTTCACACAGTGAATTTATTTGAGTTTATGTACAATTTTTATTTTTATCGGGGTAATTTTTCTTTGGTTCTTCTTTTCTATTTCTGAACCTGACCTTACGCAAGGTAATGAATAAAAAAAGGAAAATATCAAAAGTGATATCAGGCGTGTAGGAGTTTGTATAAACTGTTTTAGGAAAATGTGTACACTGTGGCGTATACGTACTTTTTGTAGGTAGGTAGTAGGTTGTATGATTTCTTTAAAATATTTAAGAGCATCTGTTAGATGATATGGTAAGTTTAAGTGGGTTGTTTTAGGTCTAACATTATGTGTGCCAGGCACGTTTGTTTAGAGAAGCTAGTTTTAAGGAAGGATTTTAATTAAAAAATGGAACATTTATTGTTAGCCTATACGTGCACTCAATTTTTGGTCTGACATTTCATTGTTTTAAAGATTGAAACAAATTTATTGAGATACAAGTATTTTTTAAGGATAATTTTTTTTTTATTTAAATAAACTAAGACACCGTCTAAATATCCTATAGAACCAGGATATAAGAAATGTTTTAAGAATTATTTCATCAGAAAATGAAACTTTCACTTTGACACATATCCTTGGGCAGACCTAAATCTTAATTTATAAAATGATATAAAAAAAAACTTGACAATAAATTGATTTGAACGTCTATATATCCCTCTAAAAAGGATCTTTTTTTTTGTAACACTTAAAAAAACGACAATTTCAATTGAAAATTAATGGCTCCCATCCACAAAACCAACTCATATATTTTTGATCGAAGGACATTAATGTCAAGCACACAAGTACAATGACTTGAAGGCATTTTACCCAGACGACTGATACGTTGTTGTTGTCAACCAAAAAATCATTTAATCATTTTCACTGTAATCCATCAAAATCTGGATCTGCAAAGGATGCATTTATAATTAATTATTATCCATCATAATATGTGTGCTAATCCATCATGGCTTGATAACAAATAAGCCTTCTTATAATCTCATTTCCCATCCTCTTGTATTATTTTCATATGTTTTTTTACACTTATCTCAGAAAGTGTGAAACGACACCCACGTACATGCCACATGAGTGAATGAAGTATGAGTAAATGGGTATCCTTAAAAATGAAAATCGATTTTTAACTTTTCAGTTTCTGGCAGAAAGGAAATTACGTCCTTGTGTATGTTCACATTGAAAGTTAAGTAACAATGCGGAGTATGACTTGCATATATATAACATTTCCTCTATCCTATGAAGGATTTTGTGGCAACACCATTATTGAGGTTTGCAACAGCTTGCTGTGCAAGGAGCATCAGAGGGCAAACACATACAACAACAACAAGACAAAATTATCCTCGTACTATGAGAATGATTTATATGATCTCCACTCCACCTGCATGCTATAGAAGGAACATCTTTCGAAAATCCTTTAGTGGTTTTTGTTTTCGTTTTCATGTCGCCTCTATGTGCTATAAATACATGTACCGAAATGTTCTTATTCTTCTCGATACCTATTATATAAATGAGAAAAGACAGAAGTAGTGTGCCAATCAAGGCAATTTGTTAAGATTCCAAGCAGGTGTGGTGTAGATTTGTAGCTTATTTCGAAAATGCCATCTCCCTGTTCACGGTAGAATGTTCTTTTAGTTCAGTGGTTTCCAATTTTAATTAACTGAATTTCAGTTTAATTAGTTTTGAGGATGGAGAGCAAAAAGAATGGAGAGTGCAGATAAGGACTTACCTGCATAAGTTAGAATTCATTTTATTGTTTAGAACAAGTGTGAAAAATTTCCTCTGATAAATTTTAAGGACAGTTAGTTTTTGAACTGTTTGTTTTTTCAGAGCTGAAAGAAACGATATGAACCTATGTGTCTATTCTATTCTATTATAATTCTGTATGGTGTAGTCCACCAAGCAGAAAGAAATACTCTAAACTGAGCCTAACACAACACCATTAATTGGTGTAAAATCTCTTGGTATGATGGTTATAGTCCGAAGCACTATCACGCCAGAAGGCTGGGTTCAATTTCTAGTAGTGCAGTCTTGATTTTTTTCAAGGCTACTGCCACTTTTTGGCTACTGCTTCTCGCGAACAATGCATTTCAACTAGACCCTATTCCTCCTAAGCTTCAAGCACACAGGAAATCGTGTAAAGAGTCTGCCTTCCTTCTTCGAAAAAAAGAAACGCGAATGTTTTATTGTGTGGTGTACTTTGGTTCAAAGGCTGAGGTAGGCTCGTTTGCTACTAAATGAATAACTCGAAACTTAAATTGAAGATCATTTCTTTATTTTTTATTAAAACAACTGGTTTCCGATGATTATCGTATTGGTTTTCTTTCGTTTCGTTCCTCCTTGTCCCTTTGATTCTGTCCTGTTGCTTGGGGCAACGCAGCCGTAAATGGTAGATCACAGCCGTAACTAGAATATCACAGCCGAAACTGGTAAATCACAGAAAAAACTGGTTAATCAAAGCCGAAGTTGGTAAATCACAGCCGAAACTGATAAATCACAGCCATAACTGGCAAATCACAGCCGAAGTTGGTAAATCGCAGCCGACACTGATAAATCACAGCCAAAACTGATAGATCGCAGCCGAAACTGGTAAATCACAGCTAAATCTGGTAAATCACAGCCGCAACTGGCAAATCACAGCCGAAGTTGGTAAATCACAGCTGAAACTGATAAATCACAGCCGTAACCGCAAATTACAGCCGTAACTGGTAATCGGTTTTTCAGGATAGTCCCCTTACCGCATATTAGGGTTTAGTAGCTGGTTAGTAGTTATTATTATTTTCCTTATTTTTACCGGCTTAGGACTAGGCCTTTCTTCGCAAAGAAGAAAAGCTTCAACTGATTTTTGTTATAATTGCAGGTCTACTTTTATGCCTTTTGTTGAAACTAGCTGCTCTGGTTCTCATAGTAGTTATGGTTTTAGTTTGCAGCCAGAGACTTTGTTTGTTGAACCAGGGAATTTGTTCAGTTTTCTTGTGATACCTCTCACATCAAAGGTGGCATTACTGATTTGTTTTCCTAGAGATTAATAAAGACATTATATCAAGAAAAGTTCTGGTGATAATGCTGACGGCTTATTAATTTCACATTGGAAGTTATTGTGATTGGTGCGATTTGTAGAAGTGAAAATTCTCACTTCTCGATCATATCCCGAGATCGAAACAAGATATCAACTTTGGCTTGTCAAGATAGCCTGACTCACGACAGCTCAACTTAGGTGAGCGTAAATTTAGAATTATGACGGATAAAACTTTGCATACACCCAACCTCGCACCTACATCAAATCCTATAAGGATCCCAAGCATGTGGGTTGCAGAGGGGCCACTTTCTCTCCCAAAAATATCTCAAGTTTGCAATGGAGTCGAGTTGTCGTGAGTCGGGCTATACCCAATCCCCAAAAAAAGAGGCTGAATGTGACCCCCACTGGTAACTTTCTACCCTTAGAAACTAGGTGCTTTAGCAAGCATAGAGATCTCAAATTCAAGATCTTCAGTAAGTGTTCAGTATTAAATGAAGCATCAGTATTAAATGAAGCATATCCGTTAGTTGTTGAGCTGTTTGAGTTTTAAACAGTTTTGGGATGGGTTAGCCCGACTCACGACAACTCGACTCCGGTGCAAAGTATTCACTCTCCATACTATGGTGCCATGGAAATCCTCATCCGCACTCTTCTTACAAACAGGTATTCTCCTGACTCTATATTCGGTCTTCCGAACGACCGGTCACAGTCTTCCAGGATATGATGGTGGTGGTGGTTTCCACCTGACAAGCCTACATGTAAATATTTATGTCTGATGGGCATGGAGTGCTTTTTATGATAATATTTATTTCGCAGCATTTTGTGACACCTGTGCAGAGCGCTCTTAATTACAAACGACCTGCTTCATTATAACAGCAAGTAAAATTACTAGTTAAAAGCAAAAAAAAACTTATTTGATAAAAACAAAAGACTCTGAAAACACTTCAAGAATCGATAGTGTTGGTTTTCATTCAGTTCTTACCATACTGCCAATTTTCGTTTGTGTCATTTAATCTTATAATTGGATATACTCTTATTGTTTCATATTTTTAAACAATAGTTTTGCTTTAATTACAGAATACCAGTACAGCATTCCAATAAAAATAAATAAAATTAATTACCTACTTTAAGTTCCTTGAAAGTTGAAACTGAAAAGATGGTTGGTTCATTATTTTACCTCTCTTTATTATATCACATATCCTTTGAAATGAAAGTTTATTTTACTTAATTTACATTCAGCAGATTATAGCTTTACCTATCTGTATCTTGAAATAATTTAAGTTTAAATATACTTTCACATTCTCCCATTCCAGGACAGAACTTAATTCAAAGTTAGGCCAAAAGCCGAGTGTCACATTATCGAGCAATTTTTCCACTTGACCAAGTAGAAAATCCACATCAAAACGTCAGACTACAGAGACTACGATGGTGTCAGTATAGTCCCAATAGAAGGATAATGACAGCAAATGTGTGTATAAGAACACATTATTCAGGATAAACCAGCAGTCTAGTTGGATGTGGACGTTGTTGGTGATGATGATGATGATTATAACTTCCGAGGATGCTGACTTAATCGTGTTTGCATTTTTCTTCTTTAAAAAAAAAAAAAACTTTTTTTTTTAAATTTTTTTAGTTATTTCAGAATATAAAATGGAATTTAATTATGTAGAAAATTGTATTAATCCACTTAAGTTTAGTTGACTTTTTATAGTAGATGATATAAAGGTACACTTAGAAAAAAAAAACATAGTTATCCCAAGAATTTTCAGTTCTTTGAGAACTGTCACAATTACCAGAAATACAAGAATGTTAGATTCATTATAAGTTATTCTTGCCTATTATGGAATTCGCAATGCTTTACTCCCGGGTAGTCAACGTGATTCGGTTCGTATTTGCATTTAAAGCAATTATGAACTTGCCGGATGAACTATATTATCACAACGAGGAACTACCTTACCATTTCCATTAAGACACTTGATCAACTGCGAGTTTCACAATAGAAAATATGGCTGAAATAAGTGCAAATCCCGCCGTAACGCATTTGTCGGATTCTGTAAAAGAGGTGATTGCTTCAACAATTTTACTATTGTTAATAATTTCCAAGAACGAAAAATTGTTTGCCCAATACTAAAATTGTCGTGTCAATTACTTTCATAGGCAATAAATCCTATCAAGAATTTTGAGTTGATTCTTCATTGAGGGGAAACAACACATTCATCAACTTCTAGCGTGTTGGCAGATTTGTGTAATGTGAACAAACCTTAATGTGAATCCACCTTAATGTTTTGGCTTCTGGTCGTGAGTTTAAGTATTTGACATTTCATCTGTCAGTGGATTGGACAATTCCAACTGTTTTGTAATATTTTGTAATTTTAATTCATAGTTTTAAACAATTTTGCTGTAAAATATTTAATTAATATATAGCCACTGCACATCTATGCAAAAAAATCTTACATTTGATATGTTATTTATGTCCCTTGTTAAAAACAATGAATTAAAATTGCAAAAGAATGCCAAAAAACAAAAACAATTACAAATGTCAAATTCACTGACACATGAAATGTCAAATCCAGAACCTAAAACATTAAGGTGCATTTACATTGAGCTCTTACAATAGATAATATTTTGAAACATTTAGCGTTGATTACAATCGGCAGTTTTTGCAAAAAGTAACAGCACACTAGTAACATCTTTTGCTGAAAAGAGCGTATGATTTAGACCATAAAAATTTGAGTTTAGACATCTATCAGTGATTTTCTGAAATATATAAAATAAAAAATTAATTGGCACTTGAATTTCGAGTCGTCTATAGTAATAATAAAGGCGGGGATTACACACTTAAGTTTTACTTACGTAAGCCTATTATTTTGGTAAATGTACTAGAATAACATACATTTTTTTAATTTACGTAAGTTGTAAAGCTAGAGAACTAACGGAATTCTTACAATTAACGCAGTCAGCATTTGATAGTTTTTTTTAACTTACGGTAAGCTGATTTTTCATGTTATGTAAATTCTTAAGTATTTGTTCCAGTCAATTTAGTAGTTTTTAACAATTATTTCAACCGTAAGTTCACATTTAGTGTAGACAGTCCTGTAAGTAGCTTCTGTAAAATTTATGTTGTTTGTAAGTGTGTATCGCCTTCCAAAGAGAAAGTAGGAAAGTATAGTAATACAAATTCATTTTTGCTTTCCTGCTTTCTCTTTAATATTCTTGTACATTTTTTAAGTTTTTTTTGTAGAAACAAAAGTCATTTTGAAAATTTCGGTCTTGAGACGAGAATTTGCGTTCTGAAGTTTACGTTTTTGAGTTAAGAGTAAGTACTTGGGTATATTTTAACTTATAAAAGTTGTTATCCCAAAGTATAGACAAAATTCTTATCATGAAAATTAATTTTTCTGAGTGTATATGTCTGTACATTCTATGTATTCGGGGGTAGCAAGAATTAAGGATAAAACGATCCAAACCAGGTTATAACTTATTATGTCATCAGAGAATGTTATGTTCGGAGTTGAATTAAATTACATAATAATTTAATTAACACATTTTCAGTTTGTTCTGTGGTGCAAGTTGGGCAGCATTAATAAGTTTAACTGGTAAATTAATTGCGTAAGCGGTATAAAGGATATATCCTTTTCTACATTGAGCATGTTATTTGCTTTGACAGTTTATACTGTGAATCAGATCATTGTATTCTTAATGATTATATTATTCCTGATAATGTGTTATTCGACATCCGGATTAATAAGTTTTGACAGAAGTTATAAGATAATACTACTGGGAATCATCGCAAGCTAAAATAATTATATATCTGTTATAATTACGATTCTTATTAAATAATGTAGATTGAAGCATTAAATATGTTTTAGATCTTGTATATTATTAACCTTAATGTGATAAAGGGGCGGAACTTGCCCTGGTTAGAAGTTTGTAGTTGTGAAAATGGGAATGTCGAATATGGTAGGAGACACGTTGCAAGCAATTGGTCCTGATGTAGAACAACCCATTCATTTTGGACGATGATGATTAAAATATCCTTCCACCCAACTTATAAGATGTAAGAACAGTGATATCCAAATTTAAATCACATAAGGCTACTGGTTGGAATGGGTGGCCAAACTGTTTATGGTAGCGGAAAATAATTTGGTCAGGAGCATACACAAACTCATTTTAAGAAAGGAAAGTCTGCCAAATTAATGAAAACCCGACATATTGTTGTCGCCTGTCCGCTAATGAGGAATCAGTCTCGTCAACATAGCATATTTATCAAATATTGTCCATCTAGATTGTAGAATCTTTTGCTAACGAACTGCTCGACCCTAAAATTTGGTTTTAGGCCAAGAAATTCAAAGCCAACGATTAGATTCGGAACACTCTGTTGGATTCTGGAAAAACCCAAAAACTTACAATACGAGAGCGGCTTTAAATTCACTCATAAAATCGTCGATAGGACGACCTAAAAGGAGTCGTGCAACTCTCAACATCTCTGCCTGCCCAAAAAAAGGGAATTTAAAATCCTGAGATTTTACATAAATACCCTAAGCGGAACAACGAAATTGCGTAAAAAAATAAAAAAATTCGGGCGAATTATCGAAAATTACTTGTTTAAATTTTTAGTAACAATATTTCAGTTTTTTGAAATAATACCTTTTTTAAAAATTCGTACGAATTTTCGAAAACTTATTTATTTAATTTGCAAAAACAAATTATCTTTAAAAATATTATTTTGAAAAATTGAAAAAGATATGGTTTTCAAAAACTTAATAAAGTAATTTTTTAAAAACACGCGTGAATTTTTGAAAGTTACTTTATTAAATTCTTAAAAACTGTGTTTTAATTTTTACAATAATATTTTCTAATTTTCGAAATCTTCTTTATCTATTTAACTGTCAGAAACGTCATTTGTATTAAGTATCTTTCAAAGGGGGTGAGTATGAGTACAGCCCGACTCATGACACGTCGACTAAGGTGCAAAAAGAGAGATATGTTTGGAGGAGCTTGTTGCCCCCCTGCAACCCCCTGCTTGGGATCACTGTAAGATTTGATGTTGTTTGAGGTTGGGTGTATGCAAAATCTTATCCCTCATAATTCTTAAAAAAAAAAAAAAATAACCTTAAGAAACTACGCTCACCTGAGTCGAGTTGTTGTCAGTCCAGCTATTCTGCACCCTTTCAAAGCATTATTTTAAAGATTTAATAAAAACAATTAACTTTTAATCATATTTTATGCAGTATGAATTCTAAAATTACTTTCATTTTAAAATTAGGCACTTATTGCTCACTTTTTTGTGGACTTCTGACCTACTTGGATACGTGAGGAGTCCACAATGGATTTGTGGACTTATAACCCACCCAAGTGGGTCAAAAGTCCATTATGGACTTTAGCTTTAAAATCGACATTAGGGTAGGTCTTGGCCAGATGGATAGTTTTTATATCTTCATGGTTCGAAAAAAGGATGAACAATATTCAAAACCACGAACATTAAACTAATTTTCTAACGAAATATTTTTCTTTTGTAGTTAATGTGGGTTTTAAATGTTTATGAAATTATAAAATTTCCCTCATTCTCAAGTTGCAATTTTCTTTGTTGTTGGTGTTTCTGTTCTTGGCAAGCTCCTCTGCCATAAAAGTATTTTTTTTTTCAACATATATTATGCTCACATAAAAATACCGTAATTGTGCTTTGCTTTCTTTATTCTACAATTTGGAATAAAACCACGGTCTGTCAAGAGTTTCAGAGCAAGAAATCAGCAATACAAAGTGTGAAAAGCCTTTAAAACTTATAATTCAGACGAGTTGAATGTCCCTTTTTTTTTGGTTTTCCCTTGGCATTGACATTCAAAAATGAAAACATAAAGGATATAATTATATTTGTATTCTATTCAACAAGAGCTGAGGTAGAAAACGTTCATGAAAAAAATGTCCTTGCAGCATTGCCATAAACCTACAAACAGAACAAAAAAAAAGAACAAGGTCAGATTTAGATTTTCGTCTGAAAAAAACATTTACATACACAAACAGACAAGAAAGAAACAACACGAAGTGAAGCCAAAGCTAAAATCTCATTAAAGATTCACTTGTTCCCTTTGGCTGTATCTTTGCACAAACCAAAGAAGCCTTGCTCTGTTTGTTGTTACATCACATCCAGAAATCCAGACACAAGAGGTAGCTAAAATATATACAAAAATTTATATCTATAGAGGCTAAATATTATGTGGTTTTGGCAAACTCGATACGGATACGGATACGGTAAAAGTTAATTTCCGTGTTTTGTTTACAAAAAGCCATCCCCTCTGGAATAGATTTTTTTCAAGAAAACATTCAAACGTTATGAGATTGCTAGTAGTAGGAGTTTATTAGGTAAAATGATAATTTGGGGTAGGTAAAATGTTTTCAAAAGATGGAGCTTAAAGAGCCTTGGTCAATAATTTAGTGAAGATGATTATTTGCTCATGTCATCATTAATAGACTTTGTACGGAAAGTCTTTAATTCGTTTGAAAGCTTAATGTTAGCGGTGGGGATTTATTGAAATAGGAAACATTAACAGGGACAGTTTTTTTTTGAACTAATGAGTTTTTCAAAATTACTTAACGAAGTCTTTTTAAAGGACTTAAAGAACGGGATAGATATTGCTTATTTTTTCGGGTCAAAAAAACATTCAAAAATATTCTTTCAGAACCAAATTTTTCATTTAACTTTTATTAACTTTTAAATAATTTTGACATGGTATGACACTCAAATGTTTTATTAAAAATAAGGCATTTCCAGCTTAAACTTACTTACTTACTTAGGTCCTCAGACCTTGAAGAGTCCATTGTGATCCCCTTAACTGGCATAGGGCCTCCACTACTCCTACGCGCCATATTGTACGGTTTCTGGAAATATAACGCAGTTCCTCTAACTCTTCCCCAGGTGTGCAAATTAACTTTCGACTGTCCTGCGCCGCCGTGTGCTTCTCGGCCGACCCGAGAATCTACCTGTCTGTGTGAGTGGGTTCCATTGCATCGCTTGGCCAGCGATGCAATCGTTGCCTTTTTGAAGCTTATGACCAATCCACTGCCACTTAAGTTTGCGAATAGTACTGTCTATGGATTCTTGATCCGTTCTTCTATGAAGTTCTTCATTAGATATACGGTTGGGCCAAAAAATTCTGACGTGACATTTGCATTCATCGTAGGTTGCTTTAATAATAGCGATTAACTTATCTGGAATGCCTCTCCTGCGTAAGGCAATTCGAAGAAATTCTGTTTTGACACTATCCAACGCTATTTCAAACTCAATGAACTGCAGGTGAAGTTGTGTTCGATATTCGACGCACTGTTCCGCAAGGTGTTAATGTGGTCAACACAGGATGAACCAGTGCGGAAACCTGCTTGTTCGGCGTCGAGTGTGTCTTCTAGTTGTTCCTTTATTCCCTCTAATACAGTTTTTGCTGCTATCTTGGCAACCGCAGGCAGAACGCAAATCCCTCTCCAGTTTTCACACTGCTAAACTCTATATAATGTTTTGATAAATCCGTATACTTAAGTTGCGTCACGAAAACCTCATATTCAGATACAGCACCCCCAAAAACATAACGTGTGAAAGAAAAAACTACCCCAAAACTTTAATGGTAAAAACACAATTTAATTGGCTTTTGTAATTTTAATAATCTTGCCCCTTAAAAAAGTTATTATGTTCACCTATTACGCCAATGAAAACCGATTCAACCGAAAAATTCTGTTCTCGTTTCATGTGACCAAAATTAGAAAAAAAACATTATCTACAGTGGACACGATTTTCTTTTTTGGTTGCAAAAATCATATTTGTTTTGTTTGGAAAAATTAGTTTATATAACTTTTAAACTTTTTCCTAACTTCTTTTCAATTGATATTTTTGTTTTTTTAATATATTTGGAGTAAAATCAGTCGTGACTTTATTGTGTGCATTAGAATACACAAAGAAGTCGTGATTTAAAAGTAATCAAAGGTCTGAAACAATTATTTTGTTTGTATGTTTGTATGTTGGAAGAAAAAAATTATGTTTCGTATCTACAATTTTGAAAACAAAATCAGCTAAAAAATTTTGATTGATTTTTTTTTCAAAATTCTGAGTTTTTTTGCCATTTTTAGTTAGATTTCAAAAGATTTTCTGATTTTCATTTATTTGTAATTAACTTTGCTTTTAAATCTGACAGAATACATACTCCTTGAATATTTTCGTTTATGTTTTCGTTAGAATTTTTTCGCTGTTAACATAAAGACTACAGAAAAAAAAGTTGAAAAGTTGAAACGCCATAAAAATAAAACGTTTGTCGAAGCGAAATTACAACAAAAAATTGACGATTAAGTCAGTCCTTTGATTGGGTTTGTTTTTCAGTAGGTGATTATAGAGAATATACAACCACTTACCGGCACCCTTTGCAAGAATTAACATCCCCCATATGACATATGTACTGACAATTTTAGTTGGACAGAGTATAGAACTCTCCTACTTCAAATTGTAAAAATTTAACCCGTTTACATTTCCTGGTAAAGTCTTTTCAATAATGCAAAAAAAAAAGGACAACAACAAATATAATTCCAATCTCAAACAGATTCAACATGTCAACATTTTTGTGTGTTTCCCATATACCCACATAAAAACTCACATCATTTTTCAATACACAATTTAGGAAGATAAAAATGTATTACTGTTAATGGGATTGAATCTGAAAAGTCCCATTGCACTTCATTTTCAAATCGATTCGAATGAAATGCTTAATGGGGTTTTATGGTCGTAAAAGAAAACACAAACTGCAGTTAGGTACATGGAATTCGGAAAAGGATGCTTTTAAGTCAATTTTATATCAGCTGTAATCATCAGTGATGTTTTTGCTATACACAAGCATAACATACACCACACATACAAGTATATTATGCTGTCACATCGTAAAAGATGAATGTGCATTGGTTTGGTGGTTGGAGACATTTATCATTTTGTAGATGTTGTCATGTCACAACATTTCGACAGAGAGAGGAAGAAATTCATTCAATACGAGTACCAATCTTAATCGTTTTCTCTATTCAGTTGTTTTCACAAAAAAAGAATAAATTCATATTGGAAATTGTTGTGTCGTAAATGTTGAACATTGAGCTTAACTTTAATTTGATGTCAAGCTGTTGGATTACTATGTTATTTTTGTATGTATTATTGATGGATTAAAAGACAATGTGAAAACAGTTTTGAAAAAGTCATCATGGCAAGGAATATTTTTTTAAACGTTGTTACATATTGGCATTAATAAAACAAAACTTAAGGAAGCGCCTTGGTTTTATTTCGTTCAAGTGAAATTAAAATTCAAGTGTACACCGAGTGAAAAAACCCAATGTAAAACTTAATAGGTTCATATTTAATTGAAAGTTGTAACAATTTACCCCAAAAATATTTTATTTTATTTTGAAACTTATTTAATCTAAATATACAGTGTCATTTCAAAGACGCTCAACATATTTTTAAACCCTAAAGTATGCGTTTTGAAGTTGAAATCAATTTGTTTAGTATTCAAAGTGCACTCGAAGTAGTTTCAAGTGCACCTGGGTGTTATTTCAAGGTGGAACATTTTGATAGGGGCAAACATTTTAATAAGTCGAATCTGCTTTAAAATTTTTTAAAAGTAAATTTTCAAATTATTGCAAAATTTCAAGGTTTAAGTTCCAAAATATACAAGTAATTTAAAAAAAATTCTTTTCCTTAAAACACCATTTAAAAAAGGCAAGCAAAGCGTAGAATAAATCGTAAAGTTACGAAAAATATTCATGGAATACCGTAGAAAAAAGTGTAGAATACTGGTAAAATATCGTGAAACTCTCTGATAAGAGCATTGGAATTTAATGAAAAAATGGTTTTAGTACCACCAGAAAAACCATACCGCAGAAAAAAACTTGAAGCAAAGAACAATAAAATAGCACGGAAAAAGGGACGAAAAGTCACTGAAAATATTCGCGGAATTTTGGCTCTGAATACTGGTGAAATATCGTGATGGAAAATAGAATTGGAAGTTATGAAACAAGCACAAAAGTATCGCGAAAGAAAGCTTAAACACCATTTTAAAAGCGAAGAAAGTCACCTAGAAAAGTGTGGAAAGTACAGAATTTGAGTTGGAAAATATACGAAACACCAAGTGCTTTCACGTTGCGATATAAAGTACGTAATAAAAGATCGCGGAATACGTGCAAAATAGCATAAGAAGTCATGAAACAATACCTAAGGAAAATGCATAGAATACCGCGTTGAAAAAAGATTACAAAAAACACAGATAAAAGCTTGGATAGCTGAAGAAAATTTCCGAAATTTTGCGAACTACTGCGGTAAATGCGATGTAGCGTAGAATAAAGCGCGGAATCCTTGGTTACTAAAGAAACACCGGGCTTATTCCACGACTTCCGTGTTGTTCTATGATTCTTACATTAAAAACTGTATGTGAATGTTAAGAAAACTTTATTTATTTAATTTACTTTATTTAATTTATTTGCTATATGTGTTTGAGACACTGCAGGGTCATCTAGTTTTACATAAAGTCAAGATTTTTCTCCATTCACATAAATGATTCTTCAGTTTTTCTGTGTAAACGGATTTCGTTTTAGCAAATGCTAAAGATTTTTCTCAATTTTAAGGAGTAAGGAGAAGCCTGAATTAAAATAACAACTTTGTATTCCGAAAAAATCGTTAGAGCTGTTTAAAAAAAAAATTGTTTTTATATGTAAAATTTTTAACGGGCTTTTTAAAGGGGTAAGAACATATGCCATTTTTAACATATTATTTATCAACATCTAAAATTTAAATTTTGAAAAAAATATCGAATCTTTTTTGAAACAAAAAACTATTTTTTCAAAAAAATTAAAAAAAGTTACCAAAAAATATGGCACCCAAAAATATGCACACAGCAACTTCAAAGTGACAAATTTATCAACTCAAATCTCAAGATCCTAGAAGGCGTTGCTCAAATTTCAAGTTCACACAACCCGAAAATACCAAAAATTTATTCATTTCTAGAAATAACTATACTCTATTCCAGAAACTCATGTTTTACCCTCATTTATATCTTCTTTGACATAAAATTATTATAATTTATTTTTCGCTTTAAAATCAGTGAATTAAAAGGTTTAAAATGAGTTATTTATACAACCACAACCCACCATAACACATAACTCATGAATTGAATACACAGCCCACTGCATTTTAATTAGAAAACCTGTCAAATAACTGCATAATTTGCGCTTGCACGAGTTTTGACTAATTGAACACCAGCACACCCCTGGATGCCATAACCTGGTGGTTTTAATGTGCACAAATTGAAATTGGCTAAAACTTTTTGAAATTTAATGCTTAAATGAACCACAAAATACTAAAAGTTATGAGTTTGAGTTAAGGCACAGGAGAAACTTTTCCAAAAAAACCTCAAAGAGACCGAAATATGTCTCTGGGGAAAAGTTTGTTCCGAAACTTGATTAACTCCCCCGCAGCCTAAAATCTCGATGCCACGAATAGCTTTCATCTGTTCCTATAATGCACATTAATTCACACACAAATACACACACACACACCAACAAACATCAACTTATCCAGTAGGTATAGCAAATACACAAAGCTATTCACTTTGATGTTTGAGGCAGAATCCAACTTAGGTTGGAATAGGTACTTGATTGTTGGAAGTTATTTTCTTTTGGATTTTGTTGGGCAGTATAAAGCGTGTGGTTTACCTGCCAAGTACAGATCTTATTAAAAGGACTTTTGTGAAGTTATTCCATCTACATTTTATCCGTCAACCTTTCCTTGTTTTGATTTACAACTAAAGGTGAGGACTGTGGCAGAAATATTATTATTTCATATTTTTGTTCTGCCTCGAGGGGATTAGTGCGTTTTCTTATTATTTTCATTCACTCCAGTCAGTGAAATACTGTAGCACAGTTTTATTTTTAGAAATAGAAAAACAGATAATAACGTATTTAACCACTACTTACTTTCCTTGGGTTATCCTCCCTTTAGTTCGTTCTAAATGAAGATGGACACTTCTATTTTGTTCAAGAGATGGCAAGCATTTAAGTTGATACTCTGGCACTCTTGAAAGTATTTTCTTATATTGTTTCCTTTATTATCTTCAAGAAAATCTCATCAATAGCACCAACTATAGACGAGCATTGATATGCTGGGTTTCAGAAGGCAACCCTTGGTTTGACGAGGAGTTCCACCACATGACCCTGAACTTTGCAGGCAATTTAATTGCTTATCTTTGGACAACTGCCACCGCCGTAAAACTGACCTGATTTTCAAAAAAAAAAGTACGACAATCGCTTTGTTTCATTGAATACTCGTGGCGCTATATTTTAGTTTTTTTTTTTCTTTACCATTATAACAAAGTTATGACAAAAAAAAAGAAAAAGTAAAGAGTACTCCAAAAAAATGTAGTCTTAAGAATCTGTTTAGATTGAACAGATCGCATCTGCAATTTGGTCTGAGGTAAGTATGCCCAGTGAATAAAAAATTGGCATATAGTGTGAAACAAGAAAAAAGATGCTCTGAACTGCAACAACTGCAGATATTTTTTGCTGTCCGCCTAGAACCTTTTACCAATATACCCTCGAACGATCAGATTTTAATACTCCAGGAGCTTCTGAAAAAAACCCAAGAATACCAACTTGATACACACTATCTTTTAATCGACTTTAAAGTCGCCTATAATATGGATTATAGGGATGAGCTACATAAAGTATGTCACATCTCGATATCCAAACCTGTCCGATTTGTCTGGGATGAAAATGGAAGAATTTTGTTGAGAAGAGAGACCTAGAGATACCTTCGTTAATGGTGTCAAAACGCCACCATGGGCAGTTATAACTTTAAAGTTCGAAAAAGTCAAATACTTTGATTACCTGGGAATCCAGTATTATACCACGCAATGACATCAGTGTAGAGATCAAACGAAGAATCACACTTCCCAACTGCTATTTCTCTGGGTTTCGTAAGACTAATTGTAAAGCCCTTTCTCAAAGACCCAAAAGAGACTCAACATAAGACATTAGTCATCCTAGTCCTGTTGTATGGGGCAGAGGCATGGACGCTAGGATGAAGCGACAATGTATTGAGAGATTTTAATTTTTAATGTTAAAATCGTTTTTTGTGTGGAAAAAACGGCAAAATGCTTCACGAATGAATTTTTGATCTTATAGACCCGTCTTTGGCTTTTGCACCTGCTTTCAAGCACTTATCCGATGGGTCCAGAATAAAGTTGGGGTCCTAATGTACCTCCATCCAATTTATTAATAAATGATGCAGAGGCATATGAACAATTGCAGTGGGTTCCCCACCTTCAACTCCATTTGCCACATAAAAACCACTTTTCCAGCCAGTGTTTGTAGCTGTACTATCGGAACCAACAAAAGATAAGAGATTTATTTATTTAATTCAAGTTTTCTGTCCACCAGAAAGGAGTTAATCGAATCCAGTATTATTTTTCGCACTCGCACTCTCGGCTCCTGCTGCTAATCTATATCAGATTCCGTATTGATCACAAACTCTCACCAAATTTGGAACATGTAATTGATTTCGATCTCTAATTGTTTGGCATTATGAAGAAGTACTCGGGTGGGGATCATCATCTTCATCAGTATTATTATTACCCGAAGAAATTGGAAGATTCGATTGATTCGATTTTTGCATTCGTTGATGCCGATAAAGTTTCAAGCATCATTAAATTTTGAATATATTTTTGTTTCCTCAAAATTTTGTTGGTTTCCAAAAGATCCAATCCGCCCATAACCATTTTTCTGTAATTTCTTTGATCCAAAAGAAAAGATCTTTCTATTACCGATACTTTCGTATCTCTAGGACAAACACAATTATTTAAGTTAACGCACTTGCACGCACAAATATTAAATAACTGTGTAAGATATTTATTCTTCTTTGGATTTTGGGTATCTCAAAAATGCAAATATTTATCATAGACACTTTTCATTTGTTGTTTTACACCATGCAATGTTACTGAAGGCAGCGATGCAGTTCCAAAGGTCAATAAAGTCAAGACCTAGGGCTTCAAATGTTTGAGTAAAAGCTTGTTGTCTTCCATTATCCATATATTTTTGTTAATTTCTCACGAAAATTTTGTGATTTATAAAATCAGTAATTGTTCTCTCTAACTTTTATTTATAAGGTGCGTTGTTCCAAAGATAGGACACACCAAATCTTGCAGAGTCACTCGCTTCAATATTTTATTTTTTATATTTAATAAGGATATTACAAGAGTTGCTTTTTACCAGCTTAGTCAATGACTGCACTTAAACAATTGCATAATTGCACTCTTAGGAAGATAGATGCAGACCAGAGTAGTCTGAGAAACCCATTTCTCTTCAGTCTCAGAACCGCAGAGCAATAAATAATAAAAGCTAACGGTATCCTCCAGCGGTGCCAGAAAACAATTTTCATCGACCACCAGCTGCACTCGGAACCAACCAACAAAGTCAGAATCAGGACCGAAGTGCAATTAAAATAGTAAAAGGAAACGGTGTCCTCAAGCGGCGGCGGCGGCGTGCCAGAAACTCTTTTCTCACTGATAACCAACTGCACTAGGGACCGAACAGCAAAATCAGTACCGCAGTGCAATAAAAATAATAAAGCAACCCTTTCTTCAGCGTTCAAACAAATTATTACCGCAATACGAAATTCGAGGTATAAAATTCACGGTAAATTGGGGGCGCGGATTAAATATTTCCTCGATCATAAAAGCAGCAGGTATTCGAGGACAAGAAATAATTGCAACAAGAAAATCATTAGCGAACAATTTTGTTCTCCTTATCTTAAAAACTTACTTAGGAGTACTCTTAACATGTGTCTTAACATGTATTGGTATGGTTGCAAGAATTTATCATATGGTTTATACTTTTAGAGTTACAGATCCAACAAAGAGAAAAAATTAAAATTTTGCTTATTTTGCAAATGATTGATCTGCGAGGTATAGAGGTAAAAAAAGTGATTTTATTTTTTTATTTTTACATATACTTAACATAATAAGGCATGTTTTTAAAACTATTCGAATACGAAATTCAAAAAAAAAAAAAAAAATTGACACTCCACCCTAATGGACACGGACGCTGTTAGTTTCGAATGAAAACCAGCTGGTGACATCAACCTTGTCAAAAAGCTGAAAATACAGCTATTGAGATGGCTAGGTCACGTGGAGAGTATGGACACCAATACACAAACTTGCTGTTCATACTTGGTGGCAACAAGTTAGGGACCGCGCTGCTTGGAGAGGATTGTTGGTTCGATCAGAGATCCATCCTGGATTGTAAGCACTGTATCCAGGGCGGTCTTAGGAAATGCACTTAAGCGACTAGTATTACCGCTTTTAGAGCCCAAAAAAAAAGGGGGCCCTGGGCTTAGGCCCCAAGTCCCCTATGGCGAACATGGGACTGTCTGACCCACTGAAGTTAGTTCCAAAAGAGATAAATGGCAGATATTTCTACGTCCTGATAAACCATGAGCGAGGACCGATTCCAAAAAAAGTAAGAGATTCAAATTCCTTTGACCACGTGAGGTAGGCGAACACTATGATCAGACCTATTGACATAACCGGCCTCCTGATGAATAATCAAAAACATACATTTAGTGGTGCAATGAAGTTGAGTAAACTGGATAAAATAAATGAGATCAATATTCCTTTTGATTCCCTGATGAGCAGCCAAAAAAGTCTATAAAATATGCCTATAATATTCGATAGTATAAATTGTATGCAGATTGCAGAAATACCATCAATGTATTTACTCTAACAACAGAATTTCTAATTGCATACACATTCAATATCTCTGTTTACATTGTGCCTGATGGCATTCGATCTTAGTGTCAGACCATCAATCAACATTTTAGCGATAGAAAACAACAAAAAAGTCCTACAATTTACACCCCCACATTAACCTTGATATGTCATAAAACTACATGTATAATTGATTGGCATAAAGTGTCAGAATACGTCACTCATTCCTTGTGTTCAACGCTACGTAAATTTCTATCGTAAAATAAAGTGTTGTCGAATTGAACTCGACACGACCTCTGATGTGTGCTTTCAGTGCTGTCAAAAATGTTTTTGCTTTTTTTTATTCAAACGTAACAACAACAATAAAAACAAGAGTAAAATGGTTTTGTGTGAATTCGTTTAGTACAAAAAAAAAAAATAGCTATCGAATTGATTTTCGAGAGTTACAAGGACATGTAAGGAATTGTGTTTTGTGTTTTTTCTATACTTTTATTGTTGTTTTGTATTTGATATTAAATTCAATATACAATCATGTTAAAGATTTGTTGCGCTTCAGATTAGATTTTTCGATATGAATGTATGTATATATGTGTTGCCTATTCATGTACGTTACGTACATATACATTTATATAAGTCAGAAAGTGTGGGGTATGTTGTAGGAATGATGTTTACAAAAAATCTTTGATGTTTTACATCAAGTGTGTTATTAATTCCTTTTTTATTTATTTTTTGTTTTAAAGTCATTTGACCCCAACATTAATATCAAAGTTTATTGTGAAATATAATATAATACAAATGTGAAATACTGGACGTGGGATGACAAAGGACACCAAACACGTGTAGGAAGTAAGGATTTTTACTTCTGCTTAATATTCTAAATAAAGTTTTGCTTTTGTAAAAAAAAGTTGAATTTTACGTGACGATAAGGAAGGCGAATAAGGTCAGTTTCTCAGTTTTTTCAGCCTTTTTTCTTTGGGAATACATAAAATTATTCTACAAACTAAAAAAAATATGCATTAGGTTTAAGAACAACAAAAATCATCGTTATTTGCTGTGCATTTCATAATTTTATGAAATAATAGCGCTAGAAAGTACGTTCGATGACATTATGTATGGAACTCGATTTCTTTTGCATGGCCACCATGGTCATGCTTGCAGAAGTCCAGACGTTGAACCCAATTTTCGACGATTTTCAAGCATAAATCGGCCGATACTGCTGCAATCTCACATTCAAAATTCGTACCGCCATCCCATTAACCACACCAAACCGTTATTTTTGCGGGATGCAATGATGACTCATGGAGTACGTGTGGATTGCTGCATGACCACTACCGCATATTATGTTTGTTGATGAAGCCATTCAGCCAGAAATGAGCCTCATCGCTGAAGATGATTTTTCGATGAAAATCCGAATCATTATCAAGGTGTTGCTTAGCCCAATTCACGAACATACGACGCTTCTGGTGGTCAAGCGGCTTCAATTCTTGCGTCAATTTAATCTTGTAAGAACGTAGGCCAAGATCTTTTCGCAAAATTCACCACAACGACGTCACAGAGATGCCCAACGCTTGAGAACGACGTGTGAGAGACACATTTGGGCTTTCTGCAACTGAATCCTCACCGGCAGCAATATTCTCGACACTACGGGCACTTCTTTGTCTCATTTCCACTGGAATATTTTTTACTGTGCCTGCGGATTCAAATTTGTCTACTAGACGCTCAACTGCTGATCTGCTAGGACGATTATGACGACCATAAATTAGATGTAGTGCTCTGAACGTTGAGGCCACTGACTCCGAATTTCGATGGTAAATTTTAATGATTTCGACTCGTTGTTTGCTCGTATATCATTCCATCATAAAATGGCAAACCTTACTAAAGATATAAGAGCGGCAAGAAATATGGCCTCGTTTGCAGCCAATGTCGCTCTACTTTTGTAGCGTCCCTGTTGAAAACCCTCTTAAACTGCAATGGAAAAAAAACCTTTAAAGGCTGCCATGTTTGCGAAAGCTCGCTGTGACTAAAACTTCTTATACACTGTGCTTAAAAATTATTATTAGAATATGATATTAATAAACAATTTAAGAAAAAAAGTTCAAGGCTGCAATTTTTCCCGAATTTTTTAAAATGACTAGTTTTTTAGTGAATGAAGGCTATTATTTTTGAAACTAACTGGAAAAAAGTCATTAATTAGTCTTCACAAAATCGATATTTAAAAAAAAAAAAATTGATTTTTGTTAACTTCCTATTGAAAGTTATTGTGATTGGTACGATTTGTCGAAGTAAACATTTTGACATTTCTTGACGTTTTTTTAGAAAGAAGTCTTTGTGTATTTGTATGAGCGTTCGTACGTTCAGGACACTTTTTTTCGTTCTCCATATCTCGAAAGCTAATAATATATTAACTTTGGATGCATTGGTTTATCTCTGGTCTCTGTTTTTTAGAATTCAAGTTACTAGTAATAAGCTTTAATTTGAGATGCATTTCTGTTTCTGTTTGATCTACACCCATTTCGCCCATTATCGTTTGCACATCATCCTTTAATTTACTACAACATTGTCATTCACTTTTATCCTGTAACTCTAGCAATTTATGCATTAACAAAAAAAAAAAAAAAAATACGACTAAAATTGACTTGATTGGCCTGTACTGTTGCACCGGTGGAATTTACATAGATTTTTGTTCGTTGAAATATCATAAAATGATGTTGAGTTATTGAAATTAAAAATATGACCTGAAGTTTAAGTGTATTTTCTATGGAAAATCTTCACACGCTGAGGGCGAGTACTTAATATTAATTTAGAGGGCTCATATCATAGAGAAATTTTTGAAGTTATACTTCCTTACCAGCGTTTATACAAATATTTAACCAGTAATAATACATAGACTTTTTCAGCCCATTATTACTGTTTTTTTTCACATAGACACTATACACTTTATATTTTGTTTTTTATTTTTTAATTCTGCACACAAAATAAATTTATTAAATTATAAAGTCAGCCATAAAGTGTTTTCAGTTCTTTGACAAGTTCTTTGAAGAGTTCGTCATTGTATCTTCCACTCTTCACCAATGCAAAAATTTGGAGGATTACGGTATTTGTTTTCTTTGTACAGCCCCATAATTAGATTCCATAGATCCATACAGGATTTAGTGCTTGTTTACAACGCATTATTATGTTTTGGATTGTTAAATCAGAATTTTTACCGTTTAGCCAGTAAATTTTTCTATATTTCAAGTTTATTAGCTTTGCATCCGATTTCCTTCCAAAATATTTGGCTGTATTGGCGTAAGGTACAGCTTGAATGTTAATAAATATTGGAACATTGATATCCACAAATGAAAATTTACCGGCTTAATAAATGTGAAAAAAGAAAGCTGACTGATAGAAATGGTTACTTGCACGGGCTTGACACTTAGCGCTATAGTGTCATTTTGTTTTTATTTACCTACATTTTTTTATTTTAAATTTTCCAGTTATAAGTTCACTGGTCTATTTTTTGAAAGAATTTAGTTATTTTAAAAAAAGTGTAACGGTTCATATGTTATCAAGGATTACCATTTTACATCCCCTTTTCACCCATAAAAAGAAAACCTATATAAGAACTTGCACTTCCATGTCATATCATTTGTGTAATACCAACCTTCTTTTTTATAAACTAGTTAAAATATTTGTTGCTTATTTCATAAACATTATCAGGCAAAATTACCGCTCTTCGCACGTACTACACCTAACCATCCTACGTTTAAATGACATTTTAACAATGAACTTCTCAACGACAAGCCAACCCTCGAGGTAAGTCTCGACAACGAAGACGGTTTTTGTTTTCATTGATCTTTATTTTTTACGACACAATTGAATAAAAGGATGCGTGTTACGTGTGCAATATAAATTGTGGCAATATGAAGATAATCACTCATCGTATGGATAAAACGTGAGTTTTGAAATAACGACTCCTTATATACTACTCATCCATCCTTATTGTGTGATACGGTTAGGTTCTGACATTGGCAACATCAATATAACATCAATATCGAACACACACAAAAATTTGTCGTAAAGTCAGGTTATGTACACATATGTGGATTTTATATCCTGGCATCGAATGCTTTTGTTGATGCTAAGAACTTGTGGATTACTTTTCATATCCTTCCTTACATCATCATTACATTTAATTTGCATGAAATCGACTGAAGAAACTGATATTGTATATTGAAACTACTTACATGTGATATGGTTTGTCTTATCCCATATTTATTTTGTATTTTCTCTTTAATATTGTGGAAGTGGTATAACAAAATAATGGTCCTTTTAATCAAACTTTATGATGATGCAGAAGCTCGAAAAAATATATTTATTATACGAAAGAGTACAAGGCTAGTTCCGCGATGTAAACGTTCCTAAAGTTATAACCACACTCAAACGGAACTAACAAAAGTCCAGCAAAGTGAATTAATTGCAATGGAAATCACAGAGTAAACTATTGGGACTGTGAGGTTGCTAAAGAGCTACAAAGCTCATAGAATTTCCAATTTCTAAGCTTCCTAAGAAGGTGCCCAGTATCGGCACAGAAAAGCACTAAGCATCGTCGATAACATTCAAAACCTTGGGTACACACGCACATATTAGTGACTACAAAAACACACCCATAAAAAACCAGTACTGACCTTTATCCATTTTTTCAATGCCTACCAATAAATTCCTTCGAAACTTTAGGAAGACTGTAATTCAAATAAACAAATTTTCGATAATCTTTGATCTAAACATGTCCGCAAATCTCATGGTTGCCTGGGTTAAGGCAGTGCAGTTAAGGAAGTTCAGTGTATTCCATCAGCAGTCGCCATGATGTAATGAAAGTCCATCCACTGTCACATTTTTCAAAAGTTCAAGGGCAAATATTCCTCATTCCAACGAGCTTATACTGACGCGCATCACAAACAGGCCACGTCATCTGGGACCTAACATTCCACTGTACCTTAACCACATTATTTGCCCGATTCCTACCTAATCCAAAATACCGACACTTCCTCGCCTCCTTTTGCCTTCAAATAAATGAAAAACTAACAATTCTTACGTAAACTTGGAGAATTAGAAATGTCCAATATAACGTATCACTCTTAAATTCGAAGTCACCGCCGCCGAAACAATACCCCTTAACGGTAATCGATTCTGCAAGGGTGGAGCTTTCCTTCTGGGAATCAATTTTTTGTGAAAATCTCTATATAAGAATAAACAACGGATTTAGAACCATCCTATGATGACCTTCAGAAAGAACTTCTGCCTTCAAGGATTGAAGAATGCAAATGAATGCAAGGATGTCATAAGAATGCAAAGACTGCAAGAGAATGCAAATAAATGCAAAGACTGCAAAAGACTGCAAAAAGAATTTATATAAATGCAAAGAATGCAAATATTTTAAAATAAATTGGTACAAAAATGAATGCAATCATTTTGGTGTAATATGAATGGTGATTCCATAATTTGAAGTCTAATACTCAAAGCTAAGTCAATGAATACAATCTTTTTATTGAAGTCATTAAAGATTACATTCACAAAAGATTGCATTCTCTTACAAGCCTGCTAATTTGATACCGGCAAATATCAAGCCAAAGCATTCGTTGGGAAACAATGACAGCTATAGCAGAGCCAACCGATACAAAAAGTAGCTATCCGCAAATTCCCTTACGGTACCGTTTCGGTAAACTTCCTACATCCTAGGCAAGATTACCAAGAATGCGGAAACTGGAAGGGTTCATGAAAGGGACTTTGCGGATAAAATTCAATAATAGAAGATTATTGAAGAGAACAACATCCTTCTGGTAGAACAGTAAGAAAACGCTTGAGGCTAAAGCAGTCCCTGCTGTACAGTTGCAGCAAACTCCTAAATTCGTTTCGGTGAAATAATTTATGTGAACGATTTATGTTCGATTTCAAACAAAGGCTGTTGTCATTGTGACACAAACTAGTTAACTTTCGTGTAGCACAGAATGCATATGAAAACCAAAAACATAGAGTCAGTTAGTAAGAAAATGTATTTCCTGCAGTCATTTGTTGTAAATGAATTGTATATTTAAACTTAAAATTAAGTTCTTTGAAGCAAACTATTTTCTGGAGAGGTTCTTCGCAAACTATTCATTCGTTTGCTGTAAACAATAGAATTTTCTAGTAAACGAAAAGGTGTTTAAAAGTGGGAAGCATTTTCGTTTGCCGCAATTAACTCATGAAAATGAGTTCCAAGAATGCGTTGTAAAAGTTGTAATGCATTAATAATAATTTTTGTACTTGAATTATAATGCGGATCAAATGTAATACAGTTGGTACTAATGAAAAACTTTTCCTGGGATTGTATTAACTTTCCAGCAAATGATTTTCATATAATTCAAAGGATTGGTATTCATTCCGCAAACGAAAAAAAAAATAATTTCTCTGTATGTTCCAAGTCAGTGGAAAGTTCAAAGTTGTTGAAGTTAATGGTCTTGAAACCTAGCACCTTCCACCTTCCCCTAATTTCGAAAGTTTTTAGGTGAATATTTTTAAGAGTCTTCAGCCGATTATAGCTTAAAGAAGCGAGCACTTGACAGGCCAAGTTCACAAAATCATAGAAAATTTGCCCCTTGGCCAAGACAAGTTCTACCTGAAGGTGGAGTACCTACGACAAGGATGTGTTCCTATAGGTACCACAAGTAAGTATATAAGGTTCAATTTTGTGTCATTTGTTTACAGGCAATATACCGACAATATTGTAGAAAAATATTACTAGAACTCACAAATAGAATGGTTGCAGAAATTCTAGACCGGAGAAATTTAGTGCGCCGCCCGCTTACAAAGAACTTAACGTTCCGATTTTGTTCGGTACTTAGCAATCTCTTAAAAATCACGGAACGGACAAAAACTTCCATCGTAAAGCTAACTGCAACACATAATTTAGCTTCGTGAAAAATGAGTTGCTATTAGATAAAGTTGTTAAGAACTTAATTGCAATCGAGAAATTGAGGTAATTTCAGTGTAGTAAGAATCTTATACTTCTATGAGCACGCATTTTTTACGGTCCTTACTGAGCCTTTTCAAGGTTTCAACACCTTAAAATATATGTAAACATATTTTAATCAAATTGAGGGTTTAGTTATTTGTGTTTTCTGAGGTTCAGAAGAATTCCAAAGAAATCATTTAAACTCACTTTTACTTCTAGATACTGTATATGTACCTACTTTAAAGTTTCCTCTGACTTGACCGTTTTGCTTAGGTACATTCCAACCCCAAATTGAATCTTTCGAATGGAACATCTTAAACACAACCCTCTTTTCGGATTCAAGGCCCTTATTTCCGGCGATTTTGCTAACCACATTTTGTATGGTTCGTTAAACAATTTATTTGTCTTGGCAACCGTAAATAAGTCTTGTCAATGAACCCATTAACAGCAACGCTACCATTGCATTACTCGTCAGGTATTGGGTGTTATTTTTAGTAACGCACTCAATTATTTATTTCTTACTTTGGTACGTAATCAAACATCACATTTATAAGAACTACCGTGTAGAACCAATATAGTTTTTCTTGTGGCCCCTTTGAAGGAATGTATTCTGCTTCTAGGCTACCTTTTTTTTATTTATTTATAGTGAACTCAAATGATGTTTGACTGCCAACACGTATTTCAGTTATTTATTCCAGCAGGGGTACAATTTATACCTGGGATAACTTTTAAGCTCTTGGTGACTTCCTGTTGTGGAAAAAGTTTCTTAGTCTAATTTTACACTTTGATTTTTGACGGAATAATCTGTGAGACACGGCAAATTCATGTTCAGGGAAAGCCTATAAAAGTTAAAGTAGACTTACGTTATGTGTAAACATCAAAATCTAAGGTCCCGTTTTGGGTCAAAGATAGAATTTTCTAAAACGATTGTTTTCACTGTAGGTACTTTTATAATTGTATTTCACTTCACCCCAATTAAGAGAATGGAATACAGTATTTCAGGTATAAAGGTATTAAATAACCTTTATAAAACTAATTGCAATTTAAAAACTGTCATTAAATCAGTCAGTTGACTACGCGCTCCTTTGACCCTATTATTTAAGAAAAACAGATGAAGTTAACCGGAAGAAAATACCTGACAATGAAAACCAACTCTTACTGTATTTAGCGAAGAGAAATGAAATTTACTACAAAACATCACAGTTGTTGTAGCAAAAGTTGAAATAAAGTTTGTAATTGGATTAAAACCTCTTAAATTCAGTACCTACCACTCTACCAGTAGAATTATGTTTGTGAGATTTTCTGTTTGGAAAAGTAGAAGAAACTGAAAATATATAAACGCGAGGGTCAAGTATACGTATTGAAACAGCTTGGATGGAAGTATTCTAATGAAGATATAAAATACAAAATTCTTCTGTTCATCAATTTGATGTTGTTTTAATATTGTTTTGTCGTGACTTTCCCTGTAAACTCTATCTACAACAAGCTTTGTTTTCTGTTCCATGAAATTTATTACATGATTACAATAATAATAATAATAATAATTATTAATAAAATTTATACAATTCAGAAATTCAGAAAAATGTTCTTTGAGAATAGTAAGTGTAGTGTATCATACATGAAAACTTGACTTAAATGATTTTAAAAATTGATTCTAAATTTTTTATAAAAATTGTCACCGAAACTCACAAAAAAACTTAATAAAACTTCACAAATTACAACAGCACGATTTTGATATAAAAAAAATAAATACTTCTGTTAAATGTAGGTCTAAATTGATAAGTTAAACAAACAACTATTTTCAAATCATCAATTAGATCAAATAAAAAAATTAAATCCATCATTGGTGTCCAATCACTAATAGTACAAAGTTATTAAGTTATTTTGTTCTAATCAGAGAATCAAGTACACGGTTAAAAATATTGGCTTACTTTTCCTATCAATTTCGTAGAGGAAGACCAAGTCCGGTAGCTTTGATTTTGGCTGATGAATGTTAAAAAAAAAACTATAAAATGCTTAAAAAAACTCGATTTGTTTTTGGTAATTTCAGACGTACAAGACTAATTTTTGATTATATTAACGTACAACGATCTATGACTCTTTGAGTCAATTAAATTTCCGTCATGTTCAGCCAAGGAAATTCTCTGTGTATTCACAAAATTGTTATTCACAAAATTGTTATTCACAAAACTTATAAAGGGTGATTTTTTAAGAGGTTTAGAACTTAAAAAAAAAAAACACAAACAATTCGAAAGAATGAATGAAATATTTATTGGAATCGATAGTTTGAACCTTGCAATTTAATGTTTAAAGATAATTTCATGCAAATGTTGACCGCGGCTGCGTCTCAGGTAGCCCATCCGCTGAGTCCAATTTTGGCATACTCTTTCACACATATCGGATGGTATCTCACGAATGAATGCATGGATGTTGGCTTCCAGTGCGTCAATCGAAGCGGACTTGTCTCTATAGACATTAGCCTTGACATACCCCCACCAAAAATAATCTAATGGTGTCAAATCGCACGATCTAGGCGGCCAATTGACCGGCCTGAAACGTGAAATTAACTGTTCACCAAACTCGCCTCGCAATTGCGCCATTGTTTCGCGTGCTGTGGGGCATGTGGCACCGTCTTGTTGAAACCACATATCATGCAAGTCAAGAACTTCCATTTCGGGCAAAAAAAAGTTTGTTATCATCGCTCGGTAGCGTTCACCATTGACAGTAACGCTGCGATTCGCATCATCTTTGAAGAAATATGGCCCAATAATGCCGCCGGCCCATAAACCGCACCAAACAGTGGCTTTATCGGGATACATTGGTAGCTGTTGCTGATCTTCACTCCAAATGCGGCAATTTCGCTTATATACGTACCCATTCAACCAAAAATGATCCTCATCGCTGAACACAATTTTTCGATAAAAAAGCGGATCGTCGGCCAGCTTTCCAAGAGCCCATTCACCAAAAATTCGGCGTTGTGGTAGGTCGGCTGGCCTTAGTTCTTGCACCAGCTGTATCTTAAAAGGCTATACGCCGAAATCCTTCCGCAAAATTTTCCACGTAGTGCTGTAACAAAGGCCTAACTGCTGGGAACGGCGCCGAATCGACATTTCGCGGTCTTCTGTCACACTAGCTGATACGGCCGCAATATTTTCTTCATTACGCACAGTACGTAAACGTGTTGGTGGTTTAATGTCAAACAAAGTAAATTTGGTGCGAAATTTGGTCACAATCTTCCGAATAGACTGCTCAGAAGGTCGAGAATGCCGACCATAAAATGGAAGCAGCGCGCGATGAACATTTCGAACCGGGCACGAATTTTGACAGTAAAATTCAATAATTTGCAAGCGCTGTTCATTTGTAAAACGATCCATGGTTAAATTGCAAACCAAACTGAAGCTGTTTGACAGTGACACAAGGTACTAAACACACGTCAGCTGTCAAAACCAGTGTTGCCAAAACCAAACCAGCTAAAAAATAACCCGTTAGATCATAATATTATAATGCTCTTGCAGGAATCGAAATCCAAACTTCTTTGGTACAACGCAGAAGACTAGTAAGATTTCCATTGCGTTTTTCTAAACAAAGGCATTCAATCCGACGAGGTTTTTTTTAAATTATATTAATGATTTTCTATTTGTAAATCAAACTGTATTACAGCAAAAAACGTACAAAATGCCACTGAAGAATTTTAGAAGCAATTCCTTCTGTTTTGGGACAAGAAGTACTCACAGAAAAGTAAAGCCATATCTTGTCTGCGTCAAAAGTTATTCAAGATCAAATGTCAAAAGTATTGTATGTCATATAACTTTGTAACAGTATAAAAGCAACAGTATTTCATATACTTTTAGACCATATAGGTAGTTTTTCGTCTGATTATATAAAATAGTTTGTAAAACACTGGATTAATACTAGTGGGTTTTTGTATAGCTTGTAATACTCGCAGTTATGTTGCTTTTTCCGTCATTTAATACTTTTTAAAATAGTGTTGCTTATTATACAATTTCAAAACTTCGATAAAAGGAAACGCTCCATGATATTTTTTCATATTTTACAGTTCAAAACAATATTTTACTATTCATTTGAACATTTTTTGATATACTCGATTATCTGCAGAAAACCTAAACTGATGTAAAATAGTTAAGGCATGTAGAATTTGTATAATAAAATCTTCAATAAGTTGCCATAAGATTTCTGCTGAATATAGAACGTATAGATTCTACCAAAGAACTAGAGTTTTCGTATATTATCAGACAAATCATATCGGGTAATCAATTTCTTGTACCTAAATACGAGATGGCATACAAAAATTTGATTTTATGTGATCATAGGAGTTTTTTGGAGAGTATCCAACTTTACAAGTCGGTGTGGTCCTACCACTACACCATCGATAATACCCCCCAGAATTGTCCAACATTACGATCAAACACATAAACGACATTACCATTCCGATCAACATCGAATATCTTAACAAGCTGTTAATCAAGCAAGCCCGCTATATTACCAAGTAGTCTGTACCAGAAACTCTGTGTTTACACTGATCTTGGTTGCCAGGCTCCTAGAGGAATAACCTATTTCTGGGACTGAACCCTGCCTCCATATATAAGTCACATCTCGTTATCAGTGTCAGACTACCAAAGAAAGATTTGCCTTTGATTATAGATCGGATAAAATTAATCGGCATGAAACAAGTAACGGGTGATTTTTTAGCTGGTTTGGTTTTGGCAACACTGGTTTTGACAGCTGACGTGTGTTTAGTACCTTGTGTCACTGTCAAACAGCTTCAGTTGGTTTACAATTTAACCATGGATCGTCTTACAAATGAACAGCGCTTGCAAATTATTGAATTTTACTATCAAAATTCGTGCTCGGTTCGAAATGTTCATCGCGCGCTGCTTCCATTTTATGGTCGGCATTCTCGACCTTCTGAGCAGTCTATTCGGAAGATTGTGACCAAATTTCGCACCAAATTTACTTTGTTGGACATTAAATCACCAACACGTTTACGTACTGTGCATAGTGAAGAAAAAAAAACCCACTGTTTGGTGCGGTTTATGGGCCGGCGGCATTATTGGGCCATATTTCTTCAAAGATGATGCGAATCGCAGCGTTACTGTCAATGGTGAACGCTACCGAGCGATGATAACAAACTTTTTTTTTTGCCCGAAATGGAAGTTCTTGACTTGCATGATATGTGGTTTCAACAAGACGGTGCCACATGCCACACAGCACGCGAAACAATGGCGCAATTGCGAGGCGAGTTTGGTGAACAGTTAATTTTACGTTTCGGGCCGGTCAATTGGCCGCCTAGATCGTGCGATTTGACACCATTAGATTATTTTTGGTGGGGGTATGTCAAGGCTAATGTCTATAGGGACAAGCCCGCTTCGATTGACGCACTGGAAGCCAACATCCATGCATTCATTCGTGAGATACCGGCCGATATATGTGAAAGAGTATGCCAAAATTGGACTCAGCGGATGGGCTACCGCAGCCGCGGTCAACATTTGCATGAAATTATCTTTAAACATTAAATTGCAAGGTTCAAACTATCGATTCCAATAAATATTTCATTCATTCTTTCGAATTGTTTGTGTTTTTTTTTTTAAAGTTCTAAACCTCTTAAAAAATCACCCTTTACAAGTACCAACTTCACAAATTTTGATGCAAGCATGCCGAATCATACTTTGTTGCGTTGCACGACCCATCGGACGCACGTTTCCAGGTTCTGCTTAGGGAATCCTCTGATCTTGGGATAGCAATGGAAAGCATAATATCGCCTTTCGTCAGATGGGAGCATCAGATACCGTTACAAATAAATGCGTTCAAACCAGACCTGCCTGTCAAGTAACTGATATTCCCAATGAAAATTACAAAATTTTGCCAACAGAACAATTTGTCACATAATGAGAAAATCATGTACCTTCAATTAATTCCCAAAAGTCAACCAAACAGTTTCCAATTTGCGTCATAGTAATTGTACAAAGGTATACCTCTACACCTTGCCAAACTTAATAAATGAACAATGTGCATATAATATGGAAGGAGTTGGAGTATATTTATTTCAATCAGTTTGAATGTATAACAACATTAAATGCATGAATGAGCTTCTTAATTACGATAGGGGCCTTAGCTTTTATGAGTTCTTTCATGTAGGTACACATTATACTTTATGAAACATCCCATAGGAATGACCTTTTATAAACAGAAACTTTTGATTTTATTTTCATTTCATAGTATATTCATGACTCATGTTGATGTTTGTTTTATGAAGATTGCTATGTTGCTGGTTGGTTGCCACTCCTCTTTTTTTTTGTTGTGTTGTTGTAGGAAGAAAGGTCCTTTGGTTGACAGAATTGAACATACAAGGAAACAATTTATGTGTTTATGTACAGGACAGTAATTGAAATTGAATAATTAATAAGGTTTCTTAATATTATGAAGGTATTCTTTAAGTAAAGTACCTATATGAAGTCTGTCTCTGATGGTTTGTTCAACTTTTATCAAATTCACACTATGACACAACATTCAGTCAAAATAGACTAGAGACAGGGTTATAGACCCTGCAGAAAATTTGTATGGAGCTTAAAAAATATGTAGACCTTTGAATTAGTAACAAAAATTAAATGTTTAATGTTCCCATTCATCTGGCATCTACAAAAGGTAAGGTAAGGTTAACTGTTCAAAATTATCAAGAATGTCTCGAACTGTGTAAGTTTTTAAAAAAATCTATGAACCATTTTTGCAGAAAACCTCATAAGTAATAAAGCGAATCTAATTTTTTTTTCAAAAACCTGATTTTTTTAATCTATTCAAAAATATAATTGATTGATGTTTAAATAAAATCTAAATCTAATCTAAATCTAGTTTCCTTTCCATCGAAAAACACACTTTCACCTTAAAAATTTATATGGGATCGCTTGATTTAATTGATGATTTATGTCCTATCAAATTTGATGGGGTGTCATTTTATTCACTGGGAGTTTTTGTATAAGTTTCACACTTTTTATTTATATTTATTCGATTTAGCATTAAAAAGTATTTTACTTTTAAATCATGTCATCTTTAAACTTCGAAAATCCGATGCAGGGATTTTGCTCAAACAAACATACTATCCAGAGTAAGACTCTTTTAACTAAAAACAAAACTCTCTTAAGGCTCATTGCAATGCTTAAGAATAAATCTCTTCAAATTCTTAAAAAAGTCCTGTGGTACTTTAGACATAAAATTTAGATTCGCAAAAATTGTTAATTTAACAGCTAGATTTAACAAATTTCAAAATCCAATAGAATCTTACTATAAGAATTCAACACTTTAAGTTCTAAGGATACAAGATCTTATAAAATAAGGCTTCTATCAATATTTATTCTCTTATTGGAAACGCAATTTCATACCAAGAGTTCATAAATTTCAAATTGATTCTAACAGAATTTTAGTTATAAAGGGTTTTCCAATAAGAGGTGTTATTTTGAATAGCCCACTATTTCGGTAGTTGTCACTTTTGAAGCTGTCATTTTTTGACATTTGACAAGTAAAAACTACGCTATTAATAAAAATGGAACGATACACGCTTCAACAACGCATTGAAATTATTAAAATTCACTATAAAAATGGTGAAAATTTGGCAGAGACGGTTCGTAAAACTAAAACATTTTTGGGTCATCGTGAAGCACCTTGTCGGACCGCAATACAGAAATTGGTGGACAAATTCGAGCTGTTGGGACAAGTTAGTGATGTGAAGAATTAAACCCATGCACGTCGCTCAAGAACAACTGAGAATATTGCTGTTGTAGCCCAAAGTGTTGAAGAAAACCCAGGTTTGTCCATTCCTCGTCGTTCTTTGGAATTAGGCATTCCACAAACGTCATTACACCGTATTTTGCATAAAGACTTGGGTCTTAAGGCTTATAAAGTTCAGTTAACACAAGAACTCAAGCCGGCTGATCATCAACAACGTCGTGTCTTTGCTGATTGGGTCCTTGAAATGCATGAAAATGAACTGGAATTTCATCGAAAAATCATCTTGACTGATGAGGCCCATTTCCACCTCGGAGGCTACGTCAACAAGCAAAACTGTCGCATCTGGGGCTCGGAAAACCCAAGAGTTATTGTTGAAAAGCCTCTCCATCCTCAACGCGTGACTGTTTGGTGCGGTTTATGGTCCCGAGGGGTCATTGGACCTTATTTTTTCGAAAATGAGCCTGGAGCAACAGTTACGGTCAATGGATTGCGCTATCGAGAGATGATTAATGATTTTTTATGGCCTGAATTGGATGGTATTGATCTGGACAACGTTTACTTTCAACAAGACGGCGCTACGTGCCACACAAGCAATGAAACCATCGATCTTTTACGGGAAAAGTTTCCGGACCGTGTTATCTCTCGAAGAGGTGATCACAATTGGCCACCGAGATCTTGTGATTCAACACCTTGCGACTTCTTCCTTTGGGGCCACGTGAAAGATAAGGTCTACGCCAACAGCCCAGCGTCGATTCAAGACCTCAAAGATGAAATTCGTGAGGCTATCGAGGACATAGGGCAGCCACTTTGCGATTTGGTTATGGAAAATTTCATGAAAAAGATATGGTCCTGTAAGCGTGGTCTTGGCGGCCATTTGGCTGATGTTGTGTTCCATTATTAACGGCATACCTTCTTCTTTATAATGAAATAAACATACGACCATTTTTCTTTGAATATCAAAATAACACCTCTTATTGGAAAACCCTTTATTTGTGTCAAATCATTATAACACCAGAACTTATTATAAAAATAAAACTCTCACCAAAAAAACCTAAACTCTTGTAATGAAACTTATCACCTTGTTTTGAGACTAAAATCTCCTTTAAGCACTTTTAAAAATTGTATAGTTCTCTGTAAAAGGTTATTTTTACGCTTTTTGATTTCGGTAACAAGTCCTATAAGCCTCTTGGTGCGTCTTATAAGCGGAAAAAAATTGTTCAGTAGAGGAATCTTATGTGATATCTTGTAAAGTATGATATTCAGCTCGATACGAATTATAAGAATTCAAAAATTAATTATTCAAACCCTTGATTTTTGTTTTTCCAAGATTCTAAAAACTTATTTTAAAAATGTTCAAATCAAATCAATTAATATAAATTAACTTCAACCATTAAATAATTTACATTCTCAACGTCCGACAAAACAAAAAAAAAAAATATTATTTTAGCCAAGCGATCAATTAGACCCGAATTATTTGGACAGGCATCACAATTTCTCTGTTTTTTTTTTGTTTTTATTTATGACTGACAAGTAGCCAAATATACTGCAGATGAGTGAATGTTGTTTTTGAAATATAAACTTGATGATTTATTAATTAATTTTGTACATTTCATCATTAGTGTGTGTTTGAGTTTTTATGTACATAACATTCAACTGAAGTTAATATTTGAAAAAAAAACCTACATATATTTCGAATGTGCGCGGTACTTTAAGAGTATTATTATGAATTTTATATGAAAATTTATGGCATCTAGAGAATCCCACAAACCAATATTATGAGGTTTTTGAATGTTGGATTTGAGTATTCCACACAAAATAAATTTAATTATTTTGTATGTTAACCATTCAGCTGATATACGAGCGCAGCTTACACAGAATTATTTGTTTCGTTTTGCAAATTAGATGGTAAAACAATGTTAGAAAGTTAAAGGTATGTAATGTGGGTACACAGGTTATTATGTGGGTTAAGGTATGTGGATGTGGATATATTTATGTGTGGCAATTTGGAATGTTTCATTAGATGAATGTATTTTTGTTATTACATAGATGCATTTACATTCGGGATTTTTGCTTACGGAATTTGTTGTGCAAAATTAGAAATTTTGGAAGTCGTTCCTGTCTTTGTGTAAAAAAACTTTATATTAAAATAAATATGAATTAAAAAAAATACACCTCAAAAAAATGTTCACTATGGCGTATACGTACTATTTTATGTAAATTATTTTAATGCATTTTAATAGAGTGCAGTATGTAAAAGCAATGTTAGTTTGAAAGTGACAATCTTATGTCTCAATTGTCAATACGAACGTATTTTTCGAAAGTTAACTAAATTTACCCTTTCATTTAAAACAAAAACTGTTTATATAACAGATGAGGGTATTATATTTTCTCCACACACCCAACTTTTTACACCTGGCAGCATCGTAATGGGGTGACTATAGCCCGACTCAAGACAACTCGACTCCAGTGCAAAGTTATATATGTTTGGGAAAGTCTGCTGCCACGTGCAAACCCCATGCTTCGGATAAATATAGGATTTGGGGTAGGTCCAAGGTTGGGTAAATGCAAGGATATAAATCCGTCATAATTTTTAATTTACCCTCACCTGAGTCGAGTTGTCATGAGTCGGGCTATTTTGACGCAGGTTTTTCCGATTAGTCGAGATAACCATGAGTATCAAAGGTCATATGTGCCCTTGGGTGTGTGGTACAGTATTAAAATTGGACATTAACCTTTAATTTGTATGACAATTTAGAAACAAAAAAGTGCATCGGAATGTTTTGGTTAAAATAGTGTTTTTTTTTTTCAAGCGAGAAAGAACATTGTACAAAAAGTACCAAAACACCCTATGAAATTAATGGTAGATTTACAAAAAAACTTAAGTAGATATATTCTGATCTTTTTTTGGAATCAAGAATAAAAAAAACACCACATGCATATCATTGGTCAAAGGGTACTATTTTTCCAATCATACTAATTCTACCTTCGAACTTTTTAGTTCTTAGCTATAACAAATTTCGGGAAATAGCCATCGACATGTTTTTGAGTATCAACTCGTCTTATTTTGCTAGATATATTTGAAAAAATGGAGACAACAGGTCTGTTCCTTTACTTTTTGGGTAAAGTTTGGGAAAAAGCTGAGGAAAAAGTTTGGCATGGAACTTTTTGATGTTGTTGTTATAAAGTGCGGTGCCTGAATTAAAAAGTAAAGAAATGCATTTGGGATGTTTCTGGGTAAATGTCACATTTAGCTGCGGAGACATACAGTACGGTTCACTTAGGTTAGATACACTAGAACTACGTGTGTATGATCTGAATTTTTGTTGCATTAAAAGAATCAATTAAAAAAATATCATATAACTTTAGACGTAATAAAAACACATGAGGGTACTTTATTACAAAAAATATATCTGATTACAAAATTCATAGGTTTTAGAATGCTGCAATTGCGAAAGAGCAAAACTTTCATTATGTATCGTTCCGCACGTTTAAAGTTATTTATCTTTTACGCATTATTAATTTATGTACATCTGCGCGAAATTTTTTTTTTATTACATCTTCTACCTACAAAAAAAAAATCAAGATCTAAAATTTGTGTGTAATCAACCAAATGATCCTTAGTGTCCTTATACATAAGTAGTAAGAACAATATGATTCAATTTCACTCATTTTCACTCAATTTCACTCAATTGCACTCCTTTTTTGGGCCCTATTAAAAGAAAATTGTCCAATTATTAATATTATTGTTTTATTTGTTTCCATATCGTTTCGATTTCTTTTTATTTTGTAACTCTTTCTTGATAAGTTTCAAACTTTGCAGTTAGCAAATGTTCGGGGAATTTCTTGCTGTAGGGAAAATGAAAAAATGTCAATAGTTCTGGCATTGTCGTGCCAGAAAAAGAGTAAAGAAACACGTCTTGGGTAGTTTTGGTATCCTGCGGGATTCCGCAGACGAGTAAGGACACAGACCTAATTAGACATTTAAAAAACTGTCTGGGAACTTTTTGGACTTAAATATGAAATCCGTCATAGAAAGAAATTCTTTGGGCAGATATTTTCAAAAGAGGGGAAATGATTTTCTCTCTCAGTACGCTCTCTTTTAACAGGTTTGACAGGACATGGACTCAAAAGTAGTAGAAATTCGTTATTTTGACGAGTACCCAAACAGACTTAAAGTAGGCACACAGAGTCGTACTTTAATGAAATAAAAAAAAAAACTCAAATGTAATTTTTCCGCAAACAATTAATGTGCCTATCCGGCAATTACTTGTGTTCACGAAGAGACTAGAGAATTCTTCAAATAAACTGGTAAACTGATATAAACTTATTTCGATGGTCGAAAACTGCGTGCTGCAGAACAAAAAGCAAAGCGAAATTTTTCGTTTACGATTTCGTTGTGGAATTTTTGTATGATATTATTCGTTTTGGAATCAGCAGCGTACAAGGCTTTAAATATTAAGAAGTAACAACCGAACTCAACTAGGTGGGTTTAAATTTAAGTAAAAAAAAAGTTAATCAAATTCACTCAGGAAAATAACTTAACTCAAGTTAAGTTTGCTGTTCATTATGAAAAAGAAATAACATTTATGGCTTTGATTTGATTTACATACATATGTAGTTGTTTTGTTTTTGAATAATTTTGATTCCAATTTGTATGACAAAAATTGATAAGAAAACTAAACTCAAAATATATTTTTGTCTAAGGCTTAACTTAGGCAATTTTAGTTGCAGTAACCCAGCTCTGAAGGAATTTGAATAAAAAGAAATATGTTTAACAATTTAAAAAAAAAAAAAAAAAAACAAAAGCTGCATATCATTAGAAAAACGGTTAAGATTTCGATATATATTTTTTTTTTTTGATAAATTCGATACATTATATTCTTTATTACTGATTAATTTATTCCGTGGTTGCCGTCTTCTGGGGGTGACCGATAGATATCAGCTTTAAAAGAATCTGTCCTATCTCTATTATTGCAAAAGATATCAACCTTATAAGAAGTAAAGGTCATTTTAAAAATTGAATTTTGTATGAAAATATACAGTATATGCACCAAGAAAATTAAAAAAAGAGCAATTTGATTCAAATTTTAAATGCCTCACAAGCTGTATGCAAATGACTTATACTATACAAATTCGCAATTTTATGGAAAAAAAAATTAAAAAAACATACCAAATATTTTTCAGTTAATGATTAAAAATTCACCAATTGACGGATCAAAACAAAAATTAAAGTGTAAGTAGCATAAGCCATTATTTTTTGAATTTTTTTTTTTAAAGTTGTTTGATTGAAGATTTTGGATATGTATATTCGAAATCAAAACTTCAAACGTGTTATTCTATATATGTATGTATTTCATTCTAATTATAAACAAAAATGAAAGATATCATAAACAAACCATAGTTGTTAAACCTTAAAAATATTGATTTGAACTCTAATATGCCCTCATGTCAAACTAAACCGATAAGCCTCTACATGTACATTCATATTTAAAATATTACTTTTGTTTTTTTTTTTTTTATTTTCCCAATTAAAATAACAGAGTTTTTTTTTAGTCGAATATTACAAAAGATAAATGCTTTAAAATGAAGCATTGACTTTATAAATTTTCAACGAAATTGTTATTAATCTGCGTCAGAGTTTATTTAGGGATTCAAAATGTTTTTTTTTTATTTTCCATCATAAATACAAAAACAAAAAAAAAAAAGAACAATTGAAATGGAAGAGCTGATAAATCAAGTTGAAGCACTCTCCAGCGTTCGGATTCGAGTCATTGGGAACATAATAAATGCCATTAAATAAAAAAAGAGTATTTTTCTGTAGTTTAATGACTGTGACAGTATTCTCATCAAATTGTTTCCATGTTAAAAAAAAAAAAAAAAAAAATCGATAACATTTCTCGCTTTGGGGGTGCAAATATTTTTTTGAAAGACGAATATAAAAGGATATTTGTAATGAGTGCTGATAAATATATGACATTTTCCACTTGAAAGCAGATTTTTCCGTCTTGAAAATAAATTTCATCATCATCATCATCATCATCATCATCAGTCAGGGTGTGAAAATACATATTAAATATTTCTAAAATGTTTTTCAAGGTTAAGTATTTATCCAATGCTGATGGTATGCCGTTGGCCTTAAACATTTATAGGGATGAATGTTGAGCTGTGTCAAATAGGATTCATCACAAATATTCTTCACACTACAATTCACATGAAAATTGAAGAAATTTTTTCGTCATATTTATCCTTTATAGATATTTTTATTCTATTTGAGTTTTATAAATTTTTTAAGTAGGCAACGATCGATAAAGTTGAAAAATGTATACATATTTTAAACTTTGATGAATATTTTGTCCTTGTATCTACTTTTATACAAACTCTAATATGCAATATCGTTTATACTACTAAGGTATTCCTGAATGAAATAACTCTTTTCTTTAATAACAGGTGAAAGTGCAAACAAGCAATATAAAATAAGATGTACGACTGGGTTGTACGTACATTCTATGTTCTTAAGGTCAAAGTTGCTGTGGATTCTCAAGCTTCATAAATAAAGTTTTTTTAAATAAATACTTTCAACAAATAGTTATAAAATTCATTACTAAAATGACTTAAACAACTTCATAAATTGTTTTGACCTTCAAAATAAGTATATCATTTGACTAAGTTAAGAAATGATTAATTTTTAGATTTTTTTTTTTTTTTTGGAAAATCGTTAGAGTCGTTTTAAAAAAAATTATTTTTGTGTATAAAAGTACTTAAGCCATGTTTTTAAAAAAAAAGTTGGTATGCCATTTTCAAGAAAATATCAATGGACATCTAAAAACAAAATTTCAAATAAAATTACCAACATATTTTCGAAAAATCGATTTTTTCAAGAAAAAAAATTAAAACGTCTTTTTAAAAATCCAAAAATTTAAATTTAATCGCTTACGAAAAATCAGAAAAACGGAAAATGGATTCATGGAGGTACCATTATAAGACGATGAAAAATATTTTTTTTTTATTTCAAAAGTAAGACATTGGGCACATTCACTAATCTATTGACTACGTAGTCAACTCATTTTGATTGGCTGACAACTACTAAAAAATGAGATGAAATTTCCTCTGCGACGTAGTGTAAAAATTTCATCCTCAAAGATAGTTGACATTCCAAATCAGCTGTTTGCCTCAATCTTAATGGAAAACTTCAAATAGACTTGATAAGGTCAAAGACTTGTCCTGCCAAGAATCTACTACATTTTTCAAGTGAACGAGCATTTATTTTTTGTTTCGTTAAGCGTATAGGTAATATTTTATCAGGATCAACTTTGCTTCCAATCGCATATGCATTTACAATTTCTGATTCCATTTGGTTTTTGTAACAGCTTTTCTATGAAAACATTTTCAAGCAAACGCTTAAGTTGTAGTCTCTTCTATTGCAGAAATCGCAGGGTTCTTAATTTAGTTTAGTTCTTGGATCTTCTTTGTAGAAATCTGTATCACTCCTGCCGATTTATTTACGTAAGACTTGAAGCATATCAATTGATACTTTTTGTTTTGTTAAATATCGTCGTCGATTTGTTTTTGTCGAATTGTTTTTTATTACATTTTTCAAATAATCCACTCAATTTTAGTTTCTTTTTCTGTAATAACTTTACTAAAATAGCAACAGATATTTTAGCCATTTTATCTTATTTCTAGTTTGATTTTTAAGTGTACTTTTATAAATTTTCTATTTTCAATTTTCGTTGTAATTGAAAAATATTTGCAATTATTCAGTACTTGAAGAAAATTTATAATATTTTTCATAAAAATATTAGTTTTTAAGTTCCTTTTTTATGTTCAGTAGTTTTAGTTTTTTGGTTTTCTTTGAAATAACAGTATGATTCTACAATTGAAAGTTACGGTAGTGTAGCTCATTTTTTGGCTTGTAGTGTAGGTCACGAACAATATTTTTAATAAAACAAAAGTTTTTTATTTTATCATTTACCATTTTCCATTAATCTATTTCATGTTCTTTGGCTGCAGATACAATTTTAAGTTATAAAGCCTGCAAAGAGGAAGATTTTTGAAGTAAAAAAACACCTTTGCAACTGACTTCCCTTATGATGAAGTGTAGCTCACATTTACTTTTTTTTTAAATATATTTATATTTTAAAACATTGCAAGAGCTTTTATGTAATACAAATAATCATTCGTAACATACAAACAATAGAACACCTCGCCGGTCATGTCAAATGTAGTGTAGCTAACATATGGAATTGCCCAATAAGAGAATTCACAACCATGTAATCTCGAGCACTTTCAAAACTATTTTTTCGCGGTGTCCCTCTGCGACTTTGTACCCATTCCTCTACTTCTCTCAAAAGCTCCAGACCTAGAGCTTGCTAGTTTCGTCAATGTTAAGAATGTTAAAGATAAGTTCCATTCCGTTTCATTTGGTTCGTTGACAGTTTCTGTCAAAAACTTCTGTACAAGATGGCACTGCAGTCGGTAATTGGTAATAAGTGTCCGTTTGCAACAATTACATAATTTTGTTTAGGGTGTGTTTGCTCATACAATCGTTAATAAAAATCACCAATTACCAAACAGAGACCCAAATCGACAAAAATTTCAATATCGAGCCTTATAATAAAATTTATCTCCAGTTTGATTTATGTCATGATTCATGCCTTTCTTATACCGAATCTAAAAACATAATTTCAGTGTGATGAAATAATTAAAAACTTGTACCTACGTATTTTTTTAAAAATAATTTTAATTCCAATAAAGATAAACTTAATTGGTAATAGGAACTCTACTCGAACCATTCTCAAAAAAAGAAAGTATCAATTACTTTCGTCCTCATTATATCCATGGTTTTTAATAAGAAACTAACCCTCATCAACATTAATGACGGTTACAATATTCAACTTAATGAATACACTTTTTCGACCCCAAACTCCGATACTTTCTCAAGATGGAACCACTAAAATCGAAGAGTGTATTTTTGTTGTTGTCGTAATGCCTTGAAAAATTTCTTGTTGTTAAAAAAACAGTATCATCTTCATTTCTTCCGAAATCCACTCAACCGTTCAGCGGACATTTGAATGTTAAGTTTAGCATAACGCTTTACACCAATTTAGGAAATCGATTGACATTTAAAGGACATTATTCAATTTCGAGGTCTCTCTCATCGATATGGTATGGTGAAACGAAACAAAAAAAAAACATACTTCAATACCAATTTGATAATGATACTTGCTTATCTGCTTGTCAAAGCATTCAACCTTCAAACAAATTGATTTTTTTTTTTTTTTGAGGTAGATTATTTAGACAACAAAGTTGTTTATTTTAGTTTGAAAATGTCAGGATTTTAGTCTCACTCCATAAAGAGTTGGTGAAGTGAAACACAGATAAAACATTTAGATTTACATCTCTGGTCTTATGGTGAATGATTCCGAGAAAAGAAAAAAAATGTTCAGAAAGTTTTGGTTTTTGTATAACTTTTTGAACTTAAATTTGTATTTTTTAAAGATTGTTGTGTTCACCTAACAGGTGGATCCTTAAAGCTGTTGGTAACGGTAGCCATTAGTAGCAAAACATTATTGTGCTTTAAAAGTTGTTACGATCGATGATGAAATAAGCATTTTAAATATTTAGTGACCTTTAAAGCGTACATACTTTTTTCCTGTTTGTTTTTTTAAAGACAGTGTCGTTTTTTTAAAGTTGTATTTTATTGAAATAAATAATAAATTTACTTTTGAATAAATTTTTATTGTTTCTCAATAAAAAATACAAACGATAACATTGGCACTTACTTTTAAGCCTTTAGCTAAATAATATTTTTTTTATTATTCGATATGTTAACAAATTTATGGCTTTATGGAGTGCAAGATAACAGCTTTTCAATATTTATGCAATCAACCCTAAGGTAAAATGATCCAATAAAAATAAAATATATGTAGGTTCTCTTGGATATCCGCATAAACTTTTATAAAGGAACAGATGGTCAAAATGTATATGAATGATTTTGATAAGAAAACACAGTATATACAAAAGTAACTATTAATACTTTTTTTATGTTTGTTGTGTTAAGTAATTTTTTTTTGGAACAGGTAACACCGAAAATATATTCAGATATGATAAATAAAACTAATCAAATATTTTCATCGAAACATTAACAACAAACAACAAAAGTAAGTCAATAAAAGAAATGTGTACAGGGTTGCGAATACTTGTGAAGCATTTTCAATTGGCTGGTAAGTAAAATATTGAAGAAAATTTTGAAAAATCATCTTTCAAATGGTGTTAGAAAAACATATCCGCAACTAAGCTCACGACTTGATTTCTACTGTTCATACAGCGTAAACGTTGAGAAAAAAAAGAAACAAAATACAAAAAAAATCACTTTAAATCAAAGTAAATCGTTAATAATTTGGGTCCAATGACGAAAATTTTAAAATTAAAAACGTTTTCATTTTGAAAACGCAAAAGTAACAAAACAAAAGTCATGGCCATCACCAGTATACGAACCTGCCGTTCTTGAGTTGTCAGCTGACAGCATTTTTTTCTTTTTTTTTCTTTAAACTTTATTAAAGCTAGACAAAAATCTCAGAAGATAAACTAGCCTTCTTATCTAAACCTAAAATCAAAATAATTACCCCTATACAAGCGCTTTAAATAAATCCATGAATTTAATATCAATACCTTTCGGCCTTTAAACAATTTTTAATGTTAATATTTCAAGGTTTTCATTTTTTAACCAGGAAATAGTTAAAAAATAAACTTAGTAGGTAAAACAGATCAATAAGGCAATCATCTTGTTTTTGTGTGGTACTATTTTTCTCATTATGTAAAATTTAAAACTAAAAACTTAAAACTTAAAACTAATTAAAACTACTTAACAACTAGAAAATCCACAGCAAGCTTTTTTGTAGAGCAACTTAGACGTAATAAAGCAACTATGTACTATAATCATTGTTCATTTAAGCTTCATTCAATCACTAATACTGTTTCTCCTGTTTCACCCTATCACTTCGGTGATCCGAAGACGCTCGACTCCGCTTTACGTCATCGAACAAAGCGGAGTCGAGCGTCTTACTGTCATACAGTCTTCTTCGCCAGACATGGCAGATTAGCGGTACTGCCAATATATACTGTACGAATCCTCAACTATCAATATGGATAGGAATGCGGGATAAAGCAGGTACACTCTTAAAGTATTCGTCGTTAGGGTAGTAAACCCAAGCTGTTGGCTGTTGACAACGCTCTTGCAATGTGACCCGAAATCAGCTTTACCAAAAAAATTATCAATTCTGTTTATGTTGGCCCCGTTGTGTATAACCTGGTTGGAATAATAGTGTGTGTACTCCAATCCGGGTGTTCTGTGTTTTCTAGTGTTCTGGCAGCGTCAGTGACACTGTCTCTCAAACATTCTAATCGTTTTCATTTCAGATGGGGCAACGTTGAACCGCATACCATGCCCTCATATAAAATCATCGGTCTGATGAAAGCCATTAAGCCAAATCACCTATCAACCAAAACAGCATTTATATGACTTTTGAAATATAAGTACTGATCCATCAAGGTACTTTACTACACTTTTTTTGGTTAGTGGTCCTACGATCACCAGGTTGCAGCAGTTCTATCTCGTATCCCTTGAGGCCCTAGCCAAAGGAACGTTGATTTTCAGCCATCACAATATCGCTGAATCTTATCAAAGTCACGCTGCAGAATAATTCTGATGACCTCATCTCTTAGACCTGATGTGTAGGCGATTAGATCATCTGCATACACAATTGCCTGCGTTAGACTAAACTAAAATCAAGCCGATTTACTTAAAATTGTTGCTGGTTATACTCGATAACGATTAAACCAATCCTTTTCAAAATATGTTAACAAGTATTTCTTCTCATCTTTAAGAATATTGTCCATTTAGACTAAAAAAAGTTTTGGTATAAAAATATCGAAAATACAATAATTATTTTTTTTATAGATCTGATTTTTCCTTTATTTCCATCTTGAACCACAAGAGCGTTTTTTGCGACTCAGTTGTTTGCCTGATTCTAAAATACCTTAATTTTCTTTCCACTCTTTAACTTTTCTGTATAAATGTCAACTTTCTTTTTCAAGGTATTGAAATTCTTCAAGATTTTTGGGTCAATTTATATTTCATAAAAGAAAGTGAAAGAAATATTTAAGATACCAATTACGCCACAATGCTTTCTATCAAACCTTATATTAATCAGCTTTACATGAACCTTTTATAGGAATGTCTTTTTTCATAATTTTTATGTGGACCTTTATTATTATGTCGTTTTCTTTTGAACCAACCAAAATATAAACATTTTATTAAAAAAAATATTTTGAGGTAGGAAATTCGTATCCTTATAATTTCACTGTCACATTTAATTTATAATGAAAAAAAAGGTTAAAGGAGTTTTTATATTAATTTTGTACGTAATTTTGTCGCATGAAAAAAAAATAAAAGATTTGAAATACTTTAGCTGCTGGGAGTATTAAAATTTTGGATTTAGCTTTAAAGCAATTTTTTTGTTATTATTTTTATATCAAATTTTCAAAAAACTTAAAAGTCAAAAATACACAAACCCATTTTCGAAAGATTCAATTTTCAAAAAAAAAAACATAATATTACAAACTGATTTTCTTTCAATTTTTTTAAAAAGACCAAAGCTTGGTTCTTTTTTGAAAAGGATATTTCTAGGAACATGTAGTATTATGTAACTACTGTTGAAAATTCATTATTTTTGTAACGATAAATATTAGTTTTTGGCTTTATACTAAAAGTGCACAAAATCAGTTAGGCCATAATGGCTCTAACGGCATTATACTTTAACACTTGTTTACAAAAATAAACAAAAATTCCGTTATATTTTTTCTAATATTTTAGCCTTTTTATTATTATTTATTGTTCTTTTTTTAACAAAAGTCCTTTACAAATTTTATACTACCAGAGAAATTGTAAATAACATGGGTTAGGTTACACCAAAATATGAGTTTTCTTAAGCCATTTCTATAAACACTTAGAAAACAAATCAATTGCTGCAAACAAAAAAAAATTGCCCAAACGACTTTTTCGTTTGCGAGATAATTTTTCGACACCGTTTGCTGCAAATTGGTGAATTTGTTTATGTAAAACACTTTTTGTGAGTGAAAGAAAAATTGCATAAAACCCGTGATTGAACCGGTGACCCCGCGCTTACAAGGCAAGTGTTTTGTTATTCTGCCACGGACTTTTAAATTTATCGTAGAGTGCATATAAACAAAATGAGAGAACGAATCGTTTGCATTAAATGACTTTTCATTTGTTGGACATTATTTTTCAGCTTATACTTCGTTAGCAGCAAACTCTCAAGTTCGTTTCGATTAAACAATTTATCAGGCCGATTAAATAAAAATAAAAAAATCAGCGTAGCACAGTGAAATGAACCTTCGAACTCTTGATTACGAACCAAGTCTGTTAGCCACTGCGCCACGAACTAGGTAACTAGCGTTTGGCATATAATGAACATGAAAAGCAAAAACATAGAGTCCATTATTAAGAAAATTTGTTCCTTAAGCTAATTATTGTAAATAAATTGTATATTTATATCAAAAGTGAAGTTTTTTTGTCACAAACTACTTTCTGGGGAGATTCTTTACAATTTATTTATTTGTTTGCTGCAAACAATACAATTTTCTTGTAAACGAAAAGGTGTTTAGGTGTGAGAAGAATTTTCGTTTGCTGCTATCAACTCATAAAAATGAACTCCAAACGAATGGATTATTTTGCATTATGTTTGCTGTAATAGAATTACAATTTGTGTCAAATTTAATACACTTCCAACGAATGAAAAACTTTTGATTTTAATTTAATTCAAAGGATATTGTTAGCCGCAAACGAAAATAAATAAATTATTTCTCTGAGCTTTATGTGTACATTTTTGAGATAGACCCTTACTATACAAACTTTTTTTCTCATAAGATATCCAAGAATCACCTCTTAAATTTTTTTCGACTTATTCATTATTAATGTTTTGACAATTTATTTACCAACTGTCTCATTCAAATTTGTATCTACATCTGCATGTTCTGAATACTTAAAAAAATTTGCATATTTTAAAAAAACTAATTAAAATTTTTAAAATGCTTATGGCAAGTCTTCTATTGTTCTCAAGAAGTCTCGTAAGAAATTCTAAATAATTATCACCTATCACTCCTGTGGCATTTACTAATTGATGTTTTCAAATATATTCTGTTTCACACACTATAATTACCCAATAGTCACTTGAAAAATCATCCCAAAATATTTCAGTCCCATATTTTGACCTGGACTTGACTTTCGCCACATTATGTATCTGTTCATATAATCGATAAAACATTTTTGATGCAACAATGACATAGGTATCAGGAAAATTTAATCTTCTCCATTTCTATAAATCTGTGCACAATATCAATTTGAAAAGCTAAGCCTTCACCATGGCAATTCAGGAATCATTTGAATTTCTGAATGCAGGCACACGACACGAAGTAAAATTTCCAGGAAAACGCCTCTCAAAAGACTCAATTATTTTTGATTCGCATAACAAAAAAGTTTAGGTACATGCGGAATTTGCATTGTACCCATACAATCTCATACAAATATACTTAGCATAATTTTTGCTATCCATATACATTCTGACAATGAAAAATAACACGAAAAAGAAAAAAATATTCAACAATGGTATTAAATTCTTTTTTTTTTTTTTTTTTAATAAGAAAGTACAGGAAAGAATAAACAAGGATATAGAACACGAGGACATATGTGAGGCAAAGGACTTTCTGACAATAAGATGGGTGGGTGGTGGAGACGGCACCTTTTACACTTTTGATTTGCAGTACTGAATGTTACGTGTATAGCTTTCTGTTGCAAATGTTACGCACGATTGTATTTGCAGGTGTTTTATTCTTTGTTAAGAGTTTATTTATTTTTTTTTCTTTTTTGAGCAACAGAAGGATAACAGAGGACAAATAGTCATTAGTTGATATTTTTTTTTGCAAATTGACACAATTTCATCACACATGTGTTGTCTCTTGTGTTCAATTCAATAACTAAAGGCACGTAATGGTTAAACATGGTGGCAGTGGTGTATGCTGTGTCGTATTCCACAATGGGTCATTATAAATCTACTCGTTTAGGTAGGTACTTTTTGAAATTTAAGCAGGTAAGTGGAAAGCTGAAGTTTCTTATTGTATTTATAGAAAAAAATATGGAGACGTTTCTATTTTCGATTCTTATTGTTGGAATTATTTCTTATAAGGAATAAGGAAATTGTTTTTTCTTTCATGTTATGTTTTATGTATGGATCCAAGAATAAGGTTCGTTCGTAGATTTGCAATGACAAATTGACTGTTAAAGTTCATCTTAGGTTAATTTTATTTTTACTTAATCAAAAAGCAGCTTTAAGCCCACATCTATTCAGAAGATATTGAGTAGGAAAATTGTGTTGCTGTCGCACGCCATTTTGGATAAACTTTAACTGTCTAATTTTTGGATGAAAAATTCATTATCATTGTCGAGTTCTTAGAAGAAGATACCTATGAATTTTTTGTGATAAACGAAAGATGAAGTTCATGTAGTGACTCTACTTTTTAGGTCTAAAAAAATCTTTGACTGACTGAGTGTTTTTCTGCATTCAAGAAGGAATTGCTGTATACTTGCCTCCTTTTTACACTGAACCAAAAAGGCACATGATATGAAGGAAAAACTTCATATTTTTAATGAAAAAAAATCATTTAAAACGGTCCAAAAATAGAGTTCATTAAAAGAAAGAAAACCTAAACATACGTTTTATGAATTTGTTCATACACTTATGAAATTATGAAATGTTCTTAAAATGTATGAATTCTGCATTTAATCAATGAACGGAAGTCATTGAAAACTTCTTGTTATAATTAACAAAACATAATGTGTAGATAAGTAATCATTGAAATTCAAATTTGTTTTCTTTAATTTCATGTATTTTTGCGTTGAATATATGAGTCATTTCATACAATTTAAGCAAAAACTATAGAATCCATGATGCTTTTCATTAATTTTTTGACGTCATTTTTTCTTTTTATGATTTTATTCATATTTCTTTGAGTTGTTTGCTTTTTTTTTAATGAAACAAGTCATTAATTTTATAAAACTTTTCTTATATTTGTATGATTTTTTCTTTGTTTTTCAATAATTGTTTTCCCAATAGAAGACAATAATTATTACAAAATATTTTCAATACGTGCAAATTTCCACCTGAATTAAAAATTATTTTCAAGAAAATGGTACACCTGAGAACTAAAATTAAAAAAAAAAAAAGAATTTGTTAAATTTATTTTTGAAAAAATAATAATAACAATAATAGAAGTTCTATTGAATAAAAACAGAGTTTGGGATTGCCTTCATTTTGTGAGTTTTGATTTTATTTTTCAAGTTTTAATTTTCTAAAACATAGAGTCAAAGAAAATAATGTTTAATTTATATGCAATGCACAAAAAAATATTAAAAAAAAAGTGAATACAAAAAATGCGGTTTTAAGAATGTTTTTTTTTTTATAAAAGTAATGATTTGGTCATAAAACAAAAATAAAATGTTATGAACATGGTTTCATAAAAGTATGAACAATAATTTTTTCAGTGTAGAGTAGGCACCCAATTTTTTTTTTTTAATAGATAATAGTTCAGATTAAAATTTTAAGTATATTTTTGCTTCTAACTACCAAAATTGATACATGTTTTCTTAAAAATAATAATTACTTGAGTGTGTTTCATTTGAACAGTGTTACCATATTATATTACATTTAAATCAGACCTTGTTTCAAATCCGGTAGTTCTTTTATTAGCCGATGTTAAATCCAATTTTTACTTGATCTATAGGGCAAGTATTGGTTTCGTGTCAAAAAAAAATTTGAGGTTTTAATCAAAACCAACATTACGATGATGGAGAAGTCCGAAAAAGTGGTTTTCGTCATGCCGTCCGTCGGTCTGTGCGCCTGTGCATCTGTGCGTCCATCTGTACACTTCTCCACTGCCCAAACCCGTAGACGGATTTTCTCCAAATTTGGTACAGATGATTTTTACGTAATTTCGAAAGTTGTTTTTTTTTTGTTTTTGAATATCTCATCTAGAACGAGTACCTCCCATACAACATTTTTGAGTTATTCGAATTTAATCAAAAACTCCTCTAAAGATTTTGATTAAATTTTTTGATATGATTTCTCCAATAACGATAAATTTTTAGAATTTTTTTCAAAAAATCTATCGAGCCGTTTTTTTTTTAAATATTTTTTTATTAAAAAAATTTGGTAAGCCATTTTGAAGATGGCTAATATTTATCAACATCTAAAAATAAAATTTTGAAAAAACACAAATCATTAACCCAAAATGGAAAAAAAAAATTATTTTTCAAAAAAAAAAAAAAAATCCAAAAAGTGTTCCCGTTTAAAAAAAAAATATTTGCTTTTGCTTATTTGTGCATATCTCTCAATACACACATCAGATGACCAAAAGCAAAATTTTTCAAGCTAAGTTAATACATAAAATAACTAAGCACTACGCCATTGTTTTGTTCTTTTTTCAATAAATGGCATTTTTAGCTATGAAGAGCTAGTTTTTGACTGTAACTATAAAATAACGAGATCTAGATTGGTATTTACAGACCAACAACTTTGTTGATTGAAATTGACTTTTTAATTTTTCGAAAACGTTATTTTTAGGAATTTTATGGTTTTATTAAAATTTCCATCATTTCGATTAATCTATCCTTAAAAATGTATTTTATCATTCTAACCCTCTTACTTTTCGAGATGTACGAAAACTTTTTTTTGACACTACCCCACTTTACATTAACTTCCTGATCGAATCCCTTCCTTTCAAAGTATTGCCAATCTTTTGAGGGGCCAAGTTTTGTTTCTATCGATAAGAGTGCAAGCTGTGCGATGATTATGAATGAGTCAGTCAAACTTTACAATCAGCAGGATCTTAGAACTGCTATCATATTGACTTATGTGATCTAACTTTCTCAAACGGAGAATACTTCAAGAATCGGACTCATTTCAGCCACAAATCTTTCCAGACAAGAATTATTTTCAAATGAATGCTTACAAAATTAATTTAAAATAATTGGTTTAGATCTATTAAGAAACCTATCTATGAAATGGTATAGCGTCTTTCCATTGTGGACATTCTCTTGCATGCTGAATCCAGATATCGAAGCCCAACGCTTCCAATCCAATCTGTTATTGCTTAGTCTTTGAAAGTCTTTTTTCTCAAAGTTAAACACTAATGTTTCTCAACTTTTGTTCTCAATAGTAAAATATGTATACCAGAAGTGTACCAATTAAATATTTTGAAGTTGAAGAACCCTTTTATCATTGCAAAAATCTTGTTGTCTAGACATCATTTGATTAAGTTCTTAAAAGATGGCAAACATAAAATTCTAAAATTCTCCCTTCAGGGTGTTTTTAATTACCATCTTTTAGAATGCTTATCGAGCCATTAAACAAAAGATGATTAAAGGTAGGTCATAAAACAAACTTTGGTAAGAACGGAAGGAAAATCAAATTTATATCATCAAAGATTACAGAAATCATTATCTCAGGGTATGGGAGAAGTTCATCTCAGGTTAATGATTGAATAAACATTTTCATAAAATAATGTTTGTAAACTTTCAACACGATGAGATGATTTTTAATAACTTTTAAAACTTACTTTTTGTTTTTGATTTATTTTTTGGATAAAGTAATTAAAGTAGTTGCACATGAATATAAAACCTTTGTTCTTCAGTCCTTTGATTTGTTTGTTTTATTTTTTTTTTGTTTTCTTCGAACTTAGTTATGTAAGAGTTCTCATTTACTGACCTGTTTTAAAAATGTTCGAACAAAATCTCTGAAATCTCTTTTTCAAATAAAAACATCAACCTTCTGAATGAACAAAATTTAATTTTTCACCCTGATGGTGAGGTTTAAAAAATGGAAAAATGATTTTGTAACATAAACCTAGCAGCTATCATCATTTCTCTTTCCATACGACAATGAACGTAAAGTAAAATATTTTCCCTCTGTTTTGGTTTTGTATTTGAAGGCTTTATCAAAAAAAGAAGACAAGACCCGCATTTTCGAGTAAATCAAATCGATTTGCATAAAACCATTTGCACCTGCTGTTGTTTTTTTTTATTTTTTTTCATCCCCCAACATGATTAACACTTTGCTTGGGGTTGGCATGTTAAATTGTTACATATTTTTTCTATCCGCTATCATTTTGCAATGGTGTGGAAAATGTGCCACTTAATATTTTTTTTTTTTTATTATTTTATTCTTTGAGCCCAGGGATAGGATAAGAAAAGTTTTTATTCTGTTATTTTTTTCTTGTGACAGGGGAAAAAAATATTTTCGTAATCAAAAATTGACAAATTGAATGAAGGTGAATTGCAAATTGAAATCACTATTCGTGAGAGTTAACAGCAAAATTTTTCTTATGTCAAGTTGAAAAATTTAATAAATAGAATAATATTCAAATCAGTTTTGAAACACTATGTTATGTGCATGGTTTTCTGACAAATAGAATGTGACATGAGAAGATTATTTCAGAGCAAACTTTATCTTATCATTTATTTATTTTGAAAAAAATTTTCTCTCTAAGAAGTAGACAGAAAAACACTTAATTTTCAATGAAAAATTTATAATTACGAAAAAATATATTTTAAAGAATATAATCCGAATTTCCAGAAAATCGGGGGTACATCACAAAAATGTATTTCCTCAAAGTGTAACGCATGTAGAAAAATTAGTTTCCTCCTCCTCAGCACTGCTCTTCCCCTACCCCAACAGTTCTGGATTTAAATCAATTTCATTTAAATCCTATTGCTCGAATAGTTAAAGTTTGTAGGAATCAAATATATCATTTTTAGCATATGGTGAATTTCAAATGGTCTAGATGATCTTAAGATTGTAGTTGACGCACATTAATGTTTGATAAGTCAAAATTCTTTTTCTATAGTAGATTGGATACATCTTGTAAGTAAGCAAAATAAAAACTCAGTGTTATTAATTTTTTTCAATAAATTTTGTGGTTTTCATGCATTCACTTAAAAACTTTTTTTTTACTAAAAGACCTCTGCAGCAATTTTATTTATGTAAATTTGCCAATATTTGTATATAAATAAGCGTATAAAATTTATTTTTTTATTTTTACTAAAGACTTAACCTTTCTATTGAAACCTCAACTTCAAAAATCGGTTTCGTTTAACTAAAATTTCGAGCAATTTTGCTCACGTGAAAAAGTTAATTTGTGAATTTTTCAAAATCGAATTTTAGAAAATCTTAAATTATTTAAGAATACATAATCAGAAGCTAAGAATGGCACAATTCGTATTCAGAATTCGTATTCTAATATTTTCACTAATAGAATCTACCTCAATTATAAAAATCCTGCAACTAAAAATTAAGTTACAGATTTTTTTACGCAATGGAAGCGACCTATTTTGAAACTTTTTTAAAGTTTCCTATCTAAAAGTATTAAAAATGCATTAATATGCATTCTATCAAGAATACGTGTATCAACACGTTGTACACAAATGTATTTACTTTTTGTCTAATAAGTGAGTAAATTTCAAGTTCCAAAATCAAAAAAAAAAGATAAAAATAAAAAACCATTTGAAACGCTAAAAAAAAGAAATATCTTGTTTCTATCTTAACTCAGTCAAAAACTCATTTTAAAAATACAATTTCTTCACACATTGTGTTGACAACACATAAATCTAAAAGTCATTTTGACAAAATAATTTTTTCGTTATTTTCCACTCAAGTAAACGTTTAAAAACGTATGTTATTTTCCCAGCTCAAAAACTAAATTATAAAAGTGTAAGACTCCTATTTTTTTTTCATTGTCTATCAACTTGTTTAATTAGTTATTCTTCAAAAAATCTACTTTACTTACAGTACAATCCTACAGTAACAATACCTCAGTCTGGGTGAACCAATTTTAATGATTATTTTTAAATTTGAAAGCTAGTAGTACTCGTGTGGACCAATTTTAATTTGGTTCAGTTTTGACAATGGTATTTATGAGAAAACCACATAAAATATTTTTTTTTCTTATTAGAATAACACAGTTTTTTTTGTTTAGGCCTAGTTAATGTCGTGTTTGATTTTAATAATAAAAAACACAACAGATTCAAAGAAAATTGAAAACCCCATTTAAAGAAATAACATCCCTTAATAGAAATGTTTATGTTCAACAACATCATTAAATTTCAATGATACCTGAGGACAAAAAAAAAATGATGCCAAACGACAATATTAAAAGGATATTTTAAATAATTTTCTAAATTTTACGCACCCATTTCATTATGTAAATGGGAAATTTTGTATTCCATCGTGTCGTTTCCGAAAGCCCTTTGGCTGTTTTTTTTTTTTACCAGAAAGTGAAAATAAAAAGAATAAACATTTTTTTAAGGGTAAACTCAACATGGAAGAATTAAATGTAATATCCTGTTGAATTGTAATCATAAGTTGTTGAATTTGCCTTAATGGCCATTCACAAAACGGTGGCAAACGGTGAAGGTATGCATAATAGAAAATGTAAGTGTTGTGTGAGAGGGTATAATCCAGGAGTGAATGTTGGCAATGAAACATATATAATTTTAAAGTGTTTTTTCTGAATGTCATGTCTGTCAGAAAACAACACAAATTCGGGAAATTGAGGTACTGTTGTCAATTAATATGTATGCCCATTTGCAATTAATTTCTATATTCTTTTTGTTATGTTTGCCAAAAAAAAAAATAATTAAATGACGAAATTATCCAATAGTTGTTCCCCATAATGGTTAAAATTATGGCAGGGCTAAAATGTTTAACACAACCACATAAAGAATCGCGAAATACCTCAGAAAATAGAATGTGGATTGTAAGAAAATCACTTAGTCAAGTGGGAATAATAAGTACAATACCGCGAAAAGTGTCAGAGAAAAGCTAATAAATCAAAGTAATTCAAGTAGAAAACAATAAAAAGTCACGAAAAAAGCGTGAAAATGCGGAAAAATATGTGAATTACCGTGAACTATAGCTGTAATACCTAATACCTTTTAAAAGAAAAAAAATCTACTTTGAATTAAAGACTCTTCATATTTAAAAATGAATCCGATTATCTGATATGTTACAAATTGGGACCCAATGGAGAGCACCAGCTTTTAAATATAACAAAAATTATCAAATCGATCCACCCAGACAAGAGTTGTGAGGTAACCAAGCTAAAAAGAAAAAAAAACCATACCTTCGCTCGAATTGATAACCTCCTCATTTTTTGAAGTCGGTGAAAAAAGCAAAATACTATAGGAAATCAAGAAGAAGAAAAAAACACGAAGAGAAAATAACGTTACAGTTGGCACAAAATATTCAAAATTCTACGGACCACCCTTTTAAAATGCGCATAATACAATGAAACAAAAAACCCAAACACTGGTGAAAGATTGCGGAATACTGTGGAATAAAGAATGAGCTGTCATGAATATAGTGCTTAGTACCGCGAAAAAAACGTTTTAATCACATAGAAAAGCAAGAGAACCCAAAAAAAATAAAAATTTCTGAAAAAGCGTGATATATTGGGAAAAAACATGCGAATATTACCAAAATTGGATTGGAAAGAGCTTCAAATACCGCAGAAAAATGAAAGAAGAAAAAAGGTTAATTTATCAGAAAGTGGCGGAAAAAATCGTGAAAAAGTGCGGAAATATATACGTAATATCAGAAACAAAAGCTCTAAAACGCGTGAAACACCGTGAAAAAAAACTTGTTCTATTGAAAAGACTCTTTAATACTGTGATTTTGATCAGGGCTCAGAGGGTTATAAGAACTAAAATACTTATACACTTAATGAATGCAGTTAATTGACTAAAAGTTAATTAACTGCAGTACTTTTTAACTGGGTTTAGTCTTTGAGTCAGTAGAAATATTTTTTAATGTTCTTTTTTTATATCTACTCTTTTTACTTAGAGTTACTTTCAGAGCTCTTTATTCCTCCAAGAAAGTATCATAAAAGTGTGGCTGTACGCCTAATTGAAATTTTAAATATTACAGTACAAAACCTAGAAGACTAAAACCAGTCAAAAAGTCCTACAGTTAATTAACTTTCAGTCAATTAACTGCCTCATTAACTGTTAGTTTTCAACTTTATAAATTTAGTCTTTTTAGTCAATTACCTGAAGAACCGAAAAGACTGCAGTTTCTACAACTCTGGTATTTATCCTCTAAAACAATGTGATATTATATTTATATAGTATATTGTTTAAATTAAACAAAAAAATACTAAATGATACATTACAGATAAATTTATAAAACAAAATACAATTGGTATGCCCTTTTAGAGAATTGAACCATTTATTCATTAAATACATTTCACTAAGTTTCTTAAATAATTTAAAATTTCCAAAAAAAAAAAACTATTCAAAAATTGAAAGTGATATATGATAAAGAAGTATAATTTCTGGCGTGCACACATTTTTTGGATTCGACTTTCCACAGCACAAAACTATTCTCTGAGGATAAACTTAAATAATTTAAAATTGTTTTCTTATTATTAGCATTACCTTCCGAACTATGTTTGTATGTTCCTTTTTCCATGTGCTTACTTATATTATTTTATATTAATTCGAAGTAACGTAATTGTAGCAGAACTTCCTATGACGTTTCGGTTTTATAATGAATATCGTTCACTTAAACATAATATGGTTTCGGGAATCATAAAAAAAATTGAAAAAAATCTCCAAAAACTATCGTATATAGTAAAACATTTTTCAGTAATTCTCCAAGATTTAAATAACTTAAACTAAAAAAGGGTTTTAAATTTTACCTTATTTACATTTTGTATCAAAACTATAGGTTTGTACTAAATGTGTCACACTAATGGTACCATAACGAACATTTTTGAATCCTTTATGAAAAGGTCTAAAGTTATTAAATTATAACATTTTCACTTATATATGAAAATTCGAATAAAAAACACTTTCAAGAATAATATTTTATTTATTTTTAATTAAAATTATAAACAGCAGAAAAGAACGATAAGACCTTTTTCTTAGTAAGAAAACAAAAATCTTTTTTAATCTTTTCATGAGAGATCAGAGTAATAAGATATCAACGACTTTCCAAGTATCCAATCCTTGAATATCCTCTTCCGTGTGTGTTATTCATGCTGACATATATATTTATCCACTTCCTACACTTGGCATATGTGTATGTATATATTTATTAAAGTTTCGTTGGTCTTTGATATAAGATAAACAACTCAGAGAAATGATTTTGTTTAATTTTATTTATACTTGCTTTTAATTCAATTTAAATGCAAAAAGATTTTTGTTTACATTTGAAAATTAATAAAATAAATAAAAGTTTTATCCAAGCAAATGAAAATTGCTCCGTTTTTTTTTTTGTTTAGATAAATTTAATTTCAAAAATTATACACAATTACGTGTATTCATTTAAACTTGTAATAAATTGGATATGAATCTAAGACAATAAAATAATTATAAATCTTGTTGGATTGTCTTCTGTTTACAAACAACAAAAAAGTACGTATACGCCCGAGTGAACAAAAATGTGTGTAGATTGTTCAAAGAGCGAATTTTCTGCTGAAAGAAGGGCGATTGCATTTGCAGTTTTAATTTTGACATAACTTTTGGTGTTTATTTTTGCATGTGACTGAATGCGCAACAGTCAAAAAAATTCAAGTCAAACAGGCATTTTTAAGCTGATTGAAACGTGATACTGTGGTGATTGCTTGCATAACAAGTTGATTGCATAAAAAAAAGTTAGATTGTTGATTGGAACGACATATTTCAACTACAATTTCAACAGAAAAGTTTCTGAAAACATTAATTTATTTAAAAATGCAAATTTCAAGAATAAATCCATTTGGGTTTGTGAAAACAAGAAATTGGAAGACATTAAGCAGTAAGTCTGTGAGTAAGAAATTACCAGACAGTAAACATTTAATCTAATCAAAATGTTGAAGGTAAACAGTAAAAGAAAATAAGAGTTTCGATTATAATCAAAAAAATAAAGAAAAAGTTATTTCAAGAGCCTTTAGGACATCTGAAATGATATCTTTAGAAATAAAATTATTTAAAGTAAAAGGAATTGTAACGAAATGAAGTAATGTACAAAAAATTAATCTGCAGTTGGTTTTTATCGAAAGTAAGACTACTCCACTCTTCAAAAAAGCTTCAACAGTGAAACAAAAAATTCAAAATGGTAGTCTTTATTTGACTTAAGAAATCTTTAAACAATAATTAAGTTATATAATGATTCAGAAGAATATAACTAAGGCTGGCATGCTTCTAAATGCTAAGAAGAGCGTAAAAAAAGGCAATCTAATAATGTTGGGATTAATTGATTTGTATAATCCCAAAAACGACACCCTTCTTGAAGAAAATCATTAGATTTTTTGGTTCATGCTTCTCTGATATTTTACATTTTATCGTGAAAAGATTGACACTTAAATTTATGTGAAAATCTAAAGTTTTTAGGTGGAAATAATATTTTATAATATGCGTTTTTAATTTTAATGAATGTTTCACTTGGCACCAAAACTTAGAATCAAAATTTACAGAAGTTGGCCATTGTTATTGAAAGTGTAATTGATTCATTTTCTACACTATAAGTGATAGAAAAAAAGTTACATCAAAGTATAGGTAGTATACTGTTAGATTCCGATAAAACGGGATTTTTTTTTTTGAAATTCCACCGGGAAGTTAGGGTAAAATGGAGTAAAAGAAGAAAAAAAGCTTTTTGTTTATCTCAAATAGTAAAGGGTAAGAATTATGAAATTTTATTGAACAATTGATGATGAAGTTTTTTTAAAGCAAATTTTTTAAATCAACTTTTCAAGTTAAAAAATATTTTCCAAAATCAAATATTTTGTTAGACCTTTGAAAATGATTTTGGTGTGGCTAAAGTTGATGTTTTATTGAGAAACTATTTATGCACATTGATAGATAGTGAAAAAAAAAATTAGGCGTCTCGTACGGAGTTTTATCGAAATTCAACAAAATTGTCTGCATTGGTCGTCGCAATTCGATCAGCCACCAGTGGAGAATAGTACCGTTGTTGGGGCACAATTGAATTTGAGATGGTTCGCTTATAAAATTTGTTACTCTCTTCTTTATAATAGGATTTTTAAAATATCAGTCTACAACTTTATGTATTTTTTTGTAAAAAAGCTACATAAAAAAATATTGAGAAAAACGTAATAGAAGGCAAAATCAATTTTAATTTTCAATTTCTTTTTACAAAATGGTATGAAATATTTTTGAATTTCCAAAAAGAATGCACTACAATATATATAATAAGAGAGAAAAATAAAAAAAAAAAAAAAACACATTAAAAGTTGATTTTTGGATATTAAAATCTCTATCTTTAGTTTTAGTTGCAGGATTTTAACAAATTGAATGTATTCTTTTAGATATTATAGACTGTAATTCTGCATAAAAATATTGGACACTTATTTTATTATACATTTCCACAGAGGTCGTGGCTATATGTTTTTAATAAATGCATTAAAACTACAAAATTTAATGTATAAGTTTATAATTTTGAAAAACAACAATAAGCTTCGCAATATCATTAAATAATCACTCCTATTACAGACTACTACGAATGCGTTGCGGCGGGATTCGCACTTATTTCAGTCATATTTTCTATTGAGAAACTCGCTGGTTAGGAAATGTCTTAGTGGAAATGGTAAGGTAGTTCTTCGTTGTGATTATATAGTTGACCCGACAAGTTTAAAATTGACTCACCGGGATTGAATTATTGCGAATTTCATAATAGGCATGAATATCAAAAATAGTATAAATTCGATTTCTCACATAGTTATTGGATTTTTCTCGAAAACAGCTCTAACGATTTTGATTAAACTTAGCGTAAGTTATGTAGTAAGTGATTTTGTTTACTACGTGTTTCAAAAACGCAATAACAAAAAGAAATTCTAGCAAAAAAAAAAAAAAATTTGAACTACATACGCTTATTAACCAACTTCAAAAAGTGAACGAGGTTATTAAGTTCAAAGCATTTTTTTTGTTGCATGTTTGTTACCACAGAACTTTTGATTGATTGAACCGATTTTGATGATTTTTTAATTGAAAGCTTGGTCCAAATCACGTAATTTTTTTACAATCATTGGATCGATCGTTTCGACGGTTGATTTACATATTTTTCTATATTGATTTGTTAGAGAGAGAACATAGAAACGATCGATAGAACGTATGTAAAAATTTTACGTGATTTGGGCCCTGGTAGTGGAACTTATGTGGTTCTATTTTATTTGGTCCAGTTCTGACACTGGCATCCATGAGATGAGCCATATAAGATTGAAATTTGGAGTCGTTTTTTTTTGTTTCTCTTGAAATGCATTACATTTGTAGGGAAAAATCCACCATTAACTGCACATTTTTCCAACCCAACTACCCCACGACCTTAAGGAAAAAATTGATGATTAAATACACTATAGAGCCAACTGTATTATAAAATATTATCGGCATATATTAAATTAAATCATAAATATCAGGTGACTCTCAATTCCTTAACAAGCAATTGCTTTGGAAAGTATATCCAAAACTCAAAAGCACTTCGGGCACTCTTTTAGACATTTTGAGCTATATTCTTTGAAATATAAGGCCTACATTTGAAGTGAATTACAAATTCTATAGTCAAAACAAAAAAAAAATCCACTTGACAAATCCCTCCAAATACTAAAAGTCCTTCTTTAATAAAGTATCTTGAAAAGATTTGTACATATACATTATTTCAAATAAATATTTAACAAACAATACTCCCACCTTTATTACTGTTATTTGATCAAAAAGCTATTTTTACCACAATAGAGACAGCTTTATAAGAGAGTAATTTAAATATCTCCTCCTGTTTGCTTGCTCTTGGTATACTGACTCCTTAAGGAAATATGCACTACAAAATGTACTTCCATAACTAAAGTGCAGAGCTCAGGCTCAAGTAAGGTTCTTTTACAATTTGAATGACAAGATACAATTTCAACTCGAGTCGCACTCAAGCATCAAGTGCAAATTATTTGATATACTCCACAACAATATTTTTAATTGAAGATGTCCCTCATGAAGAGGACTTTTTATTATATTTCATTTTTATAAATGTCATTTGAAAATGATTGAGTAGATTCTAGAGAATTTTTATTAATATTTATATTTTTATTCATCTGAAAATATCAATATAAAATAAAAAAAAAAAACACATTTGTTTAGATTTCATAAAATGTAAAAAAAATGTTTAATGAATTCAGTTATGAATTTCTATGATAAATACAAATGTTTATTTAGGCTTTGCAGTGCTCGTCAACAACTCTATTGACAAAATATGATTTATGAATATGATTTAGTGAAAGCCAGTGCAGTTATTCATATTTACAAAGATTAAATAGAATTTTCAATTTGAATGCAGTCAGTCAAAATAGGGTTTTTATGTATGAAGGATAGGTGCTTAGTTTTCCATATCAATTAAAAACATTTTAAATTAATTTTATTTTTATTTATTTTTCATGGGAAATTCATAACAGTAAGTGAGAGGATCCTAATAAATTTCATTCTTGAAAAAAAACATTGGTTTTATTTGCATAAATACATGGGAAATACAATGCACGACTAGATTGCACGAACTTTCCATGTAGCTCAAAATTATTATACATGTATTTGTATATTGAAAAAAATAATATCAAAATTAATTTAATTTAATTTAATTTAATTTTTTTTTTCAAAACTTTTTTTTTTTGAAAACCTAAATACACAACACTTTTTAAAATTATGAAAACGACCTGGTCACAAGTTTTGAACGAAATTAGTTGAGCCAGTAATGATATAATTCGGAAATAACTAATAATCCGTTATTCGGATTTTTTGAAAAAAACTAAAAACGCAGTATTGTTACAATCACTTATAACATAACATACATCAAGTTTAATCAAAATCGTTAGAGAAAAATCCAATAACTCGAAACCGTTTTATGGGAGGTATTCGTTCTAATCGAGATATTCAAAAAAAAAAAACAAAAAAAAACCTTTGAAATTATAAAAAAGTTAACTGTACCAAATTTCATGCAAATCCGTCTACCCGTTTAGGCTGTGGCTCTCTTTACAGATGGACGCACAGACAAACAGACGAACAGACGAACAGACGCACAGACCGACGACGGACGGTATGAAGAAAACTTTTTTGTACTTCTCCATCACCGTGATGTTGGTTTTGATTAAAACCTCAATTTTTTTTTTACACGAAACCAATACATGCTTTATAGAGTAAATAAATAGAATGCACAACTGGGTCGCACGTACTTCTTCTTATAGATAAAGTTACTATTTATGCTAAGCCTTTTTTAAAAAAAATTAAAAAAGCATAAAATTCGATTTTCAACTGACTTAAAAAGCTTCTTAAATGAATTTAACCTGAAAACGAAGTATGCAATTTGATTTCTTCTATAATGATCCTTATTTAAAAAAAAAAAAAATCGAAAATCGTTAGAGCCGTTTTTTTTAAAAAACTATTTTTTCTTTATTACTATTATTTTATTATTATTTATTATTATTTTGCAAGTACTTTTATATAAAAAAAAAATGGTACGCCATTTTTAAAATATTATTTATCAACATCTTAAAACTAAATTTTGAAAAAAAAATATTGAATAGTTTTCGAAAAAATAATTTTTCAAAAAACAAATTTCTTTTTTTTTTAATCTAAAAAATAGTTTTCGAAATTTTTTTACTAAATATTATTGCAGCCACTTAAGAGCATTCAAAATGGTTGAAATTGATCATGAAGGAGAAAATCAGAATTAAAAAAAACGCTACCGTTAATAACGGTTTTTGAAAAAAATGGTTTTCATTTATTTATCCAAAAAAATGAAAATGAATGAATGATGATTTTTTTAATCAAAATCGTAGGAACCATTTTTGAGAAAAATGAGTTTTTCTAAAACCGGTATATGACATGTACCGTTATTTTAGGTCCAAAAACAAAATAATCCGAAAAATGGTCTAAGGATAGTCTCCAAAAAACGCCACATACCAAGTTTGAAGTAAATCGACCCATTCGTTTAGGCTGTGATCCCTGATACATACAGACAGACAGACATACAGACAGAATTGTTTTAATTTTACTTTAATTACTGTTACTCACGAAGACTTCATCGCGATAGTAACAGTAAAGTTTTTGATACAGTTTTTTTTTTATTTTAAAAGCTCTACAAAATTGTTAGGTCATGTCATGTGGGAGCTTGCTATGATGACGTTTCCGCCAATCGTACCGTTGTAAACTTGGTCACTTTCAGACTTTGTGTCCATTTTGCGAAAGTTTTGTCGGGCGGTGTGTGTATGCGGAATTTATATTTCAGGATTTTGATTTCCTTTCGGTTGTAGGTAGAGGCTGCCAAAAATTATTAAGAATGACATTATCACTGTTTTTTCAGAACACCTTGTAAACAAAAATGAAACCTGGTGCCAAGTGTATTGCCCAGAGATAAAACAAATTCTCTGAATTCTTTAACATTCTACCCACGCCTGTACACATTTCTTGCAAGGCCACTGAAGATTCAAAAGGCTTTGTGTTTCAAATAACAATTTTCTTCTTCGTAAATTAGTAATTTACATCTTTGGCAAAAGTTTAACTTTTCATGTTTCATGTGTGTCAATATAAATTTAATATACTCTTGTATATATACTTACTCAAAGTCTCAAACACAATGTCCTTGTTGGTTCTATAAAATCTCATAGGATTTCCTTATTTTCACAATCAAAAATTATACCTTTCGTTCTATCGATTTACCTTCAGGCTTCTCATGGGTTATACAAAGAGTATTACTTGAGAACAAAAAGGAACAAACAAAAATTGCTTGAAAAACTTTCATCATTCCTAGAAATAAATCTACAATTTCAATTTACATTGAAAAGTGAGACTAATAAATTCCGAACATAAATTCTTGTTCTTTTTGTTTTTTTATTATGGAAACACAAATTATTATGCCCTAGCTTTCTCGCTCTCTCAACTAAAACTTTTCAATTCACGTTGCTTACTATTCATCACAATATTATTCCTTGCAACAAACTTTTGCTTTCGGTTTAAGGATTTTTAAACTTTTTTAACTGTTGAATGAAAACAAATAAAACGACGACGATGAGTATTATCGGAGTGGTGTTAAAATATGCATGGAAGTTATTCGTTGAAGAGAATATCAAAGGAACTGATGATGAGTTTCTGTTATAATTGTTGTTGTTGGCACATACATATGCACATACATATATAATTTGCATTTGAAAGTTTTTGCAAGGAGTTGAAAAGTAAGTAATAAAGACGTGATCAAAAGTTTTTGACACACTAATTTTATTTTTATATTTTTGAAGTTATACTTCACTACCGGTGGCGGCGGCGGTGCTTATAAAAAAAAAACTAAACCAGTAACAACTCACTGATATTTTTTAGCCTTTACTGGGTTTATTCTTTGCATTCCAGACAGACACAGTAATGCCCGTCGTCTTCCACTAAGCGATCAAGGCATCGTTGGCCGTCTTTTACATCTTTCTTTTGCTGTTGTTGCGAAAAACATGTTTTGAGTTGATCCAACGAACACAAATTTCTTCGGATCCACAGCAACAAACGCCAAAGAAAAATGTGAAAAGTTGGCCAATGATGCATTAAGCGCTTAGTGGACGACGGGCATAAGAAGATAACTAAGTAGGTTTAATATTTATTGTTTTTTTTTTTTAAATCTGACTATACTATGAGTGAAATATACCAAAAGATAGGTGGGATAATGAAGGGTTCCAACAATTTTTTTTTGAAAAATCTTTTGAAAAATTTTTAAGAGAAAAATATTTGTTTTCTTAAACCGGCTCGATAGATTTTTTTGAAAAATATTCTAAAAAATTATCGTTATCGAAGAAATCATATCAAAAAGTTTAATAAAAATCGTTAGAGCCGTTTTCGAGAAAACTCGATTAACACAAAAATAATGTATGGGAGGTACTCGTTCTAGATGAGATATTCGAAAACAAAAAAAAAAAAAACGAAGTTTCCAAACATACAAATCATCTCTATCAAATTTTAAGACAATCCATTGTCGCATTTGGGCAGTAGAAATCGATAGACGCACAGACACACAGACGCACTGTGCTTAAAACTGTGTTTTTTTTTTCAAAACAGTTGTTTCCTCAAAAAGTTAGATATTTTAGCGTAATTTCCAACCATCTGACATTTTTTGCAGCATACTGGGTAAAGGGATAAAAAAAAAATCTTAAAACATACAAAAAATTCTATATATGGGACATTATCATGGAGGTGGGAAATTTGATACCCACGGTTTTTTTTAAATCCATATTATATTAAATTAAAATTTACTTCTAACGTACCGGCTAAAATTATTGAGATGACAAATGGAGTTAGATTTTGTTTCATTCCATTATAATAGAGCCGAATCATTCCGGGAACGCTTCCATAACTCAAACGTAGAAATAAAATTTGCTAAAATCAATTAAATCAAGCTACCTGTATTTTAAACTGATAAAATTTTCTTCAGAAATTATCACGTGCCTTACAAAAAAAGAATGAGATGATTCATTATATCTTTTTAAATTAATTTTGTATGAAGGAATATGTCTGACTGTAGTTACAGTGAAAAAAAAAAAAAATCAGATTTGTATTCATCTAACATGCACACGGCGCTACAAATGGTTTTTCCGGTATGTCATTGGTTTATCGTTGCGTTAATAGTTTTCTCCATGAATAAATTAAATTCAAGGTAATTGCAATTCAATTTGATAGGGAATATAGGGAACGTACATCAATTAAGTGTCATTTCGGGAACGCCTGTTTTGGTATGAATAAAGATTAAAATCATAATTTTTTTGACGATGTTATGATGCAAAATCAAGACCACTATAATAGTACCTCAAAAGTATTTCGTTTGCTTTTATTAGAATGAAAATAAACGATAATAATGATCAAAACGTCATTTTCGGGAACGTCGTTTCTGGGAACGATTTTGGGCTATTAATGAGTTTTAAGTGTTCTCCAAACAAATCTGCAATTTGTTGGTATTTTAAGTCAGAATCTACTGCAAATATGGATTGAAAAAGGAGTTTTATAAACATAAACATGAAAAAGTTATCTATTTCGTAGGTGTACTGGAATAGTAGATAAACGGAATTTATTTAAAGAATATATCCATAGAAAAGCTGAAACGAAGTCATTTTTGATAAACAAAGTCTTATAATAAATACATAATTCAGGCTGACATTTTTCTTAAAATTCCACAGTCATTTTGAAAACATCCATCATCATCTTCTCGCTTCACTATTTCTGAAAACGCTATTTAATGTGCGTTTTAATAGAAAAATCTTCAATTTTTATGAAGTAAAGATGCGGATTTTTTTAAATTATTAGGAAATACATAGTTTTCCACCTAAAAGTTCGATCCTAAAAAAACACTCGAATAACGACCGGTCTAGTATAAATACAAAACAGGACATTAGTAAATGGTTGAGAGAATCAGTCACTAGTCCTTGGTACTTCTTCGTGATTTAATCGTGTCATAAAATGTATTTATCGGATCCAACCAATATTTCCTTGGAAAATTTTGTGTCCAGAATGGGCTACATCTTAACTGTTGGTTCCTTTTCTTATAAAGAAATCAAGGGCTGGGTCCTCAAACTGGCTCAGACAGCAAGTAATTTATGTTTAAAAAAAAAACTTAAAAAAAACTTAATTTTGATCAAATAGTTTATTAATTTTAAACGTAAGCTTTGAATTTTCAGTTCGAATAAAATTTTTAATTATTTTATTGATCAATACATTTTCAAGTTCATAAGTTTAATATATATTTAAAAAAATAAATTAAAGCATTTCACAATGCAAGCAATTCGTTTCGTTTTAAATCGCGGACAAAACCATTTAAGGTCAAAAATTATTCGTCGTTGTATTTCTTCAGACGATCAACACAAATTTGCGGTATTAATTTAACGTTTTTTTTATTTAAAAAGCAATATTTTTTCCATTAATAATTTTTTTAAATTTGGTTTACAGAAAGGCTTAGTGATCGGTCTTTATCAAAAGGAAGATGATAGAAATGTTAAGCTAACAGAAAGTGGTGAAAAATTCAATAAAAAAGTTGAAGGACAGCTAATGCAAATGATAAAGGAGTAAGATGGTTTTAAGAATTTTCATATGTTTAACCACTTTTTAATAATTTTGTTTGGTAAAAGTTCGGACCTTAAGGGAAATCTTGGATCAGGAAGTGTTTTTAACAATGTCGATTCTGAATACAGATCCGTTGCAGTAGTTGGTCTAGGACGTGAGGGAGCTGGTTTCAATGAACTTGAAATGCTTGATGAGGGAATGGTAGGACACGTAAATTGTATCATTTATCAAAACTAAATTATCAATTTTAAAGGAAAATGTTCGAACTGCTGCTGGTGTTGGTGCAAGAAAACTTCAAATGCAGGGTTGCATTGAAGTTTATGTTGATTCCATGGACTATCCCGAGCAAGCTGCTGAAGGCAGTGCTCTAGCTGTCTACAGATATCAGGACAATAAGAAAAAGAATGAAAAAACTAATGTTCCGAAATTGGAACTTTATGATTCTTCGGAAACTGATGCATGGACGAGGGGTATTTTTAAAGCTGATGCTCAAAATTTGGCTAGACGATTTACTGATGCTCCAAGTAATCAAATGACTCCAACTATGTTTGCTCAGGTAAGTCAATGTTTTAGCGTTCAAATGTTTCCTTTAACTAGGGTGCTTATTTAGGCTACTGTTGATGCACTTTGTCCATGTGGTATGACTGTAGAAATACGTGCTATGGATTGGATACAACAAAATCATTTAAATTCGTTCCTCTACATTGCCAAGGGTTCTTGTGAACCACCTGTTCTGCTTGAGATCAACTATTGTGGTACATCTCCGGAGGATAAGCCAGTTTTGCTTATTGGTAAAGGAATCACATTTAACAGGTAGGTAACGGTTAATAATTACAATAGCTTCCACTTTTCAATACTTGTATGTGACCAAAAACTGACATGTGTCACATGTGTCTTATAAGTCAGTCAATCATTGATCAGTGGAAACCTAGTATCGGTTTGGGTATTGGTTTAGGAGCTTACATTAACTCAATACCTTATTTCTAAAGTGGTGGCATTTCTTTGAGACAACGAGAAGGAATGGATCAATACCGAGGTTCAATGGCTGGGGCAGCAGTTGTAGTCGCTGCTATTAGAGCAGCAGCTACGCTCTCACTTCCCATCAATATTGCAGCCGTGATTCCTTTATGTGAAAACATGCCTTCAGGTATGTCCTGCAAGCCTGGAGATGTAATTACCTGTTTGAATGGCAAAATGTTAGCAATTGAGGTGAGATTTTTGAATTTTCAGTAGAAATTGTAAAATAACTCAACAAAAATTGCAGCACACAAACAAAGCAGGGGTCGTAGTAATGGCTGACCCATTGCTTTATGCTCAAAAAGCTTATAAGCCTCGATTAGTAGTTGATGTTGCTACAATGGGAAACGGAGTAAAAAAAGGTATTGGCAGTGGTGCAGCAGCTGTATTCTCAAACTCGCACTATCTATGGAAGCAACTGCAAAAGGCAGGATCAATTACTGGTGATAGGGTTTGGAGGATGCCTTTATGGAAATATTACAAGAAACAAGTCAAAAGTAAATATTTTATTAACATATTTCACCTAATTTCTTTTTTTTTAAGCCAATTTCATGTTTCAGATAGCATAAGTTATGACATCAGTAATACTGGCAGTGGATTGGCTTCTTCTTGTCAAGCTGCAGCTGTCCTTAATGTAATAAAATGTGTTTTGATTCGAAAAATTTTCAGTTCTTAGAATTTATTTGATATTTTCATTTTTAGGAATTTGTACCAAATGCTGATTGGGCACATTTGGATATTCGAGGTGTTGGAATGCTAACCAAAGAAGGAAATATTCCGTATCTATTGCGTAATCGTATGACTGGTCGACCAACAAGGACATTAATACAATTCCTTTATCAAATGGCATGTCCAGATCAATCACATAAGGCTTGTAAATAAGAGTAAATTATTACTATATTTTTTATTGAAATTTTGTGTGAACTAAATTTTTTAATTGTATATAGATTTTTTGATCATTTATTTTTGATAATTGTTGTAGTAATTATATACAAATTTTACCAGAATATTATGATTCGTTTGTTTTATTTGTTTGGTTTAAAATTTCAAAAATGGGTTCAAAGGTTTTGATAGCAAAATTTGTATTGTTAAATTGTCTCATTTTCAATTAAGTACAAATAAAGTCAAATTGAGGCAATTTGACAGTCAAAAAAAACCGCCTATGCTAATTTCTAGAAATTTCCCATGTTATAGCTAAGACCTAAAAAAATCGAATGTATTATCAGTATAATTGAAAAAAGTACTCTTTGACCAATGATACGCATTTTGTGTTTTTTTTTTTGTTCTTGATCTTAATGGACATCGGAATATATCTACCATTTTTTTTTTTAAATCTACCATTAATTTTACAGGGTGTTTTGGAACTCGTTGCTCAAAGTTCTTTTTCTCTTAAAAAAACACCCGATTTACGAAAAAAAATTCGATGTACTCTTTTATTTCTTGTTTTTCATGGTAAATTAAACGTTCATGTCAATTTGTATCGCTGTAGCACTATTACAAGGTGGTTTTCTAAAAAATACTTTATTTGGCATTTAAATGATCTCCCAAATAAAATCTGTTTAATAGAGATATTGCTTAGCCAAAAAATTGCATTATTGATGCAGTTTTTTCAAGATAGTGGCCAAACCCCAAATAGGATTCGTTGGGACTTTTGGAAATGAGTAAGGACATTACTCCAAACAGTATCCACCAAAAAAAAAATGCTGTTAAGTATTTTGTCCGGGTCCGGCCTCTTTTTTTGTTAAATTTCCCCGGTCTGTTATTGATTTTGGCAAAACCAGCAATTAAACTAGTTTTAGCAAAAACTAGATTCATTTCGAGTTTTTAAAAATGTGCATAGTAGGGCCATTAAACCTTACAAAACTAGTTTAATGATAATAATAATTTTTGGACTGAAAAAAAAACATGCCATCTTTTTTTTGAAAAATGAAATTTTCGGCAACGCGTTACTGTTTTCATATTTTTTAAATTCAACTTTGGCGTACTTTATTTGGAGCTCTAAATCATTTAAGAAGTCATTTTAGTATCATGAATTTTATATGTTTTTTAAATGTATTCTTACGGCCAATTTCTTGATAAAGTTCTTAAATCAGTTTTAAACTATTATTTTTCGCTCTTAGTTTTTCTTATGAAAAAAAAGTAAAAATTTAACAATTGGAGTTCTAATGTTCTAAATTTTAACACAATTATTATTTATCATTACTGTAAAAAAAACTTAATTTACTACTTGCCTCTATTAAATAAAAGATAATTTTAATTTTCGTGGTTTATTAGCTTATAAACTATGATTCATGTGTGAAATACACTTACATATCATCAGCAACAAAAAGCTTACAAAAATAAAAGTTTTTGAAAAAAAAATTTTTTTCAAAAGTGTGTAATTAATATTTGTATACATTTATTTATTCACATTAAGGATTTATTTTGTTTTGTTTTTACCTACACATAATAAATTAATTATGAGATCATTATATTTTTTTCTTGGGTAAATTATCTCAGAAGGTATTTTCTATTTCAAATCCTTTCAACATAAATAAAATTAACATAAAATTAAAATAACATTAGATACTATTGGATTTTATTAATAACCGATTTAATAATCAAATACATGAGAAAAACCACATGGAAATTAAAATTATTACCTCTTAATTCAATCTCACTAAAACATTTTTTTCTAATAAAATGCTAAGCACGCTAAGATCTTTTAAACAAAAGTAGTGCTGTTCATAACATAAAGCATGAGGTATCTGATCTTGGCCAATCTGATTTATGATTTATGAGTATATTTTTGTAGTTAAAAAATAAATAAATAATATTTTAGATATTATGTAGGTACACATATTCAACCGATCACGGTCGGCGAGAAAAAAATAGGAAAATATTCCATAGATCATGAGTTTCAGTTCATAGAAAAAATGCAGCTTTGTAATGGGGAGAAAAATGTAAAGTTAGAATATAGTGTTAGCCTTTGAAAATTTTCTCTCTTTTACAAAAAAAATAAAACACTTTAATGAAGTCATTTTATTAAAAAGGTAACATATAACACTAGATTTATTACTGTTATGCACTCCGCTTCACTTGAATTGATACAAGATTCATACGAAAATAAGCATTATTTCCATAGAACCAAAAAAATCCAAGATATAGCTTTTAAAAAATATAGCTGAACAAAATTTGTAACAGTAAGAAGCAAGTAGAAATAAACTGTCTATTAAGAAATTCAGAATATTTATTATTAGATAAATCAATTGACTGAGTCATTTTCTACTAAAAAAATAAGAACTTCAAACATAAAAGCAAACCTATTAAAATTTAACAAGAACACTTGACAAATTAACACCCAAGGGTATTAAAAATTAATAATTTTAAGTTTTTATTTTTTTTTTTAATTTAAAGATAGGATAATTAAGATATTTACAAAATAAAAAGTTTGGTAAAATTTTTTTCATAGAAGTTACATTGGTGTACTTTTTAAAGTACAATGGGAACATGCATACAGTAAATATTTTTTTTTTTTCTCATGAAAAATTTAAAACATCTGCACACATTCCGCCGGTCAATTTCGATCGGGTATTGTAATTGGTTTGAAATATTTTTGAGAAAGTTGTAACTGGTCATCTACACAATGCTTCTTTGAACCCTACGTTTAGGGGGTTATTTTTTTGAAGTGTAAATGATAAGTACAATAATGGGGAAAACCCTAAACTGCCAATGATTGAAAGGTTTCACCACCATTTTCCCCTCTTTGTTTCAATCATGGAATTAAATGGTAATGAGATGATCACGCAGTTTCATAACCCCAACGTTTACATTCGCTGTAATTTTCATAGTTGATACAGTGATTGATTTAAAAGGTTGTCAAATGCACTGCGACCTATAGATCTATTCCGCTCCTTCACAATTTCTTGTTGATCGTTCCTAATAAAATTGTAAGAATTAATAGTACTATCTCTTGTGCAAACTTTATTTCTCAAAGGATCAAAGAACACTCCCTTGATACAATACCGTCCACTCCCTCTAAGTCGAATTCCCTCTAACTCGATTTTTTGCGCCAAGTTTTTTGTTTCCCTCAATTTTAAATGGAATATTTTCAATCTCTCCAACTCGAATTTAAAAAAAAAAACTCCCTCTAACTCGAACGAATTTTGTTTTCCCGTGAAAGTTTGACTTATAGGGAGTCGACTGTATATAACCAACCTTGCTGCTAATCATGTTTCAATGTTTTCCTTGCAAAATTTGGTTAGAAATTGTTTCAAAATACATTTTGAGAAAAAACTTAATTATATGCATGCTTGTTCCCATTGTACTTTATAAAGTACATTTAAAGTTCGCTTTACCACCACTTCTATTTAAGGGAATGATCAGGGACTTAGCTTTTCCTGACCTTTAAACTTATTTATAATAATTTTTAAGAATTAAACGAAATGTTTTATTCCAAACTTTTGTTTTTTGTATGCACAAACTTTTTCAAGTAATGCAAGCAGTTATTGATGGACAGTGAAAAAAAATGTTTTTTTTTTTTTCAAATGTACACTACTATTTTCCAAAAAAATTATTTCGTAAAAAAAATAAAAGAATATCTCACGTAATATCTCAATTATTTAAATATATAACTTTTGTTGCATTTCCTCTTCTTATTGTTGATTGAAATAACTGCACTTTGCTGTACTTTAAATAGTACAATGGGAGAGAATGTGTTAAATAAAATCCTTTAACTTATGTTATTGTTAGATCCAGAAACCTATTTTTGACTTTCCTTTTGAAAAAAATATAAACATTGATAGCAATTTGATTTTGTCCGAGGGGCATTTTTTTTTTAATTCCGATATTTGCTATATTCACAGCAATGCACCAACAAACATTTCCCATGCATACGGAATTCGGTGCATGCATGAAAACTAGCTTCATAATGGTCTTTCTGTTTTTGAAAAAAAAGTGTATAAATAAAGAGATCTAGATCAATTTTTTAAGGCCAAAGTTGTGGGGTCAAATTCGGTAGATTCTGATTATTTTTGAGTTTTTTATAAATAGTAGTTGACTTAGTTTTTTATAAAAAAAATAGTTGTTTATTATGTTAGGCTGTTGAATATGACAAGTTTTCTACCTATTAAAATTTCTTTAAAATATCCATTATTTGATTTGAAACAAAACCATCTCCGGTGGGAAATAACGCCGGTGACGTAACTCTTGTAATATTCCACTCAGCTAATTATTAATTTTTTCAAATATCTGTTGTACTGATTCTGGCTTTTGTTAAAAAAAACACACATTTTTCCTTTTATAATATTACGTAACAAAAGTTGAAATGAAAATCTTTTGTGACCTTTGCTCTAAAGGGAAAATTATAGTATGGGATCGAATATGTTGTGGTGTAATGTGGTGGCTTAAACAAACATCTATAAATCTTATACACGATTCATTAATGAGCTAACGTTATTTTCCATAATACATTCATGTTCCTATGGGAAACAACATTTTGTATATATAATTTTGTAACTAATTGATCCTTGATGCGAGTATAGGAATCCACTCGAAGCGTTGTAGCTTTCAGTGCTCATTATCATCAAGTTAATCGATTTATCATTAATAAATTATGAATCACAACATAATGCTATCAGCAGCCAGTCTGTCTTGTTTTGCTAAAGGTTATAATGTGTGTATGAAGATAGATAGTATATCAACAAATTGAATGATATTTTTGGGGGTTAGTTAGTTAATAGGAGTCATTTTAATAAAGATTTTATGGTGGGTAAACAAACAGCCAACATTAGATTATGAAAAGATAATAAATTTTCTTGAGGAATTAACTTTAATAATATTTTTTCTTTTCATTGTTAAGTACTCAGGTATAAGTTTGTCAATGTCTAGGGTTCTTTGAAAAGAAATCAAAACCCAAAAAAATGTGGCAACTTGAAGTATGTATACATTTAGTATTCAATTTATTGATTGATATTTAATAGGAACATGCAATCCTGTATTAATATGAGGAAATCACTGTTGTAAATGTCAAGGAGTACACAGAAAGAAAGTCTGTCAAAATTTGGATTTGATTTCCGTACATATCTAAATCTGCGAAAAAAGTTCAATTTTATAAAAAAAAAATAGTTTGATTTAAAAGGTCATGAAACAGGAATAATTTTATTTATAACATAAGATATTTGGGATGTTCTTATTAAAAAAGGTATATACCAAAAACCAAAGTCTAATACGATAAAAATATTTTGGGATCAAAAGCCTTAATAATGGCTAAGAGATTCATTTATTTATAGTGGACACTGTGGCGTATACGTAACAAAAAAAAAAAAAAAAACATAACTTCTTAACTACATGAGCAATACATTTTAACTTTTGTAGGATCCATCGATGTTATATTTTGCTCATAGAAATTGTGTTTTTAAGGTGTAAGGAAATATTTGCTAACATTTGGGCCACTTGAGGGATCGGAGGGATATTAGTTTGTTTTTTTGAAGTTATACTTCAAAACATTAAACATTGCCACTGAGGTTGTTAAGTAAAAATATGTTTTCAATGAATGCGTTCAAATTACAAAATTAATTGAAAAAATTGATAATTTTGATTATATTATTAACTTAATTTCAAGATGTATATATTTTCTTTAACAATGCCATACAAAAATTTTAGATTAAATTAAAAACAAAGACTGTAAATAATATATTAGAGAAAATTCATCGAACAAAATGCATTTTTTAAGCTCCTTTGATCAATTGCACCATTCACAACATTTGACTATGTCTGCTTAAAAAATGTTCAATTTCTATAAAACTACACCTCAAATGTCAACAATTAATTGATGCCCAATCTGCTTCCATAAGACACTAACAAGCTTCGAAGTATCATTAAATAACATCAAAAATAGTATAAATTCTATTTCTCACACAAATCTGTTAAAAAATTCAAAATATTCTTTTCATGTAAACAAAAGAGCTTTTAACTTTATTATAAACCTAACCGATTTTTAAAGTTGAAGTATGAATGGAAAGATTGAAAAAGGTCATTTAAAATTGTACGAACACAAAAATACACCAAATTACAAGTCGTTAAAATATCAATTTTGCAATACATACATAGTTTGAATTAATTTCACAAAAAAACACATAATCTTTATTTTAAAAAAATTTCCCTTATAGATTTTTTCACTACATTTCTTACATAATTTTACATATCCAAAAAAAAAAAATATACTAAAATAAATATTAAAAGGAAGTATAGCTTCTATAGCACTTTTTTTTTCCTTCACGGAAATTAAATTGTATCCTTCTATCCTATCGTTTGATTGAAATGATGTTTTTTTTTAAATACGAAAGTTTGTATAAATTTGTAATATCAGGTAAATTTATTACTTTTTCCACGTCACTCCATAAGTTCTCAATAGGATTGAGATCTGGAGACTGGGGTGGCCATTCCATAACACTAATTTTTGCTTTACAGACTTAGCCGTATGTTCAAGATCGTTATCCTGTTGAAATGTCCACTAAGCACTTAAGTGCATTTCCTCCACAGGATACGGTACCAAAGTATTCCTTAGGATTTGCTTGTATTTAAGCTGGTCCATAATACAATCTATACGGTGAAGTGGCCCCACACCATGCCAAGAAAAACATCCCCAAACAAGAATGCTACCCCCATCATTCCTGGTTGATTCCGCTTCGCACATATTTTTTCCCATCCGACTCAAAGCGATTGAATTTGGACTCATCGCTGCAAAAGATATTTCTCCACCAATTTGGATCTATTGAAATATGCTCCTTTGCAAACTGCAGACGACGTGACAGATTGCACTTTTTTTTCCCGCAAACGATTTTTAACTGGACTTACAGACACATTAACTCCAAGATCTTGTGCAATTGCATTTTTAATTTTTGGAGCAGTCATGAATGGATCAGCTTTGCTCAGGCAGGCGATGGCAATATCAGTTCCAGTGGTGGTTATTCTAGTTCGATTCTTACGAATTTTGTTTTGAACACTCCCTTCTTCTCGGCAATGGTGAAGACCATTTATTACCTTCTTCCTTGAACAAACTTTTATTAATATTTTTTTTTTTATTTCTTCTTAAATTTTCGTTTTCTTAAACTTTTTTTTCTATTGAACGTAAAGAATTTCTTTAACAAAGCAATCAATACAAATCATTGTCTTCTCATTTCTTTAACTTTTCCAAATTAATTAAGGTTCTTTAGTTGATTCCCACCAGATGTCTGTTCAAAATTATTAGCATCTTAAGAAATTATTACAAAATATTATGTCAGCATAATCTTTGAGTAGAATTAATTGTTCTACCAAATCAAATTAATTATGTCTACCACCACAGAAAATTTTCAACAAAAAAGGTATCATTCACCGTCTGGAAAAGTTTTTTTTTTTTTTTTATTTATCGATGAGAAAATTTTCTCATTACAAAAAAAAAAGAAAAAAACAAAACAAAGAAAACCACAAACATGTTAGATTGTAAGTCTGCCAAAAGATTGCTGGTTTTATTCAAAACTTGTAACATAAATTGAATGGAATTTTGCGTGTAGAACAACAGATTTTGGGTTATCCACAAAATTAATGAAGTGCAAGAATAACTTGAAGAGTGTCTGGATGTGGACTGGTGTTTGAACCCTTTTTTGGTTTAGCCAAGACAATCTCGAGTGGGGTTTTTTGCCCTTTATTTTAAATTTATAGGATATTTAAATGAGAAGAAAATCCATCTTAACCACTAAAATTTAAAAAGCAATAAATAACAGATTATTGGTCTTTCTGCTTTTTTTTTTCTTTTATTTTAAAATATGTATACAAAGAAAGGTAAAGTTATTAGGGTTGGGGTCAGAAAAAAAAAAAAAAATTCCAGTTAGAGTGAGATGAAAGTTCAGAATGAAGAAAATTTAACTAACTGGCTGCAAAATCAAATTGGATATGCCCCATTGAACTTTGTTGGCATTGTTTTATAATTGGTAGTGGTGTTTATTATGACAAATGTTGAGAAACATGCCTGGCGACTGAACATACCGTTATGCAGAGCATTGCAACTTTAGCATTTTTACAAGAATTCAATTGGGAAGCAATTTTGTTAGAGATGTTAAGCAATAATTCCGTGAATCTCATCCTCCTAAAAAAACTTCTTTAAAATGAATTGTTAATACTTCATTTTTCAAACACCCTTTAACCTTATACAATTTTTTGGACTATTATTTCCAATGGCTAATTAAACATTCTTACCAATTTTCATCAGGGTACATTTGAATCATAGTTTCTTTTCGATTCTCTAATGAAAACACCCTTTAACCCAAATTACTTTGATAGAATCTTCAGACTCTTGGTTTTTTGTGCAAAATATAACATTTTAACAAGTTTTAAACTGTTTTTCAATAAGAGCGCTACAAGTGAAAGTACGTTCGATGCCATTATGTATGGAACTCGACTTCTTTTGCATGGCCATCACGGGCACGCTTGCAGAAGTCCAGACGCTAAACCCAATTTTCGACGGTTTTCAAGCATAAATCGGCCTGCAATTTCACGTTCGATATTCGTACGAAGTTCATCAATCGTCGCTGGCTTGTTGGCATAGACCATAGACTTGACGTAGTCCCACAGGAAATAGTCTAACAGCGTGAAATCGCACGACCGAGGCGGCCAAGCGACTGGACCAATTCGTGAGATAACGACGTTCTCCAAACTTGGTTTCGAATAAATTGATTGTAACATTCGCTGTGTGGCTTGTGGCACCGTCCTGTTGAAACCACCATGTCCTCCAAGTCCATATCATCTAATTGGGGCCAAAAATATTCGGTTATCATTGAACGGAAACGATCCCCATTCACAGTAACGTGCCGGCCTTGCTCATCACGGAAGAAGGGCGGCCCAATGATTCCGCCGGCTCATAAAGCACACCAAACCGTAATTTTTTCGAGATGCAATGATGACTCATGGAGTACGTGTGGATTGCTGCCTGACCAATACTGCATATTTTGTTTACTGACGAAGCTATTCAGCCAGAAATGAGCCTTATCGCTGAAGATGATTTTTCGATGAAAATCCAAATCATTTTCATGTTGTTGCTCAGCCCAATTCACGAACACACGATGTTTCTGGTGGTCAAGTGGCTTCAGTTCTTGCGTCAATATAATCTTGTATGGATGTAGTCCAAGATTTTTTCGCTAAATTCGCCACAACGACGTCACAGAGATGCCCAACGTTTGAGAACGACGTGCGAGAGACACATTTGGGCTTTCTGCAACTGAAGCCTCAGCGGCAGCAATATTCTCGACACTACGGGCACTTCTTTGTCTCACTGGCACGCCAACATTTTGTACTGTGCTTGTGGATTAAAATTTTTCCACTAGACGCTCAATTGTTGATTTGCTAAGGCGATTATGACGACCATAAATTGGACGTAGTGCTCTTAACGTTGAGGCCACTGACTCCGAATTTCGATAGTAAGTTTTAATAATTTCGACTCGTTGTTGACTTGTATTATCATGGCAAACCTTACTGAAGAGAAATGTCAAAAGAGCAGCAAGAAATATGGCGTCGTTTGCTGTCCCTGTCGCTCAACTTTTGTTTCGTCCCTGTTGAAAAACCCTTTATATGTGTATAATTTTTATATCAGATGCTTTGCCACTCGTTTTATGGATAACTTTCCCCCTAAAAAACCCTTTAACCAAAAATATTTCTAAGGACTGTTGTTGTTTCAAATAAAACCCTCTTACTGAATTTCACGATTTTATCATCTTTTTTACAACGGCTTTGGTATTATTTTAATTGTTTCAGCAAAAATACAAACTCAACATATATTTGTTTAAGTAAAGTAAAGTATACAGTTCAGCGTGCAAGAAAAAACTTACAAAAACGATTCTAGGTGTGTTTTTGAAAAAACTATCCTCAAATCAGTAGCATCAAAACTAAACTCACAAACAACAACGCTGATAAAAGGAAAAGTTGAATCCAGCCACCAATAGATTTTTGAAATTTATTTGAAAAATCTTAAAAACCTTTAGGCAGTAGGATTTAACTGTTCCTTTTATCGGCAGTACGATGTTGTTTGTGTAATTCGTGTTAGATGCTTACTGCACTGTGGATAGCTTTGCCAAAAAACACACCTTCTGATAGAATTTTTTTGCGGTGTACATTTTCTATCCCGGACCTTTAAATAAAAAGTTGAATTCTACCAGTAAAAAATACCCTAAGTCAGCATTTACAATAAAATTCCCTAGCAGAATTTTGATATTAAGCTTTAGTCGCTCCCTCTCCATTTACATCTACATATAATTTGATTTCTTCAAGCTACAAGCTAGTATTGGTAAACGTATGTCCAATATTTCAAGGTCCTTCTATTTAGGTTCAAGGGTACTCAAGTTAATACCCCTAAATCCAAATTATAAATTTAAACATCTATCTCATTTAATATTTCCCCATTGTATGACATTAAAATTGTAAAGCACGTTTAAGCTTTTTTCTAGGTCCAATCACTCTGGCTGCTTCCTGATTCTGATGACATTAAAAATTATATACAAACTGAAAAATACATTGCATTTTTATTCTTATCCTTCAGCCGGAATAAGTTAATTGACGAAGTGACTTAGCTTGTATCAAAATTGGATTAAGTATTTTGCCAACTCCAACTTGTCTTCTCTCTTATATAGCTCTGTGTGTATCTCTTGATAATAATCCAATTGATTCCAGTCCACTTGGTTATAACTTTCATTTTCTTTGTGCCATCTCTTCATTTAAACCGATTATCCTTTTTTTTTTTTACTTTTTTGCTCATTTTGTCTTATTTTTTTTTTTTTCTATTTTTGCTCTCAACTCAACTTATTTAGCAGAAAATTTAAATTACTTGAGATACAATTCGATCTCGTAATAGACTTAATCTGATGTAATGAGGTTGCTATACGGATACAACAAAGTGCTGGGATATACATTTTTTGCTTGTGGCTTGTGGATTTTAAAGTAAGTTAATTTTCTTCAAATGAAATGAATGAAAAACGAAATTATTTTATGAAAATTAACTTGAAAATAAAATCTCTGGGAAGTTTTGTTTTCAGTTAAAGTCCTTTAAACTGATTGCAATTTTGTTTTAATCTTCCTTGAAGCCTTAAGAAAGACACATTTATGTATCAAACAAAACTTTTTACAAAAAGATTTTATATTCAAAGCCTCAATGACCCAAATCAGACTTGAAATATAAATTTTCATTTACATTTTACCTAACTTTATGGTGTTGGTGGCATTTTGCCAAGAAGTTCTTATTCTTTGTTTTTTTATTTTTTTTTTTTTTTTTTTGGTTAAGTGAAGGATATTCTTATCCTGGATTGGTAATAAATTCTCATTAGATGCCTCCATAATATTCTTAAATTAATTTCATCTTAAAAATGTACCTGCCTATGTGTGTACAGCTCTGGAAATAATAAAAAAAAAGGTTCATGTCCTTTTTTTCATTGAGCCCTTAAGTAAATGAAAATGAATATTCATCACTGGAATAACGGTTTATTTTGAATTTGTTCACTTTATGCAAAAGGATACTTTTTTGGTAACCGTAACTTAAATTGAATTTTAATGTGTCAACCTGTATTCTAAAAGTTAAGGACAACAGAAACATAAATATTAACATAAAATTATTTGACAGGGGTTATTTTGTCCTTCAAAAAGTGGAGTATTCCCTATTTTTGTATACAAAAATCTTTTAGTTCAGCCCTTTACTTCCTGTTGCACTACTTCTTTGTCCTTCTCAATATTCCCACTACCCTAAAATTAAACAAACTAAATCGCAGTTTGTAGGTCAACAATTTTAAATTGTTTTTCTAACAAAAAATCTAGCCATTAGTGGAGTAACTAAAGAAAACAGCTCTGATTTTAATTATTATTATTTTTTTTTTTTCAAATGTTGGTAGGTATAACATAAAAATTAACGTCCTTATTGGATTTTTTTTACTTGCTTAAAAATAAGGTTTTTGTAAACAAACATTTTTTTTATCAAAAAATATTGTTAAAATTTAATAAAATAAACTACATTATATGTCATTATATGTCAAAAATTTTCCTTTCCTGGTTTGTTTAAAGAAAACAACTAGTAAAAATATGGCTCTTAATTTTCTCAAAAGTTGACTTAAACCAAAAAAAAAAGTTATGAGATACAGCGGAGTTAAATAGTGGATCAAATTCTATTATTTTTTTTTTTAAGTTTACGTTATAAAATGTATTTTTTTTTTCCAAAATTCAATTTAGCAATCAAATGCAGAAAATTAAAATGTCTTATGTATTATAGTTTCTTAAAAAAAGGTGTGTGTACTCAAGTACCGCGTGCCAGAAGTTATACTTTCTATCATTACTTATTTTTGTTTAGTTTTTGTTGGATATTTAAAATTATTTAAGAAATTTAGTAAAAAAGGAAGGGAATTTTTTTCCAAAAAGCATAACTTAATGTGCTTTTTTGTGAATTAATTTAAATATTTCATATAATTGATATTTTAACGAACAAACCCCCGTAATTTGGTTTATTTTTGCGTTCGGCCAATTTCATATGGTCTTTTTCACTCTGTTATTGTTCATTGTATATAAAACTAACTGTTGATATTGAAGCTGTAGTTTTATAGAAATTTAAAATTATTCAAGCAGACATAGTCAAATGTTTTGAATGGTGCAATTGGTCAAAGCATAAAAAGTGCATTTTGTTTGATGTTTTTTTTCTGTAATATATCATTTACAGTCTTTGTTTTTAGTTTAATCAATAAACTTTGTACAACATTGTTTCTTAAAATTGTATTCAAAATTATAAAATTTTCCATTAAATTTTGTTATATTAACGCATTTATTTATAAAATATGTTTACATTATTTCATAACATTTTATCTTATAGAATCTGTTTAATCTAAAGGGTTTTCCAATAAGAGGTGTTATTTTGAATAGCCCGCTATTTCGGTAGTTGTCACTTTTAAAGCTGTCATTTTTTGACATTTGACAAGTAGAAACTACGCTATTAATAAAAATGGAACAATACACGCTTCAACAACGCATTGAAATTATTAAAATTCACTATAAAAATGGTGAAAATTTGGCAGAGACGGTTCGTAAAACTAAAACATTTTTGGGTCGTCGTGAAGCACCTTGTCGGACCGCAATACAGAAATTGATCTACAAATTCGAGCTGTTGGGACAAGTTAGTGATGTGAAGAATAAAACCCGTGCACGTCGCTCAAGAACAACTGAGAATATTGCTGTTGTAGCCCAAAGTGTTGAAGAAAACCCCGGTTTGTCCATTCCTCGTCGTTCTTTGGAATTACGCATTCCACAAACGTCATTACACCGTATTTTGCATAAAGACTTGGGTCTTAAGGCTTATAAAGTTCAGTTAACTCAAGAACTCAAGCCGGCTGATCATCAACAACGTCGTGTCTTTGCTGATTCGGTCCTTGAAATGCATGAAAATGAACCGGAATTTCATCGAAAAATCATCTTGACTGATGAGGCCCATTTCCACCTCGGAGGCTACGTCAACAAGCAAAACTGTCGCATCTGGGGCTCGGAAAACCCAAGAGTTATTGTTGAAAAGCCTCTCCATCCTCAACGCGTGACTGTTTGGTGCGGTTTATGGTCCCGCGGGGTCATTGGACCTTACTTTTTCGAAAATGAGGCTGGAGCAACAGTTACGGTCAATGGATTGCGCTATCGAGAGATGATTAATGATTTTTTATGGCCTGAATAGGATGGTATTGATCTGGACAACGTTTACTTTCAACAAGGCGGCGCTACGTGCCACACAAGCAATGAAACCATCGATCTTTTACGGGAAAAGTTTCCGGACCGTGTTATCTCTCGAAGAGGTGATCACAATTGGCCACCGAGATCTTGTGATTTAACACCTTGCGACTTCTTCCTTTGGGGCCACGTGAAAGATAAGGTCTACGCCAACAGCCCAGCGTCGATTCAAGACCTCAAAGATGAAATTCGTGAGGCTATCGAGGACATAGGGCAGCCACTTTGCGATTTGGTTATGGAAAATTTCATGAAAAGGATATGGTCCTGTAAGCGTGGTCTTGGCGGCCATTTGGCTGATGGTGTATTCCATTATTAACGGCATACCTTCTTCTTTATAATAAAATAAACATCTGATCATTTATCTCCAAAAATGCCATTTTTCTTTGAATATCAAAATATTACCTCTTATTGGAAAAGCTTTTATTAAAATTCTGCTTTAGTTACAGATTTGAAATTTTTCTCTCAAAATTCTGTTAATATGCATTTATATGTTTAAAAAAATTATTGCCTATCAAGAACACTTATATCAACAATACTGTGGAACATTGTTTTATGAAATTAAAAACATTTCATACCATTTTGTAAAAGAAAAAAAAAAAGCAGACAGTTTGGTTGAATTTTGATAAAACTCTTTTCAAGTTTGTGAAGCTCTTATAGAATTTATGTGTGATATATCAAATTAAAAGTTATTTGGTGATGATCAATAAAGTTGAATCATAATTTCATGTGGTTTGGCTAAATAATAATTAAGCACCGCGTAAAATAAACTCTTTTTATCGTTATTTCGACTTACAGGCTAAAGAGAATTGTGAAATTTTACACTAAAACGTACTTACAATATCACTTCACTAAATACTTACATTAAAACGCATTTACAATATTAAACAGCTGTCTTAATTTCAAATTTAAAAATTTTAAAATGAAAAAGATAAAAATAAAATACCGTTGGAAGCGGTCAAAAAACTTGGACTGAAAAATGTGTACTTACTCTTCTCAAATAGTACCTAGTATAACCGACCCCAATATAAACTAATTTCAAGCTGTCCACTTCACGTGAAATGCCCCATCTGTAAAAAAATCTTTTTATGTATTCCCGGAGTTAGCTCATCAAATTCTTTAAGTTAACATCGGGATCGAATTTGAATAAAAAACATATTTGGGATATCAACTTAGGGTTAATCCTGGATCCTCGATAATCCTGTACTGAAAAAGTGGGGACAATTTTCACTGTCGACTATTCAGGGGTACGTACTTGCTGCCTCTTGATGTGAGGAATTGAAAAAAAAAACTCAAGATCATTTTAGCATTTCAGGTAGCTCCTGGTCCAGAACCAGGGGCCTACTATGTAACCCGATGCTACTTTCAGATCTATTCGAAAATTGATTTTGACTATAGATTCTACCCACACGACAAATTTAATATTGGTTCCAGGTTTTCAAATCTTCTTAATATAACCCAACGAAGAAGTAAGCATGACTAATAGCATTTTAGGGCTCGGTTCTTCATGAGCTATTCGTTACATAAACTGTATTTATTTTGTATCATAACAAAGGAACATTTTCAAATGATTGCAATAAAATAATGTGTTTTTTATTTTATTTTTTTTTTATAAGTAAAAGTGTTTTACATCCAATATCACATCACGACAGCTTAAATGAAAAATAAAGTGTTTCTAATTACCACAAATGAACTTTATTTGTTTAATTACCTGTGTATTTGACCTATGTACATTGTACAGTACATCAACAAATAAAAATTAAATTCCGTATTTAATTAAAATCATTATTTACCAATTCACATACAGGACGCGCAACACATTTCCACTTACACGTCTAATAGTCTCTCCCTCGAACAAATACTCTACATAAGGGTTGATTGTTTAATTGTTAAATTAACCATTTGAAACATAGAAACGGTCATCAATGGTGTTATCAGGCAAAACGTATAACTATCCTATCCCAATGGAAGGTTCTTTTGAAACAAAAAGAAAGTTACACATTAAAGCCAATGTAAACAAACAAACTTTATACTGTTAATTACTATTCGTTTGTTGTTCTTTTATCTCGTTGAATGTATGTATGTAAGGTGGGGTGGGGGTAGAAAAGTAAAGGACATTTAGCACGCCAGGCAGAGATATTGTTTTGTTATCCAAAATTATCCTTTCTCTCTATCCTTCTATATACTCTTGCATTGTGGGAGAGCTTTTGATCTTTGTTGGATCAACAAAATGTAATTTATGGGTTCATTATTTACCTTTTGTTTGACCTTTATTTTATTTCACGCGGGTATATTTTGGTTCAAATGAACGGGGTTAAATTTACATTTAAAGTGTTTAACCCTTATATTGTTGTTCTTTTGAATCAATATATTGTTTTATCGATGAGAATTCTACGGTATTGGGATTTGGGTTTTATGTTGAGGCAAAAATGTGAGTAGTTTTGGAATCTCAATCAAAAGTTTTATAACTGTTCATATATTTTTAGGATCATACGTTGATTACACTGGTCTGCAAAAATAAAGATTTTTTTGTTCTTCATACAATTTTTTGAAATTATGTATCTAAGATTGGACTTTTCTTAAAAAAAACTGGTTTCAGAAAAATTCTATCACGTAAATTTTTTTTTTATGATTTAAAAAAAAAAATTGATTATTTTGTAGAAAAGAGCTCAAAAAATGCAGAAACGAGTTTCAGAAAAAAAAAATTTACAACGGACAGTTTTTTTTTATAAAAAAAATACGGAAAATTGTTAAAAAATGTGATTTTTATCAAATATTGGGAAATGATATTTACTCCAAATAATTTATATTTTAAAAAATATAATGTGATAAATTTAAAAAAAAACCTTTCCTTTCCTTTTATAAAGCAAAAAAAAAAACTGTAAGAAAATTCCAAAAATTGGTGAAAAATTGATTTCCTCTCAAATATCGCAGAAATCAATAAGAATATTATTTCAAGGTCAATCTTCTTCTACGAAAGTTCAATCCAAGGTTTTTATTTTTTAAGATTAAAAAACTAAAAAAAAATTGTAATAAAATTCTTTAATGATGAGAGTTTACCATTTTCCTGGTTTAAATTTAAAAAACGTGATAGTGTACCCGAAAAAAAAAATCAGATTCTCGCATTGAAAACGACAATTTGTTCCTGGGCAATGTACTTGATAATCGAGTTTCAGTTCCTCAATTTGAACCAACATTTTGTATGCATCTAAAATAAAAAACCAAAATAAAATTGCGTTTCTAGTTTCTCCAGAGGGTCCGGCAATTCTGTCTATCTGTCTGTATGTCGTGTCGGTATCTCAAACTACAGCCTAGTTTTGAGAAGGTCTCCAGAGGAAAAATTGATTAATTTGTTTTAGGGCCAAAATGAACGGTACCTGCCATATGATAAAAATGGAAAAACTTATTTTGTTCAAAAAACATATAATGATTTTGTGTGCTACAACCATTAAGGTCGTTTTTTTGAAATAAAAGAAATATATTTGTTATTCTGTACATATATAACGGTATACCTCATATAGACTGTTTTTTTCTTTTTTTTTTATTTTCTCGTAAATGACTCAACTAGTTTCGATGACAATTGTTACACAATAAATTGATGGAGTTTTTCAAATTATTTTTTTCAAAATTTTTCAAAATTTTAAAAAAAAATTACAATTTTTTTTTTTAATCAATTTTTTAAAAACGTGAAAATGATTCCTTTGATATTTTGGTGTTAAGTGTACATTAATATTTTCTTAAATATTGCATACCAACTTTTAATATGGTTTAAGATTTTTTGTACATAAAAAACTTATTTTTTTTAAATGGCTCTAACGATTTCCAATTTTTTTTTTTTAATTAACCCATCTCTACAAAAACAAATGACATGCTTAGTTTGGACTAAAAACAATTTAAACAATTAAAATCGTTTCAGTCATTTTAGTAATGAGTTTTTATGTTTTTTTTTAAATTTCTTATAATAATATTTGTTTCAAAAAAAAATTATATAAGAAGCTTTAGAATCCACAGTAACTTTGATCCTAAAAGCAAGTAAGTGCAACTCAGTCGTGTAATATATTTTAATCGTAATAGCAGGAGCCATTTAAAAAAAAAATTTTTTTTTAAACGTTATGTGGCACATACTGTTATTTTTGGTAACAAAAAAAGAATTAATTCGAAAAACGTTTCGAAATATTCTCAAAAAAACGCCATATATATCAAGTTTATATTTACTCGATCCCTCCATTTAGGCTATGTCGTCGGACAAACTTTTTCCACGTGTTTTTTGAGCTTTATAGTTACTTTATTATAACATTTTTAAAGAAAAATGCGTTACAGAATGTAAAATATTGCGTTAAGATAAAGATTAACATACAAACAAAATGGCATCATTTTGGCAACTGTATTATCTGGCTTATCTGCATTGTCCTTAGCAGGATTATAAATCATTTAAATCTATTTCTTTAATTGCTTTCTTTCTATTAGAAATATTAAGTACCTCCTCAATTTTCAGCTTTTTTCATATCTATTAAAAATATTTCCATAAAAAAATAAAACAACAAACTAATTTTCTCTTTTCACGTCACAAACTAACCATCTTAATAGACAAAAAGCTACTCCTTAACTTTGAAATTCAAATTAACTTGTTGAATAAATATATCCAACATAAAATGCAATTTCCATCTTCCACTTCCATGCTTTAAATTTTTGAATTGCTCTCAGTTTTTCGCATCTCTCAAAAGAAAAAAAAAGAAAAATAAAAATATATAAACAATAAAAGAAAAACTCAACGAAATCCACAAGTGTTCTTTTCGTTAACTCTCTCTCTATGCTCTCTCTCTCTCTCTCTTTTCTTACTCTCTCAAACTCAACCTTTTTGGAACATAACATTATCAAACAGGTGGTCTATAGTCTCTTGCATAGTATTCCAGAGATTTATTATCAAAACAAAACATCAATTTCCTCCTTCCACTCCCACAACAACAATTCTATCCAATTTTTTTTCCAAAAAAAGCTTTTCAGCTTAAATTTCTATCTTTCACAAAAAGCTCAATCTTTGAATGCAAAAATTCAGATAGATTTTCCTGAGTTTATATCCAAAAGGTTAGTCTCGCATTTTCCCTCGTCGACTTCGGTCGTGCTAATAGAAAGTTCGGTTAGAAAATGTATCTTTTGAAATAAAGGATCTCTATATAAAGTGCACCACATCAGAATGGAATATATATCTTTATTTTTATATATAAAAAGTGTGCTTGGTGCAAGTGAATAACAATAGCCCCTCTCTATATTGAAAAAAAAAATAAAACCAATAAACCAGCCTCGGTCGGTGTACATCAGGTTCACCTTTTGAATTGAAATCTTTCAAACCCGGGTTCATTGTATAAAGTTGATTGTACTGTGCGATGGTGCATTGTATCCTATATCCTTTGTATCCTTTGTATCTTTATAGTGCGCTGCATGTGATGCGATTTATTGCATTCGGAAATGCAAAAGTGCATGCGATAGCAAAGTGAAACAACAAGAAGAGTGATAGAGTTTATTTTTAGGCCAAACTAATTAAAGTGAAATTTTCAATGCAGGTTATATAGAAAATTAATATATTTCTACGTACATATAAGAAAATAGAGTGTGTATCTTTAAGATACTTTTTTTTTCAATGGTTCAGAAGGTTCTTAATGAAGAAAATTCCTCATTTAGATAGAGAAGGCCTCTTATTTAGGTTGGTCCTTGAATAAATATAAAATTGCTATTAGTAAAGTGAATCCTTATAACAACAACAACAACAACAACAACGACTTGGAAGGAAGAAAAAAATAAACAAGAAAATTGAATTTTAAGCTCATCACGTCCCGTGTGTCACAAGTGTTTTCTGTCGATCTTCATTTTTATCTTTGAGTAATTGGTTTCGGATACCTCCAGCTAAGCGCACCGAATATCGAACGTGGATTACCTCAATCTAAAGTTGTAATCAAAATAAGGAAAAAGCAGCAACAGCAGCCCCCCAGCAGTGAATTGGCAATACCTCCATCAAGTTCAGGATATGTTCACATGAAGGTGAGTAGGAAATGGGGTAAGAAAGGGGGAGGGAAGGGGTAATTTCTGGTGCGTGATTGGTTTATTTTACGGGCCACTGTATGAATATTGAATTTTTTTTTTTTTGAGGGAACACAAAAATATACTCTTTTTTTTCTTAAGATAGAATGAAATGAGTATCTTTCAGATACATTATAATCTACATGGATGTTGTTTTAGATTTTTGATTCAAGTTGTTTATCTCGCTTCCATTATGTATAGGATCCCCGAAGCAGAAATTGAATTATGTTAATTTTGGAAAAATTGCCTGCGGGTAGTTTCTGATATCCCCCCTATTGATTGGTATTTTTAATTTGTTTTCAAAAAGATGAAATATCTCTTTTCTTTTTTTTTTTGTTTTGTTTCCAAGATAGATACAATTTGATTTAAATCATTTTTTTTTTTTCATTTTTTGTTATTTATGAAATTTAAATTGGATTTAATGGATTTTTTTGTTGCGGTTATTAACCGAAATGTACGCCAAGGCAGAAGTGAATAAGAGATGCCAAGGTGTAGACGAGCCTTGGTGTGCTGTCGGTGTGCGGATGAGGGGAAAGACAAGGGAGAGAGACCAATTAAAGTTGGAAAATCAAATGTGCGATAAAAAGGCAAAATACAAAAATTCTAATTTTTTTTTCCTTTTAGTCTCATTTTTTTTTTTGATCAAAATTACAATTAAATGAGATTTTTCATCAAAATCTAAATATTTCGTGGAAAAAAAACCTGGAGGGGATTATTTTATCAAGAGTAATTAAAATGTTTTTTGGAATGAAAAATTGAATTAATGCGAGTGTTTTGGAATAAGTTCCTTTGCAAGCCGTGTCGCGCCTTGTTGTCGTGTTTTTTTTTTGTGTGGAATTTAAAATATTTCCGACTTTAGAGAAATGTAATGATTGTTTTCAAAAATTAAATTTAATCAGAGCGCGAGTGTTGCAGTAGCTACTGGCTTGATTTTAAAAATTGCTAATTGGCTAAGGAGAAATGTGTCTAGAAAAGTGACAGGTAAAAATAATAATTAGAATCGTATTATGAGGCAAAATTAATTTATTATTGTCGTTTGGTGTTTCTAAGAATTTTCAAGTTTGTTCAAGGAAGTGTGTAACGTAATAAGTAAATAGATTTTTCTTTTGTGTTGATTTTAAAAGACCTCCAATTGACATAAATGCTAAGAAGAAATTAGTTTTTTGGAAAACACAATTCAAAATAAGGCAAAATACGATTATATTTTAATGAAATGATGTTTCTTTTTGAAAGATTAAGTTTGAATAGAAATTTATAATCTTAATATTGAAACATTGTTGAGTGACTTTTGATGTAAATTTATTCTTGGATAGTTCTTCTGTACAATTCTACCTATATTCTTTGTATTAAAAAGAAAAATCACACTTATTTGTAATAAATCTATTCATTTAGGTGAAAATATATCTGAGAACTTTATCCGTGTTGTAATAAGTTTTAAACCTACCATTTCGGTCAACTAGCCAATTGCGCCAACATTTTAAAGCACATTGATTTCAAAGTTAACATAAGTTCCTATTCTAAAGTTGTTACAATTATTTAAATTATGAAGAATCTAAAATAATAAAATATAAAAAAAAAGAATAAAAAAATTATTAAATAAATATTAAATTAGTAAACAAAATTATCACAATTTTATGTTTGTGGAATAAATTATTTATTATCGAATGTTTTCTGATATTAATTATCCATCATAGGGCTAAATTTGTTTACTTTTTTTATTATAATCAGAAGTGAAAAGAGGCCTAGCTTGAAAAAGGGTTGGGTTGGAAAAATTATTTTGACTTCTTTTTGGGAACACTTCATGAATAATCGTGAAATAATAATAATTATTTCGGCTATTTAGGAAATAATTATTTACAACTTTCAATGCATAAAAGTAAATAAAACCTTGGAAAAAATCGTCTTTTAGTTTTAGTTGAATTGAAAATTAAATGCTTTATCCTAGTATTCAGTTCGCGGAGAAATTAAATTTTCATAGAAAATCGTTACACTTTGCTTCGAAAAACCAAGTTTGGTGATTTTTAACAATAGAGAGTTTTATTATTTTTTAATAACATGTTGTACTTATATAAAATGTTTGTTAATATTTGCTTATCATTTGCTTACCTCAATCTTAAAAATCGAAAACAAATTGCCAAAGAAACATATATTTTACAGAATATTATCGAATTGGGTCACTATGGCGAATGAGTAACATTTTTTTCTTTAAAAGAAAATAACCGATTTATAAAAATAAATTCTATGACAGTGCAGTTACTCAAACAAATTGCTTTTTATGATCATTTTCTATTTTTTATTAAATATAGGTAGCTATGTAGTATTGTTCATTCAAAATTATAACATAATAAGTATGGTAGTGTTATCAGAACATGGAACCAAAACGATGCAATTATTATTTTTGTGTGTTACGAATAATTTTTTGTATAGCTCTCAAAAACTGTTTTTTAAATCTTTGATCAATCAAAGGATCGAAAAAAATCAATTGTTCTCTAGATTTCGATGATTTCGCAATGTTTCGTTGAGTTGAATAAAACATGAAAACTATTTTTATTCGTTTTGATTTTATTTTTAACAGCTCAATAAAAAATTACTCTTTTGCCTTTAAATTCACTCAAGTGGACTTAAATCGATGTGTCATCAATATACAAAAATTACAGGACGTGTTTTCTTAATTTGTATGGAAAGTTTTCTTTAGAATACTTTCTTTTTGAGTTATATCACTTTCACAAAAATTCTTTAAAACATAATCTCTACATTTTCATTCCACTTAAAGCAGTTGAAACTAATGAATTTTTAAAGATATGTATTTTGTGCATTAAAATAAATGAAAATACAATCTTTTTGACACTTTTTGTTATTTTGTATACGTATTTTTGTTTAACAAATTTTGAAAGATAAAATTAGATTGATTTGATTGATTGATTGATTTCAATTTTATAAAAATTCATGGTAACATAATTTTCCAAAGGTACTTGTTTATAGAAAAGGTGACATCTTCTACGGAAAGGAGTATTTATTCAAAACTCAATTAAATATTAAAAATGAACATAACTACTTTAAACGCGACTTTTCAATGAAAACTATTGGAACTAATTTTAAAGTAATTATTAATTAATTGTATGCCACACAGAAACGATTTGGTGTCTATTTGTTCCTCATACAATATGGGAGTGGATGAAAATATTAACCATTTCATCAAAAAATGCCCAATATTAAAGGAACAAAGAAGATTCTTCTTTGGAAAAAGTGTTCTCACAGAAAATGAAGTAATAAGTTACCTTAATAGAGGAGAGTGGTTGCTGATCCAAAAATACACAAACGATGTACTAATCTATAAAAGAAAAATCATCGATGAAAACTTCTGAAGTGTTCGTTTTTTTAAAGCTTAACTTAAAGCCCTGTTTTTCGTTTTCTTTCGTTTACATAAACTTAAAGTCATTAAAATTTTCGTTTCTGCTTAAGTAAAAGCTAAATTTGTTTCGACTAAACTAAAAGTCACATCTATTCTAAATTTTTGAATTCGCATATTGCACTAAAAGTATATTAAATTGCACTAAAATTAATTAAATTAATATTAAATTGTTATAACTACAAAAATTGTATAATTTAAAGAGAAAACAAAATACTAACATAAAAATGAAATAACATTATCACTCGGGCAGACGACATTCTCTTGTCATGCCTTAAAATGTTTTCTTTAACCTGGAAAGATTAAATTATTTTATTTTGTCGAATTTTGAAAAAAATGGGCAAAAGAGTCAGTTTTCGGAATATGTACATTACACTGCTTTTTTGAAAACGAATTTTTTGGATTCTAATGCAACAGACGAAATATTGTTCCAGACATTAAATACAAATTTCTCATCAAATTTGAGCCTTTAATTTCAATATTTAGAACTCGCAAAATAATTTTCTATTTTTACTTGCTTTGTAGGGGAAGTATTGGTTTGGTGTAAAAAAAAAAAAAAATTGAGGTTTTAATCAAAACCAACATTACGATGATGAAGAACACTAAAAAAGTAGTTTTCGTCATGCCGTCCGTCGGTCTGTGCGTCTGTGCATCTGTTGCATATATGCATCCATGCGTCCGTGTGTCCATCTGTACACATTTCCATCCAACCGCGTGAACGGATTATCTTTAGATTTAGTAGAGATAATTTTTATGTAATTTCGAAACTTTGTTTTGTTTTTGTTTTTGATTATCTCATTTAGAACGAAACATTTTTGAGTTATTCGAGTTTTTTCGAGAACGGCTCTAACGATTTTGATTAAACATTTTGACATGATTTCTTCTATAACGGTAATTTTTTTAAGAATTTTTGTTGAAAAATCTATCGAGCCGTTTATTTTTTAATATTTTCATTATCATTTAAAAAAGTTTCAAACGATTTAACAAAAAAAAATTGGTATGCCATTTTTAAGATATTATTCACAATATCTTAAAATAAAATTTGGAAAAAAAATCATTGTTCCAATATCGAAAAAAAAAAATTTCTAAATAGCTACACACATCAGATAGTCAAAAGGTAAAATTAATGCGTAGCCTTGGACTACATGAGCAAGTTCGTACGATCCAGTCGTTCATTTTATTTGACACGAAATCAATACTTGCTCTATAAAGCAAGTAAAAATTATCACTATTAATATGTTTGTAGAATGAATTATTTACTAACTATACTTTGTGGATTTTAACTATCTATCAAATGGATTAATTTGTTGACTCAAATAATTATAATTAGTAGTTCAAATGATATAGCCTGGTTAGGTCTGGAAAAATTACACTTAACGAATAATCGTGAAAAAATATGATTTATTTCAACTATTTAGGTATAATAAGTTACAATGCATAAAAGTAAATAACACCTTGAAAAAATTGGTATTTAAGTTGTAGTAGAGTTAAAAATAGAATTGCCTAATATTTAGGTTTTTGTAACAAAAACAAAAATTATTATTTACTACAAAATTTTATTCATTTTTTTTGCCTGCCTTGCTTATTTTAAATTAAATTTTTGTAGCTGCTTGTATTAACTAATCCATAACTCTAATCTTCCAATGATATTTGTATCACCATTTTTTTATTTTTCATCTTCAAAATTCTCTAATTAAGTGCCGATTATCATCGTACTCGTTAATGTTGGACCCTAATCATTAAAACAAAAATAATCCATATCGAAACTACATCAAGTCGATTCCGAGATTGTTTGCTTGAGCTTCTATTTTAATTTAATAATTCCATTGCCTTTCATTTTAACACAGATTAAAATAACCAATGCCAAACTTATTAAATATAAAATTATCTAAGAAATGGGGCATTTGCAAACACCATGAGTGAATAAAGTTCTAAGTTATAATTTGTAAAAGTTGGCCTATGCATCGTGTACAGTAACATTTTTTTCATTGATCTAAATAACTTGTGAGTTTATGGATAATTGTGTAAGAATGAGTTAAGGTGCATTAAATTACCTATAAAATCAAATTCTCAAATGGATTTTTATGCGAAGATCGTTAACTTCGACGTTGGATTGCTTTCAAAATACATATGTAGTCTAAAATAATGTTTGCGAACTAATTTTATAGGTTATTAAATGCACTAAAACAGATTCCTAAGAAATTATCCATACAAAATCACATATTAGTTAGATATGAAAAATGTCTTTCCACCAGTACAACATGCATTTGTGATCTTTGGCTATTTGAAATATTTTATTAAAAATTAAAAAAAAAAAAAAAATTTCACAAAAAATGCAATTTCATGTTTTTTCGACAAAATTGACTAAGTATTTTTGTAGAAAAATATTATTATCACTTCTATTATATTTAAGATAAATAAAACGCTAAGAATATATTTTCACTTCCAATATCTTGTTTTGTGAATCCTATCGGGAAACACATTTTTGAGTTAATTCAGTTGCAAAGTCCTTTCATTGCATACATTCATTGACTTTAGCAGCACTTTTTATCGAGTTTTCGATAGTTATTTGAAGATCATGAAAAAAGAGATAACTACCAAGAGTAAAGTGTAAAATACAGCGCAAAAAACCAAGAAAGCCATACAAAAGCGAGAAAAGTTGTGGAAGAAAGTGTGAAAAGTCGCGGCAAAATAATGTGAAATATCATGGCCTACACAATTAAAAAGTGCGGAATACCATGGAAAAAATCTCGCAATACTGGTAAAGTAGTAGGTCATTAATACCATGAACAAAAAGCGTAAAATATCGTGGAGAAAAACGAGGAAAGTCACAGAGAAGCCCAAAAAGTCGCGGTTCACGATCTCATATGTTTTTTTCTCAGGTATTACACACTTTTTTAGCAACTTTTCATGTATTTTCCTTCATTTTCAACACTTTTTTTAAACGTTTTTTTCCCCGGTATTCCGCATTGTTCCGTGTATCTCACATGAACATGGCTAGCCAATTTTAGGACAGTAAATGTAATTACAAAAAACAAAAATCCATGTGCAGGGCAGGATAACGTCTGCTGGCTAGTATTACACATTAAAAAAAAATAAAAAATTAAATTGATTTTGTCTTTTTACTTGCGATATGAGTACCTATATCAAGTTATGCATTCGTACAAAAAAAAAAGTTGAGATAACAATCAAACATGACATTACGACGATAGAGAATGAGAAAAAAGTGGGTCCGACAATTCTGTCTGTCTGTCTGTCTGTATGTATCAGAGACCACAGCCTAAACGGATGGGTCGATTTACTTCAAACTTGGTATGTGGCGTTTTTTGGATCCCTATAGGTTTTTTTTTTTGACTTTAAATAACGGTACCTGTCATATACCGGTTTTAGAAAAAATCATTTTTCTCAAAAACGGTGCCTACAATTTTGATTAAAAAAAATCATGGTCATTTCTTTGGGTAAGGTCTATCTTTAAATGAGAACAATTTTTTCAAAAACAGTTATTAACGGTACCTGCCATAGAACCGTTTTTTAATTCTGATTTTCTCCTTCATGACTCAATCAATTTCAACCATTTTACATTATTTTTTACATGGATGCTTTCAAGTTGCCGTAATAATTTTTAGTAAAAATAATTTCAAAAATTATTTTTTTAGATTTTTAACAAAAGTTTGAATTTTTTTTGAAAAATCATTTTTTTCGAAAACTATTCAATATTTTTTTTTTAATTTTGGTTTTAAGACGTTGATAAATAATATCTTAAAAATGGCGTACCAATTTTTTTTTTATAAAAGTCTTTGCAAAATTTTATATAGAAAAAATAGTTTTTTTTAGAAAACGGCTCTAACGATTTTCAATTTTTTTTTTCTAAAAATGTATCATATAGAAGAATCATATAGAAGTTTTAAAAATGAAATCATGGCAGTTATTTAATCCAAAAACAAAAGACTTTATCTCTTCTTTGATTGAAATCACGACCTAAAATCTTTAAACGAAAATACAATAATCTTACAACCAGAACCAGAAAAAAATAACCTTGAACATCAAACTGAAAAACCTCCGTAAAGTAAGAGAAGTAATGTCACAAAAAACGTCGTTTTCGTTTTGGTGACTTCAATAGCAAAACGAATACCCAAATAACATTTTGAAATATTCCATTTGATCCTTCTGCAACCATGAAAATCAATAAAATTTAAATTATCTTTGCGAATTGAATTCTTGTCTTTCAATTTATTTTTTTTTTTGGTAAAATATATTAAAATGATACAAATAAAACGAAAATACAATTTCAAAATATTATTTTTCTATTTTATTTAGATTGATTATATGGGTTCAGGTAGTAAAGGCTTATTCTTCAGGTATAAGCACTTTAAAAATAAAATTGTTCTGCTCCTCTGAATAATTTTTGTTTCAAATCTTCAATCTTACCGATTTTGCCCCAAGTCACATTTTCAAGATATACTAAAATAAAAATTTGAATTTTAAAACCAAATTGTAAATATTTTCTTTTACAAAATAACATTGCATGTTTGCTGTTGTTTTCAATAAAATACATTATTTTTTTGTTTGTATATTTGTTGAATATTTTACTTATCGTTTACTACCCCTTGTAAACAATTTAACCCTTCTCAAAAAATCTATAGATACTCGTATTTGTACACACAAAATTTATTTACACCACAAGAATTAATTACAAGCAAACAATGTGTTCATTTTGAAATTAACCAACGCAAATATTCAAAAGTCAAACCGATATGGCTTTATGTACTTTAGCAGTTTTTTTTTTTTTTTTTTTTGGTTAATCGAAATTATCTGGCTTGCAATAAATTCATACTATACGTACGAGAATATAATAAAGTATTTGCTGAAATAATGTTTCTTAATCACATCATCATATATTATGTACTACAGTGCACGAGTGTGTGTTCTGTGTGCACGTACCTACCTACATTATTGTAGGTAAATTAAATTCACTCTGAGTTGAATAACTAATTGGGTGTTGAGAATAATTTGTTTGGATGCTGTCTTCTCGAATAAAATCAAAGATAAAAATAGATAGAAGTTTTAATTTTGTTTACTAAATTCGATTTAAAAAGTTAAGTTTGTAAACTAAATTTCAACACCTACGGTATACAGTGTTGGAAATAGCATCAACACCCACATTCGTAATGGATAATATTACATATCATTTCATTATTGTTTTAAAAATCAAAGTCTAGTACTTACGAGCGTTCTTAATTAATTCATGATCTTAGTAAATATACTAATGCCTTTCGGCCATGGAGCTATTTTTAATACTTGTGTTTTAAGGGTATATTGTTAATACCTAGTTAATACGAAAGACTTATGTCGTTTTCCTTTTGTCACTTCACGTTTAAATTTGAAGGTTTTACAGCTAAAATAGGAGGCAATTTCCAGTTAAAGTACTGGCAATTCAGGCAATTCATGTACCATTTGCCACTTCCCATATAAATTGGAGGTAGTTGAGGCGTAGTACATTAACAAAGCAACTATTATAGTTTGTTCATTTGAGTTACACCAAAACTGATTCCACTATTTCACCATATCACTGCGGTCCCGTTCGGACACAGTCCTTCGAACCGAAGACGCTCGGCTCCGCCTTGTGCAATGACGTCCCTATGATACAGGAGCTGCCTTTTGGAGATTCTTCGCCTGTTGTAGTAGATTAGCGGTACTGCCTCGGCGGGATAAGGCCGCTCAAACGTACATTGTCGAAGAATTCGTTCTTAGAGTAGTAAACCCCGAACATCAAGTTGTTGGCTGATGACTTGCAATGTGGCTCCGAATCAGCTTTAGCAAAATATTATCAATTTTGTTTAGACTGGCCCAGTTGTATAGAACCTGGTTGGAGCAATATCGATTGTACTCCAACTCTAGTGTTATATGGTATCAAAGGCAGTGTCTAGAGGCCCTATCCAAAGGAGTTCTACACAAAATTGTTTCTGTCTTCTAAAGGTTGATTTTCAACTTCCAGTCATAACACTATATGACTGAATCTTACCGAAATCACGCTGCCGAAGAATTCTGATGACCTCAGCTTTTGAACCTGATCTTTACTCGATTAGACCGTTGGCATACGCAATTGCCTGAGTTAGACTTACTCTCAGATCACTGGTGTAAATTCTAAATAAAATTGGCAAGTTCACCGCTTCCTGCTGAAGACCATTTTTAATAGGTATCAAAAGTTGCGGTAGAAGTTACGTTGCCACTTTTGATAACAAACGTTTTATCATTAAAAAAGTGCTTTATATACTTATGCCAAGTCTGGTTAAGATAGAGACCCTTTAACCATACGGTGTCGAAAGCTTTCTCCAAGTCAACCAGAGAAGTGCATGTGCATTAATTTTTAGATTTGTTCCATTGAACATCAAAAACGAGCTTAAACGTGGCTTGAATTATGTCATGTTTCGCCTTAAAGCCTGATACTCGGATGGAGACTTATCGACTAGAGAATCGTTGGATTAGAGTTGTCCTTAATCTTTTTTTGACTTCCACCCTACTGGGAAATATGCATTATTCAGCACGTTGCTGAACAGTGTGGTATAAATGTCAATTGCTTTATTCGCTAGATGTCGTAGTACAATATTGGATATACCATCGATACCCGCTGACTTCTTTTTCTTTAATTAAATGGATGATAAGTTGGAGCTCCACTTTCGTAACTAACAGGAAGTTATCCCCATTTGGCTTGGCGATAATGGCGTTTTTCAAGTAATCTTTATTAAGCCCGGTGAAACCAACGTTCTCCGATCAGCATTGCGTAATTTCATTACGAAGGTAGAAGTGGTGAGGAAGGCCCCTGTTTTCCAAGTCAAGATTCGAGTGAATGCTTTTTCTATTATTTTTTTTGTGTACCTTCAATTATAATGAAATTGCTGCTCTATTCAAGATGCACTTCAAAATCTGTGCCTGCTGCCAGAAGTACGTCTCTCTTATCGGTCGTTCTCTGTATCATATCATAAATCATCGTTGCAAGATTTTGAGTTTTGACAGTAGTGTGTTATTTTCTCTGTGAAGTGCGTCTCTTCGACTCGTTTCTCTCCGAGGTTTTACTCTTCCTTATTATGGTTAATTATTATTTATTAAGGATCTCTCGTCTGGACAAAACAAAACCGTTTTAACTGATGAACTCGAGATCATCGTTCATTTCGTTAGAACTAATTTAAAAGCGCAACACTGCTACTGAGCTACCTGGGTTTGCTATCTTTTTTTCTGATTCTTCTGCTGTTAGCATTGCTGGCAATGGTTTTTGTTGTTGTTGTTGCTGCTACTTTACTTATTCTGGCTTTTGATGGCCTGTTGTTGTCAGTGTGCTATTTTATTAACTGCTGAAGTGAATTTGTCTTCCGGAGGTCTTTTTTGTCTTTTGCTCGATGCACCAACTGCTTTTTAAGTAGTAGAATGGATGCTTCTTCCATTTGCTCTTCAAACTAGTTGATTTTTGTTTGGTTGATCTTCTAATTCATCTTCGTGAGATGACACCTCTGATCCGATGTAACCAAACATATTGCCTGTATAATTTCACGAATGCACCCGCGATTACTTCGCACGAACCTTAAAACAACGTCGTTATCTGAACGTTCCCTAACTTACTGAATGAAGAGAACATTTGATATTTGATTGGCAACTTATATAAATTTCAGTTGCCAATTAGGGTTGAATCGCTTCATACGAAAATAAACGAATGTAACGTTTCAGCTGACACATATTTCTAAAATGTTTACATATGTTCGTTTGTTTTCGTTTGCAACAATTTGATCCCAGGTTTCTTGTTTCACAGCAGCTGAAGCGAATTCAAAATTTCTTCTGCTCAGTTTTTGACAGGCAATTTACTGAGGATACTAGTTCTGGTGGCTGAGTGAGTTGGATCAGTGTTTTGACTTGGTATGGATCGTCAAGAAGACTTGAAAATAATAATTTCGGTAGCATGTCTTTGAGCATCGAAAAACGGCTAAACGTTGATATACACTTGACTGCATATTGGTCACCTGATAAAGTTTCCAAAAATGCTGAGTTGAAAATTTGTGAGGGTTCCCTTTTTTATGCACAATTACCCAAATATAAATACTTAATCAAATAAATGAAGCCTTTTGTCATAAAATATATCCAAAAGTCTGGATCGAATCAATGAATTGAATAACAAATCCTTTTTTTACTTTTGTAAGGCTCCATAAACACCATATTTCTGTCTGTACGTAGAATTTGTGTATTTTTTTTCTTATCTTAAAAAATACAAAGCCATTTGCAAAAACCCATTTTCATTCTTTCTCGCAAAATCAATTTCGCTTAAAAGTTCTGATATTTATAAGAATGATGTGGGCTTCTAAAATTATACCACGTTGTGCACCTATACTACATCTCTTGCATGATATCGAAAGCCTTATATGTATTTTATTGAACCATTCATGTTGGTTGTAAGCAAGGTCAAGAATAACGCCGGCAAATTTGCTCTGAATGTAGTTTGTGACAGTCGACAAAAGAAAATCGATGTCCTTGTGGTTTTTTTTTTCTTCCATTTTTTTTTATTTTCAATAAAAGATTAAATTCTATTTAAACTTTTTTCATTTGAAATGGTTGTGTGTTGAATTAGGATTTAATTTTGCAAAGAAAATTTAAAAGGTGATGAAAGCATTTTCTTTCCGTTATATAGTTAAAGGATATAAAGAGGGTTTAAGAATATGTATTATAGTAGTATAATAATACAAAATCCTTGGCTGATGAACCTTTTATAGGCTTATGAAAAATGAAGAATTATACATATAAAGCAGCCTTTCGAGGAGGAACAAAATAGACAAGATTTAAACATTATTCTGAAATTTACATATAATAAAATGTAAACATGAGTTTTATCATTCTTATCATGGTGGTATCCGTTCCATGAAGAAGGATGTGCGCCTTGCATGAAATTCTGTAGCGTAACATCCGTTCTATGAATATCAGAGGCAAATATGTGCTCATTTTTATGGTTTAAATTTTTAAGAAATTCAAAGTTGCGGAAAAAAGGAAAATTTAAATAAAAATCGCTGGGTTGAATCTTCAATGTCATGAAATTTTATTTTAATGTTTGATATAAGTAAAGTAACGCTCTTGTAGTTTTCCATATAAACTACACAATCTTTGAGATTTGAGATCTTTCACTGGGCTTTTGTTGGAAAAACTTTAACAAAAAAAATTAAAGCATGATTTTTTTTTCTTTTTATTTTTTATTATTGAGCCTGGGTAAATTTAAATATTTAATAGCAGACAAAAACAAACAAAGATTTTTGAAACACAAATGTTGAAACTTTTTTTCAAAAATCCAAAATCTGGAATTAGGGCTAGAAACGGTTGTTTTGACTATCAGCCATTGTGAAATTTCTAGTTTCATCAATTTTAGAGCGATTTTAAATTTTCTTACTATTTTGAAACAAAAACATTCCAATTATGTGTAATGTAAGTAATGTAGTTTGAGTAAAAATTTTAAAAAATTACACCACTTCATTTTCTATATTTTATATGTTATTTAAGTTGAAGGCTAAAATTGTTTTTTTTTGCTTAGAAAAATATACATTTTTTTTTGTTGAATATCCTAATAAAAAGTACAGCTGTACTTGCATATAAGGACAGAAAAGAACAAAATGATCAAAACAGGTTTTTATGTTCCATGAGAAAAAATCTTGCCCGAAACTGTTCTCGCATCTGTCACTTTGTGTTGCATAAAGTTTTTCAGTATACAGTTTAGGGAAACATTTTTCGCATCTACCTCGTTTTGGATTAGAGCAAGAACTTGTCAAACTAAAAATAATGAAAAATAATTGCAAAAATAATTATTAAAGTTAAATAGTTGATGGCCAACGTCAAATTAAAAAAAAAAAAAAAAAAAACAGGAAGCTGTATTTTTCATTTATTTTGTTGTTCTGCACGGTTAAAATTTTGGCTTACTTTTTCATACAGCCTTTGTATTACAGTCATTTGCAATACAGTGAATATTACTTTTCAATATTCTGTAAATATAAGATTGTTTGTTTACTTACTTTGTATTACATTCTAATAGTTTTGTAATGAAATTGATATTTTTAATACGAAAAAGATTAGAATGTAATCCAAGGGATTCAAATTACAAAATAACATTTTAATTCAAAGAAATAACACTTTAACCAAACTGTATTAAAAGAGCAAGCCAGGCGTTAACGATGACAGAAGCAATTTTTCAATATGAATAAAATGTCTTATGTATGGTTTCAGGGTTGCCGTTACATGAAAGTAATATATTGATGAAAGTAAGTGACACCAAAATACTTCGTTGCATACTTGAAAGAAAACCAGATATTGTGAAACAAGCCCTTATATTTATTTTTGTACTGTGAAAAGTTCAGATAAATACAAAATTTCCTTTTCTGAATAAAATAAAAAAAAAAAAAAACATATTTGAAACGCAATTGTTTCATTTTGTCCCACAAAATTTGCATGTGGTTACAATTTACCTTATAAAATTTTATGAACAAATAATCTAAATTTGCGCTATTTTGAAGGCGCTTTCGATGTTTTCGAAGCCATAAGATTTGACTTGTCATAATTTGCGAAAAAAATAAAAATAAAATGCACGACTGGGTCGCACGTACTTGCTCTTGTAGTTAAAAATACTATTTATGCTAAGCCTTTTTAATTAAAAATTTGTAAATGGAGTTTTAGAAAAAAATTAAATAAGCATAAAATTCGATTTTCAAATAACTAAATGATACATAATGATACATTTTTAGAAAAAAAAAATTTGAAAATCGTTAGAGCCGTTTTTTAAAAAAACTATATTTTCTATATAAAATTTTGCGACGACTTTTATAAACAAAAATTGGTACGCCATTTTTAAGATATCATTTTTCAACATCTAAAAACTAAATTTTGAAAAAACAATATTGGATAGTTTTCGAAAAAATAATTTTCGAAATTTTTTTTACTGAATATTATTACGGCAACTTAAAAACATTCATGTAAAAAAATGGTTGAAATTGATTGAGTCATGAAGGAGAAAATCAGAATTAAAAAAATCGTTCTATGGCAGGTACCGTTAATAACGGTTTTTGAAAAAAACAAACTTCTCCGTACCGTTCCAAGAATTTTTTTTTACAAGAAAATTGTTAAATATTAATTTTTAACAAAAATTGTGAGAATTAAGGATTCCGGTTTCTTGGACACCTCCATTATTTTAAAAATCAATCATTGGAATAATTAAAAAAAAATTAAAATTTGCAGTACTTAACATACAAAAAGTGACATTTTTGGAAGGTTTTTGTATGAAAACTACAAGATGTCTTATTTAAAATGGCTAAATTTCGAACTTAACCTTAGTTTAGGTAATCCTTAACTTTAAGCGCTTACAAATTCTTATTATCTTGATTCTATCAAAAGTTATAGTGTTACAAATTACCAACGCAACGACGACGACGACCCGACAACGGCACACGCACCTAAAAATGGCTCGAAAACGTGTTTTCTTTACATTTCATGATGTTTCATGGTGAAAGAGACTAATTTTTAAAAAAAATTTAATCGCTATACTTTTCTTTTACACTACGTGTACGAAAAAGTAAAAATCATCCAAATCGGAGCGGTTTTTCTCGGTTCCGAGATAATTTGCTTTAGTTATTCCACTAATTGGCCTTGCCAGAATAACGTTTCCAAACAAACTTAAAATAAATTGTTAAAAAAAAAGTCAAATATACTAAATCATTATCTTTATAACCAAACATAAAACATTTTCCTACTCTGCGCTTTGCCTGTCTCCATATTCCTAAATATTTATACGCATACATACGTTTATGCACATTCTTTCTAATTAACAAAATATGGGTTAAACAAAATAATGGTTTAAACATAAATTTTTATTCTAATGTATGCATTTCCGAAGATATCATTTTCGTACTGATACTGTTAGCGTTAGGTACCTAAAACATGTTCATCAGAATCTACATGAGAAGTTCTCTCTACTAAATAAAAGTACATTTTATCAAAAGCCTCCATTCAAGGTTTCTAGTTTTTTACTTTTTTGTTTCGGTATTAAAAATTTTCATACCTACAACCCATTCAAAATTCAAAGCATTTGTTGGGAATAACTGAATATTTTCACATATTTACAAAACAAATTATGATAGCAAAGAATGCTGAAAAAGATACGTAGATATTTATGTATCCAATTTTTTAAAATGTACCTATCTCTCACATTAAAAAACAAAAGTTTTGCATATCATAAACAGAAAAACAAATATTCGAGTGAAATTAAATTAGATATTATAAAATAATTCTTGAACTTTTGTGTAGCTTAATTGCATTGTAAAGGGATCAAAGCATTGCCGAATCTCTTACATAAAATCTAATTTTCTAATTATTTAGAATTTTCTTGTATAACGCATTATTATGTAAGGTTATGGGCTTAAGGTTAAATATGGATTCATAGGATTAACTCAAAATATCTCAATCTATGTCTAGTTTTCAATTTTAGATGGGTTTACCAAAATCGTTACGGCTTATCTCATCATACAAACAAAACATTTTGACCAAGAATGCATATTTAAGTGCTGACACTTTATTAATGTATACAAAATATTTTTAAGGATTTATAGACTGTGGGCAAGTTTTATCAGTAAAATCTTTTCTTTTTTTTTTACTTGTCACTTCAGCTTAAAAATTAAATTCGAGAAATATGCTAATTCGGCTTTGAAATAATCTTTTCACATAATGCTTTGTACACATTAATGTCTGACTTTGTTCAAAATTTTTTTACTTCTTGTGTTTTGATGTTCTTTTTATGGAGCTGCGTAAATTTTAGAATTCTTAAAAAAATACTTGTTGCTTTAATTTGAGTCCAGAATAAAAATCTTGCACCTTCCACTAAAAATTATTTGATTTTTTTTTTTTATATTTTGTATCAAATTGGGAACACTGATTGCAGTGGAGCTAGTATACAAATATCCCTCAATCAATTTGAAGTGCATATTTGTATCCTTCATACATGTTATGTTCATTGAATTAGTTTTCTCTGCTCTTAGCAAATAATTCATCCTCTTTCCTCTCCTATCAAGCCTCCTTATACACGATTACCAAGTGAGAGTGCATTATATCATTAGGTACTCCATTTGTGTAACAAAATGGAAGATATCTTCAATTTGCAAAGATATCATCACTAACGACATCAATTTCATCATTAATTTAATGATTTTGATTTATTATTCTCATTTGCATGAACAGATAAAAAAAAAAAAAACAATCTCCTTCTCATGCTCTTCCCAATTTAATCCTCAAAGCTTTTTAAATTGAAATTGAAAATGAAAAAAAAAAAAGGTAAAAGCCACCCTAAGCCACCTCATTAATAATTCCATGAAATCGAACAAGATTGCTCGATATAAATTGATGGAGTACTGCGTTTGGAAGATAAAAAAAAAATTGGTGACAAGGTAGCAACGCAAGGAGTAACTTTCTAAGAACTCTTAGCAACGACGACAAAAACGAGTAAAAGATCTTCCTTTTTACTTTTTTTCTTCAAAGGATTTTGCTTGATTCGCATCTTCCACGACTTGCAAAAACACTTAAGAAATAATAGCGTCAAATTGTCAGGTCGGGTCTACTTCGGATGATGGGATGGATTGTTCTTTTTTTGTATTCTCTCGTTGGAACACCTTTTTGAGCAAAACAAATTCAAATTGTTTATTCATGAAATGAATATGGGTAACACTTTTGTTTTGAAGTTTGTTACCTTTTTTTTTTTTGCTTTTTAGATTGAAAGGTTTTGTAGATCAAATGCCGGATAAGGAATTTCGGAATGTCCCAGAATTATATATTCTACATGATGAATATTGTTCGATATTGTGATTCTCAATTCTCTACACTATTTCAACAAAAGAAGTAAAAGATAGTCAAATTCACAAGGGACAAACTGTATTCCTGATTGAAATGTTGACATGGAATTGCACTTAAATTAGCCGGAAAGCATAAGACTATAATCGAAATTATTCAACCCATGAATTTAGAGAGTCAATGGGGTATTTTCTAAACTAATTTTTATTAAAGTTAAGACCTAGATGGTAAAATGTGTTTTAGTTTTTGAAAAATATCAAAAATAACCGAAACTACTTTTTTTGTAGGGAAAACTTTTTTGATAGGCTCTACATGATTCCGGCACTTCTGTCAACTGAAAACATAAAAATAAAAATTAGAGTTTGTTTCAAATTAAAAACATTGAGTATAAATTATTAAAAAAAAAAAAAAAATTCAATAAATTAAAATCATTTTTAATTGCAATTCAGGACTGGATTGTGGGGTTTTAAAATAGATGTAAGATAACATTGTACTATATATTTTTTTATAAGGTTTTTCTTGAACTTCTCTAAATTAAAAATTAAAAGAAAATAGAACCCATCCAGTTTACCATCTGCCATTAAAAGTTTGTTCTTTTTATACCTCCAGAAACAAAAGGCAGAAGTGTAAGAATCATAAATTGGCCTCCAAGCCCAATCACATAGACAATAAAAAAAAACATTTTTCATAGAAATAAAAGTAGTTTCGGTTATTTTTGTTTTTTTTTTTTTTGGGTGTAAGTTTTTCACAAAAAAATAATTCAGTCATTATATTCAAATACTCAAAGTTGTTCTTTATAAAAAATTAATTAAAAAAAAAAAAATTAGTTTAAAATTTAAAAATAAAATTAAAATAACTAAAACTTGAGTCTAAAAATTAATTTTTCAAAAATCATGTACTGAAACAACATCATTTGAAAATTTAATTAAAGAATGGATTTTTGACTTTCAGAATAGGTATAACATGTATGTGTTTCCGTTGTATTTCAATATTTTGTTTTCTGCATTAGATTTTTCTTGACCTTCCCTAAATTAAAAACCAAAAAAAAAAAAAGAAAATAGAACCCGTAAATTCTGCCTTTTGTCATTTGGAAGTTTACTCTTTATATACCTTCATAAGCAATCTGACAAAAAGGCAGAAGTTCAAAAAAGTTATTCGTAGAAAATAAAGTAGCTTGAATTATTTTTGTAGTTTTCTAATTATAAATGTCATTTTACCATTTAAGTTTTTGTTTTTGACAAGAAATTTATTCAGGCATTGCCTTTAAAGACCCAAAGTGATACTTAATAACAATATATACATAAAACAAAAAGTTAGTTTAAAATTTAAAAATAAAAACAAAAAAAAACTATTTTAAGTTTAAAAATTATTTTTTTTTAAAAAGGATACACTGAAACAACATGATTTGAAAATTTAATTAAAGTATCGATTTTTGGCTTTCAGAAAAGGTATGATATTGATATTGTAGAAGTTTTAGTTGTATTTTAATATTTTTTTTATATTAAGTTTTTTTTGTTGTTGCACTCTAAAGTTTAAAATTAAAAAAAAAATTGAAGCTAATAGAACTAAAACCATTATGAACGCACTTGCAAAAAAGGCAGAAGTACCGGAGTTATCAATAATAGGGAAACAAACATTTGAGAATCTGATAATGTTGCTAATTAATAACAATTGGAATGAAAAAATCAATGTAAAAAATAATTTGATAGCAAACGTCACATTTATATATCTTTTTTGTTTTGACAGTTTTCACTGTTTTGCTCTGTTCTGACCTAGATTTTCTTCATTAAACACACATTTAGAGCTTTCTTATTAATTTCAGATACATTCCTTTTATTCAGACAGAAATATCAATAGTAAATTTGCAAAAAAATAGAGTATTAAGTTGTGTAAATTGAAAATCTCTTCTAGGTTAAAATTATTAGATCACAAAGATTTCAAAAGGACTGATTTTTATAAATTTTCAACATTTTTTTTGTAAAGAATCCAGAAGTCGTAAGAAAATTGATTAACCATAAGCTACCTGTAATTTTCTCTGCTTTTATTCTGCCTAAATTATTTTAGGGAAAACTGATCACATTTTCAACTATACGCCAAACCCATCAAAAAACAAATAAATTGAAGTTTTTTGATGATTTCTCATGTTTTCCGTGATAAAATTGTATGAATAACGTAACACCCTAAAAATATAAAGTTAGCCATTGAAAATTATTTCTTCAGAACTTTTCACCGCTAAATACGCGTTGACTGGAGAATATTTCGGAAAAATAATAAATTTCAATTTGCAATATCTTTGAGTGGAAAACGAAAAAAAAAATTAAATGATTTAGAAAGATGAAATGCAGTTCTTTCACATCTTGTAACAAATTATTTACCAGTGAACAAATTCGACGTTAAATGTACCAAAAAAACGGGATTTCGACATTTTTATGTTACCATATCTCAAAACAATTGAGTAGTTTTGATTTAGATTTGGATTCAGCGTGTCAAAGTGTAATTTTCCAATAATAATGAAAACAAATAAAAAGTTCGCAAAGCTTATTTCTGAATATCAATGATTTTTATTCTGTAAGGTTTTTTAATCTTTTTGTATGCTCGTAGATTGAAAAAAAAAAATGTTGAAAAGTAATAACACACTAAAAAAATATCTCATATGAAATATAGCAACAGAAAAAAGTGCTTCAGAAATTCTAAAACACTTTTTTTTTCTTACGAAAGTATCACTATGTAATACAATTACATGTTTGATTATACCTTTACAATTACTACATGTACTCTTATACTTTGCAATGCAAACTGTTTAAATAATTCATTTCAATTTTCATTTCAGCCATGAATTCACACACCAACCCTTCAGTCATGTTTCGATCATTCTCCTCGGAAAGTCAAAAAAAGGAATGGAGCAAAAGACTCTCTCTGAGGGGCACTCGCCACTCACAAAAAGATGTAAGTACACATTGCATAAGTACACTTTATCCAAATGCATTGAGTTCTTGTAAATTGCTCTTTTTAAAAATGAACTGAAAAAAAAAAAATAGAAAGAAAATGAAAGTTTCCATAACCAAACGACCCATTACCATATTGGCACATTCACAGTATACAGTCCCACCTTGAACCTTGTCTCTTATTTTCTTATTTCATTTAAATAAACACACCTACACCATTATGTACCCACTCGTCCATTTCATCGGTCGTCTTCGTACTCCCACCGACAACGAAAACGACGACAACATCAGGAGAAGAAAGCAACATCTGGAAAGTTTTCCGGTCGATCTTCCTCACTCAAACAGCCTCGGTCTGTTCAACCAGCACTCGAGCTACAAGTGCCCACCATCACACAACCGCAAATTCAATTGCCAACAACCCAGCCCACCACCCCCAAGAAATCCAATTGGGAAGTTATCGAACATTTTAACCCCTCAAAGGGGGGCAAATCGTCTGTTAGTAGCAGTCTTATAGCGGTAAGTACTTTTTCCATCACCAACTTCAACTTAGTTTGCCCCATGGGAATCCAAAAAAAAAAAATTAAAGTTCAATTTTATCTAAAAGTATGAAAGTGAAAGCTTGTTGCGACATTAAAGCAAATAATGTGTACCATTTTCAATGGCGCAGAGTGTAAGTGGATGTTCCATAATGCAAATACCAGGAAACTAATTTGTTATTATAATCATAAAATGCATTTTGTGTTGTGTTTGTGCTCTTGTGCCCAAACCCCCCACAGGTAGGTGTGACGAGATGCAATATTGATGAGTCCTTGGATTCGACAAACTCAGGTTCAACGTGTACGAGTCCGATGCTTTGCCAGCGAGACGAGGCCGCCCAGCTACTGCAACAGCACCAGGGTATGTCAATTTTAATATTTAAATTGTTTTGCAAAAAAAAAACACACACACTCATGCATAAAAAATTGAGTATCAAAATGTTGCCAAGGATTTAAGCATTTTGCGACATCAAGGACGAAATTTTAGAATATCAAGCGGAATATTTTGACTGCAATGTTTTTGCTTGTTCTTTTGTTTGTTTTTTCTTCAGGATTTTTGCATTGTCACACAAAATATTCAAAAATGAGGACATGCATTAAAAACCATGTGAAGTGATTTCTTTTATGTTGTTTGGATGATTTTGAATTTTGGAGCATAGATGCAAGGGAATTGATTATTGGATTTGTTTTTTTTTTCTCTTTTTGCTTCTGCTAAATAATTTTTTTTGTATTATAAGGTTCTTTTTCAAATGATGATTGTTTGAGAATAAAAATTCTTCTTTGAATGTTTCACCGTTAGTTTACTGGGTCAGGGTAGGTTTTTCATTTGTTGAAGAATAAACTACAAATGACAAAGAATGGTAAAAAATTAGGCGTAAATTTGTACATACCCCGACACTCAGAGAAATAATATTTATATTTTTTGTTTGCGACCTTTGAATCGAATGAAACTCATTTGCTGGAAAGTTAAAGTTAATGAAAGAAAGTTTTTGTGTTCGAAGCAATTGTATTACATTTGAACCAAATTGGTATTCTTTTACGGCAAACATAATGCAAAACAACCCATTTGTTTGGAATTAATTTTCATGAGTTGATTGCGGCAAACGAAAATGCTTCCCACATCTAAACTAATTTTCGTTTAATAAAAAATTCTATTGTTTGCAGCAAACGAATAAATAGTTTGCGATGAACCTCTCCAGAAAGTAGTTTACTGCAAAGAACTTCACTTGTGGTGTAAATATTCAATTTATTTACAGAAAATGACTGCATGAAACAAAGTTTCTTAATAATTGACTCTATGTTTGTGGTGTTCATATGCTTTCTATGCTACACGAAAGTTGTGTAGTTCGTTGCGCAAAAGAAATAGACTTTTTTTTCCAAATCAGGAGGTCACAGATTCAATCTCTACGACGCCGACGGTGTTACGCTGAACTTTTTTATTTGAATTTAAGAGTTTGCTGCAAATAAAGTTGAAGTTGAACAATTTCTACTCAAAACAAACGAAAAGTTGTTTGACGCAAACGATTCGTTTTCTTACTTTCTTCGCCAATCATATATTATACAGTCCGTAACAGAACGACAAGAAACTTACTTTGTAAGCGAGAGGTCACCGGCCGGTGATATGTGTTTTGTTTTGTTTCAATCGTTCGAAGATAGTGTTTAACAGAAACGAATTTACCAATTTGCGGCAAACGAAGCCCAAAAATTGTCCAGCAAACATTTTTGGCATTTTTTTCGTTTGACGCAATCGATTTGTTCTCTCAGTGGAGCGATAGACATAAATGATAAGTCAATTTTCTTTAAACTTGGTAGATAAGGCAATTTATAATTTGTTCGGTACATAGTTCAGGTACGATAGGGATTCAAATGTGCAAAAAATGAGTTACACACTTGGGCAATTGGTATTTTTTCAACAAAAAAAAAACTCAAAGAATATAAAACTGGATGTTGCCAGAAACTTTCTTGATGACCTTAAGCCTAAAAAAACGATTTACAGAAATTGTTTAAAACAATGAATTAAAAATGCAAAAAAATGCAAGGAAGACAGAAACAATTGGAAATTTCAATCCACTGACACATCAAATGTCGAATCCATAAACCGAAGACCAGGATCCAAAACATTAAGGTGGATTCACATTAAGGTTTGTTTACATTTCACAAATTCACCAACATGACAAAAGTGGATGAACATGTTGTTGAATATGAACCCCCCGAAATGAAGAATCAACTCAAAATATAAGGCGTTTTTTTGGTGATTTTCTGAAAAAATAAAATAAAAATATTAATTGGCAGTCGAATTTCGTTAGATTTAAATGCCTGAAAGTCGTAAGCCGGGGAAACTGTATACCACATTCCACATTCGTGTTTTGTGGCTAAAAAATCTCTGTACTAAACAGAACGTCCGAAGTTTGGCTATACGTTTAACTGATGGGCATTCCTGGAGATACGAGTATTACGAGCGAATTGTTTCAGGAGTGGAATGCAACTGGCTATTTCATTAGAGAATTGTCCGTTAAAACAACGATAGCATAAAGGGAAACAGGTAACATTATTCCTTCAGTGTTCGAGTGAAATAAATGTTTTCCATAATTTTTAACGCTATATTTTGAGTTTTATCGTGGAGACGTATTTATTAAAATGGTGCTCCCGTTCATATATGAGAATTGTACTAAAGTTTTGGACGAATGAAGACCTTAAAACTTTAAAAAGGTCATATCTCGAATCATAGTTTTTTCTAATTTTTTGTTTGCATATGAAACTTTCATGTATTTAGAAGATCTAAAAAAAAAATAGGTTTTTTTCAACCTTCAAAATATTTTTTTGAAAAATCTATTTTTCGTAAACGGGTCACTGGGTTTTTTTGAAATTTTGATTTTAGATGTGCAATTATATTATCTTTAAAATGGCATACCAACTTTATTTTTTCTAAAAATATATCTTTCTTAATGAAATTAAATGGCATACTTTGTTTGGAACTTAAAACAATTTATTAAGTTTTTTTTTGGCATTTTAGTAATGAATTTAATTTATTTTTTTAATTTCTTATAAAATTATTTATTTTTCAAAAAGAAGCTTTAACGTCCACAGCAACTTTGACCCTAAGAGCAAGTCTATGCGACCCAGTCGTGCATTTTGTTTTTTCACGCCTCTAAGACCTGCAGCGTAGGCTAGGTCGGGTATTTGTAAAAAGAAAAACGAAAATTAAACTTAAATGCGTGGCAACCCTATGCCTTGACAGGCTATTGCTAGGCAACCCAGCATCCTGTTTCTTTAGATCCTATCTATATGAATATATTATATAGGTGTAGCGATTAGGGTAGGTCGTCCTATGGCGGGATCTTGGACTAATATAGTGCACCGAAAAAAAATCTGGAAAATTACAGTTCTGACGTCCAGGGTTCTAAAACACAAAACTTTAATTTCTTTTATTTGTAGTAAAATTTAACATATTTCATTTCTTTTAAATAGGCTTTTGTATTTGTATTGTGTCCTTAAAGACACTGACCATAAAGATAGAAGCAAACTTCAGTAGCTTGAAATAATAATATTAAGGTAGGTACTTTAAAATCTGCACGTGCTTCCGTCTAGAATGAAATTATGCTGTAAGGTACATTTATATGAATCTACAAGTTCTAGGTATGTTCATCGCTTAAGGTCAAAGTTATATCCTGGCAGGAACAAAACAAAAGGAGTAGGAAGTATTTTTTTTTTTAATCCAACAGACAAACATTTCTGCCACTATCTGCCAAAAGTGTGGTCTATTAGGTTATTTTATTTATTTGCCTAAAGGTAAAACAAAATGAGAGAATCATCTGGGATTTAAAAAAAAAAAACCTTTTTTGCTTGTTGGAAAATTAAATTTTATTGGCAGGATAAAAGAATTTATTTTCGTTTTTTTTTTTTTTTATTTTTAGCTGGACAATAAGTGTGATAAGCTTTTAAAATGTGGTAAGGTTATGTTGCTGTTGGCATAAACCTTTTGAATATGACTTTAGTATTGTTTTACTCGTATCATAATGTAACAAGCTATAAAATACCTCTTTCTGTGTGTCACAGGGAATATGATTTATGTGAGGATTCTATCTCAACAGGTGTGTTTTTTTTTTTTTGTATTCTAAGATAATATACAATCTGAGCACTTCTGAGGCAGTAAATTTTAAAATTAAGAAAACAACAACTGGAACAGATAGAAGTAATGGAGTTTTAATTTTCTTTAATGTTGCATAATATTTCTTTGGGGATGATAAGTTTATAGGTTAGGTTGGGAGAAGCTGTTTTGTTTGAACATGCGATGTGCATTATGTAGGAGTAGGTACATATATTTTAACCTAGTTGTGACTTAAAAAAACTATAACAGTTAAGAAAGCGAAACATTCCAAGTAATAGTTATTGATTTAAGGTTAGCGTGTGCCAGTGTTTGATACTTTTTTAGCAAAAGTATAGCTAGAATTATTAAAAACTGAACAATGTTTGGATAAAATGAAAAACAATTGGAAAAAAACGTTGTTTTCAGCTAGCTATACCTATAATTCAAAAACTATAAAAGCTAAAAACTTGCGAAAATCACCACAAAATAGTCATGGCTGTATGGTTAATGTTCAAATTTTAGGTCAAATAGTATAGCTCAAATTAAATATTGATTTTTCAAAGACCAAAGCCTCATGCTATTACCATAAGAAACTTCAACTGAAAGGGTTAGAATTCACTAAGAGAATTGAAACTTGAAGCATATTTATTTTTAAATTTATTTACAACGATATAAGGCGAAGCAGAGAAATTCCATTTTTTTTTTTAATAGCAACCATCCTTATGTATTCCAACAATATGACGATTATTTTTCATTTGTTACGCTAAGTGAAAAGTTTTTGAGTTGAGCTGTGTTTTATTTGAGGTGCAATTTCATCTCAACATACATGTTTTTTTTTTTAAAACTTAATTAGATTTTTTAAGGTTATATGAAATATCTGTGCAAAAGTTTTAGTCAAAATTGCTTTAACCGGTTACGAGATATTCAGAAAAAAAAAAAATAAAACAATTTTAGAAATTACGTAAAAATCATCTGTACCAAATTTGAAGAAAATCCTTTCACGCGTTTGGGCAGTTGAGAAGTGTACAGATGGACGCACAGACGTACAGACGCACAAACGCACAAACCGAGGGACGGCATGACGAAAACCACTTTTTCGGGCTTCTACATTATCGTAGTGATGGTTTTGACTAAAACCTCAATTTTTTTTTGACACAAAATCAAGCTTACTTTCCTACTATTTTGTTTCTTAGGAATTAGAAATGAACAAATTTGGCGCGTGAAGTTTGCTAAGGTTTCACACATCAAGTTAAGACAACATCTATCTTATACATCAAAATCATACTATAGAAGGTTCTTTACAAAAACATCTTTGGAAATTACCAAAAAAAATATCACATATGTTTTCATAATTTCAAGTAAATTGGTCGAACAGGACTTGGTATGACGAAAAACGGTTAAAGTAGTTTTTATTTGTAGAAAACTTTGATACAAATAATTAAGAGGGGGTTTTATCTTTCCAAATTTGGGCAAAAGAGACAATTTCATGAAAAAAGGACCACAAAAAATTGACTAAAAATAATGTTTATACCAACAGTTAATTAGGCTGTGGGACAAAAAACAGGGAAAAAAATATACGCCGGCGGAGACCTATCACGTTTTGTAGAAGTTGTAGCACTGATTAAAAAACGGTATTCAAAAATTCAGAACACTAATTAAATGTGGACTTACGATCAAAAAAACGAGCAAAAAATCTAGCTTCGTCAAATTTTAACCAATTTTTGATTATTTTTAATGTTTTGAAAAGACCTTTTGAACAATGTAAAAAACATGTGCATTGGTTAAGACTAAATTTTTCCGGTACCTAAATGTTGAATTTCTGTAGCTGGTTTTCAATCGTAAAATTTTTTTTCTTAGCCAATTTTCAACCTTGGTAAATAGTCTATGTACGGTAAAAAAAATCTAAAAATGGATAAAAATTTGACGTAGCTACATTTTTTTTTGCACTGAATCTAGATTTTGGGGGTGTTACGAAATTTTTACGTACCATTTTGGGTATATTTTGATTGTCACACAGTGTTATTGTACTGATTCGAGAAAAAGTTGTATATTTAAACTCAGAATTTTTAGAAAAAATCAGCTAAAATTTTTGAATGAATTGTTTTTTTTTCCGGTGTTTCTTTAACCCATAAATGTTTAAGTATTTTTGCATAATAACATTTGAAAAAAAAAAACTCTTCAAAATCGGAACTGTTTTGACTGGTTATGCGATAATGCCCTATTTTGAGTTTAAGTTACTTCACTATTATGAAAATAGAATATCCCTTAATATTCTATTTTCATAAGTTTCAAATTTCTAATTTTTATTTCTGAGGAAATAGAAGGATATTATTTTTATGCATAAGAAATAATAGTTTTAAATGTATAAAAATATGCAATAATATTGAAACAAGTTCAAGTGTTCAGTGGAAAATTTGGTTGAAATCGCTTAAGCTGTTTAAGAACAAGGACAGGGAAAAAATTAACGATACAATTGCTTTGATATATTATTTAAATAGTTTGAACTTTTTTTAATAAGTGGACACAAAAATTTAAGTCAAGATCGTCAAGAGAAGTTTTTGAGAAAAATAAGATTTTTCATAATGGTTAAAATAGCAAGGAGATATACCTAACGTTGATATTGGTAAAAAAAAAATAATTTTATCCTCAAACACATTACCAGCAAGGTTTAAAAAAAAATTGCTTAAATGTTTTAAAGTTATATGAGTTACCTTCCTACAAACAGATAAACGGAAACAACTTTTTGAACATTTTCCGCCATCTTTGAGTTCTATATTTTACGAACATTTCACTTGCCCAACATAAGGTATCTTTTGCAAGAAAAAAAAATTTATAATTGTCAAAACGTTTCCGTTATTTTCATCAAATGGTAGCAATATCCACTATCTAAAAAATCAAAATATCCTTGAACTGAAAGTACTCTAACTTTACAACATTTGAAACAACTAGAACTAATATAAAATGCACAGAGCCCCTTAAATTTAAACAACATTTCAAATAACATTTAAGATTGAATTTCTAAAAATACTCCAAATATATCAACGTTATCATTAAATATTAACTAAAAACTCAAAACTTTAAATGTATAATGCTTCCTCAATTTTATAATCAATATTAAATTTTGTATCCAGGATCTGATATGGACGCTAAAAATCTTGAAGCCAACACTAGCGGCGGAAGTCCTACAATTTCTTTTTGGTTTCGGCTGAATAAACTCGTTATACGGATGTGCAGTACCCACCAATTCAAAAACTTACAGGTAATTGAAATAAAATTGTGTGTATAGCTCCCAAGAAGGTGAAAGAGAGAAACCTCCATCAACAGTCCACAGGAAGCTCGTAATTTTAATTTAACTTTTTATATCTTTCCTCAGAAAAAACTTCCCCCAAAAAAAAAAGTTTTTTTTTTTTTATTTTTTCAAACAATTTCCTTTCCGTTTTGTACCATCAGGTGGAAATGCTCTACCAACGTTACTTCCTGCGAATGAATCAAAGCAACACAACACACACTCTCGGCCTGCTACTTATGCTGATCCTTGCCCTCATTGCAGTCCATATAGTTCTGGCAACTTTGAATATCCATTACAAGAACTTTGCTCAAACTTTTTCCTCATTCAATGCGATGGACAGTGAATCTAATTTCACATTCAATGGCTCCTTGCCATCCTTTGGGGCCAATGTGAATGGAACTTATGGCGGTACTGAAAGGTCTTCAACAAATTTTCCAATTAGCATAGAATCATGGAGACGGCAGGAAGGAGCCAACTTAATGTCCCCATCGTCTGGATTGATGCGGAGGTCCTTGCCAGAGACGATAACGGACAATGGCGGAGTTTCACACTTTCGAGAGAAACGGAAATTCCGGAAATATCGATATAAAACTACTTCAAGGTAACGACATAATAAAGGGAGGCTCCACATTATCATAAGAAATTCAATAGTTTTTGGGTTGAATGATGTTTTATGGTCGATAGGGTGCGTTAGGTTGGTTGATAATATTCTATTTCTGGAGAGATAATAATCAATTAGGAGGATTTTGATGTGGAAGTGGATTTATTTCTTCTTTTGCTTCCTTTTTTTTTTTGTTTTTTTTTATGAGAACAAATAATTCGAATTCCATGAATTTCTTGCGTACAAATACCCATAGGGTACTATTTCTGTTCTTCCAAACTCATTGTTACAAGCTGGCATATTTATATATTTTATTTTCTCTCATGCATTTGTTGAAAGGTTTATTTCCTTTGTCTGTTTATCTTCTTAAATAACATTAGCTGGAGCATCACAAAAGAAAACCCGAAAACCCAAGTTTTCTTTTGAATATCTTGAAGGGTTTTTTTGGAAACAAAAAAGTTCAGAAAAAAAAAAACACTTTTTACAAATTGAAAATATTTTCACAAAATTTACAATAAACACACACAAAGATTTAACATTTATTTAAAAAAAAAAAAGCTTATATGATTGTACGAGTATGATTAAAAAAAAAAATCGAATGAAAAAGCAAACATTTAGAAAGGAAAATATAATAATGGTGCCTTGCCGGTGGCATAAAAATATTAGATCGAATTTCAAAGGGGGATAATGTATTCAGGGTATTTCTTTTAAGAGCTTATTCGATGGTAACTGATAGGAAAATCCAGTCCTTGGAAAACAAATATGAAGTTTGTTTGTTTTCCTTTTTTTTTTTTATTTCTCTTTTAGTGGGTGCTTCACACACTTTCTTTTATTATTTTCATTTTCATTTTTTTTTTGTTTTTGTATTCTTAGAAGAAGGTCCTTTTTGGTTGAAATTTTCTATTTCAACTAAATTTTTTTACTGTATATTATTGGTCTGTCTATTTCTTGGGTTTAGTTTAAAAAAATATATACTTTTTAAGATGGTTTTCAAGGTGGTCAAACAAGCGTACAAAATAAGTATGTACTTCAGAGACAAAATAGGATTTTTTTGTATTGTCCTTCGTAAACATTGTATTGAAATACTTTAAGAATTGAATTAAAAATTGAGAACTTTAACCAAAATCTTACCTGACATAGTCAAAAATAATTATAAAATTTCTATAAAAAATTTAAATTTGAAACTTGAAATTTTAAAATATTAAATCACAATGTATATAAAAAAAAGTCGGGTTAGTTACACCATTTATAATTTAAGAACTGCTGGACCGATTTTAATGATCTCTGATTAGTTGAATTCGTCTTCCTTAGGAATAACAGAATTGAAAAAAAAAAATCACAAAAAAAATAAATCCCTACATAACAACATCTCTTATACACGGAAGAGACAGAACATGGAATGCTGAGTTAGAAAATGCCAGTAGATAGCGTTATGTGCATTATACTTGGAGAGTTAATTCAGCTGCAAGGTCCTTAAATTGCATACCATTAAATTATTATCATTTTTTTCGAGTTTTCTATAGTTATTTTGTTTAACTTGAATTCGATTTAAATGAATATACGGGTTAAAATCGCAAGAGATGACTACCGAGAAAAAAGCGTAAAATATACAGCGCAAATACTAAAGAAAGTCATAAAAAAACCGAGGAAAGTAGTAAAAAAAAGTGTGAAAAGAAGCGGCAAAATATGTGAAATATGATCACGGCCTACACCGCGGAAAACGCGGTATACAATGAACAGAATTGCAAAATACTGGTAGAAGAGTGTTAAAATCTCGGAGAATAGCAAAATAGGTCACGAAAAAGGCGTTTAATACCACGAAAAAAAACGTAATATATTGCGTATAAAAACAAAGAAAGTCACAGAGAAGCTTGAAAAATTGCGGAAAAAAGCCTGAAAAGTTGTGAAAAATATGCACGCAAAAAGTATGGAATATCGTTGATAAAAGCTCGGAATACTAGGGAAGCGGTGAAAGAACTTTTAAAGACCACGTGAATGACCGCGAAATAACGCATGTGAATTCATGAAAAAAGCACTTACTACCGCGAGAAAAAACGTAAAAGACTGCGGAAAAAACAAACAATGTTACAGAGAAACATTCGTGGAAATACAGTGGTAGAAATACAGAGGTAAAAATCGCAGAATACCGTGGAAACAAAGCGCGGAATACTGCGTGATACGTCATGAGAAACATATGCGAAATACTGAAGACTAGCACAGTAAAAATCGCGGAATACCGTGGATAATAGCTTGAAATACTGGTAAATGAACTTAGACCCAAAGCTTTTTCCCTAACATAAAGACACATGTCTTGTTTTCCACACTTTTTTTGGGACTTCTCACGTATTTTCTTTGATTTTCAACACTTTTTTACATTTTTTCTTACTCGGTATTTCGCATTGTTCCATGTTATGACAAGAATATGAACAACTGTTATATTTAGTCTGCTAATGCGTCGGAAATACTCCAAACTAATTTGTTTATGATCCAAGTGGGAAAACTAAAAATTTTGTGAATCTTAGAGCACTTGAAAATGCTAAAATTATTAAGCAAATTAAGAATCTTGCAAGCCATTGACCAGCCAATTTTATAAATGACGGCGTATTAAGGCAAGAAATGTAATTAAGAGAACCACAAATTTTTAATAAGGGATTTTTTTGGTAATAACTGTTCTGACTTTCTGATACATAATTTTTTTGGTTATACCTCTGTAACCAAAAACCATGTCTATGCCAAAGTGGTTAACTGACCGAGATAAAAATCTGAAAAATTACTTTCTTCAACTCCTCACTTCCACCCCCAACTACAAAATAAACCTGTCTGATTTGAATTCAATGTCTTAACCATAATACTTTCTCATTCACGGCCTTTCACAGCTTTGAAGCACATTCTATAGTGTTTCTCAAAGAATACTCGACTTAGGAAACTAAAGTGATTTTTTGGATTTTTAATAGTACTGAGATCTTAAGCTCGACAGTTTTGCTAGATAGTTGTTCTCTGAGCTTGGGCTCTTTTCTGGGTATGTTTCCCATCAGCTGGTATGTTTCCATATTAGGTGCTGCTTCTTCAGAGAAACACGTGCGGTGTGCATAGATTTTTTTCTTTCTCCTGTGGTTGAAGATGTGATTTTCCGCCTGATCCATAGAACCTTTTAAATCAATAATTTGCTAAGCCTAGACATACAATTTTCGAGAAAATGTTGAAGTAAGGCTTTGTTGTGAATATTTTCTTATCAATTACTTGTTTAAGGTTACCTGATGGAATTTTAAATGTTGCGTCTGATTTATTTCAGACCAAGCGTTGATCCCTTTGTTGCAAGCACGTCGATACCTTCCCGTCAGAACTTATTAAAAAACATTTTTCAAAATGTTCAAGAACCAAAATAAAACGTCTTATTTGGTTATTTATTTCTACTAATACCGCCGAGCGATACAATTTTTACCGCAAATCATGATATAAAAACTGAATTGTAGCAAGAAGGGTGCCTGTAAATTTCAAATAAGACCAAAATTATTAAAATCGGTTGACGGTAAGCTAGTTTAAAATTGAGTAACAGAAATCATGTTTAGGTATTAGCTAATATAGTGAAAGGGACAGGTTTCGAAAAGGGTTTTCAGAATACAAAATTTAAGATTATTGGAGGACATAAATTATAGATAAGAAGTTTTTCCCGCTTAGTACATTTACGCGGTCAAGACATTGTCGCTTAATACAATGGCGCTTAAACCATTTTCATGGTCAAACAAAAAACAAGGTTTGAATAAATTGTGTCGCTTAGTTCTTTTTAAATTTTTTTCTGACAAACAATGAAGAAAAATACACATAATAAATCGGAAGGAAACAGTGGATTAATACTAAAAAATATTTCCAATCAAATACAATCATGTCTGCAATGAGTGTTAAGCGACAAAAATATACCAAATTCTAGTTGAATCGCTGTGCTAAGCGACAATTTCGGTTAAACTAAGCGTCATGCATTAACATTTTTGCCTGGATGTCTTGTAGCATACGACAATGGTCCTTTCAAATATGGCGCTTAGAAAATATAATTATTTTGGCGGATAATAAAAATTCGGGGAACAACATTTTAAGGGTGAGCAATCTTGGTGGTTACTAAAATATTATTTTCTCGTGTTTCCTTTGTATGCATGATAGGGCAATGAAACCAAAACCGTAAAGTGACCCTAAGCACACAGTAGAGAAGTCGCATCGAAAACTATTGAAGGTATCGACGGTATCGATTTCATTTCCTTGTTCCGTCTTAAGAAATGGTTTGTAGAAAAGAAGATAATTTACGGGCTGTATGACGACACCAACCTACTCAAGCAAGTAATGGTGCAATGATTGCTGGGTTTGTAGAACAAATGCCTGGTCCGGAAAGCTTACCACTTCAATCCGCGCTGCAGCGGCGCACAGTGGTTTCCCCAGTTGGCCAAAAGGTGAAATCTCAAGGTTAAAATTATTTATTTTTTTGAATGGAAATGTTATCTCTAATAACGGGACAAATAAATCTCAGCCATCTTTTTCGTCTACATTGTTTTCATTTTGGTAAGATCGATCATGCAAGTTGTGTGTTTTTCAATTTTAGCAAAGCTTACATTTTTCATTTTTTTGATTTACAATCACGTTAAATACATTAGTTTTTGAAAACTTCTTTTAAAATTTGAGTTATGGAATTCAGAGTACAAGATGTGTAGATAATTTATGTATATTTTTTAGTATAAAATAAATCAGGTTTTTATGTGAAAACCGTTACTCAATTCAGGTGTAATATGATTTTTTTGTTTTTTTGATGACTTTCAAAAGTGCATAACTTCTGTGCCCCCTACTTGCCCCTAACAAAAGTTACATATTTATTTAGGCTATATTATCACCTTTCAAGACGTATCAGTCATTTTTTGCGAAAATATGCTAAAGTTAAAAAAATCGAACTTTAATTGGACTAAGAAATGTGTTTTTATTCACTTTTAGAATCCACAAAAGTCTTTACACGGCTTGATGTATTTAACATTTGGCGTCCAACACGCAAATTTGCCCATAGGACAGTTAACTGAAGAAGCTGCTGAGGCTAAAAATAAACAGTTGAAAACGTTAAGGGAAAAAATATACGCGGAAAATTTCAAGAGTTGCCACCAACACTGATTTGATAAATAGATTGTTCCTTTCTTCCAACCCACTTCTTTTAAACGCTCGTGTTCTTGAAAAAAACTGAAAAATCAAGTTTACCCAAAGAGGTTTTAGACTTATTGTACTAATTACTTTAATAAAAATATTAAAAAAGTAAAAATAACGACTTTATTTATATATATTCAGTGTTATTTGTCATTAAATATGTGATTATTAATTTTGACCGCTCTTCCCATATAACCGAAACCACTGTGCGGCGGTGGCCTCTATTCAGGTGACGCACGCAAGGGAAAAGGACTTCAACCAACTTGGATTGATATCAGTGAGTTTTTGGCTTCAATTATCTACAAATTTCAAGTGGTTACCCTGACTAAACCGATTTTCAGAAAAAATAATAAGTAGGTACTATTGATGCACTATTTTTCGAACCCCCAAAACATAGAGGTAGACTAAGGTATTTGTCAGCACCTTCCACATGCCCAGGACTATACCAGTACTATTCATATAGATCGGTTACCCCTCACGCAATAAATAGGCTCTTAGACCATAGGCACACTTCGGGTTATAAAAAGAAAAAACAAATTTTGTACAATAAACTTAACGAAATTCTTTAAAATTATTAGTAAAATATATTTCAAGTACCCCTTGAATATCTTGGATAAAGATTAATTAACTTCCCCCACCAAAATCTTAAGCTCTTCTTTCTTACCATATTTCAAGCCAACACAAGCTCCTCCAATTAAGATTTATCCTCTTATATGATTTATTACTTATACCAAAAAAAAAAAAAAACCCACAGCAACAACAAAAAAGTGTCCCTCTCAAGTGGCCCTTGGAAAGTAACAAAATCCCCTAATTGAATGAACCATAACATGTTTCCATTTTTTTTTTTTTTTTTTTTTTTTATATTCTTGTTGGTGTCCTCTATCCTCTTGAGAAAATCAATTTATTATCCCAAAAAAATGGCATCACTTCAATAATATTGACTAAGAGCATTTTCAGGAAATATATTATATTGTGTATCAAAATCAATTGAGTAACTTTGTATATCCTGTGTGAGTCCTCTTTTTATAGATAGAATTTTTTTTTTTATTTTGTAATATCTTTCAGATTCAAACGACAGATAAGTTCTTGGATAGAAGTGGCCAGCAACGGTCAGCAAAGGTACAATGACAATGACTTTCGCCTCATGATGTACTTGAACAAAGAAATCGAATTAAATTTGCCAGTAGACGATAAAGTGACTACGAAGAACCACTCGGCATTGTTGTCTAACAACGATGATGATAGCCCCATGGAACAACTCTCTACAATAATGTCAACAATTCCATTAACGGATCAAGTTATTGCCCTTCTAGTGGTTTTGGCCATTTGTGGAGTTGTCTATGTTGGTAAGTACAAAGTACATCCAAGAACATGCCTTGCCTAGTCTTTTGTATATAAAACTTGTTGGAATGGCTCTTTTTTTTTGCCAAATCAATTTACTAAATCGAATTGGTTTTGGTCTGTGGGTCTTTTCCTCTCTCTGTCTCTCTCTCTCTCTATTTGTGTTGAAAGGCACGATACATAAAGTCCTCAAGTATATTCATTTTTGTTTTTGTTGTATTTATTTTCTTTTCCAATCCATAAATCAATTTTGATACCCCAAACCATCATGGACATCATCAACAACAACCAACCAACCACCAACCATGAAAACCTCCCCTTTCATGATTGCAACAGGTCTGCTGTGTATCCTTACGAAGCCGGCTATGAACGAGATCTTCCTCGTCCTTGTTTCCTATGTAATTGTGGCCACTTTCCTTGCCATCGAGCTGGCTGTGGGTTATGCAACAGTGCCAAGGTAAACATATCAACCTAAACCCCCCCCCCCCCCCCTCTTCCTTTCCTCTACCCTCTTAAAGTGTCGTCGAACGTGAGGTATATTTTTGTGTGCATTTATAATAACGCAATAGTGTGTGTTGTTTGCAGGAGGTCCTTTAACGGTAGCGCTTGTTGTTTGATATTCGTCTACATGACCTATACAATGCTACCTGTGCGACTAAGGGAAGCGTTTATTGGCGGGGTGCTGCTTTCACTCGCGCATATTTATTCATCGTTTCACAATAGCGAGAGGTTTCAGTGGCAAGAGGTGAGTTTTTCAGTATATTTGAACAGTGAACAAAAAAGGAAGTCGCTGGCAGAAGGGCAAGGATTAAATTTGTTTAACACAAGCAAAGTTCAAACATTTTAACCTTATTCGCCTTCTTCTTTATTATTTTGTTTTTGTAATTTTCCTTTTCTACAATATTGTGGTGGCAGCTTTTGTGTTCGATATTAGCGTTACTGTGCACCAATTTGGCGGGAGTTTTTACCCATTGGCCCAAGGAGAAGGCACAAAGGAAGGCCTTCATTGAGACACGTCAATGCATTGAGGCACGTCTAAGGACACAAAGGGAAAATCAACAACAGGTAAGGATGAAATTTTATATAAATTTGAATTTATTTACGTAGGTTAGGTATATCAGTTATACACACTTCTTCATTCTTCTTGTTATTCTTTTGGCTTGTTTATCTTTAGTTTGTTGTTTGTGTTTTTGCTTCGTTTTGATGATGAAGAAAACTAAAATTGAATTTTCAAATATTATACTCGTGCGGGCCAAAGGTAAAAGACTATATTGGTATTTATTGTTGATGTTTTGAAGAATATTATTTGCTTGGAAGTTAATTAGCTATTCCAGATCTTATGTTGTGTAATTGTAGGAGATAACTTTTTTTGAAAATTTAATATTCAGACTTTTGAGTTTAATAAAGCCAAATGTAGGCGAAGAGGAAGTACGACTGACACCCCTAAAAATAACTTAGTTTTAATTTCTTAGGAAACAACAAAATCAGATAGTTCGTTAGGATATTTGTAAAATTAAAAAAGACCTCAACATGGCCTCAAGAGTTTTTTTTTTTTAATTATTATTAGGGAGACTCTCGTAAGGCAGAAATGATACAAAAAAAAAATCTACTTCATGAGGTTGAATTTATTCTTGTTTTGCTAATAAGATGAAAAGTGCTGACATTTTTGGTGTTGTTGTTGTATGCAAATGTTAAATTAATCGGTGAACAGTTAGAATTACAAGTCAAGACTAAATCCACCCAATCTAATAAGGGTAAAACTCTTCGATGAATTTTAATAATTTTACTTTTCTTCGGCATAAGGGTTATTGTATTCAGTACAGCAGTATTATAACTTAACTAAATAAAACCAATTAAAAATTATGTAACAGCACCTGATAAGTAAACTTTTAGGTTAACTTAATTTTATTTACACCTTTTACTTATTACACTGTATTACAAAGATTCACTGGTCTGCAAAAATAATGTTGTTTTTGTCCTTCATATAATTTTTTAAAATTATGTAAGATTGGAGTTTTTTGAATCTGAATCTGGTTTGAAAAAAATTCTATCACGTACATTTTTCTGATTGATTTTTAAAATATGTTATTGTTTTGTAGAAAAGAGCTCTCATAGATTCAGTTGATCTGGTATATATTCAAAACTATTGAGCAGATTTGGCTGAAATTTGGAGGACTTATTGCACATACCATAAACTAAGACTCAAAATCAGATTTTTTACGTTTTGAACAGTTAAAAAAAAAAAAAAAAAAGATCATAAATTTAGAGGATAGTATGAAATTTCTATACTCTTGATGTTGGCCAAGTTAATTATGGTGTAAAAAAGGCAGTATTCAGAGGAAAAAAAATAAAAAAGGATATTTTATGCTTTTCAAAAGGACTGATTTAATCGATTTTTGAACATTTCTTTGTGAAGAATCCAAAAGTCGTACAAATAATTGGTCAAGACATAATTTTGGTAATTTTGTCTACATTAACGATTTCATAAACGGTTTCAGCGACAATTTTTTAAATGTTGGGTTATGCACCAAAATCAATAAAAACAATTTTTTTTTATAAATTTTTCAATGATTTCTCATGTTTGCCGTGATAAATTTTGTTGGATAACTCCAGACTCATGTTTAGAATCCCAAAACAAAAAAAAAACATAAAATAAGGCATTAAAAACTGTTATACTTCAGAACTTTCCAACTTTTCACTTTGGACAAATTTTAAATTTCACCTTGCAATATCTTTGTGGACAAAGCGAGTTTTTAAATGACTTAAAATGATTAAGACAGATGAAATGCACTTTATTCACTTCCCATTAACAGTTCTGGTAATAAAGTATTTACCATTGAAGAAATTCGACGTTAAATGTGTAAAAAAACGGGTTTTTGAAAAAAAAAAAAAATTAAAAACAATCCAGAAATAAGGGAAATTGGATTTAAAATGACAAAATGCATGTATATTTTTAATACGAGGATTAGAATTAAAATATCTCAATGAAACCCGCTCAACAAATTTGGAAAGACAAATTTTTTTGAGTGGAAGAAGGTAATATTCTAATCAGACCTGTGCTTAAAAGTGGAACACGATGCACGATGAAGCCAAAAAAAATATTTAAGTAGTGTTTTTATATTATTGAATTACAATTTATAAATGAATTGTTTTTTGTTACCTTTATCAAACAATTAGTGCTGTTATATACATACACTGCCAATCATCAGGTTAGCACACCCCCTCGAGTACGTTATTCCTGCAAAACTAAATGAGCTACCGGTTTTTAAATAAATGATTTAAATATCTGATGCAATTCTAAGTAAAATAAAAGAAAAATTTTTTTTACCATTCTTTTTTATTTGTTTGATTAATTAATTTACTAAAAGCATACACAAAAAATGAATCATCAGGTTAGCACATTTCGTTTTTTAAAGTTTATTTTAACCTTTATAGTCAAAAAATTCATATCAAATCTTGGAAACCAAGAAGTTTATTCATTTTTGAAAAAAATTTAATAATGTGTCGGCCCACCCTTTTTAAGAATGACCTCAAAAATTTGATTTGGAAGTGATGCGTATAGTTTTCCAATATAATCCAAGGAAATGGTAGACCAAGCGCATTTGATGGCTTCAATCAGTTCCTCTTTGGTAGAATATTGCTTCCCAGACTCGTAGACCTTACGAACCAGCCATCCCCACACATTTTCTATTATGTTGATGTCAGGTGAGTAGGGCGGCCACTGTATTAAGTCTATATTTTGGCCTTCAATCCATGATTTTACCACCCTCGCAGTGTGGATCGGAGCATTGTCATGTTGAAAATGCCATGGCAAGTTACCGAACAAATTTTGAAAATGGGGAAATGCAGTTTCCAGTACATTTTTGTAAGTATTTGCGTTCATTGTTGTTGTTAAAAACTGTAACTCGCAAGTTCCGTAGTAGGAGATGGCTCCCCACACCATTACACCCGACCCGACCACGTATCGCCACTCAGAGTTCCATGTCATGTGCTCTCGCGCAAAACTCAAGCGTTTTTCTTTACGAACTTCGTTGAGGGGAGGTTTTTTCTTCAATTTTAATCTTTTTAAATGTGCGGCACTTTTAATTACTCTTCTAATTGTGGGTAAACTCGCCTGTAGACCAACATTATCCCTTATTTTTGCAGCCGACTGATGCGAATTTGATGCTTCTCTTAGTATTGCTCTTCTGTCAGCACTCGAAATAACTTTGTTGTTTCCGCCTTTATAATTTTTACCATATCCCGACTTATTGGCCAAAAACGCGGATATTACTTTTCGACTTCTACCGATTTTTTTCGATATTGCACTTATAGAAAGACTTAATTCGCGAAAAGCCTCAATTTTTGATTTTTCTGCCACGGATAAGGATTTTCCTTTGCCCATATTGATTTTTAAAGACCGTATAAACAAATAAATCAATTTAAACTGTCATTCGCCCTCAAATTTTGAAGATAAACCAAAAACAATTGGCATGTGCTAACCTGATGATTCAAAAAAAAGTATGCTTTTAAGTAAAAAATTTAAAAAATAGTTCAAAGAGATCTTTCCGGTGCAAGTTCTTTTTTCCAGTGATAGTGTATACAAAGATGAGAAAAATAGCGTTCATAAAATAAGCTACACTTTTACAAGAATAAAAACACAATCCAATATATAAAACTTATAACAAGTGTGCTAACCTGATGATTAGGAGTGTATTTCAAATAGATTTATGACAGTGAATCTCGGATATGTTTTCAATTTCGATTTCTTCAAAGCATCCTTAGCATTCGGTTCATATCTTGACTAGCATAAAAATAACAGATCTGAACAAAAAATCATACCAACCAGCTTTCGGAACAAGATTACGAAACCGTGTTGAACCGTAGATTTTGTTTGATATTTCCCTTTGTCTTGCTGCTAAAAGATGCTATGACTGTTATACAAATGAGAAGAAAGTGGTATAAATGTGTCTCTGCTAACAAAAATAAAAAAATATTTGTAGCACATTTCGTCGTTATCTAGATTACAAACAAAATTTTGAAAAAATGAACACATATGTATCGAAAATCTAGTAGATTTCGTTGAGATTTCGTACTTTTTGCACCAAACCTAAATCATGGTTCGGTTTGAAAGCCATTTTAGATACAAATTGAAAAATAAAAATTAAAAAAGCACATCTCGAAAAAAGTATTCCTAAATATTTCTAGACAAACACCAATTTTCAAAGAGGAAATTATTGAAATGTAAAGCTGAAATTTTCTCCTCTTTGCAAAATACGTTTTAAAAAACAAAAATTTGCAAAGTGAAAAGTTTTTTTTTTTTTTGCTAAGTGAAAAGTTTTGTTATTGTTTGTATTTTGTATTCATTCCGTTTCAGCAATGGAATAATATCTGCAAATTATTTTTAGAATTTAAAAAAAAATTTCAATAGTACGCAAAGCGGAATTTTTGCTGGCAAAAAAAGTGTTGTCAAAAAATAATAACACAATAATTTTTGTTAGCAAAAATAATGAAGATTTTTTTGAAAACTAAGAAGATGACTTAGAGAAAACCGCAACGTGAAATGTAAATCGCTAGAATTAAATTCAAAGATGTTTCGTTATATTTAATTTCACGTTGAAGTATAACTTGATTCAAATACAAATAATTTCCAACAGAGAATGTAGCACAATAGGTAAACTGGTAACTCTAACACTGCAGTTTCGTATACTGGTGGTGGCCATGATTTTTTTTTCTCTTTTTCATATTCAAAGTGGAAACGTTTTTGATGTTAAAATTTTCTTGTTTGAACCGCAATTGTTAACGTTTTGTTTTTCTCTCAGTGTATAGCTAGCTATATCATCTTTGATGTCTTATCTTCCAAAAACAGTTAAATTAGAACTAACTTTGATATCGGAACTTTTTGTATACAGATAATTTTCGATTACCAAAACAACCATCGTATTTGTTTTATTTTGTCATCGGTAATAAAATACAATAATATTAATATGTGTTTAAGGTCACGGAATAAGCAAAGGAACTGTCTGCAATATTTATCATTGAGAGATTTTTCTCAAAATCAACAACATTCTTCTGAAATAGCCTCACTTTCTTGGTTAAATCATCCCTATTCTGTAGATATTTATATAAACTATAAGTTAAAGTAATAATGAAAGGTTAAAAAAGATAATTTTTATAAACAATAGTTTTAAATTTACTTATTAATAAAAAAACTGTTTTTTTTTTCATTTTTTTTTTTACAACATTATACTTTTTTAATTATTTTTAAGCGACACGTTTCGGTTTAACAGAAGCATATTCTCTTTGCATTAAAAATCTTACTTATATTATTTTTTGTCATCATACCTTCAGTAACAAAAACATTAAATTATTTCCTCAATTTTCCAAATATTATAAATCCAATTTAAAGACTGATCCGTCACATTTTCTGTGCTGTCGTGACCTTGAAAATCATTAAAAAATATAAAAAATCGTACCTTTTAATCTTAAATTTGAATAAAAATAAAAAAAAAAATAAAAAAACAAAAAACATCAAACGCCTGAAAAACCAAACACAAATAAAAAAAAAAGAACATTTCTGTTGAAAATAATTTAATGATGATCCAAATAAACCTGAGTTTCTTTATTTTTTTCATTTTTGTATTTCCGGCTTACAGGAACGTCTTCTTCTATCGGTGTTGCCACGTCATGTAGCAATGGAAATGAAAGACGATATAGCAGGCCAGCCTCGGGACACACAATTTCACAAAATCTATATACAACGACACGATAATGTAAGGTAAGTACAGAATATACAGAAGGCTTTATATTCGCCATTCAAAAAATAAAATCACATGTCTTTTCATAAAATAAAAGTACATCTACTACAGTGCTGTGCAAAAAAAAAATATCAGTGACGCCGTGACACTTACTTAGAACTAAAAGATAATTCTTCTTCAGCAATTATCACTGCCAAAAAATTATCAATTAACTTTATTTGACAAACATTTTGACACTTCCCTAACATTATCTAATGTTGGCGAAAAGAAATTGTGAAACATTGTGGAACGTATCAATTTTTAAACTCCAAAAACATGTGAATCTGACATATCGCATAAGTGGTCAAATATGAAATGAAGTACTAGGCTAAAGAAGTTGTGAGATGTAAATGCAAAATATCACTGTTCACATACTGTGGATCGGAAAATGGACGCGTTCCACAATACTCAATAAACCAAAACATAAAATAAATTCTGAGTAGTTCAAGGTGCAGCGTTCAGCATGCATGTGCATTAGTGGAGCCCTACGCTCGACACCTTCCGCTGCGTTAGACATACTCCTCAACCTTACACCCCTTGATATATATGGCAAACAAGTGGCCGTGAACACAACCTTCAGCCTCAAAGCCATCTCTCAATGGACCAATAACTCTATTGGCCACACCATAATTCTGAACTTGTTCGGAACATTCCCAAGTCACTCCGACTACATCACTCCTACTCTAGCTTTCGACAAAAATTTTGAAGTCACCATTCCCACAAAGTCAGCTTGGGAGGAAGGGGCCTTGTTACAAAATGAATCAATTCATTTCTATACGGATGGATCGAAAACTGAAAATGGGGTGGTTGGTGGAGTGTATACTCAGATAGACTAAACCTTAGTCTCTCCTTCCGCCTTCCAAACCATTGTAGCGTATTCCAAGCGGAAATTCTGGCGATAAAGGAAGTCTTGTCCTGGCTTAAAGAAAACGTGATATCCAATTCGGATATCCGCATCTTCTCTGATAGTCAGCCTCTTTTGAAATTCCAGTCTCCTCAAACTCCATCACAGCCCAAGACTGTCGATCGTCTCTAACGGAGATGGCCAAACAGTTTGATATTCAACTTATCTGGGTGCCGGGACACCGGGACATTCCGGGGAATTGCAAAGCCGATGAACTCGCCAAAATTGGAACGGAAAAGGCAAATATAGGTATTCCCATAGCTACAATTAAACTACTGCTGAAACGAATCGCTTTGGAACAATCAAATACAAGATGGCTTAATACTATCACGTGTATAGCGACCAAACTATATTTGAAACGGTCAAATTGCATTCTGTCCCTCAGCAGATCTCAAATCAGCTCTGTAATAGGTGTCATAACGGGACACTGTCTTATTGGTAGACACGCGGCACGACTCGGTGTACTATCAAATGATTTCTGCAGGAGCTGTTTAGACGAAGAAGAGGAAGAAACAATTTCACATCTTCTCTGTACATGCCCTGCTCTCTCCTATAGACGCAAACTTCATTTAGGAGACTACTTCTATAATGAACCTAGCGATCTCTCAATCACAGACATTAGTAGTCTCACTCGCTTCATTAAAAGCTCTAAATGGTTTTAACTAGTAGGGAACTTTTTTGTTCACTATAGTTCGTGGTATCACAATGGACCTCTATTGGTCTAAGTGTGTCAGATAGCTTTAATGACAGCCACCTTAACCTAATCTAACCTAAGTGAAAATGAAATATTCATAACAAATTGTTCAGAAATGCATTCCATAATTTCTATTTTTGGCTAAAATTGGTTGTTTTTCAAATTTCATATTTTTTTTTTTGATAATTCCTCAATTTTTTTCTCACCCGATCACATACTTAAAATATTATTAATATGACCCATTACGTATTTTTGAACGGTTTTGTGTTTCATTTCATCAAAAAATGAGATCAAGAGTTAATAAATATGTTGTGGAACGTACGGATATAATTTTATTCGTAATGAATTTTGCATACCAGAGAATGTTATCCAAGGGAAAAAAGTTCAAAGAAATATTGTGAAGCTTTGCATTTTCCAATCGAGCGCTATTAATTAAAAAAAGGGGCTGTGGAATGGAAAGCTAAAAATTGCGTGAAATTCTTCCATTTACATTCCAAAACTTTTTTTTCGAGATGAAATTGTTTGATTCGTAATTCGAAAGCGTTGACTTATTGACACCTCTTAGGATTTTTTCCTTTAGGTCACTTGCTCAAAAAGTGGTACAATGCCTTATAATATTTTGTGGAACGCATTCAAATTTCATTTCATGCAGGTTAAATAATACGCTTTACTTTGGAGATATGATTCCTTAAGCCAAGCTCCTTTAATACTTAGTTTAAATGGAAATAACATGTGTATAGAAAATCGGTTGTATTTCAGCAATGCATTCCACAGCTTCTGCCTTCAGTTAAAGTTGATGGTTTGTCAAAAATAAAGTTTGTAAATGTTACGTTGGACTTGTTTTCTTCCAATCACATAATCTGATACTCAAAACTTAATAATTTCGGCCGTTGCGTCATTTTTCATTCAAAGAGATATGAGTAGGTATTAGTAGATAACTTTTGCACAGCACTGTTTATGATGTTCATAACATAATATCCTTGGAAGCTCTATTCTATAATGACTATCACCCGCTCCCGTACCTTACACAATACAGGTAGTAAGGCGCGGAATGGATGGGGGTAAAACTTTGTCGGAAGTAAGACGAGTTGAAACATATTATCGTATTATGACATCTTCTTGATGTCATTTCCAGTATTTTGTATAAGTATAAATCATATTCTATTGACGTCAATAATATATCATATATAAACGGATTTGAGTTGGAGGCATATATACAAAAAGCAATTCCAAATCAAATCAAAATTGGTAAAATATAATTACAGCTAAAGGAGAAATCTCATTTAATGTGGAACATATTTTGTCGTCCACAATACCGCCTGTTGCCTGTTGATGACTTAAACTAATCTTATTTTTTGATTTGTTTATTTTCTTTCTTTATTTTTTTCTACAGCATTTTATTTGCAGATATCTGTGGTTTCACAAGCCTCTCAGACCAATGTACAGCAGAGGAGTTAGTGCGGCTTCTCAATGAGTTATTTGCCAGGTAAACTTAACGTTCATTCATCATTTTGCTTGTTGACAAAAACAGACATTTGAAAAAAAAAACAAAAAAAGCAAGCATTTAATTAACCATGCACAATAATTCATCGTGTTTCCTTGTATGTATTTATTTATATCCTTTGTATTGTCCTTGGTGCAGGTTTGATCGATTGGCAGCGGAGCATCATTGTTTGCGGATAAAACTTCTAGGGGATTGCTATTATTGTGTTTCAGGCTTGCCTGAACCGAGACCCGACCACGCACATTGTGCTGTCGAAATGGGATTGGACATGATTGATGCAATTGCGTAAGTTGTGCAAATTAATAAAGGGTGTTTCAGAACAAAATAAAAAAATATATTTTATAATTTATTACTTATTTTCGAATTTGGTCTCTCAACTTTGATCTTTACGAATGCTGTAGGATACTATGCTGCTTAGCGCGTCATTCTAAAATGTATATGTTCCACGTATAAACCCCTACAACGTTGTTTTTTTTTTTGTTTTTTTTTTGCTATGGGAGGTCTTCTTATTTATTTTTACAGTCAAACGCCACTATATTACAATTTTTCTTAAGAAAAAGGTTAATTATTTCTGAAACACCCTGTATTCACTCAATTTATTTGTTCGAAGGACGATTTTATAGACCCAATATCTTTTTTTCTTTTTCTGTTTATGTTTTTTTTTTACAGATTGGTACGAGAAGTAATGGCTGTCAATGTGAATATGCGGGTTGGCATTCACACCGGACGTGTGCATTGTGGAGTCCTGGGCCTGGTTAAATGGCAGTTCGATGTATGGTCAAATGATGTGACACTGGCCAACTATATGGAGAGTGGAGGTATCCCTGGGTAAGTGTTAACACAAAGTAAATTCTAAAAGCCTTCATCAGAGTGTGAATGTCATTAAATTAAACAAAAAAAAAAACCCAAGCTAATGGAGCGTAAAGGATAATCCCAATATCAGTGAAGAACAAAAAACAAAATTCGAAAAGGACGACAAACAGAGGAAAAGATAAAAAAAAGAATATACCTGGGGTATCCACTTCATTGAATTGATCCTTCTTTTTTGCTGTACTGTCATATTCCCGTTATACCCCTGTTGTATTGGCGCTGTTGTCGCTTTTGTTTTATTGTTGTTGTTAATGGCTCACCTGGAATCGCGCACATCATACGCTTCAAAGTGCCAGAATGGCATTGTGAAAAACCTGGCATTTCAATCATCATTCAATTTCAAGTCACACTCAAGCCAGCATCATCATCAGCTCGTATAGGTATCGGTTGTAGGTATACCTACACGTAACCTGCGATAGGGAGAAGCTTTGTGAACACAGCCAGATGATGATGACGAGAAGTTGATGATGATGGAGTTGTTGGTTGTATTGTGGGAGTGGGCGTGGGGGTGAAGGATGCAGACTGAGAGAATGGAAACACTCAACGAAGATAAATCAGTTAGTTGTATAGGTATGTCAATTGGATTTCATGACATATTTTGGTTAGATATGGGAAAGTAAGACCCAGCAAACCCACACTACCCACCCAGCCAGCCAACTCTGCCAGACTCACATAACAATCCGGCAGTCATATGAACACGTGAAAATATGCGAAAAGGTATTTAGATGAATATTTATCATCGAATTAATTTCCTGAAATATCTACCAGAATGTCGACGAAGTCGCTATATACGCGACACCACCACCGACGCAGTGTCAAGTCTTTTGATTTTGAAGCGTGATAACTCAATAAAAGTCACAAAAGGATCAATATTTTACGAAAAAATATACATGACTGATATCACCCAGCTTGATAATTTATGAATATGAAATATTTTTTTATTTTGTTTATTTAACATCATGAAATTGTGTTTGATGTTTTTTTTTTTTGTTTTTTTAATGCAATGAAAGATTTAAAGATATTCATTGCGAATGAATGAATTTTTAAATATGAAATATTTATTTTATATTCGGAATTTATTTGATTTTAAAGAGCTCAAAGGCTTTGAAAATGTATATTTGTTCAACTTATTTCAACATGATTTATATTAAAATTACAAAGTCAATTTATTATTTACTACAAGTCTCAGATATGGCTGATCCAAATGTTGACGACCCTGGCAAATGAAACTTGAACAATGAATTTTGAATCTGTACGTGGAATGTCATATATATGGCACATTAGTGGAGATCCTAGATAGATGCAAGTCTGATATATACGAAAAATGAAGTCCTGCGATATCTACTATGGAAACTGCTTCAGGGGAGGGGATGGAGGCAGCGGCTGTTCGGATTGCAATTTGTAATAATAGACAGACTTTGAATCCAGAACCTCGAGTGTGATAGTTGGTTACTGTACAGTTTTTCTGATTTTTTAATGGACGCGATTTCAACCGGAGCATGCCCAACAGATTCGGATTCTTGGGGACTTTTTTTCTTGGAACATCACCATGCATCGCTTAGTAAGTGTGTTAAGTTTTAAAACTGTTGGATTTTTCTGAGGTAAAAGCCTTTATTTACTGGACTATGACACTGATCTGAGCCTGTACGCCCCAACAGAGAAGAAAGATGACCCGGTCAAGGAAGCATTCTTCTCAAGAAGTTTTATGATAGGTTCCCAAAGTACGACGATTATTTTTGGCGACTTCAACGCCCAGATCATATCTTTGGTTCGACGGTGCGAGAAAAAAACTTCCACAAATAAGCTCAGGCTGATGGATTTTCCGGCGGGATGATGCGCGGCTGAAATATGACCATATCCAATCACTCAATTCCTGCATCTCAATATTCACAAGGGTCAGGCAGTCTTCAAATCAAGAAAATTTTAACTAAATTGATCTTGTTGCTATAGAAACCAGGCATGTATCTGGTATTCTGAATGTCCGAACGTTCCGAGGCGTCAACGTAGACTCAGATCACTACGCGGTAGTATCGGAAGCGGATATCCCTGGCATCTTCTTTAATCTCTCTGAAAACCCACCAATATAGCACCAACTTCATTGACGAGCATTGCCAACTTGCCATTAGTAGTACCACCTCTGATGTACTGGGTTTCAACAGACAATCAAAGTGAAACTCGTAGTTAGATGAGGAGTGCCGTCAGGCACATGGATCCAAGGACGAGCCATATGAGTCAATACTGCAGACTAGGACCAAAATTAATGAGAGAAATTAAAAAAAAGAGAGGAAAACCGTCTTCTTAGAAGGAAGAAGAGGGCGCACGAAAAGCAAAGTGTCAAATTCCCTCCAAAATTCGATAAAAGCATGAAACGATGTAGTTACCCCCAATAATAGCAGGCCAGAAAAAAAGCCTGCGTGATAAAAATTGAAATACCGTAAAAGACAGGAAAGAATCTAGAAAAAACACTTTACCAAACTGCTTATCGGTGAAGAAAGCCAAGCATCCTTTGTTATGCAAAACAATTCATTGAACGATGACCAAATTAGCAACAAGGGTAGTTTTAGGCGTGTAAAATCGACCAACGATTAGATTTTCACACTCCAACATATCTTGGAAAAACCCAAGAAACGCTGAACACTGTCGCTTTATCGACTTAAAAGTCGCCTATGGACAAGCATATTCTGGGTAAGAATACAATGAATATTTCATAGTGGAGCTAGCATATTTTGCCAGCTCCTTTTCAATACCTTTTAACAAGAAGGTACTTCACTGATAACTCACTTTCTTCTTCCGACGCTTAATAACAATATTTAAGATGTTGCATGATAGTACATCGATCTATTTTAAAACTTTTTCGACATCACCGGCGAAGTTTTGACAGCCTTTGACGGAGCACCGAGGCTACGTTTTTTGTTATTTTCCGTGCAGAAATGAATCAGTGATGTCAAGATGTAGAATAGCTCCTAATAGCTCGTACACACGTTTTCACATCTGTCGGAGTGAGGAAAAATTATTGAGACAGCTGCCTCAAATTCATGTAAAGAGGTGTTATTTTGAATAGCCCGCTATTTCGGTAGCTGTCACTTTTGAAGCTGTCATTTTTTGACATTTGACAATACGATACACGCTTCAACAACGCATTGAAATTATTAAAATTCACTATAAAAATGGTGAAAATTTGGCAGAGACGGTTCGTAAAACTAAAACATTTTTGGTTCGTCGTGAAGCACCTTGTCGGACCGCAATACAGAAATTGGTGGACAAATTCGAGCTGTTGGGACAAGTTAGTGATGTGAAGAATAAAACCCGTGCACGTCGCTCAAGAACAACTGAGAATATTGCTGTTGTAGCCCAAAGTGTTGAAGAAAACCCAGGTTTGTCCATTCCTCGTCGTTCTTTGGAATTAGGCATTCCACAAACGTCATTACACCGTATTTTGCATAAAGACTTGGGTCTTAAGGCTTATAAAGTTCAGTTAACACAAGAACTCAAGCCGGCTGATCATCAACAACGTCGTGTCTTTGCTGATTGGGTCCTTGAAATGCATGAAAATGAACCGGAATTTCATCGAAAAATCATCTTGAATGATGAGGCCCATTTCCACCTCGGAGGCTACGTCAACAAGCAAAACTGTCACATCTGGGGCTCGGAATACCCAAGAGTTGTTGTTGAAAAGCCTTTCCATCCTCAACGCATGACTGTTTGGTGCGGTTTATGGTCCCGCGGGGCCATTGGTCCTTACTTTTTCGAAAATGAGGCTGGAGCAACAGTTATGGTCAATGGATTGCGCTATCGAGAGATGATTAATGATTTTTTATGGCCTGAATTGGATGGTATTGATCTGGACAACGTTTACTTTCAACAAGACGGCGCTACGTGCCACACAAGCAATGAAACCATCGATCTCTTACGGGAAAAGTTTCCGGACCGTGTTATCTCTCGAAGAGGTGATCACAATTGGCCAACGAGATCTTGTGATTTAACACCTTGCGACTTCTTCCTTTGGGGCCACGTGAAAGATAAGGTCTACGCCAACAGCCCAGCGTCAATTCAAGACCTCAAAGATGAAATTCGTGAGGCTATCGAGGACATAGGGCAGCCACTTTGCGATTTGGTTATGGAAAATTTCATGAAAAGGATATGGTCCTGTAAGCTAGGTCTTGGTGGTCATTTGGCTGATGTTGTGTTCCATTAACGGCATACCTTCTTCTTTATAATGAAATAAACATCCGATCATTTATCTCCAAAAATGCCATTTTTCTTTGAATATCAAAATAACACCTCTTATTGGAAAACCCTTTATATTCCTGTGGACTTCACTGTTATAGGGTTATTAACTATCAGGAAGGGTTTTTGGTGGATCTTCTTTAATTCCTGAAAAGAATTTTAAAACATCTTACCTTCACAGTGCTCAATTACATACGAGAATCTATAATTTCAATAATTTCTTCAGTAAAAAAAGTTTTATTTGTAATCATACAAGCATTTATTTCATCCTTTTCTTATATTATTTTATTCTAATCCCTTAATTTTTAAATGTACCTCCTGACAATACTTGTTAACATCTTAAAAAACAAATAAAATCTCGAATATTCATAATTAAAATACAAGGATAATCGAAACCTCAAAAATATACTCCGCCATAACCCGCACAATACACAATAATCCGCAGAATCCTTATAATTAAAAGACATCCTTTGGATTAGCCCCGAAAATTGGTTATTTTGTGTAGGTATGTGAATATTCCGCTCACAATTTTGTATTACAAACTAATTAGCTAAATGATCCTGTGTTAATCAAATGCTCTTCACTTAAAACAAAAATAACAAAAGAAACAAAAAACAACAAAGAACGAAAGCATCCAAATTAATATCCTTTTCAATTATTTAGGATCTTTAAGGAAACAGCGGAAAATACTGGTTTTGTGTTCCAATCATAAAATATTTATATTTATGAGTCGTTAAAAAAAAAGGTCCTTGATGTCGTTTATATACATAAAAAAGCTTCCGCTTCAGACTGCGGTAGATGAGAAAATTAATCAGAAAAAACAAGGACGAAAATGAAAATGAAAAAAAAAAAATAACAAAAATCTGTTTACATTCAATTTAAATGGAATATCCTTGTATTTATATTTTTTTATTGTGTATTTTCATTTTAGTCTTTATTTTTTTGTTTTTTTTTTTGTTTTTTTTTAGTCGAGTGCACATCACAAAAGAGACCCTTAAATGTTTAGATGGAGATTATGAAGTCGAAGAAGGAAAAGGAGGTGAACGTAACTCATACTTAAAGGACCATGAAATAGAAACGTATTTAATCGTACCTGGAGATACTTATAGGCCAGTAAGTGAGATATTATCCTTATAATGCCACACGCATACAAATAACAAATATTTTTATCTTATTTTTTTTTTTCGTCCTTTTTTTATTTACTTTTTTGTGTGTTTTAGAATAAGAAATCTCGAAATAAACTTCAGGTTAATGGAAACATATCGAAGGAACTGCGTATGATGGGCCATGCCACACAGAAAAATGCCTCAAAGTAAGTTCCCATACTTTAGCATTAGGAATTTTTAATTTGAAAAAGACCCGCCAGCAAAATAAAAATATTGATAACATATCCTTGTGGGAATACACAGATTTGGTTTCACAGACGGTTCTGAGATGACTAAGGACCCTGAGGACGAAGTGAATGAGTACCTTATGCGAGCTATTGATGCTCGTAGTATAGATCATCTTAGATCAGAGCATTGTAAGTCAGTGCTGTTATCCTTTAAGAAATCTTCCTTAGAAAGAAAGGTATGTTTGACCCTCGCATAAAAATCATCCTTATCACAAATATTCTTTTTGTAATCCTGTCGGATTTAGTATTCTTCCGAACCGGATAGAATGCTAAGTTTGTATTTCTATTGCAGCTTTATTGTCCTGATAGGGACGACAACTATACGTCTAGTAGTTTTTAAGCAGTAAGTCTTGTAAGGTCCTTGCCATTGTGATGTATGTAATGGAAATTAATTTTACTTTCAGAAGTTATTTAACTTATCTATCAACCGGTGCTGCTATTATCCTATTGCTATTTGTAGTTCTTTTAGTCGCTTCTTATGATCTCAATATGAAAGTATGATTTTTACTTTGATAAAATAAAATAAAATTTATTTTTATTTTTGTAAAGGTTTAAGGACAGAAGGGATAATGTTGTTAATCTGTTTGTATTTTTGTTTTTTTTTCTATCTTTTTTTTTTTTTTAAGACTTTAAGCTCACTGAGAGGGTTTTCAGAGAAAATCCATAGCAATCGGGTGCTGTCACAGTGTTTTGGATTCTTCACTGTGAGTCTGATTGGATTCCTTACAGGACTGTCAATTGTAAGTAAAAGTCAATCTTTTTCGTCTTGATAAATTTAATTTTTAAGATTAGAGTGCATGAGATGACATTACTTGTGTATATCTTCCACTTAGATGTCAAGTTGGATACAGATTATTTTGTCATTTGGGTTAAGATACAATTTATTTTACTTTACTTCATCTGAGTTTTACATAAATTAAATTTATAACAAAAGTCAAAACATTTTGATAAATATTCGTCACAAAATGCAGCTTGAATAATGTACTTGAATAATGATTTCATATTCCATTCTGATTTGTTTTGTGTAATTTTATAACTCAAATAATATAATTTGTGATTTTTTTTCCACTTTTAACTTAGTTATGGTCACTATTCTAAATTTTGGGATTTGACCACTAAATACCATCAGGAACGCACTTGCAAAAAGGCAGAAGTGCCGGAGTCGGATAATTTTAAAATTTATTTTACCACTTTGGCGATTTCTGCCACGCACTTCCCATCCACTTGGTCTTCTAGCATTTTGGAATTGTGTCTTTCACATGGTCTTCGATGACCTCTGCTAGTTTTCAGCTTTGCCGGAGAGAGTTATTTTTTCAAAAAAAAAAAAAAAATCCAAATTTGAACCCCCACCACCGCTAATTTCATCCAGTCTGCCTTCTGCCAATTTGGCATTTGCTTCTCCCACCGCAATCCAACAATTTCCTATCAAAAAATTCCATGCCGCGAGTGAGGTTGAAAACTCGTAGCAATCTCTTAGACTATAAGTATTTGTTGAGTTCTCTAAAAATTTTGAAACGTAGCTTAATACAATCTTACTACAGATGGGTCGATTTACTTCAAGATTGGTATGTGGCGTTTTTTGGAGATTATCCCCAGACCTATTTTGAATTATTTTTTTTTAACTAAAAATAACGGTACCTGTCATATGCTAGTTTTAGAAAAATTGTGTTCTTGAAATATGATGGTTATGCTTATAGTGTTCCTTATTTTGGGGGAAACTTTGTGTCCGAATCAAAGATTTTAAATCTTAGAAATTGTAGCTAATTAAATGCATATTTGTTGCTCAAGCAATAAATTTGTAGCTCCGTCATTTTTATGATATTGAATTTTGTTTTGTGCTACAAATTTTGATTTGAAAATCAAATGTTTCAACAAAGAAAAGTTTAAAAATTAAATAAAAAATAGTTGAGGTACAAAATTTAATATTTGAAAAAGTGCTTGAGCTACAAAATTGAGCTTTGCGTTAGAAATTTTGGTTTGAAAAAAAAATAATTAGTAATTAGTAACTTTAAAAAAATTCAAAAGTCATTTTTTCGTCCTTTTAAAAATTAATATTTGAATAGAAAATTACCACTTCCGCTAAACTCAGTCGTATTTAAGCGGAAAAAACTATTGTAGCTAAAATTTGTATGCCAACCAAAATAATTTTTTTTTTTTATTATTTAAGATTTTGTCCGCTTACTTCAGACTTATTTTAGCGAAAATTTCAATAACTCAATAACAATGCTAGTCAAAAATTTTTTGTTTGCTTAGCAAATATGAATTTAATTAGTCCAATTTCTGAGATTAAAATTTTTTGATTCCGCCACAAAGTGTCCTAATTTGACTAGCATATATTTTGAAAACTGGTAATTTTTTTTTTTTTTTTTTTTTTAATTTTAGTAGATACGCACAAGTTATTGAAACCCAATTTGACCTAGTTTGTACCTTTGCCTTTATATTTTATAAAAAAAAATCATTGTAAATTTGAATGCCTCACAAATATCAATATCATTAAGATTCATTCATTATTTCAAAAATTTTAGGCCAATTTCAAGTAGCAAACAAAAATACAAATATTTTTGCTCCGTCACAGTGTGTTTTTGACGAATGCCCATTGTGAAATGTGCCAAATGAAAATAGGCCAGTAGACAAACTTAATGTAATCTTAGACTTTGAAGTAGTCTCCTTTTCCGTACACAAAAGTGAGTGGGTCAAATAATATCATACAACGCAGAAAAAATATTTAACACTGTTCGGTTCGGTGTTTATTCATGTTGTTGATAAATCCTTAAATCTTATAAATACAATTTTAAAATATTTTTATTACTTTATAGCCTTCTTCCACTATTTCCTTTTCTTGCATTTTTCCATTTAACCAATGCTACAAGTCAAAGTTCATGGTTCAGATTATTTTTGTTCATTCATAGAATCGTACAATTTTTTTAATTTTTTAAATTCAACAATTTTTTTGAGATACTATACCTACTCTTACTAACCAGCAGTTAATCTCTGGAGCCCTCGCAATTTAACCAAAATTTCAATTAATTTGAAAAACCTTTGTTGCCTTCTCATGAGTATTTAAGTCATTTCCACAGAATAAATAATGTACCCATTACCCATTACGTATTCTGACTAATTTTGCTGCTTATTTTATATTCTCTTTGTACGGCAGAGTGCCAGTACCAATGTACCAGCATACCTACCAAGAATGCACCCCTATAATGTATTTTGCTTAACAATATGCAAATTTAAACATTGCATAGTGATGTTTAGGGCCCAATGAACCCGCCCCACAAAGTCTGTCGTTTCTCTGCGTTGACTAATAGTTCAAAGCAAATGAATTTTTCATTTTCGCCTTTCTGTGATGTAATTTTTCCTTAGTTGGTATACGAGTCTGCATTGATGTTTAAAAGAATAGTTTAAATGGAAAATGTTAGCGGTCTTCTTCTAATCTGCTTCTGTGTATAAGGAAGTTTTTTTTTTTTTCATTTATATATTTTTCTCTGTGACAACTTTTTATAGGAACAAAAAAAAAATACTGTAAAACTTTTTCCATTAAAGTTTGAAAATAATATAAACACTTGCGAAACGTGTTAAATGACTTAAGGACGAGGAAGTCCTTTGGAATTTCACTCGATGACATTTTTGAAAAAAATGTCGATATGGTAACTAAGTTTTTTTTTTGTTGCTTTATTTCTTTTTTTAAGTCATTCAATTTAATCTAAAATATTAACTTCTTTGACATTTTCCACACTTTTTGTCAAAAGAATTTAAAAGAAAAATGTACCCTCTTATGTATGATTGGGGCCATAACAAAGGGACGTTAACAAGAAGTTCCTAAGTTGAACAACTTGTTGTATCTTAAGTAGCAGCAACAAAAGTCACCTACTGTGTGATGTTTAAGAGTGGTAATTTGGCCTCCATGACATCCGTAATGTTTTTTATTTTTTTTTTTTTCAAGGTGATGAGGAATTTCTTTTTGAGACTTTGTATGTAAGAATACAACAATAGGACTTTAAAAGGCGTTTGGTAGGGGTTGTTACCTTTTCAAATGGAGTTCAAAGGTTTTTTTTTTTGTATAAATGAAAGATGATGGTTTTATTTTCTGACTGACATGATGACAGGTTTCACGGTTATTTTTCACAAAGAAGTGTTATTTTTTTTTTTTTTTTATTAAAATGAGTGATAGGTACAACAATTTAAATGTCGGTGCGATTGTTTAAGGCTCACGTTTGGTATATATTTTTTTCGATTGAATAATTTTATGGGCGGTGATATTATTTAGGATTTTTTTCTTTTTCATTTTTTTTTTTTTTTTATTTCGGAGAAAGCTTAATTTACATAATAATACGTAAAGTAAAGAATCATTTTCAGTAAAATTCCAAAGAATAACAATATTACTCCAAAAATAAAATGTTCAGTACGTTATGTGTTGCAGTTAAAATGTTCAGCTTCTTATTTACAATATTTTTAAATGAAAATGTGCTTTTAAATTTTGTTGGTATTCAAAAGAAATGTCGTGATAGATTTCTTCTATAAACCTGGTATCTGATTTGCTTTACAAAAAAAAAAAAAGAAATATAAATAGATCGTAGAACAGTTTTTTTAAAAAAATAAAAAAAAAATTTCTAGCATTGCTACGCAACTTTTGTAAACTTTCCAAACTGAAATATTTTTAGTTATTAATTAGGTTTAGTTAAAATCTAATTAGTATTTAAAGGTTTTATTCTCTTACAAACAGACGATCGAATTAGCAAGAAAAATTAAATGAAATGCACTCATAATATAACGCACACCAAGTTTCAAGTCTAATTGAAATCTTTAAAGCCGTTTTCGAGAAAAATCCAATATCTCAAAATAGTTATATGGGAGGTGGAATTATGTTTATTTTGGGACAAGAATTACACACAGAAATGACAATTTTTTATCGGAGCTAGTAAAAAGTATTTGATACAAATCTTATAGATAGTTTCCTACAAAAAAACATTAAGGGAAAATAGTGAAACGTTTTTTTTTCATTAAAAATAACACTACGACCAAAACAGCCGAATGAGAAAAAATACAATTTCCCAAAAATCTCTAATTAAAAAACATTAAGGCATATTTCTTCTTCCAGCTGAAAAAACGTAAAATGACGAAAATTTCGTTTTTTTAAAGTGTTTCTTCCAAATGGTGAATGCAATACAAAATATTTGCAAACAAAGTTTAAACAATGTGTAATCATCTATAAGAAAACCATATTTTTTTCGTCTCAGAGTTATAGTTTTAAAGATATAATTATTTTAAAAACTTTGTCAAACACCAACAATGTATGTTTTTTGGCAGTATATTTCGTTTCGTTTTTTTGTTGTTTCGCGTAAGTCGTTTCTCCTTTTCATTGTTTTGCATTTTTGTTGCTTAGTTTTTTAATTCTTTTGTTTTCCTTTAATTCGATTAATTCATACTTCGCTTTCTTCTGATTTAGTTTTTTGTTTATTTCGTTTTTGTTTACTTTATTGTTGTTAAGAGCTTAAGGGCGTTAAAATTCGCTCGAATTTTAACGCCCTTAGGCTCCTTACATCCACAAAAAAAAAAAAAAAACAAAGCAACCATGACAAAATGGTTTTAAATGAATTTAAAATATTTCTTGAATTTATCTTTTTTATCAATTAACTTGCTATCAAATCAAAAAAAAAATTTAGAGAGCAACCTTCGAGACGAACGATTGTAAAAGTTTTGTGTGATTTGGGCCCTGGTTTTCTTTTTCGTAGTAAGCTGACAATTCTGTGCATGTTCCTTGTGCCAAAATAAAATAAAAATATTAGTTTAGAGTTTTTGTACAATTTTCCTGGGGTAAACCTAAATTTTTTTCTAACAGATCTTTGTATTTTGCCGTGAACAGGACTGATCTTAAAAAAAAATGGTTATACCTTTCAGCTGCAATTTGATTCCAACTTTCACCAAATTGCCCTAAAACTAGCAAAAGTTTATTTTTTTTTATTTTTATCCATTAGTTCATGGCTATGCAGATCGTGAATGACCCATATTTTGATGCAAGAAGTATATTTTGTTGCAAAATTCACCCAACTGTTCCAAAATCACCTGTTTTTGGAGCAGAAAAAAAAACTGAACATTTTGGATTTTTTTTCCTCCATCTAAATAAAAAAACATTTTTTTTGTCAATTTAAAACTCCATTTAAGGCACTTTTTTCAACTGCTCATGAAACGGATGTATTTAGATTTAAAACTTTAAAAATTCAACATTTCTATTGATCTTTCACATTGGTTTTAATCCGGATACGAAACGAATATATTGGAATGAATTATGTGCGTATCCAAACAAAATTTTGGAGGCGTGGCTCGAATATTTGAGCTCACTTTAAATCGACGCCGGAAATCAAAATTGTTCTAAGTTTTAAATAAATCTTATGGAATTAGAACAATTTTGCTTTCCGGTGACCAAATCTTTAAGATTTACGAAAAAGTTTCAGTTAATTATGTACATTATGATGAAATATTCTTAATAATGATATGATTTGGGGCTTGAGCCTCCCACCTCTCAATACGCCACCGAATAGGGTGCGTGAATGGTCTACGGATTCTATAATACAACTTTTTTCAAACTGTATGATCGACATTCTATCAATTCCCCATCTGGAAATTCCCTAACTCAAAATATGGGTGAAACGATTGCGAATCATACCGCAAGGCATTGGTTGGATTGATAATTATACACTAGCCCAAAGATTTAAGGAACACAATTTTTTTCTGATATTTTTAGTGATTTACGATAGACTGTATGCTGGTGAAAAATGGTCGAATTCGGATGAAATAAAATTAATTTGAAAGCTTTGTTTTATTTATCGTTTCACAAACAATTTGTTTTGGGCTTTCATTATGCCGAATAAATAAGAAATGCCAGAGGGGACCAAATGTTTATAAAATTTTAGTTTTTGTTTTCTGTGCCAACAAAAAAATGGACAAAATTGTTTAGTTTTATTTTTCTCTGCTTTCTCTACTATTTTTTTTTTATCCGATCTGTCTTTAAATTAAAAACTATACCTTTGTTTTTATGTCCCGATAGCTCAATAACTATTCAATTTTAATTTTAACCTAGATCAAAAATTTCAATTAATTTTCTAGAAACATGAGTGGTAAACTTTGATAAAAGAACGACTTTATATTTTATTTAAATTAGCAAATGATACAAAAAAAATATCTTTTTACGTTTTATTTAAAAAATGTATCGCTTTTCAATAACCGTCGGTCGATGGTTACACTAATGTGCGGCTTAATTATTGTATAGCAACAAAAAATCTCAAAATTTTCAAAAATTAAAAAAAAGTCGTTTATTCGTCGTCTATTTTAGATTAAACAAATTTTTTTTAACAACATATGTAATTTATTTTTGAAGATTTGGAATTTTTTTTACTTATTCATAAATTTGAACCTAATCTACATGGAAACTAGGAAAAAAGACCAGAATAATTTCTCTCGCCTATACGCCTAGAGAAGAAATCTAAGAAAACCACTTTGATTTAACTATTTCTTGCAATGAATTATCTTCGACGAAGAAAATTTTGAAATTCAACATGAAACAAGTGAATTTAAAGTGCTTTCTCTGAAACAAATCAATATAATTCATCTTGAGTGCGAATTAAAAAAAAAATCAACTTCATTCCTCAGGATACGAATCTGTGTCCCTTGAGTTACTGATCCAGTGCCTTACCCATCATGCTAGCTCTCTCTTAGAAATTAGCAATAATTTTATAATTTAAGCTAAAAGACATTTTTGAGGGCTATTTTTATTTTTTCTTAAATCGGTATCTGGCAGATACTATTAATATTTTTTTGTCTGAACAAGAAATTCCTAAACATATAAGCTTATCTACAGCAAAAAAAAAACATCAAGCGGAACAAACTTGCTCCATCTGAATTAATTATTTTGAACCTTACAAAATACCTTTATCGTTAATCAAACTCTTAAGGCCAAACACTCTTAAAAACGAAAAAAAAAACTGAAAAAAAAGTATTCCAAGGCTCCAGAATTATTTGTAACACAACCCTTGCAAGTACACCTCCCTTTGCGCTGAAAGCACTCATATTCTATTTTAATTATACCCCACGCATTTTCTATAGATGTTCGAAGACCTAAGTGACACGTCTTCTTTAGAAGAAAAGAATTCTTCCACCCTCATGGGGCCAGGGCCACCAACAGCAGCAGCAGCAGCAGCAGCAACTACTGGCAACTACGGGGATGGAGAAAACGAAGTCATGCTCTGTGATCACTACCTAGTCATTAATGTAAGTGGAAGCCTCACTTTGATTATAATCATCTTTCGTCTTTTTTGTTGTTTTTTTGTTGTTGTACCACCAAACTAATTGGCTGGCTGCTTTCAGACCTTTTTACTTCTAACTCTGTTATCAACGATGACATGTGCCATTTACCAAGTGCTCCGGCTTTTGCTTAAAATTATTCTCCTACTATCGGCGGGCCTCTTCTACATTGGCTACTCGATGTGTTACTACTCAAAACGTGGGATTCGCATTTCATTAGAGTGAGTTTGAAAAAAACAACAACAAAAAATGACACTATAATGTATCCTTTTTCATTATGGATATATCCTTGAAACGCCCAGGAACGAAGAGACATTATTTCGATACATAATTGATCTAATTTTTCTATTGACTTTCGTTATGGCCTTGATATTCCATAGCCATCAAACGGAAGCAACTTACAGGTTGGATTTTATCTGGAAGCTGCAAGCCACTGGTAAGTTAGCTATTGAAAAAAGGATACATTACTCACTGTGTAATTTATATAATAAAAATATTTAAGGCACGTGATTCTGTTTATAGAAGAAACTTTTATCTGATTTTTTCTCTTCATTTTCTCACTCCCATACTGTGTATGTTGTCTGTTTTACAGAGGAAAAGGAGGACATGGAGCACTTACAGGCATACAATAGAAAACTCCTGGAAAATATCCTTCCTGTGCATGTGGCTGAGCACTTTTTGAGCAGGGATAAAAATATCGACGTAAGTATCTCTTAACAAAAGGGGCATGCTGTCTACGTGGAAGATGCACTCTATACAGATGATACACTTGCAATCCCATTACGTGCGATGCATTTATTTAAATTGCATTGCTATACCTACACCAGAAAGAGAGGTGCATTTGAGTGTTGTGTACTTTAGTTGAATATATCCTTAAGGACTCTCATTGTGTGTATTTTCGCTGTGGCACATACAGCACATCAGATGTGTACAACAAGATAAGAGTACTTTGCTTTGGTTTAATAAAATAATTTGCAGTCTGCAGTCGTAATGGAATTCAAGGATTATTACAATTGAATGAATAACTTTGTGTGTGTGTGTGTGTTTGAAGGATTTTTGTAACTTCATTAATTTCGTTTTTTCACTTATTTTTCTTTTCTTTACAGGATCTCTATCATGAGCAATGCGATAGTGTGTGTATCCTGTTTGCTTCAATACCCAACTTTTCCGAGTTCTATGTTGAACTTGAGTCAAATAATGAAGGAGTTGAGTGCTTAAGACTGTTAAATGAAATTATAGCTGATTTTGATGAGTTGCTAAGTGACGAAAGATTTCGGTAAGTTATTCTTGTTAATTTGATAGGGCAGACAAGATGAAAGGAAAAGTTAAAAGTTGAAAGTTGTTCTTCTGTTAAAAGCAAATGTATTAAATAGAAACTTAAAGGGTTTCACTTTTTTAAGAGGATTTTGGGAGGAAGATCCTTAGAAATGAAGGGAAGTTCCTTTGACGGAAGTAAACTGCTTTTAATAAGCTTTCAATTATTGAAAGTGGCTTTTTTTTAGTTGAATGAATGACTAGGATTAATTGTTTACAGAATTTAACATAAGTTTGTTGCGACTTAAATTTGAATTGAATCCGAATTGAATTGAATTTGAATTGAATTTGAATTGAATTTGAATTGAATTTGAATTGAATTTGAATTGAATTTGAATTGAATTTGAATTGAGTTTGAATTGAATTTGAATTGAATTTGAGTTGAATTTGAATTGAATTTGAATTGAATTTGAATTATTGAATTTGAATTATTGAATTTGAATTGAATTTGAATTGAATATGAATTGAATTTGAATTGAATTTGAATTGAATTTTAATTGAATTTGAATTGAATTTGAATTGAATTTGAATTAAATTTGAATTGAATTTGAATTGAATGTAAATTAAATTTCTTTCAATAATATAAACTCCAAGAAAAGGACCTTAAATATCCTTTTACTTCTTGCAGATACATTGAAAAGATAAAAAGCACAGGAGCCACATACATGGCCGCATCTGGCCTAACTGCCAACACATGCGACATGGAGAACTTTTCTCATGTCACTTCCATGGCAGACTATTCCCTGCTGCTCTTCGATAAAATCGATGACTTAAATAAACATTCATTCAATAATTTCCGCATGCGGATAGGTAAGTTTAAACAAAATCTTATCACAACAAAACCATAAAAACCATCACCACCACCGCCACCACCCACAACACAAAATATTGAATTCAAACATTTCAGCAACACTCAAAACCAAAATCTAACCACTACTTAAAGATTACAATCAATTTAATTAATACATTTACATATCAATGATGTCCCCTAATGGTTTTAGGTATCAATATTGGTCCAGTGGTTGCGGGGGTAATAGGCGCCAGGAAGCCACAGTACGACATTTGGGGCAATGCTGTTAATGTTGCCTCCCGCATGGACTCAACCGGTCTAATTGATCACATTCAGGTAATTTGATTATATAGATGCCCAGATGGATAAGTTAATTTATCTATTGTTTTAGTTGGTTGGTTGAGTTTTGGGAAATCAGTGAATGCGAATTCGATTTAAGGGAATTGAATCAGTTTTAGTTTTGCAAGAGGCGAGAGAGACGCACAATAAAATGGGAGAGCGGGGGGGGGGGGGTTGTGCCCAATCAAATTGTTTTGGTCTATGCTCGAAGATGGTATAGGAAAATCCTTGGGATTATGGTCAGGGATTGTGTTTAAATATACATTTTCCATAGTGTCCCAAAATTGATACGAAACAAAAGGTTTTAATGAATATCTTTATACTCTGATTGGTTTAGGGGGATCTTAACTTGATAGGCAACAAGGAATATGGTAAGGGATTTGAATATCATGTCGTTGATAATACGGGGTCAGATAAACAGAGACAATATTGTGTCCTTTTTAATTAACAGTATCTGGTGGAGGGTGGTTTGGCCAATGTGCTCCTACTTATTACATAAAAGAGATAAGTTTCAAATTGAAACTTTATAGTCACACTGAAAAGAGGGACGTATCCTTGTAGGGACATTCATGAAAAGTTAAATATAATATTGTAAAAAATAATTAAAGAGGCATGAATTATAAGGGCACGCTTAGAGCATTGAGATAATGCAATTCATTAGTTCGGTACATTGCCTTTTGAAAGCTTTTTTAATTATTATATAAAACTATATAAACTTATGTTTGTAATTTTTGGTCGGACGAGTAAGTAGAACAGGGATAAAGAGGAAAAAAGCCATATAGAATATTTATTTATTAGAAAACTGACAGCTGAAGTCGGTCACGTAAAAAAAGGAAACTTCGACCAAGTGCTGACCAAAAACTTATATCTTTTTAGTTTCGGAATGTTTTACTTCTTTCTGATTACAATGAAATTGAGCATCCAGGAGGCGGTGTTCCATCTTATTACATATTGATAGTCCGGAGTATTAAAAAAAATGGATAATTTTGTTTTAATTGTGTACGCTTAGTGGATTAGTGAGCTCAACTAGCTAAATTCAAGGGCCTCCACTACTCCTCGTGTACGGTTTCTAATGTAGTTCTCTCCAACTTTTCCCCAGCTGTGCAGATTCACTTTCGACTATCCTGCGCCATGTGCTTCTCGGCCCACCCGACCCTCTACCTGCCTGTGTAAGTGGGTTTCATTGCATCGCTTGGCCAGTAATGCAATCGTTGCCTTTTCGAAGCGTATGACCAATCCACTGCCACTTACGTCTGCGAATAGTACTGTCTATGGATTCTTGACCCGTCCGAGGCTGATAATTTTTGATGATGAACCAGCGCGAAAACCTGCTTGTTCGGCGTCGAGTGTGTCTTCTAGATGTTCTTTTATTCGCTCTAATACAATTTTTGCTGCTATCTTGGCAACCAGGGAGAACGCAAAACCCTCTCCAGTTTTCATACTCCATCCAATCTCCTTTCTTCAGGAGCTTGACGATCATTCCCCTTTTCCACTCCTCAGATAAGAACTCAGAGTTCCAAGTTCTCGTTATGAATGGATGCAGTATCTCACTTGATGTCGTTGGTGCTGCTTGTAAGAGCTCTGCAGGAATACCGTCTAGTCCAGAAGCCATATGAATCCATATTTGGGATCCTTTATCACTAAAAACAGTTTATTCCAACATTATCATGACTCAGAAGACACCAGACGGCTGGTAGGAAACTTCTTAGAAGAGACAAATCTTCATGTTTTAGAGTGGCCAAAGAAATCTTCCGACCTGCATCGTGTAGAAAATGAATGGGATCTTGTGCATCGGGAGATTAGTGAGCTAAGAATTTCAAATTTCTAAGCTGATGGAACGAATAATGCGAATCAGCCTGTATAGTCCACCCAGCAAAAGTTCTTACATCAAAAACAATTCAACACTTAATAAGAAATGTCTAGTTATGACCTAAAATAAATTCCCAAGAATCCAATGTGAAAATATATTTGTACCCATCTGAAAGTGCTGTCAAACAATCGATCTTCAAACTTGTCTTTTTAATACCCAGCTGCTGATGTTAAACTGGTGGAACGTAAAACGTCTTATTTTGTTGGCTTCTGATTTAGATTCATCTTCCTTAGCACATTTAAAATCAACCCTAGGGATGATTTCTGAAAGTTGCTTGCAAGAATAATATATCTTTTCTGCTAAAGAAATGCTGATAGCCTGCTGACATTGCTGTCAGTTCGCCATCTCCATACGTTTGTCCTTAAAAGCTTTCCATATATTAATATTGTTTTATATTCATATAAATTTCCTTAGAAAAAGTACACCCATATTGACTATTTTTTATTGATAAATACAAAATTGTTTTCTTTTTTTTCAAAACCAGGTCACCCAAGATACATTCAACATTCTGGAGCATCGAGGCTATCTGTTAACTTGTCGAGGCAATGTCAACGTCAAGGGAAAAGGAACAATGGTTACATATTTTCTCAAGGGTAAGCAACCACCAACGCTTGCAAGACCCCAGCCAACTATCGAACCAAATGCAAACATTCTACCCAACCAAAATAGCGGCAACTCGGAGGATATATCAGCCGATGAAGTTGACATGAATTCGAACATGAGTAATCTCACATCACAGAGACGCAAATCATTGTGCCGTCAGCATAATATCTCATCGTCCTTCGGAACGACCACATACAGTGCTGGAATCACCCCCAGTCAATCGAACAGTTCAAGTATGACAGCCTTCGGCAGTCAACATGTGTCCATTGTGAAGACCCTTCCTGTAACTGGTATCAATAGTTGTGGGGCATGTGCGGTTGGTAGTGGTGGCGACGATGGTACACCCGACTCCTTGACCAATAAGCAAACATTTGTGCCCAAGACCAAAATCACCGAACTGAAATACGACCTGATGATGGGCGAGAAGTCACCTCTCAAGGACTCCATTGAGAATCTACAAATTCTCCTCAAAAACAACATAAGCCTTTCGGATTTGAGCAATAAACAACAGATAAGCCTTCGGCAGGCCGAATCCACCAAGAATCTTGTCAAAAAGGAGACAGTTTTGAATTTCAAATCAGAACGAGTAATTCAATTTACCAGCTACACAACCAAATCGATAACATCAACAATTACAACAACAACAATGGAGCGTCGCCATCGCAACGGCAGCAAAAGTTTCGAGAACGAGGACATACACGACGTCAAAGACAAGGACGACGACTCGCATGACCATCATGAATGGACGAAACTACTGAAATTAGACACACAAAGGAGCCCCATCAAAAATTCACAGTCAATGTGTCCGATAGGATTGTCGACGCAGGCATATGTCATCCCCAATAGCCGAAGTTTGACATTGATAAACAGCAAAGGAAGTGCTAATTATGTTCTTCTTGATGTAACCAACACAATGGAATAGGATAGAATCGGATGGGTGGAGAATGGTTGGGGCCGATGTTCCATGTAGGTAGTGGTAATTTTGTTTCATGTTATTTTAGTTTTTTATTTTGTTTTTGGAAAAGGAATAGAACGACCTTATATGCTGGTATTTAGTTTATTGATTTCAAGGACTTCTGCTTTTTGCCTGGTAAAATAAGTAATTTGAATAAAGGGTTTTACACATAACAGCAATTTCAAAGTATTGGTCGACGTTGTATTTTTAATAACATTTTATGTTAGATTTAAATGATAGTTTTGTATATGTGGCCAATTTGGTAATTTTACTACTCATTGATGATTTGAAAATGGAGGCAATCTCTATTGTGGTACACCCTTTACTTCCTTAGGTCCTCAGACTTTATTGAGCCAGTTGTGAATCTCTTAAGGGGCAAATGGCCTTCATTAGTTCTACGTGTCACAGTGTACGGTTTCTGGAAATATACCGAAGCCTTCTACAAGTCTTCCCCAGGTGTGCCAATTACTTTTTGACTGGTTTGCTCCATGTATTTCTCTGCCAACCCAATCCTCTACCTGTCTGTGTGAGTAGGTTCCAATTTTTTCTTTGGCAATTCAATCGTTATTCAGTTCCACTTCTGGTAGAGACAAAACTCCCAAGATATTGAAAGTCTTCTACTTTCTCTACCGGTTTTCCAGAAATATTGACTTGAATGGGTGAGTTACTTTCGATGCTAATCATTTTTGTTTTGGCCATGTTAGTTTATAGCCCCACGTTTTCTGCTTCTTCCTCCAACCTTGTTGTCATTTGATTGAGATCCATGATGCTATGAGAGAGTAAGCATATTATGTACGTCGTCGTCCACGTAGTCCCAATGTTGGGATGTCCATTCGATTGAATTTGGCCATTTCCAACGGTATCGTTGAGGGAACGGACGCGACGGATTCTATGGGTTGGCCCCTTTAGGAAAGCACTCGAAGCATTAAGATTTCTCTATAATAGGATGCAGTTACTCGCTCGTTGGCGCTGCTTTTAAGAGCTATAATGCGGGAATAACGTTGAGGTACGGTGCGTATCCGGGCAATTGTTACTTCAGACGTTTCATCATCAGGTATCATTTGAGCATTGGTCAACTTACATACAACTTACACCCTTCTGTACTCTTTTAATACTACTTATAGGACAGTAACTAGTACATACATCAGACCTTGACTCAAATTCGGTAGTTCTGATTTTTAACCGAGTTGCTTATGATGTTAAGCCGAAGTTAAATCCAATTTTTCGACCCCGAGTGCCGAATGCAACATTGTTAAAAAGTTACAGTAATTGGAATTTGAAGCTATGAATTGCCAGTTTTTGACTATAAACTATTTTCTACGGTTTCACTCTGAAACAATTACCATTAATTTGAGTACCTACCATTTTTGTAGATTAAACAGTTTTCAAGATACAGCTTTTCAAAATATAGCAAAGAAAAACGTACCTATAACACAAAGTAGTAGAAATTAAAATTTGTGAAAAATAAAAATTAATAATTTACGATGCAAAATACTGGATCAAAGAAGGGTTTTTTTTCGAACTTTCAAAACAACTGCTCCAAAAGTCTCGTCAAGCGTACCTACACTTAAGAAATTATCTCAACTTTAGGGACGACAATAAATTCTACCCTAAATTTTCATAGCAATTTGTAGTCCAATACCTACTGAAAAAGTCTTTTTGTTTTCGATAAAACTGAAAGTGACGAAATCTTTCAGACGACACAGTTGTCGCGATTTTTTGCATTTTTACCAATGTTGCATCGAAAAAAATGATTTAACATCCGCTTAACATCATAAACAACTCAGCAAAGAATCAGAACTACCGAAACGACAAGGTTACTGGACTATTGTAGTACAAACGGTTTTTCTAATTTTAAAAAAATCAATACAACCTTAAAAATGGTCTCTGTTTAACGCATTTTATATTAATATATCCAAAACCAGCAGTTTTTCCGCTTCTTCTGTACTCAATTACTATTTCACTTGAAAACCTCATTCTTAATTACTTCATGTTTTTTTTGCCTTTGACATTGCAAAACAAGAAAATAACATTCTCTTACCCATCTTTCTATCCCAATCCCAATGATAACGATGTTATTGTGATTAAAATCAATGAATTCAAAATCAAGGCATCGAAGCCAGGTAGAACTAAAAATGAAATTCTAATTTTTTTCAATTTATATTTTTGTGTTAAAATTTTGTTTTAATTTAAAAAATTGATTTTGGAAGAACATAATGTTGTTTTTTTTTATCAAAAAAAGGTATGCGAATGTCTCTTCTATAACTGATAAAATTTGTAAAATTTTATGTCATTGAAAACTTATGAAAATTTTGTATAGCCTTTATTTTTGGTCAACAGACATTATGATTTAAGGACATACCAAAAACAGCTTTAAACAAAAAGAAACAAATATGTACATTATATTGTTAAACTTATAAGTAGGCTTTTTTTGATCTAATCAGGACCCACTTTCATTGGACTTTCATGTCTCTCGAAAAAAAACGTAAAAATTGAACATTTTAAAAAATGGAAGAGATTATTTTATGAACGTTATATAGTTAAAATTTATGAAGTATTATTTTGGTAAGCTAGCTCTTAAAATGACAGGGGCAAGGTTAAAACATAGAACTTACGAAATTATGTTTATATTTTTATTTTCTTGATTTGAATTTTAAAGAAACAAAATATATCACAAGCCCATTGCTGTTAGCTCCATCAAAAAGTAAGAAAATGAACAGAGAATTTAAAAATATAATAACTAATTTAACATAAAATAATAGCTGAAATAAATTTCCTATACTAAGCTTATTTTCATCCGTCTTCATGTAAAATGTATTCAATTCATATATAAATTAATTTTCATCCGTCTTCGTGTACAAAAAAAAAAAAAAAAAAATAAAGAAACTGCACATAATAAGCTATATCTGTTATTTATCTGTGATTGCTGCGATCAATTCAATTTCACATAGGTATTTTTTTTTTTTAGAAAACAAATTAAAAAAAAAAAAACTATAACTATACCTATTATTTTTTATTTCATTGTGTGAAAAAAATGTTAAAGCTTATGATCTATGTAGGAAAAAACAATTGTAAGATAAGAAACAAAGTTATTAAAATGAAAAAGTATTATATATATTTGGAATGTCGAGACATTGAAACAAAACAAACAAAAAAAAAAAAACCATTTATTTTGTACCAAAATGGTTTTAGATTTGTCATACATATACCAAAGAATCTATTAAAATATTTATAATAACAAAAAAAACAAAGATCTATACAAATAATGTTAAAATAATGTAGTTAAATAATAAAAGAATTAATATTGTTAAAAATTAAAAATAACAAAATAAAACTTTAATGAAACCGAATTGCTGCAAATAAAATATAGAATTTTAACTTAATAAAACAAAAAAAAAAATGTTTAATATAATTATAAATGCTAAGCTATTTATTGTAAATTTGTATGAAGAGATTAATAATAAAAATTATATTAACAAAACAAATAAAGAATGTATAAAAAAAAAAATATTCAATTTTTATTTTTTCTTTGGTAAAAAATGGAAAACTTTAGATTTTTTTAACTGTTGCATCCAGAATGGTTCTAATGCCCTGAAATGGTTCAAAAACATTTGTTGTTCTTCATGGTATCTACATTTTCGTTTGGTAAGTATTAAAGGACATCAAATAATAATATTTACCATCAGGGTTGGGATTTTGTTGACCTAAAAATTTAAAAAAGTGCAAAATAAGACATCCAAATGGGCGAAATAGCCAAAAAAGGCATTTATTCAAACACAAGACAAACAATGAAATTTTAATAAAAAACCAAGAAATATTAAAAATAATAACGTTGATTATAGAAACTGTGAACAACCATGAGAATTTTTAAATTTTTCAGGCAATAACAACCTGCGATAGTCTCTTAACAACGAACACCAGTGGTATTCGGCTCTAGGACTTTCCCAATCCCCAACCCTGTTTTGTTACTTCCTGCAAACCTAAATGGAAAGTGCACTTGCTGCCCACAGAGGGCAGTGCGATTTTTGAGAAGTTAAAGCAATGGTGCATTTTTGTGAAAAGCAGAGATTTTATTGTTTAATTAAAAAGCTGTTCAATTTTTTTCTTAATCCTTTTTTTTATATTCTTATGGATTACGTATTCTAGACTAGGTAAAGGGTTTTCCAATAAGAGGTGTTATTTTGATATTCAAAGAAAAATAGCATAGATAAATGATCGGATGTTTATTTCATTATAAAGAAGAAGGTATGCCGTTAATAATGGAACACAACATCAGCCAAATGGCCGCCAAGACCACGCTTACAGGACCATATCTTTTTCATGAAATTTTTCATAACCAAATCGCAAAGTGGCTGCCCTATGTCCTCGATAGCCTCACGAATTTCATCTTTGAGGTCTTGAATCGACGCTGGGCTGTTGGCGTAGACCTTATCTTTCACGTGGCCCCAAAGGAAGAAGTCGCAAGGTGTTAAATCACAAGATCTCGGTGGCCAATTGTGATCACCTCTTCGAGAGATAACACGGTCCGGAAACTTTTCCCGTAAAAGATCGATGGTTTCATTGCTTGTGTGGCACGTAGCACCGTCTTGTTGAAAGTAAACGTTGTCCAGATCAATACCATCCAATTCAGGCCATAAAAAATCATTAATCATCTCTCGATAGCGCAATCCATTGACCGTAACTGTTGCTCCAGCCTCATTTTCGAAAAAGTAAGGTCCAATGACCCCGCGGGACCATAAACCGCTCCAAACAGTCACGCGTTGAGGATGGAGAGGCTTTTCAACAATAACTCTTGGGTTTTCCGAGCCCCAGATGCGACAGTTTTGCTTGTTGACGTAGCCTCCGAGGTGGAAATGGGCCTCATCAGTCAAGATGATTTTTCGATGAAATTCCGGTTCATTTTCATGCATTTCAAGGACCGAATCAGCAAAGACACGACGTTGTTGATGATCAGCCGGCTTGAGTTCTTGTGTTAACTGAACTTTATAAGCCTTAAAACCCAAGTCTTTATGCAAAATACGGTGTAATGACGTTTGTGGAATGCCTAATTCCAAAGAACGACGAGGAATGGACAAACCTGGGTTTTCTTCAACACTTTGGGCTACAACAGCAATATTCTCAGTTGTTCTTGAGCGACGAACACGGGTTTTATTCTTCACATCAATAACTTGTCCCAGCAGCTCAAATTTGTCCACCAATTTCTGTATTGCGGTCCGACAAGGTGCTTCACGACGACCCAAAAATGTTTTAGTTTTACGAACCGTCTCTGCCAAATTTTCACCATTTTTATAGTGAATTTTAATAATTTCAATGCGTTGTTGAAGCGTGTATCGTTCCATTTTTATTAATAGCGTAGTTTCTACTTGTCAAATGTCAAAAAATGACAGCTTCAAAAGTGACAGCTACCGAAATAGCGGGCTATTCAAAATAACACCTCTTATTGGAAAACCCTTTATTTACTTGATATAATATATTAATAATTTCGAATAAATAGGTTTCCAATTTTTGTTGGTATCCGCTATAATTTTGCTATAATTAAATGTTAAGTAAATGTTTGTGTTGAAATTAGGCTTGATATTTAAGTAGTTACATGCATGGTACTTTATACTTAAGATATTTATGACAGAATCTGCACAACGAAAATGCACCTTTGTCTAGGGTTTTTTTATCTGGTACCTCAATTTTTGCAGTAAATTTAAAAATTTCCGTCTGAATTGCAACGAAAATGTTTTGAATATGCTTCTGTTAACGTCTAACAACTCAATAACAAACTTAAAGTTCATCTCAAACAATAATAATACAAGAAAATTATCATTCGATGTCTTAAAATTGCTATCAATAAATTAGTGACATTGTAAACATTAATATCAATAAAGGTAGAACTTTTATATAAATTTATATTTTCAAAGATAACTCTCTGTTTTACATTATATTATTAGCTAGTAAGTTAGGTTTTCGGACCAAGGCAGCTCCCTAAAAGAACTCATCTACTTCAGCAGAAGCGAGTTGCGATTGCACCAAATTAAAAAATTCGATAAGCCAAATTCAATATTTTTAGGTAGCTCACGGTAAATTTGGTAACTCAATTTTCTAAATTCGTAATCTCAGATTCATTTGCCACCAGAGATCATTTTTGGTTTGATCCAAGATTATTATTTTCAAATCTTGATTTTTAGCAATGCCCTTACCTAAGGGCACACAAGCACCAATGTGTTTTGCATTTAAGTGAGTATTCGTTTTTGTTAATTTTGACAAGGTTTCTTTTTTTTTTATTTTATTACATAAATCTGGCTCCCATACAATTTAAGCAAATATCAATTTGTTTTTAGTATCCATTTGCCAAGAAAAATCAGTAAATTGCAGACCAACAATTTTTCTGTCTTGGTAAAACATGTATGTATTTCTTTTTTCAACAGGGACGTAAAAAGTAGAGCTACAGGGACAGCAAACGACGCCATATTTCTTGCCGCTCTTTTGACATTTCTCTTCAATAAGGTTTGCCATTTCATGATGAAAAGATAAACGAGCCAACAACGAGTCGAAATTATTAAAATTTACTACCGAAATTCGGAGTTAATAGCCTCAACGTTAAGAGCGGTACGTCCAAATTATGGTTGTCATAATCGTCCTTGCAGATCAACAATTGAGCGTCTAGTGGAAAAAGTTGAATCCACAGGCACAGTACAAAATGTTATCGTGCGAGTGAGACAAAAAGTGCCCGTAGTGTCTAGAATATTGCTGCCGCTGAGGCTTCGGTTGCAGAAAGCCCAAATGTGTCTCTCACACGTCGGCGTCGTTCTCAAGCGTTGGGCATCTCTGTGACGTCATTGCGGCGAATTTTGCGAAAAAATCCTTACAAGATTAAATTGACGCAAGAACTGAAGCCGCTTGACCACCAGAAGAGTCGGGTGTTCGTGAATTGGGCTGAGCAACAACTTGAAAATGATTCGCATTTTCATCGAAAAATCATCTTCAGCAATGAGGCTCATTTCTTGCTGAATGGCTTTGTCAATAAGAAAATATGCAGTATTGGTCAGGCAGCAATCCACACGTACTCCATGAGTCATCATTGCATTCCGAAAAAATTACGGTTTGGTGTGGTTTATGGGCCGGTGGCGACATTGGACCGTACTTCTTCCGTGATGATCAAGACCGGCACGTTACTGTAAATAGGGATCGCTACCGTTCTATGATAACCGAATATTTTTGGCCCCAATTGGATGATATGGACTTTGATAATATGTGGTTCCAACAGGACGGTGCCACAAGCCACACAGCGAATGTCACAATCAATTTATTGGAAACCAAGTTTGGAGAACGTGGTTATCTCACGAAATGGTTCAGTCGCCTAGCCGCCTCGGTCGTGTGATTTGACGCCGTTGATATCCAAAACCGTTTTTGTTTTATTTAAAAAAAAACCTTTACATAGGAGAGATAATTTATCCATTATGCTTAAAGTCAAGTGCATACGCAGGGGAGACCAAAATATATTCAATATCTTGTCGTTCTTAAATGAGTTTGCCCGTCCGCCAATTTAATTTCTGTTAAAATATTTTCTAGCAAATACAAAAACTGCATTTAAGTTTTAGGAAAAAAAAATGTTTCGAATTTTTTGACAATTATTCATATCTAAAAAATGCTTTTATTGACAAAATCGAGGTTTGACCTCTAAATATTATGAAAAAAAAAAATATTTTTCCCTTTAAAAAGTCACATATCTACATACATACAGGGGGCATCAGGGATCAAAATAAAAATCTGAAAAAACAGTGTTCATTTTTTTTAGTGTTTTGTTCTTTTCTAAATTCTGGCACGATAAAAACAAAATAAGAAAAATAGCTTCCAAAATTCAAATACAAAGTTTTTTTATTGACTAAATCGAGCCCCATTGTCTTATAATTTTACTAATACATTGAAAAACTTTAAATAAAAATTATTATTTTATATCTTTTTGGCCCTTCGCCACAGACAGTAGTATCCCAGGGCATGAAATCCAAAATAAATTGCTAAAATTGCAAATAGATTTCGGTACAAATTTGCTTCATTAAAACTGTACTTGTCAAGGACATCTTTTCCCGTATGGAAGCATGGTAAATCATCACTTTCTTCAAAACAAGCTGAAATAATAATTCAAATATTCAGTTAAACATGGGATTTTCAAAAAGGTGTATAACGTAAGTACTTATGTTTTGAACACCAGTCCATTGAACAATAGTCATAGCCTCATTAGCATACAGCATCCAAGAAAAGTATTGTGTCCAAAAGAATGCCATGGGAAGGGTACTATTGAGACAAAACAAGCATTACCGAAAAAAATCAAAAACTGGTAGGAATTCTTACCTAATTTTGATGAAAATTCCTGACGTAATCATAAAGATGTAATCCAACGGAACGAGATAGGCCATTGCTAAGGGCACTGAGTTAAAAGCTGTTGAAAAAAAGCACCCACATGCTGTTGCCACATTCATTACCAGAACCACACAAATTGCTGTTACTGCAAAGGCATAGAATGTAGCTCGTAGGCCTGTTATCCAATAGCACACAATGACAAAGAGTAGTGGTTCAATAATCATTCCAGGAAGCTGAAAAACACACAAGAGGGCATTAAAATTTCAGTAGAAATCCATTGATGTGTTTATGCAACAACTTACCAAAGCCAATATATTCCCAACGTAGTACTGAGCCGTCGAATACATTCCACAGCGAGTTTCTCTCAGAAATAGGGGAAATCCTTGAGGAAAAATATTCAATATCGAATACATCGGATGGTAGGTGTTTTCAGAAATCATCACAAACAATGCTCCTTGGACGGCCTGAACGCCCAGTTGTGATTTATCAGTAGTTCCTGCAAAGCACGCTCCAATAATAATGGCTATTGCCATTTTCTGTACAAATCGCAACATCTGAACAGCTGGATCTCGGAAAACTGCCGTTGTCGCTCGATGCCATACCCAATAGAATTTCTTCGGCCATAACGGTGGTAGGAATGTATCCAATTCCGAGTCGAATGGAAAGTCACCAGTTTGTGCCATGTGGAATTCCAAGTTGACCAACATGTCTCTTTGCTTAGCTGCTGAACTGACAGCAAAAAGATCACACAAATACTGTGCGGATCTCTGTGATGCTTGTTCATAGCCAGGATCTGTTGCTAGAACACCAATAAGAAAATCTGCTGGATTATAAGCTTCTGGGCAGTGATAACCATTTTCGGCGAAGAATGACAGAGCATTCTCCGGTGAACCAGTATATGCTACTCGACCATCAGCCAGCAGAAGAACATTATTGAACATATTAAAGAGCTGACTGGAAGGCTGATGGATTGTACAAAGGATTGTGGTTCCCTTTTTGGCCAAGTCATAAAGCGTTTGAACCAATTGTTGAGCACTAAATGAGTCCAAACCAGTTGTGGGCTCATCACAAAACAATATCAATGGATTGTTGAGAAGTTCCACAGCGAAGGCTAGTCTCTTGCGTTCCCCACCCGAAAGAACCTTATCATCATCTCCACCTCCAATTCTAGTATTGGCTCTTCCCAGCAAACCAGTTCTTTCTAGCAATTCGGCTATAACAATTCTTCGTTCTGATTTGCTGACACGCCGATCTAAACGAAGATGTGCCTGTTGTAAGAATTGAAGAAAATATTGAATTCTCAGAAAAACTAAATGTAGGAAGTTCTATCAGAGGGTATACCATAAAGTTTATGTGCTCTAAGACTGTTAGTTGGCCGATAAATAGGTCATCCTGATAGACATATCCACTGAGTCGATGCATGAAAGGTCCTATTCGTCGACCATTTATTAGAATGTCACCCTGGACTATTGTTCCGGCTATAACAAAAAATTGTTGATGGTAAAAAACTATTTTTTTACAATAGGTACATTAAATTTACCACTTTGACGATATGCCAAGGCTGACATAAGAGTTGTCTTTCCGGAACCACTATAAAAGATACAAAAAATAAGAATGTTGTTATTTGGCGATATAATTTCACGTTTCCGTCACCTCCATGGGGGGGGGGGGGGGGCTTACGGTGCCTAATAGAATAAAAACTACTAAACTAAGCTATGCGATCGTGAAACTTGTTTTTGCAGAATGCTTACCCATGGTCCACAGGTTGAAATAAAGAAGTATGACTCTACTAATTACCCCCGCAACGAAGAAGTGTTACCATTAAGGCACTCCCAACAGATTAGAAGGTATCACATGAATTCTTTCCATAGAATCAACGGTCGTGATGAACTGCTATTGGTGAACACCTTATGCGAGCTACTAACGACACATTCGGAACGCAGGTCGATAAGGAGCAGTTTTTTTCCGGCTTCCCACTCTTGGAGTTATCTAAGAGTCTGGTTTCCTAGGATGGGGGTTGTGCGTTGGAGCAACTTCCCTACCACGGAAAAAAAGCTTGTTCCCAAACAATAAGATGCCTCGAATATGGATGATCTCAATGTTGACGAAACAAGGACAACTAATTTCGAATCAGTACGTGAAATGTATTGTCTTAATAACAGCCATGTGCAGCTGAACAATAAGTGGAGAACCTGGATAGGCTAAGGGCTAACGTAACAGCTATACACAAGGTGCGATGGGATGGAGACACTGTTAAAATCGTATGATATCGACGTCAAGATTATTTCTTGGCGACTTCAACTCCAAATTTGGTAAGGAGTAGGTTTATAGGTTGATAGTTGCGAAGCACAAGATGGTTGACTTGCGTAAGGGCGAAATGTAACCAAGCACTCAATTCCCACACTTGGCATGCATGTGCTCAAAAAACCGTCAACCAAATTGATCATATCATGATTGACGCCTGACATGCTTCCAGTATCATTGATGTTCGAACGTTTTGGGAGCAAACGTTGACTCAGACCACTACTTGGTAGAGTCTGGAGTACTAATGCGGACATCTTTGACGCCCCAAAAAAATGTATGTGGTGAAACTCAAATCGCAATAAACCGCCACAACTCTTGTTGACCGTGTTTCTCTTAATCTCTTGGTCAGCCAGCCACCAGCAGTAAGCAGAGACTACAAGTGTCAACAAGCCATTAGCAGTGCCACCACTGATGTGGTGGCGGCTTGGCGACCACAACGAAACTCTTAGCTCAACGAAGAATGCAGGCTGGCACATGCAACTATGAACGAGACCTATCAGAAAATGCTGTAAAGCCGCTGAGAGAACAGCTCGAGAGCTCTACGGGCAAAAAAGGATAAAAGAGGAATGCCAACTTTTCAGGAAGAAAAAAAAAGAGAGTACGGGAGGTGGGCTGTCAAATCTATTGTGGATTGTACCGGCAGAGTGAATGTTCGAAAATTCTACCAAAGGGTAAGAAGATCTACACAAGGCCAGAACGGTAGCCTGCCAAAATGAAAGAGGAAATATGGAAGTAGTTACACAATCAGTGCTTAGCTGAGGATGTGGAAGGAATATATTTTTAACTCTCCTTATCGGTGAAGATTAAAGGGCCCACTTAAAAACAACTTGAAAATAAAAATTCGATTCTGATAATATTAGCAAGTTTTGAAACCAATATTTTGTACTCTACTAGCTCCACAAAGACATTTCTGGATACAAATTGTAGGAAATATAACTGGTTACGGTTATTACATTTCTTAGAGCTTGTTGCACTGATTATAGAACGGTTTGTACAAATTCTGTAGCACTCTCAAAATCAGGACTTTCCAAAACAATGCAAAAATCTAGAATTGGATGACTTTTTGACAAAGCTAGATTTTTTGCTGTTTATGAAGGTCCAAAAACCGTTTTTTGGCCCTACGCGTAGCTACGTCCAGATTTTGAAGATGTTGCGGAGTTTTTCGTTTTCAAATCAGTGCCAACATATACCTGAGTATATTTTGAGTATCACACTGTGTTTTTGGTCCTGTATCGAATGTATCGTACAGCGGGTTGTACACTTGTACAGCTACTTTGACCAAGTTGGGTTGGTCACGCGGAGCATAGGGACACCAACGGATGCACCAGCCCAACAAGTCATCACATCCAACCCCGATTTACGACACGTGACAAAGGAAGGCCTCATTTTAGGTGGCAGGGTCAAGTGGTAGAAGACCTCAACTAACTTTGTGAACGTAACTGGTGGCAACTAGCTATGTAGGTGCTAGGGAATAGACTGATTGAAGAGGTTTCTTGATTTAGGCCGAAATCCACCCTGTATTATTATAAGAGCCATTTAAAGAAAGTAAGTAAGCTGTTTAGGTTAATTTTTTTGTGCGGGGACGCGGACACTGAATTATTTTTTTTTATCATTGAATCTGTTTGAGCAGTTTCTCACAATCTAAAATTAACGTAAATAAATTGGGTGATTAATAAATAATTCAGCTTTTTGTGCCTCCTAAAAATTATTTTTTAGAATATGAGCTCCATTCGTTGACACTACATCTTAATCTCGAGTAGGAAAACATTCAATTTGTAATCATATTATCTCAGACATACATAATCGTCTATTTGTTTTAACTTGATCAAATACAAAATACATGGGTAAATGTCTCACTTATTTTCTAAACTCACTTTCAGCATCTCAAAAAAGTGAACATAATTTGATATCCAAAAATTTCAAAATGCGCCAGCACACATGTTTGTTTATCGTTGAATAAATAGAAGATATCTTAAAATCACACAGAATCACTGTCAGCTATAAGATACTATAAAATCTTAACTTGAAAATAATTGAATGGAACACATTCCTTATCACTATAGCGCACGTTTTATAACCTTGCTCACTAAGCCATGGTATTAGTAGGAAACTACAAAAATAGAATTTTGTATCTATCCGATGAGTGCATCCACTATCAAAGTATCTGTACAAACTGAACTAAAACCATGTGTGTGTGCTCATTACTGTAACTTTTTAACACTGGGGTAGATTGGGGGTAATATGATACATAGCACCCACCAACATAAATTATGCAAACAAATTCACTTTGCTCAGAAATTTGAAAAACAAACACATTTCGCAAAACTAGAAACATGACAAAAAAAGTAAAACTATGCGAAGGGCTTATATAGATATAGAATGCACCAAAGGCAAAAGAACAGATATCCCGGAGAATCTCACCTTGAACCCATGAGAGCCATTAAATTTCCTGGTTGAACAGCTCCGGTAGAATTATTGATAATCCTTTTCATCTTGCTTAAGCCCGAACCACCCGAGGTTGTGTAAACGCACAAGTCACGCCAAACGAGCGTTGCCCCCTGTTCGGCAGGGGACCATTTACTGTAGCTCCTCAAAGGAAGACTACGTTCCGAACTGTTGCGGGTGGAAATTTTTGAATCGCTGGACGTTTTATTTCCCAGATTGGTCTCAACATTTTGCATTTCCATTTCACACAGACCATCCTCCGACCCCGTTAACTTTTCGGTAGACATTTTCAATTTATTTCAATTTTGTTGTTGCCGTTTCTAATGGCTGATTATGTTTTTTTTTTGTTTTTTTTTTGTTTCGTTTAAAATATAATTAGATGACATCTGCATGCAAACGCGGTTAAATTATTACTGAGAAAAGCTAGTAGAGAAGCAGTTGGTTGCGGTGGTGCTTCTTTTATGTATATAGAAACTTTCCTCTTTACATTTTATCTATAGAAGACTAGAAATAATTTGTACCTACCTGAGTTTGAGATAGTGAATTTCACTAGCATCTATATAATATATGGTTAGTTAGCATGATCTGAGGTTATCTGAATGTAAATATTTTATTTAACAAAAAAAAAAAAAAAATATTTTTTGGAATTATAGGTACCTTTTAATATTTTTCAAAAATACATTAAGTTCAAAATTAAAACTTGCAATACATTTTTATTATCAAAATAATAAGAGCTATGTATTTCTAAGCAAAACGTCATGAAGGGTTTCCGGTTTCTAATAAAAGTTAGACACTCAAATATCACATATTGGATTGAGATATTTGCCTGGTGTTTGAAATGCATTTCTCATGTGGGCAAAGTCTTGATAATGGAATACTAAACTATACATGATACCACGCCCCACATCCAGTTGATAAGGCTAGAAGTGGATCAGCAATTCTGATAAAAAAAGAGCATAAGACACTATGAAGAAGCTAAGTTTACAAACGAAAATATGCAATTAACAACAATTAGTATCAGTAAAAAAACGAAAGAGTTTTAGATAGTATCAATATAAGAAGACTATACAGAACTATTAGATCTACTAGGACATCATTTCCTTGTTGGTGGAGACTTCAATCGCAAGCACACTCATTGGGGATCGAAACTTATAACAACAAAAGCTAGAAGACTGTACCGGTAAGAATCCCACACTACTTGGTGCCCATTGCTGCCAAGTGTCTTTTGAAGATTTCCACCTTCCGCCAAAAAAAAAAATAAATTATCGTTCAATTAATTAGTGTTGCATTTCAACGATGACCATTCTAGAACAACACAACGGAATTTCATGTTTATGGTTTTAAAATATTACTATTATAACAACAAAATAAGTGTTACGTTTCTGTTTACATAGCTATGAAAATAAGCTAGTATCAACGCTAACAAGAATTCGTCGTTCAATTAGAAATTAAGATGAATTTTCTCCATATATGGGTTTTCTGAAATACGAAAATATCAAAAATACGCAACAGATTTCTTATTGAATGGTTTGAAAATGTTTATATTGAAAACAAAAAGTAATTTTGTATACAAACAACATAACAACTAACCTAAGTGGGTTAGGTAACTGTTGTTTAAAAGGGCACGAAATTTAAGAGAGAATGATATAAACGGGAATCAAATGTATTGTTCCCCACTGCTCCTTGTTCGTGCTGGTGGCGGCGCCGATCAACATAGTCGCTTTTATTATGTAAGCTTAACAATTAACACAAGGACGGAATATCAGCAGAAACGCATTTCTTTTGGCAGCACGGAGAAAAAAAAGCGGCATATTAATATGGAAATTAAAAAGTTCATTAGAAATAAATTTTCAAAGTTCAAATATGACCGTGGATACTAACAAATACATGGTGGATTAAGCTTTTGCTAAGCAAAGCACACATACTTCCGCGTGGTATGTACCTACTTTTTTTTCATATTCAGGAGCACAGCATTTTTGCAAGAAGAAATCTACCAGAATTGTCTTTAAAACAAAATCTAAAATAGGAAACCTTCATAATATTGTACAACATTTATTTACCGAAATGTTATGTTGATGGTGAAATTCTTCTACCTAGATTAGACTAAGCATGAATCACACCAAAGAAACATAGGGCACTAGTGTACAGCAAAATAAAAGTTGGAGCAAAGTTATATTTTTACAGGGGGGATAGAGCGGGGGGGCTTAAGAAATGTACTCACAGTAACCCCATCATCTAATGCATATACATTTGTATATTCCAGCATAACTCCTCATCATGGCTTGTGAGTAACAGAAAAAACAAACTATAAAATAAACAATATCGAATTACATCTACAGAGTATAGTCATGCTGTAGGAACTGCAACCAACGTATAGGGAAGCCCTTTAAGGGTGTTCAATGAGTAGTTGCAAATGAACATATATCCACGTACCTATTGCAAAGATAAAATTAATAAAAAATTACATTTTTCTAGAGTTGATATAAAGATTTACTGGAATATTTGATTGGATAGTGGTGGTGGGAATTTCTTAGTTTTTAGCTCTATGATAATAGCTTGTTTGGATTGGTGAAGGAATAAGTAACTTTTAAATGTCAATCTTGAAGATAAGAATTTGAAAACAAAAAAAAAATATTTCAGAAGTAAATTTGATAGCAGAAATTTTGACAGGGTGTTTATAAACAAACAAAATATTGTTATTTTATTGCATAACAAAATCAAAATTCAGCTGCGATTTTCATCAAATATGGTAGTTAAGTGTTTTTGGTAATTTTCTATAGAGGGTAAATTGTAATTTTTTAGGACCAAAATTAACGGTAGGTACCTGCCATGTGACAAAAATGATAAAAACTTTTTATTTTTCTGAAAAACGACCTCTAATGATTTTGTATACAAATTTGTATGTCTAGGTAGGTAGTTGCTACAATCATTATGCGTACATAGGTCGTACTTTTAGAATAGAAATATATTTTTCCATAGGTTAATCTCCGTTTTCCTATTTTATCTTATTATCGAATTAACGGATTTCGATGACAAATTTTACACAATTTTCAAATTACCTATTTCATATCGTATCAATCGATTCGAATCGATCGTATTGATTTCATATTGTACATTAAATTTTATATGTATATTAAATTGTAAGAATAAATAAATGGAGTTTAATGAACCACCCTGCACTGCACTGCATGTGAAATCAATCGAACTAAATTGTATATATTTTTGTGGTTTATTTAAGTCACTTTAGTTCAAATGCGGTAAGTTTATACGAGTAATGTGGTGTGTAAATTGATACAGGAATAAAGTGTCTTTTATTTATTATTGTTTGTAATTTATTTTAATATTTACATTTAATGACCTTTTCTTTAATCAGTGGTAAGGAAGCACTGATTTTACTATTTACAATTAAATTATATGAATTAAAACGAGATGCAAAGGCAAAACTAAGCATAATGACAGAAAGGGATCATCATTATTAATAGAAATATATCAATTCGTCCTTCGATATGACTTACAGTCATAAAGTATTTGTTTTAGCGAATCTTTTTTCTCACACACATGCTGGCATTTGTGCAGCTAGATCTCGGTTGACTCTTTCTTCTGTCCATAAAATCCACAAAAGAAAAAATATTCTTGCCGATAAAGAAAATGAGTAAATGAGAAAGAATGCAATTTTTGTTGCTATTTATAAAGTAGGTGTGATTTTTCAATAACAAAAAAAAACACCCTTTTAACCAGGATAGATATGCGGTCTTTTTTAATCTTGGTTCAAATGAACCTGGGATTAATTTAAGTAAAATTTATGAATCTAACAATATTTTTACAGGGTGTTTTGGCATTTGTTGCACAAAGTTCTTTACCACTAAAAAAAACATCCTTTCATTATAATATTATAAATAAATATTTTATTTTTTACGTAATTAACACGTTCTAATATGTTAGTTTGCTTAATGTTATGGGTAACATTTAGAATCTCTTAACACTAATTTCACTAACCAGTACTCCGCGAATTAATCCACTGTATTTAGCTCTTTTTAAAGTGTTTGTTAGTGGAAGTTTGCTTATTTCGCGACTTTTCAAGATTTTTTTCGGCGACTTTTCTTCGAGTGCCAAGAACTTTTGTCATGAGGTCCCTTGCTATGCGGTATTCAACGATCTTTTATTATTAATCCGCTCTGTTTTCCACAGAATTTCATGCATTTTACCACGGTAGTTCTCATATTTGTGCGTGACTTTTTACACTCTCTTCCGCAACTCCACGCTTTTCTCTGTGGCTTTGTTAATTTTTTTCCTCAGTATTTTACGTTTTTTTCTGCCGTAGCAAGCGTTTATTTCATGACATCCCGTGCGATATTTCGCCATCATTCAGGTGGTGCTTAGAAGTTCTTTCACTACTTCACCAACATTTAAAAATTTCCGCGGCTTTTCACACATTTAACCGCGACCTTACACGTTTAATTTCTTCTATTCTTTTTTTTTCCGCTAGTACTCCTAGCTTTTTTCCTTGGTATTTCGCGTTTTTTACCGCGGTAGTCCACGGTATTTGACATATTTTTCGGCGACTTTTCACAATTTTTCCACATCCTTCTCTTCGCCTTTCTTTGTTTTTTTCTGTATCAAACGCTTTCCCGCGGTAGTAACATTTTTTTTTTCATTACCTTCCATGCGGTATTTCACAATCTTTACTGGTAGTCTTTTAAATCGAATTCAAATGAAATTATAATAATAATAATTTTAATTTCTTTTTGTGCTTCTCGAGAGCTCGATTTTCGGAAATATTAAAAGTTTTATAAAAAATCAAAGATCATTAAAATCGGTCCAGTAGCTCTTGAGTTGTAAATGGTGTAAGTAATCCGACTTTGTTTTATATGCTAAGAAGATTTTAAAAAACTGTATCTTGGAAACTGCTGAATTTACTGAATTTACAGAAATATTATTACTTATCAATAAAAGTAGAGACAAATTGACAAAATTGTGGTTGGGTATACAAAATTGCTAGAAGGTATTTATGTAAAAGTTGAAAATGCATATAAAAATAATAATAATATAAAATCGGTACAATTTGAGGGGTTCTAGTCAAAATTCTTTTGCAACTTTCAAAACTCTGCTTTTCAAAATTCTGTTTTTCAAAAGTATAATAAATAAAAGATTCAATTTTTTTTAACAATTTTTCGAAAATGGGTTGGTGTTTTTTTTTATGTGAAATATGGATTTAAAATTTCCATTAATATATTCTTGAGAATGGCATACGATTTTTTTTAAACAAGCTTTGAGAATTTTCATGCATACAAACATAGAATACAAAAAAAAAATGTTTTAATAAATACGGCTCTATCGGTTTTCAGTATTTTTTGTTTTTTAATGTGTTTTTCTAAAGACTGGTATTACACAGCGCATGTTTAGTTACACATGAATGAAGTGCAAAAGAGAAAGGAAATAAAACATTCATACAATTTTTTTCTCTTTTGCACTTCATACATGCGCTAAACATGAGGGCCGTGTACTACCCGTCAAACGAATTCAAATGGCATACTTTATGCATACAAGTAGTAGCTCAAAACAATTTAAGAAGTTACTTTATATATTTTAGTTACGAATTTTATGCTTTCTAAACTTTTCTATTTTATATTATTTTTTAGTTTGTTACTTTTTTTAAACCTCATACATGAGACTTTAACAGCCACAGCAACTTTGACCCTAAGAGCAAGTACGTGCGGTCGGTCGTTCATTATATTAATATTACCTTTATTCCAAGTTTAAACAAAGCTCTCTAACTGGAGTGTTGAAGTACATCTTTGAATTATAATACAAAAAAATCAATCATTCGCATTTAATGGAATTGAAATGTCTTTTGTCTACAAACAACGCTTATCATCGAGGAATAACCATTCAATCATATTAATTGTGATAAAATGCTTTAATATTCTTAAGTAGGTACTTGAGAAGTTTTTAATCTATACTAAGCTTTTATTACCAACGGTAGCACGTTTAATCATCTTTAATTGACAACATTTTTGTAGTTATCTAATAACAGCCATTTAATAGTTTTTTTTTAATAATGATTCAACAAACAAAAAACTGGAGATAAACTGAGTTTATTCGTTTGATTATGAATACTAAAATTAATTCTAACCCATGAAACTCTTCAATGAAATGGTTGAAAAATATATTTTCTAAATATTTTTCACACTGTAGCTTGGAGTGAGAACAATCTCTTCGCAACACACGTTTCAAGTAGTTGATGAGGTTTCAAAGGTTTTTATTTCTTCCAAAACAAGAAAAGCACATGCAGTTACTAGTTTCTACTCCTATCTCCTGAAATATCTGAAATTCAGAGAAAACAGTTTCGAATCAATGTGAAAGAAGACAACACTTCCAATATTTCATATGTCAAGTCTAGTCAGCAGCAAGCTATGGCTAGCTTCTTCACTTCCAAAAACTGCCCAAAGTGTGTTTCATCACTATCTGTTTGTTTTTGTTTTGTTTCACTTGATAAAACTCCGATTTGTAGGTACTACCAAGAAATAAAAGTTCAGAAAGTCAAAAATTAAAATGATAAAAAGCACCGGGGAGGTCGACCAATTTTCTGATCACTATTTGTACTTTTTCTGAAATAAGTTGAGATCAAAACTCTACAAAATCTCAGCAAGTAAATTTTGTTCTTTCTTCTATTTCAAAGTAAAAATGTCATCACAAACCAATAAATTGATTACTTATACAAATTTATTGAAATGATAACTTAATCATTTCTATACAAAATTATTATTATCAGAAGCAGAACCTCAGTTGTTGTGGAATCGTAGCGCCGGCCGGTCGTAACTTAAGACACTAATGTTATACTTGAATGAAAATACACACATCAACGAGTAGCTGCATAACTTGATTTACGAGGCATTGACTCCGAGCGACACGACACATGAGATGCCCTACATTTTGTTTAAATTCAAGTAAGAGATGTCGACAAATTTTAATTTTACCTTGAAAAAAAAAAAAATATTCCAAATGGACTTTAATTGGTCAACATTTTTGTTCAAATGTTTTGCAAGCAAAAAAAAAAAATGCAAAATGTGTTTTGTGTTGTTTCCTTCAATTGAAATTGATTAATTGATTTATGTTGTGACAGTAAACATGTGATCGTTATATTCAAATTGGTGCTTTTAAATATTGCAATTTTATCAGTCAAAAAGTGCAGCTCGTAAATAGTATCTATATTTTATATTTAATAGAAAAATAAAAGATTACTTTTAGAATTCTTATGTTGTGCGCTAGAAATGATAAGAATTTAATAACAATTAAATTGGATTGGATTATCATTGTGTTTACTATAAATTCAATGACGATTTTTAGGCATTAAGTGATAAGAAATGATTTTAAATCAAAACAATTTTGTTGTTAATCTTGTGTGTTCTTTTTATTTGCCGAATAAATAAATAAAATAGTTAATTTTAGAGTGTAAAAAACACCTGTTACTGTGCAAGAAATAATCAACATTTGTTGTTCTTGATAGTGATTCGGAAATCATTTGGATTTTAGCATCGAGTTCAGTTAAAGTTGAAAAGTAATATGTTCTTTTCCTTACCATTGTTTGGAGATCTTCATTAATCAAATGAAGTGTGTTGAAATAAACAAACCTATCGAAATATATATTTTCGAGAAATTTGACGTTATCGATATTGTAATTCTTTAACGCTTTAACAATGCTATTGTTGTCGTTGTACATATAAGTTTTAATGATTTAAAGTCATCTGACAGTCGAGGAATTTGTTAGGTGCTCTAGTCTGCTGGTAAAAAGATCATAACACAAATTCGAAGGGATATATCCATGCGAAATTATTTTCTTTAACTTCTTATGTTTATTCAAACGAATCAATGGATTTTGATGAAATGTTTTACATAAAATTTCATTAGTTCCATAGAGTGTAGTATTAAGATAGATGGTGGGCTGACGCGATAAGTTTTGATTGATTCAATATAATTGGAATGAGCAAAAGCCAATACTTCAGGATAAGCTAAACTTACGATTAGTTTGAATTGCAGTCATTTTGAATAAGACTTGTAGTTATCATACAAAAACCTATCAAAAATATCACATTTGTGTGGGGAGTCCACAAATTTGGATTTTTTTTAAGTGTTTCAGGGCCGTCTTAGGTCATATGGGGGCTTCCGGGCCTCACAAAGTTATGGCCCCTTTTGAAAAATACATTTTTTGTATAAAGAACTTTTATTTTTCCCAGATTGCAGATGTTTTATAATCTTGGTTCTAGGTTGTCATATTTTAGTGGCTGTTACTTACATTAATGGACTTCTAAGACCTTTAGAGAGTAACTTCTATGACAATTAATATGTTAACCTTTGTAAAATAAAAACTAAAATTAACTAAATTAATTTTTTTTATAACGTTTTGATTTTACTCAAGCCTTTTGGGGGGGGGGGGAGTCCATTAATATGGGGGCCTGGGCCCAGGTGCCTTGTCTATTGATAAAATTTTATAAAATTTTGGTAAAAATCAATATTTCACACATTTTTGTAAAAAAAAATATTGCAACCAACGGTATACGGCAAAGTTTGGGATTGCCAATGTAATTTTTTTTTTTTTTTTTTTTTTAAATCTGTCTCTTTCATCATGAGTTGTCATAAAATGCGCAAAAACATGTTTTTGAGACATTTTCTTGTGCGTGCGCCACACAGATGGATGAAATGGGAATCAAGCGTTTTCAAAATGAATATCTTATTAAAATTTTAATAAGATTTTCGTATATTTTTGCATTTGCCACTTAAACCAAAATTAGCTCTGTTATTTTGTATAGTAAGCTGGCCTAGAGGGTAAGATGTACGTCTAATACGCTCAAAACTCAGGTTCAATCCCACGCATGATCACGTTTTTTTTCTTTCATTGCTTAATAAGGTTTTCCTACCACAAATTATAAATTTATCTTTTTGGATTAAGAACCATAGGGAATTTTTTTAGTTTTTGTTCTATTTAATGTGTAGACGAGTGGGTCGTACAGTTGGCCATGGATTTATGGTTGAATTTTGAGAGGCATTATTGACCAACCTTAAAATTGTGAGCAGACCAGATTTTGTGAGGTTGCAGGGTTTTGGCAGGCTTTTCAAAATAATTGCTGTTAAAAAAAATTGATTAAATTAAATGATGTGAATTATAAACAACCAGTGAAAAATATAACAAATGTCCATACACTTTTAATCAACAAAACAAACAATATTTCCACACAAAATTTCAAAAAAATACAGTGATCAGTTTTCGAATAATTGATTTTTCAAAAAAAAAATTAAAGATTTTCTTAAAAATAAAAAAATTATTTTTTTTGAAATTTTTTATATCAAATAATTTTAAAATTGTTAAGGAGCTTCCGTATGAAAAAAAAATCCTCAAAATTGGCTCAGTCGTTTATTGGAGGAACCGTTAGTAGGATTTTTTCATTCCAAAAGTCATACCCTACTAACAAAAGCAGTCACACAAATTTTAATCAAAGTCGTTAGAGCCGTTTTTGAAAAAAGCTAACTTTTCCTTAATGGTTATATGGCAGGTACCGTTAGTTTTAGTCTTAAAAAAAATTCAATTTCCCTTCTAGGGAATCACAAAAGAGCCTTAACCACTAAGTTTCAAGAAAATCGGTTGAGCGGTTTAGGTTGTAGCTCGAGGTATACACAGACAGACAATCAGACAGACAGACAGACAATTAGACAGACAGACAGACGGACAAACAGATTTGCGAGAGACCCACTTTGTTCGCATACTCTATCATCGTAATGACATGTCTGATTGTTATCTAGAGTTCGATTTTTTTTACGAAATCTTAAATTGCCCTATCGTCCTATATCGCAAGTAAAAAGTGGAAAGTCGGTAAAATATAAATTCGCTGTTTAAAAGGCCAAAAGCTTCCTTTTTACACTACCTAGTGATTTTGTTATAGTAGCCTTTTCTTACCCAACTGTTCTGCACACTTCCAACAATGTCAAATGTTTTAAGAAGCTCTCTTAAGCTGTACTTAAGTTATTACAATTATTGAATGTCACTTTAAGAACAACGGAAATGCCAGCTACAGCACAGAACCTAGATTACATATTTTTCATTACAAAATTACTAATCAAAACAATGTTTTCTACCTATTAACTATTTAATTGAGCATTAAAGATAATCATGAATTCAAAATATTCTCTTTCGTTTTCCCTTTTCAGACAATCTCTAACAAACGACTGAGCTGAGCAAATCCATCAGGTGCATTTTGGTTGTGTTGTCGACAACAGTTTAGTTACTGTATATAGTTGGTGCGGCGAAAGTGTGGTGATAAGTCGATCGGTTAGTGCGCTGCCCACTGTCTGTAAATAAACAGAAGTAATTCCATAAACAAAAAGAAACTGTTTCATCAGTTTTATTCACAATGGACAAAGAGGTAATGTTGACACTTTTCTCAAAAAATATATTCAAAATTGATAAGAATTGTTTTTGTTAAGAAAATATTGTATTGTTTCGCTCTTCATCGATTTCACAAGAAAATATTGTATAACAGACAGCATCGTTTGGCGCGCGTTGTTCTCGTGTGTGTTTGTAAAATGTGTATAACAAAAATGTAAAATTTTGTTTAATGCGCAAGTCGTCATACGAAAAGCACGTGGCTTCAATTTCTCTTTATTCTATTTTTAATCTAACAAAACGTCTATCAGCTTCAGCCAGCAGTTGTGCTCGTCGTGATACTCCTTACTCTTTTTGTTTGCATTTTTTTTGTTTTTCTCTTTAAGAAATAAAATTCGCAAAGCATTGAGACTCGCATGTATGTTTTGTAAACAAATCGAATATAAATTGTTTATTTTGTATTACGGTCTTACGAGTAGTTTTACTTTTTACTTTATTAATTTTGTCAATTTAACTGAGAAAGATTGAAATCAAATCAACTGACTAAACAAGGTCACGTTATGAATTAAAATACAATTATGATCGTACGATGTAATAGGAAAAGAGAAATTGGGATTTTATTTTTATATTGTAGATTTTTATTGACAAACAAATTATACACCATTACATAAATAATAAAAAAAATTTGAACATTTATTGCGGATATTTTTTAAGCATCTACAAATGGTGTTTATGAGTATTGTTCGAACAAAAAATGTTCGATTGAAGAAAGGAAGAATTAAAAAACCTGAATAAAAGTCCAGATCCAGTTCAAAATTTAGAACGCTTAAATGTTTATTCCATAAAATTCAAAACATTAATGAGATTAAAACACAAATTAGAAGTATTAGAGCCGTTTGCTGAAACGAAACTTAAGCATTTGTGTTCAACATAAAGTGTTATGTGACAGTTTACGCAGAGGAAAAAGTAGCCCATGAGCGCTTATGTTCAACATAATTTTTTTCAGTATCGTATCAGTAAACAGCCCTTAAATATTTATACAATCAACGACAATTGAAAATACGCAATAGGAAACAGATTCTATAAACACAGTACAGTTTAGAACAAGTTATCTTATAAATTAAATATTTCTGTAGAGCTTGAGAAGACTTACAAAGTTTATATACTTTTTTGAATGTTTACTTACGTAGTTTTTTTTTTTACTTAAAAACCAATGAGTAACGGGGAAAATCTGAAACAAAAATTAGTTTTAGACAAATACGTTGTTAACACAATGTGTGAAATAAATAGATTATAAATTTTTTGAATGAGTTACGGAAAAACAAGTTTTCTTTAAGTTTTTTTAGCAATTCTAAAGGTTTAATATTTTTAGCTTTTTTATTTTTTCACATTAAAAAAATACATTTTTGTACAGACAGGAAAATTAAAAAAAACAAGGGAATTCATATTGTCTTAAAATCTGTAACTATAGTCTTAGTCTCTCGAGAAACGCCGTGAAGTTACTGATGTTATTTTTGCTTACCAAATTTTATTTGGTGTAACAGAATCGGTCTCCCTTCTTGAGGCAATAGGTATTTAAATTCTATCAAGCTTCACACAGAAATAATTATGGCAGATATAAACTAGTTACAAGAATGTAAATAGATCGGTCGTATTTTGCAATTTTTTCGTAGATTTTATGCTTTTATTTGTGACCTCACACAATTTTTTCTATGAGCGAAGAGAGGTTTTTCTTCCTGTATTTTAAACTTTTTCCCGTTGTACTTAGCGTTTTTTATTACCTCCCTTACCATTCTTCGCTGTATTGCTTGGTCTTTCACCAGTGTTTCGCAGTAGTATGAGCTGTTTCGCATATTTTTCCCCGAAAAAGTGTTGCACACATTTTTCCTTGGTGTTCCGTGGTTTTTACTGCGGTAGTCCTCACTATTTCGCATATTTTTATGCGACTTTTCACATTTTTTCCGAGGCTTTTAGATTGTTTCCGCGCTTTTCTCAACTTTCATTGTTTTTCCGCGGTATTTTATGCTCAGCAGTAGTAAAGCGCTTCCCTTGCGGTTTTTCGGGATCTCCAACTCTCATTGAAATCGGGTGCATATAAAATAATCGTCGTGCACTTCTTAACAGCTAGCTAATGGTATGGAATGAAAGGATAAACCCATCTACTGGCATCACCCTAGCCAGCAATTCGTATTCTATTTCTGTCATGTATCCAGAGATGTCTAAGGAGTTATTTTTAGTGTGATTTTCTTCTTTTTTTCAATGCATGAGAAAACTTATTTAGGCCATGATTTTCAAAAGTCTTAAAAGTTCTTCTGCTTTTCAGAAGGGTGACGAATGCAACAAACCTGAGATCATTAAAATCGGTCCAGCAGTTCTTGAGTTATAAATGGTGTTACTAACCCGACTTTGTTTGGTTTTAGAAGAAGATATATTTTTTCTTTTTACTTTTTGATTTTTGAATTTTTTGAATTTTTGACAATAATATATTGGCCAATTGTTATATGTTACATTGCAACAGAGATGAAAAAATGTTTTTAATGAATTCAAAAATAATATACCGAAAGCAAAATTTAACTAACTTACAGGTTTGGTCGATAAAATTTAAATTCAGTATCTAATCGTTCCCCACAACTACTTTGACCTTAAGATCAAGTACGTGCGACTTAGCCTTGCATTTATTAATTGAATTACACTTCATCGATGTTGATTTATTTCTATGCTATTTAATAAATAGTTCATTATGAGAAACTTTGTTGTTCGTTCCAACTGAGTGTCCCGTGACACTCATCCTTTTTTTGTATTTTTATTTGTCCCATTCTACATTATTAAATACAAAACTGTCAAATGCTGCAACTCGTTTATGTCTTAAATTCCCCTTGAGCCAATAGTTATTATTACTTTAATATATATCCGCCCTAATACAAAGCATTCTATACCATTTTCTTCAGTTTACATTATTTAAAACGTGCCATGGTTCGGTATAACACCAAAACAAGTTTGTACCCCAACTCTTTCGTTTAGATCGAATAATTTCTTTATATTTAATTTAATTTGTTTCCTGCCTTATTTGACGACACATAATTATTATTTCAAATTATTTTGCATTTTTCAAGGCCGATCACACTCAAGAAAACTGTTTTCAACGATGCAAGCGCAATTTCCTGTCACCATGGTACCGCGACATCTCCGTCGAACCAACAATGTTCCTCTACATGTTTGCCTTTCTATTCACATCCGTGGTAGAACAGGATTTTTTTGTTCGAAAATCATGTTTAGTTAATAACAATTATAGTTTAGAAATTTGCAATAATTTAGATAAATTTCCCGAAATCAAAAAAGAAGTACAAGTAAGTTCTTCATTTTATTAGAATTTTCTTGTCACTTACCAATGAATTTTTTTTTAGATAACCACATCGAAATTTCATCAATGGGAGAATATCTCAGCGCATATATTCCCAATAGTATTAGCATTATTTTTAGGATCATGGTCAGATAGGAGAGGTCGAAAATTCCCATTGCTAATGGGTTTGTGTGGAAAGTTTATTTACTCGATAATGATGGTGGTGAATGCTAAACAGAGTAAGCTGTTTTTACTGAAAGATTTTAAGAATTTTTTGTGTTTATTCAATTTTTTGCTTTTAAGAATCCTGGCCCGTGGAGTATGTGATCTTCACAGCTACTCTTCCATGTGCGATTACAGGAGCGGATGTTGCGATCTTTGCTTCCTGCTTCGCATACATTTCAGATGTTTCGTCGCTGCGTAATAGAACGATGCGGGTAACAATTTTGGATATCTGCTACTTGAGCGCCATGCCAACTGGAGTGGCTTTTGGTAATATCATCACTACTCTCCCTTTGACAAGATCACATTTTAGGTTATATTTATTTAACTTTTTTAAGGTTCCTACATGTTCAACAATGTCTTGAATAAGTCTCATGCATCAATGTTTGCCATTAATGCGTCTATTATGTTGATTGGTATTATTTACAGCATTATCTTCCTCAAGGTAAACAAGATCACTTCTAAAACTTACTTTATTTAAAATAGTTTTTAAAATTCTTTCACAGTGGCAAACAACACCAAAGCAAAGATCATTACGTGAACTCAGTTGCTGTGGATTCTTTCCGGACTTCTTTGACTTTCAGCACTTGCAGGACTCATTTGGAGTGCTGACAAAGAAGCGTCCAGGCAATCGTCGATCGTTCCTCATCATTTTACTGATCTCAATGGCTTTATATACATTCCAAAGAGATGAAAAGCCCTATTTGTATCTCTATGCACAATTAAAATTCCAATGGGACGTGAAGATTTACAGTAACTTTAAGACTTTCCAATCATCGGCTTATGTGATTGCAGCACTCATAGCAATTCCATTGATGAACAAGATCCTTGGATGGAGAGATACTGTAAGTCGATGTTAAAAACTTTTCACCAAAACGATGATCTTTGATGTTTATTTTTCTTAGTCCATCATTTTCATTGGAGTTTGTGCTCATGTTGTAGCCCGATTTTTCTACTACTTTGCCGACACTCCGACATTTTTCTACACTGGTGCTGTTGTCTGCTGTTTGGGCCCGATCGTTGGACCAATGATCAGATCGATCACTTCTAAAATCGTTCCACAATCGGAGAGAGGAAAAGTATTTGCATTGTTGTCGGTTTGTGATAATGCTGTCCCCTTTGTCAGTGGGATTTGTTATTCACAAATCTATCGAGCAACGATCGGTGAAAGATCAGCAGTATTTTTGCTTACAATAGCTACACAAATTGCAGTGTTTTTCTTAATTTTGTAAGTAAAGTTTTAGTTCATGTTTTTTTTTTTTGTTATATAATCAATAAATCAATATTTTATTGCAGAGGTATTCATTTGAAAGTTGGTGGCAATGAGCTTGCTCTTGGTGAAGGTGACAAAGAAAATGGTCTTATTCCTGAAACTATCAAATCTGCGGAAATTGTAGAAGCACAAACCAACAAGGACTCGAATAGTAGGGAAGGCAATAATATCAGTTAACAATAGTTTGTAAAACTGTTGAATTAAATTTTACTATTAGTGTCAAAAAGTACAATGATGTTTTATAAAATAAAAAAACAAGTATTTTTAATATGAAATTGGTTTTACTATTCATTTTATTTGCTGAATGGATTTGTTTTTAGATGGATGCAGAGATCCAAAGAGATGGGTTTGAATTTTCAAATGATTGAAACTGAAAGCTCCTGAAAATGATTTTCAAAAAACAACGTGTGTCGTACAAAAAAAACTCAACAGGAAATAGAGCATACTTTTTGGATTAACAATACAATAAAAACTTGTTGCAGATTTTCAGGAGATAAAAAATATAGTAAGTATTGAATTTGATGAATATTTTAGGGAGTTCCCATAAAGATCGCAGTGGAGCTGCCAACAATTGGGTAGTTTTTTTTTAAATGTTATTATTTTTTTTATTTAAAAAATTAACATTTGTTAGGATTTTAGGACAAAATAATTTCTAGCACTTCTTGTCAACTTCTGGTAACAAAGGTAGATTTATTGCTAGCAGAGCTGTCAAAGACTGCAATCAAAGCTGTCAAAAACTGCAAGTAAAGCAGTTAATTCAGTTGCAGTTAATTGACTTTAATTATGACTACAAGTTAGTACTGTTGCTAAATACTTTAACTGAAAATAAGCAGTTAGCAGAACTAAAATACTGACTGTACAGTTAGTGAAAGCAGTTTATTGACTTAAAGTTAAGTATTTAGAACCGATCATTCTAGTCTTCAAGTGAGTTGAAACTTTTTTGTACTTTTCCTTTTTTTGTATTCTTTTAACTAAAAGCTACTTTCTGGGCTCTATGTATATATTCCTGGAAGAAATTGGCATTGAAGTGTTACCTTACTATAATTATAAACTTAACAGTACAAAAACTTTCTACTGAGTAGAAGACTTAAACCAGTCAAAAAGTACTGCAGTTAATTAACTTTTAGTCGATTTACTGCATTCATTAACTATTCAGTCAGTATTTCAGTACTGACTGCTGACTGCAGTTTTACAGTCAAAGTACTTTTGTAAGTTAAAAGACTTAAGAAATTTAATCTTTTTAGTCAATTAACTGCAGTACCAAGAAGAATGAAGTTTTTATAACTCTGATTGCTAGATTAGCAGATATTGAGAATAACAAAAGTCTTTCCTTGGTTATTTATATAATTACTTCCCCATGCGTTTGCTAAGTATACAATCAGGAGTCTGATACATTGCCATTCAGCTTAGCAATCATCCTCTTTTGGGTTTCGCCAGGAAGAGGGACAGCGACAGGGTTGTCATTTCCGAAATATGCCAAGACTATGTTTCTTTTTGTGGGTATGCTGGTGGCGGCGGCGATTATATTTTGATCGTTGAAATCAGGGAGTAAGTAAACAAAAGTGGGTGTAGGTACATTAGAACAAGTTTTAACGAATCAATGGGTTTATCCTTGCAAAAAAGACGCCCTTTCATGGAGTCTTCAGTTTCCTTATTGGAAAGACTGTTGATAATTTTAAGAGCATCCGTATCAGTGGGAATCTAATTGGTGTTAGGAGCATTAATTTACATTGCTAAATCGATGTCAATAGAAAGATCTTTGACTTTAAATTGATGAGGACCCCTTGTCGTAATGGTAAGTGTGATGGACTTACTTACTTACGCTGAAAAACTTTGTTCGATTCCCAGCCATGCCACTTTGATTTTTATTTCTGCAGAACTGCTTCTTGCGATTAATAGACAAAAGCTTAAAAAGAACCACTTTTCAAGAAAAAAAGCATCTCAGGTAGCTGCTCAAATCCGACAGGCAAACTGCACGCATACTGGAAATGAATCACTAGGCGTTGGTGAGCTTTTCGTGCCACAATATTTATTTATTTAATATTTGTCGGTTTTTTTTTCAGAGTAATAGAAGAGAAATCATACCAAATTACACCTTTGGTTGCTTGCAGAGGAGCTAACTACACCTTATTCACTTCAATGATTGTAGACCTTGTAGACCTTGAGGACTCGCTTGTAACCATTCTCCAGCGCCATCACTTTGATGGCACCTAGCTTGTTAACAGTTCCACACTCTTCAAACACTTTGTTGTCAATAGTCTCTCTAGATTGCTTGGAGTAAACAAAATTGCTTGCTTTCCCACCACAGCAATTTCAAACTCGAGGTGGAGTAAGAGGCGAGAAACAAAATGGCTGCAACTTCTGAATTTTATAATTGTATTTGTTTATCCTAAAACAAATTTTTTTTCTTCGCCAAAGAACTGATTTTTTAAACCTGACTAGTGACTATTATGTAATTAACAAACATTTTTAAAAGTTATCTCAAAAACCAGTAATAAATTTAAATAAATTTAGGCTAACAATATTTCGTTTTCGAAAGAAAGGTTCATATTTCAAATTTTGGCAGCCAACCTTTTTTTAATAACACTTGTCATCAAAAAAAAAAGACAAAAAAGCTTTTCACCCTCAGTGCCGTTATATTTTTCGGATATATCTTGGCCCCTAGAACTCGAAAATCACATCGAAAAAATTATTCGTGGATAGGTTTTTGAGATATATTTTTTTTTATAGTTTTTTATCTTTAGCATCGAAAGTATTCAGTCCATATCTTCAATAATAAAATTAACGGATCTTAACCAAAGACTCAACATCTGAATACTGACATTTTGAAGAAAAACTATTTTAAAAGACTAAAAACAGTACAATTTTAGCAGGCATATCTCAGTCAGTTTTAGCTATTTTAACTGTTTTGGATGCCATATTAAAATTTAAAACGTTATCTTATATTATTCGCACGTTTTGTATCTATAATGTCCGAAACAAAATTAATTAAAAACTTTAAAAATTAGTTGCTTTTGTAAACCTTTCTTGTACAGTTCTCGTAAAATTTTAAAAATAACTTATATTATATTCTCTACAAAAAGTTACTCAAGTTAAATTTTGCATTGAAACCCAAAAACGTGCATACAAAAAATAAAAAATATCTTAAAAAACAAAAATTATTTTTACACAAAGCCTTTTGAGGCGTAGACAAAAAAAAAAGTTTTTTTTTTTTATTTTACTTGTTGCACGTTTCCTGAATTATCATAAAATGTACTGGTGTTTTGGCAACTTTGTTGTTAACTTTTTTTTTTATTTTTGTCCTCCACAGTAAAAAAAAATAATAAAACGATGTTTATTACGCTTTTTTCCAAGAAAATTAACCTCAAAGTCAAAAAAAATTATCACGGGCAGAAAAAATGGAACACCCTTGAAAATTATATCCAAGCAATCAAAAAAGATATAAACATAATTTAAATGCAGTTTCAAAGAAGATTATTTTTCATAACTGTTATATTTATTATTTTTCATAACTAATAAAGTGCTAAGCAATTTTTTTACCATTAGTTTTAGCAGAGAAATAATCGTTAACATACACCAAGGCATACCAAAGTAGGTGTTTTCTTAAATCATCGATAAGTGATATTAACTTTAAAGATAGAACTTTACTGTAAAACAAGTTTTTTCTTAGCATATGTATGTCCCAGAATCACATCTTAAATTTTCCTTGACTAATTAAGGGACCCCCTGTATAAGCAAAAAATAGAAAACTAATTTTGCATCTGCTAAATTAATTTTTTTCTTAAATTACGATTATTTGTGCAAATTTTCTCAGTATTCAGATGTTGTTTTTTTTTTTTTTTGTTAATATGCATTTATTATCACTGGAAAAATACGACAAAAAATTAAAAAAAAATCATATCCGAAAAACGTATCCATGAATATTTTTTTCGATGCGATTTTCGAGTTCTACGTACCAATATCTATACGAAAAATATAACGGCACTTAGAGTGCAGTTTTTCTGTAAACTAGTGTAATTATTTAACCAAATATTCAAAATACCTTGAAATTGATACCATTTTTCACATTTCCAGGAAAGAATTTAATAAATTCCAAATTCAGACTATCAAAGTGTGAAACTTTAACATGAAATCATTTAGATCCCGCAATAATATCAGTTAATTTCGACGAATTATGTATGTTGTCAAAATGAGGATAGGCAAGTTTGATTTTTTAATAAATTTTGTAGTGATGTCTATGTAGTTCGATTGAATTGGATTTGAAGAAATGACATTGAAAAGAGTTAAGAAAAAAAAAAAAAAAAAAAAAAAACACACACAGTTTCATTAAAAAATTCTTTTGAATTTCTAATTATCATCACTTCAATGATTTACGTCAATTTTGTTCGATAAAAAAAAGGCTATGCTTTCGGTAAAAGCATAGCCAATTCAAATGAATTCGATGAAATCAAAATAATTTAGATAATTACCCCGTAATCGGTATTTTAAAGCAGTTTAGTTCAAAAAGTAAAACATTAAAATCATTTAATTTATAATGTCTATACTCATTAATAGATACAAAAGGATTAATCACATTTAGCCTTCAGTATAATTAGTAAGAAACGGCACTTATGGTGGTTAATTTTTTGTTTCCTTTGTATAAGTCAAGTAAATATTCAGACATACTTTATCAGAAAAAGGATTTATTTGGCAGTGTTGTGTGGTTTATTATATTCACCTTTTAGATAATCATCTTTACGCATCGCTGTTTGATTTTATCTGTTATTTTCGGATAAGAAAACAAATACTTTTAATTTAATGCGTTTTTTTTGCAAAAATATTCACGTTTTATTTAATTAAAAAAAAAAAACAAAAATTTACTAAGTACGAAAAAAAAAGAAACTATTTCACTTATTTTTTGACAAAGTTCTTTGTTTTTCTGCATGTTCAATAATTTTATCGTCCACATAAAGGCCCTTGCGTCTACGAACACTGTCCATATAAACTTTAGCACGATTAGCTGAATCAGCTTTCTCTCCAAAATGAGTGTATTCTTCTTCGGTTGAGGGCACCCAAAACGGATCCATATCAATTATCTAAAAATAAATAAATAAATGTTTAAAATTTATTAGACAATATTTATATGGGCAATGTTTCATAGAGTCCCCTTTCACTAATCTACTAGATCAAAGAGGATAATACCATAACACGTCTCAGATGAGTTTGGTGGAAGAAAATGCTTGCCAGCTTTGGAAAAATGTTGGGAAAATTGCTCCCTTTTCACTTTTCCATTATTCTTAATACCAGAGCAACAAATACCAAGCGAAAACGGAACAAAATTCCTGGAATATTTCAATTAGGAGCCGGGAAATTTCGTTCCCGATAGGGGTGAATAAAAAAAACTTTGTATGTATTTCATCCGTTTCATCAGGAAATTACAATCTGTCAGGATTGTCGGTGTTTTGTAAAGTTGCGAGCACCTTTCTTTTTATAATTTTAGAAATGTTACAGCGGTACCTCTATTACTTCCTCCAGACTTTTTTTAATAGGCGAATAAGCCTAGAACTAGCAAAAAATACTGAATAAATAATAATTTCGGTTCCATTTTTTGATGTAATTAAAAAAAAAATTGGTTGCGACTAGCTTGCAAAGGAACTACGGCTTAGAGACTGACACTTTTATCAATTCCTATGTGGTTTTAGGTTAGCAGGTGAGTACGAAGGGGTAATATAAGATGATCTTTTTCATGATAGAGAACTCTTAGAGACTTGTTAATTCTAGCAAGAGCCAGTACTCCTAAATAAAATAACCTGGTGGCATAGGATGGAACTTAAACCTTGAATCCTTATAATTATATTTTTTCATGCTTATGAAGGAATTTAACATATTCAAAAGCTAGTTTTTTGACTATTTTTGTTTGTATTTTAAAAATTTAGAATGGCAACCCATCGCCTCGCCATAAACTTTAATATTGCTGTAGAATCACAGCGTCCTAGATGTAGCCAGAAAGTTTCTTAAAAGTACTACATGTTTAGCTAAAAGTACTAGAAACTACATTAAATCTGTAACTTTGTAACACGATTAGAGTGCTTCGCATTAATAAAGATGGCTCAATTTTGATGCCGAGCATTTTAAAGCAGCAGTAAATTTCTCAGTGAGAAGCACACAAAAAATACTTTTTCGTGAAAAAACAGTTCTGAGCATATTTTTTTAAACTTAAAATCAAGCGTTCTGCAGTTTCTGAAGGGTATTAGAAAGAATTCTGCAAAACTGCAAAATTTGGGAGAAATTAAAATTAAATTAGTTACCTACCCAAAAATTCCAAAATCCAGATAACTCTGGTCAGCAACGAAAATCGTCTTTAAACCAAACTATACCTACTTTTCTACAGGATTTTGGCACGCTGAACCCGAATCTGAAGTCAAAACTACCCTACCGTCACGTTTTTGAGATATACAAATATGAACATGTAAAAAATCCTTCTTTTTTTTTTCTTACGTTTAAAATCGAATTTCTTTTCTGGTAAATACTTCATTACAAAACTGTTAATAGGATGTTAATGAAGTGATTTTTATCGGTATAAATCATTTAAAATCATATAAAAATTCGCTTTCTATGATTTGCTTTTATGTCTTTACACAATAATACCCTTGGCCAGCATCAAGAGTATAGAAATTTCATACTATTTTCGAAATAAGAGTTTTTTGCAGTGTACATCCCAAAAACTACGGAATTTTGAAATTTATGGTGATTTTTTTTAAATAACGGTTTAAAATTTAACTATACATTAAAGAATAAAGATAATTCTGATTTTGAGGTTTGATATTCAGCCAAATCGGCTCAATAGTTTTGAATATATACCAGGCCAACCGAAAATAAGAGAGTTCTTTTCTACAAAACAATCACATTTGTTTAAAATCAATTTAAAAAAAAATTATAGAATTTTTTTGAAACCAGATTTAGATTCAGAAAAGTCCAATCTTACATAATTTCAAAAAAATGTATGAATTTCAAAAAAAAACTTTATTTTTGCAGACCAGTGTAACAGTCCCATTTTAATCATAGGAGCAATAGGGACCTGAGCTCAGGGCCCCTGGGTATGGGGGCCCCCGAAAGGCGATAGCACTTTTTTTTTAACAAAAGTCCTTCCTGCAAACATTTGTTTTTTTCGAATTTTAACACATCATTTGCCAAAATCATTAAAAAAAAGGATAAGGCATTCTAAAACTCTGTGTTTGCTAAAGAAAAAACCTTGCCAACTTCACAGGAATAAAAAACATGTAAAAAAACTTTTTTAACACGCAAATTAAATTTTTTTGCTTTGCTTAGCATATTTTTTAAGCTTTATTTTAAATAGGCTTTAAATTTGTCTCCGTCGCAAAATATATGTATTATCTCCAACACGTTTTATTAAAATTAAATAATTATTTTAGAATGCTCCTCCAAAAGAGAAAAACTATATTTTCAAATAACAAGAGGTCATTTGTTTCACTTCAATAACACCTTTGGAATGGAAATATCATTAAAAATCATGGACACAAAAGTCAATTATAAGGACATTTTAATAAATTGTTTTCAAGTGACTCTAGGGTACTTCAAAGGTTTTGATAACCTCGAATGCTATAAGGTTGCACAATGCAAGGTTTCTTTGTCCACATCACCTGCCGACTTCGAAAACCATTCAAAGAAAATTCTTTCTAATTCCATTCAAATTAACAAAAAAATTGAAAATTGAAGAAAGCATGAATGTACCATGCTGCCTTACAGACTTAATGGTTTTTCTATTGTCACACTCTTAAAAACCGTAGCCAAAAGACAGAAAAAATCGAATCGAACAGTTGTTGTTTCTTTCATCAATGACCAACCAACACGACGACGCATTTTCTTTTTTGTGAATCGAATGCTTGTATATACAAATCTTATCCCCCCAGGAAGCAAGGTATAGATAACAATTGTACATCATGCAAACATACATGATGCACTTATGCTCTCTCTCTCTTATAACAGGATTACAAGACAAAAGAGCATTTAACGCCACTATATTGAACCATCCCTCAGGAATTCTAAGTATTGACGTGTTACAATGGGAAACCATTGGTCTGATGTGGTTTCCTGCCAACAACAAGTTTCAAGAAGAATTGAACAACAACAAAAAAATTAATTTGAAATAGGTATACTTCACCCCGGTATGCATTTAATTTTGTGGAATTTATTCGCATTCCCATTGTTTTGCACAAAAGTGCGTACCTGTGTTCTTATTCACTCGGAAACAATACTCAAGACTCAAGTACTTGACACATAACAAAAGGATCAAAGTTTTTTTTTTTGTTTTGTTGTGCGGTAATTTCCATGAAAACCCTTGAGCTGAAGTGGACATAGGTTTTTCGGCTTTGTATATGTCTCACACCTTAATAAAGATTATTTTTTTTTTTTGTTAACTTTGTTTCATAGGACAGGAAACTACCAAAATTTTATTCATTTGACATTTATAATAAAGCCAATTTTTTCACAACAAAAACTCATTGCAACCCGAAACAATTGTCATCAGAATCGATGATGGTCTATTGGTAAGATCATTTTTCCTTTTGTTACAATTAATGATCTTCTTCAAGTCTTCTAATGAATTATGGGTGATGGGAAATAAGTGCTTCTAACTTTCCTAAGTCCCATACTACATTAATGTGGAATGCTTCACTCAAAGAGAACTATTTCCTCTAATTAAGAAACTCGAAGATTCAAAACTAATGTGCTTCGGTATCCGCTTTTATTTAATAAACTTCATTTTCCTTAACACTCGTAAAGTTCCTAAGATGTAAAGGGTAGTCATAACTTCTTGAGTCAGCTCTTCGAATGCGGAACACATGACCAACTGGACGAAGTGTTGAGAACAGTAGGTTTTCGCTATACTAATTACCAGACCAACAAAGGAGTGTTCCCACTGAGGCATTTCCATCAAACAGGTCGATAGCTGAAGTTCGATGAAATAACGATGAGGTCACTAGTTCTATTCCGTTTGAATAACTTGGTTAACACCTTATATAGACTACTCCGAGGTATTAAGAGGCCATACAAAGAGAAGTCAGTTCAGCTTCTCGAATTCAAGGTTTGGGGGCTCTGTCTCTGGGGTAGCTGCCGATGCACTTATAGGAAAGATATTCTAGTTACGAACCAAAAACAAGCTTTGGATATGGATGATCCTAATATTGAAGAGCCTAGCAAACGAAACGTGGCCAAGTAATTTTGGACCTTACATGGAAGACATTTAACATACCAGGTACAACCGAAAATATTGTGGAAAAGTAGACATGAAAGCTATCCTGAAAATGCAAAGGGCTGGAAAGTGTAGGTATACGGAAGATGCATTTTTTTTTTAATATCTTCAGCAAGACCCTTAAAGAACAAAACCAGCAATTGTTTGGATGTGGTTTTTTGATATGAGAAATATTAAATAAATATTGCGACACGACTAGCTCCCAAAGAACCAAGGCCTAGTGACTGACACTCTCAAAAATTTCTTGTGTAAGCTGCAATCGAGGAAATGATGGGACCCAATATTTTCTGCCGGTTCCCACCTAGACTCTATAAGCTGAACAATTTAAAGCATATATTTTAATTACAACAAAACATATTCTAAAATAATGTTTATTTTCAAAACAAACGAGATAATTTTTTTATCAAAATCGGTTAAAAATTGGCTAAGAAAATAAATTTTAACGATTTCAAGCGTTATACAGAAATTCAAAAGTTTAGGTACCTACAGGTTTTTTGCACTGTTGAAAAGGTGTAAATGTCTTCTTTCCAAAACAGTAAAAAATCAAAATTTGACGAATCTAGAGTTTTTACAATGGATGAAGGTCGAAAAAACCGTTTTTTGCCCCTAACTCCAGATTTTTGGGGGGTGTAACGCAATTTTTGCAGACCGTTTTGTAATCAGTGCAACCAATACAAAACGTGATAGCTCTCCGCCTGCGTATATATTTTGAGTGTCACACAGTGTAATATTAATGGGATTAGGGAATTGCGTGCTTCAAATTTTCTTAAGTAGTACCCCTTGGCGCAATGCTAAGTGCGATGGTTTATCACGCCGAGAAACTTGGGTTCGATTTCGATTCCCAGCCTATACCACCTTGATTTTTTTCTGGGGTACCTACTGTGTCATGCGAGGAATTGACCAAACCTTCAAGAGCACATTACCAGTAATTAAGCGCTGTAGACAAGTAGAAACACCGCCAACGGATCATCAGAATTCCAGCTATTGATGTCTTTGGTTTTAAAAGGGGATCAAAACGAAACAACTGATTCGATGAAGAATAGTTGTACAATCGTGCTGTGATCCTGCAGAAATTTGAATCCATATTGCAGACTTGGGTGGAAATACAATGTGGGGAAGGCCGTGAGTTCTATGTTTCAAATATGAAAATAGGAGCACCGACATTTTTAGCAGAAACGAAAAACGAGCTCGAATATCTAACCGTCCAGACTACTCAGAGGTGATGCTTGGGCAGGGTTCATTATCAAAATTTTTACCAACGGATGTAGTTCAAGGATATCACTTCAGGACAAAAACCTGGCGTGGTGAGGGCCATTTAACTTGGAAGGGGGAAAACCAACAAAATTAAACTGAATTTATTATAGGACTTTTATATATTTTTAGTACTATCTTAAGTCTTCTGCGTAACGTTCAAGAAGTCTGTTAAGCCTTAGGTAAAGATGGCAGGGGTTTTGGTACCCCCAAATCTTCAAAAACAATAAATTGAATTGAACTTAGTCAAGTTAAATTGATAAAGATTAATTTAATACTTTTAAAATTCTAGAAGTCTGTTAAGTTCCTTGAGTGGGGTTTTTTGCAGCCAGGGACTCTCAAGACCGCAAAACCGAAAATTTAATTAAGTAAAGGTATAATTGATAAAAACTAATTTTATAATTTTTGTGGTCTCTTAATTCTCTTAAGGCTTTCTAGGAAAATAATTCTAGAAAATAGTCAAGAGTCAGGTTGGGGCTTGAGACCCTCCTAAATTTCGGAAAAAGAAAATTAAATTAAATTTATTGAAGTTAATTGAGAGTGATTAATTTTATAATTCTTCCAGCGTGCTAATGCTTTTGAGTTAAATTCTAGAAATCTGCTTAAAGTGCCTTCAGGATAGTGAGGAGAACAGGGGTCACTAGTACTAAAGACCCCCATACAAAAGTTAAAAAAAAAACAATTAATTAAAAAAGGGCTATACAGTCTTGTTTTTCAAGGCTGCGATCTATACTGGAAGTGAGTCCCATATTAATAAAGTAAAAGTGCAAGAAAGAGCTACGGGAGAATGAAACAGAAGATTGCTGAGATTTCAACATCAACATTAGGGTGGAGTGAAAAGCTGTTTTTTTTCATTTTTTTTTTTACTTTTTGATATACATAGGCAAAATGGGTGCAATTTAGAACCTGAATAATGCAGAAAAAGTTTCAGAATGATCCAAAAAGATCTAGAGGGTTTACAAGTCACTTGAAAATTTTAAATTAATTTATTTTTTTTTTATTTTTTCTTATGTTTATGACTCAACAATTAATAAATTATATTAGCAAAATATGTTTTCATGACCCGAATTTCTCTCAAAACTGAGGTCCTGAGAGAATCCTTCTGTAATAGAAAAAAAATGTTGTTCCACATTTTACTCGAATTTCGCTACTGGAGGATCTCCCAAAAGTTATGGTTCAAATTGAAAATGGTTTGGGCCCTGGTCCTGACCATACAAAATTTAGAAACTGGTTTGTTTCGAAACATTAACGGTTTCGATTTACTGCAGATTTTTGAAAGTGTACAAAATACTTATGCTAAAACAGTATGCTATTACGATGACAAACAACAGATGGACCAATATCTCTACTTGTATAAAGACCAAACAGATCTAGCCAGTACTAGATCCGAAGCGATCTAAGTGCTTGTTGTCTCTAAGCAGAATGCATATTAGCTCCACAATAGGTGTCATCACTGGACACTGCATGATAGGTATACACGCCAGAAGACTAGGGGTCTTCTCTAACGATTTCTGCAGAAGTTGCATGGACGAGGAGGAGGAGGAAACAATCCAACACCTTCTCTGTTCATGCCCCGCTCTATCCCAACGACGCAAAATTCACTTAGGTGAATATTTCTTTGAAGATATAAGCGACTTCACTAAGACTGACATTCACAGTCTCCATCGGTTTATTAAAAGCTCCAACTGGTTTAATTAAAGGAACTTCCTTTACTTTTTTATGTGGTATCACAATGGGCCTATTATTGGCCTAGGTGTGTCAGTAGTTTTCCTGACAGCCACCTTAACCTAACCTAACCTAACCCTTCTTTGATCCAGTATTTTTCAATTTCCGTCTTTAATTGATTTTTGTTTTTCACAAATTTTGCACTCAAACAATAGTCACTAATGTTACAAAATAAAAATTAAAAAATTGTGGAAAAGAAAAAATTTTTTTAAAAAATATTCAGCTGTAATTAAAAAAAAAATCTCCATATTAACATAAAGGACCTTTTAAAAATTTTCATGTGACTTCTGAACCCTTTAAAACCCTAAAAAATCAAACAGATCTTTCTGAAACTTTTTCTCTATTATTCAGGGCACCCATTCTTCTTATGTATATCAAAAAGTATGAAAAGATGGTTTTTCACTCCACTCTAATCAACATACTTAATCCTATATTGAAAATATCACCCGGTGACATCAAGAAAATGGGAAATAAGGATCCAACGTACAGGATCTTGGTCCCGATTGACCAAATAACAATTAAATAAATGAAAACACCATTTTCGATCGTTTCAAAATCCTAGTAGTAAAAATACTATAATTTCAAGTGAGAGACTTCTCGTAGAAACTTTTAATACCTCATAATTTTATGACTCATTTGCTTGATTTAAAAAAAAAAAAACTTTTAACCTTCTAAAAAGTGAAACCACATTAATAAATTTAATATAGGTATCTGCATTTCCAACCTTGAGAAGGTTTCCAAATAAATTCACCCCACATAAAGACACATTTTGAAGCTCCAATTTAACTGCTGGTCATTATTTTGATTGCGGTCCAGGTATAATTTTTCTTCCAGAAAAATGTCCACAAACAAATAAAAGAATAAAAATCTTCTAAATGATGAGTTTGTCTCTGGCTCCTACCTATACCTGATATTTATATATTTTTCGAATGGCAACAAAAAAATTAAGTAAAATTTAACTCGCTAGCAAACACTTTTACACCTTTATCAAGCCCGTGACCGGTCACAAGAGACCTGAATAACAATTAAAAAAATCATCATTGTGTCTGTGTATCTATAGCACTTCAAGTCCAAGCCCGCGGCCACCGTTCCTGCCTGGCAGAGAGCGACGACAAAACTCTCGGGCAATCCAAACAAACACCTTGAAGGCTACAAGCTACAACTGAATAAAAAAAAAACTAAAAACTACAAAAAAAAGCAAAACAACAACAATAAATAGAAGGTGGAGTGTAGAAAAAGAAAATAAGTTAAAGGACGAGGAGGAGGAGGATTCCACACCAAAAAAAAAAGGGAACAAAAAATAATACTACGTGACATAAACAGATTAAGAACGTCGTGATTCGAGAGTAATTTACGAACCAGCTACCGAAATACGTAAAGATGATTATCTTTTGAGAGCCTCGTCATTTTGACAGCACCAATAGCCCAGCAGAGCAGTATAGCTGTGTGGCTGTGGCTGTGGAGGACGCAGCAGCCGAAGCAGCAGCACACCAGCCTCAACTTCGGTTTCGGTTTCTCGTCTTCGGCTTCTGGATTTCGATTTGGCTTTGCGCGATTTAGGCTTCGGTTTCATTTTGGCCTGACCGCGTGGTAAGTTGTTGTTGGTTTTTTTTATACTACAGAACAGATACAGATACCTACACTCTCAGATACAGGGTGTCGAGCGCGAGTTACTTATTTTATTTTTTCGTTAAACCAAAACGGGTTATCAGATTATTTGTTTTGTTCCAATTCCAACTATACAATCTATACCCCACACGTCCCCACCACCGCACCGCACCGCCACGCTTAACAATCTTTAAATACCAGTAGCCAGGCTTTAACACGACAACGACACGAGAGTAGAGTGTGGTGTGCCACAAATTCAAAAAAAAAAAAAAAAAAATGTATCTAAAGGCAAACAAATGGATTTAAAATGAAAATAAACGAATCCAAAAGATACATCATTTATTTTGTTGAGCCCAGAGGTTTTATGGTATTGTTATGAATGCCTAAGTACACATTGAATGCAGGATTTGAAATCAGGCGTATAATACCACGCCTCTACACGTGACTTCCCCACCTTAGTTTTTGTAGTAAGTAGTTTTTTTAGTACCTAGCGACTTTGAGTGTGTTGCATGCAGTGTTTGCTCTGAACGTTACCGTTAAATTAGAATATGCGTGCTTTGGTTTTGATTTGATTCAATAATTCAAATGCTTCCTTTTGGCCCCCAGATGTGGTGTGGTGTGGTATACTTTGGGTACGAATTAGTAGCCAGTTAGAAGTGTTTGTACAAAAAACAAAAAAAAAAACACTTTAAAACTGTTTTAAGTGTGGGCTTACAGTTTAAATGGGGTGGATATGATGAAGCACTTTAGTTTTGTCCAGTTTATGTCGGTTGGAAACACAACAAAATGTTTGCAAACGGCTTCAATAGTGGTGTGTTTTACATAATTTAAGGGTTGGGCTAACAAACTTTGCTCGCAAAAACAAGTTATTGATTGAGGTTTAGTTTAGATAGATAGCGCAGGTACACATGTAAGCATATCCACATGTTACATATGCATAAGTCAAAAGTTGAATATTTAGAGATAAATAATGGATTTTGATTAGAACTTATTTTGTTAAGATCTAAAGGCTTGTTTTCTATGGCAATGTGTGTCCAAGTTTTCCAAAAGTAGTTTTTCGTTTGTGAAAACCCATAAACATAAATTTAGTTTGCAATGCATTTTAGCGTTCAGAATTCTTCCACAAAGAAGCCATTCAACTATTGCTTCGAGAATTTGATTTTCTTTCAGCCACGGTAGTGTGCTGATGCTGACCCAGTGTGCGTGAAGTTTTGTTCAAATCCGGTAAAATATCGATTTTAAAAATTTGATATGCTATCAAGGTTTTTGAAAAAAAAGAAGAAAATCACAAAAAAAAATTAAATTTCAATACAACACGATCTCTGATACAGGACAGAAGCATGACACGGAATGATGGTTTGGGTAATGCCAGCATATATGGTATCCTTTGAGAGTTGATTCATTTGCGAAGTCTTTTCATTCATTACTATTTAGCTAGCTGTTGAGACGTGTACGACTATTTATTTTCGAGTTTTCGATTGTTATTTCATTTGAATTGGATTTAAATGGATTTAAAAGTCGAGGAAAAAAGTGTGAAAAGTTGGGGAAAAATAGACGAAATCCCGCAAACTACCGCGATCAAAAGCGTAAAATACAGTGAAAAAAGCGCGGAATACTGGTGAAAGATCGTGAAATAAACCTCGGAGAATAGCAAGAGAGATCACGATAAAGGTGCTCAGTAACACAGGAAAAAGCGTACAATACTGCGTAGGAAAACGCAGAAATTCACAGAGAAAAGCGTGGAAAGCCGCAGTAAAAAGTAAGAAAACCTTCAGAAAAATGTGTGAAATACCACGGACTAGTACGGTAGAAAGCACGCAATACCGGAAAACACTAAGAAATAATAGTGAAAGATCGCGGAATACAGCGGATTACAGAAAGAGGGTGTCAGTAAAAAAGTGCTTAGAACCACGGAAATACCTAGTAAAGTCACAGAGAAAAACGCGAAAAAAACGTGAAAAGTAGTTGAAAAATTTGCAAAATACCACGGACTAGTACGACAAAAAACGCCAAATATCGTAGATAAAACTGTGGAATATTGGTCCTTACAATATTATCCACGTTTCTAATGCTTTCTAACGAAAATTAGTAGTTTTTTTATTTAATTAGTTCTATTTTTGCAAAATTATCGGTTAACGACCTTGACGTGCCAGCATAGGCACTTCTTTAAGTATTCCAGCTCATTTATCGGTCCCATCAGGTAGACTTCATGTCTAACATTTGTTTAACACGCTTAGTACGCACGTTAAACGCTAGTTTTACGCTCGTTTTACGCTTATTTTACGCGCATTGTGGCTAGTTTTAGTGTGAGCGTAAAACGTGCTTAAAACAAGAGTCAAAAGTGCTTAAAAAGCGCGCAAACGTGCGAAATACATTTCCTTTCTTGTTGGAATCGGGAGTCCACGGGTGGATTTGGGTAAAACGGTCTTCGAAATAGTCTGCAAAAGGTCTACACTTCGTCTTCGTTGAATTTGGACCCCTGATGATTGTTGGCATAAAACGCCTATTTCCGATGAAAATATTTATTTCACTGAATGGTTGCGTGGTACCTGTTTGATGGATTCTTTTCTGGTACTTGACGTAACTTAAGTGCTGTATAGTTCCTGCAACCTGAACGTGATATTTTTACATTTGATGCTTGCTGTTGGTAAGCTCTCCTCGGGGAATTCTTTGTAGTCACTCTTTTTGCATGTGTTTATAATATATGACTGCAACGTTAGCTAATTTTTGGACTTAACTGGCAACTAAAAGACAACTCCATTCTTATTTGAAAATATATATAATGTACAGGTATCCGCACACTAATTTCGAAAATTTATTTTTAGTTTTAGTAGGAACTAGATTCCACAGAGACGAAGTTTGGATTTTTTGGTTCGTTGCAAAATGCATTTTTTGCTGTCGATAAAAAACTCCTCGAGGTTTGGGGTTTACAAGAGATGCAATTAAATTGGAGTTTCTCGATATATTATTCAGCATTCACTACGCTTACTTATTACAAAAAAGTTTTCTAATAAGAAACACATCCATTTGATTAAAATTTCTTAGGACTAAGTGAGGTAGGTACGATGTTTGGTCTGGGATAAATATAAATCCCCGACCCGTAACAATATATATTACTCCATAACAGAAAGAAATTCGGAATCTTGCTTACAAAAACTGCACTTAATAGTCTGATTTCATCGGAACTTCTAGGTGACCAGATTTTGAAATCAAGGTTTGGACTTAAGTCTGTTTTTTTTTTGTTTTGCTTATATTGCTAAAGTAGGCAACGATCGACATTCTTTGCAAAAATACAGATCTTGAAAAAAATCCAAATTCATGTTTATACTAATTTAATTGTTTTCTAATTCCACATAAGCCCAAAGGAAGCAAAATTATTGCAGATATAATAAAATTTATATTTAAACACTTACCTCCCAATGGCTAAACATTAATTGTGGCACTGCTAGGCCAGATGTTTGCTTTCGAATTTCTTGTGCAAAATTAAAAGATTCAATTACAGGAAGATATGCCATAATTGAAAAATTTCCACTTCCTTGTGTTAAATCACCAGATATAATTTTTCCATGTCGACGACCGATTACGGCATACATTTTGCCTGAAATTACAAAAAGAATAATTTAGTGGAAAAAAATATTAATAAATTTATAAAATTAATAATTTATTAAAATTAATAAATAATTTTTTTAAAGGGATACTTTTTTGAAGAAATTTATTATTTTTCAAAGAACTAACGGTGTCTTGCATAGAAGGTTTTTTTTTTCATTTTTGACGTTCTCTTAAACGACTAAAAAAATTTTGATGATTTTTCTTACGGAAGCTCCCTAACAAGCTTAAAATTATTCAATTTTAATTTTCTTGAAAACGGTTCAATGTGTTTTTTCCAAATTTTAGTTTATTTTCTTGAAAATGGCATACCAACAAAAATCAAAATTTAACAATTTTCATACATAAAAAATAATCTTTTTTAAAAACGACTCTAACGATTTTCTAAAAAAAGGTATCTTTTTTAATCAAATCAAATGGCATTCCTTAGAAGGGAAATACTTTTTTTTTATACCAAAAATTAACGTTACCTGCCATATAACCTATATGGAAAATCTTAATTTTCTCAAAAACAGCTCTAACGATTTTGATTAACATTTTTATCTGTACTACAACAGGCAAGGTCGTACTTTTGAAATAAGAAAATATTTTTATTTATTTATTTATTTATTTAATTCGTTAATGGCTAACGTTAAACACTTATTACAATAATTCTTTGTATTGCACCATTCCCTGAAGCTTTGAAGATCTTCTTGAAGCTGTAAACAGTCATTAATTGAAGATATTTCTTTAAAGATTTTAATATCGTCGGCATATATAAGAAGAAAAGAATTTTGAATAATTGTGGTCACGTCATTTACATACAAAGTAAACAATAACGGACCTAAGTGACTTCCTTGTGGAACACCAGAATTTACATAAAATTGTTCGGAACACTCACTCAAATAACAGCATAACTTCTATTTTCTAAATAAGAAGCGATCCACATTAAAAAACGTTCATTGAAACCTAAAGCTTTAAGTTTTATTAATAAAGTTTTGTGACACAATTTGTCAAAAGCCTTACTTAAATCAGTAAATACACAATCTACCTGCTTTCGTTTTTGCAATTGAGTCGATGCAAAACGAGGTGAAATGAAACAAGTTTGTAACGGTAGACTTATTTTGCACGAAACCATGTGACTGTCACTAATAACAGATCTACAGTTAAACGAAAAACTGAACATTTAAGAAAATTATTAAATAATAAACATAAAGGGTAAGATAGTTGGGATGCATACTTTTTTAAAACACAAAACAGTACACCATCTGGACCCGGACTAAAACAGTTATCAAGCTCAAAAATATTCTGAACAATTGAATCTTCTTCAATAGCAAAATTTATCGAGTTAATATGTGAGTAACTTAGTTGCGTACGGAAATTATTTACGGGCTCATTAGAATTACTAACCGAGTAAGCATCTTTGAAAAAGTTAGCAAACAAGAAAGGTCGAAATTACATTTTTTGAAATTAAACTCAAGATTAACACTGGATTTTGAGGATACATTACAAATGTTCAGATTCAAAGATATGTATATCTAGCGCAGGATTATGTCTGTCTTCGATTAATAATATAGTGTTAGCCGGAGATATAGCAATGTCAGAGTTAACTGAATCCGTGGGTTTATGGGTTAAAAACGGTACCTCCCATACAGCCGTTTTTCTATTTTCTGATTTTCTCGTAAGCTACTTTACGGATTCGGATGACTATGTTTTTTACACTAGAGGTTTTTAACAATTTTCAAATTATTTCATATCAAAATTTTCAAAACAGTTTTTTTCTTTTTGGATACTTAAAAAAAGTTTAATTTTTTTTTTTTTTTAAATCGATTTTTCGAAAATGTGTTGATTAATTTTATTGAAAATTTGGTTTTAGATGTCCATAAATATTTTCTTTAATATGCCATACGACCTTTTTTTTATACATGGTTTGACAATATTTATATAGAAAATTTTATTTTTTTCAAAAACGGCTTTAACGATTTTCAAAATTTTTGTATACAAATCTACAAATGGCTTACTTAATTTTGAGCTCAAAACAATTTAAGAATTTCGTAATGAATTTTATGTTTTTTTGAAAATTTCTCATAAAATTATTACATATTTTATTTTAAAAACTTTATTATAGAAGCTTTAGCATCCACAGCAACTTTGACCCTGAGAGCAACTACGTGCGATCCAGTCGTGCATTTTAGTTTTTATTAAATGTTGGTTGCATCTGATATAATTCGGTTTTTGTGTTCTAAAGAACCGAACATAATATTTTAAATTCATAAGTTTGAAATTTTTGATAGTGTGTCGTGTTATCTTAGACTTATATTTATAACGAAATATCGTTTCACTAGTCTAGAATACAAAATTCTATTCTAAGGCCATCATAATAGATAGTAAGACACACCTATAATATTCGTCAACAAGAGCACACCTAAAATTTATAACTGGATTAAATTTCTACTTTGTTTTTGTACATAAAAATAATTTTATTTAAATAAAAAATAAAAAATAATAATAATCAATCATACAAGCCCACATTGATTGTTTTCTTTTTCAGTTTTGATGAAATTTCGTTACGAATTCCAATTTCGATCGATTTAATATTACAATGTATCTTCATTCTTCACAATTCAACACATATTCAACCGGAAAAATGTATTATTTACAATGTAATAACGGCTAATCTTTATTTATTTTTTTTTTGTTTTTTTTTTTGTTGAAATTATTATCTTGCGTGCGCATAGCGAAGCATACAAATGCGTGGTCGAGGTTTTTTTGGTACATTATCTTGATGTGGTGATGGTGAGGAGGTTTAACATTTTAATGATCAATTTTGAGGAAACCAGTGTTTTTTTACGGTTTTTTGTTGTTGTTTTTAGCCACAACACCACCAACAAAAACAACAACTCAATAAGATTGGTTGTGTATGTTATGTAAGTTTATAACTTCCGTGTCAGAAGAACATCCGGTGGGATGAAGAGATGAAGAAAATATTCTTACAAATGAAGATGCTTATTCAAAAATGAAGAAGAAAAAAATGACTTACAGGTCAATGTATGTACTACAAACTACAATGTTACTTTAAAATGTTTTTTTCACACGAAAAAAAATGTAACTTTATTTTGGATTGAATAGTTTAAATGTGTGTTATGAGGTTTTTTTTTTAAATGAATATTTGTAGTTTGGTTGTCAGAAAATTAATTTTTAAAGAAGCAATTTTGAGAACTCTAAGAATTTGATTTGATAGAAACTGATAGTCTGGGCGGCCACTGCAAAAATGCTCTACTCATCAAGTGCTTATGAAAAATTGAAATGAGAAATGAAAAATGACTACTAGTAGGTACGAAAACTGCAGGTCTTCCCATCCGCATCCTGAGGCCAATTGCACCAAGTTAAAGTTACAAATTACAATTTACAACCACTTTTTCACAAAAATTGTGAACAAATTAGAGATTTCTGTTGCACCAAATCTGAAATTCATGCAAAAAATTACAATTGTGGATTATTGTTCTCATCTAATAAAAAAACCGTATTAAAGGTTGGAACATCTTCTTTTTAAATTCAGAGGTCTTCCAAGGCAAAGCTTGGAAATCTCAAGGCAAATATGAGAAACCCTCGAAAAATATGTGTATATTTGGCGTAGGTATTTAATTCTTACTTAAGAATTACCTAACATTTATGGAATCTGCAAAAACATTGCTGTCAACTATTTTCATCAACAAAAATGCTGCAAAATATTTTTGTACGTATCAAAACCTAATTTCAATGAACTGTATTTTTTTGTCTGATTAAAAAAAAATACCCATTGATTTTGAGTTGGATTTTTTAACACCTAGTTTAAGATCATGTTAAATCAGTTGAGAGCTATATTTTCGAATAGGTAGTGGCCAAAAAATAAGTTTTGCACATGGATTGTCTAGCAATACCCTGTCGATGCATAGGGTTGCCACACTTTATAGTTAAATTTTTGTTTCTGTTTTTTTTTTTTTTAATTAGGTACCTGACCTAGCCCTACAGATATAAAAAAAAATTGCATAAAAGAATATTCAATTCGAAAAATTAGACTTCAGGGAGTCTTAGATATTCGCAGTTTCCGAAGGGCAAATTGGGGTGATTTTATAAAAGATCGAAACCCTATTTTTTTTTTAAAGAAAAGTGATACAAGGCATAATTGATATCAGAATCAATAGAATTTTTAAATACATGAAAGTTATATGTACATATTTACAAAAAAAAAATGCGAAAAATCTACAACTCAAGATATGACTTTTTAAATTTAAAAGAATACAATATAGAGGTTTGAGAAATATTTCACCTTAAATTAGTAGGTAAGACTTATGGGGTTTGTGTTTGGTAAAAAAAAATCAATTTAGTTTGCATTTAGATCTGTCAAAGCCTGGAAATGGGCAGAAAAATTAATTTATTTTTTGATTTAAAATTAAAATTGCGAATGTGGATTTTTCGGCAGATCTACTAACACTACTATGCATCATAATAATTGACAGCCTTCAATTTGACTGGAAGCACTTTAAAGTGAATTAATCAATTCGTCCAGCTCATTTTCTTTGTTAATTTTGAAACAAAAACAAAAAAAAACAAAATCCCATAAAAATTTGAAATAAAAAATATTCGATTCAATTGGCCAACAATTGAAAAATCCACAATTGATCTGCCGTACATACTGAATTTTTATGTGGAAGGATTGGGGTTGCTAAATACCAACAATGATATTAGCCGTGGGGCAGTTTCAATAAGTCGCAATGCTGTTTCGTGGATCGATAATGCAGTTGATCCAATGATTCACTGATTGAAATTTAATAAGGAAAGAGTAAATTGTTGTTTTGGTAAAAGGCAATTGACATGAATGTGTTTTTGTTTCTTCTTATTGCAACAATTTGTTACATATTATGTTTATACTCTTACTTAGTCTCTAAACTTTCTCCCCCCTAAAATGTCTAAAAAGAAATTATTAAGGTACCATTAATTTTATATAATTTATATTCTTGAAGAAGAATTGTCAATTTTGTCAAAAAAAAAATATGACTTTCTGAAAGAAATCATTAACTTCTGCCAAATTGTTGCAAATTATTTTATATGTGGTAATCAACTTTCTTGGTTATTTTTAATATTATTAAATGGTAATATTAAAGAACACCAGAAAAGCAGAATTTTCTTTGCTAAATATACATAAATTGATTGAATTTTGAAATCCAAATTTCGAGAAGCCAAATTTTTACAATCAGAAATTTTATTTAAATTTTTGAGTGTCAGAATTTTTGAAAACAGATTTTTTTTTAAACAGCAGAATTATAAAAAGTAGTACCTATTTTTAAACCAGAATTTTGGCCTGTTCCCGTAAATTAAACTTACATTGACTAAGCACCACTAAATGATGGTATCTGATGATCGGATGTGGCAGCCTGTGTTATATAGATATAATTTCAGCCTATGAACTTGGTGGTAGCACATTCAGGCTCCGACATAGAGGCAGTGGAGCAATCATCATTTGTAAGCCCCTATAAGAACACAGACTTTTGGAGAGTGATTCTCCGACGAATTGAGCGATGTCTTGCCAAATTCTCTTAGAAAAATCCTTTTATTAAAAATTTAAGATGGATTTTTTGCTATTTCAAAAGTACGAACTTGATTGTTTTAGCACACATTAAAATTTTCTAACAGATTCGTATGAGTCGTTTATAAAAAAAATTAGGTTTTTCTTCTATTATATGAAAGGCTCTAATAATTTTGGTCCTACAAACACATAAAATATCTCTTTAACTACTAAATTTGAAGAAAAAAACAAACACATAAAATATCTCTTTAACTACTAAATTTGAAGAAAATCTTTTAATCAGGAAGGCTTTTGGCTGTAGATCGAGGTAAATAAAAACAGAAAAAAATGTACTTAAAAAAAATTAATATGCCTACGTACCAACCTATGTACTTAATTATTATTTTTATAAAATTATTTCTCTAATAATTTTCTTTCAGTGTATTTTACTTATCCCAATGTCTAAAGAGTTAACCTAAGAGCAACCTCAATTAAATTTTATGAAAATCTTAAGCTTGCTTTTAATCCCCCCAAATACACATATGCACAAGCACACACTCAAACCAACATACATACACTTAAATTCATGCAAGTGTTTATATGTGTAGGAAGGTATTATAATTATATGGTATCCATGTTGTGCGCGCAGGTAGATTCTGAGAAGAAAAAAAAAATAATAATAAAAACTATCTCGCTCTGCTCTCGCGTAGTAAAAATCAGAATCTTCATCTCACAGCATCTTCTTCTTATTTTTGTTCATCAAACTTAAAGGCAAAATAGTAGTACAATTTTGAATTACAAAATTCTTCCTTGCAGCTTTAAAGGCAAGAACTGACCATTCTACAGAAGAAGTAAATAATAATACAAAATACAAAAAAAAAAGTAGGTACTTCACAGCTCATAAACGTAAAGTGTTCCCTCTTTGCTTTTCTAACTCTTCACCAGTTTTTCCTTCTTCTTTTTTTTTTTGAATACCTATAACTCCTTAAGTAAGGTTGGTTACGAAGGCAAACCATCATCAACAACAGCAAAGTACCACCAGCACCACTAACAGAAACAACAACAACAACAACTTCATTCATAACATCAGGTTCGGTATTCCTCGACTGCCATACAACCATCTCTCGTACTACTTTATACTTTACTTTTAACTCAACTGCTTTTTCTCTGGTTGCTGCTGCTGCTGCTGCTGCTGCTTCTACTAAAAATCCCATCATTTTTGTATTGGTTAAAGTATCTTTCACACACACACTGAGACAAGAAAAAAAAAAACAAACCAACACCATCAACATCAAAATCGAATTCCTTGCACCAATGTATTGGTTTTCATTCAAGTTTTTCGCTTCCCGAAGATGTTGTATATTTTTTTACTTACGTTGTTTTTAGTTTATTTGATCAGTTCGGAAAGTGAAGTTGTTTCTCTTTGGACGCGCGCATTTTGAAAAAAAAAAAAAATTTTATTTGAAAAAAAATTCAAAAAAAAAAAAACATAAAAACTTCAAGTTGTATCTTTTTATAAAATTCGTTAGTTTTTTGAAAAAAATTTAATCAGGATCTATTGCAAATTGAATGAATAGAAAATTGCAATCTAAAAGATACAGATACATTCCATGATATTTGAGATATTTATTATTACATTTTAGTAATCGCGCCGCACCCCGGTTTCGGTTGGTCGTCGTCGTCGTCGTCGTTGTCATTCATTCAATAAATAAAAATACAAAAACAAAAAAAAAACCAATTCATTCATTCAAGTTTATTCATTCATATAAATTCTTATGTAGATACGCGAATATTTTTCTCATTCATTCAGTGAAAATAACAACAACAACAACAAAAAGATATTTACACGACAAGAGAGTATCTTTGAAATACATGTGGTATTTAAATATATGCAAAAATTTGTTTAAACAAAAAAATATATTTTACTGGTGGTAAATCAATAACAGCCAATCCCCAATAGCAGGAAGATACAAAATCTTTCGTACGTATAAAAAAAAGTTGTCGGAAAGTTATCGTCTTGAATTGATTATGATTCTTTCCTTGCCGCGCGCTTACATTCTTCTTCTATGAAATGTGAAACGATGTTATGTGGTTTTTTTTTTCAAATAATAATACAAAAAAAAATTATAAATCTATAAATTACTTCACATTCCGTGTATCTCACAGGCTGAGAGTAGCAACAAACAAACAACAAAAAGGTATACCTACGAGTATTATCTACGAAAAGTCGTGAATAAGACGCTTATATTATTATTCTTTAATCTCAAGTTGTTCGTAAAGCTTGTCGAGAAGCAGCAGCAGCAGCATAAAGTGAACTATTGAAAGAGAAAGAGAGCACTTTGGGGCATACCAGACAACAATCCACTACCAGGAATTCTACAACAACAGCAACAATAAAAGGGAGTGATTTTTCTTGACTTTTTTCAGTTTTTTTCTTGTTTAATTTAATTTAATGAATGAAAATGCAAGATCAATTGATTGGTATCGTGTTTTGCCATAGTCAGAGTCAATTCTTCGAACAACGATCTTATTTTTATGATCTTTGAGTGACTTTTCCAAGAAAAAAAAAAAAAAAAAAACAAGAAAAACGTAACATACGTCAAACTTACGATCACGATCGTGTAAAATTTATTGATTGATCGTGTTTATCGTTTTTTTAATCGCAATTATTCCTCGCGCGCGCATATATTTTCAAGGACTACAAGTATATAGTACATATGCCTATTATATACAGCAGCTTTAGAATAACATATTAGAAAAGAAAAGCTTTAAATAAAAATACAAAATGCTGACAGTAACATTATCATTAATAGTTTTCTGTCAAATGAGTGATCTTGTGATTGGAACAAGATTGCCACTCGAAGTCTACGAAATACCACAATCCTCAACAATAACAACACATCAGCAGCAACAGCAGCAGCAACAACAGCAAGTGTTTGAAGCGAATAGTAATTATTTGAAACAGAAATCAGCGGATAGTGGTGAGCAATTGGATATTAGACAGCCGAGGCAGATGATGGAAATGTTGCAGAAACAACAACATCAAAGGAGTCAGAATGAGTTGTTGCGGGAGCATCAGCCAACAAAGATATTATATCAGATTGGGGTAAGATTTCAATTTTTGTTAAAGATTAAAAAGATACAATATCTAATGACTTTTTATAAATATTAAATTGAAACAACTCAAAGAAGGAGGGTGGTTACAAAAGTATCTTTATCAATTTTGTGTATCTACATGAAAGTTCTATCTATCAATTGAACCGAACTTAATTAAGTTAATCAATTTCATAGAATTTTTAATTGCCATAAGTCTGAAAGGAAACAAAAAAAAAATATATCTTGAAAGATGGATGCATAGATACAAAATTTGTGTTTGTGTAGTTATTTTGTATAAGACTGCGGGCGATTGTATAGTAAGACTTTGGTGTTATTATTTTTGTCATATTTTGTGGGTGGGTTGTAGTTTGTAGTAGAAGACAAATGACACACATGCAAGAAGGAGTTTGGTTTATATTCATTCACCCATATAATATGTACAAAGTACAAGTGGGGATGTAAATTTAAGCAGATGGAATGAGAATGAGGTTGCAATGATAACGATGATGATAATGATGTTGATGATGTTGATGATTCAGGGTAAGGAATTTTCAGAATTTTACTTTCATATTATTTTCTTTTTTAGGTATTACAGCTTGCAGGTCAAGGTTTTTTTCATTTTTTAATGGAAAAACTATTTTTGTAACATGTTTTTGTTTTTATTTATCAGAAGTGGGATGTCAAAAGTGTGACAACTTAAAACATTCATTGGAAGCTTTGAAATAAAATAGAGGTTAAGTGATTTTTTTTTCGAAGTATTGAGATTTTTGTGTTCTATGAATTTTTATATAAAGTTATCCCTTTCGTTTTGTCTGGTAAACATGGTAAAAAATTTTTAAAAGATATCAAAATTTAAGTTCGGTGAAAGAAATTAACAAAATTTGCAAGAAAAAAATATTATTTAACTTCTTTTTTCTTAACTCAAACTTCATTTTATCTGTGAACCAAAAAGAAAAAGAGATGTATTGTGCAAACATGAATATTTTTAATATGATATATGGATGGTCTTTGAATATGAAAATTTTGTTTAAAAAAACTTAGTAAGTGACGTTATTTTTTTGAAATTTGACTTTTTTTTATCAGAAAAGAAAGTATTTTTGTTAACATAAAATTCTGTGTCCTTAGTATAATTTTTCTGTCAATTTTAGAATCTTTTTGAGATGACGTTAGGTCATACACTTTGTATGAGAAAGAAAAACTTTAAACCTTGATTACACAAATGTTTGAAAAAGTCACTTAACCTTTTCTTGCTATCAATGCTTCAATTGTAGTAATTGAATGTTATATTTGTAACGAAAACATAGACTCAAAAGACTCCATTCATAAAAACTGTAGAAGAAAAGAAAGAGGTTTTAAAATGCCCTTACACAAATTTCATCGTCAAAAATGAAAGTCTATCATCTGAAGTTGATAATTGTTGGTAATTTAAGTAAATAAAACTTCATGTCGCTGGGTTTAAGGAAGGACCTAGCAGAGGAAAAATCAATTTTTGATTTTTGGCTCACTGAAAACAGAAAAATCAGAGCCATATTTTTTGCATTTTTTTGTTAAATGTATTTGGTCTGAGAAAAAAGAGCAAATTGTTAAAAGAAAACCTCCAAAATGAATTTGGTTGGTGAAGAAATCTACAACTTGTGTTTAGATAATTTTTCAATACACAGTTGACTCCGATTTATTGCAGTTAAACTGAAACAAGAAATTTATTACGAGGCTGTTTTCAACAGTTTTAATTCGAATAATTGAACTTTGCTTAAGTGAAAACTTCTTTTTAATTGAAAAAAACTATCTTGACTCAAATGAATAAAATGAATAAACGGTAAATAAACTTACAATCTTACACAAAAAATTAAAATCGACTGCAGCAAAAGTGGTCAAAAAATTCAGCGCCTTCTCGTGACGAACAGAAATTAATGCGCCCCTGAAGAACTAGGCCGGAAAAATGACAGATAGGACACTATTTTGACAGATAGGGCACCATTTTGACAGATAGACCCATAATTCAGGACATTTTGGTGCTTCACCTACCAACACTGTACCTGAGCTTACACCCCTTCCTGTTCTTCTTATTCAATGGGTCATGAAACTAAATTTAATTTTTAAACTTCCATCAATGCAGCAAAACTATTTTAGTTTTGTTATGAAATATCGGTTTTTATCAACTTATTTACTTTCTTTAGATGGCGCTTACTAGGTTGGTTGGATCTTGACCTTAACTAATTACGCCCACCAAGTTGGTTGAGGTCCTTCACTATTTGATCGCACTTTCGATGGACGACGTTACAGACGTGTATTCCATCGGGGTTGAATGCGATGACTAGTCGGGCTGGTATGTTGGTTTTCATGCGTCCACGTTCCCTAGAAATCCTAATCACTTTATTTTCGGCTTTTAGACAAGGTCGATATTGCTGTAAAGCTCTAAAAGTTTGTCGTTGTTTCTTCTTTTCTTCTTTCCATCGATGCACACAGGAACAAATATCACTCGAAGAATCTTTCACTCAAAGCAAGCCCAGCTGTTTTTTGTCCGAAACTGAAAGTGTCCATTTCTGTGCCCCACACAGGAGGACACTTTGATGATTAAGGTCTTACAATTAGGGTCTTTTTAGTTCTTTAAATGCCACCAAAAACAATTTTGACGTAGTCGTACTTCGAACACCTATCAAAGGTTTTCTAGACTAAAGAAGTCTGAAGAATCTTTCCGTGGTTGCCTCATCTTTCTTCTTTGTTTTGGCATGGACACAGCTCAGCGTGATATTCTTAAATTTCACCCTGATGTGGATTGTTAAAAATACTACAGGCAGTTACCCTAGTGGCAGGTGTCCCCAACCTGAAGAGCCAGATCCAGTAATGATTCCAAGGGAGAATGTATTAACCGCTCCTTATGAGTCTATACTCTGATAATTTCGTAGTAGCTCTTATAAGGTGCTCACCAAGCAGTTCATCCTGACTGGAACTAGTGACGCCATCGATTCCATCGAGAGAATTCTACCGCTACCACCTAATTTGTTGGAAATGCCTTTGTGATAACACTCCTTTGTTAGTGGGAATAATTTGTATAGCACTATAACAGTACTGCACTTTGTCGACCATGAGTAGCCCTTCTCCAGAATTAAGTTCCGCGATCGCATAACTCAGTTTTATTGTAGAAGTCACCGTAAGCCCCTCCACTACGTCAAGGCCTACCCTCATAGAAAGGGGAGGGGGGGGGGCTATAATACTGTTAAGTAAAATATTTCTCTGAAGTCAAGGATACCTAAATCTCAATAAAGTACAAGAATCAATCACCGCTTGCCCATACATTTACCATTAAACATTAAACTTTCATTTAAGAAATTCGAAATAAGCAAGAATTTAAATTTATTTCTAGAAGTGGTGAATAGCAAAGTGATTGTTAAATCATTGGTTTGGCATTTTAAAACAATAATAAATTGTATTAAACAAAACATGCAATAAATTCATTTCACTTTCAGCAAATACTTCTTCGCCCAAAGAAAAACAAGAAAACTTTTTTTTTACCATCTCACTTTCTTACCAAGTAAAACTGTATTACATCCCAATTGTAACCCACTTATTTGCCCCCATAAATTTTCAAAAAAAACTTTTCGTAAAAACAAAAATTACAAAAAAAGCTAAACAAACAAAACAAAATTACAAAAAAAAAAACTCCCCTTCGAAACTGACATCAGAACAGTGTTCATCGATATCTCTTTTGACTCATCTCTTATCTCACTTGAACTTGCGATCACACCAAGTCCACCATTAAACATCAATATGGTAAATACGTAGTATTTAAAAAAAACAAAAACAAAACAAAAAAAACAATAATACTACATTCTCAACAAAAATTCCAAAACAAATAACTTCCCCAAAAAAAGAAAAGACTTGGTCGACTTAAAAAAAAAAAAAGAAGAAAAAAAAACAAAATAACACCACGTTCCTTTCAAAATAACACCAACGCAACGGTTGAGTTGAGTTCAAATACAACAACAACAACAACAAAAATCTTTTTTTTATTCAAAAAGAATATAAGAGAAAAAAAGAACTTTATCCAAATCCGGTGCGGATGAATGAAAATACGCGTGGCATGCCTAATTCAAAATTCCAAATTGACTTGAAGAGAGAATAACAAAAAAAAAAAGAAAAAAGTGTTTGTACGCGAACGCACGATACGATATTACCATAATAATATAAGAAAATACCAAATAGCCTCGTATAAAGCCGACACATATTTTACGGCACGCAAAACACTATCGCTCCACCAGCACTACCACCAGTACCACCACCAGCACCCATCACCACATTCACCACCTTAACCGCCTTCACCGCCATTCCATTTCCGAAGAAAATGCGCGGGAAGATTGTCTGTAGTATCTACAAGAGAGTCTAACAAGCCAACGACAACGACAACACCAGAACCCAGAGGTACCTACTCAAGACTCAACTCATATGGATACCGAAACCAATGGATGGGCCCACGATGAAAATACGGGACACACATGTGGGAGCAGCACAGACTTGTACAATACTTGTTCCGTTTGTTGTTTTTTTTCTCTCGAATTAGTATAGTTTGCAGGTCTTCAGGCCGGATAAGGGGGGGATTCTGTCAAAACGAGTGTGAAGCAATTACACCCTAGCATACGTCATTTTTTTGTTGTTACTTCCTTCACCTTTCCCTCATATTATCTTCAGCTCTGGATCAATATTTGAAGAGCGTAATTAAACAATACACAAAAGTTCAACACCTTCAATTTATTGACCAATATTTTCTGTTTCTTTTTTTTTTCGTCAGAAAATATTTTTCGTTAATGGCTGTTGAATTTAACGATCGTTAAGTCAGTCGGTTAGTAGTTAACCTTAGCTCTTGAAATAGATGGTGGGTTGGAAAATCTAAGCATTTTATGACCTTTCGGTCGTAAAACAAAAAAAAAAAAAAGAACAAAACTATGGAGACATCATTAGCATCAAAACGAAGATACACATATAAATGTATCTTCAGATGGATTAATACAAAATGATGTAGGTAGAAATGTTTATATAGGTAGCATCTGCTGAAGCATCTGATTTTGATCCGTCACACCTGTGGCATTTTGTGTTTACGCGAGATATATCTTCACGAGCAAGATGATGATGATGAAGAAGAAGTAGAAGAAGAAGAAGAAGGTGCATCACATTGTGACGGATGAAACATTTGGCATCGAATCACTATCGGAAGTGTTCATCATTTTCTTCTTTTTTTGTTTTGTTATATTGTAGTATTGTCGCCAGCCATCGCGCGCCGCCGCCGCCGCCGCTGAAGACGTCAGTTTATTTAGTGTATCAGAATCTATAAAAGAATGAGGTGTGTTTTTTTGTTGTTGTTAGAGTTTGGCAGACGACAACATACAAGATTCTTGGCAGCGTTTTAGTTATTTTTAGGTGACGGATGATGCGTCCGTTTTATTGATTTAATTAATATTAAAAGTTTCAAGGACATTGTACGTCATGACATGATTAATATAGCTCAGGAGGTGGTGTTGCCTTTTGGGAATCAGTTTTACGGCGATCTTCAGGAAAGAAAAAATAATGAAAAAAATTGATAATAACGGTTGTAAAATTCAATTCTGTCGTTATCAAAAATTGTCGTCCTAATCATATGCGTTTTTTTCTATAGATAATTTTTGAAATGAAGTTTTTTATTGCACGTTCTTGACGGGGTCTTGAAAAAACAAAATGAACCCGTCACTGAATGTTTTGACTGACTCATTCATAAATCATCGCACAGCTTATACTATATTATAGATAAACAAAATAATAGTAGGTAGGATGGAAACGTCTACTAAATGCGGATTTTTCGAAATTTTATTCGGAAATAGAGTAAAGTGGGGTAAGAAAAGAAAAAGAGGGTAAAGTGGGGTAAAAGTAAGAAAAGATGTAGCCATGTTCCTAAAATTACAGGTTTCTTAGTTGTTTTGGACTCTAAACTAGACAAGGCATGCAATTTGATTACGTTGAGAAAGATACATTTTTAGAAAAAAAAAAAAAAAATCGTTAGAGAAAACTTCGAACCTTGTGGCATATCGTCCCGTTTCTGCGTAAACCACGTATCTACAAAGCAAATTTTGTTTAGTATTTTTTAAGAAATTTTAGTTTTTTTCGAAATTGCATAATTGGATTGAATAAAAAGAAATCGAATTAACTGTAAAACGTATTAATTGAGGTTATTTCACCATTTATACTTTTTCATCTTCCTTTTTCAGCGATGTCTAATGTTAAGCAAAATCTCTTTAAAAAAAATGTACTTACGAGGTTCACGCAGAAATGGGACGATATGCAAGTTTTTTTTAAGCTTGGTATGCAATTTGAAAAAAATATTAATGCACATCTAAAACCGAAATTTCAAAATGTATTACACATTATTAATACGTTTTCGAAAAATCAATTATTCAAAAAAATATTTTGAATTTCTTTTTTTCTTTTAAATAAAAAAAACTTTTAAAAAGTTTTCTATGGTAAATTGCTGAGCAACGGAAAAAACTTAAAACCAAAAAAAAGCTTTAGAAACTTATTTTGGTTTGAAAAAATTGGTTTTCCGTTTAATTTTTTTCAATGTGTTGCGGTTAAAACAAGTTTTCATAATTCAAGCTTTTTTAATTTTAGATTTTTATTTTTTACTTTGGAACTGCTTCTTAAAAACTAAATTTCCGAAAGTTTAATGGGGCAACCTCTAAATGTGTTCTATGTACTATGTTCTATATAAAATTTTGTGTAAAATTGTATACGATTTTGAATATTTTTAGGGATCGCTGCTGACTTTTGAATTTTTGCACATTGTGGTTGGACCTTTGAATTAAAGTTTTAAAAAAATGCCGTGGCACTTCTCAGTTGGGTTCTTGGTATTAAAATAAAATAATGTGTAAGATTTCGGTTGAATTCGACAAGTTTTTAAGTTTATCTATGCTTAAAAATGTAAAACAATGTGAAAAAGTATCTGTTGGTACCCCTAAAAGTTGCCGAAATTAAGCGAAATTTTACACATTATCTTATTTTTATAAATAGAATCCAACTCAGGGGTGCCATCACAATATTTCAAAATTTTAATTCTAGGGTCCACCTACAATGTGCCATATCTCAAAGGTCTGTAGCGACCCCTACAAAAATTGTCCAAATCGTATGAAATTTTACACAAAATTGTATTAAGGTTCATAGAACACAATTGGAGGGTATTCCTTAAATTTTCTGAAGCTGAGATTTTAAGAAGCATCTTATTGTATATTTATTGAACACATTACGAATCATGCTATAAAAGTTTCACAAGCAAGAATTAAGTTTGATCAAAATCTAGCAGAATTGGTTCAACCACCAGTGAACTGTATTTAAAAAAAAGATTTCGAATTAGGCTCACTAAAAATACTCATTATTATTTGTTTTATAGATCGATTTTTTTTTTTAAATTGAGGTGTCAGGCTATATGTGTAATTTTTATTTACAGATAGGTATGTGCAAAACAAATGAATTAATGGTGATGGTGATTTTTTCTAAATTTTATTCTTCAATTTTTGTTTTCATAAAGCAACGTACTACTACTAAATTGTTGGTACGAATGTCCTTGATAGACAGTAAAATTTTTTAAACATTTTAATGCATTTTTTTATAGATTTAAGAAGGGTTAAATTTCTTTTTCTTAATAGAAATCAAATTGTTTCTATGGCCACTCCCTGCTGGTTTATATTGCTATCACTTACGGAAAAATCAATATCCAATTTTAAACTTGCAAAAAACACTGTTTTTGTGATATTTTTGTTCAGACTATAATCGAACTACACAAAGTTATTCGTCACTTCAAAGATATTTAACTGACAACACAGACAAAATGATACAATTAATTGATTCATTGATTAAATTTGGATAGATTTTCTTTTTTTTTGTTGTTATTTTTACACCTTTTGCCAAGATAAACAAAAACTATACTTTCATACTAAAGAAAACATTTAATTTGTATTTGTTTTACTTTTGAATAAAGAAAAGTGTGGATGGAGATTCAAGCCAAGGTCAACACTTTGTTTTTGTAGTGAAAATTGACGTTAACGATCGGTGATGTATTTTTGTTTTTGAAAATAAATTTTGATACTGCAATAGTGTCAAATGTAATAGAAGCGTCATACGATTTGTAACAAAGAAAAGATAGAAACTAGTCCAAGAGAGCACAAAATTATTTACAATTTCGATGGGAAATCAATAAGATGTATATTGATGGCGAGTGATTCAAAAATATAAGTTCAGGTGCCAAAAGTGATGATAATTATAATGGAATGAATTAAAAACACAAAAAATATTAAGAATTGACAGTTTCCAATAAGACGTATCTGTCTTCTTCGCCAATGTAAAAATCAGTGGTCTATGTTTTTGTTTGTTTTTTTTTTTCCTAATAATTGTAACTGCCCAACTGTTTTGAGAATTTGCTATTCCACAAATCAAATTGTTGTTGAAGATAGCAGCACACCTATACCTACATGCATTAAATTTACACATAATTTCAAACTGAATAAACAAGACACAGTTTTATTATTCATGATTTGAATGTATCGATTGAGGTGTTAATAAATCAAATGAATTTTATTTACAAATTAAATAGGTTATAGGCCTACAAAGATAACAATCTAGTGCTTGACATTATAAACAAAATAAAAAATAAATAATAATTGCTCTATTATTATCAACATTGTTGTTTTCTGAATTAAGACCAAAATAATTTCAAGAGCTTTTAGAGGCAGTACTGATTTAAATTGTATTTATGTGCATAATATTGTTGTTTTCTTTTTTTTTTTTTAAATAGAAAATCTATAAAATGATTACTGTATTTTTATTTTATATTTAACGCAAACAATGCCTATAATGTTTATGATTTATTTATAGACAAAAATTGCGTATTTGTTACGAAAATTTATGAATGAATGGAGGAATATTACAGAGAACCCAAGAATGACAAGTCGTGATATCTTCGATTTTATGGCTTATCTATAGGTTGTATTATCTATTTAACATAAAACACGTTTAAGAAGTTTTATAAGGACGAGAAGTGGATATCATTAAAGTTCATTATTTGAAAATATTAATACTTTGCATCACAAAATAGGGCATTATACTTACTGATTCATAACTGAAACATAACTGAATCACAAACCTCAAGATAGTCGAACATGGAAATGACGTTGTAGGTTGATTTCTTGTAAATTGAATTAAAGTTACATAAATACATAATAATGTAGGTACATATGTAACTGAGTTTTAGGTTAATTTTTTTAAAAGAGTTATTTAAAACTTATTACAAAAACATTGGCACTGATAGCAACAATATTATGCTCCACCTTGTTTTTAGAGGAAGATTGTTTTTTTTTTTTTTTAAGTTTTCTTATATCAAATGAAGTTTCTAAAGTCAACCGATTTTGAAATGAAAAATAATTTTTAAACTCAAAATTAAAAAATTTAGTTTTTTAAACTGTTTTTTTTTTTTGTCAATTTGGTGGCATTAAGAACTATTTTTTTTTTCAATTCACTGAATTTATCAATGTTAATTCAAAAATGAAAAAAAAAAAAGATTTTTAGATGTTATTAGTTTTGAAAAAAAAAAAATTAAAAAAATTTACCTACTAATTTAAAAAAAAAAAAACGTACAATTTTGAGTAACTACTTTATCTATGCTTTGGGTTTTTAATGCTAAGCAACTTTGAAAAGAAAAAACATTTTTTTCAAAATGAATATTAAATTTAATTATTATATCATGTAACGATATAATTTGCCACATTGCAGAAAAATATAAATTTCCGCAAAAGGTTTACATGAACATTCCATTGGAAATATTTGCGGTTTTTGCTTCAAATTTGTGAGTGAAGTTCTATGTTTTTCAGAATATTTTTCTCATACAAATTTTGACAATTCGTTTCTACCGATTAAAAAATCTATGATTTCTTAGGTTTCAATGAGTTTTTCGCATTTAGATTAATACCACTATTATTATTTTTTTGATTTCTCAAAAACTTAAAAGAATTTATAATCTAGTTTTTATTTTTTTTCCTTAAAATTAAAATATATATTAATGTTTTTGAAAAACAAACATTTGAAAAAAAATATTTTAAAATTAGGAGTTTTAAAAAATATTTTTTTAACAAAAGATAACAAAATGCAAGAATTAATTGATTGATTCAACTTAAATTTATGTCATGTGTTGCAGTTTTTTATATTTTATATTTTAGAAATGTGTGAGAGGGCTACACATGATTGTTTCTTTCAGAATTCAAACGGATAGATCGATTTAATCCAAATTTAGTATTTGGCATATCTTAGAGACTGCCCAGAGGTATTAATTTTTTTTTTTAAGACCAAAAATAACGGTTCCTTCTATATAACTAATTTCGTTTTTTTTGTTTTGTTCAAAAAAGGTTGCTATCGTTTTATGAAAACAGTTTTTATTTCCAGCAAATGTCTGTCTGCCATACAATCGGTTTTATATATTAATGTTAGTTTTTTCTTTAATGAATCAACCGAATTCAACGATTTTTGCATTTAAAATTTTATTTTTTTTTTAATCACTTTTCGAAAATAGGTCAATGCAATTTTTGTTATTGTAAGAAGATGTTAAAAAAATAAATTATTAAAATGGCATATTAATTTCTTTTGTTTGAAAATAGTTTTTGGAAATTTTATTTTTTTTTTAAGAATTTTATTTTTTTAAACGGCTTTACCGTTATTATTTTTTTTTTTCTAAAAATTTATCTTTGTGAAAGATAGAACACAAAAAGTTGTCTTAGCCATTTAAAAAAAATTAAATCGTTGTTTTTTTCTTTTATTTCTAAAACCGTATGTACACAATTTAGAATAAAAAATGTCAGCAGTCACATAAGACAAGATGTTGACTATTATTTTATTATGTTGTTTTGTAGTTCGTAAAGCATTTGACTATTTTCATCGCAAATGTAGAATAGTCTAACCAAAAAATTTATTGATAAAAAAGTAGTAATTGCACAAAAAGATTTTTTTAAATTATAAAAATTCATAATAATTATCGGTTTCACCCTCATTAAAAAAAAAAAAAATGTATATCAAATCAAAATATCTGAACTTGTTTGAAAGTTAGGATTTCTGTGACAAAAAATGAAAATCGTGCCCAATATGCGGTGGTGTAGTTTCTAAATCAAGACAAAATTAAGTCAACATTTAACTTTACTTACATCTTCTTGTGCTCAAAAGTGGATACTCTTCACGCACATTATTTGTCAACATTTTAAAATTTATATGACTATGGTTTGACCATCGATTTTCGAACGAAAAACAAAAAAACTGGTAGTTCAAATGGTGCGCAATGGACTAAACAGTTGTAAGTATGTTATTGTTCTCAATATTAACTTATAAAACTGAATTATCTGGAAACTTACATTGTGTGAATTAGTCGTTAAAGGTACAAAAATTAAATTTGTTTTAGTTAGGGCAAATATTTTAAATCATCATCAATAATTTATTTATATGTACCTTAAAGGAAAAGGACTTTTATGAGTTTTTGTAAAAATAGCAAGTGAAAGCATATACCTAACCAAAACACATACATATCTGCGGAAATGATTATTTTCCTACAAACGTCCATTGACCAAAGCTTTAGCTCAAAAAAAAAAAAAACTCTTTACCTATGCAACTTTTTTCCCCATTCAAAAATTTTAACGAAAATTCAACTCAGTCCATAACAAAAAAAAAACCACCACATAATATCTATAATATTGTTTTTCAATTAAACTTCCACTTTCAATCAATTCCACAAAACGACATTTAATCAAATAAATAACAAAAAAAAAATCAAAATAACAAAAAAAAAAAAAAAAAACAATACCTATCACGTCCAATGCTAGTCGCTTGTCGCCGGCCGTTTGAGCTAACCACGAAACGAGTAGCACACTCCATCAGGCAATATACCTACCTTCAATTACAAATTACAAATCTATCTATATACTTTATCCATCATTTATATGTAGTGTAGGTAGGTATGCATAGATACAAGACATACTTACAACAACAAACCAAACATCTAAATGATTGCTCATTTCCTTTTATTGAATTAATTAACCAAACAAAAGTCAACTACACACAATTCACGTCGCAGTCGTTATAACCCCACTTTTGTACTTTGAGAAAAAGCATATTATATTGGCTATTAAACAAAGGAGGCACAATTTCCAACAACTCTACATCTATAATATATTTTAGATGAAAAAAAAAATATATTACTTATAGTTGTTGTTGTTGTTTATGGTATATCGGACAGACGACATTATGTTCAATAGGTCACCTAGAGGCGCAATTGTATATCTTTTTAGATATTGTATCTTATTCTACATCGTAAAACGTTTTAAGATCATGTTTCATTGTTAATTTTTTTTTTTTTTTTGTTTTTTTAAGTAAATTTGCTGAGACAAGATATTGTATCTTTTTTTTTTCTTATTATGGAGTGTAACACTGTTTGCTGGACACGAGTAAATCTGATGGCACAGACAGAATGTCAGCTGGTGAACATATCAAATTGTCCATTTTTGATGGATAGATAGATATTGTATCTGCAAACAAAGATTTTATGATTTATGGTAAAAAATTGCAAAATATTTCCAAAAATTTCTTCTCCAAGTCAAAGTATCTGTGATATTCTTAAGTCAAACACAAAAAAAACAAGAAGAAATATTTGTCTAAGTGATTTTTTGTATGCAAAGATACTCACCATACTCAAGAGTGATGGGTGTATCTTTTGATGAAAAGTGATATCAGATACAAAAGCTTTTTTTTTTTTTTTTTTGCAAAACCAAAACATTTTTTTTTTCTTCCTTCATTATTTTTTTTTTTTTTTTTTCAATTTGAAATATTGTATCTTCAGGTGATCAAATTACAGGAATGCGAAGAACGCATCATACTCTGTGATGAGAGATGCGCAACTGACAATCATAAACTTTGTTTTTTTTTAGACAGATATTCCCAGAATGTAAATTCTTTGGAATGCTTCCTGTCTGTCACCATTAAAGCCACTATAAAACACACCAGCATAACACAATATAATGTAATTAGTTGCCATATCTAAGAATTACGAGTATAGAGATACCTTTTCTCTTTTTCAAAAGTATCTTTACCATTCTTTAGGGTTGAGTATGAGTACCTATGTTGAGGTTAAGGACGGGTGTTTTATAACTTCTTCTTCTTCTTCATTCATTCATTGCGAGCACACATTCCATTGTTTTATTGTTGTTATTGTTGTTGATCTATATAAAAGATACAAAGATACTTTACAATTTTGTATCTATGCCCATTTCACTAATGAACATTTATATGGTTTGGGATTGCTCTTATGATGGTTAAAAGTTGTAAAACTTTGAGACTCTTTATATCTAATCTAATTGTGTGTCCAGTTCAGAAAAACAGCCATGAAATTCCTTTACCATTCGTTTGCAGTATAGAATAGATAAAAATTAACAACAAGCTGAGTGCGTGTAAAGTATCTTTGTATCTTTCATAGAGACCATTTTGGACCAATACACAGTCAGTATATCAGTACCTTACCTACTTGTACGTGTCTTTGAAAAATTGTTTTTTTTTTTTTTTTTTTTTTTCTTAGGATTTTAACTTTTCTTGACGGTCTTTTGACATTTAAACTTATTCTTCTTTGTAAAGGAATTCTCTTGACACACAGTGTTGACTTTTGCGAGTCTTCTTTTTTGAGTGAAAGGAAAGGAAGTGCGACCACAAGAGTGCTCTAGATTCTTTGAGAAACAACAAATATAATAAAAACCGGACATCCGGTTTGTGTGATGTGTGTGTGTGTACTGCAGCAAGCACAGTAGCAGCAGCTTATGGGAACAAGCCTTAAAGGTAGGTTGGTAGGTAGGGTATACAAAAGAGCAAAGGGTAGAAAGAAAGATACACATAATCAAAAAGTCGATGGATGAAGTGAAAAAGAAAAAAAAAGAAGGAAACAAGAACGTGTGATGATGATGCGAGAGACTTTTTTTTCGCTACTGCTTCAGCATAATAAAGGATTAAAGTGTATCTTTAAAAAAATGGAAAAATAGAGAGAGAGAGAGAGGTGTTGTGATGGAAGGAAGTCAAAGGAAGGGAAACGTATAGGTAAATTCTGCCGCCTGCCTCACTGGGAATCCTCCTCATCGTGCGTCGTCGTCGTTCGTTATCGTTATGGGTCGACCCTATTTAAGGAAATATTCTGTTTTTTTTTATAAGACCAGAAAGCCATCATCATGCTGAACATCAGCTACCGGTGTTGATGATCCGTGTGGCGTCTAATAATCACGTATTGCGTCTGTTTTGTTATTTAATTCAAAGGAAAAGATACTTTTTTTTTAAAGGGATTGTTTCTATGTTTTTTTTTGTGAGTTCCGTTCGTGTTGTTAGTGTCTTTTTTTTTTTTTTGAGTTGTTATTCTTAGAAATTTGGCTTTTAAATGGTAATTTTTTGAAACTTTTTGAGTGTTTTCATTTAATTAACTGGAAGTGTTTTTGTGGTTTTTTTTGATAGTTAAGGGGTTTTAAAAAGGCTTAAATCAATTTAGGCAACATCTTGTTATTAATTTTTTTTTTTTTTTTAATATTGTTTCTTGTTTTAATAGAAAAAGAGGCAGTTACTGAATGGTAATTTCTACAATAAAGTTCTACATTCTATTTAAGACTGATTAATAGTTTGTTTCATTTAATAAGCTTATCTGGTTATGACTGCCTTTAAGTTTGCCAATACCTTGTCTAGGAACCGTGAACTAGCGATCAGTTAGGAAAATACCAGTCCTTAAAAACCTTGGTGTGATCTTGTATATTAAATGGAACTGGGGTCTCAAGATTAAAGAAAGAAAGCAATGATTTCGTCTACTTCTTCCCTATTGTATATTTAGTACAACGGTAACGTGGTCTGACAGATTTAATGGAACCACACGAGAAATAAGGTATTCACTGCTATAAGACCACGTTTAGATTTTTACAAGCCATTCTTAAACAATTTTTTTCTAGTAGACCCGACTGAAAAGACAACCAGCGTAATAGGTTCGAATATATGTAGATATTGGTGTTAAGGACAAGGTTCTTTTCTGAAAGCCCTAGACTGCCTAGCTCATTAAAACTCCTTTATAAAAGCAATGTCTTGAAAGCTGAGGTAATGGTAGGAGCAATAGCTTCTAGACCTGTTCCATTGATAGCCGAGTGAGAATACAAGCAATTTCTGTCATATAGAATCAAATCGGAACTTGTTACTTCTTTTCGCTAAGAGTAAAGGGTGACTTGGTCACAGTAACCTGATGAGCTCGCAAGAAAATGATCAATAATCTGGATCTTATTGAGGCAGACCCAATAGTTAAGATTCCAAACTGTACCCTTGAACTTATTATCGAGTACATAGTTCTAGCAACTATTAAGTTTGCTTGATACCTGGATATTATTTCTACGTTTCAACAAGCGGTGGACTGACGATATCTTTGTTTTCTTTTGAGTATTTCTACCAGACCCAACCAACTGGTTGTTAAGATGCACAAGGACACTACAAGTACAGCACTATATCACACAAATTTCTCGGAAGACACTTCTTCAATGATTTAAATGAACTTTTTGACATTCTAGGCAATAGCCTGTTGGAAATTATCTATGCCTCCAAATGGCTTGAAAATTGTTTGGTCTTTAGCGACCAAATTCTAACAAGGTGGGAAATCACATAGTCAAGGGGATTCTAGATGATCATGACTGCAAGAACAAAAACGACTGAACAAAGCATATTATGTGTGTTTTTCTGAAGAAGCAGCATTTTACAGAGAACGGTCTCTTCAACCACACACGAACCAACTATACCGGTCAACCATTTGACCCTGCATATTACATAAAAATGCTTCTAGTCCGTAGGGGCAGGGTAGGGAAAGATATCTCAGGGAGAGATAAAGTTTTTTTGACGTTTCAGGATCTCTTACAATTAAGCAAGGCCCTAAAGATACATATAGCAGGAGTTAAAAGATGATGCCTTGTTAATTTAGAAGTTGTTTTAGAATTCGCAATCTATTGTTATACTAATCGAAACATCATCTGAAGAATGATGAAGGTCTTGTTAAATAAGTCCGACAAATTTTGCTGTGTCTTCTGTCTAGCACTGGAATGGAAACGAAATTTTTCGTTGGTCTCCACCAAGAAAAGCAAAAACGATTTACGATTTACTTGTGTGATTTTTGCATAGGATTTTTTTCAGCAGCGTACCGGGGATTAAGGCTTCTTATGTAATTTTTTTTTTTTTTTGAAATAGATCATTTTATAAGAAATGTCAAAAAATTAAATTCATTCCTAAAATGAGATAAAACAAAAATTTCTTTAAATAAAAAAAAAGTTCGAAACTATGTTTAAAAATCAAAGAAAAAAATTTTCTAATTTTGATTGTGAAATAATTTGAAAATTGCAAACAACCTTTAAAAAATGTCATCAAATTAGAAAAATGAAGAACATGTTGTCTGGCAGTACCGTTATTAACCGATTAAAAAATTTATAATTAAAGCATACGCAAAAAAATGTATTCATTTCTATAAGCTAAATGGCCTTCGGATTCAAAATATTTGTATTTAAAATAATTTTGAATTTAAATTTTATTTATATTAAAATATAGGTATACGTGCATCACAAAAAAACAAGCATTTTCTAATTATATGCTATCCTATTTTAACACACATTTTAACATTTGTTACTAGATGTTATTTAATTAAATACCCTCATCTAATGGTTAACCACATAATTCAAACAAGTACCAAAACTAACCTAACAAATAGCACACCAAATCACTTAAATCAGATAACTAATTAATTCAATTATTCACAAAACAAAAAACAAAACAAAAAAATATACAATATTATGTTAAAAATTATTATTAAAAAAAAAACCTCTTTTATATTATCCACTTATAACATTTAATACAATTAAATTAATTTTTAATTTCACACTAATTTCATATTACCTGAAACAAAAAAAAAAATTAAAACAAACAAGTCCTTTCTTAAAATTTTCAGTGCCAGTTGATTTTTAATTTAATTTTTCACACACAGCTCAATATGTCAAATTAATATAATATCCTGCGAATTTACAGTTTTATCCACCTTTACATGCATGATGCATGTGTTTGCATTTGCACTGTATAGTTTTGTTCGATACGTTATTTATTTAAATTAAAATCATGTTAATAAATCATTCAATAAAATAAAAAAAAAATACAAATTTAAATTAAATTCATTTAAAATTGTAAGGGCGAATAAAACAAAAGTTATATTATATTTTTTTGTATATAGGAAACACATTTTGATGTGGATGTTTGAACAAGTTATAGACTACCAGGAAAAGGGGTTTTTCATAATCGATTGTGAGTTCAAAAGTTTGTTTTTTCGTTTTATTCTTAATGAAATCATTGTTCAGGGTTACCAGGATTTTTTTCAGATATGGCTTTAAAATTTAAAATCTAAATTAATTGTTATAATTCTTTTATTAATTTTTTTTGACTTAAATTTTTATGGCCAAACTATCAAAACATCCCTCAGATCATGGCAATTTGTAGGCGTAGTAAAAAAAGTCAACTGTACACTTTGTGAAGAAAGCATGGAATGAATATTTATCCTTGGTTAAGCCTCCATATAAAAGAATTTTTTTAAAAACAAAATATATATTTTTTTCTTTAAGAAATTGGTTTTAATTTATATAGAAATTTGGTGTGAACTAATTTTTTTTAAATCCACCCATCCTAACAGTTAAAAGGGCTTGTTGAAATCGTAAAACTTAAATATTTATATTTATTTGTAGGAAGTTTTTAAAAGCAATCAAAAATATTTCATTATAAGATCGCTCCAGGTTTTGACGATTAATGTAAAAGTACTCTATAGTTTGGCTACCCTAGAGTATCGACTGCTTAAGAAATCAATTTTTGAACAATTGAAAATTGACAGTTTTCCGACAGCAATTTTTTTATTGGAAAGAGCTGTCAAAAAATGTTTTTGGACAAAAACTTTAGAGAATATTTTTTGTTTTTAACAAAAGCAAAAAAACAATAATTACTCTGCTACCAATAACGGCCTACAAAATCGAGAACACACATTTATTTAAAAATGATGGACGACGCAAAGGACTTTTTTTGTTTGAGTTTTTTTTTTTTTTTTTTTTGTTAAAATACTCAAAGAGATGGGTACTCTATAAAAAAAAAACAATAAAATTTCCCCTTGCAATTTTTTTTGTAAATGTTATTGGACTACTAGGGAAAATTATAAGGCCATCTTTAATGAATTGTATGAAGTTGAAATTTTCATGTTCCTACTAATTTGTTACCAAATTCGCAAAGTTTCTTGAAAGTACAAACAACAAAAAAATTTCAAATATAATGGAACGACAAAATTAAAATCGGATTTATCACAACTAATTAGCTGCAAATTTGAGGCAGTTTTTTCCGATAGAACTGGTCTGCAACGAAAATTGCCATTAAACCATACTATACTTTTTTTAAGCGATTTTGGCACGCTGAACCCAAATCTGAAGTCAAAATTACCCTAGCACGCCACTATAAACATGTCAAAAACCCGTTTTTTTTTTGTACATTTAACGTCGAATTTCATCTGTCAAAATCATTTTAAATCATTTAAAAAATCGTTTTCGCCGCAAAGATATTGCAAAGTGAAATTTATATGATTTGTCCAAATCAAAGCGTTTTTAAAGGTGAAAAGTTCTTAAGTAATAATTTTCAATGGCTAACTTTATGTTCTTTGGGATGCTGAACACGAATCTGAAATTATCCTACTAAGTTTATCACAGGACATATGCGAAATCATTGAAAAAACTTTTAAAAAATTGTTTTGTTTTGTGCATAGACCAAAAAAATTACAATTTTTCTCTTAAACCGTTTATGAAGAACAAGTGAAGACAAAATTACTAAATTTATGTTTTGAATAAATTTTTTGTATGACTTTTAGGTACTTCACAAAAAAAAAAATTTGAAAAATCCAGAAATATCAGTCCTAAATATTTTGACACATGGCAACTCTGTCAGTAAGCTTCATTATAATTTGCAACAAAGTGAAAATTCATGGTGAAGCTATTAAAGTATTTAATGGTTTCAGTTTTTTTTTTCTTATTGAGTGCACTTGAATGGGATTAAAAATTAAAAAAAAAATGATTTACCTTGTATACAGTTACTACATCCATATGCATTGCATACTCGATACTCCTACATAAAGGAAGGTTCATTCAAATAAAATTTTATAATAAAAAAAAATGTGAACACTATTTGTTCGAGTGGAGAAATTTTAGTTTAAATTTTCATAAATTCGGCTACTTTACTTACAAAGAAAAATTATACAAAAGGATTTACAATTATCGTACACAATTTTCTTAGTAATTTTCAAAGGAAAATTAATTTCTGAATAATTAAACAAAAAAATGAGTATTTTTAGGTCAAAAAGAATAAATCTGATTAAAATATTTCATTATGATTTCTTTGAATCATTTATGTATTAATTTTATAGAAATATTTATCAGGAAAATTTCAATGATGGTTAAGAGTTTTTAAAAAGAAGTGATTAATTTTTTTTTTTTTAATTTAAATCGATTGAGCAGATAAACATTTAAAAAAAAAAAAAAAAAAAATTAGCAGTAAAAAATCTTAAACCATAAGCAATTTTAAAAAACTGTGAATGCTTCACACAATTGTATGTCCTGAGCACAATTTGTATAGATTTTTTATAAAATTCTATACGAAAAATATTAAAAAAAAAACAGACTCAAAACCAAATAAACACAAAAATAAAAACAATCTTCTCTGACAAATCGTCTCATATTTTTTTGGAAAAGAATTTCATCGCTCGCGTCAAACACGCGACGGACGTATTTCTTTTTTATCTTTAAAATGAAATAAAAGAATAAAAATTATAAAAAAAAAAAGAAAACAAAATTAAAGGTAAAGAATTGTGCATATATGAACAAAAAAAACAACCTACAAGGGAACCTCTGATGAAAAGAAGATATAACAAACAAAAAAAAAAAAAAAAAACCAAGCATAGGTACAAAAAAAAATTAAATAAAATAAAAACCAGCTCGTAATTTATTCGGCTCCAGATTAATACATAACTCACAACAAGTAGAATACTGTGGCGCGGCACAACGGCACGGCACGGTCGACCGCGAAGGCAGCGGCAGCGGGCGGTAGCAGATTCACCATCTAAAGAACAAGCGATCGTGCGCGCGCGCGCCAGCGCACACTCGCGGTATTTGTACGTACATATTTGTACGTTAATCGCTATTTACGTCGCCATAGTAAAAATTATTACTGAACACAAAATCATAAAGAAAAAGATAATAAATAAAAAAAAAAACGAATAAAAATAAACGTTAAGCATTAACCTGCCTTGAGAGAGGATGTACGGCGGCGGTGGCGACGGCAACCGGCTACGTTGCACGACAACGACGATGATGACGGTGAAAGAGACGGCCGACGATGTGATGGCGGCGAAATGATTCCAACATTTGGTATGACCGCTGGAATCCAGTTTGTCCCGTCTATAATATCTTCGTCGTCGTCATTGTCGTTTTGGTTTGGTTTTTAAAGCTGGTTGTCCAGCTCTAGTCTCTTGGAGCTGGTTTTGCCGCAAAATCGATGAATGAAATCCAAAAATACCACAAAAGCAAAAAAACAAAAAAAAAGTATCTGATAGGTACAAAACATAAAAAAAAAAATAGTAATAAATACTACAACTAACTTGTTGCTGCTGAAGATGAAGAACAGTAGTACAGGTTGTTTGAAGAACTTGACAAAAATAAAAAAAATTTTAGACTTAATTAAATGCGCACTTTCATAAAACACTGAATTCTTTTAAAAAACTCAATAAACAATAAAATTTGTTTTTGTTTTCTTTTAATTTTGCTCTCTATTATTGAAAATTAAGAAGTTGCTCAAATTAGCTCATTTCCAAACATGTTAAACAGTCTTCGTCAGCGATTTTTATAACACATAGGTAATTACCACAAGAACAAAAAGAATCCATTTTATTGGTTATTTCTATGAATAGGAAATAGGTAAGGAAAATTGCTCAAAATAGCCCATTTTTATTTTATTCACTTACGTAGTATGTAATTATCTATCTACGTTGAAGAAATGACTGGTTAGTTTTAAAAAGCCAAAATACTTTGATAAATTCTTGCTTATAATTTTTAAGCAGTTCACAAAAATGTGCTCAAATTAGCACTTTTAAGATTATACTCAATTGTTAGTGATACAAACAAAATTGCCGAAAATAGATGCAAAACAAAAATTTAAAGTTTTTCTTTACATGTAAATACTTACTTTTAAGTTGTAAAAATTTAAAGTTGTTCTTTACATGTACTTTCTTTTAAGTTGTTAACTATGAGCTCAATTTAGCCCTATTTTGTATGTTGTTCATACCTAAATTCTGCTAAATTGCTCAAAAAAAACCCATTTGTGTAATAACAATTAATTTTTTTACAATACATAATATAATATGTATAGAGAGGATGGAATCTTTAGGAACCAACAAAAATTCAACTTATATTTTGTTTTAAAGCTGTGAATTAATGATGTGCTCAAACTAGCTCTTTTAAAACAAATTTTTATTACATTATCCTGCACCAGGTGTTTTAATCTAAATTAAATTGTTTAACTTAACGCAAGAAACAAACAACTAAAATAAATATATTTTAATAAATAATATTGAAACAAGAAATTGCTCAAAATAGCTCAATTTAAAAAAAAATTCAATTTCACTTTGATATTTCATTTTTTGAATAAAGGTGATAATGAAAAGTTGTATGGAGAACTAAGGTAAAAGTTGCTCAATTTAGCTCTTTTTTGACTTATTTTTTTAATGACATATTCTAATAAATAAATCCAAGGATTTATTAAGTGATTTTGATGGTAATCGAAATTTCGAAGTTTAAGGCTGAGATTAATTTCAATTTTGAAGCTTTTTTGCTTCACTGTACATCACTTGGAGTCATTGTCGTTGGAGTTTTGCCGTATTGGCTTTTTTTTTGTATTTTTTTTTTTTTTAATCGTCCAGTCGGGACTTGAAGATGGCAACAGGCCAGATAGCCTTAGCAGATAGCAGGAAGATGTTGTTGTTGTTGTTGTTGTTGCTGATGTTGACGACGATCAAAGTGATGATGATGAGAGGAGCAACGGCTCCAAAACAGAAAACCACCATTCAACGGATGTAACCACATATACGTATATACTACACGTAGGTATATTTTTTACAAGTCTTCGTCGTCAGTGGAAAAACATAAAAAAAACTAGTTTCACCGCTTATTTGGCAGCAGACTGATTTTTTTTTTGTAATTTTTTCTCTCAAAACAAGATGAAGAAGTCTTATAAAATCTGGACAAACGGACTCCAAACACGAACACAGACAACAGTAACGGCGACAGCGCAATATCAGCGGCCGGCGGCAACAGCGAAAAAAACAACAACAAACAACAGAAGGAAAAAAAACTACGATACCAAAAAGATGGTGGAATTCCAAAACTTTTGTGCGTGTCTCCCGAAGATCGACGGATCTTCTCAGAGTAGAACAACACTCACATTTCATTCATAAAATCCATCGTTAAAAATCGAGATTGATTGTACAAATACATCGATCCATTTGGATCGAATGGAGTGGAGATCCGTTCCGATATGTGGTTTATTTTTTTCATTTTTTTTTTCTCGTTCATCCGTTCGGAAAGTTATGCAGTTTTTTTTTTGTTGTTGTATGATTACCACTTTGGTAATTGATGGATGGAATTAAGTAGATTTTAAACTTCAAGATGATTATTGCAAAAATAATTAACTTGCAAGCAACTTACTATATTTTTGAAGAGTGTTTCGCTAAGTTTATATGAAGTTAGTGAAGAACTACCTCATATTCGTTTCAGGTCAGTCAAAGTGTGGTGATAAATGAGTTGGTTATTAATGACGGCGGTTTTTATTTTGCGGTCATTTTCTGTTTTTTTTCAAGTTGTTCGCTAAGATTATATGCAGTAAGCGAAAAATAAAATGTAGATGTTATGGACTAATTGAAGTGAAATTGCGATATTGTCTATTTGGTAACATCCATATTGATTTTATCGGTCTTTTATCTTTCGAATAAACGTGTTTCGCTAAGTTTATGGGAAGATAACTATTCACCCTACTATAAATCAGCTTCAGGCTAATCGAAGTGTGATTTAAAATAATCTGTTACTTGCTAGTATTGATTATGTAGCTTTTTAACATTTCTCTATGTGTTTCGCTAAGTTCATGTAAAGTTAGCGACGCACCACCTTGGATCCATTTTAGGTGGATCGAAGTCGGGTACACAATTAATTGCTTATAAATTATTAATTATGGTAGTTTTTTTTTGTGGCCATTTTCCGCTTATTGAGCTGTTTCGCCAAGTTGATATGCACTTATCGGGATCCCAGACTAATCGTAGTGAGAGAGAGAGAAATGATATGTCGCTTAAAAGTAACACCCATTTTGATGTTATTGCTCTTTTACGTTTTTAAGAGTTCGCTTAGTTCATGTAAAGTTAGCGACGCACCACCTGAAATTAATTTGAGGTGGATCGAATTAGGAAACATAATGAACTGCTTATTAATCAATGATGGCAATTTTGTTTTCGGGGTAATTTTCCGCTTTTCAGGATCCCAGGCTAATCGAAGTGAGAGAGAGAAATGACATGTCACTTATTAGTAACACCCATTTTGATTTTATTGCGTTTTTACGTTTTCAAGGGTGTTTCGCTAAGTTCTTACAAAGTGAGCGGAGCCATCAGCCCATTTTTGATCTGTTGAAAGTTAATTACAGACATTTTAGTCTTTTTCTTTAATTAGCTTTTTTTTTGTTTTGTTTTTCGCTTGCTTCATATGAACTTAGCGAAACCGTGAAAAATTAAATAGCATGTAAGCCAAATTGTCTTAAACTTAATACCAGCTAGTTACCACCAAAAAATCAAAATTATAATCAAATGCTTTAGGTAATAGAATTTTTCGCTAAGTTTCTGATCATTTTGAGGAATTTGTAAAATTGACTGAAGTAGAATTTTTTTTTTGTGGTTGGCAACCATATTTCTACGATATATTATTGGCAATATGCTTTGCTAGGTGCTTTTCTTGTTGGCAAGGAGAGAGGTGCAATTTTCAAAAGGAGGAATAGATGGGGAGACGGGAGAGATGCAGCATTGTCGCGTTTTCAGTTCCATCATCACAAATTTTACCATTCACACATCCATTCATGATCCAAAGAGTCGTCCATTCATTTCTTGTATCGTTTTTTCTTGATTCTTCAGCGATACAATTCGAATTTATTTTTCCATTCATTCATAAAACCTTGCGAAACGAGAAGGTGTATTATAGTTGATTGGGTGGCGGTATATAAGGGGGGGGGGGGGGTAGGGCAACATAGGCATTTTTCTTGGGTGCGTTGCATACAAAACGTATTTAGTTGCGCATAAGTGGCAACTCGATTGACCTTATGTTGTGTGGAGATTAACATTGTTTTTTTTTTGTTGTTGAGAAAGGAGACTTGCGGTTGTGGTTTGTGCCCCCGATAGAGGGTAAATTGACAGGACAAGGATTTTTGTCGATATAGTGTTGTTAGTCGATTGTATTGAGGGGATTAGAGGGGAACTTGTTGAGAAACAAATACCTATACTTATCGAAACCAATCAAATACACATATAATGGGGGTATAAGTTAGAGGTGGATAGTATTTTCTGCCTCCTTATAGCCTTTATGGCCACCACACAACAAAGTGAGGCACAATTATTTGTGTATAAATGGCTACCCACCATGTATGTCCAACATACACCAATCGTTCATGTGTTTTTTTTTTTTTTTTTAATTTCTAAGAGAATCCAGTATGAACAGAAAATTGGAATAAAAAAAAAAAAACGAAGAAAAAAAAGAAAAAAAAAAGTTGAAGTTCTTGTCTAGTTGCCCGGAAATCAACGTTTATACTGCATCCGCATCCATTTTTAGCTGAAGCAAGTTTTCTTTTGAGAGTTTGTGTTCCTTCTGTTTGGGAATTTTCTTATTTATATATTTTTGTTGTTGTTGTTTTTTTTTTTCATTTTTAATGATTGAACTAGATGATGATCGATGTGCGTGAGAGATGTGTTGGTCTAACTATTTTTTTGGATGGGTATGGTGTTTATAATATAAATCTATCTATCAGATTCTATTGTTAGGAAAAATGATTATTTGTAAATTTTTTTTGATAAAAAAAAGGGTAAGGGAGCTTTTGAATGAAAATTATACTAAATTTGGTTTGATTTGTTTAAATTAAATGTTGAACTGACAAGAAAAAAAAAAAAAAAAACTTGCGAGGAAATTGAGATTCTGTTGATTTTGGTAGGGATATTGTCTTCGGAACAATAATTATTCACTGAAACTTTTTAGAAGAAATTCAATTTGTTAGAAACTAACTATTTGGTTAAGAACTTAAAATAATTTCGTTTGAATTCTGAGCTGGGATAAAATTTTCCACTGTGACTTATAAGTGTTTGCAGTTTTTATTACGAGTTTCGGCTGTAAATTTCCAGTTTCAGGCGGAATTTACCAGCATCTACTGATATTTACCAGTTTTAGCTGAGATATATCATTATTAGCTACTTTTATCCAATATTTACCACTTTTAGCCGATATTTATCACTTTTAGCTGGTATTGGCCACTTTTAGCTCGTATTTACCACTTGCAGCTGATAACGAATTTCGACTGAGATGGAATAGTTTCCCTTGAAATTTACCAGATTCATCTAGGATTTTGCAGTTTGGTTATCAATTACCAGTTTCAGTGAAGATTTACGTGATTTGGGCACTTTACCAGATGAAGCTGATACTAAGCTGAGATTTTCCAGTTCCGCTAGGGATAACAATTTTGACTCTGAATTATCAGTTTCAGTTGTTGTTATTTATGAGTTTAAATTGTAATTTAACAGCTTTAACAGTTTTACCAGTTTTAGCCGAAATATGCCACTATTTGCTTCTATTTAGCACTTTTAGTTGGTACTGGTCATTTTGAGCTCGTGCATACCACTTTCAGTTGGTAATGAATTTCGACTGAGATCATTCAGCATGTTTTCTTATTTCCATTCAAAATTATATTCCTTCTCCTAGAAGTGGACGCTCGAATGCTTCTACTTTCTCGTTAATAAGCTTTTGCCGAATTTCACCGCAACTGATTCGTAATTTTCGATAGCCTTAATTCTGTTTTCTTTGTAGATGTGTCGGTTCCCTAACTAAACTCCAGAAGTTTGAAATAGATCATATGAATGTTGCTTGATTTTTTTTATTATTTTTATACTCAGCTGCTCAGTTAGAAAATAGGATTTTTTTTCTCATAGAGTATAAACCTCTTTCTTCAACATTTCTGGAGTACTTATACCCAATCTCCTTTTTTTTTATTTCTAGCTAATTGTCTCCAAAGATTCAAACAAGTGTCTTCAAGGCAAATAATACATAATGTTCATTATAAATAAGAAAAGGAATAAAGAGGGAACAATTTAAAGCCTTTGAGAACATCAAATATAAGAATATAACACAATCAGCCCCAATTGCAGGTGTTCATAACAAAAAAAAAAAAAAATGTGTGAAGTTTGTATATTTACATAGGCCGGTTAGGCACACAATGCACTCAAAAAAATTAATTTCTAATTTTATACAAATGTAGGTACATTTGAAAATATAAACAAAAACTTTTATAAGGCAGCAACACGAACGCGGTAATTTTATGTTACCAAATCTGCTGTACGGTAAAAACAAAAAAAAAAAAAAGAGGTCAAAAGAAAAAAATAAATTCCAGGATTCATTGAGTAATGAGAACATTTTGAATCTTTAATTTAATATATTTAAAAAATAAAATAAAATTCATTACAAATATTCCTTAAACAACTTCTTAAACAAATTTGTTTTACGTTAATTTGACTAGAAAAATAGCTTGGAAAAAAATTCATAGCCTTGACCGCCTAAGAAGTTGAAGAAGAAATGTGGGCAAAATGTCTCAATAACTGAAATCAGTTCGTAGGATGGGCAAAAATATTTGTTTTTTAATGAAAAAATTTTGGATTCATTAAACTATATAAGTTTTTGTTTATTAATTTTTTTTTTTGTAGCTTAAAAATAAAAACGTGAAAGCGTGTTTTTTTACCATTTTTCTTAAGACTTGGCCTGCTACGGAAACAAATTTAATAGAAGATTTTTAGAATATAAGAAGATCCATAACTTTGTTTCAGATAATTTTTCTATTTAACCTCAAAAATATTGCAAAAATGACAAAAAACAAAAATATTTGTTTTTCTTATTTTAATTTTTATCTTGTACAAAAATTTTAAAATTTTGATTAAACTTGGTTTTATCGTAGGAATGCTATGTATTTTACTCATTCCAGCTAAACATAATTTTTTGGATTTTTGACGAATTTATTTTGTAAATAAAAAAAAATTATTTTGTCATTAAAAAAAATTGACGAACAAATGTTTGATTTTTTAAAACTTTGAGATTTTTTCTTTTTATTTGAATTCTAATTTTGAAGATTCGATCGTAGGAGAAATTCTGATACTGATCTCGTACTTAGAGGGTCAAAATCTTGTATAAAATTTTAATTTGGGTTCTAAAAAAAACGCATTAACTGCGTTTTTTTTTCTTAAATCGTCCTAAAAATTTGAATTTAAATAATAATTAATAGAAGAAAGTTTCAAAAAATCAAATTTTTTTTAGTTTAGCCAGCAAGCAGTGGCCATAGAACCCAAATTAAAATTTTATACATGATTTTGACCCTCTTACTTCGAATTCAATGTCAGAATTTCTCTAAAATGCTAAGATTTTGATATATGCAATTTTGAACTTTCCAAAAATAGTGTTTTTGCGATGTTTTGAGCTAAAGACAGATCTCATTATTTTCCCTAAAAAAATCGTAGCACTGTTTTTTGAATTATGCGTTTGTAAAGCATATCTTAAAATGGTATACGTAATTTGTATTCAGAGTTAATTTAATGTTGTTGGAACCTACTATGTGCAGATTTGGCTGCAAAAAAATTGCCGTTTCACATTTTAATGATGAGGCATTTTGTATGAAGATGATATTCGAATCCTTTGCGGACGTATTCGTCAACTTTCAAAAATTTATTTCATTCAAACTACCTGCAATTTTCTTAAGTGTAGATATTTTTCGTTCCCGTTTATCGTTCTTCGACTCCTGAATTACTCTTCCAATTGATAATAATGATGATGTTAAGTATTCAAAAAAAAAAGAAGAAAAAAAAACATTTTTACTGCGCACATCCTTTTAGCCAATTCAAATGAACTCAAAAATAAAAAAAAAAAACATAAATGCTGTTTTTTATACCTATATGCCCTGATTCGCTGATTATTATTATTATTCATGGGCACACATCATGAAGGGTAGCTCTCAATCTAAATATATATAAGTATGTTTGTATATTTTTGTTATCTTTTCACTTTGAAGAAAAGAAGATAGTGTTATGTTGATATAAAAGATACGACGCAATTCTTCTTCTTTTTTTCGTCTTGAGGGATTTTTATTTTTTTGCACCCTTCAGATGTTATTTTTGTGTTCCATTAAAAAAAAAAAAATTAAAATAAATAAAAGAAACGGAAGAACCGTATTATCATTTTTTTTTATATGCGCACTCTCATGTCTCATATCGAGGGTCGTCGGTCGTCGTTGTCGTTGTCGATTGTAATCACTTGTGTAAACTCACACTCGATATAGAACTGCTAGAGCTTAACATAATCCCATCCCATAACCAGATGTGTCCATATACGTATTTCTATACTCACAAAGATACCTAGAATTATATTTTTTTAGTTTTATTTTGGATCTATTAAGAGTTCTACTTCCGTTTATTTTTCTTTTTTATTTTTTTGTAGAATATCATCGTCATCTTTTTAAGGTAATTCTCGGTCCTCTAGAAAATCCGGAAGTAGCACACATAAGTGTATTTCCGGACCCCTCCTCTCATCTACCTCTGTGTGTGGAACAACTATTCAAAACTAAAGCAACAACACAATACACTTAAATAGCATGAAGTATGGTAATCCTTTTTGTACAAACCAAGTTAAAGGTTACGATATGATTGTGGGTACAAAAAAAGAACGTAGGAATAAGGTATACCTAAATCACTTCCGGACTTCCGGTATTTTCCCTCTTTCCATCTACAAACAAAAAAAAAAAAACAAAACCTTCAGAAACAATATGACCTGTATAGACAGGTGGAATGTTATTTCCCTTTTCTCATTCAAAAGGACGAAACACACACACACACATTGGTAGGTAGGTACACGTTATAAGAAACAAAACAAAATACGGAAATAAATTCCGTTGGTTGCGTCCGGTCTATGGTTTCTTCCTGTTTTTGTAGATAGATGTTGCTTTGGAATTCGACAACGACCATAACGAAACGTCCTTGCGTCCGTCCATAAAAACAAAATGTATAGCTATTACTGTGTGCAATGCTCAGCGGCCTCAGTGCCTCAGACAATAGATGTTCCGGAACTAAAAATTGCACACAAAAGACCGCATGATGCCTGTAGGCGTTGATGTAAACTGATTTTTTTTTGTTGTTGTTGGGTTTTGTTGGTTTATCTCAATTCATTGCTTTTTTTTGTATTTTTGTATCTCTTTTGGGATTTTTCAACTTCCTTTCTTCAGAAAATAAAATTGAAGAAAAAAAATCAACATTTAAACTGGCTCCGATGAGATATCTAGACGCAAAGGATAAGCGTGTGCAGCTCCAGACCTAAGAATCATCATCATCATCAGCAACAACAACAACAAGAACGAGGAACGACTTCTATACGAATGAATGGACAGGTAGGTTTGTACCTATATCTTGGCAAGTGCCCGGCTGGCTGACTGCCTGTTGCCTGTTGCGACAACTGATGATAATTAGTAGCCACTTCATATCGTGGTTGTCCCAGGCCAAAGAGAGGATGCCACAAGAAGGACACAAGCAAAAAAAAATTAAATGCTATGGCGGATTGAGGACGGACGACAAAGACGAAAGATACAGACACTACACACACACACAGGTCAAGCGTTTGACAGATTGAGCGGATGTTGATAGAAAATTACACTTTTTTTTTAATGCGTCCAACGAAGAGATACAACTTCAACTTGTAGGTCGGAAGTAGGATAACCTTCCGACACGTTTGCTTTAGGTGTTAATTAAAAACTTCAAATTCAAAAAAAAAAATACCTACTCATAAAAACTAAAAACGAAGAAATTACTGATAAATAAAGGGAATATCTTGATATTAAACTTTTTTAACAAGCTTTGGGTTTTTAAGAAAATCGTAAGACTACAGTTTTTACTTGAAAGTCAGAGAACCAGTAACATAAAAAGATACATAGTTTTTGTTTGACAACAATTTTTACAAACACATAGGGTAGAAAGTAGAAAGGGGATCATTTGCCAGCGGGGTGCACTTGCCAGTCGATTTTTTCTGTCATACCAACTCATTGTAAAAATATCGAAAAATTGATTTTGGTTGCACATATCCTGCACTTGCAAACTTCCGAAAAAGTTTAACAGTTCTCCGCCATACAACAACCGAGTTGGACAGGAAATGGATGTAATTTTTTTTTTATCCCGGAATCTAAAATATTTGATGACGATAAAGATTCCTGAGTAAAATATCAGGTGCCTGTCACATGGGGCCAAGGACCTCTATAAAATGAAAAAACAAAAGCTGTTTTTAATCACTACAATTAATAACGATAAAATGTTGAGCCTTTTTTATACTCAAAAGCATTAAAGCTTTTGAGTAAAATTTTTAAAGTCTCTCAAGTGTAAGGTGGGAGGCTAGGAACCCCCAAATGGGAATCCCCAAATGGGAAAAATAAAAAAAGGATTTAGTAACGTTAGTTGAACAAGTAATTGGGGGTAATTCTAGACCCTAAAGTGATCTGGAAACTAAAAACCGAAGGACGGGTTAGAAAACTATGATAAATTCCCTGTTTTACTTTTCAATACACGTAGCGTAAAGGATAGGCGATTGGTGCGACTTTTTTTTCAGAATTAGTCTTTTTCATCGTGAAACACCATGAAACATTTAGAAAACAGGTTTTCAAGACATTTTTATGTGCATGCGCCGTTGTAATCGGTGTCGGCATTGTTGGCGTTAGAAATTTGTAAAAACCATAACTTCTGTTAGAATTCAGATAATTGTAATCTGTAAACGCCAAAAGTTGAGGATTTGCTAAACTTAGGTTAAGTTCGAATTCAGATAAGTTGAATAGAACCTTCTTGTACTTTTTATACAAAAAAAATGTCACTTTTGTATGGGGAGTACTACAAATTCGGATTTGTTTTAATTGTTTCAATAAACAATGAGACTGATTTAAAAATAATGAAGCTATCCAAAAACTGGAATACTTAATTCTCAAAAGGTTTAGAAAAAAAAAATCAATGTTTTACAGTTTTATGTAACAAAAAAAAAATTCTTCCAGCGGTACGGAAAATTTTGGATCTATTGTCTGTATAAATTAACTTGGAAAAAGTGGGAGCTAAAATCAAAAATTATTATGTGAAAATACACAGCTTTATGCAACTACTCGATCCTTTGAGGTTCTCCCAGATTTTATTGTGATTTGAGGCCTTCCTGACCACTAGCTCCCTTGGAATTAATTTGGCTTACTTTAAGATTGAGGGTCTTGGCGATCATCAGCTACTTTGGAGTTCTTTTTTTTTTTTCTTTTTTCATTTTACAATTTTTTTTCTAACTTTTTTTGGTTTTTGCATTTTATATGTCGTTGCCTTTTAGACTATGACTATCTTAAAGCTAGACAGTAAATCATAAAAACTAGCCTATTTAGCAATAAATTTGTGAATAACTAACTCAAAATCTCTTAAATAATTTATTATCTTAAATTATGCTTTTCAATCGCAAAAAAAAAACTAAATTCTGTTTAACTTTGTTAAGTTCAATTTTAACCCTTTGGCGATTTTTGTAATTTTTTAAACTTTTGCCAAAGATCCTTCGTGAAACACATTATCGTAAGCGTAAGGTATGTTTTTTTTTGTATTTTCTTGGCCAACTTAATATAATAAAAGTACCTAACATACCTACATGTTGGTTAATTTCTATTTTCTACTGTAAGTGTGTTGCATGTTTCAATTATTTTTAATTTTTTCGTTTTTGATAAAAAAAACAAAAAAATTCATAATTTTCGATTTAATATTTACCCGAAAAATCGTCATCACCATAATACCTACACCTGCTGTTTTAGTATTACATTCTTCTTTATGGCTCAAGATGAACAAACAACAAAAATCAGATCACCACTTGCTTTGAGCCTCCAACAAAATAAAAAAAAAAAAAAATAAATAAATAAATCAAAAACCTACCATGAACGAAATTAAGGGTCTTTCTTTATTCACTATCTTATGTTTTCTATACTCTGGAACCCTCCATATGCTTTAATATACTAACGAAAAGGAAAAAATTCTTTATGGGAAAATCAGATTCTATTCTATATTCAATATCCTTCGAAAAAAGAAGAAATCGTAAGAAATTGTCACCACCTGCGAGCCCATCGACCTAATCAAAAAAACATAAATCTTTTTTTTTTTTTCTCTCTGTCAAAGGAACATATGGCAGGTTGTTATAAATATGATCACCCTTCATGTGCGCATCCCTACATAGGATACTTGATATCTTAAAATGAATAATTGCTCGCTTAATTGCTTGAACAGAAGAAGTACAAAGAATTTTACAGACAAGTGCTGATGTGATTTAAAAATTGGAAAATTTTGGCTCCGCGAAACTAAGCCCCAGGAAATAAGGCCCCAAAAGGAAAAAATTAAATAAAACCTCAAATTTTAGGTATTTTTGTTATAATGAAATTGTAACTCAAAGAAAAAAGGCTCTACTGAAATGAAAAAATGCCCCAAAATTTTAGAATATAAAAAATAAATTGAATTTTTTTTTCACTTCTGTTTTCAAGACTTAAGTATAAAAAAGCAATTTTTGCTTTTGGAAAAATTAAAAAAATTATTTTTATAGTGCAAGCGTAAAAACAAAAATTACAAACTTTATTTTGTATAGGAACACAAAATTGAAAAAAAAATGTGGTTAGAAAACTTCTTTTATAAAATAGGCACAAAACTTATATACCATTTTTTTTCGAAACGCAAAACGAAAAGGAAACAAGGTGAGATAGACATACCCCTCTCATAGTAAAAAATGCTTGTATTTAGTTACTTTTTAAGGAAGACGTATTAATTTTTCAGTGTCAAAGTTATTGAACTCGTGCCTTTTGTTCCTCCTCGAAAAAAACACCCTTTCACTAAAAATAATTTTATGGAATCTTCAGATTCTTGTTTCCTAGGCCAAATGTAATATTTTTAACAGTTTTCAATTGGGTACCAATTTTGTAAGAGATGTTAAGCATTTACTCCGTATATTTCCTCCACCTCAAAAAAACACCCTTTCATTTAAAACAATGTGATAGACTCATTGATTTTTAGTTACCATGACAAAGGAAATGTTTATACTGATTTTTATGAACGTACATTTAAATTATTGGTTACTAGGGACTAAACACAGATTTGCATTACTCTTCCAAAAAAAAAACACCCTTTCACCTAAAATATTTTTATGTACTCCTTAGATTTTTTTGATTCCAATGGCAAAAAAAAATATTTTTACCAATTTTAATCAGAGTAACATTTGTATTATAGTTTTTATCGCTACTTATCCCATATTTTCGTTCCTCTTAAAAAAAACACCCTTTCACTCAAAATATTTTTATGGACAGAAATTTATCATTTTTCATTCAGTTTTTTTTTTTAAATATATTTTTTTAGTCTTCACCTCCTCCCTCTTTACTACCAAAAAATACACTTCCACCCAAGATATTTTTATGGACTCTTTTGATTCTTCGATCTTATTGCAAATGTAAAGTTATTGCCAATTTTCATGAGGGTACATTGATTTTGTGTACTATTTTACTCGTACTATTAAATTGGAGCTACAAATCATTTAAAAAGTCATTTGGGTTAGTATATTATTGAATTATTGTTGAAAATTGAGGAGAAAGCTATTAAGAAAAATTTCTCTTCCTATATTTTTCAAAAACAAACAAACTTTTCATCCCCACTGTACATAAGAATCCATACAATTCTATTTTTAAACTCCCAAAAGTATGCACTACTAAAATATCGTTTTTTTTTTTGTATTCTTTTTTGATTTTAGGAGTCTGAAGAAGATCTACCCATCTGTGCCCCAAATGCAGTCTGTTCAAAAATCGATCTATACGAAACACCATGGATAGAACGACAATGTCGATGTTCAGATTTGAATCGAATCCCAAATGTGATTCTACATCACAAGGATTCATACTCCAGACACGAAAAGTTCCACAGTTATTATGAAAGTGAGAAATTATTGCAACACAAGCGACTGCTTGACTTCAATGAGAGCAGTAGAAAATTCGAGAGCATTCACTTTAAGAAATTAATGCAAAAACTCGGTGCAGTTTATTCAGATGAACTAGATTTGGATGAGGTGATGGTGGATGATAATGCTGGCGATGCAGATGGTGATGATTCGGAAAGTGTTGGTGGTACATTTGAAATTCATGACAATGAATTCCCAATGCCAGTGCATCGTGGAAGTAGCTACAAAACAGGAATTTCTGGTGCATTGTCGTCGTCGTCATCAGCAGCAGCAGCAGCAGCAGCGTCATCGATTCGAGGAGCACATATGAGGCATTCAGGACACTCAAGTCACAATGGACACAATAGGGCAAAGGAAATTCCATTTATTGGCGGATGTCCTAGTAGTTTGGGAATTGAGGACGGCCATACAATTGTCGACAAGACAAGGCACTATAAATTATGTAATCCTGTGCATAAACTGCCAGTTTGCAGGTATGTTTTGTTTTTTTTTCCTTCTGGATGAATAATAAGTATATTTGTCTGTGTTGGAAAGGTTTGTTTTTGAATTGAAGAACAAAAAATAAAAAATAACTTCTATCACTTTTTGCAGACACTTCCGGGACTACACATGGACACTGACAACATCGACGGAAACGAATGTAACCGAACAAATTGTTCACTGCAGGTGTCCTCGCAATTCAGTTACATACCTGACGAAGCGGGAACCCCAAACAGATGGCATCAATGGTTATACTTATCTGTTTGCATGTTCGCCATTAACTGTGAGTATTGATTGGTTATTATGATTTGTAGTTATTGCAGCAGTTTTTTTTTTTGTTTTTGTTGTTGGTAGTGATGGTATAATAGAATTGGAAGGAATTTTTGTGTAACCAATTTCTGAAATTTCTGAATTCTGTTGAATTCATTGGTTTGAATTTAAAACCTTGAATTAATTCATTAAATTCAATTCATTTCGATTTGTTATGCAATTTAATTACATTGGCCTTAAAAATGGCTCATTACTTAGGTTAAAGCGAATAAATTTTCACTGGGAATGCTTTTTTTTTTTTAATGTACGACAGTATCTCGCGGCATTCATTTTTACGATTACGATTACAAATTTACTAAATTTTCTAAAAATCAAGCTCAAAATCGTGTCCGTAGACCCATTACTTGCCAAAATATGGCTTGGAGAAACTAATCATTTTTCGAACTATGAATTTTTAGCAACTATCTTCTATAATTGCACTGAATTTTTATAGAAAATAGTTGCTTAAAATCTAGAGTTCGAAAATATGGTTACATCCTCAAAGCTATATTTTGGAAAGTAATGGGTCTACGGAGACGATTTTGTGCTTTATTTTTAGAGAATTTAGTAAATTTAATATGGTATCTGCATATGTAAAATATAAAAATAGTTTTTCAGTGTTAAAACTATCAAAAACTTCAAAAAGGTACAAAAATTCAATTTTTTTTTCCAAATTTTAAGAAAAATCTATATTTTAACATATTTTTTTCTCTTTAGTTAATGACTTAATGACAGTGCCTTCAGCTCCAAAAAAAAAAACCTTCAAATGAAGATAAAACTTCAGAAACACAAGAAAATCGATATAATCAGATTCAGTTACAGTAAATTTCAACTCAATACATTCATGGGAAGACGACATCTAGTCTCAGAAAAAATAAGAAAATTCAGAAGAAATAAAAAAAATTTAAACTACCGAACTTTTCCAAACAATTTCCAGAAATTTTTAGAGTGTTCTTTTGTACAAAAAAATTTAAATATTTATTTTTTACCAAAACTTTTGAGAATTGAATATTTCATATTGAATGCTTTTCTATTTTTTTGAAAATCAATACCACTCATCATTGGAACATTATAAACAAAATGCAAACATACAAAAAGTGCCATTCTTGGTATGTTTTAACTGTAGGTTTTAAAAGAATATTTTATTCAAAATGGCTAACCCCAAACTTTTGGCGTTTAAAGATTTCAATTATACTGACTGTAACATAAGTTATTCTGTCTATACACACTTCCAATGCCAACGACAACGGCAAACGCACAGGAAAATGTCTCAGAAAAACTTGTTTTCTTTGCATTTCCTGGCATTTCATTATACTTTAGTGTATCTGCCATTTGTGGTAAGCATTTGTCTTACTAATTTAGTAGCTCTTTTCATTCCTCACAACTTAAAGGGGAAAAAAGCCCTTTACGATTTTGGCTTTCTTTTCAATAAATTTTAATTTTGCAGTACTTTTGGTAAATTTTTGTAAACAAATTAAAGGTAAATTTATTTTAAACTAAACTAGAACGTTATTAAAAAAAAGATCTATAACTCATTTACAAAAAGTAAAATGCTGCAAACTGAGGCTTGATTTAAAAAAAACTATTTTTTTTTAATTTCCTGGGAAAAACACCCTTTCATCTTTAATATTTTTATGGACTGTATTGACGCAAGAAGTCAAATGAAAAATTTTATTACTTTGACATTGTTTTTTAAAGAATGTTCGGTAATATTTTGTCGATTTTTCTGAAAAAATAATGCCTAGGCATAAAATGAGTTATAATTTTCCGTATGGTTTTCAAATCGTTTTGTTATTTATTTCATTTAATTCAAGACTAAAATATACTTTAAAAACATGTATCTTTTACTTATTCTCGTACACTTCATTTTTGAAAAAAGCAAATTTGTATAAGAGCCGATTTTTCCATCTTCTCATAAACAGTCAGTTAACTGTTCGACGAATAATTGGGAAAAAGTGTATAATTATCACTTTTTTAGAATTTTGAGGTCTTTTCGATTTCTTATATTGAGCTCAAAATTAAATTCTTCCCTGGAGAAAAAGAGACCCAAAGTACGAGGACATAAAATGTATGTATAAGGGCCGCAAAGAAACTAAAATTTTTCTACAAAATTATCCACCCAAGTACACTGCACTTATTTTTATGAAATTAACATGGGATGGAATTAAAACGGCACATGTCCATTTTTTGTCAAAAACTAAATTTTAAATTGCGTTTTTTCTTTTACAATTTTCCTAAAAATGAATGTAGTCCAGGAAAGTTTTGGGTTAGTTTTCATTACTTTTTACTTTATGTTTTTTGGGTTGCTAAATTCGAATATGGGTTTGCCAGCAAAATTTCGTGACGCAACATGGTCAAAAATGGAAAAAAACGCGAAATTTTTGACAATTTTGGAGTTTTAGGTAAATTTTACCATTAAGGATTAGTTTTTAGTTATAATTGTGTTATATGAAGAATTTAAGAAAACTTAATTTGCTAAAACTTGAGCCTACTTGAGGAACCTATTTGATCACAAATTTACTGTATTAATGTCGATTCTCAAGTATTCGAAGTATTTACGATTTAAATTAAACTTTTCAAAAACATATTATATTTCTCCAATTTTCAAAAAAGTTTCCAAAGTTGCACTAAAATTACTATAAATTCGTATCAGCCAAATTGCAGGATAGACAAAAGATAAAAAAAACTAGAAAGCAAATGTTTTTTCCTTTTTCTTTTGAGAAAATCTGAGAAAAATTAGTGAGATTTGAATTAAATTTTAATTTCCTCTGCTAAAACAAAAGAATCTAAATAATAAATACCTTTATGATTTTTCTTTTCAGCGAATAAGATGCCAACGAAAGGAACCCTGCAAGCTATTTACAGTAAGAAAACGTCAAGAATTTCTCGACGAAGTAAATATCAATGCTTTATGTCAGTGTCCCAAAGGACATCGCTGTCCGAGTCATCATACGAATTCAGGTGTAATTCCTGGTGAAACTTTTCTCGAAGATAATATTCAAACATATTCTGGTTATTGTATGGCAAATGATTGATTCGATTTAACGACTATAGCGATATATATATTTTTTAAAACAAACTAAAAATAAACAAATAAAAATAAAATGCAAATGCAAATGCAAAAAAGCTGTTAGAGTTACCAAAATATTTATATTACTTCAATTCGAATATTATATGAAGCAAGAAGTAGGCTTTAAGTAAAATATTAAAATAAAAGAAAAAAATGTATCATGTAATTATTATTTATAAACAAAATAAAACATAAAAAAAGTATAAATATAAATAAAATACAATTATTTGTGTAATTTTAGTTGTCTTGTCATAATCGTAGATATTTATGAATTAAAAGAATAAATATTTTATTTGCTGTATAATGTACATAGTATATTTGTTTTATTTTTTTATAAGTAAATAAATAATTTTCTCGAGTGCCAAATGTCGGTGCAAAAAATATATAAATATTCCATTTTTTTATAAATTTAAACAAAAAAAAACGGTCTTTTACACAACAACTATGCGCAGCTAAAGAGAGTAACATAATATAAAAAAAAAAACAGCAACAAAAATATGGTAATCATTGTATAATTATAGATGTACCTGACAACAATAACAATTGTATATTTTTTTCTACATTTTAGTTATAAATTGAAAATTTAAATTAAGTCAAAATGATATTTAGTTTCTTGCCTAAACATCTCTGTGGCTTCACCCAAAAAAACAAAAAACAAAAGAAAAACTATGAAAACAAAATAAAATTATGAAACAAAAAAAAAAACAAATTTAAAAAAAAGTGCAATTGTGAAAATCGCTATGAAAATTTGCGTAAAATAAACTGTTTGCTTTAATTTTATAAATAAAAAAAAAAAACATTTAAGAAATATTCAAATAAATACACAAAGTATACTAAAAAAATAATTTTATTTAAAAAAGCATAGGTAGGTAGTGTGTCTGTATATCATGTAAAACAGAAATTTAAAGTTAAAAAAAAAAAAAAAACAAAAACAAAATGCCTGTATAGTAGAAGTTAAAATTAAAAAAAAAAAAAAGAATATGAGTATCTTCCTAGAGCGTAATATTTATTGTTTGCTATTATAAATGGAAATATAAATTATATTTAATATAAGTTAATTTTTTTTTTATTTTTTTCGTTAATGATAAAGAAAATAGAAGAAAAAAATTCGAACGATGCGAATAAAATACAATTTTCCAAAATTTAGATTTCTATGCTTTTTTTCATTTTCAACATGAGAATGATTAAAGTAAATTTATTTACATTAAAATATGTTTTACAAATAAAATTGTGAAATGGAGTAAATATTGATGTTTTATTAAAAAAAAAAAAAAAAAAAACAGAGGTTGGCATTAAAATTCTCAAAGCCCCAAAATTCCGGAAGTAGTTCTCGAAGTTTGAGAAATTTTATATCTTTTCACAAATTTTTCGGGGCAGACAACTATATTTGAAAATCTTTTAATTTACATTTTTTTAATTCTTTGCCGTTGCGTACTTAGGGGTTAAGTCAGAAATTATCATAAAAAAAGGACCTAGATTTGAGCAAAGATCAATGCATTCAAATCGATGACATTTCGAAGACAAACCATATACTTTTTTAGGGAGGAGTTGCTATCCCTACCCAAGCAAAACCATAAAAATGCAATTTTGTGACATAAACCCTTTCAACCTTACGGATGTTAGGAAAATGTTCGTTTGATGTAAAATTATATTCCCAGAACAATTTGTAAACGACTAGTTAGTGGTTATTTTCATTAGTTTAGTGGACTCGAGTACGAAAACTTAGGCGCAATAAATTGAAAACGGTTTCTTGTAGAGAGTTAAATTACAAACATCAGATAAAATCTGTCAGGAAAAAAGCCAACCTTCCTCTGTTTCCTGATGGAAATAGACACGAAAAAGTTTATCGTATGAAATTCTGTCAGTGGAACAAAGAAAAATCAAATCATTGAAACGATTTCCGATTTGTTCCATTTTGTTTGAAATGCCACTCAGCTGGCGGATACCTATCACGTTTTGTAGAGCTGGTTAAACTGATTACAAAACGGTACGTAAAAATTCCGTAACACCCCCAAAATCTGGACTTAGCATTAAAATCTAGCTTTGTCAAATGTTAACCAATTTTGGATTTTTACGGTTTTAAATTGATGTCGAAGTTGGTTTGTTGAAATGGTCAAAATGTCTACTTTCTAAAACAGAAGCAAATTTTAAAATGGTTAAAATTTGACGATGCTATTTATTTTGCAATGGATGAGGGTCTAAAAACTCGTTTTTTTTCCTAATTCTAGATTTTGAGGGTGTAACGCAATTCACCTACCTTCACCATCGGTAAGACAAGCAACAGAGTAAATATGGGAATAGGCGATAGTTAAATTCTAACAAATTAACTGTTAAGAACTCTTTGCAGTTAATTCGTTAGAATTGAATCAAATAAAGTTATTCAAAAATTTCAGTTTTTTGAAAATGCGCAGGTTCCTCGGCAACAAAAGAAATTCAATGCCGACAAAGATGGAAAAAAGGCGACTGTTCGGTGTTGCAGAATCAAGTTAAAGAACAGCAGGTATTCTCATCCTGTAATCTCATCTTGTATTTCTGCATCCTGAGAATGAGAATGCAGGATTAGAATGCGGGATGAAAATGCAGGATGGAAATGCAGGTATCAACAGTCTTCCTTGGTAAGAACCACAATGAACCATTCTACAAATAATTAAGGTCACAAGATTTATAGCATCGAAATAGTGCCAACTGGCGCACTTTTGTCCAAAATGATTTTTCTTGTTGCAAAAATCATAAATTTTGAATGAATTTCACAGGGTGTTTCGAAATCTTTTGCTGAAGTTAGATTTTCTTAGAAAAATGAAATAACATAAAAAATAATTGAAATGCAACTCTAAAAACTGTCGTACATTTTGTTAAAAACTAAAATTATGATAAAATGTGAAAAGTGTTCACCGGGTTTTAAGAAGTAAAATGGATCACAACATTAGATGCTTAAAGTTAACAAACTTAAAAAAAAGCTTCCTGAATAAATATGACTTCAAAACGAAGAATGCAATATGATTTCTTCCATAAAAAAATTGTAGAATTAAAATTTGTAGAAAAAAAAAATGCAAGTATTATAGCCATTTAAAAAAAATATATTTTTCTTATATATAAAATTTTCAAAAGATTTTTCAAAAAAAAATTTGTATACCAATTTGCTAAAAAGTTTATGTAAGCTGAACTGATAAACAAAATTTGCGTATTGACAAGGTGCCTCACTAACAGTGTCAACTGATGAGTCCTAGTGAGACCCACCTGGACGAAACGCCAAATTTTTGTATGGACTAAAGGCCGTAAAAAAGCTATTTTAAATCAATAATTTAACAAGTCCAATTAAATAGTGCTAAGTCTTCTACTTGGCTGATTTATTTATTTATTTCAGTAGTATATAGAATTTGTATTATAAAACCTTCATTCAATTTGAAGAGGTTTTGCTTAAAATTTAAAAGTAAAATTTTGGAAAAAAATTATTAACTCCTTTTCGAAAAAAAAACGATTTTTCAAAAAAAAAATCAATTTAAAAAAAAATCAAAAAAAAAACATTTTCGAAAATTTTGTTACTCAACTTTATAACGAACGGCAACTTAAAACTCTTATGTAAAAAAAATCGCCAAAAAAAGAGGTTCTATGGCAGGTACCGTTGATTATTTTTTTACGACAACCATGTGCCACTTATTGGGCTTTCTGTGCAGGTGTTGTATAGAAAACTCCATTTTTTACTACATACCTGTGCAGGTGTTGTATAGAAAACTCCATTTTTTACTACATACCTACATCATTTGGATCCCCACACTAATGTTAATACAAGCAAGACAGCCGAAGGTTTCATTTCATTAAAACATTTAACTTGTTTAAGTTTAGCAAATAATTTTTTATTTTAGTTGGGAAAACAATTACTTGGCAACGCTGTGGATAAACACAGATCCTCAAAATATGCAATAAAATGTCTGCCTTTAACAAATTTTCGGTTCAAGACAATGGTGCTATAATAATTTTTTTTATAGCAAAATACTGGTAACAAATATCAATGACTTGTTCATTTTTTCTCTCTAAACGAGACTCTTTTCTCAATGAAGTAATTGAAATAAATAAACATTGGAAAAATATGAATGCATACCATAAGTCTTAATAAATGGACAGATAAAGAACTTTTTTAGTCATAAATCTCATAGCAGCTACTCTGAATACAAAGAAAAACCATTTGTACCTAGCCACAAAGTTAAAGAAACAATTTTGCCTTGAATTTACAAACGACAAAAAAAATTCTCGAATCTACATCCAATGTTAAATTAGAGAGGAAAATATTGCTAATTACCCATCATTATAAAATATTTCAAATTTTGTTTCTTTTTTATCTGAAGGGACATTACATGGAAAAGTAACGTATTTTCCCAGCATCCAAAGATTGCTTTTATTTTTTATTTATGATTCTAATTATATTGCTACCAGTCATAATTATGGCAAAATTAGCACATAGCCATAAGCATTTCGGTTAACAAAAAAAAGAATGAAAAAAACATAAATCAATTAAGAATCAAAAACCGTTTATAAAAATAGAAAAGAACAAAAAAAATTAATATAAAAAGAGAAACAAAGAGAAGAATGAAACGGTTTTACAACCAATTAATTTACTTGTCTTCGCATAAATATAGGACTAGGCATTGTTAGAAGTTCCAAAAACCCTCAAAAGATAATAATCTGACCTCATTATATAGCCAGAGCATCAAACACCAGAAGCATTTGATATTCTGTTATGCCGATGACATTCTTGCCAAAACTTCGCCGCACAAAGTAACAACAAAAGTATCTTTAACTTTTGAGATAATTTATCTAAACAAGTTCTGCACTATCGCCAAACACCATTAGCGATATTTCGTTAAGATAATCTCATCTTAAGCAGTAAAAGTTTCATCTCTGACTGCGATCTTATAAATCAGGAAGATAACAGATGGCGGTGGTGGTGATAGATGAGGAAATAGGTGTTTGGTGTGTTGGATGGAATGTTAAAATGTATACAAAAACTCATTAGGTTAATTGACTTTCGGGTTTGTTTGGAATTAGGCTAAACTCTGCTATACACGAGGGCTCATCAGGGTCTGAATATTATATTCTAAGCATCAAAGAGAGGCCAAGAGTGAATTTTATAAATAAACCGACTAAAAATACTGCAGGCCATACATTATCTTTCCAATTTGATACTTAGTTAGTCTTAATTTCAGCAGCTATTTGGCTTTGTCCTCTTTTGTTCTTACTGATGCTTTGTTGTATGAATGGGACTTTGGAACTTTGGTGGAAAGGTATATGGAACCGTGCAGGGTTTTTGGGAGTTAATTTAATTGTGCGCGATATAATTTGGATGGAGAAAGTCTGAAATGGAAACTTTTTTTTCTGTGTTTTTGCTGTGTTTTTTTCTACTAATTGATGTCCATTTTGGTGGCCAATGGCAATGGGGTAAATAGTATAAAGGTTCTAATGGAATTCACAAAAATGAAACTTCATTAATTTATGAAATGAGTGATGTTCATCAGTGAAGGTCATTAATTATTTAGTTGGTCATAATAATTCTAATAGATTAATGGTTCGTGTCAAAATAATTAGTAATAATAACTGAAAAGTTGGTCTATTAGCATTTTCAGGAGTAAGAACATACTTTAAGGGCGCAGAGAATTGGCCCAGAATTAAGGACCCAGACGATATTTCCGTTAAGAGCTCATAAGCAACGCAAAAGACATCGAGTGAACTACTGCATCTAATTATACAGAAAGAGCATGGGACTCCAATCTTCGAGTGCTTGGAGTGTGTTAACAGGAAATGATAGTTAACTTCCCGAAGAAAGGAGACCTGAAGCAGTGTGAAAAGATTTGATTTGGTTGTAAGAAGAATGACAAGACTTGTTTACTGAAAGCGAATTAAAAACATAACTTCATTCACTTCAAGTCGAACAAACTGATGTCCATGCTGGATAATTGCGGTCCATCAAATCGGCTTCCCGAAAAAATTATTATTTAAAATAAATAAATTTTATTCTCAAAAGCGCTTTTATTTTTCATTGAAATTGCACTTTACCATAAAGCAAAAATTTGGGTAGAGACCAACTGTGAATCGAAAGAAACAAATGTAACGCCTACATTTCCGTTGCCTACTTAAATCTTAAATTTTTGCAGTGTTGGAAGTCACATGTTCAATAGCTTCTTATAATGAATCGGTTTGCATCAGACTATCTTGTCGGTAGTCTATACCAATCAATTATATTGATTTTCAATTAATGTCTTTATGGTGTGTGTGGGGGGGGGGGGAGAAAAAACTAAACTTAATTCTACTGCACCATAAATTTCATCAAAAAATGATTGGTTTCACGACAAAGATTACTGCAATGTTTATAGGCCGATCATGTTCCACTTGAGCCTCGAGAATCAAATCAGAATAGTAGGTACAAAATTAACGCTTAAGGCTCAAATCTATGTCTTAGTAGATTCTTCTACAAATTTATAAGACATAAAAACACACTTTAATTGTTAAGCATCTCTTTTCTAAAGAACTAAGTAGGAGTACAAGTTTTATTACGATCACAAAAACTCAATCTTAAAACTAAGTTCGTACCCCAGCTCTTTTGTTTGCAATCAAGAATAACCAAATAACTGAGTGTTATTCGTTCGGTTTTCTCGAAAACAGTCTACTAATTAAATTTAAACGTTAATCATACTTAAAACAAAGAGTCTTAATGAAAATGGATTCTAATTTATGTTAAAAATGCGAACAGTTAGAATATTTTCAAAAATTACAAAAAAAGTAACAGATGATGAATAGAATGTTTTTTTTATTATCTTTTTGTTTTTATTTTCTCATAATTCGTTTGCAGAAATTTAGCTTAATTTTGTCACATTATTTTGTTGAATCAAATTGTATGAAAAAATAATAGCAAATAATTAAAACAAATTGTAATAGTTCATAGTAGGCAATTAGTTTTTTTGTTTTGAAGGTGTAAGGCAAAACTTTTTTCACAAAACATAATTTCTAGTTCATCCTTTTTTAAGCTTAATCAACAAATTAAACATATTTTTCTCTTAATCCATTAATATAAAAATAAAACATACTCCTCATCACGTTAAGCAAACGGTTAACTGCATCCTACTTGTTTTTCTAACTTTAATGCAAAAACCTACTCAAAATCGAGTTCCCCAAAGGTCACAGCTCCCCACATACTTGCACTCTTACAGCTTTACCAAAAGACTATCTTCACCGTCGCCGTTGTTGTGTTCATCGTCATCACAACATCGGTCGTGGTATTTTAGGAAGCAATCGTGGTTTTATAACTTTTTTTCACGATGATGTTGGTGCAGTGGAGGCAGCCGAGAGCGTGCAGTAGCGGCATATCTTTTGCTGAATTTTTTAAGTGCTCCATAAAAACTAGCTTCTTTTATTTTGTCTTCTTCGTCTTTATTATTTTAACTGCTTAGATTTATGATGGATACTTTAAGGAACCAGAGTGACCACCCATTTTGGTGTTAAGACTTAGACTCATATTAATATATCATCATGCCTTCGGGAACCATTAATAAAGATTGAAAGAATCTTTTGCTAATACTTTGGCTTGGACAAAACTTCAGCTCCACCTTGAGATTGTAATAAAAATGAAAAAAAAAAAAGAAACACAAAAATTAAATCCGCCTATATGTATCGACAAAAGCCTTGAAGTTTTGCTTTATGCTTTAGCTGGTGGTGAAGAAAGTTATAATAACAAATGGCAGAGATAGACCATCATCATCATCATCATCATCATCATCAAGCATCAGCATCATCCTATCCATGGCTCCAAGATCAGAGAAAGTAGTGAAGATTGGTACAGTGGTATAGGTCAATGGTGGCAATTGTTTAGTTCTTCGTTGGTTCTTTTAGTGCACAACACTGCAAAAGCTGACACTCCGCTCCTGGAAGTCATCTCTATGCGCGATGCATCTAGTGAAACGTTTAGACTTTAGACAATGATGATGATAAAGATGACAAGAGTGTCCCCTCTCTCTGACTCCACTGTGTTCCATTTTTTGGAATTTTGTGCTCCTCCATGCAACTACAGCAATTGAAGGCCCAGCTGCATTGTGTCTGATGCTGATGCCCAAACGAATTCAACGATAATGAGATGGTTATCACGTTGTCGAGTGCACTCCAAGGCAGTAGTGTCTAACCGCATACTTAGTTCCGGTCATGTTGTTCTTTGGCCATTTGTTCTTCTTGTTGTTGTTGTAATTTTTATTTGAAACTTTTACATCTTGATCTTGAACAATTATTTTGAATAAGCTGTTGCTGTCATAACTTTCCTTGTTCCATAGACCAATGAGTGATGATTTTGGGTTCTTCTTCATACATTTTTTTTTTATTTTTTATTATTTTTCTCTCAACATTTTTTCAAAAAAAGAAACGAAGGCGGCTGTATAGTTGTCTTGAGTAGAGCACACCTTTAATGCACTTAAAATGGGTATATATTTCTAGGTTCAGGTCACTGGGATGGATGTTAGCACTTTGTACGTGCTTAAATGCATTGTAGGTCGGTGATGGTGATGGTGATGAGTTTTGTCTATTTTATTTATGTGTTTGTTTGTTTTGTCAGAAAGCGTTAAAATGGGGCCGGACAATCATTTATATTTTTATTCATAAAATTCAAGGGCTTATAGAGAATGTTTAACAATGGACAAAACTATGACAAACAATTAGAGGGATTTTCTTTTCAATTTTTTTGACAGAAACAAATGAGGCATTTTGACAGATGGAAGGTGTTGTGTGGGGTTTGCGTTTTTTATAAGCTTAATGAGAGTGTGTCACCAGGTGGATGGAGAAGCAGGTGGAAAAGACTATTGAGAGCTTAGTGTTGGTTGAGTAATTGTTGTTTGTGGCTGTTAGTTATTTCTTCAAAAGATGCAGTTGTGAAGTTGATCGAAGATTAGTGATTAATGATGATTTTGTTATTGTGTTAGTTTAATAACAGATTATTAAAAAAAAAATTATCTTTTGCATTACGACGATATGGATTTAGGAAGTGCTGATTTTGTACTAGATATAACTCTTCTGAGGCACTCAACTTGAAATTTTTGTATTTTCATTGAAATTGTTAATATTTGTTTATATATTGAATCCATTTATCTTGGCATGAATTGAAGAGTTATTAGATACATTTGATACAATAGAGGTGTTTCAGAGAGAACGGCGATTTTCTAAAAAAAAAATCAAGATTTCTGAAGATTTTTTTTTTGGAAAATCATCTGATTGTATCAGTTAAAATACCAGATTGACCATAGTCGAAGCTAGCCGGTCCGGGTTCTGATCTTCATATAGGAAGGTGTGTTGTTTTGGCAAAACTATCCGCAGTACACCATAATCTAATACGTAGTACACAAACTACATAGAACTGGCGAAAAAAGGAAATGTTTAATCCAGCTTCTAACAATTTTTTCACATTATTTCGAAAATTTTATTTAACATTTCGTCAGCAATTCGGTATAGATGCATGTGTAATGCATGTAGAATCCTGCGGATTAAGTTTTAAGCATAATTTTAAGGGGTTTTAGTTAAATGTCGATAAATTAACCAACTAGCTAAAGTGGACATTCGACGATTAACAGTTTGGAATAATCATGCATTAAAGATTATCAAATGTTAACAAATTACCGTTAAGGTATTATATAGTTAAATTATTTAAAAAAAAACACTGCTGTTGTATTTGTGTTTCTACACCTTTAACATCTATTTAAGTGATAAGAATATTTTTCAGTGCATTCAAATTTATTTCATCATAATATGCGAGAATTTCTGATTGATCATCAACCAAAAAAAATAAAATGCTAAGAAAAATTTAACGAAATTCACAGAAATTTCCAAAAAAATGTATTCTGATATTTGGCTGACTTTTAATAATATTTTGTAATCAAAAAAGTTCATAGCGAGGGAAAGTCTTGAGTTTTTATGTCGTTCATACTTAATGTTTTTGAGGGTGCTGAATTCGGATTCAGAACCCTCAAAAGACATGAGATTTGCCTAAAAAAAATATTAGTAACACAACATGGTTAAAAATTAAAAAAACTCGCGAAGTTTTCAACGAGCGTGCCGATTTTACCCAAAAAGATTAGTTCATGGTAACAACTATGTAGGTAAGTGTTCGAAAAAAACTAAATTTTACAAAATTTAAGCTAAGAAATTGTCTACGTAGCTAAAATAATTTCCAAAATACACACACTGAGAGAACAAATCGATTGCGCCAAACGAAAAAAGTTGCCCAAATGACTTTATCTGGACAAATTTTCGGCTTCGTTTGCAGCAAATTGGTAAATTCGTTTGGGTTAAGCACTTTCTGCGAACAATAAAAAAAATTAGCGTAACACCTGTGATTTGAACCGACGACGATCTCTCGCTTACGAAGCGAGTATCTTGTCATTCCGCTACGGAGAACGAATCGTTTGAGTCAAACGAGTTTTCGTTTGTTGAACAGTAATTTTTCGACATCAACTTCGTTTGCAGCAAACTCTTGAATTCGTTTCGGTGAAACAATTTATGCTAACGAATAAATAAAAAAAGTTTAGCGTGACACTGGTGATTGAACCTGTAATCTTTCGACTTTGCGCTATTGCCCACGAACTAAATAACTTTCGTATAATGCATATGAACACCACGAACAATCAATTATTAAGAGATTTTTTGTCCTGCAGTCATTTGTTGTAAATGAATTGTATATTTACACCAAAAGTAAAGTTCTTTGTAACAAACTACTTGTTGGAGAGGTTCTTGAACTGAGAACTATTGATTTGTTTGCTGCAAACAATAGAATAGACGGAATAAAGAATGGTCAATAATATAATAAGCTGACATTCTAGTACGAATAGTACAATAATAACAATAATAATAACTTAATAGACTGGTTTGTTACCGATCTTCCAACCTCTCCCCCTTTGATACGTACTACGAATTGTAGTCTATCGAAATAAGGTATGGAGAAATATGGAGGCGGAACAAGACAGCATACTTAAAGGCGCTAATAAAAATGCTGTGACTCCAAATGCATTGGATAAACAAGAAACACATCTCGACCTGTGACGTCAGTGGTCTAAAGTGGTGGAGTGCGTAGTGCACACGACTTCTAAGACTGAGCTAAGATCTGATAGCGTGGGTTCGATTCCCATGGTGTGCATAGAAAGTTTTTCATAATAAAATTGGATTAAAGCTCAGCACCACAAAAAGGAGACTGATGAGTGCATAAGTGGCAAAGCACGAAATAGCTATATCTCCAGCCAAACAAGAGTGGTAGTGCCTTTAAGTTGTTGTTGTTGTTCAAACATTCAATAAAATTGACGGAATAAAGAATGGTCAAGTCTAACAAGCTGACATTCTAGTACGAATAGTACAATAATAACAATAATAATAATAGAATTTTCTATCCAACAAAAATGTGTTTAGGTGTGGGAAGCATTTTCATTTGCAGCAATCAACTCATAAAAATGAGATCCAAACGAATGGGTGCTTTTGCATTATGTTTACATTATGTTTAGATTTACGATTTGGGTCAAATGTAATACAGTTCCTACGAATAAAAAACTTTTGCGGGGATTGTATAAACTTTCCAGCTAATGAAAATATTATTTCTCTGAGTGCATCTTCAAACTATCTGTTCCTGAGACCTCCATTATTTCTACAGTATTTCTTTCAATAATATTTCTTTTAATAAAGTTCAAAGAGGTTTTTTTTGAAATATTGTTACCAACAACAAATTCTTCATAGTAAAAATTTTCCAAAACCTGCAAAATCGTTAAAAATTTCACGTTTTTTTTTTGTATTTTTAACCATGTCGCGTAACGAATTTCTTGTTGGCAACCTTCAGATCCTCAAAAACAAGTATAAAAGTAATCAAAACTACCCCGAGACTTTTGGTAAAAGCACAATTATACTGGATTAATTGCACAACGATATTTTTAGTTTTATTTTTTGTATAAGATTTTTCATTCCACTAATGCAAACGAGGTAATAATCAAAACCAACATTACGATGTTAAAGTACAAACAAACAAACTTTAGGTCGGCCTAAGGAAGGTGTCAAGCTTTACCCTAAAAAGAATTCCTTAATTCGATATTGCTTATTGTAAAGACTAATTGCATGCAAAAATAGTGTTTACCACTTCTAACTTTAAATGGACTGTGTGATGAAACGATTTTTTTCTGAATTTTAAAAGCATTTATAATTGCTTGGATAGTTGTTTTTCTTTCATCTACATCAAAATACAAAAGTTTTAACATTTCCGTAAAAAAAAACAAAAACAAGTAGGAAAATATCGTTTTATTTTATTCGCAGATCCGAAAGTTTTAGAGAAACTTCTGATTTCTTCCTTACAAACATAATTAGCACAATTTTTCTGTTAGTTTTTAAATCCACTAATTCAAAGTCAACAGTCTCATCATGAGTCGTGTACTTACTATCACTTTAAACAGTAAGGCTACCCTTAAAGTAAAAGTTCAACATACAATTTTAATGACCTTACCATTTATAAAATCAAAGAAAAGACAAAGTGTTCTCTTAATTGGATGCCAACAAATCCAGACACCAAAAACATATCAAACAAACAAAACATTTAATTAAAAAAAAAAGCGAATTGCAAACATTTTCTTTTGTCACTTTTACTACTGCAGATAACAAGTGAACGATAAGAATGATCTTGGTTTTTTTTTAAGTTCGTTAAAAGTAAACTTACAAATAAAACAAAAATGGCGCAGGCGCAACAATGCAGTATAGTCTCATAGATACTACGCGCTTTCACAAGAATCACTTCCGTCAATTGTTTAATGAAAGAGGGTTTTCCTGTTCTTTAGACGTTCTTGCTAAAACGCCTAGAAGAGGCTTCTTTTCTGATCTAAATTCAAATATGAATACCAAAAGAGATTGATGCTTAAAGAATGAATTGACTTTTGAATATAAATCCGGATCTGAATAAAATGTTTGTAGAGCAGCCAATATGCACTTTAGATTTAAAATGTGTAGTTAATCCGAAACGAGGCAATATTTTTATAAGAACAAAGTAATTGCATGCTTTGTCTGCTGAATATAAGACAAGCTGTGAAAGCGCAAATTGATGATAGAGACACGAGCCGATTATTGGATGTACAAAATTATCAAGTAAGAGATGCTAGGCTATATTCAGCACTTTAATTAAATGTGGAAGAAAGAAACTTCAGATACAAAATCTAATCTAATGAAGTAAGTGTGCTGAGAATTCAGTATGAGTAATGAGTATGTTAGAACATTCATTTGGTAATTTTATAAGAAAATTCATTGATAACGTTGGGAATATTAGCACTTTAGATATTTATGTCCTCTTTTAAAAAAAATATTGTCACTTCGCATATTTCATCATCATCATCGGCTCGACTACCGGGGTCCGGTCCTGGCCTCTTTCAACAAGTCTCTCCACCTATCCCGATCTCGAGCCGACGCTATCCAGTTGCGCACCCCAAGGCTTCGGGCGACCTGGTCTACGCCATCTCTCCAGCGCAAGCATGGTTTACCACGCTGCCGTCTACCATAGAATGTACCACAAAAGACTTTCCGAGCAGGTTCCTCTTCGCTCATACGGGCTAGGTGCCCTGCCCACCGGAGTCTACCGAGCTTAATTTTTGTCACTATGTCTGCTTCAAGGTAGATTGCGTACAACTCATGATTGTACCGTCTTCGGAATCGTCCTTCCTCACATATGGGGCCAACAATTCTCCGTAAGACGCACCCAAGTCTCGGATCCATACATGAGTACTGGCAGGACCATGCTCCTGTACAGCAGCAGTTTTGAAGTTATGGTTAGATTTCTGGATTTGCATAGCTTTGACAGACTGTAGTAGGCTCTGTTGGATTTCTTCTTCTATGTTGTTATCGGCTGCTACTGTTGACCCAAGGTATTTAAAGGATTGCACCACTTCAAATTCGTGCTCCGCTACCTTGATTGTTTGACCATACTTCGTATATATGCCTTTTATTAAAAACAAAACCTCTTTTCTGATAAATTTTATGATTTAAGCAGGGCTTAGCAAGATTTTGATAAGGAGGGGCGGGGGGAATGGGCAAACTCATTCAAGAACGAAAAAGAAAAAAACTACATGAATATACAAAAATACAAAATATAGGGGGAAGCTCCCCCCGTCCCCCTTGCATACAACCACGGATTTAAGCAATGACAGTTAGACACATGGCTATTCGCTAAGGGTAAGCTTTGAAGTTTTGAAGGGGCTTTCGGCGACGCATAAGGTCATAAGTCCACAAGCTAATACTGGAATTTTAACCTACTTTTGTGAGTTATAAGTGAACTTCTAACAACCAAAGTGAATCAAAATTCCAAAAAAAATTGGCGGTAGAAGTAATAATTTGCCTCCAAAGTTTCATTATTAATTCATTTGGCATAAACACATTCCTTAAACAATTTTTTATTTAAATGACTGAAAACTATTGTATTAAATTTCTAAAAACCAAGTTTGTATTTCTCAAAAAAAGTGTTTAAAAATTAGCGTGAATTTTCAAAAAACACTTAAACCATTTTCAAATTTCGTTTTTAAACATTTAATTTTTGTAAATTCAAGATTATTTTTCAAAACATTATTTTTAAAAAAATGAAACTACGTTTTTAAACATATTATAAAGTAATTTTCAAAAATTTGAGCGGATTCTCGAAATTACCTTATTAATTTTTTTTTTTTTAAACCAGATGCTTTTCATAAATATTGCTTTTGAAAATTAAAAAGAAAAGTTTTCAGAAAAGTTCTGGCGATTTTTATAAAATTTACATCAACTGTGAAAATGTAAAAATTAGAGCTATTCTAATACGGAGCTTGTTTCTGCAAATGGTCCACATAACGCTCACGACCAAGAAAGCGTTCTAAAACTTTCTCGAGAAGATGATAATAGGCCGAAGCACCGAAGCATTTTCCCTCAGTATTCACAAGGAGTCTTGACGGTCCTTTCCCACAATAACTTTAACTGTTTACCAAATTGATTGTGTTGTATTTATCTAGTTTTTAACATGTCGTTTCGGGGTTCAAAGAAAATCTTCTTCTCAGAAAACGAAGCAGGACCTTAAATAACACTTTAAATCCTAATTCTTATTGGCAGAATATATGGATATTGCGCCATCTAGTATATAAATAAATCACCTATAGTAACAATTAATAGATTTTAGATAATTCTAGTTGCTGTTTCTGCTTTTATCATTTACCTTTACATTAAATGAATATTGTAAACAATGCAACTATTATAAATATAATGTACTACCGATGTGGGTCACTATGGCGTATGCGCAACATTTTTTTCTATTCATAGTATAAAACTAAAAAGATAGAAATACAAATTTAGCAATTATGAATATGCGTACCTACATTCATTCTTTTCATTTAGCCTTAACTAAAATAGTTCACCCTCCTCACGAGTTTTTTTGAGATTATTTCAAATATGCACTCACTTAAGAACCACAATCATAAAAGTTATCTTAAAGGAACTTTTTATATTGTGTTTTTTCTATCATTTTTACTTCTATGAAAACCCTAATTAAGACAAAAATTCTTTATATTTTACTGCAACAACCCAAATAAGCCATCATTCCTCTCTGGATAACCTATTTCTTTGATTTATTATGTGTGGGAAAATAAACTCTCATTGGTTGTGAATATAGGAATCTTTTTAATTAAAGTCTGTGGTTGGGTGTGTGGTTTTGTGTTTCTATTTCTATTTCGCACGTTACTTTTAACAATAACCACATAACAAGAGATTTAATCTTCACAAATAGTAAAGTTAGCTGCTGCCAAATAACAATACCACGACAAATCATACGCATATACACAAATTTAGGCCGTTTGACGCGGTCCTGATGTATTGACTTAATATTAATGGTTTTGGTCAATTCTCCAATGTATAACAGTACTCACAGCGGAATTATTATTGTTATTGACCATAAAAATGGTGACCATATTTTTTTTTTCATATGGTAAAGGCATGATTCCTTTCATATGTTTTAGTATGCTGAAAGCTGAATTGAATACAAAAACTCGCCTATATTAGAGATTTAAATCGGTACCTAATGAAAGACAAGTTAAAACTGAAAATACAAATATAAGGTTGTCACATTTAAAATGGGTACATCAACGTGGCAACCCTGTTTTAATAGCAACATCACTTTATCCATATTTACTTTTTAGTTTATTTAAAAGTATATAAAAAAATATTAATATTGCCCAACAAAAGTCAAAAAATATGCAAAAATTTCAAAAAATTAAGTTAGGAGTACAAAGCTGAGAATATGGTAATCCTGTTCAACTGAAAAACACAATCAAATAATTCCTATTTAAACAAAAAAGTATACATTTTGTAAAAGCCAAGAACTAAAATGTACACCAAATTCTAGTTTTAACTATTTTCTACCAAAAAAATGTGGAAAGCCAACTTTTAAAATGGGTAGAAGAATATGGCAACCCTATTTGAATACAAAAAAAAAAAACACTTAAAACACTAATTTGTCAGCCAAAAATGTACCATATTTGACAGAACAGTACTGCTCGTGACGAAAAGTGCATCTCAACTAGCACTTCTGCTTACTACACGTATCAGGAAATGGTTGGGAGAGCCAGTTACTAAGGCCTTGGTCCTTCGTGAGCTAGTCATGCCACAAAATTGATTTGTTTTATCACGAATTTAATATCTTAAGTCTAAGAACTACATAAGTGAATTCGGCTTTTATTTCGGAAATTATTGCACATAAGTTGGATCATCAACAGCTTCTGTTTAAAAAAAAAAAAACATTTTCATATGTTGACGAACATAAATTTGGTTGCGTAAAAAACAGAGATGGTCACACTAAAATCATAGACAAACGCATCATAAAATAAAATCACCATGATGGCTAAAATTCTATTGACCTTAATTTAAAATGGGTTACCAGTTTTATATTTTTGTATTCATTTTCAAAATTCTTCCTTATTAATATTATGTTTTGTTTTGACTTAAGCTAAAGAACCCACAAAGCCTCATCACATCACAAAACAAAAAACCCATTAAGCTATTTTGGCAAATTTTTGTCATAATTAATCATCATTATCATCATCATAGTAGCTCACATTGTGGCTATTGTGATTGTGATTTGTTGGTCAACATTCCGCTCCGCTAGATCATCATAATGCGAGCGTGTGTCTATTCTTTTCTATACTTGTTCTGGGTTACTTCTTTATTTCATTTTATGTGAACTCGAGCATGATTCTTGACGGTTTAATTAACAAAAAAAAAAAACAAAAAAAAATCGACAACAATAACTTTAGCTGGTGAGTAAGGATGTAAGTCTTCATCTTGGTCGTCGTCGTGCGTCGCGTCGTTTGAAGTGTTCTCCAATAACAAGATTGGTAGCACAAATTCGTATTGGTCTTTGTTCATTGTCAGCAGGAGGCACTCTTGTTGTGATATGTTATTGGATATGTGATTAATTTCGTTCTTGTATATTTCTTTTATCTGATAAATTGATGTTAGGGGCGTTTTTTTTTAGATCGATTTTTCGATAAAAAAACTAAATAATTGCAAATTCATGCATCAATAGTAATTACTTTGCAGAGGGAATTATGTTTTTGGCACAAAATCAAACAAAACGACTGAAACTGCAAAAGGAATATTATTATTAAAATTAAGCTGTGGTCATCTTTTCTTTCTTACATTTTTTTTACAATCTATTCAAAGTGCTATGAATCATAAGGAAATAAAGATAGAAATAGGTTAAGGTCTACAAAATGAAACTGTTATAAGCCAAAGGCTTAGAAAATAGTTGAAATTCTATAAAAAACCGATGGTAATTGAATATTCTGAGCCTGTCAGAAAATTCAAAATTCTATTTAATCATTTATATTTTGCCATTTGGGGATTCCATAGGCGACTAAAATTTTTTTTAATAAACACAACAAAATAATTAACCACGAAAAAAATCAATAATCTTTAAAAAAAGAACAAAAATTTTGATCCACAGACACCAAAAACTTTGTAACTGTCATTTGAATGTATTTAATTATTTTGTTCTTATTATATAACCGTTATGGTTAACTAAATTTGCTAATCTTTATTCATTCAACCAGAAAGATGTAAACCCATGTCGATATGTAGTTTGATGAATTTTTAATTTTTAGTCAGGTTCCGTTTGAATTTTATTATAATATTTTTATCGATTTTAGCATTCTGGGTTTCATTTTTTAGTATTATTTTTTTTTTTAACACATAATTATTGAAAGAAAACTAGAAAAATGATTTAAATTGTGATTATAAATCATTTTGTTTTAAGAGGATGATGAATTGATTGAATTTATTTGATATCGTAGAGTAAAGCACGTTTATATATTTAATGTAAATTATATTTAGGAGAGTTAGTTTCAAAGATTCATTAATAAAGTATTCGTTTAAAAAAAGTAGAACAGTTAAACAATTAAATAAAAATAGTTTAAAAAAATGGTTTCTAAAACAAACAAATGGTTGTACCAAAAAAACAGTTAAAATGAAAACAGGATTCAGAATATCGGTAACTAATGGCTACTGTTGACGTGTTTTGGGAAGAAATAAAATGCAGGACTGGGTTGCACTTACTTGCATTACTAAAATAACATAAACCTTATCTTAAATTGTTTTGAGCTTTTGTTTGATTGTTGCAGCCGTTTTAAAAAAACAAAAATATTTTTTTATAATTACAAATTCTTAAGCCTTGATTAAAAAAAAGTTGGTATGCCATTTTTAAGAAACCAAAATTAAAAAAAAAAAAAAACAGTCAACTGTTTTCGAAAAATTGACTTTTCAAAATAAAAAGTTCAGTTTTCTTTATCGAAAGTCTTTTTTTTTAATTTTTGATATAAAATAATTTTAAGGTTGTTAAAAAATTTCATCAAAATCCATAGAGTTGTTTAAGAGAAACTTAAAAATGAAAAATGGTAGGTACCGTTATTAACATTTCTAAAAATAATTCTTTTATTTCAATTGTTCGGCCTTACTAACAAAAATAAATGAATTCTATTTTACAGCGACCAAGTGATCCCGTTGACAGCCCAAATCTGAGGTCCCCAGAAGAAACGGCCGAAATAATCGGTTACTCCAAGCCAAAGAAATAAATTGGACTACATGGAGTATCAAACTTCGTCTTAAAGTGGCTTCCGTAGACAGTGATGATCTTTTTAGCAATCTTCTTTAGTATTTGCATCAACAACAGATGCTTCCCGAAAAAGTGGAAAACTATAAAAATCGTGGTGATCCCCAAGAGGGGTGGGTGCTAGGAACATGATTTCTAACTACAGGCCAATTTCCCTTCTGAACAACCTAAGTAAGCTACTGAAAGAACTGATACTTTGGAAGTTCAAGAAGTTTTGCAGCGATAACAACATTATCCCAGACATGCAGTTTGGCAATCGGGAAAAGCATTTCACACTCAATCCACTCCTGAAGTTTCATCAAAACATCACCTCTGCCTTTGACAACTGCCAAGTCACCGTCGGTCGGTCTGTGATGACGAGAAAGCATTCGACAGCGTATAGATTGAAGCCCTTGTTCATAAACTCAACATACCTACTGGTTTTACCTTCAGCACTAACAAAAATGATATTTTCTTTCTTTTCTTGCAGAAACTTCTTTGTGCAACTGGAAAACTACTAATCAACAGTCTACACGACACAAAGCATATATCCGTTAATCCGCTCAAAGCTGTAGTAGTCAAATTTGCTCAGGAGCTTCTCGTCATCAACGAAACTGTACCAGACTCAATATTTTTATAAAACAGGATTATAATTTGAGATATTTTAAATGAATAACTCATAAAAATTGTATTTATTAAGACACATGAAAACTGATATATTTTAATTTGTTTTCCTTGAACATTTATTAACTATAAAATACAAAACAAGTGTAATAAATTGCAACATCAATTAAACAAGTCAACATCTGAGAAAAGTCCTTTTAACATAAACAAGTGAGAGCTCCAACGCAATCTCTGCATAGAAAAGACACTCAGACTTTATATCAAGAGACATGAAATTATGTATAGAAAATGCTGCTAGCCCTTCCAGACATCAACAGTCACAACATTTTCCATATCCGTAAGCTATGGTATTTGATGCACAGTGAAATTGGATGCCTCCATTATTATTCCATACAACTACAACAGGACTCCCCATCTATATCCATCAATCGTTAACTAGAGTAGTTTCTCGTTATGGGTAGCACTTTGTTCGCTTCGTTCTTCTTCGTTCCTTCATTGTAGATGCAAAGGTACATATTTGTATATCTCACCTCATTTCAAATGACGTTACGGCAGCGCTACGATGACAACAACAACGACGACGATATTCACATCCATCCAATATCCGATGAGAGCGAACGTTTTCATGTCAAAAGTCATCGTTTATCTGCTGAATGTTTTCTCTCTCGCCTTTCGATGAGATATTGCGATACATTTCTATTTTATATATATTACCAATACATCAACCGCAATGGATTATAAAGAAAAAGAAAAGCCTCCTCTACCCCTATAAACTCTTCCGATACCATAAAATTGCTGTCGGAACGTGGAAGAAGGCAACAATTCCATTTCCATTAATCATATGCAAGTAATTTGATTGAGAGACAGAGATTATGATACCTGACTTTAGTTTTCCATCAAACATCCCATCAAGACGCTTTTGTCGCACATTATTATTGATTCAATTGGATTAAGTTGACCTAAATTCTCGGGAAACGAACAACAAAAAATTACCTACCTTACCGCATTACCATCTGAGCAAGCTGAGACCGCTCCAATCTTCAACTTTAGCCATTTTCGCAATTCTGCCTTGTTGCTGTCAATGGAGAAATGAGTGTGTTCAGTGAGTAGGTATAGGCAGGCAATAAGAAACGTCGCAGACACAATAAGTTCCCAGCGTTCGTTCGTTGGCTGCTGCTGCTGCTGTTGGTGTTTCAGCAGAAACTTGGAAAGTTGCTGCGGTATGGCTTTGCTGTGGCGTTTGTTTTGTTGTTTGGTGCACAAAATGTTAATATCTCACCGTGGAACTTTTGGTAAAATGGAAATTCTATCCTCCAGCCTCCGTTTTACACACTCTACCCTTGATTTTATTCGTGCTAGACAAGAGCAAAAGTCGTAAAAAGTTGGTTTTTCTCACGACAAAGCTGCATAATTTACGAGTGTGTTCCGAAGCAAAGCCATCTAGTAAGTAAGTATATTTACACGATGTAGCTTTATAGTTGCTCATCATTAAAACTAGATCACGCATTATCCCGCTACCTCTCTCTCTCTCTCTCTCTCTTTGTGTTGCGGGAATAATGAGATTCCGTTTTATTAGTCCCATAAAGACAGGTAAATGGCAAAAAGGGAGCTATACAGAAATAATGCCCGAAATCACACCACAATTTATTCTTCCGACCTAGAATTGGATAGGATTGGTACTTTTGGGGAGTTCCACTGACCACAAAAGAAACAAATTAGAAGACTAATTCACTAGAACATATTAATTGGACATAATCTTGAATGTTTGTCCGAGATAGGAATTTTTGATGTGTCGGAGGGGGACTGATAGAACGGACGGGTGTTACGACTCATTTGTCTCGTCTTTAGTTTTGATGAGCAAACACGAGGCCGTAAATCACGCTCGAGGGGGATACTTTGAGTGTTGGCATTGGCACATATGATGTGCCAGCGATAAAGAGCGCTCGGGAGCGCTCGGCACATATTAGTTGGCCTGGCTCATTATGTAGAAATGTGAGATTAGCGCGAGTTTTATCTTTATATGACTGCACGATTATATGAGGTACTCATTTGGAAAATGAGGCTTCTATGGGAAGTAAAGTAAATTAATTCTAATGTTTATTTTTTTTTTTTGAGGAACGATGGTTTTAATTGGATCATTTGGTGGGAATTTTGTTTTTATGGAATCTTAAAGCGCATATGGTGTTTCTAACAGAAATAATTTTTTATTAGTAATTTTCAGATTAATTGGTGACCTGGATGGGGATATGAAATTTTGAACGAAATAAAGGTTTCGACTCAGTGATGAGTGAGATATTAACCTTATATGAATGTTTTTTTTAATGATTACAATAAAAAGACCTTCCGTTATTAAAAGCAGCACAGTTTTAAATGAATCCATCTTATTATCAGAAAGTGGTAGGAAATTTTACAAAATTGTACAAAATCAATATGGGGACGCCCATCAGTGTACAACTCTTTTCTACACATAAATGGGTATATAAACTTCTAGAAAAGGACACTTTGGAAAATAATTTTAAGCTTAGGTGATTGTCAGAACAACTGCTGACACATTTAGGCCAGTGATAGACCTACTCATTGTAATAAGATAAACCAATTGGAGGTTGCTAATGTCAGTTTTTATTAAATCACTAGGGTCAGAAAATTAAATTAAAATTAAATTTTGTGGCACAACTAGCTTATGAAGAACCGCAGCCTAGTGACTGACTGTAGGTACCAACCAATTCCTGTGGTCGTGTAGTTACTATTACCCCAAGGGGCACTACTACAAATTTTACTATGTGTAATATATGTAAATTTTTAGGATAGACTAGAACAATAATAGAGAAAATATAATTTGTTTCGAAACATACCGGTTTTCGATTTACTGCAATTTTATTAAAAGTTCGAAAATAACCCTTCTTTGAACCAGTATTTTGCACCTTCTGACTATAATTGATTTTTGTTTTCCACAAATATTGCACTTTTATTTTTCATAATTTCTAGCCATTGTGGAAATCAAAATTTGTAAAAACATAAAAGGGTGCAGAATACTGGATATAAGAAGGGATTTTTTCGAACTTTTTCATGTAGTGCAAAGCTATTTTATGTATTAACTTAGCTTGGAAATTTTAGCTTTTGGTCATCTGATGTGTGTAGGTATTGAGAGATATACACAAATAAGCAAAAATAAATATTTTTTTAAAACGCTTTTTGGATTTTTTTTTTATTGAAAAATAATTTTTTTTTCCATATTGGGTCAATGATTTGTGTTTTTTCAAAATTTTATTTTTAGATGTTGATAAATATTAGCCATCTTCAAAATGGCATACTAATTTTTTTTTAAATCGTTTGAAAAAAATATTTAAAAAAAAAACCGCTCGTTAGATTTTTTTTAAAAGAACATTCTAAGAATTTATCGTTATTGAGGAAATCTTATCAAAAAGTTTAATCAAAATCGTTAGAGCCGTTTTCGATCAAATTTGAATAACTCAAAAATGTTGTATGGGAGGTACTCGTTCTAGACGGGATATTCAAAAACAAAAAAAAACACAACTTTCGAAATTACGTAAAAATCATCTGTACCAAATTTGAAGAAAATCCGTCCACGCGTTTGGGCAGTGGAGAAGCTTACAGATGGACGCACAGACGCACAGACGCACCACCACTTTTTCGGACTTCTCCATCATCGTAATGTTGGTTTTGATTAAAACCTCAAATTTTTTTTTGACACGAAACCAATACTTGCCCTACAAAGCAAGTAAAAATAAAAAGGGATATTTTGTGCTTTTTAAACGGACTGATTTTTATGGATTTTTCAACATTGTTTTGTGAAGAATCCAGAAGTTGTACAAAAAATTGGTCGAGCCATAAATTTGGTAATTTTGTCTTCATTCGTTAAACGGTTTAAGCGATAAATTTGTATATTTATGCACCAAAAACAATAAAATTTTGTTGGATAACTTCAGATTCGTGCTCAGCATCCCAAAAAACATAAAGTTAGCCACTGAAAATTATTACTTCAGAACTTTCCACCTCTAAACACGCTTTAATTGGACTAAAGAGAGTATTTTGGACAAATCATAAATTTTACTTTGCAATATCTTTGCGCCGAAAGCGATTTTTACAGGTGAAATTCACTTTAATTTTGTTAATAGTTTTAATAGTTTTGTAATAAAGTATTTACCAGTTAAGAAATTCGACGTTAATTGTACCAAAAACAAGGCTTTTTGACATGTTCATATTAGCATATCTCAAAAACGTGATGTTCTAGGGAAATTTTGATTTCAGAATCGGGTCAGAAAAGTAGCTATACTTAGTTTTAAGGTGATTTTCGTTGCAGACCAGTGTTATTATTGAAGACTGTATAACAAAAATTAGATTGTCGTATAAACGTTAATTGCTTTATTAATTCTTTTATTTTGAAGAACAGAAAATAATGTAACAACTTATGTTTAATAAAAAAATAGAATTACTAAACTATTTTTCCATAAGGTTTTTAAATTTTGACGTAAGCGGGAATAGCTCTAAGAAAGGGGGTTAGAATTGGGTCTATTATCAGAGTTATAAAAACAATAAAAAAAATGTTACAATACAGTAAGCGGGACTGAAAATGCTGTTATAATGTAGTTTTTTAGCAGGATTAAACGACTAATGTTGTCTTAAGTATGAAAAACTGTTTTTTTCTAACCGATTTTTTTTTTTTGAAAAAAATGATAACTACATACTTAAAAGAATAAGCTGCTGCACTAAATTTCTTTTTAATAATATTAAGTATGCATGCAACATTTACAGTTTTTAATTCTTTAATGCATATGCATAATGCAAACTTGACAGGTGCCGCCAATATCCGACCAACAAAGTACAAAGTAAATTACAATGGACTCCTACATGGTTAAGCTTTAAGGCAGAACAAAAATTAACAACCCTTTGGGAGAATATTATTACCACCAAAAACGCCCAGTTTTCTTCCAAAATTAGCTTTCTTTCACACATCTACCTACTCTCAATTGATTGATTGCATCCATAATTAAAAACATATGTGCGTGATTAGAACACACTACATGTATTTAAGTTTTCCTTGCTCGTTCACGTGTTCGATTTCCAAATTACCAATCTACCGTCACGTCTTGAGGCAAAACACCTGCATGCTTGAGGTGGTAAGCATAATAAATTGACCATCACCCTCAAGAAAACCCAAAAATCCATTTCTAATGTATACCTTTGGGAAAATGACTTTCAATTTGAAATCTATGTACATAATTTTCATAGTCAAACAAACAAAAAAAAAACAATGAGACTCTGGAACTTCTTGTATTTCTGTCTTCAAGACAGTTTCGTGTCAATTAATTTAGAAAAGAAAATGAAACCAAAAACCAAACTTTCATTTTCTCCCAAATGACAAAATAAATATGAGGATTTGTGATTCCATTACAAGTACGTGAGTTGTTCTGCTACCCTCTCGTCACTCCAAACCATCTATAACCCAACTATTGTATCTGCTTTTTTTTCAAAAAATAGAGAAACCAAAAGAACATCACGGTGACATGACACGCCATCCATGGCTTCGACTTCAATGGAACGCACAACACTGGGGATTGCAATTAACTGCTTGGATGCTTGCTTCCCATAACCAAATGCTTAAGCATTTTATTCTTCAACAATTTTTTGTTTCCATGAACAACAGATTGTCGCATGCAGTTAAGGTTTTCATTACACAAAGACCAAACAATAATTTTTCATATCTTCCACAGAGGAAAGCATCATCCACCAGCCATACCACTACCGCACCGTATTTCTGCAAGAACATACCCAACTTATTCAAATGAACCAAGACTACGAATCTGAATCTAGAGGCTTATTCTACAAATAAACAACATGGCGCATATGTAGTTGTTGTGTTTGGCGCAAAAATGTTTCTGCCACAAAAGTTCAACTCTAAAAACGGAAATCAAATTCTTAAAACAAAGAGCTTCAGAGAAATTTTCATTTCCCCCACAATACGGATCCATGGTCGGATCTCGAATACGAAAAATACAAATTTGTAATTCTATGGTTGAAAATAAAAAAAAAAAAAAAAAAAAGACAAAAACCGCACAGCGGAAATGGACAGATATTCTCATTTATTATTTGACACTCTCGACTCTCCAAAAGGCGGCAGTTCCTATTTTAATGGAGCTGTAATTAGGGACGTGTGAATATTTTATGATTGCAGATAGCAGCGCAAATGGAATTTTGTCTATCTAACATGAGATTTATTTTCTTTTTTTTTTAGTTTTATGTCTTTCTTGTTAAGTTTTTTTTTTTTTTTAATGTTTGCTTGAAAAATTTAGGATTATTTCTATTGTTCTGTTGGAGTGGGTTACTATTTTGTTCTCTAAAACAAAAATTAGTAAGAATGTCATTTTTGTGCAGATAATTTTATTTAAACAAAAAAGTAAACAGAAACCAGCAAATACATGTGGTATTGATTTTTAGAGTCTGTCGGAAAAAAATACACAAGATTGAGCCAATGCTACGGAAGTTGTTTCTTTTAAGTGTCTACAGTGCAGTATAGGAGAGCTAGTGGCGAAAAATCAACGTCATTAGGTTTTTTTGAGCAAGAAAAACGTACTGACAATTTTGGAACATGGTTTTCAAATTTCTATGGATGGAATCAAAAAAGGAAGAATTAAAAGTTGGGATAAAGCATTACCAGATGTCGTCAAACTCAAAAATATAAAAATGATATTAAAAAAAGACAGAAAAAAACTACAAATTGGTACATACTATCATTTCTTTTGTAAATGTCAAATCGACAGTAGTGTGAATAGAGCCAAAGGGTTGCCAGAAGATAATTAACTTCAAATATAAAAAAAAAAAATTGAAGACGTTTATGAAGAACAAAATTGACAGAAGCATATCGGGTGCGAAAGGGTTGCCAACGGTCAGCTAATTTCATAAATTAAAAACAACATAAAAAACACGTCTGAAAAGAAATAAAATGAAAAGGGTTGCTATCATATTGGCTTTACTAACATTATTTAAGAAACGAATCGACAGAAGCCTAATATAGTTTATCATCATTCTGTAAAGACTCTCAAATTTAAAAGCTTTCAAGATTTCTTCTTCAGCCCTGAAGATTCTTCATGCATGCTTATCATCCCTACAACATTGGTACTTAATTGAAATCTGGTTAAAATGTTACATTTGGCCTAGAAACCAAGAATTTAAGGAGCCCATAAAATTATTTTGGGTGAAAGGGTGTTTTTTTGAAAAGGAACAAAAAACACGAGTCCAATAACTTTGACACTGTAAAATAAATACGTCTTTTTTTTATAAAAACAAGCATTTTTTAGTATATGAGGAATAGGTTTATCTCTCCTCGTATACCTATGCAGGAGGGGCAATTTTCAAAAATATGATTTTAAATGAAAACAAAATTATATAATAACAACGGCAACACTTACATCCAAAAATCTGGACTTTACTTTAATTTTTAAATATTGTTATTTTCATCAATGGTTTAAAAAAAAATAATTTCAAATTAAAAAAAAATATTTAAATAAGAAAGTATACTATTTTTTCAAGATTGTGAAATGAAATATTCAATTTTTTTTATTCTAGAATAAACTGGCCACATAAATTCTTAATCAAATTTGAAAAACCAAATGATTTTATATTTCCTAGTTTTTGTGGAAACTTAAATTATTCTAGTTCTTTTTTTTTCAGAAAAGAAAAGAAATCTAAGAAAAAAAGTATTTTCTGAAATTTGTAATCTCCTCGAAAAAACACCCTTTCACCCAAAATTATTTTATGGACTTTTTAAGTTCTTGGTTCCTAGGCCAAATGTAACATTTTTACGAGATTTCAACTGTGTACCAATTTTGTAAGATATGTTAAGCATAAATTCCTTATATTTCCTCTACCTACCTCAAAGAAAAGAACACCCTTTCATATAAAACAATGTGATGGACTCATTTGATTCTTAATTACTATGACAAATAAAATGTTTGTACTGATTTTTGTGAATGTACCATTTTAATTATTGGTTACTTGGGACTAAACACAGATTTGCATTACTCTTCAAAAAAACACCCTTTCACCTAAAATATTTGTATGCACTCTTTAGATTTTTGGTTTCAATTACAAATAAAATATTTTTACCAATTTTCATCAGGGTAATATTTTCACTATTATTTTTATCGCTACTTATCCCATATTTTCGTTCATCTTAAAAAAAAACACCCTTCCACTCAATATATTTTTCATGAGGGTAACAATTATCCTTAAAGAATGCTTTTTTTTAATTTGTTTTTAAATTGTAGCTTACCATTTCTAAATGTTTCAGAAAAACAAAATTCAACTTACCTGAAAAGAAAAAAAAAAGAAAAATTAGTTATCTTTATTTGATATATCATTTTTAGTAAGAGAAAAAAATCACACTTCATTAGATTTTAGAAAATTGTAATGATTCAACTTTTTTTTGGGATAATAACTGATAATATTTACTGTTTATTAGGAAGTAATAGTTTATTCTTTTAAAAAAAATATATAAATTTGTTTGCATAAAAAGGATTAAAAATTTTAATTGTCCTGAAAAAACTAATTCAGTGAAATTAAAAATAACGGGTGATTTTTTAGCTGGTTTGGTTTTGGCAACACTGGTTTTGACAGCTGACGTGTGTTTAGTACCTTGTGTCACTGTCAAACAGCTTCAGTTTGGTTTGCAATTTAACCATGTAAGACGATCTTACAAATGAACAGCGCTTGCAAATTATTGAATTTTACTATCAAAATTCGTGCTCTGTTCGAAATGTTCATCGCGCGCTGCTTCCATTTTATGGTCGGCATTCTCGACCTTCTGAGCAGTCTATTCGGAAGATTGTGACCAAATTTCGCACCAAATTTACTTTGTTGGACATTAAACCACCAACACGTTTACGTACTGTGCGTAGTGAAGAAAATATTGCGGTCGTATCAGCTAGTGTGACAGAAGACCGCGAAATGTCGATTCGGCGCCGTTCCCAGCAGTTAGGCCTTTGTTACAGCACTACGTGGAAAATTTTGCGAAAGGATTTGGGCGTAAAGCCTTTTAAGATACAGCTGGTGTGGTTTTAACAAGACGGTGCCACATGCCACACAGCACGCGAAACAATGGCGCAATTGCGAGGCGAGTTTGGTGAACAGTTAATTTCACGTTTCGGGCCGGTCAATTGGCCGCCTAGATCGTGCGATTTGACACCATTAGATTATTTTTTGTGGGGGTATGTCAAGGCTAATGTCTATAGGGACAAGCCCGCTTCGATTGACGCACTGGAAGCCAACATCCATGCATTCATTCGTGAGATACCGGCCGATATGTGTGAAAGAGTATGCCAAAATTGGACTCAGCGGATGGGCTACCTGAGACGCAGCCGCGGTCAACATTTGCATGAAATTATCTTTAAACATTAAATTGCAAGGTTCAATCTATCGATTCAAATAAATATTTCATTCATTTTTTCGAATTTTTTGTGTTTTTTTTTTTTTAAAGTTCTAAGCCTCTTAAAAAATCACCCTTTAATATATATTTATTTTATGGATTTCATAATAAGCTGTAAAAATTAAAACTTGTTCTTTTGAGTAAAATGATATGAAAGTGATAAAACAGCTTAAAAAAATAATAGAAATTGAGTTTGATAAACCATTGCACAAAAACTGTTATTTTCGAATCTCACGTCGTCGTTTGGTAAAAATAAGGCCAGTTAAAGGAAAATTGATCTGAAATCATAAAAACCGTTATAGCTCAAAAATGAAGTGAAAACGAGAAATGACCTCAGGAACCAATGGTTTTCGTCTGCGACGGTTACTGTGGGACATGAATGCTGTCATTACAATTTTTTTTTGCTATTTTAATAACAAGAGATTTGTGTTTGCAGAAATGCAGTAACATTTGAAACGACTGACCAGTTTGGTCCACAATTTTGACCTAAAACAAAAAACTAGATAATATCGATGTTACTTGCGTAGTGGGTTCGCAAAATTTTACATAATTACTATTCGCATTTGTCATGAATGTGGTTGGGTATTTCTCTCTTTTTTTATTTTTGGGGTGATAGAGTTTGATTTCTTTTTTCTTTATTTCTCGCTTTTCATTCATAAATCGTGTACTTTGACTGCTTGCAAAAAAAAAGCTAGAATGTTTGAGATGTCATTTTTTATAGACAATAGGCACTATTGTTATCCAAAATTCTTTTAAAAAACTCACAATTTAGTAAGATATCTGCAAAAATGTTATTTTACCCCCACCCTACGAAGCATTGGTAAACTACGACCAACTATAACTTAAAACATAATCCACTAATTCCACTCTATTTTTTATATAATTTTATGTTAAATAAGTTTGTCCTGGGTTATATTAAGTTGAAATGAAAGGCAAAAGTGTTATTAAAAAAAATGCAATCAACCTCTTTTTAAAGATGGCTGTGAAAAAAAATTTGTTCCATGAAAAATGCAATTTTATCTTCTCATTTTACTGGAATAATTTTATTAAAAATAGCCGATATAATTTATCACAATCAAAAACGTAAAATATCGGTTTTATTTATCATCGTTTCTTCCCCACCAAAAAAACATATTTTGTCTTTTAGAAGAACTTAATCAGCTGTATTCAGAAAAATGGTTTTTAGTTGATTGTTTTCTAAATGATTGCATTGCATTGAGATACAATTTAATTTATTCTTCAAAATTAATCAAAAAATTCAATTAAAATCGCATTAGATGCTGCATTAATTCTGCTTCATAAATTATACAAACAAACAAACAAACAGACAGACAAACAAACTGATCAAAATAATTTTGCATTAATCAAATTCTATTTGTAATTGACTTTGTTGGGTCCTCTTTAAACTTCATTTTTTATAGCACAGTGGGATATAAACACAAAAAAAAAACCACACACATTGTATTTGTATTCCAGAGATGGATGATGGCGTCAGATGATTGACACCATACCACACTCTCATATTCTTTTTTTTTTTGTCAGCAATCAGCACTTTTACAGAACAACCACATGCACACAACTTCACAATAAGAACTCTTTGCAATTCCATAACATTTTGTTCTTGTTGTTGGAGATAGAAGTTGAAGATGAAGTTGAAGTTGTGGTGGTGGAAGCTGAATGAAGCTTATTTTCTAATGAATTATGTGCGGTTTTTGCAAGTAGGTAGAAGGAAGGAAACCTGTGGTTTGACCAAGAATCTAAATCCAATGAAAAGTCGTTTTTTTTTTAAGAAGTTGCAATATGCGAATAGCAGCAGAAACTATTAAAGAGCCTTGTGGCTCTACCATCAGTCTACACATATCCGACAATATTGGCTATACATGCATGACAACACAAATACACAAACAGATTAGTTTGTTATTGACAAATTACGGTCTAGCGCCAGATGAGGAGATTTATTTGCCCACATAAGCTTCCATATCTGTATTTCTATTTATATTGTGTGTATTGTGTGTGCCAAGGTGATTAGTGGGGTATGGTGGCTACTACAAAGATGAATACAATTAGTTGCCGTTTTTTTTTTTAAGACAAGTCCAGCAGGCTTCGCCACCACCCGAATGAATCTGTTTCTTTATTGAGAACCTGCATTGCAAAGACACACTATTAACAATAATAAGCTTAGAAATTATTATCCATTTTTGTCAGGAAAATATAATATTAAGAAGGGAAAATTTGAGAAACCGCCTTCTGGTTTGCTACATTGTATTATTAACGGTCATTGGAAAACATGTTTTTTTTTACTTTTCGAACCATAAGGAGGTATCCATACCTTCCAGTGTGCCGGGTTCTCCTAGAGATTTTAACCTTGACAAGCCGAATAAACCTAAGAAAGTGTCTGAATGATCACTACCCCCCCCCCCCCCCCCCCGGGGACCACTTTCGTATTACTTCAGGATTCTGTATCTTCGCGAACTGATTTTTCTCTTCTCTTGTTTTTTAGTATTTTGGTCAGGTAACCACTTATTTGTTGTCATCGCTCTTCGTTCTATAGCATCTACGGAATAATGTTCTCTTGACTTAATTCACCAATATTTCTTTGTAAGTTCAGTCGGAGGGTTTCCCATCTGCAAGGCACCATCTGAGTTCAAGTCTCCGTACTGGCAGGAGGGGCTTTTTGTTTTGCCTGTCTTCTGCAGGAATGCGTTAAGATACCCGTGATTGGTAAGAAACTGAGCAACGTAATAGTTCACTTCGTATTGTTTCCGGTTATTTCATTCAAACACGTCTCCGATTAGCCTTGCGGTCTAGCGCCTTCTGCTTTTTGACTCCCACAGTTCTTGCCACATGTGTTGTGTAAAAGCATTCGCTTCCCTGGTTGCCGCTTCCACTTCAATTTTCGTTTTTTTGTCGTAGATGTACTTCCTTTCTGCCACTAGAAAGTCAATGCGACTACAAGTACAGCTGGTTCCGACACCTTTTGGTAGGAGCTAGCTATCCGTAAGGCTGCAACAATGCAGTACTGCTGCCGGTACTCGTAGAACTCAAATTCATATAAGATAATGGAATGTGTGGTTGGCATCAGAAGTTTTCGATTGTCGGTTGAATCCCTAAGTTGGATTCAAAGTTATAAAAAGCAGAGATGGAAGGAAGTGTCTACTGTATTAGTGTTGGGTTCGTCTTATTCGTTAGAATTACTATCCGCGGCGATGTAGTCTAAGTTCCCTACCAGAAAGTAGTCACCAGGCATATCCATGCGTAGAATTTCACCATAGGAGACATTCTAAAGGTCAGGTCATAAAATGGATCTTTATGCTGTTTCGGCGGTGATTGCTTTTCTCTTTAGACCTTCTGTAAGTCAACTCCCGGTCACTGAAATAATTCTCCATTATCTGAAAGCAGTTAATTGACACTAAAAGTTAATTAACTGCAGTACTTTTTGACTGGTTTCAGTCTTGTAGTCAGTAGAAAGTTTTTGTACTGTTATGATTAAAATTTAAGTTAGGCGTACCGCCACCTTTCCATGACACTTTCTTGCAGGACGAAGAAAGAGCTCTAAAATTAACTTTAAGTTAAAAGAATATAAAGCAAAATAACAGTACAAAAAAACTTTCTAGTAAGTAGAAGACTAAAACCACTCAAAAAGTACTCCAGTTAATTAATTTTTAGTCAATTAAATGCTTTCATGAAGTGTACAGTCAGTATTTGAGTTCTTACTGCTAACTGTTTATTTTGCAGTTAAAGTAATTAGGAGCAGTAGGTACTAACTTGCAGTGCAGTTAAAATTAAAGTCAATTAACTGCATTACCAATTAACTGCAGTAACGTCTATATGCCGATATCCGTTTCACCACAGTGGAAATTGATTTTATTGTAAGAAAGTTTGAAGTCGTAACGCTTTTATTTTAAATGTTGAAGAAGTTATTTTCTACAATCTTTCGGAGAAACTACCACCAGTTCCAGGCGTATGGAAGCAGCAAGTGGAAGCATTATTAAAACTTTTCATCAGAAGCGCTATGTTTCTCAAGTCAACCATAACGAAGTCACATTTTCGTTAAAGAGTTCCGACGAGATACCCGTCTTGGGTATCTTAAAATTAGGTCTATGAATCTATTCTATTGACTTGAAGAAGAACTTTTGAAAAAAGCAAACAGGAAAATTGAGAGTCTAAATTTAAGTCACATGAAGCTGTTGCGCGAACTTTACCTGGCAGCTGAATTGGTCAGGAACATGCACCACCTAGTTTCTGTTATGATGGAACATCGAGATTTAAGCTATAAACACCTCGTCTTGGTCAAAATAACTGAAGATACTATGACTAAGATCTCTAGGAAATGGTATGGAGACGACTCTCCAGCCAACCGAGTCTTCTAATCCAATCTCGAGACACAACACCCAAGGTATAATGTGGTTAAGGACCTCACCAGCTGCCCAGGGACTGGTCTGGCTTGATAGGTTTATTTGTTGATCTTCAAACAATTCTTGATTGAAAGTACTATCTTCAGTAAGAAAGTAAAATGCTTTTTTTGTTCTTTAAATAAGAAAAAGACTTCCTAAATCTATTTTTGTGGTTCTATATGTCAAATAAATGGCAAATTTGACACACTTACCCTAAAAAATGAAACAGGCTTCTAAAAAAAATATGCTATCGGGGGAAGAATTGCATATATTGCATCTTATACGTCTCTCTACACGATTATTGTCCATTAGACACTATAAAGTTGCGCGCCTGGGTGCGATCTGTGTTTACATCTTCAATGTGCATTTGTCCAGCAAAAAAAAAAATATACTGAAGAAAAGAATCTTCTTTTAAACGTAAAAAAAAAATACAAGAAAAACAACTTACAGGCTACAGTTTATGCAAACACAGTTAATGGCGCATTGATAGATGCCCAAATCGGCCAAAGTTCAAATTGAAGAGTAAAGTACTTGTATTTTGAGATTCTATACCTACTTGTGTGCCTATCGGGAAGATAGACATTTGCAAGAAAAAGATGCTCATCCAAAAGGTTTTCTTCGTGTGTTGTAAAGTTAACAGAAAAATAAAAAAAAAAAAAAAGTTAGAAACAAAATGTACAGGTATCCTCTGACGGGGGAGCCATTTTATTGTGGAAGAGAATCATGAATTTGCTTGGTGTTGTTCTTAAAAGTAGATCCAAGGATGAGGTATTGGTTGGCAGTGAGAAATTTTAGAGATTATTTTGTAAAATATGTCGGCGGATCTAGGATCCAACTATTGTTGTTTATTTAAATTGGCAGGAACAGAGCTTAAAGTTTTCTAAAATTTAGTGATCTCGGGATTTTTTGTTCAATTTTACTTCGAAAAGAAATTTTGGGCTTTCTGAATTTCTGCCAGAAGAGAAACTATGAATGATTGGCAAAAAGTTTTAAAAGTTCATCATGAAAAAAAATTCTTTATGCGACTAATTTTTGCCCAATATTTTGACAAGAATGCGTTTCTTGCAGAAATAAAAAAGTCAAAATAAACATGCGCAGGTATGTGCGACCCAGTCAATGCATTTTAAAAATTGTGTTATTTGAAATTTTCTGTCCTGTTAAAAGATTGAATAGAATGTAAAATGAGAAGGAATAGCTTAAAAGATTTAGATAAGTTGATAAAAAAAAAGTTGCCTGGGTGCAGTTGAACTCTGACTGACCGATTTGTTCAAGACAACCCATAAACATAAACATTCATGGCAATATGTATGTATGTTTGTATGTGTGTGTATTGCATAGGGAAGGAATCTTAAAAGAAGCAGCCAGTTTTGTTGCACAGGGTTTCTTGTTACCTTTTAGCTTTTTGTTATTTATGGACTTTGATTTTGAAGCAAGTTCCTGGTTTATTAATATGAAAACACTTGTCATTTATGCATATTAAAATCGTATTGCGTACATTCCTATAGTGCTAGTCCCATCGCCCGCAAGCCTCTAAGATCATGTAATTATTTAGGTGATTTCATCTTATGGATTTAGAGGAAGGTAAAATACTTGGGTACGCCACTGCAGGACGGAGACTCGATTTTTCAAAATGCGAAAAAATTATCAAAACTAACCTTTTTTCGCAATGCTGAAATTTTAAATACAGCTGCTTTGGTATTAGTAAAGTTTAAAAAATACGGTCTTGCTGAGTAGCCGTGGGTTGAAGGGTTGCCAGCCTTAAGTTTTTAATATAATAAAAATTGAACACATATTTAAAGAAATTGGCTACAGTTGTTGCTTAATATTGATGATATTTTTTACTTGAGCAGTTTAATCAGAGTTTTATAATATATGAGGGTTGCCGCAGTTCTAGGGTTGCTATACTTTTTTTTTTAATTAAATTTGAAATAGGTATAAAACACGAAATTAACATACTTCCCCTACCTTATACTTTCTTGTGCTTTGTTAATATTTTCTTTCGTATTAGTTATGTAGAAAAAATAAAGTGTGGCAAGATTGCCGTGGGCTCAAGATCTTGCTAGACAAGCCTAAAGTTTCTTACAATGTCCTCATTTAAAGCGTTGCGGGAAAGAAGGATCAGAGTTCATCTCTCAAAAATGATTGCTTTCCATTTTTTTACATTTTATTATACGGTTTGTTTTGGCTTACTTATTTTAATGTTGAAATAAATAAACTTTTTATTTAAAATTGATTGATACCGGCCTAAAAAGCAGATCTCAAAAATTCAAAGAATGAATTCTGAAGAATTCTCGCGAATCTGAAAAAATTGATAGAAAACTTACTGTCAAACTTATGGCAAGAACTTTCTACCGAAACCCAGACATTCGGCGTGATAGTCCATCGCAGTTACCGTTACGACGATTATTGAGATAATTATGTACTTTGAAATACAAAATTGTATCAGCAGCAACGAATTGTGAGTCGGAAAGAATATTTTGCAGTTACCAAAGCCCTAAACTTATTTTCTATTCGTTCTTATTAGTTCAAAAGGTCAGCACAACCATAAAATATCGGTCCAAATTGTTGACCTTGAGTGAAATATTTTTAAAATACTTCATGAGGATGTGAGATATTTGAGCTTAAAGTTTCCAAAACCATAATTCTCTAAGCTTTGAAAAACCTTGAACGTGTTGGAAAAATAGACGATGGACCACACATAGGTGATGTTTTTCTTATACCAGTTGCTGCTTTTCAGATATCATTTTAGAGGTCTCAGAAATTGATAAAGTCAAGTAAAGTAAAGTCTACATAGTCAATATGGGGCTCAAATTTTGGTAAATCTGTCTTCTTTAACACATAGGTTCATAGTTGTATCCAAGAAACTAATCCTTCAGTGTAAAATTTCCAAAAAACAACAAAGAACTAAAAAATGTCAAGGTTTTTTACATTTTCGGATATTTTGCGGCACAAGATTTTGTTGGCAAACCTCATTTAATTCGGATTAAGCACCCCCAAAAACATAAAGTCTATCAAAGAAATCAAAACTAAACCAAAACTTTACTGGTAAAAACTGGATTATAAGGTTTTTTTCTTCAAATTTAAACAAAATCGTCCGTTCTTCAAAAATCATTACGATTTCAGTTACTGAATTTTGAGAATGTCATAACCTCGACTGTCACATTTTTTTTTCAGTTTGGACTATTAATCTTTCGGACGCCTTTTACATGAAATAAAAGTACATAGGTACATTAATTTAAGGTAAACAAGACTTTTAACAATCAGTTTTAGAGAAAACCCCTTCAGCGCTTTAGGCTGTAGCCCGAGGCATACACCAACAAATAGTCAAATCTTAACCATATCTGGGCCCCATTGCACCAAATTACACAAATTTGTATTTGTGTTTTATTAAACATATTTGTAATTTTTTTTGTATAAATTCTAAATTTGGTGCAGCAGAATTCAGTAATTTTTTTCACAATTTTTGTGAAAAAGTGGATGTATATTGTAATTTGTGCAAAGGGCCTCTGACCTATAGTTGCAATTTTGCAGGAATCTTATACTTTTCTAATCGTATTTGTATCGCAATTAAAAAAGAGTTACATTTGGCAAGTATTTTGATAAATAACCAGTCCCAGTTTTCGACATATAACTTCAGAAGTTAAAGGTTTTCCCATTCGCTAACCTTCAAACCTTGAGTCATGAGTTCCTTAACTCTATGCTTTTACAAAAGTCTTGAAAGACCACTAGTGAGAACGAAATTATTAAAATCTTAAACAAAAAAAAAAACTGGATTTTCTTCCCGTTATTAAACACCGGTGCGTGCCTAAAAGACAACTCTTTCTCCCACTACTATAAAATTCTTCAAAACGTTTATTATTCACTTTTCCAAACAAAACATATCAGAATTTATTACATAAATGGTCAACTTTCTGTTGTGATTGCTTTAATAAGTTTCTCAATGGGGAGCTCTCTTCCAATTGTGGAAGAGAAGCAAACATATAGCAAATGGAGTAAAATTGTAACTTTTTTTTCATACAATTACCATTACAACTCTGACCTTAACTCAGATGCCCATAAATTCATAAACTTTACACGCAAATACTAGACTTTTTGTACGAAGGCATTAGAAACCATAACTGAAGAAGGCAAAATCTCCATCAGTAGCTCATATACCTACCTTTGAAAAAAAGATAAAAAAAAAACTATCAGCATAAGCAGAAAAATACGCTTCACCTCGTCTATAAAACACCAAAAAACTTCACAACATTGCAACCTAGTAGTACACTACCGTATACAACATTCTCGTGAATTTAACATTTGTCTTCCCTTTTGTTGTTGTAGATTTTTTAAGTATTCTGATCTTGCGCGCTACTATATCTTGTAGGAAGGTACTTGTACTTATATTCCCTCTTTAAACCATGACCATGATTTTTTGGCCAAAAAAAAAACCAACAGAAGATAGGTAATGCTCCACCATCAGCATAAGAAGAAGAAGAAGAAGTGAAGACCAACCACGATTTTAAGACCATCATCCATTCTGATGATAATGATGATGATGATGATATTAATGATGACGACGAAGAAGAAAATAATAAAAGAAAATAGAAAACTTCACAAAAAAAACAAAAAAAAATGAAGAAGAAAAGAAATAAAAAAAAAACCAAACAAACTATGAAGAAGTAAAAGGCACAACCAAACCAAACTAAAAGAAAGATTGTAACTTTTGCGGCTGCAAGTTGGTCATGAAATTTTATAAGACGCAGCAAAATCGCTTCATGGAACATTTGTACCGCAGCGGTGCTTCTAGTATGTTGTGTTTGTCATCTTCCATATCCGAAGTATACCTAACATCGCCGCTTAGAAGAAGAAACTAGCAAATCTTCTAAAAGATACAAAGATACTTTTAATTTTTTTTTCATCTGACAAGTTTTTACGTTTTTTTTTTTTTGTAATACGCGCCTTTCTGTGCGATTTTTTGTGAATTTTTAATCAAAAGATACATTTTTTGTGCAAAAGATACTTTTCAATCTTTTTCTTAATTTTTACAAGATACTCGTGTGGATTGGATGTTATTTTCCGTGAATTCAAAAATAAATCAAAAATTCAAAAAAATTATCATCGAAATATCCAAAGGATACCCGAAGGTGTCCTCGAAAGTGTTATTCGTCCTTCGCGTGTGAAAAAAAAAATTTAGTGTTTGACAGTTTTTTTAAAAGATATTTTATAAAATTGAAAATAAAAATGTATCTAAACCCTCTTAACTGGGCCTTAGTGCTGTGTTCCCTACTCGGACTTCTAAACACTGTCCTCGCCACTGCCAGTGCCAATTACCCTGGAGTAATCGAATTGGTCGGATATAGTGATCGAAAAGCCCGCACCCACTACATGCCCCCATCCGATGAAATGCAACATCAATCAAGATCCAAAATGGCTGCTGATATCGAAACGGTTAAGCAAAATATCGAAAAATACAATAAACTCCTGAAAATGGATACGAAAAACCTCCCCGATTCCCAGAAGGAAATCCTTGAAAGAATTGCCGAACGAGTGGCTCGTTTGAAGGAATCCATTGACATATCACAGGATCAACAGGATAACAGTACAACAAGCAGCAGTGGTGAATCATCATTGGGTGCATCAGCAGAAGCAATTGAAAGTCAAGAAACAACACTATCGGATAGCTTGGCGACAAGTTCTGAATCGGCGGGAGCCTATTCATCATCCTCGTCCAGTTCGATTGAAGATACGACAAAAAATCTAGATGCAACTACAACTTCGGATGCATCACAGATGATGTCGACTGCAGTGGAAGATATGGATGATTACTCAATGGTAACCAATCAAGACATCAACGCAAGTGAAGAAATCAGTGCTGCTGCTGCTGCAAAAGAAATGGACACCATCACTGATGCTGAGGATGAATCCAACATTCATGATGATATATCATCTGATTTAAGTGACGCCAACACCGATGAAGATGGTGGAGAAATTCCAACATCGACAACTATCGGTTCTGGAGAAATGGATGAAGATCAATTTGTTGCGGCAAGATCTAATAACAATAATCATCGTACCCTAGTTTCCACGAGCAAGACGAAATCACGACCCAACTCAACAAAGAGGCCAGGCTCGTCGTCATCGTCATCATCATCCTCATCATCATCATTGACTAAATTATCGACGTCATCGATAAAACGTGTTAATGGTCAAAAGCCATCATCGATGGTTGGTTCGTCGATGAAGCCCACGACAACATCGTTTGCCACATCTTCCATAACAACCGTTCAGCCGATGGTGAAGATACAAAAACCCTCGCCTCCAATTCAGTCGAAGGAACCATCGGAGACAATGATGAAAGTGCAACATCAATCGCCACAAAAACAACAACAACAGTTAAATAAGGTACAAACCTTTCAACAGCAACAGCAGCAACAGCAAGAGCAAGAAGCGGCCGCAGCAGCGGCATCTTCGCTATCTGCACTCCAACAACAGCAACAAATACAAATTGAACAAAAAACAATGTCAACTCCGCCGATTCTTCAGCAACAGCAACAACAACAACTGCAGCAGCAAGCTCCAGCAATTCAAATACAACAGAGGACACCAATTGGTGGAAGCATTGGCAGCAGTTCAGGGAGCAGCATCACGAACACAGCTGGAAGCAGTCTCAGTTCAGACATGCTCTACGATTCGAATGTGAATACATCTTCAATAATCGACAGCTTGAATAATGCCCGCGAGGAGTTCTACAACAAGGCAGGAATTAGTAATAAGGATAAGGTAAGTTTTCTTAGATTTTATTTCCATTTCTTTGTTTTGTTGTTTTAGTTGTTGTTGGTTTTTAGAAGAAGCAACCAGTAACATTTACATGACAGTTTATGAATAATTGAATGGGCTGGAGGTGTTTATTTTTTTTTTTAATTTTTTCAAGGGGGACTGAAGAGTTGGTAAAATATTGTTTGGAAAACAAGTAGCCCCCAGGGATGGGTGGGACATTTTGCATTTTAATAAATGACAAAGTCATTAGTCAGGTTTATATAACGATGAGTAATTTATACGAGATACGTATTGGCATTCCCAATGGAATATCGAATGAAAATAAACATTAAATCGGCAATTAATTATTTGTAGCTTTTCAATTTCAATTATAAATGAGCTATATAAGGGAAGCATTGAAATTTTGCAAGAATTTTGAGTATGAAGGTTAAAAAATCGATGGGTTAATTATTAAATTGGTGCGGTTAAAAATGAAGGAATGTTGGTTGTGGGATATTTTTGGCCAATTATTTTTATTTTTTTACTATCAATTTTCGTTAACAATTTTTATTTAAAGGCATACGATATAAAGCTAAAGAAAAAACTTAAGAAAATACAGCCAATTTTTTTATTTACATAAGAGGTCAAAACAATACGTTTTCAATGAAATTTGTTTAAAATACCTGAGTTGTCTTTTTTTTACCGTTTAAATGTGATGAACAGACGGCTTTCGGAATAATTTTTCTTTAAGAAAAACAAAATTAACGATCAGTTGTTCGATCTAGTTCTGTTGAAGATAAAGTTTTTTAAAATGTTAAACTAAACTACCTGAAAATTTATGAATTTTCTAAACGGATACTTGAATAAGACTCCCTAGAAAACTGTGAATTGAATTTTTAAAGTTTATTTAATGGTGGTATTGTGTGCAAAAGAAAATTAGCAATTAAACGATAACTCTGTTTAAACTCGAGATAATTGTGGCATTTTTCAACAATTGTTGGTACCTATTTTTTCGTAGCAGTAATACAAAAACTGACATAACAAATTATGAAAGATTTATTAAACGAAGACTTTCCATAACATAATAAATATATTATAGCCCAACATTTTAGGGATTTTTTCCCATTAATAAATAAATTCGAATGTAAAAAGTGTAAATGTATTTCCTGCAAAATACTCTTACCGCCGATTTCATCAAGCCCTTTTAAATATTTAACAGATCGGGATTTTAAACCATAAAATGACATTTGTTCCATACAAAAATTCGACATTTAAAACCTTTTAAGGCTTTTAAATGTTCGTGAAATCGGCCAGTAGTCCACTAAATTCATTTCAAAAATTAAATTTAATGAGTGACAATCTGACAATCTTATATCTTGATAGGATATCACTAGGCAGAAAGCATTTTTAAATCAAAAAAATTACTTTTTTTAAGAGTAACTTTTTATTGAAAAGAGCTATCAAACATTTTTTTTTTTTAAGACAAACGCATAAGAAAAAATTTTTTCTTTTAAGAGTAAACAAAAGTTAATATTCTCTACTACCGATTAATAATTAGTGAGAAAAAATCCAGTAAAAGATTTTCAATTTTTAAATCACAGATTTGTATATTTTTTGGATGCAAATATTTAAAAGAACATCCAAATTTAATTATTAAACAACTTTTATGAGCTTATATTTATAATAAAGCATTAAAATTCCAAGTTATATGGACTAAAAGCCTTATTTTCATTAACATCTTCATTACAAATGTTAATTTTTCTATTAGAAAAAGCCAGAAAATTAGTGAAAATGAAATGAGTCCAAAATTCCTACTTTTTACAATATTTTTCACTAATTTAATGATAAGACACCATTTTCAAGCCATATTTGCATTAGATTCTGACATAATATACCAAAAATATTCAGATTTGTTTAGAGATTTCTATATAACTCATTCATTTTTTGAGGTTTTGTTGTAGTGGTCTCGATTTAACATCATAATATTGACCCAAAATTATAATTTTAATCTCTTTTCATCCCAAAACAGGCGTTCCCAGAATGACGTTTAATTGATATATATCAAATTGAACTTCAATTACCATTTTACTTTATTTATGGAACGATAAACCAATTCCATGTTATTCCGTAATGACCATTTGTAGCGGTACCTGAATTTTAAATTAATAAAAATTTGATATTTTGTAACAGTAACTACATTGAGACATATTTCTTAGGATATGTTTTATTTAAATATAAATTACGATTCTTCTCAGTTTTTTTTAAGGCACTTGAGAATTCTTTACGAAAATTTTGCCTTAGTAATGCTAAGAGTACAGGTAGTTAAATTTAATTGATTTTAGTGTTTTATTTGGCAACTAGAATTACAGGTTTTGAGTTATGGAAGCGTTCCCGGAATGATTTTTCAGTAATACTAGATCGAATTCAACTAAATCTGTTAATACATTCGGAGATTTATTTCAATTATGTTTATCGGTACTTCAGAAGTGAATTTTAATTTAATGTAATTTTGATTAGATAAGCCTGGACATCAAATTTTCCACTTCCATGATTTTGGCCCATAATCAACTCAGCAAAAGATCAGAATCAAACTACCGGATTGTTATAATTTACCTTCTTCGCCTGTTCTCTCTGATCTTGAATTGGCTATTTTCTCACTCAAATTTATAGTTGACAAGGGCACCAAAGAATAATTGTTATACTTTTTTTAGATTGTATATTTGACTTTAATATAAAAAAGCCTCATATAAAAACCTCACAAGCAAAAAAAAAAAAAGTCAATTCATATTTGGCCTATGCATTTGATTCGCGTTAAAAAGAATTACAAGCTAGTTCTAATAAAATACATTCTAACGATTCATCAGTATTTCTATTTGGTAATAATTCTAATGATTCTTTGTTTTGATTTTATACCACATACCAAAGAATTTAATCCTCAATATTCAATAAAACGATTTAGCAACGTCCAATATAAGAACTTGCAAAGCGTTAATTGTAAATTAAACACTTAAAATGCTGAAGTTGTTGACGAACTTTGAGTATGACACTTAACAATGCATGACACATTTGAAGAGGCTATTAGTACTAGGTATCCTTCAATTTTTTTTTTTTTTTAAGAGTCTGAATAGTGAAGAACTGACTATTCAAATTCTAAGCAGATATGAGTATATTATGCAAATCTAATTCTTTGACTGAACTATTATAAATTAAATCCAGAAGGAAATCTAACGAAAAGTTGTGTCAGCCTAACACATTAAAAAATATTTAAAACTTATGCAACAAATTAAAGAAAGTTTACCCCTCTTAAGCAACTTCCTGAAAAACTGTTCTTTAGTATTGCTGACATGATACTAAACCTAACTCTAGCCCTCATTAATTTTTTATTTGCAGCAAATAGGTACTGTACCCCATAAGTTTACCCATATTTATTAAACCTATGGCAACTAAAAGACTTTTCATTCTTGACTTCTTCTATTGACTGCACAAGAAGAAGCGCAACCATCAAATGAATAGCCATGCATCACTTCACGCATGCTTTGCTCAGTCTCACTAATTAACTCTAATAAGTGCCATAAATAACAACCATTATCACAAACAAGACCCTAAAATTATCTCGTATCTTATTTAAAATTCATCAATTATACACCTGCCTGCACCTTTTTTTTAACTTTTTTTTTGTATGGGATCATTTGTAATTCTTGATTTTCATCAACTTACTTTGATGACCTTTTATGTTCTTCTTTACCAAAAAAAAAAAATAAAAGGTCTAAAGGGTTTTCTTATTTCCTGTTTCTCCACCTACTTGGGTGCATAATTTAGAAAACATTTTTCTCACCTATAAAATTACAAAAAAACCAAACGAAACGAAACTTCTTCATTCCATTCACTCGTGATAAAAAAAACTGATAATAATCTTCATTACTGTCCCCTTTCTCGCCTCTTTTTATCTCAAAATAATTTCCCTCAATTTATCACTTAGTAAAAGATATTAAATAGAAAGAAATAAAAATTAAAAAAAAAATAGACAAACGGAACTCTGTCAATACCAGGTAATGTTCGTATCTTAAGAATTCAATAGAATTCGAATTGATTACAAATAGAAACGCAAGATATTCACCTTGTTCGTGTTGTTGTTGTTTTTGTTGTCCTACAACAAACCTTGATGTTTAACAATGCGAAAGAAAAATTCGAATCTTCCAATCTATTCACTTTTCCGAAAGTATCTTTAATCAATTGATTGGAGGAGGAAAAGGAGGAGAAGGGGGAAGAAGAGGACCCCCAAGTGATTTGTTGCAAGGCTGTTTAAGTTCTACGACCCAACAATAGTGATAAACAACATCAATTGATTTCTACATTTCAAGCCTTCTTGAAGGCTATTAAGTGTCGTGGTACCAGCTGATGAGGCTCCAAGTGTAATTTTCTGTTTCTGTTGATTTTTTTTTTCCTGATAGAGTACAGAAGGATAGGAAGCAAAAGATTTGTTAGATACAAACATCAAGAGAATGGACATTAATTGACGATAATATGACGCATTGCAATGCTGCAAATACAATTAAAAAAAAAAATAAACAGCTGGTACACCCACCTTGCATTTTCTTGTCTGTCAAATGATCCACTCGTAAGGACTGGGGCAAAATATAGAAGCCAATAGCGGATTAGCTTTATCTAGGAAGAAGGATTTGAGGCCAGACTCCCGAAACGAACAAGTTGAAAACAAACAAAAAAAATACCGAAATTGAACAAATTAGAAAGCCACATACCTACTTATCCCAAAAAGCTGAAGCAGCAGAAACTCAATTGTTTTTTTACTTCTGTTATAGAATTTCCCATTTTTAATGGCATCTGGAGGCTGAATAAATTGATGCTTAATTTTTTTAGAATAACTAGGATTTAGGGAATGTTTGTTTTTTTGTTTTTATTGTTTTTTTTAAATTTTGGGGACAATCAAATTTTAACAACTCAAAATCTTAAAATCCCAAAATTCAGAAAGTTTAAGACCCTGAAAGCCTAATATCGAAAATTATGAAAGAAGAAATATTCTTAAATCTTTTTCTTTTAACTCAAGAATTTTGAAGCCTTTTGAATTTTATTTTCTTAATTTCTAATTTTTTGTTATTTGATTTTGAGTATTTTGGAGATTTGAAGTTTTTTGGTGTCTTCGAAAACACAAAATTTCGAAAGCTAATTTATTGAAGACGCAAAATTCTCAAAACTCAATAACACCAAATCTTGAAAACTCAAAATCCCATTATTAAGGGATGCGGTCAACCCTTTTAGTTTGAGACAAATTAAAACACTATACAAATCCCCGAAAACTCTTTTTTTTAAATTTTTCAAATTCAGGTTACTGGTGTTTTGGTTTTTTTGATGGATTTCGGATTGGATTTAAAATATTGTAGGTTTTGAAAACCCCAAATTCAGATGGCTCAAAATTCACATACCGTTAAAGCATTTTATATGATTTTGATATTTTCGATTTTTAATATTTTCGATGTTTAAAATTTTAGGCATTTTACTATTTGAAGATTTTAAGGTTTCGGGACTATTTGAAAACAAAATATTTCTAAAACACAACATTCCATTTATAGCCCAAACACTTGAAAAACCTAAAATTAACAAAACATTTCTTGATGGATTTCGGCAATTTTTGTTTTTTTTTTTTTTCTATTTTGAAGATCAGGGTCGTACTTTTGAAAACCCAAATTTAAAATACTGTACATTTTGAAAACGCAAAACTCAGATGGCTCAATATTCACCAACAAAAAAGAAACTAAATTTTTTTTTTTGAATTTGAAAACAAAACATTTATAAAACACAAAATTCTAAGAGCCCAAACCCATGAGAGCCAAAAAATGTGCAAAACAAATATTCGGACATCCCAATCCTGAAAAATTGGTTCTATTTTTCAAATTTGGGGTCTTAAATTTTCGTAGTTTAAAGCCTTTCAATCAGAAGATTTATAAATTTTAATTTTTCAGGATGATTGTTTTTTTTATTTTGGATTTTTTAATTTCGAAAACTCAAATTAAAAAAAAAATTGCAAAACAATAAACCTGGAAAACTAAACATTTTAAAACACACAACCCTGAACACTCAAATTTGTGCTACTCGATTTTTGTTTCGGTATTTAAGGTTTTCGCCACTTTGTAATCTCGAAAAAATTCTTTTTCTCTTTAACCCCGAGAAGTTGTGTTTTTTTTTTTTATTTTCGTTGTTTAAGTTTTTCGCCATTTTGGGTTACTAAATTTTGGGGTTTCAGGATGTTTGATTCCGAATTCGAAAAGCTTAAAAATTCAAGCATTTTTGGGTTTTCGGAATGTTTGCTTACATGTAAATTCGAAAAGCTTAAGAAATTAAGAAGTACCTAACCCTATTTTTGTTTATACAGCCTACAATATTTTCGGATTTTTAGAATTCAGAGTTTTCGGAAATTTGGATTCGGAAATTTGGAATCGAAATTTTCGATTCTGGTTTTTCTGTAAGTTTGTTTTATCGATTTTGGAATTCTGAATTTTTACCAAATAAAATAAAAAAAGAGTTCAAAGTTCAGGAAACCCAAAAACTTTACTATTACGAATATTTAACGTGAATTTGGGATTTTATTTTGAAATTTTTTTTCAAATCGCTCAATTATGAATTTTTAAAATTTTGGATTCGAGATTATGATCTCCTTCTGTTCAAATCTGAGGCACAAGACATTAATGCAACACGACACAGCTTGAAATGTCTATTTCTAAACAGGGCGTATAAATTAATTCAGCAGGACGAACGCCTTAGGTAGGGTAGTTTAATCCCAAAAATCGTCAGTAAGTCAAAATCCAATCAGAATCAGTCCTTATTCAAGCTTAGTGTCGGTAAGTTAGTGGATTGTTTTTAGTTAAGAAAATTCTTCCTGGACTTGGAGATTTTTATGATTTTGAATTTTTGGGGTTTGTGGTTTTCAGTATTTAAGAATTTTTCAATTTAGGGATTTTCAAATTTTGGGTTTTAGGGAAATTTGTGTAGGGGATTTTTATATTTTTCGTGGTTTCGGTTTTTCGAAATCACTGGTTAGCAGGATTTGTACTTGTCGGTTTTGGAATTTTAGGGATTGTGTGTTTCCGTTTTTAGATCTAAGCATTCTGACCGCTTTTCGTATAGACCTCTTTATGACAAATTTTGTGGGTTTTACAAAGAACACCAGTAAGCAAGATGCCTCACAGGGAAATAGCCTTGTATAAAGGTGGCAAAACTAGTTTAGGGGCCCCAAAAGTGAGTCCCAGAGAAAGACTGAACGTTTATAGTTCCACTCCTGGCACATAGATAGCACTTAAAATTTGTTGAACAAAAAACAAAAACTAAAATGAGAATTCGAACTTATTGCAATTAAGTTCGTTTTGTAGAATCTTAATGTTCATAAATCATTTGAGTAATTATTATACCAAATGAACTGACATTAGTGTATCTATCTGTCTAAAGTGTATAATATAGTAAAGTGTATCCCTGATGAATAAAGGAAGTCATTGAGGGAGGAAAGAGAGATAGAAAGAGGGAGAATATCTTATGCTTTGTTTCCGACCGACAACGACGAATGGACACCGATAAACCTTCCAACCAACTATACGACTAGGACGAACATGACCGACACGACGCAATGCAGCATCCTCATCATCATCATCATCATATACAGACAAAGAACACTTTAATAGTTCATTTAGCTAAGAAATAAAAAAAAATTAACGTTGAATGAAGAAAAAGGGAAGTTTATATAGCTATTTGGCTCAAGGCAGTTCTCTAATTAACGGCAGGTAATTTGTTCATTTTTTGTGTTTTAGTTTTTTTTTTTTTGCAATAATGAAAGGATTTAAAAGGATCTCATTAAATACAACGTGAAACGGTTAGTTTGCTGCAAAACAGACATACCTTTTTACCTAAACAACACATACCTACCTACAAACGCCAGTTGTACTTAAGCACATTTAATAGTCATTCGGTGATTGAATTCAACATGGCGGTTCTTTAAGTTAAAGAATAATCATACTCTCTGGTAGAAATATATAGATAAGGCGTAGGTAATGGGGAATTTAAGATTGAAACAATTTGTAAAAGCGTATAATTGGAGACTTTTTTTATGAATTCTAATAAAAGGTATTGGTTAAGTGGAATATCACTTAAATTTTCTGTGTCTTTTGTCGACATTACGAAACTTAAATGAGATCCTTTATTGCTTTTTGACAATCTCTTACAAGAGTAGCCCACACAAAGCTCAGAGGTAGTAGTTGAAAGGCTTCTTAATTGCTGTCTATTTAAAAACCTATTTATTGTTAGAAGACTCCAAATTTTTTTTTGTTTTTCACTTGGAAATTAAGTTAATGGAAATTAGTACCTAGGACACATTAAGCTTTGAACTCAAACTTCAAAGGTCTTTGGGAAATTTTTTAATTGGTAAAAAGTTCTTATCGTTATAGTTTGTTTTGTAATGACTGGACTTCCACGAGCATCGTTATATTATGTTTGGTTAGGTGCGGGTGTGACAGTTTTGTAAGATTTATGAAATATTAAAAAAGTATTAGAATAGATTCTGAATAATCTACAGCAAAACACTGGCTTTAGTTCCTAATTCCCAATTTAATTGTGTTACGGGTGTGACATTTTTCTTTAACAAAGTATACAATTTTACATGGGGAACTTTATTGATTCTTTTTCTGTATCTACCTACTGATCATCAATACCACTTTAAAAATGGGACGCAATACGCTAAAAAAAAATTCAGTTAAAATTATTACGGTTGTGACATATTTCAATATAATCTGTAATAGTATTATTTCTTTTGAGGAATAAGTATGTATGGAATGTAGGTCAGAATGCTTATCAGGAGTATTTCTAGCTCGATGACTCAATTAGTTTTGAGGTGTGACGTTTTGATTGACTAGCTCGCTACACTATCCAACACAGGGAGCTTGTTGAGTGGAGCGAAACTGATCACAGCAGCAATAAAATCATAACCCGTAGTTAACTGGCTCTCAGACCTATGGATGTAAAATAAGACTTTTTCATTAGTAGCCAAGGTCACTGTTACGAAAGGCATGGAAACCGGGGAATAATGATTTGGTTTGATCGTCTTGAAAAAGAACGGTTATGCAGGATTTCTGATGATGTTTAAAAGCGTGAGAAGAATTCGGAATTGAAACAAGTTGTCAAAGAACAAAGGAGGCTTCATAAAAACTTTTGGAGAACTAAGAGGTATCATTTTAGAGTCTAAGACCAAAAAAGTAGAGCGCAACGTTTTAGAATAAAACATTTATCACCCTTTCACTTACGCCGTCACTATTTAAAAAAATAAATACATTTCGATGTTAGAATGGATAGAATTCAACACGTGTTTTTGCATTTTACTTGTATTCCAAAGAATGTAACTTTTTGTTGGCCACGTTAATCGAAAAGGCCCATAAACTTTCCCAAAAAATTAATTGATAAAATTACTCCAAGGTAAGGTTCTTTTAATGCAAAAACCCAAATCATTAGCGGTATCCACGAATTCTATTTTTAAGCCTTCTAGGCGAATATCTTCACTTTCTTTCAAGAGTAAGACCACATTTGACTGACCAATATATAAAAGATTTTCGTTGTTTCCATCCGCCACAGTCCTCGACCTAGCAAAAAGGTGTGCATCGCCCGCTTCTTTAGCCTCCTCGAGGAAGCTGTTATGCGAATTCTAATTTGTTTTCTTTTGTTAATTTTTGCTCAGGTATCTTCCGAAAGCCAAGCTCGATATTTACCACCTTACCGCTCTATATTTCATTCTCTTACGACTAAAGATCATTTGGCAAACTCGTAAATACTTCTAAATCGTTGACTGGTCGACAAGTAATCAATTTGATAAAGTTTTCTTATCAGTTTGCCCGGACTGAGCACATCTTGTGCTCAAACATGGCACCTCCAATTTCAACACTGTATGATGATGGTGCGACGAGCTCTTATCATAAACCTAGCTTTAGGTATCCCCACTTCCTAGGGGCTCAAGCTTTGAAGCCTATCTTCGGTAACCAACAGTCCAGAACCTGGTCATCGAGAGACTCCAGGCAGCTCAATAAGCGTAATTGTTGAGTAAAATTAAGTTGCAGTACCATAAATTATTTCGAAGAAACAAGCAGAAGCTTATTTTACTTCAATAAATCTTAAAGCCTAGCCCGTAAAGATAAAGTAAGTTAAATCTATTTTCCTATGATTCATACAAAAGTTTATCTTAAAGTTGAAATCAGAAGTAACAATCTAGTTCCTGGTAATAGAATATCAATAAAATCATCGAACCAACAAAGTGCACAAACAAATCATAATTGTATATCCCAATCCTTCCCCCTCCAACATTTGCTATATACAACAAAAGCTTAATAGTAGAGTTGAGATACTGATTCCGATGCTGATTTTAAAGCCTTAGAGTCTAATAATTCTAAACCATAGTCAACAATCATCATTACTAGGTTTAGATTACCTTTACAAAACACTTCCCCAGATTATACTTAAAGAATCCATATCTCTTCAATCTGTATGAGCGCGTGTACTAGTGAAGAAAAGAAGGCTACACAAAATCTATCTCGTTCACTATATTTGAACACCTTTTGAGGTTATGAAAGGTTTTTGGCTTCAAAGATGAACGAACACAAATTGCGTTTAACTCGGGCGTTGAATGGCCCCGCTCGCTCTCAGGACTATAGAGGCAACAACACCCAGTACATCCATCCATCCATCTATCATTCCTTTCCAAATACACAACTACGTGTTCGGTCGCAATTGTTCCACTCTATAGAGACCTAGGCTAGGCAGCACCCCATCAGCTTGCAGTGTCTTGATAGCAATTGCAGAGCAATTGGGATCGGATTTGTATCTGCTTCCACGCTAAAGTCGAATGGTTCTTTTCTAATATCAAGACCCACAGAAAAACTGCATATTGAAGAAACCCCTTTTTGCAAAATTACTCTCTGTCTGGCAATCATTGACATAGCCAATAATTTAATATGACACACTCTGAATGGAAAGGGCAATTCTACAAACGAACGGACAACGACACGATCTGGCTCCGAACTCCTATATAAGACAGAGCCAGATCGGCAGGATTGGATTATTGTAATTTACGTAACACACTATAAATGGGTCTTGGTTTGGTCTTTGTTGTGGTGGCTTGAATGGCAGCTCTCCGGATTTGCGATTCCATATAGTATATTCCATTTGCACCGAAGAAGCTACTTCACTCGAATTTCTATAAAAGACCCTTAAGTTGAGTCTTCTTGTATAAGTTTTAATGGATGTGTAAATGCTGTGTTTAGGGGAATTCTAGAAATGGACGCATTCAGCAAAAGGCGGTTCCTGCACTCGATTCGGTTTTGTTCTATAAATAGATAATGATGATGATGATATGTGTTATGTGGATGTAGATTGTGGACCGTGTGGTGGAGGGAAGTTAAGATGCATTGTCGGTGAGCGAGTAATTATCGCGCCGCCGCCGCCGGATGGACTTTAAAGGTGTAACTGCCTTTTGTGTCTGATGATGGTCACCGTTTAATTTGTCATTTTTGATGTTGGAAGACAGCTCATTTGTAGATCTTGGCTTTTTGTTCATTGTCCATTGGTATCTTCTACAAATTCGCTGATTAGTCTGTTTTCCTGACGCATTTGAGATATTTTATGCTGATTGAACGATTAAGTTGATTGGACAGAAATTATTGCTGGAAGTTCGTTATTATTGTTGAGTGCCTTTGGGCATTTTTTTTTTTTGTATGGCAGACTGCAACACCAGTAGCCGTAATGTGATTTTGATATATTTTTACAAGTCCTTTGTGAATGCCCTCAAAAAAAGAATGACAATTCACCGCTGTAGCCTTGGGGTTTGAGTAATATACTTATTATGAACGAGACTAATTTGATTCATGTTGGAGGGTTTTATGGGCAAGGAAGATAATTATACATTGAAGTTCACTTTTTGCAACTTTCTGTCATTTGATATTTTGGGTTTAAAAAAGAATGAATAGAATTTTAAGTTGTTGGGGTAGTCGAATGATGACATAAAGCAACTGTGAACTGTAGCCGAGAAAAAAGATAAATTCAAAAACATTAATGTTGGATGAAACTCTGTAAGGCTGCAAAATTCTTCGACAAAGTAAGAAATCTTATTATGTGCACCATAAGCTCATATTTTAGCACAGCTTGGGAATAATTTTCAGAATGCAAGAGTTTAAATAAATTCAAGTTAAACTATGTCGAGTTAATTTCGACATAATTTTAGAATAGTAAGCCAATTTGCTTAGACCTTTTTTTTTTGGTTTAATTTTCCAACAAAATATTCAAAAATCTAGTTTTTTTTAATTTTCCTACTACTCATTTATACCTAGCTCAGGGCAATTTGGTACAACATAAATGCAGCTGTCTGTGAGAGATAATTATGTTTTAGAAACCAAATTCGAATCTAGTATCAGAATTGCTGATGCAAAGTTGTTGAAATATTGAATTTTTAACTTGCAAAAACACTGTTTTGGTGATTAAATATAGATTTCAATTCTAAAAACAAAGCAATGTTTTTCAATAAGAATAATAAATTGAATGTTCAAAAAATTCAGATTTGAGTTTAGCACATCTTGTCTTGGTCTTGTTTCTGAAATTGAAATCCATATTTACTTAAAAAACAGTATTTTTTGTTCAATGTATTTTCAAATCAATGTCTCAAAAATATTGCATTTTTGATACTAAATTTAAATTCTGGGGGCTTACCCCGCTGGGTTTAAGGGTTGTCCAATACACAAAACATCTGGCAAACCCTAAACCACAATTTACACTTCTGCTGATTTTTTCTCTTCAAACAAGCTTAAAAAGACAATAATGGTACTAATTTTCAAGTTTGTATCTTATTCCGTTATTTTTTTAATAATTGTTTCAAAGTTTTTTTTAAGTATGTTGACGCCTGGCAACTTTTCCGTTGCATCTATATTTCTGTTATTTTTATTCCTTAATAACTTTGATAATAGTTATGCTAATTTTCAGCTTCGTAACACATCAGATTTTATTTTTAGTAACTGGCAACTCTATTAATCAATTAACGCTTCTGCCTATCTTGTTTCTGAATAACGTTAGGTAAGGCTATATTCTCATCGCATTTCAATCTTCTATCTTATAAGATATGTCTGTTATGTTGTTTTTAATTTTTTAACTTTACAGACTTCTGGCAACCCTTTTGCATCCGATATTGCCTCAGCCAATTTGTTTACTTAATTATATTGACAAAAACTACTTGGGTAATAGCTTTCAGTTTTCACCTTATCAAGTTTTTTTTTAATGTTTTATTAATGTTTCAAATTCAATGCCTTCTGGCTACTCTTTGGCTCTACTTACACTTCATACAAGATATGAATACCAACTCTAGTTGTACCCCTTAATTTTCAGTCGTGTATTTTTTTTTCAATTTTCTTCTAATTAATTTTCGAAAAATTTCTAATTTGAATTAGGTATGATTTCTGGCAACCCCTTAACACCAACTTACGCTTCTGCCGATTTCAGTTTTGTACCTATCTAATCAGATTTATTTTTAAACTTTTTTTGTCTTTTGTGTTTGATGACACCTGGCAACCCTTTGTCTCTACTTACGCTTGTGCCAATTTGTATCCCCCCATAGAATCAAAAAAAAAAAAACTATTTTATTCCAAATTTGCAGCATTTTATGTTGCCCCCAAAAAAGAACTCCTATAAGTTTTTCCGTAAAAAACCATTGGTAAGGTGCTGTATCGTTTTGAGGATTTTCAGTGTAACTCTTGGCAACAAATACGAAGCTATTAGACTGTTTGTGCATAAAAATTGTGTGTTTTCCGGTGCACTTGTCAAAATAAAAGAAAATTATCTTAAAATGTTAAGTATCATGGCTCATGGCTTTAAAAATCTTCAGTCGGAGGAAGTTAAAAAAATTTATAAAAAAAAAAATCTTCTTTTTCTTTAATAACAGTTGTCGATTTTATTCAAATAAAATTCACGTGTATCCATCAATATCCTATCATCATCTTCATTTGCATCACAAAATATCAAACTTGAATTCTATATTTCTTCGCATTCATAACTTCTTCCAAATATGGCAAGAACCCACTATACTCAACCGAAGATAAATTGCAAAGAGAAAAGAACTTCATAGAACAATAACAATTTATTGTGCATTTCAAATTATGCAAATGATCGCCACACACACATTTTCAGATCTTGCAATAAACTTTTTCTTTTACTATACAAAACTCTTTGACCTCCTACCTGTGCCACCATGCCACCACCACCTGCACTGACGAAGCAATTTTCCACGCATCGATGGACAACAAGAGATATCACTCTCATAGAAAATCGATGCGAATCAGTAAAACTTAAAGCGTACGATTAGGTCGAATGAAATTGTTTCTTCATTTTCAAAACTTACCTTATTTTTCTTCAATCTTTGCCCAAATATACGTTTAATTAAAATCGGTTCAATCATTAAAAAAAAAACTATCGAAATAGACAACCTTGTGGGTAAAAAAAGACACATTTTTTTCCTACAATAAAATTTGGGATTTTTTCTTCTTCTGAATACCTAATTTGCCCTTACAGCTCACTTTTCAAATAAAAAGTGAAAAACTAATAAAATAAAACTTAAAAAAACAAAACTTTTCTAGACAAAATATCTAGACATTTGTATGCAAATTCATAACTGGTGCAAGCAGAACCTTGTGTATTCAGATGCTATTAGAAAATAGATATACAACAGTCGCAGTCAGTACCTAGTATATAGAAAACCTTTAACAAGAATAAAATATTTGGAACACCAACTTCTTTTTGTTGGTCTTCTTCAATTTCTAACCCAGAAAATCACATCTGCATGAACAAAATAAAAAATGAAAACACAAACAAAAAAATGAAAAAAAATTATATATTCTAGAGTCAGAGTCAAAGAGGCAGGAGACAAGATATAAATTGAAATTGTAACAGAATGCTTAAAGGCTCGTATATAAACGAATAACATATAGATTTAAAAGTATATTCTTTCCTATGGAGTAACATCTCTTGGACACTTCAGTTCAATTGGATAGATCCGCCATATTGGTAATTTTTTTGTTTTCCATTTGTCACAATAAGCAACATTTTTTTTTTGAACTTAACAAAAAAAACTACACGGATATTTCGTTTTCATTTGAAAATTACTAAAAGATCACCAAAATCTATTAATAACTAGCTGACCCAGCAGACGTTGTCCTGTCCTGCACATTGATTTTTATTTTGTAATTACATTTATGGTCTTGTTATACTAACGTTTATAAAATTGGGTAGCCAATGGCCCGCAAGGTTTTTCATTGGCATCATAATTTAAGTATTTTTAATCTTTTTATTAAAATGCTCTTAAATGCACAACATTTTAGGTTTTTCTACTTGAACTATAGACCGATATAATTAGTTTGAAGTTTTTCCGACGCGTTAGCAGGAAAAACAGTTTTCCATGTCCATGTGAGAAACATGGAGCAATGCGGACTACCAATGACAAGAACGTGTAAAAAAGTGTTGAAAATCAAGGAAAATAAGTCAAAGGCCCGAAAAAAGTGTAGAATACCTGAGAAGGAAACATGTCGATCGTGAAAAAAGCGTGGTGCTTATAAGTTCATTCACCATTATTCCACGCTTTTTACCGTGTTAGTTCGTGATATTTCGCATATTCTTCAGTGAAGTTTCATGCTTTTTTTGCGACTTGCCATGTTATATATGTTATAAACTAAACTTTACATTTTTAACGTTTTTCTCTGTGACTTTTTTCACTTTTCTCCGCGGTATTTTACGCTTTTACCGGTGGTACGTAGCACTTTAGTCATGACCTTTTGTTACTATTTTTGTGGTATTCCGTGATCTTTCATCCACGGTATTCCGTTTTTTTTTTTTATCACGGTATGTCTCATATTTTTCCGCGACTTTTCACACTCTCTTCGTGGATCCAAGCTTTTCTCAGTGCGTAGTATTCAACGCTTTTTCTGGCGGTAGTAACTTCCCATGCGGTATTTCACGATCATTTCCGTGGTGTTTAAAAGATCTTAAAAGTGGTGACACTTTACCAGTTATGCGCGTGTTGTCCACGTGATTCTGCGATTTTTGCCGTGCACATTTTTCCACGACTTTTCAGGCTTTTTTCCACGCTTTTATCTGTCACTTTCTTCGCTTTAAATCGCGATATTAACTCTTTTCCCCGTGTTATTACACAAATAAAATAAATAAATATCGAAAATTTGAAACAAAAAATGATGATGGATCGTCGTGCATCTCTCAACAGCTTGCTCAATTGCAAATCAATTAACTCTCAAAAATAAAACACAACGCCATCTGCCGGCGTTTTCCAACCCAGCATTACATTCCAGATGTTGTTTTTTGTGATATTCTTCTTTTTTTACAATATACATGGAAAAACTTTTCAAGACCATGATTTTCCGAAAAAAAGTGTGGAATACCTAAAAAAGACACATGTTATCGTGAAAAAGCTCAACCAGTTTTTTGCGCTTTTTTCCACGGTATTGTGCGATTTTTACCACGGTATGTCTCATATTTTTTATGCAAATGTTCACACTCTCTTCCGCGACTCCACGTATTTCTCTGTGACTTTGTTTGATTTTTCCGCAGTATTTTACGCTCTTTTTCGCGGTAGTAAGCACTTTTTTTTACAAATTCCCTATCGTAATTTCGTGATTATTCACCACTTCACCACTATTCCACGCTTTTATCTACGATATTCCGATCTATTTGCGTGCTTGTTTTTCCACAGCTTTTCAGGCGACTTTTCAAGCTTCTCTGTTACTTTTTGCTTTTCTCCGCGATATTTTACGCTTTTTCTTATTGTATTAAAAGCCTTTTTCGTAACCTACTTTGCTATTCTCCGAAGTTTTCAACGATCTTCCACCAGTGTTCCGCGTTGTTTTTCCATGATATTCCGCGTTTTTTAACGGTATAGGCCTTGATGGTATTTCATATTTTTTTCCTCGACTTTTCACACTTGTTTCCAGCACTTTTATAGCTTCTTTCTATGACTTTCTTTGTGTTTTGCGCTGTATTTTACGCTTATTCCAAAATGATCCTGACCCAGAACTCAACAGACAGCTCGTAAGAAACTTCTTCGAAGAGGAAAATCTTTGTGTTTTGGGATGGAAAATTACTTGAATGCTGTACCATTTGAATGATCTCTGTGAGAGCAATGAACAAAATTTGTAAGTTCGGAACAAACATTAGTATGGAGCCATAATTGAGATTTCGTTAAGGATTTATAAAAATACCAGGTACATATCCTTCAATATTTTTTTTTCGCTGGTTCTAGATGAAACCCAATATGCTTTATTAGGACCTTAAATGCAGGCTAGAACTGTGATACTCTTAGTGTACAGAAACTACTTCTTCCTTTCGATTGCAACTTGGTTTAACAAAACGTATATATCAATAATTTATCTTTCAAGAACTAAAGCTATGTGTTGTAGCTAATTTTCCGATGAAAGTTCCTCCTCATTCCAAAATTTTTAAGCAGTTTCAAATAAGGTGCTAGATCAAAATAGAATCTAATAATATTTAAAAAAATAAAATTCAAAAACTGCGTCTAATCAATTCAACCGCACTGTCTCTGTGGAGTTTGTTTTTGATATCAATGTCGGATTTAGATTGGGAGCCTCGCAGCTATTCGGAATCTATGACTTTATTAACATTGCCTATGCCAACTGTGGATTGTGGTATTCTACGCCACCCATGACAGTAATAGAATAGAAAACAAAAAAATGCAATCTTCCGCATATAAACAAGTTTATTATATTTCCCTAGCCACATTCTCATTTCCTGAGCGACTATATTTCTTCGTCTGTCCCCACTAACACTTTGTCGTCCCTAACTTATTCTAGAATTCAAACAAAAAATGATACTCGTTCACCAGATACGAGTACCTACTCTAGCGCGTTGTTCTCCTTCTCGTTGTTGTCGTAGTCGTCGTCGTACTCGCATAAAATAAGATTTGTTCCAGATTGTGTTACGAACAATGAATCGCTGAAAAATTGTGAAACCAATAGTTGTGATAAATCTCTCAGATGCAATGATACCACAAAAGATAGGCACAGTCTTCCCTTTTTGCTTGCCAGAAGAGTCTTTTTTTATGTGTGTTTCTGTCTATGATAGAGTCAAGCAAAAGCCTAGCTTACCAAACCATTCACCACCCCTGTGGGTGTGTGTTTGCACAGAGTACCTACCTACGAGTATCTATTTTTTTTTCGAAAAACCCTGATAGGGTCTGAAAACATGAACAAAAAGTACATCGAAGATTGGAGGCTTTTTTTTTCTTCTACTTAGAATTTCGATTTATTTGCCTCCACAAAAGAATCTATCAATGAAATTTTTATAGTTTCTCTTCGACCTGAAAAAAGGGCAGACAAAAAAAAACCACTCTCGTAGATCGTCCGTTGTCGTACTTTCGTATCGAAGAAGGCTCGTTGGAAGAAAAAAATTGTGCGGAATAATATAGTTTGCCTACACTTACACTTCTTCTTGGCGATGGTCGAATGAATTTCAATTGCAAATTGCAATGGCCCCAAAAAAAAAAAAGATCAAATAAAGAAGGCATAACACACAAGTAGGAACTAAACGTAGCATCGTTGTCGTGTTCACAAAAAAGAAGGTTGCCGTGTTCGAGTTTTGAGAAGGTTTGTCTTTCAGTAAAAAGAGCAAAAAACAGCAATAATCGACTGCACAGGCATATTAACTAATTTTAACTTACTAATTTGAAGATAAAGGAGATTCAAAATTGTGTTGGTTTCCATACCAAAGTCATTAGTAAGTTAGAAGAATAGCAAAGGCCCAATGTGACTTCCTTGAGGTAAACCAAATGATACCTTTATTATTACCGACAAAAGACACATGAATACATATTTTCAAACAATTAATTTACTGTACATTCTAAATTGTTTTTCGGAAATAAACATTATCTTAGAATACAATTTTAAAACAGCGTGTTATTTTTAAAACATATACTTTAAATTGATGTCGAAGTTGGGCAAATGACGTAAAAAAATGGAATTTTTGAAATTGTTCAGTCATTTCGCTGTCATCAGAGTCTACAACTCTGCAGTATTTTTGGTACTGCAGTTAATTGACTAAGGATACTTAAATACTCAATTTTTTCAGCTTACAAAATTACTTTGACTGTAATAACACTGCAGTCAGCAGTTAAAGCAGTCAATAGGCAGCAAGTTAATAAACTGCAGTACTTTTTTACTGGATCTAATCTCTTAGTCAATTAAAAGTCCAAAGTAATTTATCGCTTTAATTTTAAGTCTTTTAATGAAAATACTTCAAAATCTAGTAAGAAAATGATAAAAACAGAGAGGATTTCATACTGACACAATGCATGTGGGTTAGGGGTGTTATGCAACGGGCATATTGTAAGTACAACATGCCATGTGCTGTGCATTGACTGTAGCTAATTTACTTATTGACTTAAACTTAAAAACAAACCACTACAAAAGACTGTCAACTGACAAAAAAAAATACTAAAACCAGTCAAAAAGTTTTGCAGTTAATAAATTTTAAGTCAATTGATCGCATTTATTGACTCTATAGTTCACTTTTAGACACCAACTGTTAAAAGAAGTAGTCCCAATAACAGTAACAGTTGCAGTCAAAGCATAAATGATCTGTGACTTAAGTGACTGCAATGCTACCTGACTGCATTCATTAACCTGACTGGCCTGACATGAACTTCTTATAGGCTACTTTTGTATGCATGTACAACAATTGTACACACAGCACTATAAACTTGTTTATTTTAAGTCATTTGAGTGTTTTTTTCGTAAGAAAAACTGATTGATAAGAGTTTCATATCCTTAATTTCTATGACTTATAATATTTTATATGATTTAAAAGATTTGATGTCATCAAAAAATAATCAAAATACAAAAATACAACGCAGCTCATAAACAACAACTTTCTAACAATAAAAATTGCTCATGCATCGCACGTTGGGCGCCATTTTGTTTAATTTGTTGAAAGCAATTAACTAATATTTTACCACTCATTTTCATAGGGAGTACAATATTTTAAAATCTATAATGCATAGTTTTAAATAATTTCTATGGATTGAAATTGATCGGAAAAGTCAAAAATTGACGATAATTGGGTCAAGCTTAAGAGTCTTTTGAGATACCTATAATCAGTCAGAACATGTCTCTATATATGATTTCCTATGTTAAGAAATTCATTGAAATGAGTAGGTACCCACCTACTTGCATATGACACCATCACAATAGAAAATGATTGCCGGTCTCGCGTTGGGCGCCATTTTGTTTGTTTATATGAAATTAGTTTTTAGAAAAATTTACAAGCAATTTCTATTAAAATCAGATTTCGAAATTAGATACATTCTTTGGCCTTCTCACTAGAATGTTCTTAATTCTTGACTTCGAGCATATTTTCTACTCGCGTTGGGCGCCATCTTGATTGTTTATTTGAAATTAGTTTTTAAACAATTTTTAAAGCCATTCCTGCCCACTAGAACGTATTATATTCTTAAATTTGAGTCTACTTTTACTCGCGTTGGGCGCCATCTTGTTTATTTATTTAAAATTAGTTTTTAACAAATTTTTCAATCAAATCAGATTTCAAATAATTAGATACATTTTTTAGGCTTCCCACTAAAACGTCCTAAAATCTTGAATTCGAGTCTTCTTTCTACTTATGGCAACCCTAGTTTTTAAAGAGAAGTAAAAGTTGTAAGTAGGTACCCAGAAAATTGGCGCAACAAAAGGTATTTATGGATTCAAGTAGACAGAGCACACACATTTTGGAGCATTTTATGTTTGTTTTTTTTTTTTCTAAGGCAGACAGGAGTGTACTCTGTTCTATTGCTGTGGGTAAGAATTGACTTGTATTATATTCTTTTAGTCGTAGGAAGCTTTCATTTCAACGAGCGGTTTAGCAGCGTGTCGGTGGTTTTATTTGCCCACAAAGAACTTTCACTTGCACCAAAAAAAAAAAAAATAACAAAAAAAAAACACATTCGTGTCTCTTTCTCTCGATTTGTGTGCCATCATGTTTGCTGTACTACGAACTTTTTAAAGGGATGAGGTCCGTTTAGAGAGATGAGGCCAGGAGAGATGATGATGATGATGATGATGATGATGGCCTGTTTGGAAGCTGACGGGCGTTTGGCCTGCTCTGCTAAGGCACATGCAACAAACTTAATGGGCAATCAGTTATCACTGCCAATGTCGATGTTGATGTCGAATTGGAAGTAGAAGTTGGAGTAGAAGGCAATGTGGAAAATAGGACAGTGTTTTGATTTGGCGATGGTGATAAAGTGCTTGATTTAAATTGAAAACCTAGAGAGGGATATTAATTGGACACTGTCACTTTGGTGTTCTATAGATGTTTGCTACAGCCAACTCGTAGTTTGTCTGTTTTTATTTTTTATATTTTTTTTATTCTATTTGACAATGGACGGACGACATGGCCTTATGGTACTTTCTATAGGTAAATTTTTTTTTATTTCGTTTTTTTTTTCAAACATGACAGAATTCGAAATTAGGTTCTGCAACTAGAAATTCGAATCACGCTTATAAGGTTCTTGGTCTTTTTTTTTTGACTTGTCGTTCTATATTAGGAAGTATCTAAGATATAGTTTTTTTTTTTTATGTGCATTCAAGTTGAGAGCGTTGGGTGGCATGAGAGCAGCCTATTGGAAGATTCAGTCATCTTTTATATCGCGTGTTTGAGTTCTATAAAATTATTCTCATAATAGACGAGGTACATATGAATAATCACGCTATCGAAGTATATTAGGGAAGTGGTCATGTTATGCAAGAATTATTTTGAATATTAAATTCAAAGATTATACAATTTGGCTTCACGTGAATTTGAACGAAAATTGTTTCTCTCTTCCAGATAGTTAGTAGGAATGATGTTTTTTTTTTTAATTTACTGAGCGCTTCTGATCCTCTGAACGGTGTTTTCTTTGTGGAATATTTTATCGGAAATTCATGAACAAGGTGTAAGTTTGTTGAACTTTGAATAGGTTAGCTTTTTATTTTTTAATGGGGAAGACTATCCCTCGAAAATTTATCCAACAAGAAATCAGTTGAAGTACAAGTAGCCACAAACCATAACATTAGAGAAAAATCAGCAACATGGGTCGCAGAATGTATAAAGAATACTCGTTCTCAGGAAAATTGAATTCAAGAATGCGACAAAAAGCGGATTCTGTCTGTAGAGATTTCCTTCAAACTTAGTAGTTAATGGTTTTGAGTGACTCCCTAGAGGGGAATTTTTTTGCAAGGACCAAAATTTACGGTAGGTACCTGACATATTACGAAAATGTGAAAATCTTTATTATTTTAAAAACGACTCTACGATTTTGATTAAAATTTTTAGGTGATGATAGGTTTCATCATGCCATCCGTCGCGTCGCGTCGGTCGGTCGGTATTAACGTCGATCTGTACACAAGGCCAAACACTACACGGTTTGATGGATTTGCTTGCAATTTGGAACATGTTACTTTTTTGTAATTTCAAAAGTTGTTTTTGAATATCTCGATTAGAACGAATATCTTCCATACATTTACTACATAAAGGGGAGTTACTACAACAACAATTACTTTTTTGAAGTTAGTTTTTCTAATAAAACTTATAAACCAGTGCCAATCCAGTTTTCAGAGGGCAAAAGTTGAAAAAAATATTAGCAGGATAAGGGTATTGGGAAAATTTACGCTAAATGGTATAGAAAGGGAAAACATGAATTGACCACCAACAGATTGGGGGAAAGGGGGTGTGTCGTGTGGACAAAAAGTGGGGTGGGTGTCGAAAATCGTGTTTTTTACAATTTGTATCTTAAGTTACCCTTGTAGGGAAAAAAATTCAATGCTAGAGTTGTAGTCGATAAAAAGATCTACAACTTTTGTTTACATAATTTTTATATGTATATAAAAATGAAAAAAAAATAATTTTTTTCTGTGTTTTAGTTTTATCTTTTCAAAAAAATTAGATTTTGATGAAACTTTGGTTTAACTTACATACATTATATTGAAATATTTTCTGCTTAAGCAATTTTTTTCCAGCAAAATATTAATTTTTGTGTTTTTGACTAATTTATTTAAAAAAAAATAGCCTAATTTTCGATAAAAAAAAAAAGTTGACGTAATTTTTAATTTTTGAAAAACAAAAAGAAAATCAATCTAAGAAGATTGATTTTCTTTTTGTTAAAACCTCGTTTTAAGACTAATCAAGAAAACAATACAGTTTTTATAAAAATGATTGTCAAAAATTTTAAAACAACAAAAAAACAATTTTGAATGACAGCAATATCAGCCAACGAAGAGTGATCATATAGAAACCAAATTATACTTCTCTTTTGCAAAAGAGTTTGAGTCTTTTAACTCAAATCTAATATCAGAATTGCTGTAGTTTTTGAGATATCGAATTTTAAACTTCCCAAAAACACTGTTTATGTCATGTTTTTGGTAACGAGAGATTTCATTTTCAGAAACAAGAACAATTTTTTGGTAAAACTTTCGATGCGCTTTAAACTAGTCTCAATTTGTTTAAATTTTAATAAACATTGCAAAAAAAAAACATGTTTCTTAAAATGGTATCGCAAAACATCACACAAACAGTGCTTTTGGGAAGTTAAAAATTCGTTATCTACCAAGAACTTTGAATGGCTGAGAAATTCTGATACTAGTTTTTTTTTTCAATTTTTGTCAATGGTTTTTTTTAAATAACTGCATTGTTTTCTTGTTTAGTCTTAAAAAAAAAATCCATCTCAAAATTTTCAAAAACGAAAATTTTTTGTCAACTTTTTGATTGAAAATTAGGCAATTTTTTCAAAAAAACTCAAATTTAAATTTTATTATAAAAACAATTGTATGAGTGAAAAATAGACCAATATACGTTAGAAAATCTAATTTTTTTTGAAAAAGATAAAAAAAAAAACGAAACAAAATATTTTTTTTTTTTCATTTACAAAATCAATGTTTACCAAAACCAATTAAAACATTTTTTTTTTAAGTTTTCACTACATTCTTTATAATTTTGTTCTTGTTCTTGAAAATAATTTTATTCAGATGGTTTCCATTTTAAAATTCACCGCAGTGTGTCCACCTTTGTTTGTCCAACTATCTGTGTTTAAAAAAAAGTTATAGCACCAATATTGTAAAAGTTGAAATTCGTCCCGTTTTTGCGTGAACCACGTACCTGCACAACAGATTTTGTTCAGTTTTTTTCGAAATTCAATATTTGGATATATAAAATAAAAAGAATTTGAATTAACTGTAAAGCGTATTAATTGAGGTTATTTTACAATTTATTATTTTAATTCTCCTGTACTCATAGTTTTTCAGCGGTGTTTAGTGTTAAACAAAATCTTTAACAAAAATTTAGTCACGTGGTTTATGTCGAAACGGGACAAATTGTTATAATGTTTGTAATAATAATCGTCTTCTTTATTTGAAATCATTTTTTTTTTTTTTTTTTTTTTTGAACTGCAGCTGGAAAATTTAAAATAATTCTGCCAAACAAAAAATAACTTTTTTGATAAAAAAAAAATAGTTTCATGACTTTTTTTATTTCAAAAAACTCAAAAAACTAATATGCACTTTTTTAATCAGCTTTGTAAAAAATATTATATCTATTTTGTTCGCCCGAAAAGGTTTAACTCACATAAATATATAATATTTTGAAAATAAACTATAATAACGGGATTAATCTTATATGAAAACTTTTTCACCCGAAACTCATAATAGAGGAATACAGAAATAGACATTTTACGGAAAAACAGACTTTTTGCTGATTGCACAGTAATTCCTCAACATCGCCTAACCTTTTTCTATGTGTTTGTTTTTTTATTGAAGAGCCAACAAAGTTCGTATTAACATTGAGGACCATCGTTGCCTGAGTTATAATGTTTTTTTTTTTTGTTGTTTGTAAACACTTTATAGATCTCTGTCGGAATTGTTCAAGTGATAAATTGTTCATACAATTCCATTCAAATGGTTTCAATTTAATCAATTGATTAGGTTCTGTTCTCAATATAATCTGCATAATTTGTTGCTCTAATTTCAAATTAACACCTTGCCTACGCAACACTACACACATTTTCCCACCACAACTTTCTATACCTAACCTGTCATAATACAATTTTCGACATTTAACAAGCTGCAAATCTACCTCTTGTCATAAATCAAAACCAAAAAAAAAAAAAACCTATAAACACCAAAATACCACGATTACAAAAAAAAAATGGAAAGAGGAAAATTAGAAAATTAGACGCTAGGCTAACGGCTAAAGCCTACGCCTAAACAGCCGTGAAATTTGTTACCAATTTCGCTCATCTGGTTTGGTCATTTGTAACAAATTTTCCGCTTCATTTCGACAGAGTTTTCAAATCTTCTATAGATCTACCTATGGCTTGGCTATATGGCTGCCTTGTTCGTTTAGTTCACTTTCGTATCTAACGGTGTGTGAGCCTTCCCCTTGGGAATTGATTGATACCATAGATGCAGAACTTGCTGGATGTTCTGTGCGTGGTTGGGGAAGAAAGGAGGACACTGTGATGGTCAATATTCGCCAATGTAAATTCGATATTGTTTTTTTTTTTTTTTTTTTTTGTAGACAGGTTGCGGATGTTGCAGTGATGTTGCATGCGTGTCTAAAAAATGTATAGAAAGTCTCAGCTCAGCACGAGTAGGTAGGTACTATGGCAATGGGAGTGAACATAGCAATAGCTTCTGCCAAACTGCGCCTAATAATTGCGTATCTGCGATGGAGTTTGTGCTGTTTTACGTGCATTCACCACGCGAGCGCCCCAAAGCAAACCTAATTGTGAATCCTGCTTTTTTTCCAAATGGTCTCCTCGCCCTCCCTTGATTAGATAACCATACCAACGAACAAAGTAGCAGCAACTTGTAAACAACCGCTGCTAGGAATATGAACAGCAGCAGCATCATACAACCATTCTGGGAGGAATATATAAATGCACGGAATGCTGTTTGGCTATCTCTTAAGGCAAAGTCGATTTGGAGTTTGAAGGAAGAACTTTTTATTTCCCGAATACACACAATTGGCCAACTTGGAGCAGCTTTAAATAGCTTAAGCTGATGGCCATTTGCAAATCGTTTCTATTCCCCGGTGATGTAGTGATTGCTGATGAATCCTAAGCCGACTGGGACTGCCTGTGGGGCAAGTACATTTACTAAATGACTTGCCACCATACACGCATCTCGTAATAATCGACGACCGACCGACGACTATTCGTTCAAACAAAACCAACAAATTGGTTCGAATATCAAAGGAATTTCACGTTTGCCAACCAACAAGTATATAGTGTCGATGAGGAGCTGGTGCTGTTCTTGCTGTTTGGTGATGGTGAAGCACCTGAACAGGTATCAAACCAACATCTCTTCAGCGCGAGATGAGTGGCTTTTAATTAGGTGAACAGGTCGATAACACACAAAACACACAAGAGTGCCTATATATTGCAGAGCACCACTCTGTTGATGGTCTTAATGACGGGGAACGCACATAATGGCATTGGAGCATCAGGTATAGGTGATGTGATGGACGCAACACAACTGTCAGTGGGACACAAAGATGGATGGATCATTTGGTTAATTATGGAAACCGTTTGACAAAGGTGAACCAGTAGACAAGCTTTGCGCGGAGGCTAATCCCCTGCACCGAACTGCTTCGCACATAGCCCATCGCCACGCCGCGCACAGTGACTTAACTTAATGCAAGAGGTTAGTGTGTAATAATTGCACTTCTTCTGGCACTTTGATTATATCTTTGACTCGTCTTCGTCGTCGCTAAAGCTCATATATGTGTGTGCTGCAATCTAATGAGTAATCAGTGTTGGTAGTAAAGTAAGTGTGTGTGTGTATGTGATTTCTTTGTGGTGAAAAATTAGCCTTTTAAGTGTAACAAGTTCAGTTAGTTTTAATTAAATCAATTTGTGAGATTTAAGCCTCAGATTAAACTAGAAGATTAAACATATTTATTACTTCAGGAATGAAATTAAAATAAGCGTGAAAGGAGTAGGATGTTGTTGGAAAAAAAAAAGAGATTTTTGTTCGATAAAATTTAAGGCAAACGATCAAAATTGTGATTGGATGATAAGACTAGCAATCTATTAGAAGATTCACCTTAAGGCTTTTTCTGTAGGATTTGCTGGGTTGACAAGTCTTCCGATTTTGAATTGTTTCGCGTCATAGGCGAAGGCTATTGCTTTTCGAAAAGAGTTCTCAGGGCATATTTTTTTTACCAGCTAAGTTGATCGAGCTATCAAGGGGTATTTTCGTTGCACACAAAGTTATGTTGGCAACTCTTTGGTTACTCCTGCTAGACATCTTACTTTTGGTTGGTATTGCTTGGTCATGGTCATCGGAATTCTTCTCAAGGTCGTGGGGGTCTAGCGCCCACGTTGGGCGCCATCTGTATCGGTATAAATACTATATACCTTCCATGCTGTAGGTACATATCCAACACGAAAACCTTGGATGGAAGAGTGTCCAGTAGACAAAGACCAGACCAGGCGTACTTACGTGCTTTGCTTAGTTCGTCGGTTATAAGATTTTATAAAATATCGTGTTCAAAAATTTACTGGAGCTAAGCGTTTTGTAAATGTAGCTGATTTAGTTGAATGAGAAAAAGAATCTAAGTCGGCTTCCTGAGGGTTCTCGCGTTGATTTTAATTTCCATTTAATAGCTTGTTGACCTTTTAAAAACATTATTAAATGTACGCCCATGATTTTTGCTTAAAAATCTTTCTTTCTCGAATTTATTCTATTCATGTTTTGTTTTCCTTCTTTCTTGTATGTTCGAAGAGCTACTGGAATGTCCTGGTTTTCTTTTGGAGTCACAATCTACAGAACTGCATAGTGTTGTGGATAATATGCCTAGTATATCTTCTGCAACCATACATTTCCTTCAGCCGATTTCTAGAAAATTTTCAGAAATTTCATACTGAAGTAACCAATCTTTATACCTATTGTCTTCCATTACTACAAATTCACATCAAAAGGTTTGATTCTTTACTTTCAATTTCCAAAATTAAGAATTATTAGTTAAAAATCAAACTCGTTTTCGTTTGAATGCATTTTGTATCTAAATTCCCTGTTAAACTGCTATTGCTGTGAAATCAATTAGATAGAAAAATACATGTTTCAATACGCATCATTTATTCAATAATACAATACTCATGTATGTTAATTCGTGATTGAAAACGAAAAGCAAACATACATAAAATTAATATGTAAAGTAGATCGTCGTCGTCGCAGTGAATATAAAAAAAAAAATTATAGATCCAGTATATACCCCAGAAATGCACTACTTTCTCAACAACTTGCATCTTGTTTTAAAGTCTCACAATCAAGTTGTTTATCTGCTTTCCATATTCAAGGTCATTGAAAATATATACTAAATGTAGCTAATAACATTATTTTATAGCATAGAAAAGCATTTATGAATGAATCTGACCTCAATAATGCGGAGATGGGATTATAATTTTTTTTTTTTTGTTACTTTCAAGATAAATGATAAAGAATTTATTGGTTTATAGAAAGTAAATTGGTTTATTTAATGTTGTTTTTTTTTCTTATTTTTATATCCGATCGTAGATTTATTTAAAATAAAGAGTAAAAGTCAAGATTATTAGAAAAAACAAAACTGAGGAAAAATAATACGAGTTCAAAATGTAAACAAAAAAAAAAATGAAAAATGAGGCACAAAAGACCGCAGTGTCAAATGATGGTCAAAATCAGAATGAATCTTTTTTTTTGTTGTTCAAGTTCATGGTTTTTATTTATAGTTACGATTAGTCTTTAACAAAAAATATGTTTGTGACTAACTTAAGTTATTAAAGTTTTAAAAGCTCCTTGAGGCTTTAATACGTAGGTACCCCTTGTGAAATAAGAACGGTAACAATTTATAAATAATCTTTCGAGGTTTTAACATCAGAATCAAAAAGCGAAAAGATCAAGATGACATCAAACTAAATTTGAATAAGGAATATGGTATTATAAAATGAATGTACTATTTTTAGAAGATTGTCAATCAGCAGCCTTGTTTAACTGAAAATGCCTGTTTGAATGGAAACTTCGACCAAGTTGACTTTATTACCCTACTTAATAGTGGAAGGTATTCTGATTTCACTGAATTCACTGTAGTTTAACAGTTTGGAAAGAGTTCCTTCAATATCATCAGCACAGACAGTGTATCTTTTACTGTATTCTCAGTTTTTTGCTCTGAATGGTAGTCCTTGAGTACTTGTATGGGCGGAAGGAATCATAATTAAATTTTGTATCTGTTTTTATGTATAGACATTTAGGACCCCAAATAAGGGAAGGAAATCGGGACCATCAAATAAGTAAACAGTATTGAGCTGAAATATAAGTCAATTTTGTGTAAGAAGTGGAGCTGTTCAGTTTGAAAAATAAAAGTTAACTTATTTAATATTTCTTTGCACATAAACATGTTTCTTTTTCCTTTCTTTTTGTTACACACATTATTTTCAATAAATTCTTTAAATTTTAAAGTTGTAAGGCTTTTGATTTTAAAGTTTTAAGGGTTTCAATTATAAACTGTGATGAGGACTCTTAACAAAAAAAAAACATGTCTCTGTAACCTCAAAATAAGTTCGGTCTTATGTATATTTGTTTCCAAAAAAAAAATAAAGCAAAAATTCCTTTTAACTTTCGCAACCAACTCAAATTTAGGAAAAACATTTTAAGCACATCAAAACTTTATGACATCTCCTTGATATATATTTTCATCGTTGCCTTTATCAAGAATTATACTGACTGAATAATATTTCTTTGATTTCCTGGAATTTTTTCTGTTACAGAAGCTATATAGGTACCTACCTCAACTATGTACCCTCTACTTTTGGAACTAATCTCAATTTTTTTTTGTATTTCTAATTTAAATACAACATTGCCATGGAAAAGTAAAAAAAAAAAAAAACCGTAACAACCAAATGCCGGCTTTTAGTTGAAGAAAGCACAACTTTCAATTACCTACACGAGGTCGTTTCCTTAGATGACAGCACAATTTTTTGGGATCATAAAGTATTTTTGTGAGTCATTATTCCTCCTTTTCTTTTTTTTTTTGTTCACTTGTTTTTAGCCAAACCCAAAGAGAGAAACAAAAAGACAAAAGAAGGTAAGCACTTCATTTTGTAGGAAGTAGTAATTTTGTATTTCCATTTGGACAGGAAGCTCAAGTAAATTACTCACAAGCACAGAGTTTACGAGACTCATGTCACAGTGAGAAAGAAATGAAACACAAGTAGCTGTTGAACAAAAAAAAAAAAAAAAACAAAAATGAAGAGAAAAAAAAAACAACGAACAGAATTTAACGCAAAAGTCACTCCTGTCTACATATCCATTTTTCATTTTCACAAATTATTCATTCTCTATGTGACATTTTTACGGTCCCTCGCATTGATGTGACACATTTTACACTTCCTTTCATCTCTCTTTTAACATACCAACCATATTCTCAGTAACATATCCATCATGGACGATGACTTAACCAAGTGAAGATGGTGATGAAGACTATGAAGAAGAGAACAGGGGCGACGCACGGTAATGGATGGGATGGTTGACCATTTTTTTTCTTCGAGCTTAAAAAAGTTTTTATTTCTCTGTTTTTTTGTGTTTTCATTTTTGACACAAGAGGATTACAAATTTTAACATCATGTTTAACGGCTTGTAAAGTGATGGCAAAGAAGCAACAGATTTTATGTTATCATCACTATGCCACCTGTAGAACAGTGACTTTGAAATGTCAATGTCATTGTCAATTAATTTCTTTCTCTCACTTCTCAACAACACTTTGCTTGTGAGCTTCTGTCATTTCTGTCATCACTTTATCAGAAGAGAGAGAGAGAGAGAGATGGTAAATTGAAACGCATGGATCATAATCGTAGAGTAGTGTGTAGGTTGTTTTAATAACAGTAACAGTACATTATACGCATTTGCTTAAAATGGAATGAAGAATATCAAAAATGGAGATGAGAAACGTCAACAAACAAAAACAATACCAACTCTATACTTGCAGTGAGTGTGGATAGAGACGAATTTCCTCATTTTTTCGTACATGGGGCTTGGTGCATGCAACCGGTCTGACGTTTGCCATCAAAACATCATCGCATCGCATTATTGAAGTCTCGTAATGACCATCATTGAAGCATGGGAGAGCGGTGGTGGTTGGGCAGTTTTTTTTTTCTCTACACATCTGCTTCGTGTATTTAGTGAGACTGGGGCCTTATGAATGAATGACCGACCTTAAGCTATTAGGATGACATTACATGGCGTTGAACGCACATAATGCGATCGACGCGACGTGACGTGAGCACAGCCAAAGTCATTAAAGCTGCGTCTTCATTGTGAGTATACAGTGCAGCGCGGATAAGTATGTTGAAAAACGAAGATTACGCAAGTGTCTGTCATTGAGCGACTCGCCATTGATGGCGGTCAGTTTATACTCTTCTGTCTTCTTCGATATGAGAATCAAAAGCAACCGGTAATAGTTTATTTTTTTTTTGGAATGCGTCGCATTTAACTAAAAAAAACAAAAAAGATAATACTTTTTTATGACATAAAGCACATCGTTTGTTGGTCAGTCTTAGTCTTGGGAGACATTGACCCTTTAATGGGTTTACATAGAAAGAAAGATAGCAAAGAAGATAAAATTAGCAGAGAGAGAGAAGAAGTGTAGTATGGTGTGCCATATTTTTTTTTTTGTATTTTCTTTTGATAAATTTTAATTGTATTTTAAGATGTTTAATTTTCTTGGATGTTATGCTTCTTTCTTTTTTTTTTTGGTGGTGGTCCAAGACTCCAAGGTAACAGTTAGAAATGAAGGTACATACATCTTTTGATTGACAGTAATTCATTTTACAGTTAACAGAGTGCAGAGTTGTCAGTGAACTTTTAATGACTTCGTTGAACTGAACAAAAAAAAAATAGATATTATTATAGAAATGTGATGGAAGTGGAAGTGTTTTGACGTGTGTGTCGCACACTTTGACAGTTTGAAAGAAACTGGCTTCAAGCTTGGAAAGATGATTTATAGCACAGATGATTTATATAATTATTTGTAATTGAAGATAATTTTGTTTTTTTATATTTTTTTTTGTAGCGTTTGAGGATAGTGCAAGTAAGAACATAAAATTATCTTGAAAATGTCTACTTTATTACACGCACTTACAGAAGAATACCATTGATGCTCACAGTTTTCTTTGTTAATGATCTATTTATTTAAGAAATGGAAACTTGTTTGTTTATAAACATTATGTTGATAAGCACTGTACAGAGTGTATGCCATAGCTTTTGCTCACTTAAAGTAAATTCCATTGGACATAATGCAATCGTCTGGTTTGTTTAAAGTTTTTTTTTTCCTATAAAGTTAGTGTTTAAAATTAATATTTTATCTTACAAATATCTGGGGTACAATGCTGTTCTTCATAGAATCACATATTATTAAAATATATTGCAATTTTAAATGTATGGATAAATGCAGTCGCAAGGTCAATAGAAAACAAAAGAGCTGATCATCAAACTTGAATAATTGTTTTATATGCAAAATGTTTATTCATGAATTTTTATTTGCGATATAAATACATACTCGTATCTGGGGCAAGTTAAAGATTCGTATACAAAATCGAACTCGAAATAACATTCACCCATGTCATTACTATTCTAAAAAAATGTACCTCCTTTTGTAAGTAAGATCATACTTTTTAAAAGAAAAAATATTTTGAGAAATGTTAATAACGGTACCTCAGATAAAACCGTATTTTCATTTTCATTTTTTCTCTTGAATGACTTCACTGCTTTCGATGAAATTTTTTATGCGAAAACTTTTTCATAATCTTAAATTTTTAAGATTATTTAATACAATAATTTTGGTTCAAGATGTTCATAAATATTTTCTTGAAAATGGCAAGTCAGTTTTTTTTTTAACATGGTTTAAGCATTATTATATATTAAAAATTAAGTTTATTTAAAACCGCACTAAAAATTTTCCCAAATCATTTATTTGTTCTTCGTTTTTTTTCAAAATGGATCTCTTTAAAAACAATAAGTTACAGTATTTTGTATGGTTATGAAACAATTTTGTAATATGTTGTTCAATTAGGGTGACGCAAAGATATGTTGTTTTTTTATATTTAAAAAATTGGATTTAAATTACACAGAAAGTTTGTAAAGCATGTTTTTTTGCCCAAGAAAGGGAGCAGATTTTTGGTTTTTATTTTCAAAACAGAACTACATGTAAAAGCATAATATATTGTAACAACAGAAAACACAAAATAAAAACCGTAGGTATGACTGCTTTCAAAGCAACTCTAACTACATACTTTGACAAAAATCACTGAAATCACTTGAAACAGTCGCTTTAATTAAAAAAAATCTTGTATGGGTTGAAGTCCCTGTCCATATTGCAAGATGCATGATGGATTTTTTGAATAAAAAAGAATTAAAGAATAGACATTTGGCTTAAAAAATAGTTAGCATGATGTTGTAAGTTTTTAAATATTTCTTATTTTTATTTTTAAGTTTAAAGAAATCTTACAAACAAAAATCTATAATGGATGCAATAATACAATTAGCATAGAGACATTATAAACAAAAAGGTTACGTATACGCCACAGTGACCTAGACAAATATTAACCAACTATCGCTGAACAAATAATGAAACAACTTGATCTTTGCGGACTTTTTACTGACCTTCAAAATTATGTACAATTTTAAATATGGGTTAAAAAAATATTGAACTTTTTTTAATTTAATACTTTTCTTTAATCTGCTTTGGTTCTCTAAAAAAAGTATTTTTGAAATAAACTTTCAAGAGAGCTATTAAAGGTGTAAGCTGTTATAATTGCATTGAAGTTATATTTTCAATGACAAGATTAATGAAAGTACTTTTGTAAAGTTATGAATATAAACTATTTATAATTTCCATACAACACACATTTTGAGGCATACAGTAGTAATGTAATAATTTATTTATTTAATTAGATTCTAATAATCAAAGATTAATGTACATACCTACTTAACACACTACACTACTTGTGGTATGCTTAACTGCGGTGACAAATTTGTCCATTGTCTCTTGTCACACAATATCACTTTTGACAGTTGTGATTGATTTTCAAATAAAATTTGATTTATTTTTACTTTACAAAAGCAATTATTAGATTTCCAGTAAATTTGGTGGTATTATGGTCAAAGACATTATTACTTTTGTGATTAAGATACAGCTTTTTTGACAGCACCGTCGACCATATAATACTCGCTTTTGTCTTTGACAGATACAAATTGGTGTATGTATGTAATTGCACAAAATTGAGACGTGTTTTTTTTTATATATTGTTATTTTTTGTTATGGAACAAAAGTCTGTCTAAATGAATGCAATAAATTATATATTTTTTTTTTTTGTCTTTCATTCTTTACTCCGTCAACCGTCAACCGTCTGGTGTATTGGTCTTAATTTAACATGGCTGGTGTTGTTTTTTTTTTTTTTTTTTTTTTTGAGGCAGTAAAAATGATTAAATGAACACAATATAGACGAGAAAATATTTACACCAAATAAATGGAAATACATTAATTTTATAGTCTTTTTTATCTAAAAAAAAAATATTAAAGAACAAAAAAGTGTAGTGTGATTTTTGTATTTGTTTTCTAGAAGTTGTTATCAAATGTAAACTAATAGTTGCAAACTCTTATTTTTTAATGAAAAAAATCAAATTCAATATATTGTCAAAGATATGTCATTAAAATGTCACTTGAAAATTGTTTTTTGAATTAAAATAAAATATCCGTACAACGATATTGCTTTCTGAATGCATTGCTTGGCCTATCGATAGAAATATTGGATGGCTTTTTAGGAAATTTATTAAGATTTGACTTGTCTGAATCTTAATCTGGTTTCAGAAAAATTCTATCACGTACAGTTTTTTTTAATTGAATTTAAAAGAAAATGTGATGGGTTTGTTTGTAAAAGAGAAGTCTCTTAGATTTGGTTGACCTGGTAAAAAATTATAACTGTTAAGCCGATTCGGCAAAAATTTGGAGGCATTTTTTGTGGAAATCCAGAAGTCGTACAAAAAGTTGGTAAAACACAAAAATTTCGTTCTTTTGTGTAACTTTTCTTATTTTTATTCTAAATAAATCGTTTAAGCGATTTTTTTCACTTTTATTACACACGCCAAAGACAATTTCCTAATTTCGTGTTAAGCACTCTAAAAACATAAAACTTAGCCATTGAAAACTATTAAATCAGATCTTATACCAGATCTTAATACGCTTTGATTGGACTTCAGAGAATATTTTGGACAAATCATACATTTAACATTGCAATTACCTTTGCATAGAAAACGAATTTTAAAGAGATTTAAAATACTTCAGAATTATATTTCACATCTTACTAATAGCTTTGTAATAATAAGTATTTACCAGTAATAAAGTTAGACGTTAAATTTATCAAAAAAACCGATTTTTGACATGTTTATACTGCAATATCTTAAAAACATGACATGTTTTGAAAGGCGTTTTTTAGATGTAGACCAGTGTTATTAATCGACTGGTTACTTTTGTTTTAGTGTCCTTTAATAGTAAAGACATTTGTTCAGGCTAAATCTAGGGTCACCCTGGTAAAATCATGGGTTACCCTGAAAAATTCACGAATCTCTTTGGTAAAATCTCTGTAAAATAACGGGTTACCCCGGAAAATCACAATTTGCCTCGTTAAAATCACACACAAAATTCTTCCTAAAATGACTTTTTAAATGGTTTTGGGCCCTAAAAAAGTATGCCATTTGATTTTCTTTAAGAAAAATAATTTATTTATTTTAAAATTTATTTATTTAAAAAATTAATAGTTAGTTGGTGAGCCAATTTCAAGGAATTATTGATAGACTTCTAAAAACAAAATTTCAAAAAATCACTGAAAAAAAATCAGTACCATTGTTCACTGGAACAATGTCAAAAAAAATACAAATTTGTAGCACTCCCCATACAAAAGTGACATTTTGAAAGGATTTTGTATGAAAAGTACAAGAAGGTTTAATTCAAAATGGCTAAATTTTGCGTTTTTGTACGCAAGCTGTGACAAAATAATGAGAAGCAGAAAATTATTACAAGATTTAAAAAGACTTAATTCATAAGACCAAAAATGCTATAAACCCAAAGTCAAAATGCCTATTTTTTTTTTGAAAAATCAATTTTTCGAAAACTGGCAACTGATTTTTTTAATATTTTCTTGAAAATGGCATACCAATTTTTTGTTTAAAAAAGGTTTTAGAATTTTAATAGATAAAAACAAATTTTCTTGAAAAAGGCTCTAACGATTTTCAAAATTTTTTTTCAATTTTTTTTTTATTTTTTAAATGGCATACTTAGTTTGGAGCTCAAAACAAGTTAAAAAGTGTTTTATGTCATTTTTGTAATAAATTTTATTTTTTATTTACATTTCTTATAAAATTATTTATTTTTAAAACTTTAAATAAGAAGCTTTAACGTCCACAGCAACTTCGAACCTAAAAGCAAGTACGACTCAATCGTGCATTTTATTTTAGATAAAAGAGCGACGACTGAAAAAGAGTGTTTTTAGTGTTTTTCTTCATTCAAATATAATCGCCATATAATTTTACCAATTTTAGAGGTGGCATCAAGCAGATAGAAAATTTAATATATACTTCATATTTCATACTAAAATTATTTGAGTATGTTTTTCATTTGAACAGGGTTACCAGCTTTACACTCTTAACTTTATTTTTTAGAATAGACTTAAAAGATTTGAATTATGATGCAGAAAGTGTTGTCATTTTTTTTTTTTTTTTAAACCGGGTTGCCACCCATTTTCAGTATAATCTTATCTTTTATTTGACACCAATTTTAATCTTTAACCTTATGACCTCGAATTACATTCGACGGTCGACGCATGGACTGCTAGCTTTATAGTGATAAAAAGTTAACTTTATCTTGAAAGCCAACATTTTATGTGTTTTCATTCATTTGGAGCCCCAAACTGAATTTATACCGACTACTTTATGTAACTGGCTAAAGTCTGATCACGAGTATATCAGCCTGAAACCATGTAAAAAAAATGTCATGAGGTATTTATTGAATGGAAAACATGTTTGCACTTAACAATGCAATCCCATTTGTTGGCTTTATCATTAAACCAACAGAAAAACGTACAACAAAGAAAAAGAATTATGAGAAATCATACACTGCCAAAATCTAATGACATTATGTGGTAAAGTCTTAGCCCTTAAAGGGAAATGTTAGGAGCAAATTTTTCACAGAAAACATAACAAAGCCAACAAAGAAAGTCTCAAGAAATATTAAATACAAAAAAAAAATAAAAATTTTGTATTCAGAAATTATAAAAATCGATTGAAGCCATCCCAGGTTGAGAAGATTTCTTTGTTCTAAGAAATTCATTGGCATCGCATCTGCTTACCTCCAATCATTATTAAGCTCCTCACGAAGACACATTTTCCAAAAAAAAAAAAAAAGAAGAGAAGAGAAGAAATCACTTTCTTTTGTTTTTGTTCCTCGTTTTCACTGCAAAAAAAAAAAAAAAAAAAAGTTCATAATCATGTTCGTAGATACTTCTTCAAAGATTGGCAACAATTTTCGTGCAGTTTTTCCATGAAAATGAAAATCATAAGGTTTGGTTTTTGGTATGGTTTGGTTTTAGATCGTTAGCAGCTCCACCAAATGCCTGCGTTCCATCTATTGTGCTCAATTTTTCTTTATTTTTCCTTGCCAATATGCATTCATTTTTATAATTTTTTTTTTTTTTTTTTTGCATTTTCTGGGAACAAAAAACCATATGGATGTGGCATGGCTTATCAGTTAGATAGGCATCAGGCAGTAAAGGTTGAGTGTAGAGTCTCTATGCTTCTTCCTATACAGAAGAAGTGTGCAGTGAACTTTCATCTAAGTACATGAACCTCCGCACGCTAAAGGGGGGAAAGTGAATAAAAAAGGAAAAAAAAAATATGCTCGGATGGAAAATTTAATTTGCAATTGTTTTTTTGTTTTTTCGCCGCTGGCTGGCGCTCGTGTTTTCTTTCTTTTTCAATGTTTTCACAGAGTCTATGTGAAGGTCTAGATTTTTATTAACCTCTTTTCAGTTCGCAATTCCGCATATGTAAGAGAGTATAAGATAGCTCTAGCAGCTCGATGAATGTGTAGATTGGTTACAATTTTTTTTTTTTTGTTATTTCTGAGAATTCTATTAACATTGATTGGAGGTTTTATGTCTGTCTGTGGGTCTTCTTTTTTTCTGGAATTTATAATTCTTTTTTTTTATTTCTAGCACAAAGTGTCCAAATAAAAAAAGAAACTAAAATAATAAAAATTTATGGAAAGTGAGATTTTAATTGGAATTAATTTATAGAAAAAAAGAGAAGATCTTATTGAAAAAAAAAATACACAAAAACTGATTTATAAAAGATTCCTTTTTTGGTGATGGTAAATTTAGTTTTTTTATAAGTTTTTGCTGGCTGCAAATGGGTGTGATAATCGTAAAAATGCCAGTGGCGCAGTGCGAAAATTGAATATGATTAAAAAAAACAAGAAGAATTGTCTTTTATTTAATATTACATTACATTATGTACGTGCAGTGAGGTAAGGTATATTATAAATTGATGTAGTTAAAATACACTCAGAGAAACAATATTTTTTTTTCAATTGCGGCTAGTGAATATCCTTTTAATTAAATAAAAATTATTTGCTTGAAAGTTTGTATGAGATGATTGCGGCAAACAACAATGCTTCTCACTTTTAAACAACTTTTCGTTTACTAAAAAAATTCTTTTGTTTGCAGCAAACGAATGAACGTAGAAAGCTGTTTGTAGCAAAGAAATTCACTTTTGGTGTGAATACACAATTCATTTACAACATATGATTGCAGCAAAACAATATTCTTAATAATTGATTCCATGTTTGTGGTATAAATATGCATTCGATTCTACAGGAAAGGTATCTAGTTCGTCACGAAATGGCAATAGCTTTGCTTCAAAAGCGAGAAGTATTAAATCTTTTGTATAAACTTTTTAACCCGTACGAATTAAAGAGTTTGCTGCAAACGAAATTGATACGAAAAGTCGTTTTTTTTCATCTGTATTATATGTCTCATTAATTATACAGAGGTCGCAAGTACAATCACCGGTGTTACGCTGAACTTATTTTTTTGTTTTTATCGTTCGAAAAAAGTATTGAACACAAACGAATTTAACAATTTGCTGCAAATAAAATCGAAAAATTATCCAGCAAACGAAAAATTCGTATGGACAATGATTTTGTTTGCCGCAGATGATTTGTTCTCTGAGTGTATCTACAACAGTGCAATGCAACTAAGTTTTATGCTGGGTAAAAAATATTTAACAGCATTCTTACAGGTGTAAATTGTTTACAGAAATGTTCTTAGTGGTATCTTTAAGCTCCCAACTAATCTCCGACTTTTATTCAAATCAAGATCCTAAAAAAAGACAATTACATAAGCATGAGTGTTATTTTTTTTTTTATAACACTGACCTTTCATTCCATTTATGCTGGGTAAAGTTTATTTTACAGATCTATTTGCTTAATTTTGACTTGATTTGTACTTCTCCCTTATGTCAGTCTTAATCTGTAAATATGACACTTTAATAAACTATGCAAGTAATATTTTCAAGTGAAAATGCTCAATTTCGTATGGAAAATTGTAAAATTTTATCTGGCCCCAGATCACCAGTGGACCTATTGCTACGAAATTCATACTGCCGGTCAATAATAGCTAAATTTTTGATAAACAAAATACTGAAAGTCAAAACTTTTGTGTTTCAAAATTCTAGTTGACCAAATTTTGGCTTATAATTTTTTTTTTTTTTTTTGAAAAATCTAGCATTATTTTCACAGGGTTTTTTGTTTTTTGCCACTACGAGCTGAAATTTCTTCAATGACAATCAAAAACGTCTTACCTAATTTCATTGGTGTAGCATTGTTTTAAAATGGTTCTCGCTAGTATTTTACTTTTGCACCTAAAATTTATGCACTCTGTTAAGGTGTTAATTTTAAAAACAATGTATCAACAAAAATTCTTCACTATTATTGTTATTATTGTACTATTTGTACTAGAATGTCAGCTTATTAGACTTGACCATTCTTTATTCCGTCAATTTCATTGAATGTTTGAACAACAACAGCAACAACAACTTAAAGGCGCTACCACTCTTGTTTGGCTGGAGATATAGCTATTTCGTGCTTTGCCACTTATGCAATCATACAAGAATAGTACAATAATAACAATAATAATAACTTAATAGTCTGGTTTGTTACCGATCTTCCAACCTCTCCCCCTTTGATACGTACTACGAATTGTAGTCTATCGAAATAAGGTATGGAGAAAAATGGAGGCGGAACAAGGCGCTAATAAATATGCTGTGACTCCAAATGCATTGGATAAAAAAGAAACACATCTCGATTTGTGACGTCAGTGGTCTAAAGTGGTGGAGTGCGTAGTGCACACGACTTCTAAGACTGAGCAAAAATCTGATATGCGTGGGTTCGATTCCCATGGTGTTCATAGAAAGTTTTTCATAATAAAAATGGATTAAAGCTCAGCACCACAAAAAGGAGACTAATGAGTGGCAAAGCACGAAATAGCTATATCTCCAGACAAACAAGATTATTAGCGCCTTTAAGTTGTTGTTGTTGTTCAAACATTCAAAAAAATTCTTCACTTTTATAAGCCTTCACTTCCTCTCCTACTACCCTCTCTAAATATAGTTCAAAATGGGCCGCTACTCCTTGCTCTGGACATTAAAGCTTCCTACAGTAAGTTTTTAAAAAATTAATAAACTTAAAATAATTAAAAAAAAAAAACATTAAATTCATTACTTTATAAAATGTTTTGAGCTCCAAAATATGCAGGTACATATTTCATTTGATTTAATTTTGAGAGATAAATTTTTTAAATAAAAAATTTAAAAAAAAAATGTTTTTAATATCAAAATTTTCAAACCTTTATAAAAAAAAAAGTTGGTATACCATTTTTAACCAACTTCCAAAAATTAGTAGGTTATTAATTCGACTGCGTCGATACCAATCCAAAAATAATCATGAATTCATGTTTGGCCCTACGGTGATTATGTTGTATGTAATTCTTTAAATTTATCAAGTTAAGTTAGTTGTGAATTCTAATTACATTTATTTTTATTATACCTTTCACTTTTTATAAATAACCTCTATGATTTTTGATAGTTGGATATTTTTTTTATTTAAGAATTAAATTAAAATAAAACAAAGCACCATAAAGAAATCATAATCTAGGGAAATAGGAGTCAAAACTGTGATTTCGAATTTCGAAGAATTATGTCCCAAGAATTCATAAACAGCTTTTTTGAGAAACTATACTCACTTATTTACTTACGCTTTCTAAGATGCTAATTTTAAATTAATTTTCATCCTTGTTTGTCTTTTTATGCTTTGCAAGAAATCTTCATCTCATCGTTACACGATTACTAGACAATTAAAAATTAATTTGAAGAGATTTTACCTTTAGAACATCAGAGTTTCAAGTTAAGTTTTCAATTGCATTTGATTATAAGATTGCATAGTTTTTTTTTTTTTCATTCAAACAAAAACAAAAGAAAACAGTTTTAAACTCAAAGTACAAAAAGAATTATACCCAAACAAAAAGAACGTTTTAGCGTTTAAATATTTAATCAGTTGTGTCTTGAGTTAACATAAAATGAGAAAACCTTGAAGTGATGGGTTCTTGAGAAGTTTGTTTCTTTCAGGCAGCTATACCACTTCTCTTTGTTTTTTTTTTTTTTTCTGGTTTAACTTGCAAATCTTGAAATTTTTTATTATTAAACTTTTCCTTTTGAAAAGGATTTCTTTAAAGGAGCATACTTTTATTAAAACGTCAGCAAAGTTTTCTGGTTTAAATTTTAATTTTATAAAAACTATAACTTCTAGATTTTTTGTTTTGAAATTTTCTGAACTATTATATTTAAAAAAAGAAAAAAAAAGGTCAAAGGTCAAACAAATTCAAAACTCTTTAACTCACTGAAAATGTTTTCGCATATTTTTACAACTAGCGATTAAGAAAAATCGAAAGGTCTTTTTTTACATCAAAGGTCAACTTTTGTATTCAACAGAAAGTTTTCACTTTCAAGCTAATAAATGATTATAATTCATCAACAACAAAAAAAAAGTCTATAAAAAAATACGTACATATATTCTCTTCTCATAAAACAAACAACCAAACCTTCCCGGCCTACTTTCTTCACTCGAAGAAAGTAAAAATTTCAATGCTAATTACATACTACAGTTGGGAGATACTAATTCTTTGTACAAACCTCTCGCCAATTAATAAATTCTTTTTGATTTCTTCCAAAAACAAAACAACACAAAAAAAAAAAAAAACTCAATTACCATTTCCATACAGAATACACATTGAACAAAAGGAAGTACCTAGCTTATACATTTTCCGATAGTCTGAGAAGTGAAGATGCAATCTACGAAGTGTTTTACTGATATCAGTTCCTACAAAAAGTTTACCAAAAAGTAAAAGAATGTTGTGTTAACAACAATATTTTTGTTGATGTGTTGCAATTTGTCAGGCTTTTTCACCTTCGGTTTGTTCCATTATAAAGGCATGAAAGCCTTAACTTTGCCTTGCTAAGTCGTCGACACGTTTCTGCAACTCACTGAAATAACATCCACAGTGAACTTGGTGTGACGATAGTCCCTCCGAATGTCCTTTCTAGTCCGATATTTATTTTCTTTTTAGTTTACCGGAATAGTTAATAGTTTCAGTCACTTGGATTTGGGTCTGCAAGTAGGGCCAAAAATGTACATATTAGGGTGTTTTTCTGACTCAAAAGCCAGAACAGTAAATCATGTTCTAAACTGTTCCAGACAGACTCATTACACACGTTATTAAATGGACCTGCTCGGAACAAATATTTTCTCATTTAACACCGAAGAGTTGTACTTTTCTGTTCCGGACCGTTCAGAACAGTTCAGAACAGACTCATTTAATACTCATTTTCTTCGTCGCGTCGTTGGACGTCACAAAAAGAGGGAAATAGTATGACGAAAATCTAGGTATACTACTAGCCCGGGAGACATCGTTAATTTTACTAAATCATTCCGTGACGATTCATTTGTGATGCAAATAATAGTATTCCAGGAGTCATTGCAACTTTATTAGACTTCGGATCCTTCATTTCGCCTAGGTCGAGGGTGTTCCCAGTTGAATGGAGCAGTATGCGTGATTTACAGATTGCAGAATTCTATACTATATTCCCTTGATTGTCTTTGGAAGATTTAGTTCGAGGTCTCTTCACTTTTAATCAGCTTTAATTTCCTGGTTGTGTTTGAAAGCAATGCCGTCTTTTACTTATGATGTTAGTTTTCTAACTACTTTGTTTGTCTTTGTTTGAGAAGCATGAGCTTGTCGGTAATCTCCATAAAATTAGGTATTTCGCTTAGACATCTTTGTGAAACCCAACAGCGGCATGATAGATGACTTCTTTTTGGCAATGATACTACTTGGTTATAAATACTTTTTACTGGTAGCATAAGACTTCTATAGAGATTACTCGAAACTCTAAATATGATATACGAATGGGCCATAAATCCATGAGAACATTTGCAGCTTTCATGTAACAGCGGATTCTACTAACAATAGCAGCTTGCTCTTTATTTTAAAAGAATTGTGGCTTCAAATTTTTTGACCAGAACTCCGAGCACAGCATTTGTCTTACTGATACGTTTTGTCTTTATGTCTTGTTCAGTTTCTTTTTTTACTTTCTCTACTGATGGTTCTGACATATCAACTTGAACAAATGAGTTGCCTTCGAGGCTGACCAGCAAAGTTGATTAGTTTGAAACTTGACACAGTCTTTTTCGTGGAGGCAATTCTTGCCAACTATATTTCAAAATATAACTTCTCTTCATAACGTCTCAGCTAGGAAACAGCTCATATGGATTTTTTGTATCTCTTCGTTTCTTTGTCTACTCTGTATGCGCGTATATTACTCAAATGTTGGATCTTCGCGAAACAGTCGCAGTTTTTCATCTTTCTTTTACCCGGCCCTTTTCATTGTATTTCTAGAATGGAGGTTACAGGGCTGCACATGTTTTATTAAAGGACCTAAGAATCTTCTTCGTAGTATTCCTTGACGTAATGGTTAGTGCGATGGACTGGGTTCAAGGAAATTGTTGACAGTTTAAGTCACTAGGCATTGGTTCTTCCTGAGTAGTGCCACAATATTTATTTAAAATGTTAGGTTAGGTAAAAGGGCTGACAGTTGATATTGTTACCGTCACGCTAAGATCAATGTAGATCCATTTTTAAACCCTAGGGATTGTAATTCCCATATATTGAAACCTATGTATGATAAATCCTGTGTCGTTCAACCTGTTTTTTTTCTGTTTCGCACATCAGGAGCGGCAATTGCTGGTGTTAGGGCGGGGTGCCCAGTCTCCGTTCGTTGCTGCTCTTATAAGAAGCACGTGCGTTGTCTTTTTTCGTTCATAAAGATCACAAATTTTCAAGTCATTTTGTGGCATTTATAAACTTTAACATGTTTTTGCTTGGAAGCTCAGAGAGCTCCTCGAGGTTGTTGAAGAAGTGACTTCCAAGAAGCTTGTTTCTAAGAAGACACAGCGCAGGGCAGTGTGAAAGAAATTGCTCTGTATCTTCACTCTTATAAGACTCGCCTTCCAAATTCGAAAATCTTTGTCGTTTTTTCGTTGTTGGCCATCATTTTTCTCCATCTGACCCTTGTTAACTGTCTATGAAGTTGATTCATCAATTGAACTAAAATCAAAACTCAAAATGCAGCTTCACTTCCCAGTCTATTATCAAAAACAAATTCTAATAAATCTTTAAATTTGTTTTCCAAATTACGACAGTTTCGCACCACAAAGCACAAAAGTCCGCATAGGCACACACAGAGTACAAACAATTTTGTTTTTGGGTCACGCTTAGGATAGATGTGCTCCAACTACAAATCTAATTGGACATTATTCCTCACACTAATGGCCAGGGCACCAGAATTTTGCAGAATTTCCTTTTCTTTTGACAACTTCCAGTGTAACTAGTGGGAAGATCAATATGATTAATTTTTTTTGTTTTAATGTTTTTTGCATTGACCACGGCGATATTATAGTGAGTGTGAGTGCCACCTATTGCAATCAAATTCAGACTCGAAAACAAAGTGGGCTTTGTTTGGTGCTTCGTTGATTTTGTCTCTTTGGCCTTTGTTGCAAATCGTGAATGACGAGCATTGTTCTTTCGGAATAAAAAAAAAAAATATAAAAAGAATCGTGAAAAAATGAAAAACCAGAAATAATAATAGAAAATTATTCGAACTTTATGGAGTCATGAATTTTATTTTTTTTTATCTAAAAAGAGTGCCGACGACGCTACACTGCTGAAGACTACGACAAAAACAAGAAGAAGGAAGGTCGTAGAGGAAAAAAATAAAAAAGTGTTATTTTTCACACTTTCACATCATCTGTTCGTGCTTTAACAGCATGTGCCATGCCTTCATCTCCGTCCTGAGAACTAGGTCTTCTATAATATCTTTATACGTAGAATGTTTATAATAGAAGACTCTAAGGTGTATTTTATATGGAAAAGTCTGTGCAGATGCTGAATATTAGATAAAGACAAAAAAAATAAGCGACAAAGAAAATAGAATGTAATTGCATTTGATATTCACTTCCGCAGTCTTCAACTCAACTCATCTTGTCGGACTTGTCAGATTTATACGTGGAAGAGAAGCACAACATTTTATCGGACCTCGAACGCACACGAAATTGACGGGTTAGTTTCGTGTGATTACTAGGAATTTTACCTGGGTGAATGTTCAACATTAGCGATTAACGATTTTGTTGAAGGTTTTCTTCATGTATAACAGGTGCATTTGGTTTGTATCAGCAAGAACCAGGGATTAGACTAATTGTTGGATTTCATAGAAATGGCCTTTGTAGGAATTTGAGGAAGAATTAATGTTGGTAATTTGTTCAACAGGACCAAGATTGATTAGGTAACGAATTAACAGAAAAATAAAACAAGAAAGTTTAATGATTTTTTGTTTGCGGGCTATTCTTCAGTTAAGGCACACGAAGTCTACTATTTTGCAAGGTGAAAATAATTAATCCATCATTTTTTTTCTTATTGGTATCGACGCAGAATGTCATCCTTTATAGCTGGTCCAAAGTCCCCCAAAAAGTCGTTTAAATACTTATTTTGGATGAAATTATGTTTTTTTAGTGGTAAAGAACTTTGTGCAACAAGTGTGAAAAATAATGTTAGATTGATAAAAATTTCTTAAAACGATCCGATGTGCATTGAAATCATGATTGCAAGAGACCACATGCGTATCATGAGTGAATGTTCTGCAAAAAGTTCTGTACCATTAAAAAAACACCCTTTCACCCAAAAATTTGAATGGTCTCTTATGGTCCAAGATTCTCATAACAGTTGAAAGCTTGATACCACATTTTATTAATGTACTTTTATTTTTAAAAGCCTTAACGCTACTATTTTACTCATTGCATAAAAATGACAGTAACTTTTGCTTGTAATTTGCAGTGAAAGCAATTAAAGTGTATTTATTTGACATACAAAATAAACTAATCTTCAATTTCAAATTAAAAGTTTAGTTTTAAAATTAAGTCCATCAATTTTTTCGGTTTCACAGTTTCGTTTAAACCTTAAACTGAGTTTAATTTTTGTAGTTGTAGTTGAACGAATGTATTCTGCCGTTTAAACATCAGTTCAGCGTTTGGAACCAACCGCACAGTGGGTCATTTTTCATTTTTCTTTGCAAAATTCATAACTTTTGAACGGGTTGAGAGATTTAAATAAAATTAAATAAACGTAAAACATACAGCTATAAATTTTAATAAGTTTTTTCATTTTTTTTTTTTAACAGTATTTAAAAAAGTTAACGAACCAAAATATCAAATGAAATGTAAAAAATCATAAGAAATGTAAAAAAAAAAACATAAAATACAATTACCAAAATAACTTAAAGAATTTCTTAAATGCTTTTGAGCTCTAAACTTAGTATGTATACCATTTTTTTATTTAAAAAAAATGAGTTTTTAGAAAAAAAAATCTAAATCGTTAAACACATTTAGAAAAAAAAATACTTGTGTAAAAATTTTCAAATTGTTTAAAAAAAACGGGTTAGCCTATTATAATACAAACTTTAATCAAAATCGTTTGAGCCGTTTGTGAGAAAATTAAGTTTTTCCATATTGGTTGAATGGCAGGTACCGTTAATTTTGGCCCGACAAATATTTATTAAATGTAGTTAAGAATACATTTTTACACGTAAAAATAATGATTTTACCACCACTTGCATTTTTTAAGGATAAACTAAAAAAAAAAATTATGAGTTTCAGTCATAAAAAAATAAGAATGACCCTCTCCAATAAAAAGCTCTCCAAAACTTAAATAGGCATAAAAAGCTCTCTAAAACTTAAATAGGCAAAAAGCAGCAGCTGATTTTCTTAGTAAATGTTAAGACTTTCGTGGGAAATTTTGTAACTCAACAAATTGAGTCAAAAACAGCTTTCAAAAATCATCAAATTTTGCAATATTGAAAAATAATGCATCATTATAGTAAAAAAAATTGTCCTTTATACGACAACTGTGGGGGTAAGCCTTTATTTAAGAAAAATGAAGGGTTTTGCAGAAGATGAGAGCAAAAATGTTAATAAGAAGAGAGAGAATAAGTAATAAGTAAATAACAAAAATACAACCATGTTTAAACAAAAATTGGCCTGCTATTTTCAATAAAAAAAAAAATTCAAAAAAAAAATCAGTGATTCATTTTTGAAAACACGATTTTTCAACAAAGCATTTTGTTTTAAATCTAAAAAAAACAATTGTTTTGAAAATTTCGGTATAAGATAATTTAAAATTTATTAAGGACATTGTTGGAAAAAAAATTCATCTAAATCTGTTGAGTGGATTTTGAGAATATCAGAAAAAAACAGTTCTATGGGAGGCACTGTTATTGACCAATAGCAATTACATACGTACATAGATATTTAAGTACATGCTAACATTTAAATAAAAATCGTTACAGCCGTTATCATATTTGTTTACTTTTCTTCGTGAAATCTACATCTTTTTACTATTCACTTTCACCATTAATTAATTATTCTAAACAGACGATATTTTTGGATCTTCAATTACTGACAGTAGATATTATTTTTTTTTTTTTTATAAAAAAATTTCATTTCGGATAGAAAGAAAAGTAAATCTTAAAAATCAACTACATGTTGATTAACAAAAAATAAATATCAAAAAAATAATCGCCTCGTTTATTTTTAAACGAATAATTTGGTTTAATGACATGATGGTACTCAAGAAACCGAAAGTTTGTATTCAATCGCGCATTTATCATCATTTTAAAGGCGGTTACGCTTGAAATATATCGCTTAACAAGACTCGCATTATTAAAGCCCAATTAGATATTTTTTTTTTTTGCTCAAGAATATAATGAAAACAAAAACAGAAACAGAACCAAAAAGTAAAAGTAAAAGGTATAAAAAAGCAACAAATTAGGCTATTTTGCTGTCAATTATATCAATGGGAATTCGTTATAGTATTACCAGATGCTTGAAGGCAAGGAAAATAAAAAGAAGAATAGAAAATACAATAGTATGATCTGTAAAAATGCAATAAAGAACTGGATCTTAACATTGTAATTTAATTTTTTGCGTATTAGAAAAAGTAAACAACATTTAACTGATGAGCTAACTGTTGTACCTGAGGAAAAACGCATTTTAGAGTTGATGTCACTTGATTTCTTGACCATATAGTATGTCAACCATCAACCAAATTTTCACTCACTCTTGTCAACTGTTATTGGTCTGGACTAAAAAGGCCCTATAGATGAATTTTGTTGTTCTTTTTTGGTATCAACATTAAAACAAATACTTGCTGAAAAATCACAAATTCTGTCTTGAAACCTTAATGTTTAAGTCACTTTAGATCAGGCCCGAAACAGTAATTTAACTGTTTTTTTTTTTTTGTATTTCTTATTTGTCAACTACATTTGCAATCAATTGTTTTTTTTTTTTACTGAGCTGTATAAACACTTCATGTCTTACACTTAAATTGAAAACACTTAAAGACTTGATGAAAACAAATTCGTGATGTGTATTTCCTCCAAAAAAACACTTCCCGTTCCAATCTAAACATGTCCTTAACACATTTTACTGTCCATTAAATGCTAGCCAATAACAATTACTCACAAGCCCTCGGTCTATGACCTCCACCAAACCTGGATGATAATGCTTCTGTATATTACCAACAATATAAATATTCTAAGACCTCTAACTCTATTCTAACAAGATTCTAACGACATTCATTTTGTTTTTTTCTTTCAGAAAACTTCAGCAACAGCAAAGCCCACCAAATACCACTACTATCCGCATAACCAACATATCTATTTGCTACCAGAGTGCGCTATCCAACAGGTCTGCAATGCAGTCTACGTACGACTTAACTACACTCAACCACTCTGTGCTTGCCCATCGAGGTAATTTTAGCCAGTTTTTATTTTTTATTTTTGCAAATCCCGAAAAAAAAGACTCCCAAAGGAGCATCTATGCAACCATCCAACTTCCTGGCCTTTTGCCTATACTATACACATGCCTGGCATATACACACATAAAGTGCAGCCAACAAGTTCATGAAATTAATGTGAGCCAAATCGATTGTTTTACAGGTACCGGGATCCATGTTCGGCCAGTTTGAACGAGGACGATCAGCATACAACGAAATTGGTTGGCGATGGCAAGAAGAAGGTAAGTCGCTGTTCCTTTGCACAAAAAATAAAAAAAATAAAAAAGAAATAATTGTCCCGAAATGGGCAGTTAGTGTGCACTTGTGCGATCACTTTATACAGCTATAGGGTAATTGCATTTCTCTCTACATGACCAGTGGTTATAGAAATCGGAGATGCTTGCTTTTTTGGAAGAAGAAGACTCTTTTTGGGTTAAAACACATTTCCATTAACATTTCCATGACTTGCTTGCTTTTGCAGCAAGGATTCAGGTTCTTTCCCTGATGATATCACATGCAAAAGCCCATTTCATGATTAAGGGGAAGGGGGCGGGGGGCGGGGCAAATCTATACAACGGACGATCGACGACGAGCCAATGCAAGTACTACAACCAATCGATTGCTTATTTTTATTAGACACTCGGCTAAATCATACCTGATATGGGAACTACCGAAGCGACGACGCGACGCGTCGCGACCAAGAGAGGGTGCCATATCACCTTCTCTTATAAGATTTGTTCCAATGATTTAAGAAACAATCAATTTACAGGTGTTAATTGAGATAACCGTTTGAATGAAATTGGGTGGAAAAGTTCAAAACAATTTTGAGCAACACATTTTATAATGAGGACGTGGGATTGGAACGGTAGGGGACGGAACGGGAGTATGACTATACGAAGACGACTTAAAAGTGAGAAATGAAGACAACATAAAGTTCAAGACTTTATGTGCGGTTGTCAGATTGCGGTGTGATCTTTTTTTTATTATTTTTTTTTTGTTTTTCATTCACATGTTGGATGCCTGTGAGAAAATTGTGTCTTGAAGATAATTTTTTTTTTTTCGGATTTTGATTCGGTCTTTTAGTTTCGAAGATGAAATTTTAAAATTGGAAAATGAAAATCGTTCGGAAAGTGACTTTTAAATTTCACTTGATTACATTCATTAAGCAAATAGGTCGCGGCAAATGAATGGGGCATCATTATTTTGAGAGGTTTTGGGAATTGGGTATAGTTCATTGAATTATAGTGAGTTATGTTCTTGATTATACAGATTGATGGGGTGGAGTTAAAGGAAGGTGTAGGTACACTTCTGAGAAGCAGGTTTTTAGTGAGTTTTTGTGTGTGCACCGAGGATAATTATGTGTAGTTATCGAAAGTATACATTGGAACCTAATTTAGGGATTTGAAAATTTTAGTTTTGATAACAGAAAAATTAAATTTATAAATGATTTGATTAGTAGTCCATTCAAATTAAACTTTATTTTTTGTTTAATTTGAATGTAAAGGGTTTTCCAATAAGAGGTGTTATTTTGATATTCAAAGAAAAATGGCATTTTTGGAGATAAATGGTCGGATGTTTATTTCATTATAAAGAGGAAGGTATGCCGTTAATAATGGAACACAACATCAGCCAAATGGCCGCCAAGACCACGCTTACAGGACCATATCCTTTTCATGAAATTTTCCATAACCAAATCGCAAAGTGGCTGCCCTATGTAATCGATAGCCTCACGAATTTCATCTTTGAGGTCTTGAATCGACGCTGGGCTGTTGGAGTAGACCTAATCTTTCACGTGGCCCCAAAGGAAGAAGTCGCAAGGTGTTAAATCACAAGATCTCGGTGGCCAATTGTGATCACCTCTTCGAGAGATAACACGGTGCGGAAACTTTTCCCGTAAAAGATCGATGGTTTCATTGCTTGTGTGGCACGTAGTGCCGTCTTGTTGAAAGTAAACGTTGTCCAGATCAATACCATCCAATTCAGGCCATAAAAAATCATTAATCATCTCTCGATAGCGCAATCCATTGACCGTAACTGTTGCTCCAGCCTCATTTTCGAAAAAGTAAGGTCCAATGACCCCGCGGGACCAAAAACCGCACCAAACAGTCACGCGTTGAGGATGGAGAGGCTTTTCAACAATAACTCTTGGGTTTTCCGAGCCCCAGATGCGACAGTTTTGCTTGTTGACGTAGCCTCCGAGGTGGAAATGGGCCTCATCAGTCAAGATGATTTTTCGATGAAATTCCGGTTCATTTTCATGCATTTCAAGGTATCAATCAGCAAAGACACGACGTTGTTGATGATCAGCCGGCTTGAGTTCTTGTGTTAACTGAACTTTATAAGCCTTAAGACCTAAGTATTTATGCAAAATACGGTGTAATGACGTTTGTGGAATGCCTAATTCCAAAGAACGACGAGAAATGGACAAACCTGGGTTTTCTTCAACACTTTGGGCTACAACAGCAATATTCTTAGTTGTTCTTGAACGAAGTGCACGGGTTTTATTCTTCACATCACTAACTTGTCCCAATAGCTCGAATTTGTCCACCAATTTCTGTATTGCGGTCCGACAAGGTGCTTCACGACGACCCGAAAATGTTTTAGTTTTACGAACCGTCTCTGCCAAAATTTCACCATTTTTATAGTGAATTTTAATAATTTCAATGCGTTGTTGAAGCGTGTATCGTTCCATTTTTATTAATAGCGTAGTTTCTACTTGTCAAATGTCAAAAAAATGACACTTCAAAAGTGACAGCTACCGAAATAGCGGGCTATTCAAAATAACAGCTCTTATTGGAAAACCCTTTATTTATTATGTGTGAATTAGTTGAAAGCATTTGAGAACTTTGAGTCTTGTTGACAGTGTCTCCACGGGTCGTCTGTACTAGATGCTGGTGGTTGGCTGGCCAAAAGATTGAGAGAAACGCGCTCAGCAAAAGTTTAGGCGGTCTCTTGTGATTTGAGCATCAGCATCTGTTCGGCGTTGTAGCGTCATAGATATCCGAATCCGTACTCGAGACACTACCAAAAAATGGTCTGAGTTAACGTTTGCTCACCGGATAGTTCGTCCATCTAAGAAACTGTCTGGCATCAATCGCGATGTGATCTGTTTGTTTGACGGTTTCTTCATCACATGACCGCCAAGTCTCATCATCATCATCATCGGCTCGACAACCGGGGTCCGGTCCTGGCCTCTTTCAACAAGTCTCTCCACCTATCCCGGTCTCGAGCCAACGCCATCCAGTTGCGCACCCCAAGGCTTTGGGCGTCCTGGTCTACGCCATCTCTCCAGCGCAAGCATGGTCTACCACGCTGCCGTCTACCATAGAATGTACCGCAAAAGACTTTCCGAGCAGGTTCCTCTTCGCTCATACGAGCTAGGTGCCCTCCCCACCGGAGTCTACCGAGCTTAATTTTTGTCACTATGTCTGCTTCAAGGTAGATTGCGTACAACTCATGATTGTACCGTCTCCGGAATCGTCCTTCCTCACATATGGGGCCAACAATTCTCCGTAAGACTTTTCTCTCGAACGCGGCTAAGAGGTCACAGTGCCTTTTGCTAAGCACCCAAGTCTCGGATCCATACATGAGTACTGGCAGGACCATGGTCCTGTACAGCAGCAGTTTTGAAGTTATGGTTAGATTTCTGGATTTGAATAGCTTTGACAGACTGTAGTAGTCCGCCAAGTCTCCTTGTGTATATTGAGGTGTGGGAATTGAGTGTTTACAATGATGACATTTCGCTCTTCCGGAAAGCCAACCATCCTTAGTCTGTTATTAGACGTTTCGGCATCGGCACGCAGGCTGTGTTTTTCAACTATCGACGCATGGATGTGTGTACCTCCTTCTTACCAAATCTGGTATTGAAGTTGCCAAGAATAATTTTGGCGTCATAATTCGGGCAGTAATCGTACTTGCGCTCGCTAAGTTCTTAGAACTCGTCAATCATTGCCCTTGCTTCGTCTTCTGGGTTTGTCAACATAAAGATCACCCGTATCCGATGCATATTGTTGTATCGGAACTTATAATAAGAAGCACCGCGGTAAGCTTATTTTCTTATTCAATAAGAGTTTAAAGGCATTTTATTAGTCTTCGAGTATTTATCAAGAATAATAATAATTTATAGACTTAGCATTATTTTATGATTCAATAATTTTTGACTTAGGTATTTGTCGTTGAAAATGTCCACTTTCCTGATATCATTACACATTTAATGTGCATTAAAGGAGGCTTTGTGAAGTCGTAAAATCTATGCATCTATCATTCATGGTTTATCGATTACCACAATCATCTTAAAAAAAAAAAAAAGCAACCACCCTATGCAAACTCCTCAACATGAACTCCTCAAATAGGGAAACAGAAAGCACAAAAAAACTTCATTATCTTCAAACGGAAATTAGATTTTTTTTTTCTTCAAAAAAAAACAACAACAAAAACACTTCACATAATAAGGAAGCAAATAGTAATAAAAAGCGATTCAAAGTCCATCTGATGCTGTTGGCCACATGCCTGCGAGGCAATTAAATTGCTAAACAATGTTCTAATCTTTTTAGCTTCAGGGATTGCCTGAGGCTGATGTTGGGTGCCATGTTCACTGCTCTGGCCTGGCAATTGGCAACTGCCCATGGCTCAAATAGAGGAGAAGAAATAAGAAAAAAAAAAAAAAAAAAAGAAGAGCACGCTCTGTCATAATTAAGCAATAAAAGTTCAATGTTGCATAAAGCCAAAGCCGATTTCCGTGCTCGTTCCCATCAAAATAGACAGACGGCCAGAACTGCGCGAACTGCGGTCGTATCTGGAAGCTGACCCTTAGTAATTTTCTAATTTCTCACCGTATTTTTTCTTATAAAGTATAAGATTGGCGGTGTGTTCTGTTTTTGTATCAAGAGGCTATCTTTTTATTGTTGCATGCACGGTTTTGTGAGCTTCTTTGTCAGGCGCATCATCTTACTATGTGAGGCCAGGCCGCTAAATTAGCTAAAGGTTAATTGCATTGTTTCTATCTTCTGGCAATATAGTGGCTATCCGTGCTCCATCTATCTTTTGTTTGCTCGAATCCCAGATATTCCAGGCTAATGCAGTTTCAATGTTGAGTCAAACTCCAACCAACCAACCAAGCAACCAACCAAGCAACCAACTAACAATAAAATGAGGAGGAGAGGGGTATAAGAAAATCCCCTTTGAACAACTTTATGATGCTCCTCCATCGATTACGGCATTTTGCCACCAGCAGCGGTATTGACGTGATTTTAGGTCTTTTCTGTGGTTATATCTTTTCGTAACGCAAACGACTATAGGACATTGTAGAGGATACAATATATACGGAGAAACGTGTGGTGTAGTGTTGGGGGGATATGTCAAGATACCGCGATGAGAGGAGCACCACAACCAGCATCAGCTGAATGGGAAGACACAATAACAACAAAATTAAAACAAAAACTTTATACTTGGGGTCTCATTCTCGTCTCTGGTTGTGTGTTGTGATCACGATATCAAAACGGATCACCATGACATGAGCGCGTTGTGATCATTCTTTTTGCTGTCTCCACCAGCACCACGACTTTTTATTTTCCGTTTTTAATGTAAAATTAAAGAGAAAGATACTACTGCATATATGAGTGACGTTTAAAGGCTGCATTTTCGTATGTTTAAAAGATGTAGGCCTCGAATTCAAGCGGGCTTCTATTTTAGGCTGGGAATGTTAAAACATTTATTATCTTCATCGATTTTGATGAAACAACACGAGCAATCGCATATTCGGTTGCTTATTCTCAAGAATACTCTCTGATCAGCGAGTTCTAATTCCAAAATTTATGCATAATGTCAGTGTATTTGTGATAGAAAAATACATTTTGAAAGCCTATTTAGAAGTGGCGGCACTTTAAGGCCTGGGATCCCAAGGTTCAAATTTATTCCATATGGTTATACCACCGAAAAAAAATCTGATAATCAGCGTTCTTCAACCCCTACCCTTACCCCCGCGACTTTTTAATAAGATATCATAACCCTAATACCTCATCATACACGCTCGTTAATTTTGGTTGTATCTTCACACCCGTCAGGAGTTGCTGTCAGCTCTTAGTCTATAAAAATTAAAAATAAAAAACCTAATAATTTAATTTCATTTTTTCGCGTACAAACATTGACTATGTCACACCCGAAACTCTTTCAAACTTTTTTTTTAGTCGACATGATCTTTAAAATTAATATTTATGTCACCAATTGTCACAATCTCAATGGGGTATTTCACACCTTATAAAAATTTGATTTCCCATTCGGTGCGTTCTATTGGGCTTATTCCATTTGACTTAGCATTTGATACTGTAGCCCAAAGGACCACGCGAAATAATATCGCACCTAAAATGAATCGCTGATAAAAACATTTTTTTTGTGAAGTTCGAAATTCGATCTCTCAAAAACTTTTGCAAAATTTTAATTTGGTTTTGAGGACTACTACTTGACGGCCGTTTTACTGTCATGTACGGAAAAATTGATCCCTATAACTATTTGAACAATAGTTGCAGATATTTTTTTCTTACTATATCTTCTATCAGATTTTAGCGACTGATATTAATTTTTGTATTTCTCTATAAATAAAATTAATATAATTAAAATTTTAGACTATTATTGCCATATTTACCCATTTTGGTAAATAGCGGGTATATACTTTGGGTATTTACCCAAAAATGGTATATTTTGGTTAGGGTAGGAGGGGATCATTTGCCAGTGGGGTGCTCGTTTGTAAATTATATTTCCTATAGTATATAGAAGTGATTTTTATGAAGTTTTTATCAAAGAAAAAGTTATCAATATCTTTAAAACAAATTGGTTGCGGGGGGGCCTTTGCCATTTTTGCCTGGCCAAACCACTTATTGGGGTGACAAAGCCATTCATGGGTAAATTTTGCCAATAGCAAAGTCTGAATTATAAAAATTTAAGTTATTTTTCGTATTACATTGAATGAATAAATTTGTTTTGATACTTTTTAAACACTTGGCAATACCTCCCTAACACATGGCAAACAACCCCCACTAGGAAAAAGGAGTCGTTGCCATTTGCCATTATGTAAAATAGAAATAAATATTAAGTATCAAGTTGAAATATACTTGAAGATAAAGATTATAAATCAAAGGAATAGTTTAAACCATGGAAAATCTAAGCTTGAGGTCAAATTTTTGAAATCTTGTAAAAATCACCCCCTTCTACATTACTTGCCCATCACTAACTACAGCACTCATTTTCCGAAATAAAAAAAAAAACTAAATATCAGTTAACGGTACCAACCTCCCACGTCCCATAGAACAGTTTTTCATAAGCGAATTAACAGATTTCGTAGAAAAGTTCTTTTTGCAATTTTAAAAAAAAGTTTCAAACTTTGTTTTTTTTTTTCAAAAATATATTTAAAAATGTTATTCTTGCTTTAGATGTCTATTAATATTTTCTTGAAAATGGCATACCAATTTTTTATTTTTTTTAGTCCTTTGAAAATTTTATAAAGAAAAAATATTTAAAAACAAAGGGGCCTAAGGATTTTAATTTTTTTGTTTCTAAAAATGAATCAAATTCCATACTTTTTAGGTCAAATTTATTTTAGAATCATTTTTAGTCATTTGAAAATCGAATTTTATGTTTTTTGTTTTTGTTTTCTAAAAACTACATATTGAAAACTTAAATTTAAAAGACTAAGCTTATTTAGTGACTTTATCTATAAGAGCAAGTACGTGCGATCCAGTCGTGCATTTTATGTACAAAAGTTTTTAAGATATCCTTAATATAGTTTAAAAATAATTTTTTATGTGAAAAAATCATTTTTTTGAATACACATACTCTGCTCAATTTCTGTTTTTTTTTTTTTGGGAAAATCCCAATTTTGTTTAAATTTTTATTTGAGGCCCTAAAAAAAGTCAAGTTACCCATAGCGGCCTTGCATTCTCACGTGTATTGCCCAAGAGAAACCCCAAAAGTAACTGACTCACGACACGGATAAATTAGAGAGAAGCTCAAAAGATAATCCCCCATCGTTCCCCCTTCAAAAAAAATAGAAAAAAATAAAACAAAGAAACACGCCACGCAAAAGAAAATTTGAAATGAGAGATGCGCATCAGGAAAAAGGGAGTCAGTCACATGACCGCATGAAGAAGATTCAGAAAACTATTCTCGTCTCAGACTCCACAGACTCTTCATATACAGTTTTCCCGATTGCAGCCTATATCATTGCAAATCAAAGAAGCTAACCTACAATGAATGTGGCGAAGGTGGCTTCATACACAACAATAAGAAAAGATGAGATGAGATGAGAAGAGAAGAAAAGAAAAGATTGTATTGGAAGGTTTTCTTTTTTTCTTTAAAGAAAAACCAAGAGATGAGATGGAATTCTAACGGAAAACTCAGTGGTTGCTACTTAGCGGTTATGATGAATGACTTTGGGGTTAATGATATGACGATTAATGTGATAATCAGATCGAAGATTTAATTTTCCAAGCACAAATTTCAACCAACAGAATTATGGTGGTGAAGAAGAAGTGGCATACTATATGAAGTTGCATGAATTTAAAATAAATATTATTGTGATTTGATTATGTTAATTTATTCGAAGAATCAGTTACGACTCTGCTGTGAGTGATGTGGAAGTGTGAATTTCCACACACACGAGGGATAATAGAAGATTATCACTCAAATCCGTTGAATGGAAATGAAAATGGTATTGGGTACGTCTATTCTGGTATTTTGATATGCAAGATTATAAATTGTGTGGTTTAGAGAGAAGAAGAATTTATAGAAGACCAATTTAAAGAAAATTGTTTACACTCAAGAAATTATACTGTTTAAGTAATTGAAGAATTTATTCAGTACTCGATGCTTTTTGGTCTCAAGAACTTGTTCAAAGTTCGAATTTTAAATCGCTGACTGCAAATTAGATCAAAGTGACGGACGGACGTACGATAAATGTTATTGGATACAAATATATGTGTTTCCCGCTCCCTATTAAGCAAGCGTCAAAAACTATTGGTAAAACCTTATAATGTTTAACATGACCACGCGTAATTGCAATAAAAAAAAAACTTCTGTCTCTCAAAGTATCAATCAATCTTTTTTTGTCTACTCTCTAATCACCCGAAGCACACCTCATTAATCACAGTTTTTTATCTTCGTTCTCATTTTTGGAAACATTTAGGTTAGTTAGTTAAGATGGCGCCTACAATACACCGCGGATCACCGCCTCAACCAATAAACCTTTCCAGTTATCCCGGTTTCTAGGTTTCCTAACACCACTTACGCACACCAATTTAGTTCACCACCTGTAGAGTTCGTCGTAGAATATTATTTCCTACTCTCCACCAATGACTCTGACCAACCATCAGCCGAAGAATCTTTCTCTAAAAGCAACCCAGCTTGTTTTCTTGACACTGTCCATTAGGGTGATACAAAAAAACAAATATTTTCTCCTGGTATGCCGTGGCACCAACCTCAAAGGTTATGATTCTCCTACAAATCTAAATTTGGTGCTGTTGGTGGGTTTCCCAAGACATTCAGTGAAACGAAATCATTAAAAGATCTGCCAGTCTCTTGCGATATAAGTTTGCCGACGTCGAATTTGTGTATAATAATATCCGCTCTTCGCTGGGGCGCCATTCATGGATATCCGCATCTGAACTCTATAAATACTAACAGGTTGTGATCTTTGTCAGCTCCTCGGAACGTTCAAATATCCTTTATGCTGGATCAATACCAAAAATGTCTTCCTTTCCGATCTTGGAGTTAAGTTACCAAGAACAATTCTGAAGTCGTACTTTGCGTACTTATCATATGTTTCTTTTCGAGAAATTTGCAGAATACTTCTTTACTTGGGCCATCTTCTTCCTATTTGTGGGCGTGTGCACACTGCACAGATCAGCTTGATGTTCTAAAATATGCCTTTAATGCAAATTGTCTTCCTTAGCTTTCCGCTTATCACAAAGTCATTTCCAAACAATAACTGCGTCCGTTCCCAGTAGGACTTACCGAAGTAAATAAATTAAAGGATTTCGTTTTTCCCCCAACTGTTCGTTCCTTGTGTTCCCTGTTTCAACTCCGGACTTCCACATGCAGATCCGAAATTCGTTGTCCAGGCCTTGTAGTTTGTTCATAAAAATGAAAAGCACTACTTCGTCGCGCATTTATCCCAGCGGCAGAAGCTCAAAAGAACGAAATGTCAGATTAAACACTCCTTATAAACCCATGCTCAGATTTCATCGGAGTGATCTACATATACATATAAGGTGTTCACCAAATAGTTCCATCTGACTGGAACTAGTGACGCTGCTACCTTTAAGTCCATTCAAAGATATCTTCATTTCATTTTTCATTTCATTTATTAACAACAATATTGGTTTGTACACTAATGCCGTTTTGTATTGGAAATCCAGAAGAGTCCGGAAGCATCTAGAAGTCTTCTGAAACTCTTTTACTGGCCCATAAATGACAGATATGACACAATTAAACAGTTTCACATAACTTCTGGATCCTTCCGAACTCTTCTGGACGTCCAATCAAAAATGACATAAGATAACATATTTTTACATTTGTGGAACATTCGTTTAACGTTTAACGGGTAATTTTTAGCGATAACTTACTCCACATCGACTTGTCGACCAAAAGAGGTCCTTCTGCAGGAACAAGTTCCGTGAGAGCATAGCTTAAAGTTTCAAAGTAGAAGTAGGCCTTCTGCCACGTCAAAACTAACCCCCATTCATTCATTGATTCATTGCTCAATTTTCAAAAAAAAAAAATGTAGTTTTGTTTAAAACCAAGAAACCAAGACTTGTTCCCTGTAGCAACTAAAAAAGCGAAGAATTATTTTCTAGACTTTCATTTTTTTGTTCTTTATTAAAATAAGACCTCTATTTTCCTTCAACTCAATCAATTTATATCTCTTTTGAACTTTCTATCAGGCAATCACACTGGCTAAGACATGCGAAACTATAACCGAGATGAGAGAATGCCGCTCACCTAAGGATTGGTCACTGCTGGCCCTACAAAATACCCGTACTGGAAAGTCACATTATTTAGTAATTTGCAGATGTCCCGATCACTTCAAAATGGGTAAGTAAACAAAAACAATCATCAACATATTCAATTCTCTTTAATTTTTTATCATTTTATAATTTTCCAGAGGGTCCAATGGCACATGATCAACCCACCTATGCCAGTGTGCCCGGTATTCGTGTATTCGGAATGATGTGTGTCAAACCCGGCTTCCAAGTGAGAAAACCATCAGTGCAACCACCCAAACGATATCAACTACAAAAGCCTTACTACATTCCAAATTCACAAAACAAATACACTTCGATAAAGGAACACAGCCGACCATCGTATGGCGGATCATCCCTTGGAGGCAGCAGCAGTCTCAACTATCAACCTCCGCCACAACATCATACTCTCCATCAACAAGACACCTATCAATACCTGAACCGCCCTGAAAGTTCTTCCACTCTATTTGTCAGTTCATCCAATAACCATGGACACAATAGTCACAATGATTATCCAGAATCAATTAGTTTTAATGGTGGCATCTATGGCCGCAACAATGAGCGCAATGGTGAGAAACCAATACCAGCTGCAGAAGAAGACATAACTAGTACTAGTTCGAGTAGTAGCAGTAGCAGTGATAGCGACAGTTCTCCCAGCAGCAGTAGTATCAGTCCAATTTCCAGTGAAGCAAAATCCGAAGAAATCAGCAGAACATCATCAGCTGAGCTTGATGAATCTCCAACGACGTTAGAAGCCGACGCCGCTGGTTCTCCAAGCAAACGAGAAAAACGCGCTGCTGATGATTTCGAATCAGAAATTTATGACAATAATGATGGTGATGATGAGAGTGCACCTGAATTTCCATGGCAAAGAGCAATTGCCTTTCAACGATCAATAGTGTGGGATTAGATGAATAAATTCAACTTGAGATTAAACTAATTTTTCGACTGTGACTGAAAGAGAAAACAAAAAAAATAAACTCAAACCTATCCTCTAGGAGTATTAAACTTTCTGTCGACGGAAATGACTATTTTGGAAAGCCCCCCATCTATACATACCTGATGTATGTATCAGTGAGCAAGGACTTGTCCCTTAATCCTTAATTTTCGTCGTCAACTTTACAATAATTAATAATTTTATTCTTGTGTAGTAGGGTTAGAAGTATTAATTTTTGAGAAGAATCTTTTTTTTTTTTAATTATTGAGTTCCAACTTTTAAAGGAATTCATTTTTGAAACTTCTCCAAATTCGGGATTATAAATATAAATTATAAACAATTTAATTATAAAAATTATATGTATTTTTTAAACAAATGTAGGTAGTTAACTGGGTATGTATGGTGTTTGTGTATAAAATGAAATGATTTTAAATCAATTAATGATCACACACTGAACTACAACATATACCAGAATTAAATTAAGGATAAAAGATAAATTATTTTTTATTTATTTTTTTCTTTTGTATTTAGATTTAAGAAGCATTTACTAGACTAATGAAATGATATGAAACAAAATAAAACATAAATTGGAATTGAATTTTTTTTTGTCAGAACCCGAGGACTGAGAGGCAAAACTGGATTTATTTGTGTTTGACGTGCTATTATTGTCTATCTACAAAAAAATATAAAATTGAGATAAAACGGATACATAAATAATTGAAACCCTAAACTCGGATATTAACTCTTTAAACGTAAAGGCTGATAGGCTTGTTGACACAGTTGTTTTATTTTTTGGGTTTTGTATCTGAGCAACTAACAAACATCGCAGTGCAATCACTCCAAAAGGAATAAAAACTAATCACCAAAAAGTGACCCTTTTAGAAAATACATTATTGCAAAAGTCTTCCCCAATCAATAGAACTAAAAAAATTACACCGAGAGCCCACAGTGCCTCGTTATAATAAATGTTTTTTACAAAAAGTAGGTATACGCCGTAGTGTAAACAATTTTATAATGCAGTTTATACAAACTCGTACTCGTCTTGAACCCCTGTTCTTGTAATAAAGAGGCTGGACTCTATAGTTGGAAACTTGAAACTCGGTTTTTTGCTATTTTCTTAGTGCATCTTGCAAGCTGAATGCCCTATGTTAAACGGCTTGGACCCACATTCTTTAAATGAAAAGACACTGGTCTGTCATTGGTAAGAAGAATTATCTTCCTATCACAAATCAGTAGAAAGTTGATTTTTTGCATTTTTTTAAATGCGTCTTGCAAGCAGACGGCCCACAGTAAGCAGTCAGTGTATTCTAATTTGCGATACCACTGCAACACAACCTCAAAATTGTTTAGTTTCACATGCTTAGAAAGAAAATAAACGATAATAATGAGTAAAACTTCATTTCCGGAAACACTCTGGTGCTTTAAATGCGTTATACAGTTTTCTCTCCATAAATCAGCATGTTTTTTGGGTTGAGATTTTTAAGCCCAAAATAAGGATTCATCTGCGGAATGCATACTTACGGGCAATTTTTTTTTTTTCAAAATATTCCTTTTGGTGTTCTATAACTTACCTCAAAAGTCACAATAAATCACATTTCCGCAAGTCACGTTTTACAAGGTCAAGCCGGAAGTTAAGACTTATAAAATTAAAGAACAAAATGTTAGTGTTAGCACCTTAAATTGGAAAAAAAACATGCGCTTGTGACCGAGGAGTAGGTTTCAAATGTCTGAAGTTCGGTTAGGATCATTGAAAAGTATGACTAAAATGGTCTTTCAGTTAAATAAAAAAAAAATTAAACCGCCTGAAAATTGTGCTTCTACATGCTCTGGAAAATTTTTGACTTCAGATTTTGATTCTACACATTCATATACCCATAATACACCTTCTTTAGCAAATCAAAAGTTTTTTTATAGAAGGCAAGTTTTGATCGCTTTTATAGGGTTGCGTTCCACTGTGCGGCCCAAGCAAAATATCTTGGACCCATATATTCACATCTAGGGCTCTTATTTCTCTTATTTCAAACAATTATGATTTTGCTACACCAATTATCTTGAGTGCCCAATCATCCAAGGAACAAACTCGTATGCTGCTTCAACATCATCAATTCCCATGATTTCCACGACGTGTACAATGTACTTAATTAACTCCGCAAACTGCTGGATTCGCACCTCCTTCTTCACCTACAACTTCAACACTTCTTGCAACAATTGCCATCTACATTTGGTACTAACTCAATGGCATCACTAACTTCTACAATCTCCTCATTCTCTTTACCTCTTCGGTATTTGAGTCCTTTAGCTCTCGTTTGACTGTTTTTTTGTCAATATAATTTATTTCTACTTCTGATCTAACTCATAACATCGCATTGTCTGCATCTAATTATGTACATTAACTGTAACGTCATCATTATCAGTATTGCTACGTTATCACGTTTGTAACCGATGAACTAGCCATGCATTTTTCCTCCCTAGATGTCTTTATGGCGGAAGGAGTCGACATCTCCCTAGGAGTCGTGAAGGGAAAAATATATGAACACAAACTATCTCGACCAAACCTAAGGTGGAAAAGCCTGACAAACAATAAAATATTAAGAAATATATGGCCCATTCCCGAACTATTAGCTAGATTAAGGAAAAAGCTATAAGCACAGGCCAGCTGCAGATAGACTCAGTATAATCTACAATGCCCACTGTTGTAGTTTCAAGGCAAAACAGGAAAAAGAGACACTAGAGCATTTTCTCTGCAATTGTTCAGCCCTAATCCAATCTGAACACCGGGCCTTTGGTGCTCCGTTAAATAAATATTTACTAATTTTCCAAAACAGAAGTCAATTCTTCTAGCATCAAGAAACTGAAACAAGGTTATAAGCAAGCCATATCCACATTTGGCACCTTAAATGTGAATCCTATCAATAATAATAGGCTTAGGATCTTTGAAATCAAGTAAAGGCAAGCGATTTCCACATAGTAACCCTTTTGAGGGTTTTCGGGCTTCTATTGGACGAACTCGCTTTAGACCCTACGATGGTCAATGGAATCTGGAGATTAAGATAGGAGCCGTGTACGAGATAGGCCGTTACCGGACGACTTCTTTATGTGGCGATGGGGAAACATTTGGCATCCTTCAGTTTAAGCCTCCCAAACTATCGTATTAATTACGAAATATTTGTTTTCTTTAGTTTTTGGTTTTTTTTTTTTTTGTCTAATAAATAGAATAATTTTGGATAATAATAATAATTAGCTTAGAGTCTAGCACTTACCTAATACTTCAGCATTAACAATAATATTACAACTATACATTGGAGTGACCAAACGTTGAGGTTGTTTACAGAATGCTTGTTTGCATGCCTCTTTGGCTGTTGACATAACTTGACCTTAAGTTGTAGAAGAAAATGCAATTACACCTCATTTCCATTAACTTTTATAATTCAGCATAACATACCAGAAAATGGTCCATATGACTTTGAATTCAATTCATCACTTGCATCAACTGACCATTCTAGGACAACAAAACAAACTCCTTGCATTGGCTCATCACATAATGGACCGGCAGCGGTTGTCAATTGAAAACCATTAACAAAAGAGCTATCATAGTCGCGTCGTACATCATGAATAGCATTTGAATCTGATTTAGCAGAATTGTTATCGTCTAACCAAAAGCTGGCTGGTTCATAGTCTGTTAGATTCAAAAGAATATTTGTTCCACATTTCCGTGGTCCAATGGACCAGATTCGGTCGATGAGGTTAGTGGTAGCACTGGATATGCCTTTTAAATCAAGCTCATCAAGAGTGTTCGAAAGGGATTTCTTGATTTGTGCGAGAAGTGTTTTGTATTTGTCGGAAATGACTGATGTTTTTGTCATGTTTGAGAGTTCCTTTAAGAAAAAAAAAAAAAAAAACAAAATAAAATAAAATAGAAACTTTTAAACAGATAAGACACGAATTTACTTTAAACACAGATGAATATTTTTCTAGAATTTCAACAACAGATCCAGGTAGAGGCAGAGCAATCAATTTGATGGTACCTAATTTGTTTACAGTTTGAAGAGTAACTATTTTCTTACTAATATCTTTGTCATTGGCTGAAATGAAGGGATAATTTGTTGGTTAAATAATTTTAAAATACAAACAAAAAAAATTACTTACCAGATTTGATTATAGCTTCATTAACCATGTCCATTGTAGCCTCAGGGACTATTGTTTCGCGGAAGGAAACGATTGGCTTGGATACGTTTAGTTTTACTTTAGCATAGTTGTCTTCCAAGTCTCGAACACATTTTTCTACATGAACTTCTCCTAGAGTAGTGATAACATGCTCTCCTGATGGTTCCACGGATACTTGTACACAAGCATCAGCCTATAAGAATATGCATATGCAAATACAAAAACCATTATTATTTGTAAAAGAAAAGTAAAAGGATGATCTTATTTTAAGTTTAGCCACATAAGTTTTTTTTTTGTTAGCCTAGAACTCTTTTATGTCTGGTTTTTTAGGATTTTTTAAAAATCTTTTCTAGGTTTCGATGTCTAAAATTGAACAAAAAATCGTCTTAAATCTTTCAAACTTTCAAGAGAATTGGGGAAACAATTTAAGAAAAAAAAATATTCATAGCTTAAAGTGATAGGTTATTCTGAGAGTACACCGCCCTGATGTAATGCAATTGATTTAGAAAACGGGTAGGCACTGGTAGGAGTCAACTTCGTGACACCCAGTCAACAGAAACTTTCTCTTTACATCAATTGTTCTTATTTGACATCCCCGTGGTAACCACTGGACATTTAACTCGTCCAAACGTACTTATCCGTGGAATGTTGAACGAAATAAAATAGAAACGAAATAAAATAAAACCCAGTTTGGGATAGAGCTCCTTACTCTCTAGGATAGTTTTCCGTAACTGACACTAAAGCTAACGAAACCAACAATTTCGGATAGTGAATGATAAGACTTTGACGACCTTTGGCTATTGCACCCGGAGGAACATTGGTTTCTGGAATGGTAATACCCTTTTCAACTGCTGCCCCAAAAAGTAGTCGAAACTACATTTTGATGCTAGCTACCGCAAGACTACGCACACACCAATGCTCAAGTTTAATACCGACGAGCTAAATGATCCTTGAGTGTGCCAACAACTAGAAGACCAACTTTCGCAGGGACTGAGAACAATCAGCAGCATTGAACTTACTTCAATCGAAAACCAATGGTATTCTCTGAAAAAAAATTTAATAACCATTGTTGAAATAATAGTCGGTCGGTCATAGGGAAGAAATAGTGCTTGGCTGTTCGAAGAAATTTGCAGAGATCAACGAAAGAAAACAACTTAAAGCTACTCGAGCAGCCGAGATAAACGAGCCAGAGTCAATGAATTCCATGAAGATGAGAGCTTAGCGCCCCAATTTATCGCATAAGCTGATGGAGAAGAACACGCAAACCAGAAGAACAGCATAACTGTTTATATGATCTGTGAGGAGCTCACAACTGTGCAATGCTAACGTCCGATGAAAGATGTTGACGGTTCGCTGATACATTCGAAGTATTAGGTCTGAAGGTAGAAGGTACACTTTGCTTCTGTTTAAAACCGTGTTTTCACCAGTGATGCACATCCAATACTTGACGACTTGTCTGAAGTTAGAAATGTGCTGTACCTCCCAAGAGAGAAAAAATCATTTCCGCGATGAAAACACTGAAGAACAAGGCAGAAGGACTTGACGGTATTTCCGCAAAAGTCTTACAACATCATCATCATCGGCTCGACAACCGGGGTCCGGTCCTGGCCTCTTTCAACAAGTCTCTCCACCTATCCCGGTCTCGAGCCAACGCCATCCAGTTGCGCACCCCAAGGCTTTGGGCGTCCTGGTCTACGCCATCTCTCCAGCGCAAGCATGGTCTACCACGCTGCCGTCTACCATAGAATGTACAGCAAAAGACTTTCCGAGCAGGTTCCTCTTCGCTCATACGAGCTAGGTGCCCTCCCCACCGGAGTCTATCGAGCTTAATTTTTGTCACTATGTCTGCTTCAAGGTAGATTGCGTACAACTCATGATTGTACCGTCTCCGGAATCGTCCTTCCTCACATATGGGGCCAACAATTCTCCGTAAGACTTTTCTCTCGAACGCGGCTAAGAGGTCACAGTGCCTTTTGCTAAGCACCCAAGTCTCGGATCCATACATGAGTACTGGCAGGACCATGGTCCTGTACAGCAGCAGTTTTGAAGTTATGGTTAGATTTCTGGATTTGAATAGCTTTGACAAACTGTAGTAGGCTCTGTTGGATTTGAGAAGCCGCCCGCGTATTTCTTCTTCTATGTTGTTATCGGCTGCTAGTGTTGACCCAAGGTATTTAAAGGATTGTACCACTTTAAATTCGTGCTCCGCTACCTTGATTGTTTGACCAACTGTTCTTCTCGCATTCACCATGTACTTTGTTTTACCTTCACTAATGTGCAGCCCCAGATTTTGTGCCGCCTGCTCGATCTGGATGAAGGAATCGTGTACAGCTTGTTCGGTTCTTCCGATGATGTCGATGTCGTCTGCGTAAGCCAGTATCTGGCTGGACCTGTTGACGATGGTCCCTCTTGTTGCCGTGCCAGAGTCACGGATTGCTTTCTCCAAGGCCAGGTTGAAGAGGAGGCAGGCCAAACCATCCCCTTGTCGGAGTCCATTAAAGATGTTGATTGGTCTGGATAGCAATCCGGCTATTTTAACTTGGCTTGTTACGTTGGTCATGGTCAACCTACATAGTCGTGTCAATTTATTTGGGATGCCGAATTCTCTCATGGCTTTGTAAAGTTCTACTCTGGCTATGCTATCATAGGCGGCTTTAAAGTCTATAAACAGATGGTATGTTGGGATGTTAAATTCTAGACATTTTTCCATCGCCTGCCTAAGGGTAAAAATCTGATCAGTTGTTGATTTGCCTGGAATGAAACCACACTGATAGTTTCCGATGATGGTTTTAGCGTATGGGGTTATCCGGTCTTGTAGGATAGAGGAGAGTATCTTATAGGCGGTACTCAACAACGTGATACCTCTATAATTGCTGCACGTTGTGACATCTCCCTTCTTATGTATGGGGCATATGATACCTTTTCGCCAGTCTTCTGGCATTTCTTCACGCTCCCATACGTGCACTATGATATCATGAATTGCTTGACGTAAGGCTGGCCCGCCGTGGTGGAATAATTCGGCTGGTATGCCATCGGCAGTGCCAAAAACAGCGAGCGATCTTCTGCATTCACTCATAGATAAAATCTGTAATTTCGAATGGTTCACCGAGTAGTGGTAAAAAGGAAATTATCGTCAAGCTCTCGAAGAAAGGAGATTTCATGCAGTAAGGGGAGTAAGCAGATGAATTTAAATACCAATGTGGATCCAGGCATGCCTGGATACTATCACCAATAATGATGAGCGCAAATGGAGGAATTCAATGGACTCTGACATCCCAACTGATAAATCTTTACTACGCGGACGACGCGACTCATGCTAACTCTCTCATAGGATCATGGTTTTTCAGCAAATAACAATATCGGTTGAAGGAGAAACAGAAATCGTAGGGCTTAAAATTTGCATGGCCAAACAAAAATTATCATCCTCGCATGTAACAAGTAACTCAATTATTCAATTCAATAATTTGGGATAACATGTAGAGAGAGTATACAATTTTCAGAATCTTGAGAATCTTCATTAACATTCATATTAGGAAGGCAAAGGCTTTGTTGTAAATGCTGTCCAAAATATGAACGAACAATTCCACTTCAGCACAATAATTATGAATAAAAATTTTGTGATTGCTAACCTGATTAAGAAGTTTCAATCCTTTGACGAGTTTTGGCATATCCAACGGATTAACTGTCTCAATTGCAACTCTCAAAATCGGTGTTGCCATAACAGTTAGCTCACTAAACGAAGGACAAAATGGTGTACTACTCAGGGTAGCTGTTTTAATGACATCATTCTCCAAGCCACCAATGCCAACAATACTCCCTGCTGGTGCTGCATCTAAAGCTTGAAGCTCGCCACCCATAAATAGGTACAATTCCCCGATGGTGACTTCAGTTACAAAAGGTGAATCAGTTGCAATCCGACTGAAAAGTAAGCAAACAAAAAAATATAACATAAATCTTTTCAAAGATTTACAACAACAAAAGGAAAGTACTTTGTATTTCGTGGATCGTGTTTTGGTGCAAGAACAAATAGCTTTTGTCCAGTTCTCAAAGTTCCACTGAAAACCCTTGCAAAGGCAACAAACACAAATTCTTTTTTCTCAACTGGTTCTGTGGGAACATCGTGAGTTTTGATTTCATTTGGAGGATGGTCTGGCACACTTGTCGTTGTTAATTCTTGAACTCCAGTTGTTATGCCTTCTAAAGCTGCTTGCTCAGCTAACTGCTTTCTTTCTTGAATTTTTTGCCGAATGATTTCCCTTCGATCTTGCATCTCCTGTTCAGTCATTCGCTTTGGTTTATTCTCAGGCAACTGAGAGACATGGTACGAAGTCATCTTAAAATCAACAAAAAATTTGTTTTAGGAAGAAAACCCAACTTAAATCAAGAACAAACCTTCGAAACAAAAGCGACCACATTATCACTCTTGGAATCGCATTTTTTAAATTCTTCTTTAAAAGCCAAAGTCTCAGGAGGATATGTAGAGAGTTCTATGTTTGTGGGGAACAACAATCGCTCGGCTCTTTCATCAGAGATCACATTTGGTTCTGGAATATGTTGAACAACCATGTGGAGAACCGATTTATCTACAGGCAGCCATTGCCCTAAGACTGCTTTAATTTGTGACTTCGCGTCGCCCATTTTAAGGTCTCTCGGACTGAGCTTGATGCCAAGTTTCTCTGCAATTGCTGGTAACTTGTCTTTATCTTTTCTTATCGCAATGATGTCGTAGAGATTCCATATATTTTCTAGAACAAACTGTACAAACATTGGCTTCTTGGCCTTTTCCTGAGCTCCAGGCATGGCACATTTCTTCTTGGAATTGTAATAGAAATCTCCCCACAGTACTTTATCCAGTTCTTGTCTGGGAATTTCTAGTCTCTCAGCATAAGTGCTAGAGAAGTCACCAATGGAGAAAGCCCAACCATCGAATGCCGAGCAGAAAACCACATTGCCATTCTCTGGAGTGAAGTACAGTGCAGAGTCATCAACATCCTCTAAAGCAGACTCATGGTTATCCTTTTTAGATGTGTCTTCTTTTGCCAGGATGTCCGACGCAAATACACTTCCTAAAACCGCATTGACTTGCTCTAAAACTTGAGATATATGGAAATAGGCATCGAGTGGAGTCATTTGCTTCTCAAGAATTAGTCTGTCGATTTTATTAAGGACCAGCACTGGCTTTAAATGTTCTGCGTAGGTTTGTTGAAGACATGCTCGTGTCTGTGGCCCTACTCCTTCAACAACATCGACCTGAAATATATCATACCTAAACTTCTGGCTCCAATACAATCACAAACCGACACTTACCACAATAATGGCGCCATCACACAATCTTACTGCAGTTGATACCTCACTCGAGAAGTCAACATGTCCTGGAGAATCTATCAAATTGATGAGATAATCCTTATCCTTGCCCATTTGTCCATCTTTGTAGTATAGCGAAATGCTGCTACTTTTCATGGTGATCCCACGTTCCTGCTCATCTTCCCGATTATCTAGATAGCGTAATTTGCCAGCCATACGTTGTGAGATTATTCCTACATACCAAGAAATTCCAATTGAACTTGGCTAATAACAACATTTTAAGCTCATTCCAAGGTCTTACCATTGCTAGCAACAAGTGAATCGGCCAGTGTCGTCTTTCCATGATCCACATGAGCTAGAATGCAAATATTTCGTACTTTTGTTATGTCTTTTTGGAGCTGAATGAAGTCTGTGGTATCGATGATGGGCATCTTTGAGATTGACAAAGTTAATTAATCTAATTATTTTAAAATAATTTACAATTGGAATTTATGTGTAAGCTTTCGATTTTGAATTTCACACGTGCGTTGTTTACATTTCACAAATCGCGAAACAAGAATATTTTGACAGAAGAAATGGTTGCCAAATAATTTTCGGTTAGCGTTCCAGGTTTTAGGTTTTATGTTTTTTTTCCTGATGTAGGGTGTTCCAGACAAAGGCTTGCTGTTTTTTTATTCTTTAGGCTAACTTCAAGGACTACTTTTTTTATTAAGAGCAATTGCATAGGGGTATTAATTCAACCTGGTAAACTCTTGGTATACGTGATAAAGTTCAAAATCCAGTAGACGAAAGGTCATTGCCATTCAAATTTTGACATGTTTTCCACATTTACCAGGTCTACCATGAATACCCCTAATTTTTCCTGACTATTTAATTTAGGAAACATTTCAAAAATGTGTCGAAAACCCTAGATTTTGGATTCTCAAATGAGTGGTGTTACTTTTTTCCGCAAACAAATGGACCTATAAAGATAAAAACTATTTTTCTTTGTTCACTTTCGTAAACAGTGGGCATTTTAGTTAAGCCTGTATAAATGCTTTCCCGCCTGATTTCCCACCAGGTTTCCCACGTCCTGTTCTCCCCTCTGTTTTCCCACCTGATTTCCACCTGTTTTCCGACTGTTTTCCCGTCAGGATTAACACCTGACTCACCTTTGGTTTTTCTTGCCTGTTTCCCTGATGGTTTTCCGATTAGTTTTCCCATCGTCGCATTTGGTTTGGGTACTCTGCTGTGTAAATACGCTGTGCGACATGACAACGACAAAATTTATGGAATACCCAAACCAAATGCGACAAAGCACAAAGCGTTTTTCATATAAAAGTTTGGGCAAGCTTTTAAAGTAGTAACAATCATATAGAACAGAAAAGTCACCCTGTTATAGCTCCATTGTAACCTAGCCCAAAAATGCATCCCCAAAATGTCAAAAATGGAATCAAAACAAAATCGAAAGACAAATGTCAAATGCAACATTTTGATGACGTTTCTTTCTGCAAACTTCACACGTTTTTATTTTTCTTGTTGGAAAGTGTCCATTCGTCTTTCGTTGTCGACTCATCGGTCTTTAGCTTTTTTGTGCTGCGACCAAACGTAAATACTCAAAAAATTTGTGAAATTGCCTTCACTCGCATTTGTTTCAATATAGAAATAAATAAAAAACACAATGTCTGTCCAAACACCTGAAGAAAAGAAAGAACTCATCACGAGAAATCTTCAAGAATTTCTCGGCGAAGAGAAATTGAATACTTTGCTGAAGGAGCGTGACATCAAAATCTATTGGGGAACTGCCACAACAGGTAAGCCACATGTGGCCTACTTTGTTCCAATGTCCAAAATAGCTGATTTCCTAAAAGCTGGATGTGAGGTTAGTGTTGATAGATAATTTAGATTTTATGAAGATAACATCTTCAAATTGATAAAATTGTTCCCAATAATCTAGGTTACGATCCTCTTTGCCGATCTCCATGCTTACCTGGACAACATGAAAGCCCCATGGTCACTCCTCGAACTAAGGACACAATACTATGAGGCAGCAATCAAGGCAATGCTCACGTCCATTGGAGTTCCTCTGGAGAAGTTAAAGTAAGTTGCATGTCTGGAATTCTAAACAAGATTAAAGTAAACTTGTATTTAGGTTTGTTAAAGGAACAGACTACCAATTGTCTAGAGAATACACACTGGACGTTTACAAACTAACTTCTGTTGTAACACAGCACGACGCGAGAAAAGCTGGAGCCGAAGTCGTCAAACAAGTCGAATACCCACTGCTGTCTGGTTTGTTGTACCCGGGACTGCAAGCACTCGATGAGGAGTACCTGAAAGTTGACGCCCAATTTGGTGGTGTAGATCAACGTAAGATCTTCACTTTTGCTGAGAAATATCTGCCTCAGTTAGGCTACGAGAAACGTATTCATTTCATGAATCCAATGGGTAAGAAGCCTGATAAATCTTCTCCGTTCAAATTCTTATTCTATTTTATGACAGTTCCTGGTCTGGCTGGTGGCAAAATGTCCTCATCTGAAGAAGATTCCAAAATCGATTTGCTTGATTCGCCTGCAAATGTCAAGAAGAAGCTCAAGAAGGCCTTCTGCGAACCCGGAAACATCACCGACAATGGTCTGTTGTCATTCGTGAAACACGTTCTCTTCTCACTATTTCCAAAAGGAGAAGGATTCACTGTGAATCGGAATGAAAAGAACGGAGGTGATGCAACATTCTTGACCTACCAAGAGCTGGAAACTTGCTTTGCGGAGAACAACCTACATCCAGCAGATTTGAAGGCTGCCGTGGAGAAGTACATCAATAAGCTACTCGAACCCATAAGAAAGACATTCGAAAGTCCAGAACTTCAGTTAGTTCCCATTTTATTTTTAATTTTCCTCTATTTTCTCACGATTCTTAATTATTTTCTTTTTGTCTAGGAAACTGAGTGCAGCAGCATATCCTCCACCAGCGAAAGCAGGTGCAGTCAAAAGTGTTGCCAACAACAGTGCTGATGCAACCGAAGATGGTCCTCATAGGCTGGACCTCAGGGTGGGAAATATCGTGGAGGTAAAGCGTCACCCTGACGCTGATACTTTGTACGTCTCAACAGTTAGCTTGGGGGAGAACGAACCACCACGAACAATTGTCAGTGGTTTGGTCAAATTTGCCACAATTGAAGAACTTCAACAGAGGCAAGTTCTGGTGCTGTGCAATCTTAAGCCAGCTAAAATGCGGGGAATCCTATCCGAAGGCATGATCCTATGTGCCTCAAAGTAATTTTTTATTTCAACCATCTCATCCTCCGAGATTCTAATAAATAGTTTTCTTCTTCTTTTTTCAAAGTGCCGATCACACTGAAGTGGAACCAATCATTGTGCCTAGTGGATCCAATGCTGGAGATCGAATTACCGTTGAAGGATACAGTGGAACTCCCGATAAAGAACTCAATCCTAAAAAGAAAGTAAGTTTCTGTGACTTCACAACAAAGTCTAGCAAAAAAATTTATCGATTTTTTCTTAGGTTTGGGACAAACTACAAGTTGATTTGAAAACTAACGGCAAAGGTGTGGCCGTATGGAAGGATAACATCTTACAGAATCCTAAGGGAGACGTATTAGTTAGTAAATTGGCTAACTGCTGCATTAAGTGATGGGACACGTTACAAAATTAATAAGCTTCTCACTGCGCAACCAGAGCATTTACTTATTTATTTTTTTTGCAAGGCATTTTGTGTGACATAAACACGAATAAAAGTTAAAACAACCTAAAGTATGTATTTCTGTTTGAAGACATGATCAAAGATCAAAGACTCGTCAGAGAAGAATACGGTAAGTGTGCAAGGCTTTGAAAGAATATAAATTAATTTAAAGGCTTTCTCTTCCATGTCCTTTTGCTGTGATATCACTAAAAACATTAACAAAGAAAACTAGTTTTAAGATTTCGAGTTTTATGTCGTTTTCGATTGGAAGTTCGGAAGCATCCAAAAGTCTTCTGAAACTGTTTTATTGACACACAAATGATACATTAAAACAGTTCCAAAAGACTTCTGGATGCTACCGGACTCTTCTGGACCCGCAATCAAAAACGACATAAATTTGTAAATCGAAATTGTAGAACCATACAAAACAAAACGAAAAGGTTAAATAAAGCGTTTCGATACATTTGCTTTGTAAAATAGATATATAGACCAAAAACCCTCAGATTTTCCTACAAAAGGTCAAGAATTTTTGTATAGTCTATATCTCTTGCCAGGAAAACGTTTTCAAAAGGTTTGCTAACTAGCCGGATATGATTTTTCATTTAAAATATCCCTTTATTTTCCGTTCGTCTAAAATCTTTTCTTCCACTTTAGTATTTTTATGGATTCTGTTGTTTTCCCGTCACCTGAAAAAATACCTTTTCAACCAAAAAATTTAATGTATACTCATTTGATTCTTAGTTTCCAGTTCTAAAATATACCTAATTTTTAAAGTCTTTGGTACATAAAAAAACCACTTTCAGCACGAATAATTATATTGGTTTCTTTAGATTCTTAGTTCGTAGGCTAAAAGTAGCATTGATACAAAATTTTCATTTGGGTACCATTTTTGTAACAGATTTAGTGCAGTAATTGCATATACATATACTCCTTCCACGTGAAAAAACACCCTTTCACTGAAACAAATTCATTTGATTCCTCGTTCCTATGACTAATTAATTTTCATTATCGTTTGGGTTCCTTAAAAAACATACTTTCACCCAAAATAGTTTATAGACTCTTGAGTTTCTTGGCTCCCATGGTGAATGAAACATTTTTATCAATTTTCACAGGGGTATCATTTTTTTAAATATTTGTTTTATCGAAGCTAAAAACTCTTTAAAGACTAAAACTTACCTATCATTTAACTACTTTTTGAAAATTTAGACAGTAGGAAAAATCCAAACCCGTAAATTTATTTATGTAGATTGATGCGTTGAGTAAGTGCTAGCAGCGAGTTTAATCAAGGACAAGGCTTTTTAGGATACAAAAAAACAAACAACAAGGAATTTTCATTAAAATAGCCGGAAACAAGTATTCTTCCGAAATATAATCAATTATTTTGAGTGGCTTCTAAAAATAAATATTCCAGAAGGAAAATTTAGTAAAGTATTCCATACACAAATTACTATTTGTCAGATAATTAAAAATAGAAAGTTGGTATCTCATCAGAAATGACGAAGACTACATTATACCATAGCAAAAGAAGACAGGAAAATTATTAATTTATTTCTAAAAAAAAAAAAGCAGCATCTTCTAGGGAAGCCAAAGTTGAAATACAGTTACCCATTGACTCATAAAAAATAAGATGCCGCGAATTGTAGGCCAGGTTGTTTGATTTCCAATATTTAAAAGCCATTTATTTCCACAAAAAACTTTAAAATCCCGTTTGAATTTCGCACAAACTCATCTCAGGTAGAATTTCTAGAATCTACAGTAATACTTGTTATTTTAAAAAAGTTTTCAAAATTGTACTGTTCTTTGTTTTTTAAACCATTTTTTTGAAAATTCTGATTTGCTCCTTCATGACTCAATCAATTTCAACCATTTTTTGTACATGAACGTTTTACGTTGCCGTAATGTTTAGTAAAAAAAATTTCGATAATTATTTTTTTGGATTTTCAAAAAAGGTTTGATTTTTTTTTTTTTTTTGAAAACTACTCAATATTTTTTGTTAAAATTTAGGTTTTAGATGTTGATAAATAATATCTTAAAAATGGCGTACCAATTATTGCAAAATTTAAAAAAAAAAAAATAGTTTTTATAAAAAACGGCTCTAACGATTTTCAATTTTTTTTTTTAATGTACATATTATTACAGAAGAAATCATATTACATACTTTTTTTTGAGATTAAATTTATTTATCCTTTTTTAATTTTTTTTCTAAAAATGCATTTACAATTTTTTAATTAAAAAGGCTTAGCATATATAGTAACTTTATCTATAAGAACAAGTCCTTGTGACCCAGTCGCAATTTATTTATTTAATAATAATCACAACTTTTTTGTGTCTTAAAAGCTAGAAAAAAAAAATTAAGGGTTTTTTATCAAATAAGATAGGTTTTTAGGATGAAAAAGACAATTTTAGCGTAGAAAATAATTTGCACCAAGATTCATGGGCAGGGTTGAAGGTATGTATCTCTTTTTTTCTGTAAATAATTTTTTTCAGAAACTAAACACATATTTTAATGCTTGTTTTTTTACAATTTAATTGTTGATTTTTATGACGTTTACAATTGCCCCTAGATTTTTTTTTTTTTTGGTTAAGGATCCAGGTCATGTTCTTCCATACACTTTGTATAATTAACAAAAAATTTAAATTCTGATTGCTCAAGTGTTTAAAAATGTCACTTAACATCTTTATTATCTATGCAAGCGTTTCAGTTGTATCTCTCTGGATATAAGGTACTAAACGATTGGAAAAATCAATTGAGAATTAAATTTTTGCAAATTGCAATGTTTGAAAGTAAAATTTTACTCATTGATTCTATCGCAACTTTTCAAGTTCTACGCAATATTGTAATTGTTGTAAATTGAAAAGACTGATTGTAATAAATGATTATGGTCTCAAGTGCTGAAATATTTAGTTGTTTACAAGTTTTTAAATCTAAAGCGCATATAATTTTTCAATTGAGATAGGAAGTGAAATAATTAACTTTAAGGGCTGTTATAAAATAATTCCTTATTTAATTATTGCAACACAAAAACTGATTAAATTCTAGGAGTAGGTAGGTACACACAACACACATACCAGACAGATATACAAGAAATGATATGAATTTACTTTTTTTCGAACTTAAGTACTCGTTTCAAATCAATATACACTTTAAAAGTAATAGTGAAGCTATTTAAAGATTGTTTAATCATCTACACAAAATGTATTTCAAATAGGGGTATGTTTATTGAGCTTTGCAAATGTTAAATATCTTGTAAGGATTTTTAATATATGGGTAATTCCACGTAAGCTGACCACTATTTCGATAAAAATTAAAGTGGCCGTTAAAGAAATTAAATGATGATACTTACATCCTTAAAGTCCTAACATTAATCAATTATCACATTAATAAACTATCAGTTTAATCTGCTTCTGTATATTTCTTATATTTATGAAACTCCAAAGCCGACAAACTGTTTCACCTCCAGCCATATGTATTTGCATTCCTGAAAACTGACTGGGTTTTTGCTGTGTAATTCGAAGTAAATCTCTCACTGAAATAACAAACTAAATATGAAAACTTACATTTAGATCGATTATCATAGCAAATGTGTGATCTTCGTTAAGTAAAGATTAGCACGGCCCATTATATTTGAACATAACAAAAAGGACTTATTAAAAGTCACACCCGATACAAAAGAAAACCATGTAGTTTGACAGTATTTTTCTAATTTACTTTAATTATTTTAAACTGGGACAAATTAGGAAGCTGGCTGTAATTTTTTTTTATTATGTTAATTTTAAGATTTGAAAAATTATTATTTAATGCTATTTTTCTTTTCTAAGAAATGTCACGCCAGTTACTCTTGTTACATTTTTGTAGTCTCAATTCAAAACATTCAATTGAATTATTGCTTAATGGTACTTCACTCTCTGAAGTTTGAATTTATTTCGTCTTTTTTTCAATTTTTCTATATTGTACACACATTTCTTAATGCAATGTCACACCCTTTACAAAAATATGTCACAGCCGTTTCATTTTTTAACTGCTGTACAATTAAATCTTAAATTGATTTCTTTCAAACAAAATGCATGGCTACTACAATCGTAGTAAAATCTTCTTTCATATTGAATACGGAATCAGTTACTTTTCTTTCAAAAATTTATACAATCTGGTCTCTATAAGTATCCGAACGAGTCTGAGAAGAATTTCTAACTTCACACCCGTTACACCTAATATTAAGAAATTACGAAGTATGTACAAAGATGTGTTCAAGAAATTTCTCTTTATGTTTCATGATGAAATAGACTAAAAGTACACTACGTGTACGGAAAAGTAAAATTGGCTTTAATTGTTTATGAATAAGACTCTGAATGTGGCCCACATGCTTTGATGTTAGTTCTTCATAAAACTAGAACCCCAGACATTTCAAGTTTTGTCTAGTACAGCCTAACATACTGAAAATAATCTTTATCATAAATGTTTACTATAAATTTCTTCGAATAAAAAGATGATCTAATAGTTTCTCTTGTTGACATTGAAAACTGAATGAAATCAAAGTACTTACAAATGTTATAACCTTGGATTTGATGAAGTCCACCATACTAATAAAAAAAAAAAAAAAACAGATAACAATAGCAAAAACTTTGTTTATTTTTTTAAAACCCAAGATAAGAACAAGCAAAAAGTCTTATAAAAGGAAAGAACACTCACCCACAACAATTTAGAAACGCCTAATTCTTTCACGCACAAGTCATAGATATTTGACCGCTGCCGCCGCTAATTAATTTTTAAAAAGTATATTTTTTTAACCAAAAAAAAAAAGTAAAAATGTCAACAGTTGAACGACTAATTGGAGTAGCTCGTCGTTTTATCCCAGGACGTAATGCTTTGCAAACCGTTTTCTGGAGGACATCACCATCGGGAAAAATCTACAAATACAGTAAAACCTGCGAATTTGGAAACGACGAAGATCAACCTAAAAGTTATAAAAAGTTAAATAAAACTTATAAAAATACATAAATTAATTAAACACTAAGATTAATTTTAAGATGCAAAACTGAAAAACTGTGAAACTATTAATGTTAAAGCTTTTAACTTTATAAGATTTAGAATTAAGAAAAAATAATAAAAACAAACATTTGACTTGAAACTACATGTGGTGTTTGAAATTTTCTGTTCCTAACTGTTGCGGTGGGTATGTACAGTTGTTAAAATTTTACATGTACCTTGTAACTTCAATTATACAGGTGATATAAGTTTTTCGTTGGAATAGGAACTCATTTTCACAGAAACAAAGTTTGAAATTTTCTAGTGAAAAAATCAAGCGAAAATTATGATTTTATCATTGTTACTGTGACCCTACCTTTGTAAGTAGTAAAATTACTATGTTACATCTTCAAACATATTAAGCTTGAGCCAATTAATTACGAGGATTAATCTTCATCGTCGGAGGTTTTTTTTTCATTACTCTGAAATTTAAAAGTATGAACTTATTTCTAAATTACTGCCAGTTTCTTTCTTAGTGTTTTTTATTGCCAAAAAGTTTTATTGTAGCTCTTTGTATTTCAACATCTATTAATACATATATACATGCATAGCTATTTTTTTTTTTTTTTTTAAGTTTAATTTGATTAGAGAGTCACTGGGGCGTATACGTATCATTTTTTTCGATTGAAACTTTCAACGGTTAATACAGTTCATAATTTTCATAGTTTTCTGACCTTTTAAATATAAAAATTTGTGAGATGTGTTCCTTGAGGTCTTAATATTATGATAAATGCTTTTTTTTATTGGATACTTAGCTATTCGTTTTTGCAAGCTACATTTTAGAAAAATAATGAATTTTATTTCTCTAATATTTTTATTTTGTTTTGTTAGAAATCATTGTTTCCGATAACTGCTACACACCCTCTTATACTAGACTCAATTATTGGAGGGAAAACCCCCGGAGAGATCTTGATAGGGTTTGAATAAAAAGACAATCTAGTTTGTAATTTTGCACTCTTATCTATTCTCATAGATTTTCTCTAATTTTTAAATTAATTTTCAATCCATTGGAAATTGAAGATAGATATCTGTTTTAAACCACTTTGGAACAAGCTTTAGGGATTTGTATCCTCCTTTAACACCATTATAATGGCATTTTCTCTCCCACTTACGGCAATATACCATTTTGAGAAATGTTTTGAACTCTAAAACTAATAGGTTCCATTTCGCAACAATCAAAAAATTAATAACCTCCTTCATTCTTGATATATCATATTTGAGTACCTAAAAATATTTGAGGTCCTAAAAATGGATGCCCCCAAATGAAGAAAATTTCAATTTAATTTTCAAATGAATCGAAGTTTAACATGAAAACTGATCAGATAGTCTACGAAGGAAAAAATGAAAAGGACTGGATCCAAGATTCTAACAAAAATTTTAGAGGTAATTTCTGCAGTCAATTGATTTTTTTCATTTTGGTGAAATAGAAGAAATTTACTGAGTTCATAACAGTGAATGTATCGTTTTGGTTTATTGGTCAGCAATAAATTAGTTTTTCTCTAAAAAAAAACATTACGCACACGCCACAGTGATCCAAGTTTATTTAATAAAATGAACTTGAATATTCTCATTCGATGATTAAGATCAAAGTATCAGAATTTACTTAATTTTAAAATATTCGATTTGTCACTTAAAATTGTCCTTCGAAGCCAATTATTTAAAATATAAGCCGTGTTTTATTAAGTGTTTCATTTTATTTGCAAAACAAAAACAAAAAATGCTGAGTAGTCTAATTTGGTTTGGTTTTGGAAATAAAATGAAACACTCATAACACTTATTACTCACCTTATCCTTCATTATTTTTTGTATATTTTCATGAAAAAAGCCATTTTACTTTCAAAATAGTGGAGGTATCCAAAGAACGGAATACTTAATTATAAAAATAAGTCGATTATAAAATATGTAGTTGAAAAAAAAAACAAAACAATCTTATTTTTTCATAATGTACAATTGATTTTACAGAAAGAAAGACATTTTTTAAGATTGTAGGTCTTTCTGGATCAGTGCCTCCAAAATACAGTGTTGTCATGTTACTACATATAAAATATGTATGTACAAGGTTTAACTTCGATACAATAATTAGAAGTAAGCTAAAACAGATTTGGGGGGTTTCGACCCCCGCATACCTTTCCCCTGGGTCCGCGCCACAAAACATTGCGTTGTCACTCGAACTACATAATGTATATGTACAAAGTTTCAGTTCGATACGATAATTGGAAGTAGACTAAAATTAATTTGGGATGTTTCGAGCCTCCAATGCCCCTCCCATGGGACCGCACTACCAAAATATTGTTTTGTCACCCGAACTACATATGTTCAAAGTTTCAGTTCAATACAATAATTGGAAGTGGGTCAAAATTGACTTCTAAGATTTTATTATATTGTTAGTGTTAATGTGTTAGTTAGTTTGCAAAATTGTAAAAACTCCAATTAATTCACTAAAAAGACTAAATTTCTTAAGTCTTTTAACTACAAAAGTACTTTGACTGTAAAACTACAGTCAGCAGTCAATACTAAAATACTGACTAAACAGTTAATGACAGAAGTTAATTGACTAAAAGTTAATTAAATGCAGTACATTTTGACTGGTTTTAGTCTTCTAGTCAGTAGAAAGTTTTTGTACTGTTATGTTTAAAATTTTAGTCAGGCGCACTGCCAAACTTTCAAGACACTTTATTGCAAAAATGTAGAGCCCTGAAAGTAACTTTAAGTTAAAAGAATACCAAAAAAAAAAAAAAGAACAGTACACAAAATTTCTACTGACCAGTCAAAAAGTACTGCAGTCAAAAGTAATTAAGTCAATTAACTGCTTTCATTAACTGTTCAGTTATTATTTTAGTTCTTACTGTTAACAGCTTATTTTGCAGTTAGAGTACTTAGTATCCAGTACTTACTTGCAGTTAAAATTAAAGTCAATTAACTGCGACTGAATTGACTGCATTACCAAATGACATGCAGTATTTTACAGCTCTGTTACTTTGTCAGTTATAAGTGAAGCTAATAAAGGCGTTCTAAAAAAATAAGCACAATAGGTTTAAAATATACAAGAAAGAAGTGTATGAGTTGATCAACATAAGTATAACACGCGACTTTTTTGGCACATCATCCTAATCCTAAACACCATACACTCTCATTAGTCTAATTTTTGATTTTTCTAACAGTTACCCCCAAGGCAACAATCTTTTAAGGAAATGTATATACATACATTTTGTATCAATCATAATTTATACTTCATGGCCAAGGTTTCAAATCATTTCAACAAAGAATGTCTGTGCTCATTTTTGTAACATGCACTTGACTGATGTTCAAAAAAAAATGAGAAAAAATGTAAACAAGCAAAATTCTTAGACTTTGTTGAATTCTAAATTACAATTTGGCGAGTCAATAAAAACTTTCCATAGATAACGCTCTAAAAAAACTTTGTCAAATGTTAACAAAAAAAAAAATATTCCATCATAATAAGTAATTCAATGAAGATTAGTTGGTCGTATGTTTTTTTCAATTTTTTTGAAATTTGATAACAAAACATCTGCTAAGTAGGCTATAGCTTTCTTTTTACCTATGTCTTTTACGCATTCATTCAAAATAAAAGAGTTGAGGTGTTATCAATTTGAGCGTGATAATAATTTCCATCGATGATAAACAAGGCAGCAAAAACTAGCTTTATACAATTGTGTGTGAAAATTATGTTTAGTACGTCTTTTCATGGTACCTGTTGAATATCATTCATGCTGCATCCTTAGACAGTTCTATTGTGGTTCCATTTTTTGAAGGTTTAAGGTTTTTTCGTTTTCGATGGCAGACTGCTTGTTAGACATGCTTTGTTTAACAATTATTTTGAAATCTTTAATTTGGAATAAGCAACTTATAACTCAAATATCTCGACTGTCCTATTAACGATTTTAAAAATATTTCACTCATATAACAAGATCAACATCACCTTTCATTCAATACTAAACCCGTGGATGTAGGTACGCTCTGGGTAAAGAATCAATAGTAAAATGGACATTGCCTATCAAAGTTGTTTTTAATAAACTAGAATTCCAATATACATAAATAGCGAAATAGTTGACGTAAAATAAATAACTCGCAATTGTTGATATTTGAACAGAAGTTTAAAGGGTCAGTCTTGTGCATCAAAACACTTCTAAGTTCTAAGACCGCAAGTTATCTAGGGTATATGAGAGTATACAAAATCCTCTGTGACGCATTTTGATTAGAATTACCAGCATCATCTTACTTATGCGATGTACAATTTATTATTATTGAATCATATCACCCAACACAAAGAAAAAGACTCATTTCTTGATAATTGAATAACACATCTCATCATGCAAGTTCTCTAATCACCTTCTTACCGAGTGCTTTCTTTATCAGGAGTTATTGTTTGCAAACAAGCAAATAATTAAATAAAAAAATACAAAACTACAATGATAAACTTTGTGTAAATGTACATTTTACTGTATACTAAACAACGAAGAGAACACTCCCCCAGTCTCGTTGTGTTCACATGATCAGATAAGGAGTACAAAAACAACAATATTAAAAACAACGTATAACTACGCTAATCGTCCGTTCATAATACAAACACTCAAAACCTTTATAAAACGCCCAGCGTTTGCTATCATTAGCAGAGACCGCAGAAAGCTTTAGCTACAGAAAGAGTTCAATTTGTAGAATTAATTTCAAAACAAAAGAGTGTTTGAATATTTTTAATTTTGTTTTTAACTTCCTGACTTAAAAAAAAGAAAATCTAAGTAAAAGAAGACACAAAATGACTGCAAATAATTTTAACGCCTTAGTTGGAGCTACCACCCGTTACATTGCTGGCCGAAATGCTGTCCAAACTGTCTACTGGCGCTGCAAGGAATCCGGCAAGATGTACAAATACAACAAAACCTTTGAATTCGACAAGAGTCAAAAGTTGCCACCACAAAATATTCGACTGACCAATTATACTACGAATTTTAGAAGTCCAGGACTAATCAAGAAGTGAAATGGAAAAGTGTCTTTAAACATTTTTTAAAAGTTGTACATAGTATATAAATTTTGTATAGAGGTAGTTTATATAGGCTAAAATTATTGTTATTTGTGATAAAAAAAAAAAATATTAGTAAAATGTGGATAAGTTGCTGAGGTCTTTCAAGAAAAAAACAAAAACCTTGCAGTAAGAAAAAAAAACTGCAAGATGAGAGTACAAAAACTTCAATTTGTGATCAAAACAAAACAAACTAGAGATTAAGTGCGAATAAAATTAAAAATACAGAAAAAATCTAATTACTTTTTTTTTCTTTTTTTTTGTTTGCTTTTTACTTGATTTCAGCAAGGTCTTAATATTTAGTGTGATAACACCTGAATTTTTTAACGTCTGCTGTTGCTGTGGAGTTTTTGAGATATCAGGTAATCACCAAGAATTTAGATGGCAGCCAGACAAAATGTCTACAAAGTTTTTTTTGTTGTTGATGATTAATCATGTACGAGTAATTAAAGTGTTAGGGTCTTAAATGAGAATTGATTTACAATTTGTGCCACGAGGCAAATAATGAAAATACAATTCTCTTGGGTGTGTTTTTATTTTGTTTTCGAACATTGATGAGTAAGAGGGAACAAAATAAAAGTATTGAAGTGGCAATCAAAAGAAAAAGTTTTTTAAAAAATTTTATCTACCGGACATATGCAAAAAGTGTTTTTTTTTTTTCATAGGTCGCTGAACAGATTCAATTCTTTGTCATGTAATTGGGATACACGTCCCAAAATATATTGATAGGCAATGCACTTTCTGTGAGTTTCTGAAAATTTAAATCTATTGTAAAATCTGTATCCATTACCCTCTCAATCCTGTAAAAGAGAAATTAAGTCGACTATATCTCCACCGAATCTAAAAAGTCCTTTGACAATAATGCTTTTTAAACGGTTTGCCCTCGGATTTGAAATTTCCTTTTTTAACTTAAAATCTTCCCATCTGGGAGAAAAGTTATAACAGGGTTTAATTTTCTTTATCTTCCTTTCCATTCCTTCTTTCCTCATACCGAGGTTGCACAAGGTAGCTATTAAGGACCTATTCTTTTAAATATATGACAGTAATCAAAAATTCACATAAAAAACTCCTTTAATGCCTGTGGTCATTCCCTTAACAGGCATGGTTAGGTTAGGTTGTAGTGGCTATCATTTAAAGCATCTGAGGTCCATTTGTGATACCACGAGCTATAGGGACCAAAATGTTCCCTGCTGCTAGTTAAAAGCATTTTTGGAGCTTCTGATGAAGCGAAGGAGACCATTAATGTCTGTGTTCATAAGATCGCTAGGTTCATCTTAGAAGTAGTCTCCTAAATTAAGTTTGCGTCTATAAGAGAGAGTAGGACATGAACAAGGAATGTGTGAAATAATTTCTTCTTCTTCTTCTTTGTCCAAACAAAAGCCGAGCGGCGCAGCGGCTTGTCTACCTTTAAGACATGTGTCCCGCTATGACACCTTTTACAATGCTGATTTGCGATCTGCTGAGAGACTTACTAGTAGCTATGGGCATACCTTTATTTTCCTTGGTGAGTTCATCGGCTTTACAATTTCCCGGAATGTCCCTGTTTCCTGGTACCCAGAATAGGTGTACATCAAACTGTTTGGCCATCTCCATCATCAGAGACGATCGACAGTTTTGGGCTGTGATGGCGTTTGAAGAGACTAATAAAACTTATTTTAAAGCTATCTGAGAAGATGCGGATATCCGAACTGGATATCACGTTTTTCTTAAGCCAGGACAAAACTTTGGAATACGCTACAATGGTTTGGTAGGCGGAAAGAGAAACTAAGGTTAAGTCTATCTGAGTACACCCCACCACACACCCCGTTTTCAGTTTTTTTTTTTTTATAATAAGCGCGCACTAAAGGGATTAACGTACCCTTAATATGGTGAACACAGTACGAGCATTAGGAAAATAGGGAGGGGTTTGATAGGAGATACCGATGAGCATTAGTTTTGAAGTTCTGAGTTTTAAAATGGGATGGGAAAACAGAGGCGGGTAACGCGTTCCACATTCGTGTAGTGCGACTGAAGAAAGAATCTCTGTATTTGACGGTACGTCTGAAGTTGGACCCGAGGGTAAACTGATGAGCATTCCTTGAAGCGCGAGTATCACGGTTGAATTGTTTCAGGGGAGGAATGCAACTAGCTATTTCGTCGGAGCACTGCTTATAAAAATAACGATAGAACAACGTGAGACATGATACGTTACGACGGTGCTCAAGAGACGTAATTGTATCAGTTATTGATCTATCACCTATCATTTTTATAGCTCTATTTTGTATTCTATCCAAGAAACTCAATGCGGTTATTGGAGCACCTGCCCAGATGTGTGAGTTATACCCAAGCTTAGGACGAATATACGCCTTATAAAAAATTGCTAGGTCAGACGGGGAGAAAAATTTCTTGCATCTTCGGAGGAAACCTAAACATTTCGCAGCGGATTTAGCGGTGTTTACGATCCATCCGTATAAAAATGTATTGCTTACTTAAGACTTAACAGGCATAGGGCCTGAATGGTTTCTGTACATTAACCTTAGTTCTCTTAAAATCTTTCCCAGCTATGTGGGTTCCTGTTCGTTCAACTGTTTTGCGTCAAGTGCTTCTTAGCTGACCCGCTTCTCTACCTGTCTATGTGGCATCGCTTGGATTACAAAATTACAATGCAATCGTTATCTTTTCAAAGCGTAATGCCAATCGACAGCCACTTACACATCTTTGTATTACTGCAACTTATACTATCTATCGATTTCTGAACCCATTCTCGTATGAAGTTCATCATTTTTTATAATAATTTAAAATTTTGGACAGCATTCCGAATGCAGACTTTGACTTCTTAATAAATCGTCTGTTGGTGTGATGTTTAGTTCCACCATTGAATAGAAGACGATACTTCTAAGATATTAAAAGTTTTTGTCTTTCTCTACCAGCTGTCCCGAAGTATTGACTTGAACAGATGAGTATACTTACGAGGCTGATTATTTTTGTTTTTGTCGTATTAATTATCAGCCGCACGATTTGTGCTTCTTCCTACACTCTTGTTGTCAAGCGCACGATGTCGTTGGAGTGGAGCTGCTTGTAGGCGCTCTTAGAGAAAGCCCTAGCGTCTTCCTGTTCTTCAGTGTTTTAAACACGGAAATGACCTCTTTACTGCTAGAAAGTATGGTGGATATTTGGAACTTTATTACTTCGGCCGAGTCATTAGGTACTGGGTGCGCATCGCTGGAAAACACACGGTTTTAAACCGAAGCGAAGTGTTTCTTTCGCCTTCTGAGCTGGTCCTCAAACAACATCCGGTGAAAGATGTAGCAGGTTCTCTGCTTCACTTGTATGAATAAGAGAACCAGCTAAATCTTTCACCGGAAACAGTTCTGTTCTTGCACCGCCTTGTGGTCTCTTGCTTCTTCAGTTAAATTGTTGATAGTTACGAGTACGCTTATCACGTGTCTACCAACTGTCAAGCTTATACTTATAATAATTTTCGATTGGCTCACCATGTTTTTTAAACATCAAAGGCTATGTTGATGAAGGCCTCTCGACTCCGGCAAGTTTTCAGCTCAATTAGGATTCCACGGAGATATTTTTTTACATTGGAAGTAAAGCAATCAGCTAGTCAATAATATAAGGCAAATGATATGAGCAAAGCGATCAGGCAAGCAATCACCCAGGTAACCAGCCAGGTCCCAGACAATTAGACTGGTGATCAGCCATGCAATCAGACAAGCAAATAATGAGGCGATCAACTGCGTGATCAGCTAAGCGACCAGCCAGGTGGTCAGACAGGCAATCAGTTTACGGGATATTTTTTTTTATAAGAGTGTGTGGACTCAAAAGATAGTTAAACGATTTTCTTCATTAAAATCAAAATGGCAAAATATTTTGACCAAATTTAAGGCACGTGCATCTTAAAAAAAAAATATTACAAACTATAAAATCACACATTTATCAAAATAAACACACGACACGCTATATGGGTTTGAAATAATTATTATTATATATAAATTTATTTAATCCTCATTTCCAATTAATCTTTTCATTATTATTTAATCAACAATAACTTTTAAAACCTTTCGGGAGGTAAACAAGATAAGATTTTAATTTATAAAGTCCTAAGTGCGACCACTATATAAATTGTTAGGTAATGATAAATTAGCGTGCTTGACTTGTAAACTACAAGTTTTCAAGTGGAACTAACAGAGATATCAACGTTGAAATTGTTTGACTGTACTTTTTTTCCACCAACTATATATGATTTGTTTTGATTGTTTTGATTTAGTTTTTGCGCAGTCATAAATTAGACGATAGTATATGGTTAGACACACCCAGTATATGAAGGTCGATGTTAAATATATGCACCACTACCTTATATATCGTGTTCTTATGTTTTGGGATGTCCATCAAATCAGCAGTTCTTAAGTTTTTAAACTGTGAAACCCATCACCAGTCTATATTATTCTTAGGAGCCCCAAAAATCTGGGAACCCTGGGGACTTTCTGCAAAGAATATCCAATGGAAATCTTGACAAAAATGCTCAGGTAAATATTGCTGAGCACGAGGGAATACTCAGTTTTTTAGGCCAAGTCAGTTAAGAAAGTTTTTTTTTTGCCTTTGAAGTTTGTTGCTAAAAACGAATAAATTAACGATAATCCCCATTTTTGGGGTTAGTTGATTGTTAACATGATTTTTTTACAAGATTTTGTAAAAAAATTCAATTTTACAAAAAAAAACCTGTTTAAAGTTTTCAAATTGGTACATTATCAATTAAAGAAAGGTAGACAAGGTTATCACTAAGAATCCTTTTCATTAACTCAAAAATCCCGTTTTTGAGTCATATAGTTTTCAAGTTAATGAGCGATATATCAATGATGATTGGTTATTTATTGTAATCCCATACTAATACTTTATAAAACGTTTTTAAACTCGTGTTTTGTTCAGTTTCTCTTCAAATTTTTAATTATAAAAACTTTACAATTATGTTTGGGGATTTTTAAGTCTCACATCTTTTGAGTCAACAAAAGAAAATTATTAAGAAGATCTTTCCTACAAATTCAGTAAATCATGTACATTATGATGAAACTACCTAAGTATTATCATGATTTTGAGGGCCTAAGCCCCATGAGCCCTAAGTTAAGTATGGTACGTGTGTTGCAGGTATAGTTTTGCAATAAAACTTCAAGCCTAAAATGCTATTTAAAACGTGGTTCGCTTTCCGAGCCAAGTCGAAAGATTTAGTTTTTTTGCAAGCGGCGCACTAAATTTGTTTTGTCAAAAATTAACCGTTATTTTGAGAATTTTTTTTTATTTCTTCAAGAACCGTGGGAATTCCAAGACCTCTTTGAAGGATCTTCGTTTCTTATATCCCACGGCTCATATATTTCATAATCATAGTTCTTAAGAGGAAATAACGAAAATCGGAAATTTTTGACTTTTTTTTAATGGTTAAAAAAAAAAAAAAATTTGCCCACTATTGTACAAGGGCACATAATCTACAACTTGGAGAAACCTTTATTTAAGACATTTTGTTTGAATCAAAATATTCTTTGAAAAACTATTGCGAAACAACTACAATTTTTGTACAGAATTACAATACTAACCTTTCTAATAGCTTCCACCATTTGGCGGTAAACACAGGAAAAATCAAAATTTACGACATTTCACATTAAATAATCTTTTTAAGCGTGGATTGATAGTATACTGTGTCTGTACCCAAATTTCAGCTCTAATTAGCTCAAGCGAGTTTTGTCTGAGGTGATTTTTTGTATTGACTGGACCTGAAAATGTCAATTTCTTCACACAAAGCGTAGATCATTCAAGATACCACAAAATGTCATTGGAAAAGTGATGAACTGTTATCATTGTATAGCTTCTTCAAGCTTCTAGCTAGTATCAGTACTTTCTTTCAAAAATACCACCTAATTTTAAAAACAAAATTTACGTAATTGATCCTGAAGTCAGAGCGAGATAAAACTTTTAAATAAGGAAAAGTTAAAATATTAACTTTCAATAACTAGAGCCATTTTGGCATAGACTTTCATGACTTAAAATTTATATGAATATATTTACAAAATTATGCAAAAGTGATGCCTAGTGCGTGTTACTGTTCAAAACGCCATATGATTATCATTTATAAATGGCTGAAACATAATGCAAACATAGTGGAAATAATTGCACTTCTTGATTGTTTGTATTGAGTTTGAAATTCTTATCACCATTTTGAAAGAATTACCTAGATTTTAGAATGGATAATACATCGCCGAACAACATTAAGATAAGATTAATTTCTAGACAATAACATGAAAGTAAATACTCTTTGTATTGGTTACTTACTCATTGTCTTAAGATAAGTGAAACTTGTATTGGGGAAATGTCTTTTTCAAGAATAACAGTTACATTCACTGTCTGCATTTTAAGCCCCAGACAGATAAATATCTTAGTAAACATTACCTAGAACAAGTAATCAATTAACAATAGCTATTTGTTTACTTATAAAAAAATTCATGACAGCCTTTCTACTTTTCCAAAATACTCTGTCGAATGTTTTGTAGAAAGAAGAAAAAAAAGAATCAGCTGTTTTCCTGAGTGTTATTAAACTTTGGTAAAAACAAACAATAAAAAAAAAATCTTATCTCAATTTTGTATTTAACTTAATAAAAAAACAAAAAGTTAGTGATTAACTTAGATTAGAAGAAGAAAGCAAAAAAAAACAGAAACTAGCACGAAACCAAAGCATGTTTATTCAAATAAACAAAAATAATGATAAGAGAGGCTGTGATAGTCCAAAGTCACACACGGTTTTGCGCCATGTGATGCCAACCAACCCCTTTTATGCCAGTTGGTCATGTAGATTTTTGAACTTGATTGTTTTCAATTTTTGTATTTGTTCGAGTAAGACGTCTATTGAAAATAATTTTATGTTTTGGGGCATGCTCGGCTCATGCAACACAAAAAATGCGATCCCTTAAATTGCCGGTTGAGCGTTGAAGGGCTAATTTTGTATGACTCATCGAGTTACAAGTTTTCATATATGTTAAGGTTTTTGTTTTGGCTGGTTAGAGCGGTCAACTGCATTTAAACATGGAAATAATATTGTCTTAAGATAATAATGGGTAATTTGTTTTTTTTTTTATTTATCAAATTTTGAGATAAGGAATGAAAAGGGTGAGGTTAAAGTCCTTTTATTATCTTGATTATTATATTAAAATAGATTGTAACAAAGAATTTAAATAATGCCACCAATCCATTTTTTCTCAGGAAACAAAATTATTTTAATGAACGATTTTGATAGAACAGCAATTTAGACGTGACATCACATCTGACCTCAACAACTATGAAGTGGCTGTATTTGTATGTTTTGTTAAGTCAGATTTGGTAAATTAGCCAATGGGGATATGTCCGTTTCCTTAAAAGGATTTTATGCATCTTAGGAAGAGGTGAACCCATCAACTTATTACTGACTGTTTTCTGTAGGAGTGACAATCTCTGGTGTATATGGGTGAGGTGGCTATATTATCCGTTTGTTGCTGTTTTTTCAAGAAACGTATATGATGTGTATGAGGCTATTTCCAACCAAGTGGTCGCTTAGTTGATAGAGAATAGGAACTATCAAGCCATTTAGAAGCGTTAATAGAGGATGATGGTCCAACAAAATTAAAATATATCTCAAATGAAAGGCTTAATACTAGCCCTGGATTTCTAATATGGCCCAAATACACCGGAAACCAGAGATAGAGGCCATTGAATGTACATATATGTCCCCACTGTATAAAGTAATGCATTATTACATTGTATGGTTTACCTTTCCAACAACTGCACTAGGTTTCTAGTTTTCAAAAAGGTATAAGACTTCCCGAAACCATTTCCTGTTTACGAGATAGTTCCATTTGAACTCTTTGTAGATTTATCATCATCATCATCATCGGCTCGACAACCGGGGTCCGGCCCTGGCCTCTTTCAACAAGTCTCTCCACCTATCCCGGTCTCGAGCCGACGCCATCCAGTTGCACACCCCAAGGCTTCGGGCGTCCTGGTCTAAGCCATCTCTCCAGCGCAAGCATGGTCTACCACGCTGCCGTCTACCATAGAATGTACTACAAAAGACTTTCCGAGCAGGTTCCTCCTCGCTCATACGAGCTAGGTGACCTGCCCACCGGAGTCTACCGAGCTTAATTTTTGTCACTATGTCTGCTTCAAGGTAGATTGCGTACAACTCATGATTGTACCGTCTCCGGAATCGTCCTTCCTCACATATGGGGCCAACAATTCTCCGTAAGACTTTTCTCTCGAACGCTGCTAAGAGGTCACAGTGCCTTTTGCTTAGCACCCAAGTCTCCGATCCATACATGAGTACTGGCAGGACCATGGTCCTGTAAAGCAGCGGTTTTGAAGTTATGGTTAGATTTCTGGATTTGAATAGTTTTGACAGACTGAAGTAGTTTTATAACTTCATATATTATATTATATTATAACGGTAACTCCATAAACCTTGTACATTCATTTGCAAAGTTTTTTTTAAAAAATTGCCAAGCTAAATAAATTAATTTTAAGTGATCTACGAACTTGGTATCCTTTTATAAATCACACCTTTTTGCGCAAAATTTAATGGAAACAGTTTTTTTTAAAGGAGAATTTGGCATTCATTTAACACTTGTGTTTTTGTTGTGAATAAATTAATAATATTTTGGCAAAGCATTCAACATTATTTCTATTACATAATAAGGGTATTCATGCAACGATGTAAACCACTGAGTAAGTTACCATTTGTGATTCTGATTCAATTACTCAGAATTTGCACAACTGATTTTAATGGGAGTTCATGCAAGCTTTTGTGTAAACTTACGGATTTACACAACTGGGAAGTTATGCCGTTGCACGAATACCCTTAATAACTTTTTGGGTAGCAGGTAAGTTGACTTAACGCTCCCTTTATTGGAAAATCAGGCAGATTCCACAGCCTCTATACTTTGACAATCAAGAAACGCGTTACGCTTATCACTGTTGGTACTTAGACTGTGTAAAGTTTTAAATTTTTAATAGGGAAGTGATACTTTTGGAAGGTACCACACCCTCATATTTGATCATATCGCAGACAGTAGGCGGATACCACTACCTCTGAATGAAAAATCTTAACTTTTCGATTTATTTTTTCATATGCATCACAAAACCAACTATTGTGCAAAATTTTAAGAATCTGACATAATTTGACACAAATTTAGTGAATATGGGTGAATACTACGACCACTTTAATTTTGTGCTTAATATTCAATCTGCCATTGTGCAAAATTTCAAGACTCTACGATGATTAGAAGTGCTCAATACATTTGATACCAATTCAGTGAATATGGGCGGATGCCACGCCCCTGAACGGAAATTTTAAAATGTTACCCTATATGCACCGCAAAGTCTATCACTGTGAAAAATTTCAAGTTTCTAGGGTAACGTGAAGTGCTCCATAATTTTGAGGATCTGTCAGTAAATGAGTGAGTGAGTCAATCAGTCAAGCAGTTACAGTTTTTGCAATTTTTTTAAGCCCTATATCTCATAAACTACTCCTCTGGAAATCGGATCAAATTTTCTTGGCTAGCTCAACAAAAAGTGAAAATTTTTAATTTCTAGCCTAATTTTTACAGAAGTTAGGGGGGAGTCAAAAGGAGCCAGAGTGTATTCCTGTAAACAAAGTTTTAGTGCCAAAGTTACCAGAACTTGGCTGGTATAATTTACTTCTTATGGATATAGTACATGTTTCTTCACGGGGCGGGGTTCAAAATAAAAATCTAAAAAATTAAGGTTTATTTTTAACTGTTTGGAAATAGTTTGTCTACCTATGAGTTTATTCTTAAAATTAAGCACGGTCTAATATACAAATGTATTTATGGCTTTTATCATACCGGTTCCGTGTTGTTTAAAGCAAATTCAATTAAAAAATGTGTTGGATAGGATAGGTTTATGTAATTTTTTTAGTCAACAACAAAATAATTAAACTATCCAATTAATTTATCGCGATTCAAAACATTTTGCTGGCTTAGAAGGAAATTTGAATAATTTATTACTTCTCTTGCTTTTCAATGGCAACACTTTCCCATTAAATGTCTCAAAGATAAAAACTGCAAACGAAAACTATGTAATCCACGAATTAAATTATTTCAGGCCTTATCTTCGCCTACAAGCCCACCTACACATTTACTAGTTCTGTGTTTTTTTTTTTTTATATCTGTAATTGAATTAAATTGGCTAACCGAATTAATTGTTTCATATTTTTAATTTCCCCTTTACTTACTATCCGGATAAAAATGATCTTTGAGTGATCTAAAAAAAAAAACAAAAACACATAACATAATTTAATTTCAGTTTTAATCAACTTATTTTTTTTTTTAATTTTCCTTTTATTGCGATTTAGCTTACAGTTACAAATAAACGCCCACGTGCAACTCCCGAGAAAAAAAAAATCAAATAAATTAGATGAGTAGAAAGCTTAAGAATAATTGTAAAATTAGATTAAATTAGTAAATAAAGAGAGAGAGAGAACTGAGAAGTGGATGTTTTTCTTATTTTGATGATGGACCATTAATTTTTAGACTTCTTTCAGTTTGAATGTAGAAACAGGATCAGTGATAGAATAATTGATAATATCATCGATGAAATTATATGAGCTGCACTTGATGAGCATACTTTTCGTATAGAATCTGTCGCTAGTCCTCGTCGTGCTAAGAGTGCTCGAATGCTTCTGAGACCCTAGAAGAGAAATAAAGAATTTAAGATTAGTTGTCATGAAATCTGGGATTATTAAATAATAACAACAATAAACAAAAAAACAACACAGTAGGGTAACTAAAGCAAATTATGTTTACTAACCGGTCCGAACAACTCCGACTTTTTGTCGTAATATTTAATAATACTTTTCAAAAGAAAAACATACGACTTCAAATTTAAGATTTTAATATGTAATCCAGTCTCAGAACTGAAATAAATTGAAATGGGACCCGATTAAGGCTTTGAAATACAAACAAAAATCATCAAAATCGATCCACCCAGTCAAAAGTTCTGCGAGGAAACAAACATACAAAAAAAATACAGTCGAATTGATAACCTCCTCCTTTTTTTGAATCGGTTGAAAACATAAAACAATGCAACGAAGTAAATTTAAATTTAAAGTAAATTCAAAAAATATCTAAAATCTTCGTTCCATTTTTTGTAAAAAGTTTGCACAAGGCTTTCCATACGATCTTATTACACCAGAAATGCTTTAACTTTTCTAATATTTTATTTCTTTTTTTTTCAAATTTTGGATTAAAAAATTTTTTTTTTTTTTGTTATTAACAAAATCCGATAGTTATTAAAATGTTCTACCAATTATTATGTTTCAGCACAAATAGTGTAGAAAATTGCTGCAAAAGAAAATTGATAGTCGTGATATTCAAAAACGTAAAGTAAGTTAAAAAAAATACACTGAACAAAAAAATGCACATATTTTGAGTGTGCTTAGCCTTTTTTCAGTTTCAAAGTAAGCAAACATTGAATTATCGTGAAACAGCGTTTTCAGGACTATTCAATGTTTTCCGTACACCCCATGTAAATAGCTTGAACGGCCTTAGCTACTTTGATTTTAAGAAAAAATTGCGTTCTATAACTAAATTACTTTATATTCTATTACTTTTCCGTACACGTAGTGTAAAAGGATAAGTAGGTAAAGTGATTAGCACATTTTCTTTCAGAATTAGTCTATTTTATCAAAAAAACATCATGAAACGTAAAGAAAACACGCTTTCGAGACATTTTTATGTCCGTGCACCGTTTTCGTCGTGTCATTTGTAAAACTTTCTTAAACCCGAAAGTGGAAAAATACCTTAACTTGGATTAAGTACAAAAACCTTCCAAAAATGTTACTTTTGTATGGGGAGTACGTTACAAATTTGCATTTTTTTTTTAATTGTTCCAGTGAACAGTGGTATTGATTTTCAGAATAATGGAGGTATCTTCAGATATTTTACACTTTTATGTAAAAAAAATTCTTGCAACGGTACAGAAAAGTAAACCTTTTTTGTTGCTATAAAAATTACCATTCATTCTTATGAATTCATGAAATTGACAGCTTTAATAAACGTAAGCTAACAGTTTTAATAGACGTAAGCTAACAAGTGTGTACAGTAAAATCTCGGACACCATTTTTATACAAAACCTTCTATCATTATGTTCTTCTATATCACACTTATGTATGTCATTTCTGAACCAAATTTGATTTAAACTACAATGAAGCACAAGTTTACTACTCACATCTTCTCCCAATCCTTGTTTTTGTCTCGTAAGTACAATGGTGAAAAACGTACTATTCACTTTATAGTCACAAAATGTCAGTACAATATGATCATGCACTGCCTTAGCCACTTGAATTGTGCCACGAAATTGTCTATATTGTAAATCCAACATTGTTCCACGTTGATCACCAATACTCATCCATAATCCCGGATTTGCTTCCGTATAATTAAGAGTGTATTCCAAATTATTGTCTTTCTCCTCCCAGCCAAGGTGCAAGAATCGATTGTGCGGATCTTGACGAAGATGAGGTGACTTTTTATAACTACCATATCTTTCTGTTGTTGTTGCCATCTACAAAGTACATTATAACATTAATTAAAAAGAAAAACATGGGTCATTATGCGTATTATAATAAACGAAATACATACTTGTTGTGTGATATCGGTCAAATGAATTAAAACACAAGTATCATAGTAATAAGTTCCTGGACTGCTCTCGGTGTGTGCGATTATTTCACTTCCATACCATAACCCCATTATCTAGCAAAAAAAAAATAAATTAAAGAAATTAATATTAAAATAGCTGCTGGTAAATACACACAATATGTGTTTCAATGAACTTTGATGCAGAGGAAAAAGTGCATCTAGCATGCACCTATTAAAAGACTTAGTTATCAGCAATCTGCATAATGTAACCGGAAATGCAAGTTTGTAAGTTATTTTGAAATGCAACAATTCTCATTGAGAGACATTTTTTGCTGATAATGATGTGTGGAGCGTTGTCAAAGCATTGTTTTGAGGTCAAGGTTTCGAAAAAACAAAAGCATTTTATGAATAAAGCTTAGTTGTGTGGCGATTAGTATTAAATAAACAAAATAAAATTGATAACTTCAAATATCTAATCTTTGTTGATGGGATTATCAACCATTATTTAACCTATTTATTCAATGTATTGACAAAATGTGTTTATTAAACCAAAATTATTAACCTTTAATTTTAACCACAATTTTCAATGAATAAATATTTGACATTTAAATAAATTTTATAAGTGAGAGCTTGCAAAGAGGACACTTTCAATTAAATTAATTTGGTATACTTCTTTTAAATTCTATTCAAAAAATGTTACGTATACGCCACAGTGACCCAATAATTTTTTTGTTTGTTATTATATTGTTATGTACTTTTCGACGTATGTTTGTGCACAGTAATAATAAGAGCGAATATGTTGTTGCTTTTTGATATTTCCTTCAATGCAATACATTGCTTTTGTTACAAAATGCACATGCACAAATGCATGAATCTACATGAGTTACAGAACTTAAACCAAATCATTATAGTTTAGTTGTAATCAACACATTTTATAACAACATAAGTCCACTTTTTCAAAATTTATTCAGGCAAAAAACCCTAAGTCCACAAATGTCCACCAAAAAAAATTTTTCAAAATTTTAGTGCCAAAGTTGTAATAATTAAACTTAATTTACAAATTAATGAAGAAAATTAACTTAATTACATGTTAATTAATTCGAGATAACAATCAATCGTGAAAACGATGATAAAGAATACGAAAAAAGTAGGACTCACAATTCTATCCATCTGTAAAAGGAGCCACAGTCCCAAGGAATGGGTTCATTTACTTCTAACTTGGTTTCTTGCGTTTTTAAGAGACAATGTCAAAAAATGGCTCCTACAATTTTAATGCAAAAACTCATGTGCATTTGACTGTAAGTCCATCTTTAAACGAAAACTTTTAATAGGACCTCGAGGCTCAAGCTACAGCCTAAGCCGCTGAAGCTATTATCTATAAATTTAAATTTAAATTATCTTTTGATCAAGGTGATTTCCTAGAGTAGAAATTGATTTTGTTTTTTGTTGTATTAAAACTAACGGTACAAGTCATATGACAATTAAGAAAAAGTGAATTTTTATCAAAAACTGCTGTAACGATTTTGATAAAAAAAAATGTGTACCTACTTTTGTTAGTTTGTTTAGAAGGTCGTAATTTCGAAAGGAAAGTACCTTCCATAGAACCTTTTTTGTTTTAATTTTTGTTTTTCTCTTAAGAAGAATAGTTTTAAGAATGTCTAATATCAAAATGTATAAAAAAATAAATTTTTTGATTTAAAATAAAAATTAAATTTTTTTTTGAAAAATCAATTTTTGGAAAACTATATTTTTTCAAAATTTTTTTTAAGGTGATTATTTATATTTTCTTGAAAATGGCATGGGTATCAACTTGTTTTTTGAAACATGATGTGAGTATTTTTATAAATAAAAAACTTATATATTTTAAAAATCACTCCAACGATTTTCAATTTATTTCGCTAATAATTAGTTTTTTCCTAAATATTATTTTAAAATGAACGACCCAGTCGTGCATTTTTTATTTTTACATTTCTTATAATTTTATTTTTTGTTTTAACCCGTACCTAGGTACTCGTATATGCGTATATTTTATGAAAATTATAACGTTTTGGCTATTAGTTTAAAACTCGTAAACTTTTTCAACTGATTTTATTTAAAACTTGTCTACCGGTTTATTTTTATTATTATATGTCAAATGATACAATTAGATGAAGGCCTAATGAGGGGCATATCACAGAAAATATTAAAAGAGTTTTCTTAGCATAATATTGTTCTTCGAAGTCTAAAATATTCGAAATGGCGTTTCCACAACAGCATTAATATAAAATTCCGATTGTCTGTGGATAAACGGTTTGAACATTTTATTTAATTGGTATGATTCTGTTTCGAAAAATTGTTTTGGTATCAAAATTAATATAAAAGCATTTTGATTGGCATTAGTCTTAGAGATAAAGTATCAAGGCAACAAACGTTCAGCTTGAAATTTCAAACATTTAAATGTATTGAGCAAACTCTCTATACTAAGCTTAAAAAAAAATAGAGGGTAGCAAAGTTCACAATGAAAAAAATAATTTTATATTAAAATATTTTCGTTTGCTATAATTTTGTTGAGGGAATCTTACCTTCTATAACTTAAAAAAAAAGTCCCCCAAAAATCACCTTATGAAAAAAAGATGAAATGATTTATCAAACTTGAAAAATTGTTTTGATACAATGTAATAATTCAATTTGGAATATGACACGTGTCTTAAAACTGAAAATGTTCAGAAATTAAAAACAATAAATACAATAAACATTGAAGCTTTTTATATACAATTATTAAAATCGCATAAGATTAGGAGAAATTAAAAATAAAAAACAAAATTAATTCTTTTAATGCTTTGAACTCCCTTTTAAATGGTTTTGAAAGTTTAAATTCTTCTAGATATATAAGTTTTAAAAACAAACTTTTGAAAATCATTATAGAAGATTTTAAGGAAATTGATCTTTTGTACATCCAAAATTTATTTTTCAAAAAAAAACTTGGTATGCCACCAACACTGATCTGCAATGTAAAATGCCTCTTCCAAAGTCAAAACTATTCAAGCACATTACTTTATTGAGATATTGTATGATGTTTGTAACATGTCAAAAACAGTTTTTTTAGTATATTTACTGTCGAATTTTATCACTGCTAAGTACTTTGTTACAAAACTGATTAATGAGATGTGAAAGAACTGCATTTTATTTTTCTGAATCATTTTAAGTCTTTTTAAAATTCGTTTTCCGCTTCAATTTCCGCTTAATTCTTAATGGCTCGTTTTATATTTTGTGAGGTGCTAAAGTTATTATTTTGACGCTATATTCTCTGAGGTTGTCGAACAAAATTCTTTGACAGGAAACATGAGAGATCATTGAAAAACTTAAATTAAGTTTTTTTGTTTAAACTTAACTTAACGTTTTTCTTAGTTCGAATTGAGTACTTCCTTGGAAATGTAAATTGTTAGATTTAACAGCAAAAAAGAAATTTGAATTTTATGTAGGTAACAACCTTTCATGAAACACCACCCAAAAACAAAATATTGTTTAACTCTTGAATTTTGTTCCCAGTCCATAATTTTCAAAAAACAAATAATTTCACACGAATTAGTAATGCCAAATACTTAACAACACCCTCATTGTAAGTTCAATTGCCTTTTAGTTATTAACGCTCATGTCTCACACCATTATGTCAACAAAAAAAGTCCATGAATTCTTGATCTGTGGGTCACTAATTGAATAATGAATTATACCAATCAGACATTGATAGTGCGTTAACATACATATAACGATGTGTCATAAAAAGGGTGTTTTATTTTTTGTTATTATATTCATCACTTGTCAAATTGTTGATTTTCTTTTTCTTGAATAGAAACGTTGAAAGTTAAAATTTAGTTCAATAAATTAGATTTAAAAGAGTGTTTAGAGAAATAAACCGTACACAGGGTTTAATTTGCCCGGATACATTTCTTATATACAATGTTACTTCAAATCAACAAAAATAAAACGAATTCAGCAATAGAAGTCAACATTACATAAATCAGTAAAATCATGCAATGATTGTTAAAACACAAACTTCCACCAAAAGTCACTTTGTCGAAATTGTTTACAAAAAAAAAAAAAACACCCTTTTTAAACTTAAAATCTAAATTCAAATATTTGTTTAAAAAAATTAAATACACACTTCTTGTATATTCAAAGAATGTTGCGATCGAACATTTTTACAAAACATCGATTGTGATGATGGTTCGGTTCCATCTTCAATAATATGATCAGCTCGACTTGAAGTGATAAGAATCCCGACAAGGATCAACACTATCGCATGACACAAATTATGCATAACTCGTAGAGTACGATAAGGAGAACAAACAATAAAAAAGATACACCAAACGAATTTCGAAAGAAAAAAAAAACAAATTAAAATAACGAACGCAAAAATGTGAGAGAACTCTGCAATCTATCTTCGGACTAAATCGAGTACGATCCGGAGCAATTGTAACAACCGACTGTCATTGCCATTCCACACATTGCTCATACCCATCATAATGTGTGATCTGTGATGTCAGTATAGATTGTTTTATGGTCAGTCTGATGAGCTTGAGACTAAAAGTTGTCGCTTCTTGTCGGTCATCAGAAATGTGTGTGATACACTCTGAGTCAACGTACATAATAATTGTACTCTAGAGTCTTCGACACGAAATGGAAACAATGCGGGGGTAGATTAATAAACGCATTTTCCCAAATATTCGTCCAATTAGACAGAACATAAATGAGGGGAAGTCAGGGTAGTAGGTACCTACTAATAAAAGTAGCAGTGAAAAATTGATCGAATTAATTGAACAAAGATCTAATGAACAGACAAGACTGCAGTATTTGACGCATCATACTATAAACCTAATAAAATACTCTATAATAGGAAATGAGCCACTCACGTGGGATGTGTAGTTTGGTACTTGGCGTATTTGTGCAATTGCATTGGACGAATCAGCTACACCATATCGAAATAATAATCCAATTGTATTCTAATCAAGGAATCTAGATCAACAAAAACGATTTTTTTCCAACTGAGTGCTGGAGATGACTAGAAATGCAATTTTCTTTGGAAAATAGCAAGATGCTTTTATCATTTTTTTTTTATTAATTAATTTGTATGACAAGCTATTTTTATCAACAAAGCAGCAAAGGTCAAAGATAGAGCTTTTTTACTTACAAATTATAAACAATGAATGCAAAATAGAACAGAAAAGTGATTTCAATTTGGTTTTGTTTAATTTTAAATGAACTTTAATGAATTTATGAATAATTTTGTAAAGACAGTGATTTATGCTTGGTTTGTACACTAACAGCAATATTTGTGTATTTGTGAAGCTGCTTACAGTTAGAATGGTGAAGCTATAAAGAAACAACCTTGAAATGAAGCATTACACCTATTTCATACTAAAAGTCGCCATCCGCAGTGCCATTTAGTCGATTAGTTCATATATGTTAGTTCGTTCACATGGCTCCCCTTTAATACACAGTACGGTACACACTCCCTATACTTTAGAAGACAACACTGATCAAATGAAACATAGAATGTGGTACCGGTAATTTTTTTGTAAAAATTATAATTCACATTCAGTTTCGAAGAAATATCAAGTTTTGTTTGAGGCTCGGTCAAATCGAAATTAGTGTGCGTAAGACACCAAGCATATCAGGAAGAGGACGCAGAGCAATGCATTCCCGAAAGAGCTAACAACCTAAAAAAAAAGGTCAAATGTGTGGGAGTCAAATTCAACGAAAAAGTCTGGTTGAACCCCGCTACCCCACATGCATTGGCCGTTCTGAAGAAAGCAAACCTTGCAATCCACTGTACCCGTCCATTGGTATGAAAAATAAACGGAATCAGCCAGAGAACTAAGATGTTACTATACAAGCTAATTATATCTAAGTCCCATGCATGATGGCCTTCACGGCATCGAAGAAATGCGTGAAATAAAGATTTTGTGAGGAATTGGTTTGCACAGGAATGGAGTACGATAGGAGGCCCTTAGGACCATTTCTTAAAACTTAATTACAACTCCTATGAAGAAGATCCGGTTAAACCGTGACCCTTAACCGTGAGAATGAAGCATAGATATTGTTGTTCTCTGTCCCAATTCCAAAAATAAACATGAATTTTTGTTTTGTAACATTTTTTTTTTAAAGACTGCATTTTTGTTGCAGTTTACTGCGGGCACTCTTTTCAATATGGTAAATCTTTGAATCTCAGACTCCTTTATTTGTTTTTAAATTATTCTCATTTTAAATGTTTTTTTTTTTTTACAGTGTAGCGTCCTTAATTCGAATGAAAAATCTTACAGAATGAATTTAAAATACCTACATTAAGCATTTCATTCCCATGTCAAGGTTGGTTTAACCTTTTAATATATAAATTTGATGCTTTTTAATATTTCAGTGAGGTATACCTTTTTTTGTTATTTATTGGAAGAATGAAAACACCAATAAAATTAGATAACAATCAGTAAATTATTACGAGAGTGCGTAACGCTTACATGATGCACAATGTGCTGAATAATATTTTGGGTAGGTTAAACAAATTATTCAATATAATCTAGGTATGTACCTACTTTTGTTGTGACTTTTTTTTCTCGGTCAGTGCACTAGAGAATACATCTATCTATTATGAGATCAAAATCAAGGTAGTACGGCTAACTATAAGTGCCCTGTTAATTTCTATTTTCAGTACACGGGAATCACGCGGGAGGTACACGGGAGCAGCGCAGTAGCCACGCGGGAGCCGCTCGGTAGCCGCGAGTTGGGTGCACAGTAGCAGGAACAGCGTGGAACCACGAGTAGCTGAGGTAGCTGGTGAACCACGCTAACCACAATTACCTGAGGGGAGAAACGGCAACCCAAGCAGTATGCGAGGGAGCCGTGGGATAGCCACGCGGAGCTGCACTGACTCACGCAGAGCCGCAATGATCCGCACCGTCGACCTGCGCATAGACGCGCCAAGCCACGCAGGAGCCACGTGCAACGTGCACCCGCATGTAGACGTGTGTCAATGCGTTAACCCCCTAATTTTTCATCTACTTGCAAAAAAATTAGCTTTTTGGTGCAGAAAATAAAATTCTGACAACTCTAATTTCGGACACATCTCTGAGAAAAAAGTCAAATTTGAAAATAATAGGGTACTCTGTCCAAAATGAAAGTGTCACTCGGTCGCGTGACAGTGCGACACGACAACGACAAAATTTATTTGCGAAGCGTGAGAATACCCACATTAAACGCAACAAACCGATTTTCTTATGAAAGACTTGTCGCACTGTCGCGTGAAAATGCGATGGTTTGTTTCCCCAAACAGCCAAAATAAGATGTTAAACGAAATGAGATAATTTGTAATTAGTAGAAATACTGTTTTTAAGAAATTCCAAATTATTCAGATTTATAGCCTTTTTCGACTAGACAACTGAGATGATTTCGATCAAATTTGCCAAATGAGCTTCCAAATGAGATAATTTCCTATACAAATTTTCAACTCGAAATGAGATAATTTAAACCTCATTTGCATGAATTTAGCTCGGCAATTAAACCAAATGTTTATGAACACACCCTACAAATTTGTTCCATATACCCCGTTTACATGCAGGTTTGAAGCCAGGTTGAATTCTGCTTCAACCCCTTTTTGTAAACCTAGATCAAGTTCAAATCGGTTTGATTCGACTCGATTCTACACGCTCAGTGGAATCGAGTCCAAATCTTGCTATCTCTTTCAGGAGATAATTTGTAAGGAAAACACTTTTTATCAGCTTTGCTAAAGTATCTCATTTGGGCTCTAGTCGAAACAGACTTCTAGGTTCTAGTCGAAAAAGGGTGTAATGGTCTTATTCTACTCCAATGGAATGTGGTTTAATAAACTACATAGATTGGTTGTGTAAGCCCATAGTAAAATGCAATTCCTTATGAACACATCCCATATTCGCACCAAAATTAAACTAAACAAACACACCTTTCCGCTTTTGACATTTCCATCAAATGTGTCAACAAAAATATAGAAAAGTTTCATATTCACTTCATAAATTTATTTAAAAAAAATTGTATTTATTATAAATAAATAATTATTCATGATGAGTTCTTCAAAATCAAAGAAAAAATCCAAATCAACAAAAATCCCTGAACCAATTAAAATCAAACGCGAAGATGACCATCTTATTTGTCCAATGGAGCACTATGTCGATGATAGAGTTGAATTAATTCGGCAAATATTCTCATCACTGAAACCAAAAACAATTACAAATCTTGCTCCAGAGTTTTTAAAGGTAATTTCTTATATTTCTCTTTCATAATAAAGTCAGGAAACTTGTTGTAAAAAAAAATAACATGTAGAAAAGCAAACTTGAAGACATCCAAGAGCAATGCCTCAATGAAATACTCGGCATTTCGAAGAAACGTCTCCTTTCAATCATAAATTCGACTAAATGTCCAACGGACTCAGAGACTTCTAGTGAAGATGATGTCAATGCTGTAACTGGTAAGAGATTTTCAAAAAAATCAATGGATCATAAAATTCAGACTTTAATTTATAGAACACATTTCTCTGGAAGAGATATCATCAGACAGTGATGTGCCCGAATCTAAAGTTCCCAAAGTCGCAGGTAAGTTATTTAAACAATTCTTCTGCCATTGGAGGCAAGAAATATGCCTGTAAATTCACACAAATTTGAGAATCTTCCTCCATGCTATCAGAAATGCAAATAATAAAGTCTCCAGTTGAGAAGATACCCTGCTTCCTAGCGAAATCAATTGCCAAATCCATAGAGAGGGTATTTTCCTGCCCAACAATTGTCTTGAGATTCTTCCTAAGGTTGAGTAGACCTGACATCTGGTCATTTGCCACAACAACTATTACCGGGCAGTATATTTGAAAAGTCGAGAATGCCTCAGCTGCTTTTGGACAAGAGTTAGTTACCACAATTCCCTGGCATGGAATCGAGTAAATAGTTCGTAGAACAAAATTTACTATTCCATCTTTACATGAAAAACTATCCAATGGGGAAATCTTCAATTGTTGATTGCCAACTGGAAGTAGTTTCTTTGCAATGAGAGGATATTTCATTCGAACCAGGCTCTTCTGAATCATTAGACAATCCATTTGCTTGATTCTCATATGATTCTCTAGTTTTTTGAAATCACTGCACTTTTTCAAAGGAACATTACCTATTAGTGCCTTGCCAAATTTCTTGCACTGAGTAATTGCATTTGCAAGTAGCTTCTGCGAAGTTGGACAAAACATTTCGCCAATCACAATGCCGTCTAATTCCATCAAATGATCAGCAATATCAATAAATTTAGATTCCAAGTACTCAAAGTCAATTGATCCTATCAAGTTGACCCCATAGCCGATGTGTTCCTTAATAGATTTTAAGAAGTCCTCACTTCGTATTCCAGGAATCATCAAGAAATTAGCTCCGTACGTGATGGCTTCGTCAATATCGGCCACATCTTTTTCGTTTAGCTCTTTTCCCTCGACGTAATAGGGCACCTTGACGCTCATGAAAGATGTTAAGAGTCCTGCTTTAGTGACTTTTACTGTAATTGGACACATTGAACCACATTTTACGACTTCAGCTACCAGCTCACTTCTTTTACCCAGGACAACAACATCCCTGAGCCTTAAAATATCAATATATCTCCACAAGTTGCTTACATACACAATCTCCTTGAAACAGCAGTTTCTATATTCCTCATTGTTGGTCAACACGATGATGTGTCCCGCCTCGAGAAAGACACTCTGATTATTTCTCATGCGACCTGTGATTAAGAGTTCTCCATTAATCGCCACCGCTACTCCAATCGGGGTTCTGTAGATGCTTTCTCTATAAAATCGATCCACACATGTATTGATTTTAAGAAATATTTGTTCCATATCTTGTGGTGTGTTGCAGTTTTTCTCCACAATCAAGGTACGTACGTCATTATTCAAAAGCCTTTCCAACTCCATTTCGGTGGTGGTTACGTCTACTTTGGCCATAATAGCCAAATGATGATATTGACTTCGACCATGCTCATGCTTGGGGTTTATGTCTTTTTGTTCGGTTAGATATTCTTCGAGTTGCGAAGGAGTTACTTCATATAATTCCTTATTGCTTGGCATTTGGGGTTTCACAAATAAACGTATTAGTTCCGATTGTCTTTCAAATACATTGTCCATTTTGGATATTTGTTTTTTAATTTGTTTTGTTTTTTTTTTTAAATTTATTTCAGGCAAAAAGAGACAGAAGCCGAAAAAGGAACCTGACAATAGTAAGTATTTACAAATAATTTAGATTTACAAGAATAAGATATTTTTTTAAGGACAGCGGAGATTTATGTACAAAAAATTTATTTAGAACTAAAATTGTCATTTGTTATTTCGAACAAAAATAAAACAAATTAAAGCAAAGTTGTTGCTTGATACTGACACAAACAGCAGACAAGTATGATTCAAGTTAACATGGTCAATATTTAAAAGATGCCAGAGTTGTAAGGTAGCGTTCGCGTTAGTTTAAAAACATCCAAACGAATTATGGGTAATACTCGTATCCTTAAAAGGAAAATTATATTTCTGAAATGATGATTATGGTTCAATCAAGCATAAGCTAGGTTATAATGTTCTCTTCAAGTTCGAATCCATATAAGCTTGATGCCCCTCCCCTAGCGAGCTGAGAAAGGTCTTCTTTAATAAGTAGTCCCTGTGTGAGAGCAGGACATGTACTGTGCATAGAAGGTTTGAAATTGTTTCTTCCTCTTCCTCGTCCATGCAACTCCTGGAGAAATCGTTTCATAGTACCGAGCGGCGTGTCTATCTATGAGATAGTGGGTGATATGAATAAAAATGAGCCCCCCTACTCCAATCTCAAATTTTCGAAGCATGTACTCCATTTGGTATGAATAAAATTCTTGAACACATACATTTTCATGAGTACCTACTCTGAGCGTGTACTTCGCTTTATTCATATTACCCATTATCCCCCTATGACACCAATTACAGAGCTGATTTGTGATCTGCTGAGAGATAACAAGCATTTTGACCGTCTCAAATCTAGTTTGGGACAGATTTGTTTGGTTGCTATGCATGTAGTAGTATTAAACCATTTTGTATTCGATGCTTCCAAAGTAATTTCCTTCAGTGTAAGTTTACTAGTAGCTATGGGCATACCTTTATTTGCCCTGTCAGGCAAGATAGGCATTCCCGTTCCAATTCTGGCGAGTTTATCGGCTTTAAAATTCCAAGGATTGTCCCTTTGTCCCAGCACCCAGAATAGGTGAATATTAAACTACTTGGCCATCTTCATCGGGGACGATCGACAGTCTTTAGCTGTTAAGGAGTTTGAAGAGACTGATTCGAGGGATTTTGAGGCAGTCTGACTAACTGAGATATCTGAGATTTATCGCCATAATTTCCACTTGGAATACGATACAATAGTTTGGTAAAGAGACTAAGGCTTAGTCTATCTAAATACACTCCACCACCATCTCCATTTTCAGTTTTCGATCCATCTGTATACAAATATTTTGATTCATTTTCTGTCAAAGCCCCTTCTTTCTAGGCTGACCTCGACCTAATAGTGACTTCAAATTTTTTGTCGAAAACTAGTAAGGGAACTAGTAGTAGTCACAGTGACTTTCAAATGTTCCTAACGAGTTCAGAATAATGGTGTGGCCAACAGAGTTATTAGTCCATTAAGAGATGGCTTTGAAACGTACAGCTGTATTCCCGGCCATTCGCTTGCTGTATATATCGAGGGGAACAAGGTTGAGGAATTATGTCTAATGCAGCGGAAGGTGTTGAGCGCAGGGCTGCGCTGATGCATAAACACGCTGAACGTTGTACTCTGCCCAGTTTATCGCGATTAGTCGCTTTTTCTAAGGCAGTCTCACCATACAGTCACCCTGTAAGTGAGAATTGGTCTAAAGACCGCAATATATAGCCAGTGAGTAATTTGTGGAAACAATCCCCATTTGTTACCCAAGGCTTTCTTAAAAAAAAAAAAGGGTTACAATATTTCCTTGTGAAGAGGACAAGTTCAGTTTTGTGGGGGTTAACGCTCAAGCCACACCGATATAACCATTTAAGGAGCTTGTTAAGAGCGGTTCGCAAGAGTTCTATTAGAATCTGAGGATGATTTCCTGATACGGCAATAGCAATTTCGTCTGCATGTGCAATCACTTTGAATCTTTCTTATTCTAGGCTTATTAGTAGCTCATTAATTACCATGTTCCATAGAAGTGGGTATAGGACTCTACCTTGTGGAGTGCCTCTATTGGCTGACCTTCTTGCAGAAAAACTCCTGCTTCTCAGCATGAGATTTATAAGCTCTCCAAGTGAGCTATCTACTATCTATTCACCTATTGCATTGCCATCGGCATTGTTGAACGGGCCCTCTATATCTATGAATGCAACTACAGTGTACTCTTTGTGATATAGGGAGTATTCGATGATACGAGCCAGAATATGTATAGCAGTATCTAAAGATTTTACCCTGCAGTAGACGTGTTGTGCTGAAGAGATGAGGTTTGGCTTGAAGAAGGAATGAAGATAGACTTATTGGCCTAATATCCTTGGGATTAACGTGGGAACATTTAAACATTCTTTCTGTAAAATTTTCGTAATTCCTAAGATCAAAAGTTTCATCCCAAAAGCCAAAAAATATCCCTAAACCGAGTGCTATCCTACCAAAGCTGGCCTCTATACCAATTTTGACATTAAAGAAATCACAAGAGTATTTTAATGCCATGCTTTCGACCTTGCTCTTATTATGTTTTTGCGAGGAGCTCGTAAAACCTTCTTTTTTTTGTAGTGCCTTCTTTCTTTCTTCTAAAAGGGCCGTAATGAGGCTTAGATGGTGCAATTTTGAATCGATACGAATCATCGTCGTCTACCAATTAGGAAAAGCTCATTGAAACTTGTCCATCTAAAAAAATGCAAATTCACTTCCTGATGTTAGAAATGACAAAAAATAGTCAGAAATGCTACGAATTTCAATTTCTCTACAGGAAAAGAAATGCGTTTTGTTTATCGTTTCAGAGTATTGTTTACCTAAACATCCATCTCTGTCTACCAAAAACATTGGAGAACACTGAAATAAAGATCATTACAGTTTGGGTAAAATAGCACTAATGTTCTTTTATATTTCCTTTTTTTTTTTAAGATAAACAATTCAGCGTATTGGAACTTTTGGAATTACAAGCCCGAGCTCGTGCTATTCGCTCTCAACTCGCACTAGAACCTGTAACCAAAATAGAAGTCGATACAGATTCCGAAGAAGACGGCCCACCCAAACAAAAACCACCACCAGCCCAGGCTGTTGCACGTAAAAAGTCCAGCAAGACTACAAATGGCTCCTTAGCAAATAATAAATCTGATGCTGCTAAAAAACAAGCAACTTCAACGCTAACCGTTATAATACCCAATGGTGATCCAGCTCCCTCAAAACGTATCAAACTAAAACGAAACTTCCGAAAACAAACTGGTGGTGAGGAGGATGAAATGAAACCAAAAACTGAGATTATCAATAAGTCACCAGAGAAAATTGTACCCAAGAAAGAAGCTCGTTCTCCATCTCCAGATGTGATCCCTATTGTATCTGTACCAGAGACTCTATGTATTAGTGATTCGGATGAGGAAAATAAAACTGATCAAGTCACTAAAAATGATGTTGAAGTTTCTAAAACTTCCGCAAAGAGTTGTGAACAAGTGGAAATTTTAAGTGTCGTAAATATTGAAGCTCCTCCCAAACAATCGGAGAGTAAACCAGAAACTATAGATGAATCTTCGAAGCCAAGTGAATCGCCTCATCCAATCGACCCACCAGAAAGTGAAGAAGAAGGCGAAATTGTAGAAGACGAAATAGAAGCAGAAAAGAAAACTGAATCTTTAGAAAATTCGGCAAAATCAGACAAAAATGACAATGCTTCCAATGAAAGTATTGAAAACAAAGGATCAAAGAGGGCTGCGACTCCAGAAAAGATTGAGACTGATAATAAAGCAAAGAAAGCAATTCCCCAGGTTGAAGGCCAAAAACCACAAAAAGTGGATATTTCAGAGAGTGAAGATGATGACAATGACGATGTCATTTCCTTGGAAGGAGGAGATCTTGTCCAAGAAATGAAGGAACACATGGAAGATGATGTAGAAGAAGTGACACAAAAAGAAGATATCATCTGCCTGGATGATTCAAGTGAAGAAGAAGCTAAAACTAAAAAGGTACCATATCTCTTCTGTATGTTAAAACAAACTATTGCTTATTTTAACATTTTTATTTTTGCAGAAAACAGAATCTTGGAACGACCGATGGCTCAATAGCAGAAGAGTTAGCAAAGTTTTAGCAACATCACGACTAGGCAACAAAGTGAGAAATAAAATTAAACAAAGCAAAAAATCAAAGAAATTGGAAGAGGCAGCAGCAATTGAAAAAGAACAAGAAAAACCTCAACAAGTGGTTTTCATATCAAAACATGAACTTGGCTCTGTGGAACAGTATAAAGAAATATTGGAAAGTTTACCGAAAAAATCTACAGACTGAAAATTAGAACATACAAACGTACTATGCATATGAAAATGTAATAAATTTTTAAATGTAGTTGAATTTATTATGTGAACTTACAACTCAAATTGTATTGTAGTAAAATAAAATTAAATTTACTGTTCTTAGATGAACGAAGAATATTTTGTTTGAAAGTAGTTACGTAGTATTTTTACTTTATAGTGGATATTTACAATGAAATAAGCTAAAATCCTTTACTTGGACTTTCTTTAAAAATTTCATAAAATCATGCGTAAGAGAGACGCAATTTTCAGGGTCAAAATTGAATGGGAAGCTTTATAAAATGTCTATTAAATACAGTCTCTCGAATGGAACAAATTCGTGTCGAAAGTATGCTTCAACCTGAAGTGGTATTAAATCCATTTGGTGCGTTTATGAGAAAACATCAACACTATTCGCTCTCCAGTTTTTTTTTTAACTAGAAAACCAAGCCTAATCTTGAAATGGTTCAAAGACACTTCTCAAATAAAATTGTCTTTTATTTTCACCTACATTATTTGTTTATGTGCGATGTACTTTTGAGGTTATGATACTTTTGAATTTTATTTTGTCTAGTTTTTGCGTTTTACTTTTTATCCAAAAAGCTTACGTAATTGTCTTCGTGATAAGAAGTGAAAAGTACAAAATTTCCATCATTTTGGTATAAATTTTAAGATTATGCAATATAGCAGTTAAAAGTTGTAGCATTGAAAACTCGACTAAGTAATTATGGAAGTAAAATTTTAATAAGAGTCTGTCGCTGCAACATTTACATCGATAGGTATTTTTTTTAAAATGTTACAATGTAAAGAAATATTTTGACTGCAATAGCATTGCATCTGGTCAGTGATGTTAACAGTTACGGACCATTTTCATGGGTTTATTTGCAATGGTGACAATGCCATTTGCAAGCTTAAGTACAAATATGTATGTAATGAGATTAGTCAAAATTTCCCCGCCATTAAAAAAAAAATAATCGGTCCTAGCGAGGTATCCGATTTTATCCGAATCGGAGGATTTTTACTCTCCTGAAGAAAACCTTGAAGCGAAAATCCTTCGATTCGGAGAATTTTCCGCTCCGACGGATGCATCGCTAGGGCCGAATATAAACACTTCTAAAATATTTTTTTTTTTGAAATCTCAGGTAAATGTTAACTCGACTGCGTAAAGAATATATTCATCCCTAACGGGCACGAAATTTCCCAGAGATTTATTTTCGGAAAAAGGCGCCCTATCAAAATATTCCAGTAATTTTGTTCCGTTTTCGCTTGTAATTTGTTCCTCTGGTATTAAGAATAAAGGAAAGGTGAAAATGGTGAGACTTTCCCAGCCATTTTTCGATTGATACCCTTTAAAAAAAAAAAAAATTCCCCGGGAAATTTCAATCGCGATAGGGTTAAAAATTATTTCGACATTGTTGAAATTCCAAAAACACCAATATCGAAGCTATTTTACTAGCTAAATTTTGAATATTTTTGAAAATGGTCCGTAACTTTTGTCATGACCTCCCAATGCAATGCTATGACAGTCAAAAAATACCATAGAATGCCAATTACTGCATTTTTTAGCAATGTTACGTTATGCGCAAGTGGTCGAAAAATTCGATTTAACATCGGCTTAACATCATTAATAACTCAGCAAGAAATCAGAACTACCGGATTGGACACAAGTTTACTAGGCTACTAAGGAAATACATATAACAATTGTTTAAAATTGACCTCAAAATTAAAGTGCTCAACAATTTTTTTATTATAAGTATTTGTAGAGAAATTATCCAAATTAAAAAGGCATACCAAAGTAGGTGTTTTCTTAAATCATCGATAAGTGATATCAACTTTGAAGATACAACTTTACTGTAGAACAATTTTTTTCTTAACATATACCCCAGAATCACCAATTAAATTTTCCTTGGCTAATTACAGGACACCCTGTATAATAATTTGGTTATAAACTTTGTGTTTATTTAAATCAATTTGTTTTATATGCGCTTTGGCTGAAAATGTTCGAATAGAAAATGTTTGTGAGAAACAAATAATTAGCTTGACCCTCTGAATTCGGCGCCAAAAAGATAGAGGGCCGCAAAATTCCCATCAAATATTTTTTCATGCGTCGAAATGTTGCAGGTATATAAAAATAAAGGTTTTTACCCTTCTTCACTGACAAGCACCATTGCACGAGGGTTCAATGAACAATAAAATGCAAACAAAACCCTGGTAATAATTTTTGTGATATATCCCTTATTTTTTGTTTAATTTGAAGGTACTATTTAATTTCTTCTATAAAATTAAATTTTTGGGAAAAATAAATTAAAAATCCTTACAGTCGTTTTTTTTAAATCATTTTGTACACATTATATAAAAATTTAAAAAAAAAATACTTTTAAAATAAATTTAAAATTTAAAATTTCCATTAAAACAAAAGTTTCCAATAAATCTAAAATATAAAATGTTTTTAGGATATTTAAAAGCTACAGTTTTTAACAAATGCTTATATACATTAACTCTTTAATAGTTCATTTCAGGTTATTATTCATAACAGAGAAATTTGTTTGCGCAATATTTTGAACAGTATTTTGAGGGTTTAAAACATTTTCAAAAAAATCTTAGTACCCTTTGTAAGCGTAGCAGTTTTCTAATATAAGTTCTTAAAATAAGTCCAATGAAACAAAATGGCGCCCAACGTTTATTATTTTCGATATAAATTCTACATTTAGTGCATTAAAACATTTTTTTTTAGAAAAGAATCAGAACAGTTATATAAGAATTTAAAGGTTCTATTAACCACTTTTATTCTTTTATTCTCAATTGATTGTGACTGGCCACCACTAATTTTCCTATTAAAAAAAATGGGAAAAGATACATAATCCTACCTACAAGATGATTTATACAATTTTTAAACCAGACAAAACATCATCTACATAAACCCACTTTCTTTACCTTTATTGAGAAAAAGTTTCTATTTAAAACTCTTTTATAAGCTAAAGAATTATCTAACAACTAAAATTAAATGATTTGTTTATTTGTAAAGAAAACAGTATTCTTAAACGACCTCTTCCTTTTACTTAAAAAAAATAAGGCAACAAAAACCAAACTAATGCAGGGATGTTTTTCATTTTAAATTCATTTATAAATAATGTCAACGTCACAATATCCACGTCATTTTCTTCTTCGAGTCTTCCATCTGCAAAGAATGAACATTTCTAACAATATAAATGTTGCAACTTAATTTTTAGTTTTTTTTGCCAGTTGAAAATATAAAATGCATTTTGAAATAAAGCAGTATTATGCATGAGGAAATGTATTACATAATATACCTTTACATCCTCTATATATGCATGCTCTTTTTTTTATTTAAATCGTATAACTGCGGGTGACTCTGTACAGACAATCATCTCTGTACTTGACTGTTACGAGCAAAATTAAATGAAAATTATGGCGTACGTGCCGATCCTCAGATTTACATTTTTCATATTTTTTTTTTTTTTTTCATTTCTAAACCAAGTACAATGAAATCTCTTTGAAAACAAAATTACTCCTTTATTTATGAAATGATAAACATTTCAATTCGGCACTCAGAGATGGTTACAGGTAGAGTACCGACTGCGCAAGAAGCAAAATTTGAAAATTTAAAATTTTCTTCATATTCAAAGTGATTTTTTCGAATTTAAATAATTATTTTTAAGCTAAATTTATACTTTATTGAAAGTTTAATTGTTAATAAGTGTTTTGGTAGTAGTTTTTATATAAATTTCTAAATAATAATATATCAAAAAAGCCTTCAAAAATAGTATTCAACTGGTGTGAGTGTGCAAAATCAAAAACAATCATCCCTGCTTTTGCCATCATCCCTGCACTCAGTTGAGTGGGTTACGAGTAGGAGTATTCCAATATTGAATAGCACATCGCTTTTGCATAGACGAAAGAGCAAATTATTTATTTTTATTTTGTAATAAATAAAAAAAGTAAAAAATTACTATAGGTAAGTAAATTTTTATTGGAATCTTCAGTGGAACATTTTTTGTTCATAAAATGAAATTTATTTTAAAAATATCCAAACGAAGTTGATAAAATTGCCCCGTGTAGTTCTTTGGCAAATAAATAAATCATACGAATAGTAGAGTTCTTTTAAACAAACAATTTTGAAAAACAATAGAAATCAGGTTATTTAAAATTTCAAAAGACGTGAGAAATTCTGGTTCAAAAAAAAATTGAATTAAGAAAGTAAACCGAACAATTAGGTTTCCGAGTCTTAGAGAGTATTGGGAGATTATTGGAGAGATAATATACGTAATAAGTTCGCAAAAATACAAAAAAAAATAATTATTGTCTAACCTTCGGAATCCGACGCATTGACTATATTCCAAAAACTTCTATAGTATAAGTTGTTAGAATTGGAGTGTCAAGTTAATCAAATCAATGGTTTTAGTCACAAGTCTGTAGTTTACCTAGAAAATAGGTTCAAACCTATTGTAAACAAATTCCCTGTAAAATTTGGTTTTAAGCTTTTAAAATATTTGTGTACTTAGCCATCGTTATTTAGTGGACAACGGAAAAGAAATAATCAACTTTTTGCTTTTCAATAAAAAATGTTCCATTGCAAACACTATAAGCCTAAAAAAATTAGTAAACGAAAAAAAAATAATGCAGAAACAAAACTCGAAAAATCTTCTAAGAAATAGTAAAAAACCATTAAACAAACTGGTAAAAGATAATGCTCCGCACAATAAAATGTGTGTATGGAGACTTCTCTATAATATATTTTGTACAGTTGCTAATTTCAATTACCGAACCCTATAAAGCAGGTAAAACGAAATCCTACAATTAAGAATTCGCTGTAGAGTGCTTCGAAAGGTTGCAATTTTTGTTAGCGATTCCTTTTGCCAATAGATGAACGGCGGGAACAGAATAAAACACAAGCATAGTATAACAAAACCTTTAAGGAATGCATGATGGATATTGCAAGCAAGCTGCAACGTTTAATAGAAGTCTATGAGATTTTTCGTTTTGTGTCAGCAGCAAACGGTTCTGGTTTTGTTTATTTTTGCAGCAGATTTCAAATTCAAATAATTTAATCCAATTATAAAATGCACGACTGAATCGCACGTACTTGCTCATTGGGTTTAAGTTGTTGTAGACGTTAAGGCCTCTTATATAAAGTTTATAAAAATAAACAATTATGTATATTAGAAATTTAAAGTGGAACATGTGTAAAAATAATAAAACTAGCTTTTACTTTTAATTTTTTTTTTAGTTTTTTTTTGGCTAATGCATATTTGAAACCTTAATTAGATTATTTAAGGTTATATGAAATATCAGCGCACTAGTTTTATTCCAAATCACTTAAGCCGTTTACGAGATATTCACAAAAGAAAAAAGCAAAATACAAAAATGTTTGCAAAAAAAACGTGCCATCACTGAACACAATAGATGCACAAATTTTAAACAAAATCGTTTGAGCCGTTTTCGAGAAAAATCCAATAACTCAATAACCACCCGTTATATGGGAGGTATTAGTTCTAAACGAGATATTCAAAAAAAAAAAAACAACAACTTTTGAAATTACGTAAAAATCATCTGTACCAAATTTGAAGAAAATCCGTCCAAGCGTTTGGGCAGTGGATATGTGTACAGACTGACGAATGGAATGACGAAAACCACTTTTTTTGGGATTCTCCATCATCTTAATGTTGGTTCTTATTAAAACCTCAAATTTTGTTTTGACACGAAACCAAAACTTGCCTTAAAGAGCAAGTAAAAATGACACTTCAACATTTTGTGCGACTCCTTAACTTGCCCTTTAGCACTAATTTTTTTTTTTTAATATGAGAATCATCTCTGTTCTTCTCATCATAACTGTTTATCTCATCATCCCTGAATCACTCATTTTACTTGCATTACCCGCCATCCCTGAATTACTCATCATCCCTGCATTACCCATCATCCCTGCATTTCTTATCATCCCTGCATTTCTCATCATCCCTGCATTACTCATCATCCCTGGCTTTGTTATCATCTCTGTTTACTTTTGAGGGCTGCAAGGATGCAAGAATGGAAACAAACACATGTTCATTGTTCCCTAGGAAGCTACTAAAGACGGAAGGAATTTTATTATGTATTACAATTAACGTATCAAAATTGAACTAAATATTCTAATTAATAGAAGCTTATAATAAATTTAAAAATTAAGAAATAAGAGTTAAATGAACTATATAGTTTTTACTTTTATTTAGAAAATAACAACTTCTTTGGAAGTGGTGCTTCAGTATTTTGTAGTGCTTGGCAAGTCTTCTTATAATATATTAGCTCGGCTGGGTTTTTTTAACTTGCTTTAATATATAATTCAATGCTACTGAGTAATAATCCAGTATAGGTACTCAAAAGGTCAATTTTTCATCATTCCAAGATTGAGGTGAAAATTGTATTCTGAATTGAGCATTTGTTTCATGCATATACGGGCCGAAACCATTCGAGATGAATCTTCAAATGTATTAACTTTGTTTGAAACAGTGATATTGACCGTGTATTGTGTAAGGTCTGTATTGCACAATATTTTCGGTTTGCACAATATATTGAGTGATATTAAAAAAGTTTAATATTTTCTGAATTTTTACTGAATATTTTTCGTTTCTACAACACTGCAGATACAGAATAATCAAAGAAACATAGAAATATTGCACATTAATATTGAGTAGTGTATGGACGACCCTTTTTTGCACGATATTTTTGGACAATATTACTGCGCAATAATATTGTGTCGTGTAAGGCGGGCATAAGTTTTTATTTTATTGCATCTAAAATATTTAAAAAATCATTTCGGGAAAGCTTCCATAACTGATAAACTGAAATTCATGTGGCCAAAAAAACACACTTACTCAATACTTCTAGGGCTCAATTTACTTCAATATTTCTAACTTGCAAAAATTTTAACCATCGTCATTTATATGCAAATAAAATCTGTCCAAAGAAATGAAACTGAATTTTTGTTACAGATACAGAATATCAAAATTGTAATAATCTAACGTGCAGATGGTATGTCATGGAACTGCATAAATAATTTTCTGGATAAACGAATTGATTTAAAGTGCTAATTGATATTCAATTTAATATATAAGGAACGTGCATCAACTAAGCATCGTTCCGGGAACGAACTCCTATTTTGGAATTAATAAAGATAATGTATTATAATTTTGCTATCGATATTATGATACAGAAACCAGATCAATACAATAGAACTTGGAAATAATATTTCGTTTGAAATTTTTAGAAATAAAAAAAAAAAACGATAATAAATGACCAAAACTTTATTTACGTGAACGTCATGTCTGGGAACGCTCTGGGGATGTGAATGAGTTTTTTTAATATTATCGACGTGAATCTGTGTATTTTTTGGTATTTTAGGTCAGTCTCCAATCAAACGCCAACAACGTCTTAACACCACTGCCACTTGAAAACCGGCAAGGAACACCCCGCTTATAACCAAGTTAACCGACATTATATATCAAGATTATTTTGATTTTTTTTTTTGACATGAAAAATATATGGACCTATAATATTTTATTAGTTAACCCATTGTATAACTTTGGGCTCTTTTTTAGTCAATTCTTATATTTTGCATTAGAGCACATTATTTGTGAGTTTTTTTTAATGGTTTTTCCATTGTAATGGGTTTTGACACATTTTTAATGTAGTTAGTTTAGCACATCAATTATTCTCCTGATCACTAGTTAAAGTCCATATTCAAACTCTAATATTTTAACTATTTTTAGTAGTTTTTTTTTTACTTGCGATAATAGTTATATGTATATACATAGAATAAGTTATGCATTCGTACAAAAAAAAAGTTGAGATAACAATCAAACATGACATTACGATGATAGAGAATGAGAAAAAAGTGGGTCCGACAATTCTGTCTGTCTGTCTGTCTCTATGTATCAGAGGCCACAGCCTAAACGGTTGGGTCTATTTAATTCAAACTAGGTATGTGGCCTCTTTTGGAGACCAAAAATAATGGTACTTGTCATATACCGGTTTTAGAAAAACTCATTTTTCTCAAAAACGGTTCCTACGATTTTGAATATTTTGGTCATTTTTTTGAATAAGGTCTATCTTTAAATCAAAACCATTTTTTCAAAAACTTTTATGAACGGTACCTGCCATAGAACCATTTTATTTTTTTGAAAAATCATTTTTACGAAAACTACTCAATATTTTTTTCAAAATTTAGTTCTTAGATGTTGAAAAATAATATCTTAAAAATGGCGTACCAATTTTTTTTAAAACGGCTCTAAGGATGTTTTTTCTAAAAATGTATCATTATAGAAGAAATCAAATTGCATACTACGTTTTGAGGTTAAATTGATTTAATAAGTTGTTTTAGTCATTTAAAAATCGAATTTTATGTTTTTTTAAAATTTTTTTTCTTAAACTGAACTTACAATATTTTGTAATTAAACAGGCTGAGCATATATAGAAACCTTATGCTTATCTATAAGAGCAAGTACGTGCGATCCAGTCGTGCAATTTATTTATCGAATGTTCTTCAGCTATTGTTCTACCCCAGAATATCTTAAGAAAAGATGTATAGGGTACAATAGGGTGTAATACCCGTCATATTTTAATTGAATACATTTTTCAGCAGACAGATATGCTACAAAAATTCATTGACGCATTACATATTGCATCTAAAATATCGAACAAGTTGTCCACAAATTGCACAGCTTTTGCAGCTCTACTTTTTTAAACTTAAATTATCATAAGTTGAATATAGATAAAATAATAATTGCTTTTTTGTGTTATTGAGACTTTTCTTGGTTTATTTGTATTTATTCGCATCACAATAACAGGGTCTTGGTGTTTTGCTTTTCTTTTCTTAAGCAACATGTTGCAAATAAGATTCTATTTGAACTTTTTTTTAAATATTCCTATAACTTTATAACAATGACATTAATTGTTAATGTCCAAACTTAGTAAACCTTTTCGGACGTCTAATTCAAAATGTTTTATCAAAATAACTAAATCTCTAAATCGGGTGCATGACATTGGTAGACAATTAAACAATTTTTTTTTTTTTTATTATATGATTTTAACAAAAGATCTTTAGATATATTATATTTTATATACTAACTGCTATAATCTGCTTTATTTTGATATTTTTATTTTAAAGATCGGAAGAAAATTGTCAAAGATACAACCTATTATATAGAAACTATTATCGAAGTGGGTCACTGTGGCGTATACGCAATATTTTTTTAAATCGAAAAATATAAATACTATGTTGAAACAAATCGAACATTGATTAATAAATCAAACCGATTTATATTTTATAACCATTTTCTGAGCTTTTAAATAAAGCAGTTTCTCTATAGAAAATCTACACAGCATGCAATAATATGAGACTTTAAAGTCGCGCTTTATCAACTAATTATTAATTTTAAAACATGTAGTAAAAGTGCATACATAATATTAACGATATAAATATGTACTTGCAAAGGAAATCTTTCTTCTGAAGAATTTTGTTGCTTAAACAGATAAACTATACATTATTATTTAAAAAATTTCTTTAACTAGTAATAAGACATAATATTACAATCAACGAACGATATAAATTATAAAATAAATGCAAAAAAACATGTAGTCATTGTGATTGGTAGGGGTGGCCTCCAGGTATAAAATACTAAAAGTCAGCACGCCTGGACCACGAGCGTTTCACAAGAGGTTGTTTTTTTGTAAAAAAAAATTAAAACTATTTAATGAAATTTCCTACAAAAAAGTGATGGTTATTCTCTCTCTATGATAAAACCGAGGGAGAAACGGAGGTTGGAAATGTCAGAAAATATGAAAAATTTAACAAATTAAATGTTCTTTTATCAGTTTTTTGATTCAAGGTCTATTCAATGACGTGAGAGTGTGGATAGCGAGTGAAGAGTGGAATTATCTAGTTTTTGTTTTTTCTGTCCATTTTGAAATCATGTTTAGGGAAAAAGATCTTCAAAAAAAATTACCTACAGGTACATTTAATTTCCTTCAAATTTGTGTTGGTACATATTCGTTAGTTTACTAGGACGTTGCTAACAGAGAAGGTTTAATTTTTGGCATTTAAAATAGAAAATTCAAAAGTTAAAAAAAACATGTAGGTATCATTTCATAAGACTATATTTACATCATTGAAATCGTGTGCGAGAGATTTCACTTAAAAATAATTCTAAGGGCCCACGATATTTGTATGAAATGATTTCAGAGAAAAACAATTTCAGACAAATCACACCAACATCATAAGAATTGAATTAAACACATATAATCGTAACAAATATTTTACAGTTCATTGGAACAAAAAAACGTAAAAAAGTATAAAGGCATATTTAAAGTGTGGGAATTGCTTGCCTTTGTTCTCCTTTAAGGAAATTCTAAAAAAGTGGCGCAGACAGAAAAGTGGTGGCACAGTCTAAAAAAAGTGGAAAATTCACAATAAAGTGGCGAAGCAGTAAACACTGTGTGAAAAGTATTTAATTTTCATTTCACAAAAGGTGGATTAAGTTCCACACAAAACACATTTTATGAATTTATAATTATAGTTCCCGATAAAACTAGCTTACACGAAAAAATACCTGCATAAAAAACTATTTTTTAGATTAATTTTGAGTCGCTGAACAAGAAAATAAATTTTCCAAAAAAGCGTTTTCGAGATATCAGCTAAAAAGGTGGAAAAATCATGGTTTTCTACCCTTTAGAAGGGTTGTTACTCGATGGTTTTGGTCCAATTAACACAAACAATATTTCGTTGGAAAGAAGAAAACAATATCTTTTCAAGTGTTTAGGATTACCGTTATTATTAGTTATGCTAATACATATATAAAAATAGAGCTAAAAAACATGTTTTTGGCTGATATCTCGAAAACTCTTCTTTGGAAAAATAAATAAATTTCATTTTTTTGTTCAGCGACCCAAAATTAATGAAAAAAATAATTTTTTTCTGCAGGTACTCTCTATGAACTGAAAACTTGTAAACAAATGTAATATTTCCACTTCAATATAAGAAGAACTTACATTCTTTCATTTATAAATTGATTAACATAGAATTAGAGTTTTTTATGTTTTTCGTATACCTTTTATATCATTTTTGATTTTGTGAAAATTAAATTATTATTGTTGGTATGGGACCTTGCTTCTAACATAACTGAGTGTTGTTATATTTTTTTTGTATCAATTCTAGTCTAAGAATTTCATAATATTTATCGATAGTCTTACGAGATAAATTAAAAAAATGTTTTTTTCTGTTTCCTCCAAAGAAATTTTATAGTGGAGTAACTAAAGCTCAAAACTAAGAATTATCTCGGAACCGGGCAAACTATTCCGAGTAGTATGATTTGACTTTTTCAAACGTTGGTTACCGGTTAAAAAATGCCGCTCTTATCGGATTTTCTTAAAATTAAACAAACAGATTTTTGTGAAGAAATATTTTTGTTAAAATTTTATAAAATAAGCTATGTCAAAAACTTTCCACTTCTTTTTAAAGAACAAAAGGTATTAAAAATTTGGGTATATTTTTACTCGTTACACTAGGTACTCGTATTTTGACTAGTTGTTTTCCTTAAACAGACCTTGAAAATTTTTAAGCATAGATTATTTTATAAAATGTTAACAACATTTTTTGATTACAAAAATCTTATTGTCAAGTTTAAAAAAAATCCATAAGGGCTGCTATTTGTAACTGGTAATTGTTAAAATATTTTTGAACAAAACAATCATCAAAATCGGACCAGTAATAAATTGCAAGAAACTTTATTAAACTTTGTTTTTAATCGGTAAAGATAGCGTGTTAAAATATTTTGAAAAATAATAAAATTTTCTATAAGTATAGTTTGCGATATGTAAGTCTTACGTAAAGACAAAATCAATATAACAGACGCAAGTTCAGTTTTGTATTTTAAGCTTATAGTGTTATTTTTGATGAAGAAAACAAAGAAGGTACGCTTGCAAGAAGTTTTTAAATATGTTTTTAAAGATTTGCGTTACTTAGTAACTTTTAAATATTTCGTATCTATTTTTGAAGTAAGTTGAACATGGAAATTGAATTTTTCGTAGAAAATTCAATTTCCTATCGAAACAAATAGATACCTCTTCAAATGTTCCTAAAATAATTTAGCAAGAAATGTTTAAAAAATCAATTAAAATGTAATTAAAAAAGGAACATTTTTCTTACAACATTTTTTATAATTTTGTCTTAAAAAAATATACACAAAACATGCAAGGAATATTGGAAAGGAAAGAGTAAAACAAACTAAAACTGACGGATAAAGGTATACATATTGAAAGTCTTCTGTTTTGGTATTTATTGTTCAGCATTTTTTTTTTTTTTTTCAAAAAATCAACAAAAAATTGAAAATTAGTTACTAGCAGTTATAAATAGTAGTTTCTCTGTAGCAATGTAGCAATTTTTAATTGAAAACCCGTTTCAATTAATGGTAGGTAGAGTGATCAAATTTAACTGAACTCTTTTGATACTTGATGGTATAAACGATATTTTTCTGACATCATGCCAAATTGTATTACTTAAGCATTTCTTAACACTGGTTTTCAGTAAAAATGTTACGATATGTTTTATTTATGGTCATTGATGAAAAAAAGAAAATGGTAAATTACATTCCACAAAAAAAAAAAGACCAAACTCTAGCCCACAAGTGTATGTTTTCAAAATTTATCAAAAACACTTGTTTGAAACATGTTCCACCCTCTCTTCCACAAAAAAAAAAAAAGAAAAACAAAACAAGAAGCAAAATATCAAACCAAAAAAAAAATAGTTAAAATCCTCTCGCATATGCGTCTGTGTGTGTGTGTGTGTGTGGTACATGCTCGCTCAGAGTTTTCCAGATGATACGTTGTTTGTATATTTTTTTTTTTCTAATATTTTCCAACCACCCCCGTTCATTGTCCTTTTTTTTCTCAATTTCTTCTGTCACACATTTTCCAAACCAAACCGAACTAAAGAAAAAAAATAATAAAGAGAGAATCTTATTCGCATTAGTATTTGTTTATTTTTCGTTAGTGTGTACCCACATGCATACAAAAATGTTAAAAGAAAAAAAAAAAACAGAACAGAAAGAAACTGAAAAACTTTACAAATAAGGAGAAGGATAATATTATAAAATCTTTGTATCCTTATGGGCTCTTGCCAAGGCTATTGAATTGCCACAATTCAGTCTACAGAAAACGCGTTCGTGAACAAGAAGTAGCCGGTTGTGGCTACACTCTCTCGGCGTGTAAAGTTTTTGTCGGTATGATAAACAAGTGATACACCCTGTTAGAGTTCTGTAAGTGTCCTTAAATAAGAATTTTAGTTTTTTTTTTTGATTTTGAAATTCATCTCATGCGTTAATTTGCATACCACTTAAATTTCTGTTAAAATAAAATAAAAATAAGAGAAAAACACATAATAATGGACAAAAATAAACTAATTAAAAAAGGATACCTAATAAAAGGATTCGTCAAAATAAGGGGTTTTGAAATTTATAAAAAAATCTCAAACATCCATAGTCCATTTTCACTACTACTTATCGATTTAACAAAAGGATACACTATACCCAACAGAAAAAAAAACAGGATACTTCGATACGAACTCCTTTTCATTTTTGTAGAAACATTTTTTTTTTGTCATTTGTTTAAAGCGCAACACAAACACCTACGCGTGATTGTGATTTGGATTTCCTCCCCGAAAAAAAGAAAAAAAAAATTGGGCATCCCCTATTTTTTGTCCTTTTCCTCCAATTTTTGGCTTCTGTTGCTGCTGCTGCTACTCGTGTATCGTATATCGTGTATGCTGTCCTGGCGGCAGCAGCAGTGTTGGTAAGGTTTGAGGTGCCAAAGGACAAGGACCAAGGAGCAAAAGCAAATATGAGGGAAGGGGTGGATGGTGATTTCAAGAAATTAGTATCTACCTGCCTACCTTGTTTCCGAGGGGTAGTTAGTAATCGGTAATAAGCCATTACCCCTCATGAAATATGAATAAAAATATGTATATTGCTGTTCAAGGGAATCGGGGATAGGGATGGGGTATATTGGGTTGCTTGGGTGATTTGGGGTTGATCGAATTCACAATTTCAATACATTCCATCAGCGCTCAACCAACCCACCCCTCCTTCTCAATACCAAACCCCCCCATTTCAGTATTGGAACACACTAAAACATATCACAGTCAAAAATACTATAGATGAGTTGATGCGAAAGAGAGGATTTTTTTGCAGCAGCAGTGTGTTCGGGGGGCTAAAGAATATCTATAAAAAAAAAATTCTTCGACAAGAACAAGAAAAATACAAAATCAATACAAGTTTTTCTTCGTTTTTGTTGTTGGGTTACTGCTTACTGATGATGGCTGGCTGCTGCTGCTTCTGTTGTTATTATTATTACTACACACTCTTGCACCCCCTTTTTGAATGTTTTGATATACCTACGTACGTACACTTACACGCGTACATAACTGGAAAATAATATTTTTTGAGTGTCAGAAATGGAAAGAAAAATAATTTCATGCCTTTGCCTCCTGAACGGAAAAAAAATATCAAAAAAAAAAAATTATTACTGGCCCTTTTTCCCTCTTCTTTTTTTTTCTCTCGTACTATGGCATATTAGGGGGTGATAGAGTGGGTGGCTTGATGATATTTCTTTTTCACCCATTCACGGCGTATAAAGTGTCGGTTTAGGGGTAAAGGTTGGAAGGACGAGTGCGGGGATCCGTTTTATACGATATACATACAATTTTTGTTTATTATGGACTCTCGAATACACTTGCAATTTTTTTTTTTTTTTTTAAGACTTTTCATTAATTTGTTTTCGGTTTTTTTTTTTTTTTTGGTCGGTTGGTTGGTCGGGGGAGTTTTTTCGATGGAAAATCGGATTTTAGTGCGTACGGGTTTTCGTTGTTGTTGTTAGTGGCATTATTGGGGGTTGATACAAAATGAATTGAATTTTTGGTTTTTGCGGGGGGGTGGGGTGGGTGTTTAATGATATAGTGGGGGATGATTTGATGGTGTTTATTGTGTCGAACAGAGAAAGAGAGACAGAGAGAGAGAGAGAGAGAGAGAGAGTAAGAGCGCGCGCGAAAGTGAGAGTCTAGCCAAAGATGTAGATATATGTAGATGTACCTCTGTTTTCTATACGTATAGCATATAGGTATAGGTACAAGGAAAATATAATATTGAGAACAACAAAAAAAAAATATGAAATTAATTTTTCAGTTGGTTGAGAGAAAGTGAAAATGAATAAACGCGCGTATCATTGTGTGTGGGCGGTATAGCAGCGTCGTTGTCGTCGACCGCCTAAGATTATAATTAATGAATGTGGTTACCTTTTTTTGTACATTTTTTTGTTTGTCAAATTTAATAATGAACTTTTGCATTTAGATTGCAAAATTAATGAAAATAACTATAAACAGTTAAAAAAAGTGATGTTATTTTGTTTAATTAAGTGAAACAATGAACTGAAGAACTACACAAACCCTACATGTCATTGATGTAAATATTTGTGAATATTGTTTAGATTTTTATATTATGTGACATTTTACAACAATACAAACAATAAAAAGTGAAAAAAAAAAGAGTTTTAAAAATGTGATCCTACTTTGAATGAAGTGGAAACGATTCTTTGTAAATATTTTTTTTAAACATGGATAAATTATCGTCTGTAAATATTGTGGTTTGTATTTTTTTTATTTTCAATAAGTTGAATTACTTTGGTAATTTGGATAATTTTTGCTTTTTAACACATTGTTGTAGGTATTGGTTGAAAAATATAAGTTTAAAATATTTCCGAGCGTGATTCTATTGTTTTGTGGCGATTCTACTGTTTTATAACTCACTTACTTTTAAAGTCATTTAGTGAAGTTTCAAAGTGAACTTAAATATAGCTTAAGAAGCTTTTAACTTAAATATTAGAATCATTACAGTTATTTTTGAAGTGGACTGGACTGGTAACTCAAACCGCACTTGTTTATCCAGAGAAAAAAGAAACAACTCAAAATCTAAAATAAACCACTTTGGGTTTAACTATTTTTCGCAATTATTTAGTTTCGAAGTTGCATATTTTAAAATAAAAGATGAATGAAGTGAATTTAAAGTGTTTTCCCTTAAGAGAAACATGGAAGAATTAAAATAATTCAGTTTCAATGTAATAGTAACAAAAAAGAAAAACAGGTGCCTTCAACAGGATACGAACCAGAGCTGTAAAAAGCTGCAGTCAATTGGTAATGCAATGCAGTCAAATCAGTTGCTGTTTATTTACTTTAAATTTTACTGCAAGTTAGTACTGCTATTAAGTACTTCAACTGAAAAATAAGCAGTTAGTGGTCATTACTAAAATACTAACTGTACTGTTAATGAAAGCAGTTACCTGACTTAAAGTTAATTAACTGCAGTACTTTTTTACTGGTTTTTACTATCTTTTAGTCTGTAGAAAGTGTTTTGTACTGTTTTTTTCTTGTATTCTTTTAACTCCAAGTTACTTTTGGAGCTCTATATTCCTACAAGATAGTATCATGGAAGTGTGGCAGTTCGCCTGACTAAAATTTTAAACACAACATTACAAAAACTTTCTGCTAACTAGAAGACTGCAACCAGTCAATTAGGATTGCAGTTATTTAACTTTTAGTCAATTGACTGCTTTAATTAACTGTTCAGTTAGTATTTCAGTACTAATGACTGCTAACTGTAGTTTTACAGTCAAAGTACTTTAGTAAGTTAAAAGACTTAAGAAATTTAATATTTTTAGTCAATTAACTGCATAACCGAAAAGACTGCAGTGTTTACAACTCTGGTACGAACTTGTGTCCCGTGAGCTACCGATCCAGTGCCTTCCACCCATTATGCTATCTCTCTGTTGTATATTTTGAAACTTTAACTTTGAAATTTTCAATAATTTTAATTTTTTTGTGAAAAAAAAACTTTTGATAGATAGACAGATGCGTTGAATTTTAGTTTTGCTATTCCATTGATGTTAGAAAAGTATTTGTTTTAAAGATGAATTGAATTCGTTAATTTTTTCCGAAACTCAAAGCGTTTTCAGACTTTTATCGATATTTATGGTTGGTTCTTGCATTAAAAATAACCCGAAAAACTTTCAAATCCGGGTATGTGGTGCTGATCAATTTTTGCGAAACAAATAATTTTCGGCTGATTCCGAACTATTCATGACAACAGACTTTTGGAGGTTTGTCAATTCCTCTCATTTGTCAATTTCAGTTACAATTATTTAAGTGGTGAATTCTTGCAGAAGATTGACAATTTCAACACACAGGCTATTTAACGGTTTAAAGCAACAAATCCAAGTTTTTCTTGAATTTTAAAAATGGTCCCGATTGCACGAAACCACGCTAAACGTGCCGGGATGTGGACAGGAAGTCATTTGCTTTTTGTAGCCACGAATAATCATCTTTTAACATAAAAGTTAAATTTTCTTTTACTCGATGGTAAAGTATTGTTGCAGTCGTCTTCCGTTTATTAAGTCATAAGTAGAAGTGTTTTGGGGTGAAAATAAATAAGTAAAAATTACTCATAATTTTTTTCTTTCAAAGTCCATTCTTTATACCCTCAAATCGCACTTAAAAGCGTTTTCTGTGATTGCTTGTTTTTTTTCACCCCTATAAAAAAGATAAAATTTAACTGGGATCAAATTCAACCAACATTTTGACGAAATTTACACAAGGCATCAATTCACTTCTTTCAGCTTTGATTTTAAAATTTCCTTCTTCTTCCGAAAAATAGTTAAATCAAAGAGATTTTATTTGCTTTTACGTTGATTTTTTCTCTGTATTTAAAAAAAAACTTTGCTTAGTTTGCAGTTTATCATGCAATCAAAATAAAATGCACTACTGGGTCCCACACAGTCTTGCACCAAGGTATTCCCCGATCTTAACAACAATAGTTCACTTTATTTCACATACTTTTTTCCAAATTCATGCTTTTTTTCTATGACTTTCCTAACTTTTTCACGTTTTTCTCCGAAAATGTCTTCTCTTTTTTTTCCCAAAACTCGAAAAGACATAACGAATTTTTAACGAATTACACTTTCCATTTCTTCGACTCGCAAAACTTCTAAACAATAAAAGTTTTTTACTAACTTAAGTTCCCATTGGAAGTTAATGTGATTGGTACGAAGTGAACATTTTGACATTTCTCGACGGTTTAAGGTCTTTAGAGTTTGAATTCGTCGTTTTCAGAAAGAAGTTTCGTTTTAAAAACACGACGTAAATATATTTATTCTTGCAAAAATATTCAATTTCGTGTTTTGATTGTGCATCGGTAATAATTTTATACCAAATTTCTATATAAATTGAAACTAATGTTATTAAGAGCCAGTTTATCAAAAGTCAGTTAAACAGTCAGTTAGTACTTATTCATTAGATAGAGCAAAAATCTATTTTTCAAGAGTCAGATATTACGTATTCTTTGGAATAATTATTTCAATATTCGAATAAATTTATCTGTTCATTTCAGAGATTGTTAAAAAATATTCCTAGGAATAAATTTTTGAATTATCTGTCATACTCGTTTACAAATCCGACAGCTTTACAACAAATACAAACAAACAACAATTAAAAACTTATGTATATAAAAATTAATTTTGAGTCAAACAATTTCAATTTTGATTTTCAATTTTGCTATTGTATAGAATAATTAAATAAGTGATTGAAAATAATTCGATGGTACCTGATTGTTTATGACTCTAATATCTTTATTTTTTGAACAGTTATTTGACTGTTTTTTAGAAGATGGAAAAATCGCTTCTAAATGAAGTACCTACCCCTAGTTAACGACTCATAACGCTTGAGTAACAAAAACCAACTGATTGTTTTGTTTTAAATCTAAATAAAACTATTAAAAATTGTTCAAAACTCAACAACAAACTGCCTAGCCCAGAGCAAATCTTCGCTTCATTTACTACTGACCACTTTCTAAGGTTTTTTTAAGATCTTGAATTTGTGATAATTATAAAAACAAAGGGTACCAATGCGTGAAGTTACCAGTGTGGGTCACACCAAACCTCCTTTTTACATATCTACTAACTATTACTACAAAAGTAAATTTTTTTTTAACTGGTAAGAAAATCAGTCATATCTGCGGTTCTTTATTTCAGCTACATTCAAAATATAGAAAAGTGAACAGAACGACGATTCTCTTAAGAATCGAAGGGTAGGTAATTTAATACCTACCGCTTTTGATTCGCGACTAACTACCTACATCCTGTTTACCTAAATCTTTTGGCTATACCTACACTAGTAAATTAGTAAATCCTTAAACACTACGTAAAAATTAAAAATGTACATAGGTATATAAAAGCAAAAAGTTAAAATCTTCTTTTGTTGTCTATTTTAATACATTCGAAACCTTAAGCATGCGGTTTGCCTTAAAGTCCGTACCTAGTTTAAAAAAAAAAATCGCCCTTATGATAGTTAAAATTGTGGTTTGACCCTTTCGATTGGTGGACCTTCAAAATCACTGCACTCACAAATACACTCCATCATTGTTCAATAAGAACCATTTTTACGTTTCATTTGAAAAACCAATTACAATTCTAATTGTTGGTCATCGTTTTTGGGGTGTCACATACAAATATCACCATAAAGGAGTGAAAAAGGTAACGCACTATTTATATTCATGCATACACATACACACACACACACACAAACACACTAAGGGACACTTAAAGTAAACCACCAGTAAACACAGAGTGCCCTCATATCAATCATTAGGGAATCCAATTTAAAACGTCACATGTCATGTCAAATTTATCTCAAACAACAACAATTATAGGTACCTACTGTTGTTGTTCGACCAACTGCCGATGCGAGGCGTTGGTGCATAGGTTTAAACTGGTTGCGTGATGTAAAAAAATTGGTGTGTTGTGTTGAGGGGTGAGTGACCCTTTTATGTCGATTCAAATAAAGTCTATTCAAATGAGTTTCGAGTTCTTTAAAAAAAAAAACACAAAATTGAAAAAAATTCCATCGTATACCTACAACCGACCTTTTGTGTGTTTTTTTTTTATTTAAAGTTCACCCAGCCATCAACATCAACACAGAAAAAAAAAATAACAGTAAGAGCCCTCTTAGCTCTTCTAGAACTCAAATATTATCTTTGAAATGACAAGAATGTAAACATTGTAAAACACCCACCGCAAACGAATGTTGTATACCAAAATACTTACAACCTCGAGTGTGTGTTAAGCGTTTTGTGGGGGATGATTCTTATTTTTTACTCATAATAATCTCGCTCTCTCTCAACCACACAAAACAAATCTAGTTCTAGAGCAGACGCACAGAGCACAAACACATATAAATCCACGAGGGATGAATACTGAATAATATGTATGATGATGAAAGTGAAAGTGGATTTTTGTATATTTGGAACATAAAGAACCTTGACCATTCTCCCCTGCTGGCGCTTGCTAGCTGGCTAACACACCGATGCGATGTGATGATGGCAGAGGGAGCCAAAATCGAAAGCCGGCTTTTTTGGGCCCAAAGTGCGCAGAATCATTCATTTGGGATGTGATGGAAAAGCGAAAGTCATGAAATCAGAGAAGGAATGATTTTCACTTTCTATGAATGCACTTTAGATGTGGTGGTTATGAACGGTGCGGTGATTAGTGATGGACGACGCGACGCACGCAGGACGGTAGAGTCCGTTAAATGACGTCGTAAAATTGCACATCTATTGTCGTCTATGTCAGTTTGTTGAGCATTTGATGACTGTAATAAATTTTATTCTGATGCTGGCTCCTGGCAGCAGCATTTCATCACATACTTATCACTTCTGTGAGTTTTAGTTTCTTTTTTTTTATTTTATTTGCTTCTTGTTACGAAAAAGGGGCATCATGGAGATATATTATGTAGAACTTTGCTTATATTTATTGTGGATTTAATTCAAATTCAATTGAAGTGTCAGAATTCGAATCCGACACAAATATGAAGTACAAAATTAAACTTCATTCTTTGGATCATTCGGGGGAAAAGACAAAGGTACCTGTGGTATACCCATTAAGGAATAACATTTCAAAATACTTTACATCATTTTTAATGGTGAAATTTGTTGTGAGTGCCAAGTTAAACACATTAGTGAAAAACTTTCTACAAGTCACTATTGCTTATTCCCTGTACGAGATACATAGTTACGTCCACATCAAAAAAAGGTTGCACTTTCAGACCTTTCATGTGATATACAGTGGCCGACAAAATTCTCTGTGCGCCAGCTTTTTTTGCAGTGTGTATATCTTTTAAAAATCAAGAAAAAACTTAATGAATTTTGTCAGTAGCAAAGTGAAAGAATAAAATTGAAAAAATCTTCCATCAATATTTTAATATAAAAAAAAAATTGATTTTATAAAATGGTAAAAAAAAGTTGTCGTACGAAGAATTTTGCTGGCCAATGTAGGTAAATTCATGTTTCAACACTTGGCCCATTATCTTCTTGTAAACGAGAAAATGTATAATGTAAAATACCGAACATATAACATTCATCTTCACATTTCTCGGAAAATAAAAAGCTATCAAATGGATTTTAACTGAGTCTGTGAGAAGAAAATTAGTGCTTTCAGAAACCGTTACAAAAAATGCGGTAGCAAATCACCTCGCGTTAAAATTTGCCTTCAAAAACCCGTGTTTATTGACTTTCAAACAGAAATGTCTCAAAAACAAAAATTCTGACTCCGGATTTCTATGAATGATAATAATCAAGAAGCAAATATTATGATTTAAAGGGTGTTTTTTTTCAAGGGAGAAAACCTTGTTAAGCAAGTAGGTACCTTAGTTTCGGTAAAAATAATAGTTGACTTGAAAAATTGATAACAATATTTCGACTTTCATTAGGATCAAAAATAAAAAAAAATTGACATGCATATGATGGGTGATTGCGAAAACAATATAAATTTGACTGTTAAAAAATCTACGCGTGTGTCATAAACCCATATCAATGCATTCAACAGCTAAATTTCAAATATTTTTGAAAATGATCCGTAACTTTTGACATGACTGGCCAAATGCAATACTATTGCAAGTAAAAAATTTCGGGACATTGTATCATTGCATGTGCAAACAAAAAACAAATACAAACATTTTCTGCAACTTTTTTCCAACTACCTTTCTACTTAAGCCCACAGTTTCGGGAGACATTAATCGATTTGTGTGGATTTCGCGAAAGGGGTTGGCATAACGAAAAAACAAGACTTATACCCTACTTTCACATGTACATGATCAATTCAGCTTTCCTTTATTTTGTCCCACCAAAAAGTCTATATTTCTTGTACTTATATGTTAAATGTTGATTTGGATAAAAAGTTTTAATAAATACTAGAACAGTAGCACATCAGACCTTGTGTCAAATCAGTAATTCTTATTTCTTTCTGTTAAGCCGATGTTAAATCCAATTTTAGTAGTAGTACCCCTTGGCGTAATGGTTAGTGTGATGGACTATCACGCCGGAGGTCTGGGTTTATTTCCTAGCCTACGGCACCTTGATTTTTTTTCAATGGTCCTTCCTCTTGTGAAGGGTGGGTAAATCAATGTTCAAGAGCAGGCCTTCGGGTGGATAGACTTTGGTCTGAGATTGTTCTTGTCAAAATTAACACGACTTGCTTGCGTATCAGTGGAAACTTGTGAAGTAAAATTGCTTATCTTGTTAACTTACTTGAAACGACATGACTATTCTATGATGATTTGGGCTTGCAGCACTTCAAAAGTGAAATTGCTGATTGTATTGTAAGCAGAATAGACGCTGTATTTAACGAAATCGAACGGTGCATTCCCTAGCTTGGTGGATCTCAGTTGATGCAGCATGGAATCTCTTTGCTAAGTTGTGCTAGGCAATGGTAAAAACTAATGCCTACTGGGCATTTAAAAAAAAAGTGCCGCGGGGTACTGCGAGCCCTACTATCAAAGTCAAACAAACAAACGACAACGAAAAACCTCAACGTAAATAAATTGTAAATTCAAAGTTGTTTCGTTGTGTTTATTTTCACGTTGAGGTATAACTTGGTTCAAATACAAGTTATTTTCAACAGAGAGTAAAGCAAAATAGGTAAGACTTTGAGTTGATAACTAAAGCATCACTGGTTCGTATACTGGTGGTGGCCATGATTTTTTTTTTCGATTTTGCGTATTCAAGGTGGAAACGTATTTGATTTTAAAATTTCCGGGTTTGGACCCAAATATGTTTTTTATTCTACGTTGTTTTTTCCCTCAGCCTATAATTAACATAATGGAATTGAAGGTTTTGTCGAGTTGTAAGCTATTGGCGTTGGAGAACTTCTTCTGAATGAAAATTCTTGAGTTGCAAGTCTATCATGCTATGACGAGCTTCTCTTTACTGCTTTTTAAACTAAGAACTATTCATTCTAAATGGTCAAAAATGAAATGAAACTTAAAAGGAACTGGATTTTTGATTATGTTGATTTGATTATGTTGATTAAATGCATCTCAACTTGCCGTCCAGAACTGGCAGACAATTGTGGAAGGCCTCTCCTTACTTACTAACTAAACTACACGCACACAAGAAATGGTTGAGAGAGTCAGTGACTATAGGTTTTGGTTCTTCGTGAACTAGTCGTTCCATGTATGTAAATCCAATTTTCTGACCTCGAGCGCCGAACGCAACAATGGTAAACATGAAAAAGAGCTCGACATTTTTTTCACTTTTTTCAGTAATTGTCATATAGATTTTCACTATAAACTATGTTGTTCAGTTTCACGCTTACAAATTTTCTTCAAAAAATAAGCTTAGGTTCAATTCTGTAGAACTTACGTTTCAAAAACACCGCTTTTCAAAACATAGCAACAAAAGTTTATAACAGCAAAAATAGTGTTGGGCTCAAATTGAAGAATATTTTGTATGGAGAAACCATTGACTATAGTTTTTAAACAAAAACTAGTCCTTTATTGTTAAAAATGCCAATTACTGATAAAAGTGCACAAATTTCGCGCATGTTTTTTTTCATTGTTGCTAGAGTTAAATCAAAAAACTGTTACAGATGCGGAAAAATGCAAAATAGCTTTTTTTATAAACTGTAATAAGTTTTCTTCTTGAGAAACAAAATTTTTCGATATGAAAAACCGTTTTAAAGATATATACCCACGTGAAAAAACTAAATAATACCTTTCAAAAGAAAAACAACCCCAAATTAAAGACTTTTGATATTTTCTAATAGATGCCACGGTCAGGACTGCACTAAATTGCAATGAGACCCTCCGGTTACCATCAGCTTTCAAATACAAAAAAAAATCATAAAAATCGATCCACCCAGTCAAAAGTTCTGAGTTCTTGGGGACAGGTATACAAAAAAATAGGTTACACCACGTTTGTACTCATATTTTCATTCACTCACCTAGTCTATACGGAAGTAACAAAATAACGTACTTATGTAAAATTGTCTGTGAAATTGTTAACTTAGCCATTCTCCTATTTTTTTATGAGGCGAATCTAACTCTAAGAAATAGTTAACTTATTCAATCAACAGCGTTTAAAATTTAATTAAAAATTAAAACAAAATACACCCTTTCCATAAGCTCTCACTACATAAATGCTTTCATTTAGTATGTATACTTCCTTTTTAACTTCGTTTCTTATTTTTTGTGTGAATATGTATAATCATCAGCAAGCAAAAATTTCCTTTTATGCATTTCAATTTTAATTTTTAATTTCAAAAATTCTTTGAATATTCCTATTGCCTCGCTAAACCTTTTTGTAAATGAATTCTGAATTTTAATAATACAACTTTAAAGGAACAATTTAAGGAAATATAAAATTCCTTTGTCTGCATTTAACACCCTTCTCATTATAAGTATTATGCCTGGCGATGCTCATTAAAATTCTGTTCCGCATCGTACCACACTGTGTGATGTTCTATATGTGTGTACCTATACCTACTTACTTACGTTAAAATACGCACTTTTTTTTCAAAATACCTCCCCCTACAAATAAAACAAAAAAAAAAAAAAAACTTTATCCAACACTCACACACTTACGCACCTTCAACTGGTACAAAACCCCACTTTATACCCATACCTTTCCTAGATGTATGTATATCCCCAGTACCTTGTATTACTTTTATATTTACGATTCGCTTCAGCAAAATAAAAAAAAAACCCTTAAGATTGGGTAGGTAGGGGGAATAAAATTCTAAGAAGATTTTTTTTTTCTCAAAAAAAAAAAAATAAATAAATAAATAAAGAAATATTTTCCTTTAACTTAAGAAATTTGCTTCAACGCCAACCAGCCCCTCTTGATATCTGTTTGAAATATACAACAACAAACCTCAAATCTTGAAGCAACCCTGTGCGTGTTACATCACCCCCTCTAGCACCTCCATGCTCCCCGGAAAGTTGAACATGTATACTATTCATATCCAGTTACAATATTATTCTGCAAAGTCCTGATATACTGACTTTCATTTATTTATATTTTTTTTTCTTCGTTGCTCCTTGTGCGACTTTCTTTTGTGAAAAATACTTTCGAGCATAAAAATTTTCTTATTTTTTTTTTTTTTTTTTTGGGCAAGGAGACGACCGTCGTTCGTCGTCGTCGTTGTCGATTACAACAACACGAATAAGAAGAAGAAATGTGTGTCTAGAGTGGTGGGTGGTGATGGTGATGGTTGGGGGTGGGAGAGTTTGTAGTTGGTTGGTGTACTAGATATCTTCAGGTTTATTTGAGAAGGGGATTTTGGGAATTTTAGTTTTTGCAATTTCAGGAGCGAATTAGTGAAGTTTTAAACAAAGGTTCCACTTTACAGATTTAAGAAATTGGAGTCAGAAATCCGAATAACTTAATTCTGAAAATCCAATGTCTCCAATCTTAAAATCATGGAAACCTGTTATCCAGAAAATTTGGAACCCAGAAAAATAAAATGCACGACTGTAAATGCAGTTTTGGAAAAAAAAATGAAAGCATAAAATTCGATTTTCAAATGACTAAAACAATTTGATTTCCCCTTTAATGATGCATTTTTAGAAAAAAATATTTTGAAAATCGTTAGAGGCGTTTTTTTAAAAAACTATTTTTCCATATAAAATTTTGCAAGGACTTTTATAAGAAAAAACTGGAAAAAAAATATTGAGTAGTTTTTGAAAAAATGATTTTTCAAAAAAAAATTCAACAATTTTTTAAAAATCAAAAAAAAAATAATTTTTAAAATTTTTTTTACTAAAAACTATTACGTCAACTTAAAAGCTCTCATGTAAAAAAAATGATTAAAATTGATTAAGTCATGAAGGAGATAATCAGAATTTAAAAAAATGGTTCTATGGCAGGTACCGTTAATAACGGTTTTTCAAAAAAAATGGTTTTCATTTAAAGATAACCTTATCCAAAAAAATGACCATGATTTTTTAATAAAAATCGTAGGCACCGTTTTTGAGAAAAATGAGTTTTTCTAAAACCGGTATGCAGGTACCGTTATTTTAGGTAAAAAAAAATTAAAAAAACGTCTGGGGATAGTCTCAAAAAAACGCCACATACCAAGTTTGAAGTAAATCGACCTATCCGTTTAGCCTGTGGTCTCTGATACATACAGACAGACAGACAGACAGACAGACAGACAGACAGAATTGTCGGACCCACTTTTTCCTCATTCTCTATCATGTAAAAATCGGGTTTTGCGGGATTTGGCGGGATTTGAAAAAGCGGGATTATAATAAATCATGATTTTGAATTAAGCGGGATTTAAGAACCTTTAAAACCTTTTTTTCGGGATTTTTGAAAAAGGGGATTGATTACAAAATCGTATGTAAAAACTCAGTAATATCCCCAAAATCTGGAGTTAAGAGCAAACAACGGTTTTTTCGCCTTTAATTCATTGTAAAAAATATATCTATCGATTTGTTTACTGTATTGGAAAGAAGACATTTGGACCTTTTCAACAATGTAAAAAAACATGTAGTTTGGTTGAACCCAAATTGTTTCGGTACCGAAACGTTCATATTTCGTACAGTCGATTCCGCTTAATTGGAACACTAAAATTGCAGAAAATTTGTTTTGGTCAAGCGGAGTTTTCTACAACTTATGTGACACTAGGTTCACATAAGTGAAGTTTTATACAAAAAAAAGTTTCGTAATGAAGAAATAAAATTGCCAACCCATAGAATCCGTCGCGTGAGTTACGTCGACGTTTTCAACTGGCAGCTCGATAAAATACACATGTTCTTATGAGAAACGACCCATAAAAACGAACGTGACGGAAAAAGTAGCCAAAAACTTAAAAAAAAACTTTTTTTGACCCAGATTTTGGGGGTGTTTCGGAATTTTTTCATACCGTTTTGTCATCAGTGCAATTAGCTCTACAAAACGTGATATTTTTTTAAACTGTTTTTGTCGAACAGTGTATTTAGAAAGATCTTAGAGATCCCGAAAACTCCGAAAACCATCATTATTCCGATAAAAACTGATATTTGGAAGAAACAGCAAAATGTTCCGTTGTTTTATAAACAAAATAAAAAGATTTCAAGGTCAGAACACAAAAAAGTCGGGGTCAGAATCCAAGAAAGCTTAGTAAAAAAAACCGTTTAGCCCAACATGCAACAAAAAAACATTAGGAATGTAGATGAAAACCAAAATCCCGAAACTTAGTACATAGGTGAAAAAAACACTATAAAGGAATTTTAAACATTTTCACTTTAGACACTTAATAAATAAATAATTTTCAGATTTGAAATAAAAACAAAATTATGAAAAATAAATTAATCAAAATTCAAATACGTATTCCAAAATCTTAATGAACCGAAAAGTCGTTATTCTTATAAAATACCGAACAGATTTTAAAGAAGCTCTGTTTCTTAGAATTAGATGAATTTTCAAAAAGATAAAAACCTTTTTGGTTCTATTTGGTATTTATATACTTATATTTAGGGTTTTTTGAATTTTGGTTTTGTATTTGGGGATTTTGGGTTTCTTGGATTACGGTTTTTCAGAATTTGTTTTTTTTTGGGATTTTTGACATTTCTCCAAAATTCGGATTATATATTTATGACTCAGGATTATTTTTTGGGTTCGGGTCCCAATTAAAGGTTGTACCCTGTGGAGAACCCCATGAAAACTCTCAGAACCCCAAAACAACTAGTTCTAAATTCCTTGCAAAATATTTACCAAAAAGAAACTTAGAAAACACTTAAAGAACTTTTTAATTTTTGGAGCCCTCCTATAATTGCCTTAATGAGTTTCCAGAGTGTCAAGTCCGCTATTGGTCATTTAATATGAACGTGTGGTTGATGCAAAAACCCCCCGACCTCATTAGTTTTTGTGATGCGAAATACTTTTGGATGAAAAGTAAAAGTTTCAGTTTTGCACGCATTTCCTCTCGCTCGTGCAACATCTACTATCTCGTTCTATTTTTTTTTTTTTTGTTATAAGGTACGTATTGCCTCCCCCTTGGTGTGCGATATTATATTTTTTTTTTTTTTTTGATTTTTGGACTCCTTGAACCGAAATGAAATAGATGAAAATGAAAATGAAAACTATGTGCTATGGCTGCCACAAGGAGGAGGGAAGAGAGGACAACGACCGACCGACGATGGTTGTAGCAATCTAATGGCAAAGGAGATGGAAATTCAAAGAAAAAAAGCTGTCAAAAAAAAAAAAAAAAACAAAAAAAAAAGAATTTTCTTTTCCTCGGAAGGTATTTTTCTGATATTTCTCGTGTAGTGTATTCGTAAGGAAGATGAGAGTTTGAAATGTGTATATTACTTAGTTCCATACATACCATCACTCACACTCACACACATTCACATGAATATGTATAAGTTTTGTGTTGTTTTTATTTTTTTTTTTTTTTTTTTTTGGTTCGTTGTTGCCAATGTTTAGAAAGGAAGAGGATTTTGTGGGTGGCAAATGTTTTGGGTTCTGTTATAAAAGTCCTGTAAAATCACAGAGAGGTGCCTCGAGGAAGAATATTCGGATTTATCCTTTTTACTTGAGGAGACGAAAAAAAAAAAAAAAATCTCATGAAGAAAAAAAAAATATAACTTTCCTGGTCTTAATTTAATACAACACAGAAAATAAGATGACCAGAGGGGAGAGGTGAAAAGGACAACACCATAGTCAAGGCAGAACGGTGAAATCAAACTTTTATCTTTTGATTACATACACTGTGCCCATCAGTTCTAGCCAACCAACCCAAATTTGGACCCGGATCCGGATTCAGAGAGTATACTCGTACATCAACGGATATGAGATTTTGTGTGATGGATGCTAAGTCCATGTGTGATAGGCATACGTAAGATTAAATGAGAATCGCAATTTTATTTTTCTTTTTTTTCTTTTTTCTTGTCTTGGTTTTGGTCTTGGGTATTTTTTTTTTTCTATTTTCGTCTTTATTTTAACGAATTTTTCTTTTAGTGAAAATGGCAGTAGTTGGTTTGAATTAGAAATTATCTTTTCCCTAGCGTTGGCAAGAAATAAATTAATATAATTATTTTGAGAAGATTTGATTTATTTATATTTTTGTTTTGTTGTTTTTTTTTTTTTACATTCTGGGTTGCATATTTTATTTAGATGGAATAAGATTTGATGTTGTAACAAATCTTGAAGAACGAAATTAAGCTTCTTAATTATTGGAACACCAGTATGGATTTTCGTAGCAAAAGGTTCACCATCCATTTTTGACCGAAAATTTAAATTTACTTTTGTTTCGTTTTGAAGAAATTATAGGTAAGATTATCTATAGAGTTTTGCATCAAGATAATTTATTGAAAATGTTCCGGGAGATCGAACCTGGAGTTTCAAGTTTACCCGTGGGAAACCTTTTTTTTGTATTTTAATACATTTTTACATTTTTATTCAATTCAATCATAAAACTATCTTAATTCTAGACAATTAGCCTATTTATCAATAATTTATAACTAAACTGGCCCCATAAGGGCACTCTTAATCAGTCCAATATCTTAATACTACTGTCTTAAACGGCCTTTAAACTATATTAATATCTACCTACTAAATATTCCATCTTCCATGGTTTTATTTGGCCGGACACCTTACCATTAGGCTAGCCTCCTATATGAAATAATAGCAGTAATATATTATTTTATTATTTTTCAATGTCGATTTAATACTTAGTAAAGCCCTTTTAACTGCTTAACTGGCTTTTAAACCTTTAAATGACGTTTGTTCCATACAAAATTTGACATTTAAAAATTTTAAAGTCTGTTAAATTTTTGTGCAACTGGACATACGTTTTTTGAATAATGCCACGTAATACAGTCAAATAAGAAGAAGACATTGCGTTAAACTGAGGAATGGATGCTAACGGGCAAATGTATTTTGAAAAAAAAGTCAAAATAAATCGATATTGAAGTTTTGTAAAATTAAAAAAAAAATTCGCATAAAATAAACATAATGGCACATCATTTAAAGGTATTTTTTAATCCAGAATTCAGAGAGACTGATTTTAAAATCGAAAGTTATAGCTTTTTTCATTACATTCAAAAGGCAAAGTTTTTCAGATATTAATTTCTTGTTAAAAATTCAAAACATAGTTTTTTCTAAAACTATTTTCGCACTATCTCTCGACAAGGGCTTTCATAAGAAAAATGTCTGTCGATTTGTCGCGTTTGGTGTATGTACAACTTGTAAATCAATTTTTTTTTGTTGCGTTTTCGTGTCGCACTGCCCGTGACAATTTGAGACTAAAATTTTATAAAAAAAACGGTGTTTAGAATTTTTTTCTCAATTAATACCTGAAGAACTTGGCTTTTTTTTGATAAAATCGAAAATAATAACACCCTTTTTCCTCGAAAAGTGACATATCAAACATTTCAAACCATCTAATATTTTTTTTAAGTATACTGAGCATAGAGATAAATTAAACTCTAATACATACAAAAAATCGTATTTATTTTCCATAAGAAACTTTAACCACTAAAAGAAGCAAAATAAAATTCTGAAATGATAGAGGATTTGTTTTGTTTTTAAATAATTTGGAAATAGTTTTCCACCTACATGCTTGGTCTTAAAAACAAAACTCGAATAACGAACAGTAAATATATTGATAACACTTCTTAAGAATTTTAGCACTCTTAACCCGAATCTGAAGTAAAGTATCCTAGCGCATCACGTTTTCGAGATATGCTAGAACAAACATGTCAAAAACTCGTTTTTTGGTACATTTAACCTCAAATTTCCTTACTAGTAAATACTTTATTACAAAACTATTAATAGGATGTGAATAAAGTGCATTTTATCGGTTTAAATCATTTTAAATCATTTGAAAATTTGCTTTCGGACCAAAGATATTACAAAAAGAGATTTATAATTTGTTTTTAAAGGTGGAAAGTTATGAAGTAACAATTTTAAATGGCCAACTTTATGTTTTTTTGGGATGCTTAAGCACGAATCTGCAGTTATCCATCAAAATTTATAACAGCAAACATGAGAAATCATTGAAAAACTAACAAGAATTAGTTTTTTTGTATTGTTTTTGGTGCATAATCCATATATAGAACAAATGTAGACAAAATTATCATATTTATACTTACTTACTTACTTAAAGTGGCGCTTACAATCCAGGATGGATTACGGCCTCAACCAACATTTTATGATATTTCTTATGTCTTGACCAATTTTTTCTACGACTTCTAGGCTCTTCACAAACAAATGTTGAAAAATGCATAAAAATCCTTATTAATTGGTTTTCCTCTGATTAATGCCTTCCTTATACCATAATTAACTTGACCAGTATCAAGAGTATCGAAATTCCATACTATCCTATAAATTAGAGTTTATTTTTGCAGTTTAAATCTAAAAAATTACGGAATTTTGAAATGTATGGTGATTTTTTAAATAACGGTTTAAAATGTGACTATACACTAATGAATAAAGTCTTAACTTATGCTATGTGGAATAAGTTCTCAAAATTTCAGCCAAATTGGCTCGATAGTTTTGAAGCTCATTTCTACAAAACAATCACATTTTTTGTAATCATTGCAACAAGCTGTACAAAACGTATAGGTCTCCGCTCGCGTATATTTGTTTACCCTCGTTTTGTCACACAGTGTTATTGGATATCAGCTTTTGAATTCCTTTATCATGGGTTCAAGTCCTAGGTTAACAAAAAAGTTAAAAAAAAAACGAAAATATGCTGAGAATAACCTTATCCTGGAATGATTTAAAGGGAATGTATGGAGCGTTGTCCCGGAATTAGCACAAACGTGTTTGGTATCAAATGAAAAGTGTAGTTAAGCTTCTTATATTTCTGAAATAATTTTCAAATCCTTAATAGGAGAATCGTGTTATGGAATTCTCAATACTTTTCTCCCGTCAAGTCAACGTGATTCGGAGTGTTCAAATTTGCATTTAAAACAATTAAGAACATGCCGGGTGAATTATATTATCAATACGAGGCACTACCTTACCATTTCCACTAACACACTTCCTCACCTGCGAGTTCTACAAGAAAAAATATAACTGAAATAAGTGCGAAATCCCGTCGCAACGCATTCGTCTGATTCAGTAATAAGGGTGAATAATTGATCATAACTCCTAAAATAAATGACATGACGTAAGAAAATTATATCATTATCAAATGGAAGCATGAAAGGTATTTCTCTTGTCTTTAAAATGGAACAAAAGTATTGATAAATTGAGGTTTAGGTTCTGGAAAAGCAACTTTTTTGCGGGGTCCTTTGTGCACATACATTTCAAAAAATTCAGTGATGACATACATGTACTTTTTTTAATACGGCTGGAAAGCTTTTTTGGTTAGCTTTAGTTTCATATAAAATATAGAGCTCTTAACTATGTCTTCAGACAAGAGAAGATAGCTTCTAGGGTGAACAAGTAGTTAATTTTCGTTCAATATAAACGTATGCAACATGATTTTTAAGTATTTTTTAAATTTTGGATTCAATGAGACCAAAATCCAAAATGATATAATTAACGAAACAAACGTAGTTATTTTCATTAAATTAATACATGTATTTTTTGAATCACATATAGGGTATTGATGCTTGCACTTTATTATTAGATATTGTATCTTCTTAATGTGTTAAGCTGTTGCCTTGATGAAATAAATTTGAATTTGAATTTGAATTTGTCCCTAATTGAAAATGGTGACAGCCCTGTCATGACCTCTCAGAATCTATTAACTTGTTTATCTCGAATCATAGCTGTTTTCGAAAACGGTGTTTTTTTCTAGTAAATGAATAAAAAAAACTGATTGACCCTTTTTTTTTTTGCTCCACCCACCGTCCATTTACAGTTTTTGCATTTGTTCATTGGTTAATAGGTAGAAAATGTTATTTGTTGAAATATTTCCTATTAATTTTCCATTCTTGTTACAATTAATGTCGATATTGAAGATTTTTTATAGACTTTACTATATCTTTTGCTACATCAATTGAATCGATGATTGTTCAAACAACCTAAGTGTTGTTTTAACATTCATCGATTCAATTTCAGAAAGTTTTAAGAAGTTTTTTTTTTTTTTTTTTGAATCTAGGCTCAGATTAAAAGATATAATTTTAATTCAAACAGACAGAGGGCTGTGCAAAGCAAAAATCTACAAAATCAAAAGCAAAAATCAAAATCTACAAATGATCTGAGCTCAGCTGCCAAAAGTATTATACATTTTTGAAAATTACAGAAATGTTGACAGTTTTTAAAAAGATAAATCACAATTTTCTTTTAAAAGTGTCTCTCAAATTGATGTAAAAAGTTGGACTTTACGAAAACTTTAATATCAACCAGAAATAAGCAATATTCTTTGACATTTTGATGCAAAACTATTCTTAGCAAAAGAAAAAAGAAAACAATTTTGAATGAATCAACCACAACCTGTGAGTATTACCTCCAAGTTCATAGGATTGAAATTCTATATTAAATTTGTATAAAAGTTGAAGTTTAAACAAAACCAGTGACTTAAGTTTTTTGTGAAAGAGGTAATTGTTAAGCATTGAAAACTCTTCTATCTTCTATGAAACAATTATTATATCTAAAAGCTTCATCAACCCCTTCTATAATAACAGATATTTCCCATCACAATTCAAACTGTTTTGTGTGCTATTAAAAATTCAATAAAATCTCAGATAACACCGATAAGAGGGCGAAATCGTAAAATCAAATGTTTTTTTTTTAGTAATATTATGCACATTTCACAAATCATACACCATCATCATGACAGTATGTGTATTTAGGAGAGAGGGATATATCGATCTTATCACAAAAAGGCATAATAATAATTTAAATATAGGTGAAGGGCAATTGTGGTTGTTCTATAACTCGCCCCCTCATAATCTATATAGCAAGGCACCATTTCATCTGTCAAAAATATTGTCCCTTAGTCCCCGATTCAACTCAAAACTGACCAAAAGATTCAAATTCAAGTCAAAATTTCGAAAAGTGCACGCATGCACGCATTCACCGAACACTGATTCATTTTATTAATAAAATTATTTTTGTTCCGATTTATTAAAAAAAAAAAAATATAAGAAAAAATCAGTGAATAGGAAAAAAATAAATACAAATCTGAAAAACTCACCCCTAATGTGATATTTTTTTTTTTGAGATTATTTCAATTTTGAATGGAAAAAATGTGCAAGGGGCGGAGCATAGTTTTCCACTTTTTGAGGAAAAACTTATCAGTTGTGAGGTTTTGGGGTGTTTTATCGGTTTTTTTGAAATTTTTATTATATTTTTTTTTCCATTGTTGTTGGCATCGAAACTGTAGAGGGTTCCCTCTCTATGCCAAAGGAGACTTAATTCATCGGAGGGTATTTGATTGCGCAGTTGGAATTTTTCATTTCAGTATTTATTTACACTTTTTATAAAAAGGACATCAAAGGTGTTATAACGGGTCGCATTCATATAAATAAATTTAATTGATTTCGCGAAATATTTTTTTTATCAGTTCTTTTTTTTTTTTCTTGGATAAAAAAAAGTGTGAAGAACGAAAAATTATTGAAATGGTGTTGCAAGTTGACAAAAAGCAATCAAAACAAATGTGCCAAGTCACAGTATGATGACAGTTTGCACTTAAAGTGAAAAAGTGTAGGTGCGGCAAAGAGTGAGAGAAGCTATATGTACTCGTATATATGTACCTATACTTGGGAATAATAATAAAAATAAATTGAAACCTCATATACGAGTGAACGACAGCTTTGGTCGGCGGCGGCGGCGGCGACAAGGACGAAAATTGTCGGCAAATATACCAACTTTACATGAGTACGTACTACTGGCCGATATATAAATTTTTTTTTTGTCCTCGATGTATATGTGTTGGAAATTTATGTTCTCATTCTTCGTCTAGAGATTGTTGTAAGCACAGAGAGAAATACCCAGTTACCACCCACCATCAACACCATAACCACCCGAAACCACCCAACCATCTTCCCTTATTAGTATCCTGGTTCATTTGTTGCCGGCTGCCCAAGGTCCTCACTACATATACATAAACTCCATGCCACCAAGCAGTAGATCGTCTTTATTCTGGTTGTTGTTGCTTTTGTTATTTGGACGACCGACCGACAACGGTTCGGTCGGTATGAGATTGAGATTGTGGTGCGGTGCGGTGCGGTGGCAATAGCGGGTGGCAGTGTAAAACTATCTTCCATATGGAAACTTAATTTATGTTTCCAACATATCGCATAGAATTTGTTTCATTTTCTACTGAAACGAAAAGAATTTATTTCTTCCTTTTTTTTTTGGTCAGTCAAATGTGGAAAATAAAATGAAAAAAAAAAAAAAAGAAAATCTTAAGGGAAAAGAAGAAAGAAGAGAGATTTTATTTTTTTTTTTTCTCAGTTGAATCCCATTAAATTGGATGACTCTCTATGTTGTTGTTGTATTATCAGCAAGCAAAAGTATATTTGAAGATATATTTCTATATGCGAAAGAGGAAGGATATTGGTAAAAAGTTTTCTATTTTCCAACTTTCTTACACTAGGGTGGTCCATTCTTAAATATAGGAAGCCTTACATTTCAAGAAAAGAAAAAAAAAAAAAGAAATATAAAAATAAAATAAAGGATGCTTAGAGCCTGTCAAACATACATACATGTTTTTCTACCAACAAAAGTATATGTATGCATGTATAAAACTTAGGAGTAGATTTCTTTTTTTTGTTCTCCTTTATTTCATGTGTGTAGGGGGCTATAGAAGAAGAAGGCAAAAAGTGGAGGCAGCAGCAAGTGATGGTGTGATATTATGGGCGATAATTATAGAGAGACAACCTCTCTCTCTTCTATATGTGTCCAGCAACAACAACAACAACAGCAAAAAAAAGGGTCAGTTTTTAATTAAAGACTGTGGCCTTTTGAAGAAAAAGCTTTTTAGCCTTTCCTGGGCACTAATAATGGGGTATTGTCTGTTCTGTGTGTTGGTATATGTGTGAAATATCTATTCAATTTAATTCTTTCTTTCTTTTTTGTTTTTGTTTTGTTAAAGAAATTTTAGTGCATTTAATACAGTTCGATCGATTTTACATTTTTAATTAAAAATTTTCAAAGTATTTGAATGTTCGAGAAAGATTTAACAGCAAGTGACTTAAAAAAAAAAAGACATAAAATTTTTTTTAATTAATTTAAAAATATATCAAAAATATTTGATGTTTTTTTTTATTAATCTGGATTTTTTACAATGTTGTGTTTGAATCTCATGGTGTGCAATATTAATAATAATTCAGCCAAAAATCATAACTACAGAATTTGACTCACGTCCTTTTCTCAAACGGCGAGGTCACTGGGCTTATAGCTCATATTTAAACACAAAATAGTTTTAAAAAATGACTTGATAGAGAATCGCAAGAAGTTTTTTTTAGTTTCGTACTGAGTCGTTCCCCAAGTTTATGGATTGTTCAAGTAGAACAGGAATTATAAATCTATGAGCCGTTTGCTGAAATGAAACTTAAGCATTTATGTTCAACATAAGCCGTTATATGACAGTTTACGCAAAGAAAAAATTAGATAATAATCGTTTATTAAAGGCTTGAGTGAAACAACAACAACCTGTGTGTGCTATCACACAGTTCATAGGCTGGATTTATAACTATTTCACAGGCTGCCACACCCGGTCATCAGATTCCTTCCATTAGTGGTGCTAAGGAAGTTTTAAAAACTGATTCCCGAACTGGGATCGAACTATGAACCTTGCGATTGCAAAGCACATGCACTACGCATTTAGCTAAGCTGCGAGTATTATTTACAAAACCCCACCATAATCGTTTATGTTTAACAAAAATTTAAGTAATGTATCAGCAATTTAGCAAAAATGGCCCTAAGAGTTAGCAACTAAAATCAGAAATTGACAGCCCTACTGTTAGTTAAGAAAAAATCCCACTGGCGGAAGTACTATGTGAGGATGGACGGTTAGTGCAAATTTTTAAGCACAAAACAAGGCTAAAAATTTCGGAAAATATATATGAAGGGTCCTGGGGATAAACGGCATATCGTCTCACACAGTATTGGAGTGATTTAAACGACAAAAACCCAGTTTCGAGAAAAACACGTTTGAAGTTTTGAGAGAAAGATCTCGTTTTTGTCTTTAAGGCCACATTTGTAACTTCAAAATTTTGAAAATGTCGTTTAAGACCCTCCATTACTGAGGTGACGTTATATCCATTCTAACCCATTTCGAGAAAAATGCAATTTCATATGTTAGTTTTCGTATAACTTTTAGTACTAAATGCACATCTTATTTGTATTTCTTTATAAAGAATTAAATTGGTTTACTTAAAGTTTAAATACTATCAGACAGTACTCAATAAATACTACGAGACCTCATCATTAGTTTAATTTTGACAAAAAGTGGACATATGCCGTTTTTCCCATGGACCCTTCATATGTAGTTGTTACAATTTTACGGAGGATACAAATTTGCAAAAAAAGGGAGGATATAATTTTCCTTTAATAAATTTTTAACTTACGGAATTTTAAAATGCAGAATTTTAGAAAACTTATACTTACAGAATTATGATCCTAACCTAACCCAACTTTATTTTCCATATAAATGTTGCCGCAGTATAATTTCTTTTTTGGTAACCTGCCCTAAAATCTGCCTGCAACGTCTTCAAAAGGTTAGTGTGTCGATTCATTTATTGAAGCAATTTTGCGTTGAACAGGTCGCCCACATTTCTTTTTTGATATCAACCCAGTTTCTATTACATTGTTGTATATAATTGTCACGCTCTAATGTGTAATTATTGTAAAAGTTAGCTGCTAGAAGATTAAATTTTTAACTATAGAGTAAAAAACTCTTTTCCGTGCAGATATAATTTGCCAGGTTCTAAAACTCATTTAAGTCTCCATAAAAGGCTAATCGTCTGGATTCATTTTCAAAGATAGCAGCTTTTTAAGGTTATATTTTGCCTTGTATTAATGTAATCCAGTAAGTACTGATTCTTGAAGCAATCATCACTTGAACAAAATTTGCACTTAGCCAACAAGACGATATTTCTTTGTCACAGTCACAGCTATTTAAAACCCTTATTTATGTGAGGCAGATCGCAATTGTGCAGTGGGATACCAAGCCTTGATTGATATTGGATCTCTTTTGTTGGCATTTACTCGTAGTTTCGACAAAGAGTATTATAAGATTATAACCCTTCATTCAAGAGCTTCTATAAACACAATTCCGAAAACTTCATGCCGGTTTAATGAAGTGAAATTCTTGTTTGTCTACGAGACTCTATCCAATCACAGAGCTACTCTTGTCTTCGACAAAGTTTAACTGAGGTTTCATATCTTACGAGCTTGTACTATTTAGAATTCTTACAAAGTTATTCAGGTTAAAAAGCATTTGAGTCAGTCAATTTGTGTGCTATTCAAAGAGCAGAGTTTTCATTTTCAGCTTGCCTGCCAGTTCTTACCAAGTGGACATTCTTAAACGGATACCCTAACAAAATACAAATCTTCACATGAAAAAGAACATTATTTAAAAAACTCTCCACTTTCTTCAGCTTAATTTTTACTGGTTTTGGAACACAGTAAATTTGAATACAAAATAATTCTTTAAATAACCCCCAGTAGGAAGAATTTAAAGAAATTAAAACCGTCCCCTTTATTTGTTTAATAAACGACCAAAAAATGAATATAAAAAATTATATCTTCATCAAGAAGAAATAAAGAAGTACAATCAATCAAAAAAATCAAAGTCTTACTGTTATTCTTAATCAAAGTGCCCACTTTAATATGAAAAAAAAAATCAAATTTTGATTGATTTATCGACCCCTATTTCCATCATCTTTTCTCTTAAATATTCTTCTTATCTAATCAGTTTTTTTTTTTTTTTTTATTTATTTTCTTACAGTAATAACAAAGATGGCTGCATCGATATATGCAACCCCACCACCCGATTTGAGTAGCGAGGACACAGCACTTAGTGATGCATCAAATTCCTCACAATTGAGTAACACAAGTTCGCAGCATAGTAGTTCGAAACATTCGACATCGCGTGAAGGAACGAATGGTGGAGAACGACGAGCATCATCAGGTGGCGGAAGAGAAGGAGGAAGTAGTAAAAAGCATCATCATCATCATCATCATCATCATCATCATCATAAGAGAAGTATTGCCGACGTTTTAATGGGTCATAATCAGGCCTTGATGGCACAAGCACTCACATCATCTAGTTCAGCATTATTGGATGCCCTACAATTTGATCAGTCGAAAAAGAGACGAAAACAAACGACACCCATTCGATTGGCTGCGTTAAATTTGAGTGCCAAAATTGGAGGTGACCAGAATATGGATGTATCTGAGCAACAGCAGCAGCAGGAATTAGATGGCGCCCAACACGAGCACAACAATGGAACAAATAATGTGAAAGAAGAAGTGAATCAGGAAGAGGAAATGATACAAAATGAAGACTACGAGGATAAGTTGACGAAAATATTTCTTCCGAAACTCGTGGGTCAACTTAATCCCTTCGAGCTATTACAAAGAAACATATCACCACTGGAGAATTTCCAGGAAAATACAAAACCTCCAAAATCTCCCGAAAGGGAAGAGAAAAATCATCAAGCACAACAACAACAACAACAGCAACAACAACAACATCAAGAAGACACAATGGCAAATTATTCTCAGATATTCTGTAAGGAATGTGGCGAAAATTTCGACTCTGACTTGAGGCTTAGGTTTCACATTATGCAAGAACATTCCCCCAACATGCAACAACAGCAAGATGATGGCAGAAGGAATTTGTCTGATGAACAACAAACTCTTGACATGCTCTCATCAGTTAAAGTGAAACTTGAAAGAAATGACGATGACGAGATGACATCTCCCATGCAAGACAGTCGAGGAGTATCACAAAAACCCGAACAATGGATGTCATCAATGCCTGCTCTAGGATTTCCCTTTCCTCCGGAGGCAGCTGCAGCTGCTGCTTTCTCCAGTGGATACCTATCGCAACTTCCACTTCTAGGAGTTCCATCGGGATTTCCATCAGTGGATGGACTAACTCGCCCTCCATTGAGAATATTTAATCCGGAGGCATATTGTGACCTTTGCAACAAAGAGTTCTGCAACAAGTACTTCCTTAAGACGCACAAAGCCAACAAACATGGTATTTATGATCCAACATGCACTTCCACAGATTCAGGAATGACAAATGCTTCTTCAATGGGAGCTATGAGTCAAGTTTTTCACCTGCAGTTGCAGCAACAACAGCAAATGGAACAAGCAGCACAGTTTCAAGCTGCACAACAGCAACAACAGCAACAGCAGCAGCAACAGCAACAACAACAAATGCAACAACAACAACAACAACAATTACAACCACAACAAATAGCTCCACCAGCTCCGATGATCCCGTGCGATGTTTGCTCAAAGAAATTCACCAATATTTTCGCCATGAAACGACATCGCACCAAAGCTCATGAAGTTCCACCACCCACTTCCATCAATACACCAAACATAACCACCACAACCATTTCAACTGCCAGTTGTAGTCCACAAGAAATGAAATATGACACCGAGTCTGCACCCCAAACACAAGGGAATTCCATCAATGAAAAGGATAACATACCGGAGAAGGACACTTCAGCAGCGTCTGCCTCGTTATCGGGTAATCTCCATTTGCCAGAGGGCTTTAGAGAAGATTTCCAAGTTGAACAAGAAGATGTATCCTTCACACCACAGCCACGTAAGCTATCACCCTCATCTCAGCAGCAAGCACGGGAATCAAATTTCTCCTTCGATAAGCTCAAGCGATTAGGAGTATTAAATCCTGAAGCATTTTGCGATCTCTGTTGCAAGGAGTACTGCAATAAGTATTTCCTCAGAACACACAAATGGAAGCGACACGGAATCTTTGTGCCACCAGATGATGCCAAAGATGATATAAAAATGCAGTGGCCATTCTTTGCCATGCAAACAACTCCACTAAATCTAATGATGGCCAATGAAAAACTCATGGAACGAAAAGTTTTTTCTGCTATGGAAGGTGGCGACAAAGATTCAGCTAAACGGTTGAAGTTCGACATTGATAACAAACTTTTGAATGGTCAAACCGAGAAAGATAATGGCCTCTCGCCACCTGGAGAATCAACTGAACAAATGACACCACAACAACAAAGTGAGTCTGAAGCTGTGGGCTTGAATCTTCAAAAGCTGCAATCCATGATTATGCAGCTGAACGATCTTAATTGCAAGCGTCCAGTTCCATGTAATTTCTGTGGAAAAGAAATGGAAAATCAGTATGTACTGCATGCCCACATAGCCACAGAGCACTCCATGATGGACAATAATAATGGCGGCAATGCTGCACCTTTTATGGGAATAAAGCTTTCGCCTGCTTCGTCTCCATCGGCTATGCAGGGAATGTCGGCTAGTGAAGTGTGCAAGCAGTGTGATAGAGAATTCTCCAATCTCTTCGAATTGAAACAACATATCGCTGAGGCTCATCCATTGTCCGGTAGTCTAAGCAACAATAGCCCTCTGCGGGATGGCTTTGTCACTCCTGAGCGACCAATTAATGCGAGCTCCAGTGGCCCAACAACACCAGGAGTTGGTGCTGGCCAAATCGATAGAACCCGTGCTCCATACACCATCACACCAACCAGCAGCTATTGCGAAATCTGCAACAAAGAACTCTGCAACAAGTATTTCATGAAGACACACATGCAACGCATGCATGGCATTGAGATTGAAAATGGCGCCCAAATTGGAGGAGTTGTATGCAACATATGCAACAAAGAACTCTGCAGCAAGTACTTTTTGCGTGTTCACAAGCACAACACGCATGGAATTGTCGATGAGGGTTCTCCTCTACCTCAGTCTCGACAATCCAATGGCATAGAGCTACCGCAAGAAAACCCTGACATGGTCAACAGTTCCTTCCCTGGCGACTCCAAAGCAGCTGACTTGGCAGGAGTCGATTTTAATACCAGATACTTCACACACTACACCGAGGTGTGTCCGCTGTGTAGTCGTCGATTCCGCAGTGCAAAATGGTTGCGCGCTCATTTGATGAGTGATCATGGCCCATCTGGGGTGGACAAGCTCCGTGAAATGGAGATACAACTTGGAGCCGCATTTAGCAAACCAACAAGTCCAACTTTGAAAATTCCAAATGGAAGCAGCATGTCTCAGCAGAACCCCCTTAATAATATTAATTCAAGTCTCCTGGTTAAGAATCCTTTCCCAGGAATCTTTGGTGCAGAAAATCCACTTCAATCGCCGCGTTTCAAAGAATATCAGTGTTCACTTTGTTCGTTCTCCACACCTTATTATGCGTTTCTATTCATCCACGAACGATCACATTCAATTTTAAATGGTACACCATCATCGGTGCCATCCATGCCACCTACTTCACCACCTGATGCTCCAATCAAATCCGAAACAGCGGTCTCAATAGCCAAGGAGATAACCAGTTGCACTGCTGATGTTGCTGGCAACAACCAGACAACAAGTACAACTACAAAAACTGCTGTGTCCTCGTCATCCTCATCATCCTCATCGACGTCTTCGGGGGGAACTCCGACAACAACACCAGCCTCAACACCGGTACCGCAAACACCACAAGAAACTGCCAAACGAGACACACCGGCTGCTGCTGCAGCAGCGTCAGCTTCAGTGGCGGCGGCGGCGGCGGCCTCCCCAAAAACGAATCAAGCAACTTCTGTGCCCGCAACATCATTAGCAACATCAATCAACATCACAACAACAAGCACAGCAACATCATCATCACATTTACCATCACAAGCGTCATACAATTTCGATGTCAATGTTTTACAAGAAGTCGCAAATAAGTCTAACCGACCGGTAGCTTATGCAATACCGCAGGATCCAAACGGATCTTCTGTTGCAGGCAACGACTTGATGCAGTCTTTTTATGTTCAAGAGAATTCAACGTCAGAGGGTAACGATAACGGATCGAACAGGTTTGTCCCAGCTCTTATTTATTTACCGGTTAGGGAACGTATTTCAGGTCCAATTACCGTGTCATTTACTCTGACACCAGCATAAATCTCTAGTTTTTCTTTTCATATAGTTTTTTTTTTGATTTTTAGAAATGTCATACAATGTTGCCAGATATGTTTTTTTTTTAATTGCTTCTTTATTAATTAAATCTTTGAAACATTCAAATAAAAGAAAACCATTAAACACAATTTATTTTCTTCACACGATACAAAACCTAAAGACTGAGTGCGAAATTTATTACTTAAAACATTTACCGCAGTCATAAAGAATTAGACAAAAATTAATGAAGAAGAAAAAAAAAATACATCTGGCAACAAAATTTTAGTTTTAAATATTATTTTTTAAATTTAGTGATTAATGAAAAAAGTTCCTAAAAACATATATAAAAATATATAATAGAGTTTATATATTTAATTTAAAAAATAAACAAAAATATAATAATAATTTTAAAAATGATATAAAATTGCAGATAGTTAAATCAAAAAGCTTGAAGTATATAGGAATAATATATAATTTTTAATTTTTCTAACTACTTCTATTTAAAATATAATTTTTTTGTTTAACTAAGAAGGGAAATTTAAATGAAGGAGTATTTTTTAAATATACATAGATTAAAACTAACAGCTTGCTCAAGATTTTTATATTTTTTATTTCTTTTTCTTAAAACTGAAATGCATACATTTTTAGCTTGTACTGGAATGCTCGGAGAGTTTTAATGTATTACAAAACTAAGCAAAGCTAGCTAAAATTTTTGTACTTTGATGACTGTAGTTCTTAAAAGCTTATCAAAGTTTTGACAGCTCAAATAATAACAATTTCTTTTTATAAACTATATTTAAGCTAGACTTTTGTCAATTGTATCCCACACTCCCTTATTTCGTCTGCTAATATTAAAATTAGTAGAAAAATAAGTTTTGACAAGGCTTACAGGCCACTGATTTCTTTAATACAATGGATTCCCCACAAAGTATAACAGTTTTTTTTTTTTTACTACAATTGAAGATGGCATTAGCTGTTCAATGAGCCCTCTTGTTCTATACAAAAAGAACGAGAGAAAAAGAACTTTTGTTTAACTGTACTACTGTTATACAACAGACAGAATTTATGAGCACACAGTGTCAGAGATAATTTATAATACTGTTATAATTGTATATAAGCCATTATAGCTCATCAATTGAGTAATTTTGTTATAATAAATTCAGTATCCAGTTTGTTATAGAGATCTATGATGCTGGTTGCTGAATATTCGTTTGACAGTTCTGTCCAAATTTCTGAATAGGGATTTTTACCAAATTGTCAAACTAGCCAACACTTTGGTCCAATGACAGTTTTCACATGAAAAAATATGAACAACTTTGATTATTACTGCTGATTATTAAAACGTCATTGGACCAAAGTGTCGTTTTGAATTTTAGAAAGTTTGAGACAGAATGAGACAGAGGTGTACTGCTTTTTTTCTAAAAAGTTGAAAAGCACTATTTGACTTTACAATTGATCCTTTTTCGGATCAATCACGCTGTGGATAAGAAGAAAGAGAGAATTAACTCAATTGTAACACAGTTATGCAACAGAATTTATGAATGCAATGCGTCATTTTGCTCTCTATAAGAAAAAAGTACCTACTGGTATACAAATAGCTGTACTTGGAGTTTGTGTCATCTTGCTCTACAAGAAAAGAAAGATAGAATTAGAAAAATTATAACACTTGTTCAAAGGGAAGCGAGTTGTTTTATGAATCTATTATCCATATTCCAAGTCAGCTGCTTTATTTTCTTTCTCATCTTTTCGAATGTTCTTACTTGCTTGCACAAACGTAGTTCGAGGAAAGTCTTGCGAAAGATATTTGAATGCAAAAGCAACGACTTTGGACGAATTGTACAAAAGGGGTTTAACTTGTACTTTTTGCTGCATTGAACTTTACTTTCACAAGGATAAAAGCTGTTGGAAGTACATCTACTTCAAAACAGCCCAATGGAACGCATCTGTTATACTACTTGTCATTTTTTACACTGACAAATGACGCATTTGACAGAACAGGAAATCGGATACCAAAATTAAATTGAAGAAAAAAGTAGCTCATACTCGTATTTTTTATCCAGTAGCTTTACTTGACAAATATGTAAAATACACTAGAAAAAATTGACAAGTGCAAGGAAATGTGGGATTGCAAGAAATTGTGGCATCATTCCGTGGTGGTCTCAAATTCAACTGTCAAATCAGTTGACAGGAAAATGTCAATTCGACATTAAGGCAATTTTTTTTTGTTGTTTTCGTATGCATTTATGAAGCATGATGGATATAAATTCAAGAAAATCAATAACAACTTCTATCATCCAATCATGAGACTTCCCCACATTTTCATGTTGAAAAGACAGTTTTTCCTGGAAAATGTAGTAAGGAAAACAAATAAATTCTGAGATGTTTAACTTATTAAGACCATAGCTTTTCAGTTTTTGTTTGTTAAATAAAAAAACTAGTATCCCACGATTTGTGTATGCACTAAAATTTGTGTTGAAATTTGTGTATTTTTGTAATAAAACACGCAATACACGAAATTCTGATACTAAATTAACCAATTTCTGTTTTAATGTAAAAAACAAAGTGAGTTCCACCTAAAAACAACCTACCATCAGAGCCTACTCCGACATTCCAGTACTTATCTGAGTATAATATTATTCAATTATTTATTATCTAAAATGTATGCCAAAAACAAAACAAAATATTTAAAAGCATTTTTCATTCATTTTTTTTTTTTTTTAATTTTTAAATTTCTTGTGTATATACATTTTTAATAAATAAAACAAAAATATAACAAACAAAAATTATAAACGAAAAAGGTATCTCAGGGCAAAAGTACAATTTACATCCAGTAAACGTAATTATTACTTACTAAAATAAAAAAATAACTTAAAATACATTATAAAGCTACCTCATATACAATAATAAATTATTATAAATAAATTAGGAAAATTACCTCATTTATTATCAAATATTTTATAATTTTTAATTTTATATTTTTTGTTTAGTTTTACATTTTGTTTAATATTATTTAAACTTTAAGTACTGTATTTAAAATTAAAACAAAAATATACATAAATATCGTCACATTCCCCAAAAAAAAATAAAATAGTTAACCAAAGAGAAATTCCAAAAAAAAATCCTAGTCTATATTTCATATACCAAAATAATAAAAAAAAAAAAAAACAAAATCTAGTCATATGAATCCAAAAAAACTAAGTCTTCGCTTAGCGCAGCTTAATCAAAACTAAAATATAAAACAAATAAGAAAAGAAACTAAAAAAAAAAACAAAACAAAAAAATTTGTTTTTCAAAATTTCTTCGTTAAGTTTCTTTCCTTTGTAAATTTTTTCTAGAACTTAAGGTGTTTTTTCTGGAAAGAAAAATTTTACGAAGAAATTTTTTTGGAAAAAATTTTATCTTATTTTTCGGTAATTGCTATTTACAATTTAAATTGAAATTTAAAATGCTGTGTGCCTTATAGCAATTGCTGTTAACTGTAAAAAAGCAACAAAAAAAAAAAACAAAAACATGATGTATTAAAATATTTTTTTTTTTTTTTTAATTCAAATTTACCAAATAGAACATTTTTTTGTTAAAATATTTTTATTTTTATAATTATTTTATATTTAATTATTTTTAATTTAATAAAAAAAAAACAAAATTGTGAAAAAATTATTATTTTCTTTTATTTTTGTGTGTTAATTTTTTTTTTTTTGTTTTTTCTATTTGAATTTTCTTATATTGATGGCGACAAGAAAATTAATTCAATTTGATGTGGAGATTGAAATCATTTATCATCGTTGTGTGTCTGTTTTTGTATTTCCATTACAAGCAACAACAAAAAATGTAACTACAAGTAGTTAAAGTAAATTAAATGGAAGTACTCAATTTTAAAATTGATTGATTGCATTTCATTTTTTTTTGTTTTTTGTTAAACTTCAAGGAGGTGTGTTAAAGGAAGTAGTTTTTTTTTTATTTTGGAAATGCACCCTTGGTACCTATTCCCTCCATGTGACTCGTGTTGAACACACTTTTTTCGTTCAATTCAAATTATAAAAAAAGAAAACCAAGAAAAAAAAATTAAAACAAAATTTTAGCAGGAAATAAAATCCACCCCATACTGCGAGCAACAGAAATAATTATTCCCCTATTTTTTTTTTTTTTATAACACCGTCGGTATTGGACAATGAAAAATAGTTTCTGTAACAATACAATCAAAATGAAAAAAAGAAAAAAAATCATTGCAATGTGGTTTCACAAAAAAAAGGAAAAAAAAAATAAACAAAAATACGGGTAGAAAGTATTTTCATGCTGTTTTCACTTTTTTATTGAAAAAAAAAAAAAAATGAAAATGAAAAGAAAAAACAAAAATTATAGGGTATCGTCAAGTCAAGGGTACCAGCATTTTATTGGTTTTAAGAAACTATCAAATAATGTAACTGTGACTATTATTAGGATGTTTTCATCAATTGGATGACAAATTTTTAAGAGACTCTATATGGACTACCTAAAGAAATCGCTCAATTGAGATTAATTTATAGGAAAATTAATGTGGGAGAAAGTTTTTTTTTTGATTCCGCAGATCATTGAGAGTGTTGAGAATGACACATTTTATTTATGTATGTCCTTTGAAAAATAATTTTGCTGATTCGATGGTTTTTTTAATTTTTTCATTATGCATGTATAAGTGTACTTTAAGTAAATATTGAGGAAATTTAATTATTTTGTCTCTTTCGTAGCAAAAATGTCAATCATGAAGATGATAAATTGATGAATCAGCTAAAGTTGACAATCTTTAGTCAAAATCGATACTATTACTATGATCGATAATCTTTAATTTACTCTTAATTACCATTAAAATAAAATATTTATCTTTAAAGAACACTCAGATAAATAATATTTTTGTTTTCGTTTGCAGCTTATATCCTTTGAATCAAATGAAAATCATTTGTTTGAAAGTAAATACAATCCCCGCAAAAGTGTTTGATACGTAGCAACTGTAATACATCTGACTCAAGTTGTAATTCTATATTACAGCAAACAAAATGTAAAACAACGCATTCGTTTGGAATTCATTTTCATAAGTTGATTCGTTTGGAATTCATTTTCATAAGTTGATTGCGGCAAGCGAATATGCTTTCAACATCTAAACACCTTTTCGATTACTATAGAGAATCCTATTGTTTGCAGCAAACGAACGAATAGATTGTGAGGAACCTCTCCAGAAAGTAAAGTTGGTGTAAATATACAATTTATTTGCAAGGAAACAAATTTTCTTAAGAATTGGCTCTATGTTTGTGGTGTTCATTGTTCATATCCATTCTAAGCTACGCGAAAGTTTTCTAGTTCATAGCAACAGCCTTTGTTCGAAATAGAGAGGTCCCACGTTCAATCACACGCCGAACTTTTTTTTTTGTATTTATTCGTTCGCATAAATTGATTCACCGAAACGAATTTAAGAGTTTGCTGCAAACGAAGCCGACAAATTTTTTAGCAAACGAAAAAGTCATTTGGGAATTTTTTTCGTTTGCCGCAATCGATTTGTTATATAGTTTGGAGAACTTAATTCCAAGTGTTCACATCACCAGTAGGGTGGTTCACACTTTTGTCTCTTCTCTAATTTATGTACCAAGTACCTAGTATTAAATGTTTAATACACCGTTTTTTACGGATAATAATATGATTGAATATTTTTCAAAATTACTGTTTTTTTTAATGGCTACAAATCTTACAAAATGTCATCCATTACCTTTCCAGCAATAGGGATTTTTACCAAGTTGTTAAATTAGCCAATTAGGACAAGCATATGGTTTGAAGATTATAAATTTAGTTGCCCAGGACATAATTTGTAGACCATTAGATTGCGGTCTGGGCTTTTTGATGGCCTTTCATTTGTAGAAATAAAATTTGGAACCTCATAGTGCCTGAACACTATTTAAACGTTTTTGCCTTATTAGTGGGATCATTTTTTTTTTTTTTTTTTTGAGAATTCACGGTTTATTTTCGAATAGTGTCTTCTTGAGGAAACTTGACACTTTCTCTAAAAAATCCGTTTGGTATACTCTCTAACATGAAGCTTCGGACCCCACCATAGGTGACTCCCCACCAAAGCAACACAGAGGCCGGATGGTGTCCATGTAAAACTCACTGAATAAGTTCAGATGCAAGTCTCGATAAACCACCAACAATTTGCCTACTGATGTTCATTTTTCAAGACATAGTTTTCTGTTTGCGCAGCGGATTTTAACGAATTCGATACTCAACGGATTTTGGTGTTCGTAAAGTAAACGGATCTCCACCTGCATGGTGATGGTAGTCGCATTTTTGGAAGCCGATTAAGTCTTAACAATTTTGGAGCTTACTTCATTTCCTAATTTATAGACGATCTTATAGTTTGGAGTTATAGTTTTGTGTGCAAACTACAAGTTCAAATTTACATAATTGCTTAGAAAACCTTCATTTTGTTATGTTGTCTACCCATACTCCACCAAAACCGTTAATCTTCCTCTTTAATTTTGGAGAATGGCAAGCAAAAATTGCAAAGTTGGAAATCAGCATTAGCATTTGAAAATACTAAAACCTAAACGAACGCACGTTTATCTTCAAAGCTAAGTAATTCCGAAAAAATACTTAGTTATTTTGATTTAACGTTGTTTTTTCTTCAAGTGTACAAAACGTTAGGGCAAAATTGTACCAAACACTTTATTATGCTATATTTTGAATACCTGTACTTAAATTTTGAACAAGTTTAATTGTTACCTGAGAGTAAAAAAAATAAAGAAGGTACTTTCAAATTAACATACATATAAAAGAATAACTTTAATGCCCATCTTACACGACACAATATTATTGCGCAATAATATTGTCCAGAAATATTGTGCAAAAAAGGTTAGTCCATACACGACTCAACATTACTGCGCAATATATCTTATTCTGTAGCTGCCGCATTGTGGAAACGAAAAATATTGAATAACAAATCAGAAAATTTTTATTAATTTGTTTTAATATCACTCAATATATTGTGCAAACCGAAAATATTGTGCAATACAGCCCTTACACGGTCAATATTATTGCACAGTACTGAGTATTGTGCAATAATATTGTGTCGTGTAAGGCCGCCATAAGGCCGACATAAGTCTTCCAATTGCTAACATTACATCCTAAAAATTTGAATGAAGTGAATGGTTTTCTCACTATAACATTATTCTTACCAGGAATAACTTATTTTTTATAGAAAAGAGCTTTTAAATTTTTTTTTAGTTTTTCAGAGTTTTTTTTCAAAAAAATCAAGACATTAAATACGTTGGCATGAAATCAATTATACAAGAAAAGTGGGCGTGGTATTGAGCAGTTAGGTACTAAAAAATTCTATGAATTCTATCGAAACTGTTAAACCCGTTTCTGAAAAAATTAAACTCATTTAAATTGCTTCCAAGAAATCATTTTACTCCAAAAAGTTTTGGTACCCAAAACTAATATTCTAGATCAATTTCAAATTATGTATGTAAAAAATAGAAACATATACGTTGCGTCATTTACTGAATTAAAAATATTTTCCAAAGTATCAAGCCACATGCCATCCCATGGAAAAAAACACATTTCAATAATATTAAATGCCTGCTGCGCGAGTTACTTAAATTGGACGAGGGAGATTAAAAATTTCCAATACAAAAGCAAAAAAAAAAAACTGTTAAAAAATCCATTAAATTCTGAATTCATTTCCGGTCAAACGCATCCATTATATAATCCTGCCCAAAATTCCTGCATAAAAATTGCAGCTGCATTTTCCTAATTAAAAAAAAAATGAAATAAAAGAAAAATCCATACATTATTTCTGTCCTCTCTTAAAAAATCAATCAATACAGCCACACACATTATACTTTTAGTAGTCATGGCTATACCCTCTGTCAATAATAAGTTTCCCAAATCATGGTCATCCGATACACTTACAAAAGGCTCGCTGGATCATTATTTGAAAATCTATAATTATATTCCACTGCCATGTCACGTGCCGTTCTTCAAGGGATGCAAATTATATATTTCATTTTTTTTGTGTTTTTCATTTCAAAAATGAGATTAAACTTCTTCTGCAAAGAGAAAGAGAGAAACAGGACATTTGATACATGGAAGGACGAAAATTTCACTCTATCAGATGACCCTAAAGGTCAATGTCAACGTTTGAATGCATGAATGCATTCAGTCATTTTAATAGTTTCTATGGATTCGTGGTATGAAGGAAATTTTGTTGTTGTGAAAATGTCCTTTGAGATCTTTACCTTGCAACACACATGTCCCTTGTAAATGGTGTTTCCTTTCTTCATTTCCATTTATGGTCTTTTGTTCCGGATTTTTTTCCTCGTTCTTCCATCTTTTATGCAACACATCCCTTGAAATCTAATTTTTTCAATTCATATTTTGAATATAGGGGTGCATTTCTTATTTTTACTACAAAATTTGTATATTTTTGCCCAAAAAATCTGCGCACCCTTATTGATTTTATTCATTTTTGTATGCAAAATTGTATCGATTACAATAAACGTAAAAGCGAAGATAATTTATGCAAAAAAAATACAAAAAAAAGAGGAAATTAAAAGGAGAAGCGTATGCAAATTAATTTGAAAATATCACAAGGGTGCCATGTTAGCGTAGGGTTGAAGAAAAATACCCATCAGCGACACACTTCCTTTATTCTAGTATTTAATTTTATCCGAAAAATAGGCGGACATACATTTTCACTCCATCGAATCAAATTGGATTAATCACATAAAATTTTTAAAAGAATAAAATTGATGTATGAATTAAAACAAAAAAAAAATCCATACATTTTTTTTATTTTCAAAGACACAAAAATATATAAAAAAAATAATTAAGTACCTTAAAATGAGCAAACAAAATCAAAAGGATAATGCGAAAAATATATATTTCCATTATCCACCTTTTAAAAAAACTCTTTTAACAAATATAAAAAAAACTATTTTTAAAATAAATACAAAATTAGTAATTAAGAAAAAGAATTTTGTTTTTAGACTAAGTTCTAAAAAAAAAAAATCAAATTTAAAAATTGAAAACAAAATTGCTATAAACAATGTTTATAAACAAATACAAGAAAAAAATAATTAAAAACAAAAATACTTATAATTTTATTTCCTAAGTTTTGTACTATTTTTAATTTATTTATTTTCAATAAAGAGATATATACAATTTTATTTTACAATCTTTTATTTTCTTATAAATTTTTCTTTTTATATACAAAGTTTAGCATCAAATAATCAAAATATCCTTTTTTTATGTATTATTTGATTTGTGCTTATTTTTTTACCTTCGTCTGTATATTATTTTCTGTATTTCCAATTGAATTGACAATATTGTATAAGTAAATAGATGTCAGTTTTTGTGACATTTTCTTTCAATGATAATGATAACCATCGAAGTGAAATAATATAAAAAGAATTTTTTTCTTGTTTGTAAGAAGGTTGATGCGCCGCGCGCCGCAAACATGAGGGAAGGTAAAGTCAAAGAAAAACTAATGAGAAATAAGTTTTTTTTTTTGGTTCTAATATTTTTTTTTGCCTGTTTCCTCTTCAGGCTATACGAGTGTATTATTTGTGTGTGTAAATTTATTTATTTGTTTTTTATTTATTTTTTTTTTTGAAGAAGAAGAAGAAGAAAAAGAAAATTGTTTGAGTTTATTTGATTTAATATCTCCGGATATTTTATTTGTTGCAAATTGTGTGTTCAGAATGATGTTGTACGGGAATATACGTGTAGATAACTTTATTGTTGTTTAAATTAGGATTTTTGCGAGAAAGTTTTATTTTCTTGTATGTATGTATGTTTTATTTTCATCATCAAAATAAGGGGAAGTTGTATTTGAATTTAACTTTGGAATATTTATTTTTAAAAATATTTAAAAGAACATTTATCTACATTCTCGTTATGAAAGTATTCGTGAAATTAATTATAAATGGCACCCAACGCGAATTTTTTTCACTTCAAATTTTTTTTTGTTAAGTTTTTCTATAAACAAAATTAAACACAAGCTTTGTTTAATGTTCCCTCACATTTGATCTCAATTGCATTTTCATGCAATACAAAAACGCCACAAGATCCATGTTTTTTTTGTAATACCTAAATACCTACATACTTGAAATTTTGAAAAAAAAAATCTAATTAGAATGAGATCCGAACGAAAATAAGACACAGCTTACCTCATACAAATTATTAAATTATTATTCATTTTAAAATGATTTTTTTTTTAACTGGCGCCCAACGCAAATTTCTTAACTTGTTTCAGACAATTGTCTCATTTTTATTTGTATGGCATAAAAATTTGAATGACCATGATATTTATATGGTTTTTCAAATTATTATTCACTCAAAAAGTATTTGTAAACATGACACATTTTTCATACAATTCTTCTGTTCCATCGAAATTTGGTTATTAGTTGTAATTTTGAAAGAAAATCTAACACAGATGAGATCCGAACGAAAATAGGACTCAGCTTACCTCATACAAATTATTGTTCATTTAAAAAGGTTTTTTTTTTTTAAACTGGCGCCCAACGCAATTTTTTTAAATTGTTTTTATTTTTATTTGTAGGGCATAAAAAACTTTGAATCAACATGATATTTATATGCTTTTTCAAGTTACTATTTATTCAAAAAGTTTTTGTAATTTGTGATTAACTGGCGCCCAACGCAGATTACATTAAATTTTCACATAAACATGATAAAATTTTCATACAAATGTTCTGTTTCTTCTAAATTTTCTTATCAAAACCTTTTCACGTTTCAAGTATAAAGTTATAGTCGAGGACCCAATCTAGTTTCAGGTGTTATCTGAGTCTCATGCTTCTTTCTCTTCGCCATAGTTTAATCTTAATCAATTTAACCATTTTAATATCACTTTTTCAGTGGGGTCTTAACACAGGAGTAACGTGGGAACCTAGCCTCTTTAAAAGTTTCTCTGTACAGATTTCGGCTTTTAATAAGCCTTTTCCAGTGTCAAGTTTAAATGGTATATAGTTGAGGTCCCAATCTAGTTTGATTGTTGTTTGAGTTGTTTATTAGGAATTTATCCGTTGCGCCTTTATTTTATTAAGCTCTTTAAACAAAATATCTCTATGAGAGTTCGGTCAAGCCTTTTCCATTTCAAACTTTAAATATACCTACATAAAGTTGAGGTCCTAATATGTTATCTTAGCCGTACTCAATTACATTATTCAGTGAGGAGAAACCTACATTTACTATCGTTAGTGAAACCTACACACCATTCCGCTACCATGTATCGAGAACCCAAAACAACTTTTCAATCTCGGTATGTGCGTATCAAAACCATCTTTTGTGGCATAAACACTCATTCGATGTAACCAAAAACGCTTCGTGAAAAAGCGTGCAAGAAATTTAAATATTAGTCCAAAGCGGGTGCTTCTATACCACTTGATATTCTTGGAAAAAATTCAGAAAAAATCTCTAAAAATGATATCGTATTGACATGTTTTACCGTGGCGCCCAACATGAAAAATTCCGTAAAATGTGTCATTAAATCCTTTCAATATTCTATGCGTTTATATTATATATGTAAACAAAACCCCAACCCTAGTAATCATCATCCCTTAAACAAATTTTTCCACCTTATATCCTGAACAAAAGAAATTCCTTCATAGCAATATGTATTGGAGTGAGTATGCTTAGTTTGTTTTCATCTTTGTCCACGTATATCAATTTCAAAGTATCCCTGGCTTGTATATAGTTTATAAGATTCTGCAGATATCATCTTTTTTTCTTCTACACACATAAGTCCATCTCATTTTTAATTTTCCAACCGAAATGAATGTTTATCCATCATCGGATATTGCCTCAATTTGCCTTACGGTCGACTGGATTTGCTATAATATACAATTTTCTGTTTTGTAGGACACGACGAGTATGTTCCTTTTTTGCAGCAATATACACAGCAGATCATAACATTTATAATATTATTAAGCCTCCCAGTTCCTCATGCTCGCAGAGCTCATATAAAATTATATTTATATGTAGTGTATGCGCCTTTTATTCGGACAAGTATGGAATATAAATTCCATTGTTGTCCTAACAATTTATGTCTCATTACGAAATTGCTTTTTTTTGTTGTTGTTGTGCTCCTCTTTACGAGAACTCGTTATAAAGTTTATTATCTTCGAGGAAGCAGAAGGAGCAGACAGAGAGTGGGTAAATTATAAAAATTACCATAAATTTTGATATACAGTAAAGAAAAAAAAACAAAAAAAAAAAAATATAATCTATTGGGGAATGAGTGATAAAAAAAGGCTTCTTTGAACAACACGTACCTACACCCACATTTTTCACCTTTATGAACTAAAAACTTTTATGGTGGAAAAAAAATCAATAGCCCATTTAATCTAATCACCCGAAAATATGACAACAACAAGAAAACTAACCCAAAATTGGAATAAATTATAAAAAAAAAAAATAAATGTGTTTGATATCATTTACACAGGGACTTTGTCGACATTCTAAAAAAAAAAAAACTTAGATATGTACTATGGTTCTCCTACCCCGCATGCTTCCAGGACAACAAAAGTAATAAAATACGAGTATGTGTGGCACCTGCCGTTGCTTGTTGTTGGTTGTGCCTATAGATAAACCCTCTGCCGTGCAATTAGAAAACAACTTTTCTTATTTATTTTTTTTTTTTGACAAAATGAAACTGAAATTTAATTTAATGGAATATTATGAATAAACGCACAAGCAAATACATTCACGCATGATGGCAGTGTGAGAGTTTTACTATAATCTACACATGAGTAGTAAAAATAAAGTTTTATGATCAACCCCCTACGCATATGTGAGTGTCGTCAGTCATCATCATTGGCACCATCAAAAGGTGCAATCAAAAATAATGGTGCGTGATTCGAAATTTTCACTTTCAAACTCAAACAAAGAACAAAAAAAAAAAATGGAAAACGGACCAATACACACACACTTACACACCCACACTAATGGCAGTAATAATTTTATATCCTTTTTTTTGTTTGTGCTTTTGTGGACGTAGGTATCTGCTAACGGTACAGATTATGGATTCATAAAAAGTTTGCCCTTGGTGTGTCAATAACATTTTGATTATCTCTTTGTGTCTGCAGCCAAAAAGACGTATCTTTATTGAATTTGTAAAATAAAAAATAAATAATAAACATCTCCAATCTCCATCTTAAAATCAATTGGCAACACTCTGAATTATAAAATGGCGCCCAACGTGGGGAAATCAATTTGGCATTTTTGCTTAGCTTGTAAAGAAATCTTAAAATTAAGTGGAACGCTCCAAAATAAAAAGAGGCACCCAACATGTGGAAACCGATATGTTTTTTCTAATGTTTTTCAAAAGTTCATTTACAAATTTTTTAGAGAAATTTGATTTTAAATTTACTAAACGATGCTATTCTTATAAGCATACCCTTTTTACTGGTCATAGATGTCAAATATTGGCCGTAGCTGGTTGAATTATTCTGAGAAGGAAAAATTATAATTTTCAATTTCTCAAAAACAATCACGTCAACTCAAATGGAAACCATTAACTTAGTCTTTTCTTTTCATTTTAACATCGAACAACTCATACGGACGAAAACTGGCACCCATATCGTGAGGAAGTGAACTTCAGTTTTGATTTTAAACAATACAAATAGTTAAGCATAGCGATTCAATGCCTAGTAAAAAAAACTGGCGCCCAACGTCAGGAAATAATTTTTTGTATGCATAAGATTTATTGTTTGGGGTTTGATTGCATTGGACTACAATCTATGATAATATCAAAAGGAGAAGCTCATATGTGTTTAAACAATTTCGGTGGCAAGTTTCCTTTACCGCCACAACATGTCCTCAAATAGATCAAGCAGAATTTCCGTTGAGGAATGCGTTGTATGGCACATAGCATATTCCTTACCGTTTTGCAGGAATTGATGTCGTCGGTATCCTTTAAACTCCCTTTAGTACACAAAAAGTTGCACATCGTCGTTATATTCTTGTGTTAGAGGTTTTCTTAAAAGGCTTTGTGTTTCGATGACGTACAAATTTCAGCTGATTATTTATGGATCCGGTTGACTTAAACATGGCAAACAAAACTTCTAGAGAATCAGCAGGTTTAATCCGGTACATTTAAAAATCAAGTGATTTACACACGTTGCTCAATTTTTCATGATAATTTGCCATATCCGGAACTCTTCATTGCAGTTAAAAGCTGTAACAGCATTGAACACCATATAAGGAAAATTGGCGCTCATACGTTTGGGACTTCATTTTTCTTTCTTAAGCAAGTTTTTTTTGTGGTGCATGCAAGGATTTGCTTTTGATTTCTGCACCATAGTTTGACGAACATAATTCTTCTTAAAAGCAAAGGCCTAAGCTGCTAAACTGATTCTTTTCAGATGTCCTTTTTTTCTGTTCTGTAGAGTACCATTCAAATTAGAAAGTATTTTCAATTTCCTGAACAAACAAAGACTCATTTGGAAATCAAGAATAAAATATTTGGCTCGCATTTTTGACTCAGTTTTCTGCCTTAATTATTTATTCATAAAGCCCCTGGTTAAAATTCACAAAAATGTATCACCTTCATTTTTATTCACATTAAAACATACAACATCTTATGATTCATGTGGACAAAAATGGCGCCCAACGCAGGGAAAACGGTTTTAAGTTTTTTTGTTTTAGTGTAAACAAAAGTATCTCGGACTTACATATTTACAGTCAAGAAAATAAATTAAAAGGCAAACACAAAACGTCAATACAAAGTTTAAGACATTAGAATGCAGTTCTGTACTAATAAATGGCGCCGAACCCAGGATTTTTGTTTTATTTATAATAATTACTTAGCTTTCTTCATGTTTGAGTTTTCTTTCAATATACACGCCAATTGGTGCGACCGCGGTACGTACATTTAAATCATTATTTTTCGAAATTAAAGAAATTCAGTGGAGGGTGGAATTTTCACTGAATTTTATTTAAATTACTTCTGATGTTGTATTTGTGGTTGTGTGTCTCTTGTATGTAAAATATGAATTATGATATTTTTTTTTTTTGAAAAAAGCCTATAGCTATTGACTCTATTTAATGACACATGTGTGATGTGGTGTGCTGACTATATGCATGTCCTTTAAAGGCTACTGAATATGATTGACAGCAGACCGCGTCCGTTGTATAGTTATTTGTTAACAATGGGGGTGGAAAATCGATTATAATATTGTTCTCAATATTTTTCAAACATGGAAATTGAAATATTTCGTGACATGAGTTTAAGTGAGAGAATTTTAAAAATATTATTTTTATTGAATGGGGGTTTGAGAGCTGTCAAAAATGGGATGAAACACGTTATGTTATGTCATGTTAAATGAATTCATTTGAGGGAGGATTTCATTGTTGTTGAACATTAAAAGGGAGAAAACCTACTTTCGTGTGTTATTTTTATTAAAATTCATGTTTATTTTAGGTATGCAATACTTAGTAAAACAAGCATTTGAAACTGAAGATAAACACTAACTAAAACTTTGATCAAAAGTATTTGTATTTTGTATTTTGAAACAAAAATAAACAAGTTGATGCTATTTTGTATCCCTTGTAAATGCTCTTAAAACTTTGAGTTCAGAGGAAAGTTCACAAAGAAGGTTTAAAGGTCCAAATGGTTAAAATTTTCGTAGAAATGCAATTCATTTAAATCATTCAACTTACTCGAGTGTTTCACATTGGGCGCAAATCGATATTTTTTTAAGAAATACTAAATTATCAAACGTTATAAAATACGTGAAGCACACCAGAGATTATAGATAGAAAAGAATTACTATGTGTCATAAGTTTAGGACATTTTAAACAATCTACACTTACTTTGATGGATTCATGTTGGGCGCCACCTTAACATTAGCTTAAAGGTTTCCAATGGATAAATGTTTAATTAAAAATAATATTTAATTATGCAAATTTGTAAAAATGCAATTCTCTTAATTTCACGTTGGGCGCCAATTTATACAATATTTAATATTATCTTGAAAATGTTTAGCTTTTTAATTGAGAATTGATGAGATATGCATAGTTTTTATCTGCATCTTTTATAATTCACAATTTAAAAAAAGTGAAAAGTAAGTTCACTTTGGGCGCCATTTTTTTTTCTTTTGTGTGGTAAGTGATACACAGTTTGGATATATCTTTTCCTTTAGGTACGTCGTTTCGATAAAATCTCAACAAACTTAATACAAATAGTTAATTACTATTCGGAGAGGCCTTCCCAATTTATATGCTCCTGCCCTTTTGGTTTTCTAATCATAATTAGAAACTCAGTGCTAAACACAAAGCAACACCAAACATCCGACATCCAACTCTGCATCTCACACAATTACTTCACGCTGTGACCATCACATGTTTCAGCCCCCATATCCAGTTTTTTCTTTCTTTTTCCATAAAATTGTATACAGGAAGTGCAAAATGAAAAACACTTACACAACCTCAGGCAAAAAAAAAAAATATCCTTTAAGTGCTAAAGTCTTACGATTTTTTTTTTTGTTGCCTAAAGGATACGGGAGAATAATAAAACCTGCCACAAACTTTTACCTAAAACTATTTTCCTGCAGAGAGCTTAAAAAAATAAGCCGAAGAAAAACTAAATATATTTCGAAATTTATTTTTTTCCTTTTCTCCTTCTTCTTCCAAACTGGAAAACTCTTGGCATTACATTACTTGTTTTGAAAAATACAAAAAAAAAAAAAGTAAGAAAAAAAAAACTTAACAGGAAAGTTTCCACATCCTATATTCGTCCATCTCCGGCCACCACAGCCAAAAACCACCAGGTCCAGTCCAGAGTTTACATATAGGCAGTCCCAATGCCAGAAGCCATCCTTAAGTTGATAGGAAAAATCTTAAAAGAAAAAGTGTTTTAATGCATGCATGTGTGTGTGTATGTGTGTGTGTGTTTGTGTGTGTAAATGTGATGTAAAGCCTACATATTGCTACTGCTGGCTGATGTTGGCTTGGAAACTGTCGACCATCATCCCATCATCAGAGCGAGCAGCGGAGATAATGGGTTCAAAAAGGGTGGCAGGCGTTGTATAGTTTGATCGCTCATGTGGTACACAACAAGGACGACTTAAAGGCACGAGAGGAAGAAAATGTAATTTTCATCTAATTTTTTTTTTTTATTTTCATTTTCTCCTTACCAACCACCAACCCCCAGTAGATTTTCTTAACAAAAAAAAATTTTTTTTTTTCTTACTTATATTTTATTTTTATTCTTTTTTTTTCTGACCTTAGGAGAAAATTAGAAAGAAGGCAATGTGTGTGTTGCGAGTATGTGAAAGTCCTTATTCCCGTTTTTTCTTGTATTTTGTTTTGCTTATTTCCCTTTTCAATTTTGGGTGAATGGACAGGAGATATGTACATGTGTGGGTGGGGTGGCAGCAGCGGCTGGTTAGTTAAAAAGAAAAAAAAAATCTTACTGGTGACGGGTCCTGATCTTGATGGGTGTTGTTGGAATGGTGGCGGGGGTGAATATGAGAAAGAAAGTATAAAATGCTATAAATTGTATATGTTTGGTCTTATACACACATCAACACACACACAAACTTACTTTGAACTTAAATAGTGAGTCAAAAAGAATAAGAGTTGAAAAAAAGTGTTGCAAATGAATGGGCGTTTGTGTAATCAGGACCGCATAGAAGTCAATGATATTAAGGCGCTTTGAGTAGAGCTAATAAGAGAAGTTATTTTAAGTACTCTGTCCAAATTGCAAGGATAAATAAATTTGAAAGAGGAAACAAAGCACACTTTTACAGTACTGTCATTATCATAACATAACAATCAAACATGTCAACCATTAAAACTGCTTTTCCAGCCTTTCCCTATTTCTAGGGTTTCTATTAGACACAGCCCCACTCGGCTTGCTCTAGAATATCTTCATCAAGATAATAAACGAGCCACATTCCAACAATTCGTTGCCCTATATGCTAGGAGAGCAAAGCCGCAAAACTTTCTTGTTCGTGTGTTTCACGTTGGGCGCCAACCAAAAATACTTGAAGCATGCCAAATAGCAAGGCAAGAGATGTGACACTGCATTCTGAACTTCCTTTAAAAGGTTACCTTTGGAACTGTAACATCGCCAATCCTAAATATGCAATTCTCTTTAAACATTGTAATTACTTTGAGTGCTTCACGTTGGGCGCCAATTAAAAATCCCTTTTAAATGTATTAAATTACTCATTATTACAAAATAAATACTTGAAGCAGGTGAAATAAATATGGAAGAGAAGTGCCACTGATTTTACAGTAGTTCAGGACATTAAAATGAAGTTTCCAGTCTTCAAAAAGAAGTACTCTGTTATCAGATTTGGCTTCGTGTTTAAAGCTGAGCTTTGATCTGGATTACCGTATCACCGTGGATGCTGGTATTCAAAGATCTTTTAAGTTACAGCGTTCTATCGAATGATGTCAGTATTGAGTCACCTTGTCTGCTTAGCGTTCAAAAGTCAGAGCAGGACTAACAAAATAAGTTTTTTTCGTGCGAGATTAAATTCAACTCAACTCATTAAAATTTGGAATTGAGTCCGTATCAGCGATGTTTATGTTGCAACAGTGTTTGGATATGATAAAAATAGTGATGACGCTTAGTCATGGCGGTGGGGTGGCCCAGGGTCAGTGTAGAAATTTACTGCTTTATCGTTAATAGCTGGAACAACACCCCCTTTAAGAATTTCCATTGTGGATGGGTATCTCCACTCGGGATGTCATTTGTTGAATGATCATCATCATCAGCTGGTTAGGGTGGTTGGTGCTGCTTCCGACAAGTTTCAAATACAAATAGAGAATAGAGTCGCTGGTTGCCGCACCTACGTTCTTAAGGATTTCCAAAGCCAAGCAAAAATAGCCGTCAGTTTTTTTGTGTTACGCTCTTAGAAATAGCAGTCTTAATTATAAGACTTTCGGGTTCAGTTTTTATCGCTAGACTTTTTCATTTCGTTTCTCCTCTTTTGGTGAACTCCTAGTTCTTGGCCCCCTAATGCGGGTCCCAAATCAGGGATTCCATTTCAAATAACAACTCCACTCCTGTAGAATTCAATGTGTGAATGTTGAAATTCAAAAGTTATGTGGCCCCAGTGATGGGGTTGTTTGATGGAGGGAGGAAGGAGGGGGGGGGTGGGTCTTAAAAAGAATTTCTTCATATTGCTCCATCATCAGCATCATCATTGGCCATGGATCCTTTTTCATCTTGATTTGTTTTCTTTTTTTTTTCATTATTGAAAATCAATATTATATGTTGACTGTGTGTGTGGTACTCATACGAGTATTAGAAATAAGAAGAAAAATAATATTTCGTCCAACCAACAAACCACCCACCCTAAACAACAATGCCCTGTCACTATAATATGAAGGGCATTTTGATGAGCCAAACATTCTCATTACGGGTCCTGGAAATGGTCTAAATTTTTTCATCATTTTTTTTTTCTGTCGTTGTCCATCGGAATTGGTAGGATGGCGCCGTCATCGACGTTGTTGAGAGTATCTCACCCCCATTTCCATTTGTGTTAAAAAAAAAAAAAAATCAACATGATGATCATCATAAATACTCATATCCTTGGAAGAAATGATTGAACAAGTGTGAATGGAGAGAGTGTGTATAGAGTCCCATCAGGAGGTGCTGTCGAATGTGAAATCAAACTCCAATGAAGTGATGAGAAACACACTTTTTTTTCTTCTTCTTTAGCTTGTATAGTGTGTTTCCTCCCGATATAAAAATATCCCTTGCTGCTTGTCTTCATTTTTCTTTCCAATTATTATTTATATTCTCTCTCTATACTTTTCGTTGAATTTTTTTTTTTTTTTTGGTTTATACTATCATTTGGTGTGTTGGTGAGATATGGTCTTTGGTTGATCTGATTGTGTTATAAATTAATCTATGTAAGGATTCTGACACACACACACATATATACACGGGGATACAAAACTTTCAATTATATTTTGATAGGAAGAAAGATGAAGAAGAGGAGAAATAGAAAAAAATTAATAATAATTTTTTTTTCTTAGATAATATTTATTAGAAAATTTTTATCTTACGCAAAAGAAAATATATAATTTTCACACAAACATCCACACACACAGCTTTAACACTGACACACAGATGCTGCTATGCGCGCATACGTAGAACAATAAACATATGTGTAGCGAATAACGATATATACATATATGCGAAAAATGGTGATTATATTAATAATCACCATCAGTGAGAGAGCAAAAAGTGGTGAGACAAAAAAAAAAAAAATAAGAAATTATTATGTATGGGAGATGGAAAATTAAGAAAAGCAAAGAGATGCGTAGCGTATATCTTTTGTGTGCTAGCGAAAAATCATTAACGGGAAGATACTGTGCCAGCTTTAGTCTCTACATTGAGTAAAATCTCCGACACCCACCTCGCCTTTGGGTAAGGATGTCCGTTAAAGGACAATCAAAAGTTAGGTGTTATGAGGTTAAATTGTGTTAAGAAAAAGTGGATTGGGTGGTTTGGGTATAAAACAGGATGCCCTAAAGAAAAATCTTCATCTAAAGCTGGGAAGACCGAAAAGATTGACTTTTTATTTATGGTTTGAGAATGTGTGCAATTTCGTATTTAATAGAAATGAGAAACTCTGTGCTTCATAACGCCAAAGATTTTTATTTATTTCAGAGCCCAGAAATATTTTATGTATTTTTGAATATATATTCGTTTTTTTTCACACATTGATGGTTCATTAGAAACAGAAAATTTGGCATTTTATTTTAGTTAGGGTCTTTGTTTTTGGTGTAGTTTGCGATTTTTGGTTTCGTAAGGGTTTTTGAAAGGATTCATGTTAATTACATTAATGAGAAAGGGGTGTACACATTCACAACAAAGAATGGCAAGTAAAAGAATGGTGAAACGAAGTTGGTGTTTCAATTTTTCAGAGAATTATTTTTATCATTTGCAAGGTGCTTCATTTAAAATGTGCTTCATTTAAAATGTGCTTCGATTTTATCATTTACAATGTGCTTCATTTATAATGTGCTTCATTCATAATGTGCTTCATTTACAAGCTGCTTCATTTACAATGTGCTTCATTTGCAATGTGCTTCATTAAAAATGTGCTTTATTTAAAATGTACTTCATTTACAGTGAACTTCATTAACATTTTTTTAATATGCTCAATAAGCCCTACAAAATTTATTAGGTTCTAAATGAGAAACACTAATAGTTTATAATGAACTATTTGTTGGGCGCCATTTTATCTAGTTGTTCAGAGACTTTTTTCTAAAAATTCTTCTTTTTGCATGTATTAACCTAAAACAAATGTTTTGAAAGAGAATTCATAGAATTTGTAAAAACAAAATATGGTGTTTTAGTATGTACTTAAGGCCCTAAAAAATTTAATAGATTCCCAGTGAGAAAAACCAATAGTTTATAATTGCCGTTTTATTTAGTTTTTCTTATTTCCAGAAACTTTTTTCTAACAAATTCTTCCGATTTCATCATTTTTTGCATGTATTAATCTAAAACTAATGTCTGAAAAGAGAATTTATAGAAATTTAGGATAACTTTGATCGAATTTGAGGCAGCATCTTATCTAGAATTTTATTTTCTTGAAAAATCCAAATTTTTCTTAGTATCCATCAATTCAATCTATCTTCACGATTACACTTTATTTTATAATAACCTCTTTTCTGTCATGTAATTACATCAATTCATCATTTTAACACCCATTACCTCTTTTATTTCTTCTATCTCTATTGAACCGACGTGAATAACAACAAAAAAAACTGCTTTTATACCAACCCTCAGATTTTATAAAAAAAAAAAAAAACTCTACACGGAAAATAGTGTCTCTCCTCGATCGATCGTTCTTTTTCTAATCCATTAATTACATGGTAGTTTTACAGATATTTTCAATAATCCCTTATTTTAATTAATGTGATTTAGTCCTTCAAATATAGGAATTTTTCCCGTTTTTTTTTTTGTTATTGGTTGGCTTTTTGTGTCAACACAAGGGAACCTTAAATCAAATGTGACATGTGCCGAGGAGAATACCGTTTTTATTTTGCACGTCACAGGATATAAAAAATGTTTTCTAAAAAAAAAAAAAACACTTTCATTTAAAGTCTTTTTTACTTATTTTTCAAAATGATTTTCGAATTCCAATAAATTGGGGTGAATTTCAATAAAAATCGACTAAAAATCACCCAAAAAATTGTTGTTTTTTTTTCTACCTATATGAAAGGGATAACCTTAGCAAGAGGATTTGTCACACAGCCAGCTGGTAAATGGGTGCCACATCAAGGATTACCTCTATACGTGCGCAAAATGTTTATCCAATGTCAATAATATACTTTATGCTGAGGCATCAATAAAAATTATATTGAAGTAAAAGATTTTCGAGACGACACACACAACCCTCTCTCACTCTCTTGTCTGGGATGTGTGCCAAGCCGACCTCATGTCACATCAGGTCGGCCGGGTTTAATTTTTAAGTTCTCCTCGCGTGTCAACCTTCTTCACCCTAAAATTCAAAAACAGAGAAAAAAAAATCGGAAAATTTGTGCCCGTTTTTGGGTTAAAATTGCCAAAATTACGAGCAAAAATTTTTATTTTCATTCTTTCTTATTGTTTGGCAAAATATCTGCAATGATGCATAGCGAATCTTTTATTCGTCCTCTCTGCCTTAATGACCCTTTTTTCTCGCAGATTAGTCACATTCTTCTCAAAAATTTCTAACTCTTTCGATTCTTTTGATCCAAAAAAAATATATATTCAACAGAGAGGGTTGAAAAATGCACTGGACTGTGTGTTAACGCGAGGGTTACGTTTGTGTACACAACTCAACTCACAAACAACAACAACAAAAAGAAAAAAAAGTGTCACCCGGTACCGATGATACGGTGCGTGTGAGTCCCTATTAAATTTTCATCCTTTCCACACTGACACTGAGAGGGATGTGGATAAATAAATGAACAAGAAAAAAAAAATCTATTTTTGGGTTAAATTTTTCCACATTTTAACGAAAAACATTTGGAATTTTTGATGATTTGAAAAGTGATAGGGTTAGAAAAATTATTTTTAATGGATTTATATTCGTACATTATATAGGCGAGTACCATAGCACACACCGATAGCGACACGCGTTGTACCTACTCTACTCTACTCTACTTTAAACATTAAGGCAGATGTTTTTCGAAAAAGGGTTACAACAAAATGTGCACTCTATTCAAAATGTGACAATTAATATTTTTGGAAAATATTTTACAACAAACCACATACAGCAGGCAGGGTGTCTGTTGCTTTATTTTAAACTCTCACGCGTATAGAGTTCGCCGTTAGTTCTTATATACCTAGATTCAAATTTCATATTTCAAGATATCAAACAAATATGAAGGGGTCTTAAAACTTATGAATTCATTTGCACTTGTATTTCTTAGAAGTATTGTTAATTTTAAATTTTTTTTAACCTTGCTTTAAGGATTTTTCAATTTGCTCTTTATTTTTTGATTTTAATTTAATATTTTTTATGATTTATTTTATTTTATGTTGTTATATTTCATTTAATTAGATCATTTAATTACTAAAAATATTTCTATTTTGATTTTTATTGAATGAGTAAATATCAAAAAAAATAAAAAATTAACAACACAAAAAAAAATATAAATCTTATTATAAAAGAAACAAACAAAATTCTAGTTGATAAGTTTAAAAACAAACAAAACAAAAATGAGCGCAAAATCAAAATTTTTCTTAAAAATTTAAGGCAAAACTTAAACAAAAAATAAGAAAAAGAGACAAAATCAAAACTTTAAACAAAACCTCTATTATTAAATGTATTTATATAAATATTTACTAAAAATTATTATATATTTAAAATTTAAATCAAATATAAAATAAAAAAACAATATTATATTTAATGTAATTATAAAAAAACAAGAAAACAAAACCATAAAAAATATAACAAGAAACAAAACAAAAAAAAAACAATTTTACTAAGCTTAAATGTAATTTTAAAACAAAATATTTAAAACGTAATAGCATAAAATATTAAAAAACAACTCAAATATAAATGAAAATGAAGAAGAAGAAGAACAAACAAAAAAAAATCTAAAAGAACCTATATATCGGAGGCACAAAATCAAAATTAGTGTTAGAAAAATTAATTTAAGAATTACTTATATTATTATATACATATATACTGATTAAATAATAAAAAAAAAATAAAATAAAAATCGTATAAAAAGAAAACGTAAAATTAAAACAAACAAAAAAAATTATATTAATATATAAATGTAATACAACAAAAATAAAAATTTTAACGGAAACTTACATAAAACAAAAAAAAAAATCTTATGTGTTATTTTAATCTGAAATAAAAGAAAAAAAAATTTAAGGATACCTACTTGTGTCCTGAATGTTGGATAAAACTAATTCTTATTGATTTCGTAGATGGACGCTTTGTGAATTAACTAAATTTGGTTCAAAAAATTGAGAAAAAATTATTTCGTATTAAAGGTGAGTAGTTGTGCATTTGGAAATAGATCTCTTCAATATATTAGGGTAACTCATGCAATCGTGATAAACGTGGTAAATATTGTAAATGTGATAAACATTTGTATGAAAATGACAGTTAGTTTACCAGATATTGTACTTTACCACGTTAACCAAGAGTTTACTAGGTTGCATGAATACCCCTATTATTGTTTAGGAGAGCAAAAATGTGCCCTTAATTATATAAGTGGTCTAAATTACTTAAAAAAAAAGTCATTAAGTAAACCACAAAAGTAGAGTTGTAACTAAAAGGTTATGATATTTTGAACGGTATTTATTAGTCTTGTATTTATGAAAAATAAGAAATACCTAACGTAAAATTGCTATAATTTGAATAAAATAATTTTCATTGAAAAAGATTGAAATAGTCCACTTTTATACTTAAGAGCACAAATAAGATAAACTTATAAGTTGCCTGTGTGCCAAAAGTCCTTTTGGTTTTTTTACAGTTATTTTGTGCACAAAAATCTTCGGTGCTGGTGGGGGGGGGGAGTTTTTGTGTACTTTTGATTTCTTTCATGCATCGTACTTTATGTGAATTTTTCCACGTTTCTACAGTTATTCCTAAATTTAACCCTAAAGTATTATATTTTGGTTTAAAAACTTTTTGCCAAGATCTTAGGACATAGACATAATGATTTCCAAAATACGCCACTTTAAACTTTATAAATTTCTGAGGCTTCCAAAATGTTTGGTAGCATGTATTTATAAAGTTGAGTGCAATTTGAATTTAAACCAAAACATTTTGTTTCAATCTAAATTTTTTAATTCTATTAAATCAAAAATAATACAAATCAACCCATCGTTTGGAGCTCGTTTTTTATGAATTGATTGCAGGAAATGAAAATGCTTCCCATATCTAAACACCTTTTCCTTTACTAGAAAATTCTATTGTTTGCAGCAAACGAATGAATAGTTTGCAAAGAACCTCGCCAGGAAGTAGTTTGTTGCACTTTTGGTGTAAATATACAATTCTTTAACAAATTACAACACATGATTGCAGGAAACAAATTTCTTAATTATTTACTTTATGTTTGTGGTGTTTATATGCGTTCTAGCCACACGGAATTATTTAGTTCGTGACGCAATGGCAGCAGACTAGTTTTGGAAGCGAGTAGTTGCAGGTTCAATCACTGGTGTTACGCGAACGTAAACTTATTTAAGAGTTTGCTGCAAACTAATTGAAATTGAAAAATTATTGTCTTACAAACGATAAGTCGTTTGACGCAAACGATTCGCTGTTTATTTTAATTTTATATGCAAGCTAATCGCAACCGATTTTTTGATTAGCGCCATTTAACTATAACCTCTAAAAATTATGCTAAAAACTTAACCCACTGTGAACAAAGTTATACTAACTCAGAAGCCTTAAAAGAAAAATAGAAAATGCACGACTTGGTCGCACATACCTGCTCTTAGGGCCAAAGAATCTGTGGTCATTAAAACTTTTTGTATGTATAAGGCTTTTAAAAATAAATAATTTATACCTAAGAAATGTTAAAAAAAGACTTAAACTTATTTCTAAAATTACTTAAACCACTGTATAAGTGGTTTGAAATGAAAAAAATGTTGGTAAACAATTTACGAACGGTACCTCCCATAGAACGGTTTTTATTTTCTCTTTCGATTTTCTTTCAAACAACTGAACCAATTTTGATGAATTTTTTAAGCGTATTTTATTTTAATGTATCTTTCAGTATCAACTCATATAGCATATTTAGTTTGGACCTCAAAACAATTTAAAAACTGGTTTATGTCATTTTAGTAATGAATTTAATGTTTTTTTCACATTTCTTAAAACATTATTTAGGTATGTATTTATATTACAAAAAATTACATAAAAGCAACTTTGACCCGAAGAGCAAGTAGTACGTGCGACCAATCGTGTATTTTATTTCAAATAAAAGCTTCAATTTAATTTCTGTCAATACATTTTTGAAAGCTGATGGTCACCCTTTACTTGTTATAACATTGATCAAAACCATTTTAAAAGTAATTTTATTAAATATTTGAACCCAAAAAATAACGACAAAATACTACGCCATCTGTCAGTTCTATATCGTAACAACTTCCAGTTGTATTTATTCCAATTGGAATTTATTAAAAATCAAAACCATTAGTTGAACTACACCACCGACATTCGTTGAGTTTACTTTCCATTCCAATCAGCATTTATTTGAAATATACTGTCGGTGTGTTAGTGTATTTATCCTGGACAACAACCACATAATGACAGCTACTAAACTTTGAGAGCCTGTGTACATATACACATTTCAAACTGTGAACAGATTTGAAAAAAAAATGTCTAGAGCCAATCCAAACTACCCTCTTCTGCCAGCACCAACACCCGAACCTGTTTTTTTGTACATTTATTTTCTTATTACTTATTCCCACATTAAACTATATTAAAAAAAGTGAAGACAAAAACGAAAACAAAACCAAAAACAGTTTTATTAATAAAATTCGTACCAAACAACAACCGGAAGAACATAATTTCAACTTCCGTTTGTTGTGTGATGAAAAATGAAATATGTGTGTGCTCGTTGCCTTATTGCCACTCCACTCTTCTGTCATCCATCTTACTTGGCACCATCGAACTGCTGATTCTCTTTTACACGTATACACCACACACGAATATAATCAACAAAAAAAAAACAACCACTACGATACGGCACGGTGGCGGCGACAGTCTTGTTCGAAAAAAAAGTAGGCCAGTGTTTATGTGTATCCGCTTATGGCTGCTCGACCCGAGTGACATCTATATATTGGACCTATAATTAAAATTTTAATTAAAGTGTCTCAACTCTAATCGAGAATGAAAAAGTGAGATAGAAACAGTGTATTTGTCTCTTTTTATCGTTTATGGTTTGAGGAATGTTTTTTTTTTGTACTGTTTTGTGTTCACCGCCACACAACACAGCACAGCCATAGCCATCTAACAAAGGTGAGTGCCCCTGTGGAATGTGCGAGCTCTGTCGTTTCTTCCTCCTCCTCCTCCTCTTCATCACCTCTTCAGCACACGAATTCAACGACGACGACGACGATGATAATAATAAATGTGGCTGGTTGACTATGTTGGCCTTTGGTGTTGTACATATATTTGCGCTATGTTTGCTTGATGTGTTTGTTGCCCTATATACAAAAGAAGAGAAAGAAGAAAAACAAACAAACAACAAAATTTCTTGTGCAACGATTCAAGTGAAAAAAAAAATAAAACTAATAGCAACAACAACAACTGTCATTGGAATGTGTCAAATGTGGGAATGGAATGTATCAAACGGATGCGTTGGCGTTCGTTGTAAGTTTAATGTGCACGATGGTAGAGATGCGGTACGCGACGACCGACGTGTAGTAAGTCGACAAGGTATATCTATGACGATGTCGATCAATTGTTGAATTCATTGACAAAATCAGCTTTCAAAATGATCTCACTTTATAAAAAACAGTCAAACCAAATCGAAAACCGGTTTCGTTAGTTAGGTATTTTTTTTCCTCCACAAAACACACACTCATTTCCTTGGAATTTTTCACTATTTGTTGTCATAGAGGAAATGACTCGAGAGTACATCCGTTTGATCGGTGTCAGACATTCCATTCACACGAAACAGCACGCATCGCGAAAAAAGAAGATAACACAAAAAAAAAATTCAACAAATTGCTGACCAAAAAAAGTCATCACCTACAAAACACTTCCAACACATTGTGCTGTGGCATGATAACCACTCACTTTACTGCCCACAATCAGCAGAGCACGCTCAGCACTTTTTTTGTGTTGTTGTTGTTGTTGTTGTGTCGTTTGTCGTCGGTCAATTCGGTACGGTATATACTAATCTTCACTTCCTTTTTAGCACGAGATAGAGAGAGTCAAACGGTTTCCGTTTCAAAGTCCGTTTTTTCCGTTTGATTTGTTTGATGCCCTCTTTGTGCGTGTTTTGATGACACAATGTCCATTTCGATCGATGTCGCTTGTCCATTCTACCCATCTATCCCCTCTCTGTTTTCCTACTCCGGCCCGATTGTTCCGTTATCAAAAGAATTCGAAGATAGATAAAAAATCAAACAACACTGAAGAAAACAAGACACAAAAATGAATTAAATTTATAAATCGACCGACGAATATTGACGATCGGACGACGACGACGACTACGAAGCCATAGACGCGCGTGTATGTAGGTATGTTGTATTGGAACAGTCGGTCGATCGGTTGTAGTTGGGGCAACCTTTGAGTTAAAAAGTTCACGATTAAATGATAGAATGAAGAATTTATGATAGGGAACCAGCAGCGTTTCGTTGCTCACACAGCACACAACAGAGTAAAACGATCAACGGCAAACTGCCTCGTATACTCCACCTCGTGCCTTGATCCACAAGTATTTAGGCCTCAAAGTCGACGAACGTCGCCGTCGAAGCCACTGAAGCCAGCTAGCAGCAGCAGCAGCAGCACACACAGTAAGCAGCGCCAGCGCACTGAAAAAAAAATATAAAAGAAAAAAAAAATTATAAAACAGTAAAAGAACTTTATCTGCTATGTAGCACAGATACACATTTCTACACACGTAGAGCCGTCGTCGTCGCCATAGCCATTGCTTCCGTCGTCGTCGCCGCGCCACATAAAAGCTCCCCGCTCCCACAATACTCGGGAGCGATCAACCAACAATCATATGTATGCACGATCGCTCCACATATATCATGCTCTATATGTGTAGCCGTGCAAGAGTATAAATCAAATGCCATAGCGTATAGCAGCGAGCATATTTTTTCCACTCTCAATAGAATGAGAAAGAAGTTCATCCACTTCCACACAGGGCACCAAAAGAGCAAGATAGCAACAAAATGTAGTGTGTATTCTGTGTACCCACCACTGTATACTGTATGGTTGTGGGCTTTTTTAACTTATTTAAGCTGATTTCCACTTGGTTTTTTATTTGTTTGTTGTTGTTTTTTTTTTTTTTTTTTTTTTTTTTTTAATGTCGAACAACCGACGACAGCAACGACTAACGACAAACAACAACCAAAGACGACGACGACGACGTCTTTTGCTAGTAAATAGTAGACACAGACCAAAATTAGGTCAATAATTTTCATTCACATATTTCGATCATATGGTGGAGATTGACATGAGGAGCGAGAGAAAAAGAGCGAGAGATCATCGAAATAAATACATAGATAGATCTTTTGGGTGAGCGAGGATGGGATCATAGTCGCTGTTAAAAAATTATGGTGGCTCGTTTTCGTTATTGATTAAATGATAACATTTTTTAGGAGGTAGGTATACAGAAAATTAGATCAGAAATCATAATAGTCCATGAATGAATCTCACCATTTAATTTTCAATTTGAAACGATGAAGTAAACGAACAAACCTACAAAAAATAGTATTGTCTTTATTTAACGTGTTCAGCTTTCAGTGTCATTTTTTTGGCAACTTATTTGGTACAAATAATGATTTGGTGGAATTTCATTAACTGCTCCTCCTTTTTTTGTTGTTGCTGAAAATGCGATTATTATCGAGTAAATAAAACAAGAAATGCATCAAAAGTATACGAATTTTGAGCCCCTAAAAGATAATGTCAAGTTAGAATCAACTCAAAAAGTGGAATGAAAAGGCATTTAAGTGGTCAATTTTTGAGACTTGAAGCTATTTACACTGTCAGTAATTAAGTCCAAAGTCGATAAGGCAGTGTTTCGTTTTGTATTGCACTTAAGTTTCCAATATTGACCACTTACGTAGGTATCACTTACTCTAATTGACTGTAAAAGTGGGCTTTATAGTCAGTTACAAAGACTAGTAAGTGACTCTTAGGTACCGAACTTTGTAGACTGCAGCAACACTTCAAAAGCTTAAATATGAACTGCCTTAGCATTCTTTGGCCGAAGTTACTACGTTTACATGCAGTGCTGAACCTAGTTTGAACCCTTTGTAAATGCTGAATCTAGTTCAAATGGTGGGCTTAATTCGACTTGATCCCACTCTTTCAGTTACTTGTGTGCATATCTTGCCATCTCTATCTCGAAATTACAACATGATCTTCTGCATTTAAACACAGTAAATGTTGACTGTAATAGGTCAAAGCCACTTCGCTTCGCTGAAATGGTAATTTTTTTTAAAGCCCACTGATAGGCGACAATCAAGTCAAGGTATGGCAGTGCACATTCAAAGTTTCATTTAAGTTTTCAATTTTGGACACTTCAGTATGACTTACGCTACTGCAAATCTGCCCTAAAGTTACATTCAAGTGGCCAATATTGCAAACTTGTGAGACAGTTTATTTGGAAAACTATACACTGTCTTACCCCTCTTTAAAGTGTTGACTGTGAAACTGAGAGCCAGTTTTTTTTAACTTGGAAGAAAGTTTGTTTCGAATAATATACACTGCCTTACCCTTCTTTGAATAGTGTTGACTGTGAAACTGAGAGTCAGTTTTAAGCAGTCAACACTTCTGTTAAGTGATGATAAGGCAGTAAATATTTGTTCACACTCGTTAAGTGTCATTTACTGGATTATGAAACTGGCATTTATTCTATTGTAAGACTGGTCCTTATTCGTGTGTACAAATATTCTATAAGTGTCACTACTTCTGGTAAAATGTTTACTGCATAGCTTACCAAACAAATTACAAAAGTATATCGACTTTAAAACAAGGCCCTAAGTTATAAACTAGTTCAACAGACTTTTATAAGCCCTATTTTCCCCAAAATTTAAAAAATAATAGATTGATAGTTCTTAAAAGAGTTGTAAGAGTAAATGATGAAATAAACTATCATTAACCAGAAAAAAAAAATTTGATTTCAAATAATATGCGTTCCAGGCTTGAGAATTTTTTTATTAACTTCATTATTATTGACAAATTTGTTTTTTTTTTAAGAAACTTGCATAAATCTAATACAAATACACTCACCATACGTATTATTTAGTAAAATTCTTCTGAATATATCTACAACCGATTTATGAATTAAAAGCTTCAATGAAACAGTGATAACTGCTATGAATAATCTCTCCCATTAATGTGGGTATGTATACGTACTCGTAAAAGTACTGCACTATTTATCAATCAAACATCACTAATAGATGACGTCTACACGATTACAAAAAAAAAAAAAAAAATGACAAGAGTTGCTTGTGTGTTTTACATTATTTTTACCTCTGCGTTCGTCATCAGATAAAATATGTATAATAATAATAAACTCGATGATTACTAATTGAATTTAACTAAGAATTCACTGTAATTGAATTTGATTGACTGGTGGCACGCGTATGAGTGTTTCGTTTTTTTCCTTTTTCTATAATTAAAAAAAAATTAAGTTTAGTCATCAATAAAATTTATAAAGATATAGTTAAGTTGTTTTCTATTTAGGGTATTTAATGGAATTCCTTGAATTAAATGATTCATATTAGAAACCTATTCTAGAGGAACAACTTATGTCATGTTATTTTTTTGTCGGAATGAGTAGATGTCTTTTGATTACACAAAATAAGGGTGCGTTCAGAAAATGTATGTAAGGTAGATAGATTTACATTGACTGATCGTTAATATCATGATTTTAAACGTCAAGATCTCTTGTATTTGATGTAATTATGTATAATTTATGCAAAATTCACTAGGTACCTGATTTTTAAAAATACCTACATAATTACTACTTAAAACAGCTGTGGAAGAAATCGATTTCTTTATGTGACATTTCATTGCCTTTAAACTTTATAAACATTTTTTGTAACCCTGATTTTGTTTTAGTAACAATAATTTTATTATTATTTAACAAAAATAAAACATGTCACCCATGCGATTTTTTTTTTTTTTTTTAAATAAAATAAAAATAAATTACAAAAAAAAAAAAAAAATCTAAACTATTTTTAAATTTCAAAGCCACAAGAAGTGTCAATAAGGCGTCTAGCATTTTTAAAGATTAACATACCAAACAATTTTGACTGAACAATTAAATTAGATTTATAGATGAAAAAAAAAAATCAAAAGATTCACGTGTTCCTTTTTTTAATAAATTCTAAAATGAGTGGGTGTTTAACAAAAGATACAATTTTTTTACTATCGTATAGCTTATTTATCTGTTCCTGAAAACATAAAACACTTTTATTTAAGAATATTTTCTATTCTGGCGAAGTAAAATTGTATATTTTATTATATTGTTCTGGTACATATTTTTAGTTTAATTCAAAATAATGCTCCTGTGAAAGAAATTAAATGGACGATTGAAAATTAAAATTAAAAACTCAAAAACTAGTATAAATATTAAATGCATGGAATGGCGCCCAATGCCAAACTCATATTATAATCATTTACTAAATTTAATAAGTGTTGTTAATTTCTTACTAACCATTTTAATGTAGCCATTCAAAAATTAATTTTTTGGAACATTTTGAGATAAGGCATTTTGGAATGGCGCCAAACACGCAATTAGCATTTGTTCACCATATCATACTTGCCCAATCTTAAACTCATATAACTAGTGTTTTACCAAATTTTACAAGTGTTGCAACAAAATGCCAAAAAATTAATCGTTTGTTGGAAAAGCTATAGAGAATGGCGCCCAACATGAGACTTGCATTTGTTCGCTATTTTACAAAGGTGATTTGGATTGCATAAATAATTCCTAGATATTTTCGTTTTGAGTAAAAATTTAATAAAAATCAAATATGTCTCTGATAATTATCCTTTTCTTTTAGTTTGATTAATTTTTTTAGAAACTCTTATGCCATGATAAATCATAGAGCTACAGTTTATTCCACTATAATATTGAAAAATCTATCAAAACAATTCATTGAGGCATCAAAAATACAATCAATTTTATATCTTGGCTTTTACTTTTGTACTTAAAACTCTATTCAAACATCGAAAACCCTAGTATTATGGAATTTTTATAAATTCAAAAACGCGATGTTTCTTACAGAAATCTCTCTTTCTTATTCTTGTATTCTTAAAATTACTTAACCCTCAAAAAAGTCTTATCACATTCAAAGAAAACAAACAGATCTACGTGTGACTCTATTTCTATCTCTATGATTAAACCAAATTAAATTTGAAATAACTAAGCACTTCCTGTCATAACCGTTGCACTCCAACTGTCCTACTTTTCTTTCCAAATCACATTAACACTCGAAAACACAATCTATATCTTACATAAAAGCAGAAACAAAAAAAAACCACACTATACACAAAAGTCACCAGGATTTCCCGTTGCACACTAATTCATCATTTATGCTCGACAATTTTTTTTTTTTTTTATATTATTTTATTACAAAATAGATCCATTGATCAATTTTTCTACACACACAGTCCTTTTGAAAAAAAAAAAAAATTGATTTGACCACCACAATTTATAATATCTCTCAAGCACAAATAATAATAATTAACAACCACCATGTAGAGATAGAGGAGCGCCTGGCCTGGCCTGGTATGCTCTGGTGCTTGGCTTGGCTATAACACGAGAACGACGACGACGAACAACATGAACCCGAACGCAACAAACAATCGTCTGTCAATGACTGAATGTAACCGAGACTCGTAGTTACTTTACTACTCTCGATCCCGAATGGAATGACTCATCTGAATGGAATTCAATTCATTGTAAACTTGTTGCGCTACTAATAAGTTTTCTATTACAAGACACACACAAATACACTCAATGCCCCCCAACGAACGACGACGCTACGGCAACCACGACGACTATCGAGAGATCGGAGGGAATGGGTGTGTGTATGTGTGTGTGCATCCTTCTTGAACTCCATTTGAATTCTTTACGATCGTCGTCATCAATTTGTGAGAAAATAAAATCATAGAAGGGAAGACGAAGGGAAATTTCTAAAGATACAGTAGTGTTGGAAAATTTTCCTTCTATTGAGCTTTTATTTTTCTCCTTCCTTCAGATCATCGTACTTGCATAACATATAATCTGTTCACACACACACATGCATATATACGTGGATTTTCTTTGCAATAGAAAGAAAAGAAGATGAAGCAAGACAAAAACAACAACAACAAAAACACACAAAATTAATCTAATGGACGCACATTCCAATCTCACAACCACACCAAAAAACCAACCCAACTATAACGAGGTATACCTCACAACTTCTTCTTCTTCTTTTCGCAACCTGAATAAAGTCCCAAGATAAACACAATGATCATGATGATGAAGTGAGGTTCAAAAGAAAATCTCCAATAAGCGCACTAAGGTCTAAGTCGAAGTTGCTGATCGTGGTCGGTCGTATAAGCTATAAACTCAACAGCGACAGGCAAATGAATGCGCATGGAGTACGAAACGGACGGACAGACGGAAATTGCGGAGCCCGATTTTACTCAATGAAAAGTTGTTTTTTGGGTTTGATTGTATTAGTATATTGGTAGTGGTTTGAACCCACATTCAACATTCCATAATGTTGTTACCATATATTTTTTTGGTATGTGATCAATGATGGTAACGCTCTTGATCGCGTTCAGCATGATTATGTTTTCGAATGATGATGGTAGAGGTAGGTATGTATGTGGAGGAATGGAGGTAGGGTTCATTGGAAGGTTAAAAATCAACTAAGGTGTGACTTCTAATGTTGTATAGATACAATAACTACAACAGATACAGGCACAAAAAATACTCTACAATTGTATTAGAATTGTTTTTGTTTTTTTTGACGATGTGCATTTTTGATGAATGGAAGACCATAAGGTTGTGTGAAAGGGCCTGATGATGTTTATTACTTATGGAATGCAATTAATGTTCGTTTTCGTTTTTCTTTTTTTTTTTTTGTATTTATGTATTTAGTTTTTTGGTTGTTGTTTGGCGCTGACGTCTTTGGAATTTGGAGAATGTTAAATGTGACGAAAGGAAAGCACTCTTTTGAGTTTCATTTTCAGATATATTTGACAAGCTTTTTGGATTGAAATTGAAAAGGTGAAAGGGATTGAAAGTATATATACTTACAAAAGTTTTGTTGATGTAAGAAGTTTTGTAAGAAATAAATGTTTTTTTTTTTTTTTGTTTATTCATTTAAGAGGCATTATTAATCTTATCTCGTTTGTTTGCTTGATATGTTTGATTGTGTATATACTGTAAGTATAAGATGAAGTATTTGTGTGCGAAGGGCGAATTCCAATCGTGCGATGTGGAAATCTTTTTTTTATTTGTTTGTCGAATATTTATTTTTTTTGTTGAATTTTTTGATTCATTCATCCTTATCCCTTGTCCCACATTGAGTTATTGATTAAATTTTTAGTTAAGTACTCATACAAAATATCTTGATAGTAAAAATAATGTATACAAGAACAACCACTACGAACTCATTTTGACAGAAATTTGTGCATTCATTCAGAAATAATCAATTGTCAATGGTTTGTGCACCTGAATGAAACTCACTTGTGTCAACATAGTTTTTTTTTTTTTATAAAAAAAAATGGTGTCGAGGAAAAATGATATTAATTTTATTTATATATCACAGGAAGTGTTGAGTAAATATTTACAATTTATATTTAAAATTTTTGGATTATCATAGACTTTATCAAAATTTTAAATCATGAATGAAACTACGTTGGGTGTCACTTGAAATTTCACTCAAGACGCTGTTATTCTAAAAGACTGATGCATTATTAAAAGACTGATGCATTAACTTAACAATTAATACAAGTCAAAGTACATACTTTAAAATCAGAATTTAATTTTAAGCGAATGCATGAAACGTTGGGCGCCACTTTCTAGAATATACTCAATTTCATTCAAGCACTTTGTTTTTTTTACTAAGAGTCATTAATATGATTAAGTTTTATGGATTTAAAACTTCATAAACCAAGTTTAAACAAATTTAGAAGAAAATACTGGAATCTAAACATGAAACTTTGGGTGCCACTTTATAAGAAACTCAACCTTTACTCAATACATTTGTTTTCTGAATGAAAATTATGTGTGTCTAGTTCGATAAACCTAAACTTCCATAAAGATTAAGAAAATTTAGGACAATATACTGGATTCCAAGCGAATACATTGAACATTGGGCGCCACTTTGTAGAATATGTATACTCAATCTCATTCAAGCAATTTGTTTTATACTAAAGATGAATAATATGATTAAGTTTTATAGATCAAAAAATTCATAAGTCGAGGTTAATATAGTAGAAAATACTGGAATCCGGACATGAAACGTTGGGCGCCACTTTAAAATAAACTCAACCTTTACTCATGGCATTTGTTTTCTGAATGTAACTTTTATGTGTCTAGTTCGATTAACTTAAACTTTCATAAAGGTTTAAGAAAATGTACTCCAATATACTGGATTCCAAGCGAATACATGAAACGTTGGGCGCCACTTTATAGAATGTATTCAATCTTACTCAAGCTCTTTTACTTTCCTAAAGGTATTTTTTTATGATTAAGTTTCATAAACCAACAAAAATCCTTGAGGTCAAGAAAATATCTATTAGATCTCAAGCGAATCTATGAAACGTTGGGCGCCACTTTAAAGTATATATTCAAAAAATATGTATGGTTTTCACTTATAACAGTTAGAACGCATAAAATGTTTCAAGCAATTAATGTCCTAAAAGAGAAATAATTTATCTATCAAGCTTGGTACCTGTATCATAAATTAAGATTTCATGATAAAACTTACTTAAAAAAAAAAAAAACTAAACTAAATTTTAAATTAGAAACACATGAAGGCAAGAATCTAAATATTTATTAACTGTAGAACTTTTCATGTTGCATACGAGATTCTGTGAAACAAATGAGCTGACAAATCAGCTGTTCACATCCTAACTAACTGACAATGACAGCTGTTGTTGTTGCTGTCACTGTATTACTGCTGCTGCTATAACGATGAAACAGCATACCATCATAAAGCTTGTATTAAAATTCCCACAATGAAAAATAACATCTGATTCATGAGAACAAAATATTATAAAAAAAATCATTTATTGCCCCATTCTCAGACCTAATTTCTATCGGTACCGTGGAACTATCAGTACGAACCTATCTTATATATTTTTCTGTCGAATACAATACTCAGTCACAACTGCGCAAGCAACAACACCACAAAAGGTCAATTAAACCCCCATATCCACACCCGCTCGCTCATAATAATATTTTCTGCGGGTCTCCCAATAGGTAGGTATAATGCTTATATTAGTTGTTTGCTTGTTGCAATTGCAAGTAGTAGTTACGCCTGTCTCCGTTTGCTTTATGGTTGCTCAGCAAAACCATTCGAAAGGCAAATTCTGTTCGTTTTTTTTTTTTTTATTAGAATATGATTCTGTGTTATACAGCTACTACAGCTGACAGTTAATGTACCTATGCATTATTCCAAACCAAACTGTTCTATGGCATGCAATATAGCCAGTCAAGCCAATTCGCCGTAAAAAAAGAGAAATACATACCTTCAACTGGGTAAAGAAACTTAGGTAACGTAAATGTAAATCTTTAGTTTCCTGCGGTATAAAATTGTCTCTGCGGGAAGGGATAGCGACCAGAAATGCGAAATAGAAATATAGGAACATATTCCAAAGAAATATCTGATTAGGAATGCGGTGCGGCGAAAACTAACAACTACACAGCGAAAAAACGGTGAAATAACGAAAAACATAAGAACGAGCAAAGCATAATGAATGTGGAGTGAAATTACAGAATAAGATCAATGGCCACTGCCCAGAACCTACATAGTAGTAGTTGTCGACAATCAAAAAGCAACAGGCACACGAGGAGAAGTAAAAAACATGACGAAGGTTTCAGAATGGCTATGGCTAATGTAGGTATAGTAGGAGTTGGGGATGGTGTTTGGGGAAACGATGGAGATATGAATCGCGAAAGTCGAGAACATGAAATGAAAACAACTCCAAATAAAAAAACAAAAAAAACTCCCATCGGAATTTAAACTGCATTGTGTTCCCATGTTTTTTGTGTCTCTTCTCCTTTCTCCATCATTGCTTATCGCCCCATTCAACAAAAACATAGAAGAACATGATGATGATGATGATGAAACTTTGTGAACTAGACTCGCCGCATTCATGTCGCTGCTCTCAGGCTGTTGCTCACAAAGTTCAAAGACCTCAAGTACACCCAGCCAGCCAGCCAGCCAGCCAGAGTCAAAGCCGAGCCACCAGGGAGCGCAATGTATAGTGAAGTGTATTTTCATTCATAAAAATTTTTACTCGATTTCGTAATATGCTGTCTCTGTCGCAACTATACACGATTACAAATATTATATCCCACTACCATCATGAAGCAACAGTTCTCCTTCTAACTAAATAACAAAAAATAAAAAAAAAACTCTTTTCCACGTTCCACCACCAACACCAACACACACCTTCCTAAATAAGTTCCTCCGCCTTTGCTTTTCTACCACTCCCTTCACCCTCAAACCATGTTACACTTCTACTAAATCAATCAACCGACATTCCTTTGGTTGTCTACGTCGGTCGTTTCGTCGTCGTCGTTGTCCCGTTCTATTCATAGGACCGATTGTGAGACGGCAACTTTCTTCATAGTGACGCTTTTGGTTCTGACTTTCTGGCACTCTGCTGGCATACAGCAAAAAAAATGTATACTTCTTTACCTACTTTGACTGTGTTGCATTCTATAAAAATGCAAATACTTCTGTTGGTGACGGTGAGTTGGTATATCTATGTGCAATGGCGAAAAGATAAAAAAAATTAACTGTGTATGCAAGTGCATATGAGAATGCAGTCGTTTTGTCTCGTTCTTTTCAACTGAAAGCATCATGTTGTTAGCAACATTTTTTTAAAGAAACATGTGTCTTAAAGCCAGTGATGTTATAAGTTTGTAATAAGTCTGCCATAAAATAAAGTCATTTAGTTAATATGGCTTTCACATAGAACTATTAATCTAGATTTCGTGCAAAAAGCACAAAATCTCATCGAAATGTACTAGATTTCCTATAAATCTCCTAAAAAATCTACTTGATTTTGTTATCGGAGACGGAGACACATTTATATAACATTTTTTGTTCTTCTTTGTATAACAGTTATAACATATTTTAGCAGAGAAACAAAGGGAAATGTCAAACAAAATCTAGTTTATGTGCAGTGTGAACGGTTAAACGAGATTTCGTATAGTGTTGCAAAATTTGGTTGGTGTAAAAGGCTATAAAATTTCGCTGATGCTACGTTTCCACAGACGATCAAGATTTAGGGTTATTTACGCTAAATCTGCTTGCAATCACGTATTAACCATACAAATTTAAATCTCTTCAAAGCAAGATATATAATAAATCTTCCTGAACTCTACTTGTAAACAGAAATTAAATCAAACATACCTATTTTACTTAAATTTACTTTGATTTTTGTTGACAAACAAATGTCGTTTTCCAACACAGCGAAATTGAACAATTTTTTTGGAATTATTCATGAAATTACACAAATTGCCAAACAAAATTTTAAAATGGAACCGGGTAAACTCTTGGTAAACGTGGTAAAGTACAACATCTTGTAAACTAAATATCATTTCCATAAAAATTTTGACATGTTACTCACATTTACCACGGTTGCGTGGGTACCCTTTATGTCAACCATCTTATTTTTAATAAAATCGCGAATGGAAAGGCGTTTTATAACAGTTTAAGTGCGATTTTTGTTGTGCCTAGATGCTGGCACCAGCTATAAGTGTGATTCATGTCTTAGAATTAACACCTATTAAGAAACTGTTATAATCTGTTATAAAGCTATATTTTGAGCTTTGTTTTATTGAAATTGGCACTCAATACCTGGGAACGAGACTAATCATGAGGAGGTAGATTAAAAACATAATCTAGTACAATAATCTTAACATGGTCTAACATTGCTTTTCTTTAATATGCGTTGCATTGAAAAACCCCAGTAAAATACTCATGAGAAATCTACTGCGTCTAAAGAAGCGCTGTAGGTGTTTGTGACTACGTAGATGAAAACAAGAATCTAGTACTACTCAACTTTTTTTACCGAGGAAAGCAAAGTAGGTAGATAAAGAGGAGGTAGATGAAAATCATAATCTAGTACAATAATCTAAACATTGTCTAAGATTGTTTTTCTTTAATGTGCGTTCCATTAAAAATCCCCAGGAAAATACTCATGAGCAGTCTACTGCGTCCAAAGAAGAGCTGCTAAAGTAGGTAGTCATGAATACCTAGATGAAAACAAAAATCTAGTACTTCCATCTACGTATAGCTGTCTAGTAGCTGAGAATTCTATTGAATGCATTCCTGAGCTGTTATCGTGAACTCAACCACTCCCCCTCAGTTGTTTTTTTTTTTGACGCGAGCAAGGCGAATAAGTGATAAACTGTTAAAACTGTTATAAATTCCCACAAACTGTTATAATTGCCCACAAATTAGTAGTGACAGTGATTCCCACATGACTTCCAACTACACCTAATTTTTACTCTCAACTATAACTATAAGTGACATAAATACTTCTATCAAAAACCATGCTAATGGTCCAACCCTTCGTTTACGTGCCTATCCATCCACACACAAAACAGTAAATTCCCAATTTTGGAAAAATCCACTTAAATTTTATTTTAATTTGTAAATCTAAAAATAACCTCCTACGCGCCAAACAGTGGCAACTTAACATAACCAAACTCGGAAGTTAAGAGGCGTCGTCATGTTTCCATTTACCTACACTCTAAAATGACACGACCGACGCATGATGGCAGTATAGCGAAAGAAAGTGCTATGGAAACGCGACTACTGGCAGCTGATTTTTTTTTTTTTTTGACAGATGGAAAACAGACAGTCAAAGTACCACATGGGGGAAGTTAATAGTACCAAAAATAGAATTTATTTATATTCTAAAAATACTAAACAAACGTATTTAACGCATGAGTGAAAAACCTTCTTCACTTCTTCATACGCGCCTTCTTCTATCATAATAGCATTCTACACTCATATAGAGAGAACGGAACAAGTCAGAAAGGAAATTTCCTAATAAAACGTCTTCCGCATCCGGGCTCTGGATGTATGGATCCGATGACGATGATGGTGGTAGATGGATGACGTTGTTGATAACGGGAGGAAGCAACAAAACGCCAAACACCACGTGTTTGTTGTAATTTTTTTTTTTTTTATTTATCTTGGTATTCTTCCTTCAGTTCTTGTTTTTTTTTTATTTTCGTTTTGTCATCGTTTTGCGTTGTGTGTCGGTTTGGTTTTCCCATATTTAATTACTTCCTCTAGCCCCAGCTAGGTTTGAAAGTATACGCTGCGCGCACAAAGTTTCAGTTTAGAAAAAGAAAACAATACTTACTTACAATACAAACTTGTGCAACTGGTGGATGTTTTCATTTTTGCCTTTAGAATAGTTTTTCGATACAACAACAAATGGTGGCAAAAGTTAAGGGCATTTGGAGTGGAGGGAAGGTGGAATTTACAAGCGGGTGAACGACTTACAAAAGGCAGAACAAAAAATAACAGAAAACACTTAATTACGTTTAGAGGTACCGCATATACAAAAAAAAAAAAAAAAAACAGTACCTACGCGATACGTGCATGCTATATTGGTTGTTGTTGCGCGTTTAATTGGGGTAGTTGTATAAATTATAATTGGCAATAAGAGGAGTATAAGTACGTACAACAACAACAACAAGAGTATACGGTGTAGAAATAGAGTATACAGGCAGGCGGGCATATATTTTTTGTTCATGCAGACACATTAAACTATAATTTTCGTATTTAAAACGGAAATTACCGATATAATAAAATGAGTATATGGGATGTAGTGTAGTGTACAGCCGTTTGCTTCGTTGATAATGTAGAAAAAATAGATAGAATAAGCAAAAGAGAGTCTATTTAGAAGCGTTTTTGTAGCTAATATAGCAATGGATGGATTTTCAAATAATGAATATTCATTGTATGAAAGATAATTCCTATATCGGAACGATATACGGTACCTATAGCATAGGTGAAGTGTTAAAAAGATGGCATGCCTCAGGGAACACTTGTGGCACTGGTAGTTTTTTTTTTTTTTTTGTTCTTATGTTGTAAATTATACATCATTTAAAACCTACATACATTAACACAGAACAACTAGGCATGATCGGATTAAGAAGAATTTCTGCTGCTTATCAAAGGAGAACTACCCCGAGGGAGCATTCTTATATAAATAAGAGAAAATAAACGATATTATGGAAAATTTTTTTGTATAGTCAAGTCATGCCAAACTGGAAGTAGTTGCTCTATTGTCAGCTGTTAATCGTCAGTTCGTCCAGTCGCTGTTAGGCCAACATGTAGCTACTTAAGGATCTCCCAAACCAACTAGTTCTTATACCAGTGACGAAAAAGCTTGAAGCTGTCAAATTAAAACGTCACAGTGCCATATGGTGGTTCTCACACCTGCACGACAAAAAATACAGCGTTCTTCTTATAAAATCATTAACAAAAGCGTTTCTTGTCATGTCGTTGAGCTTTCTCAAACCAATGCGTGACAGTGCGACACTTTGGTTTTGAAAATCCTTCAGTTTCGAATAACCTGTAACTGCGTTATTTCTTTTTGTCAGTGGTCACGTGATTTTAAATTGTTGCTGTCAGTTGAAAAAAGTTGAACATTTCCAACTTTTTCAGCCGCGTTGACAGTTTTTTGTTTGAAAAGGCTTATCATTTATCAATCAAACATACCCGTAAAACACTATAAATGGCTAACATACCTACTCGTTTATTTATTGATTAAATTAACACATAAATATATTAGTGAAAACTTAATCCTTCTCCTTAAACACATGCAATTGTAAACTTACTATTAAAAAAAAGAAACAGTGCTTTCATTTTTAGACTCTGGTCGTATCAATAGCTTCTGGCGCCACCGCTTTTTAATCGATAATGACAAAACAAAAAAAAAAATCCTATAAAAATTGATAAAACGTCTATATTGCCGAAATAGAAATGATTATGTACTTTAACTTGAGATGACGCATGACAAAAAAATGTGTAAAAGAGATAATGAAATTTTATCAAGTGCAATTGAAAACAAAAATGACAGATATGACATTCTTGGAAGCAAAACAAAGCACTTTAAAAAAATTAAATTACCTTTGTCTCGTTTCGAGTTAGGTTCAAAGTACCAAAAATGAACATGTTCAATAATAATGGTTTTAAATTTTCTTAAAATTTTATATACATAATTTATTATTAGTTATATTTTATACAATTCTGAATGCTAAAATTTTCAATATGATGTTGGTTTTTGTAGAAAATAACTTCAGTTTTTGTTTTTTGAAACTAACTGTGACATTACACAATTTCCATGCACATAAAATGCTAAATATTGAATTCAAAATCATTTTCATTTCAATGAAATAGCATACTAAACTCGGTTGCATAACAGATTATGCCAATTTTTTTTGTAAAAAAATAAACAAACAGAGCTACCAAAAATGAATGGACATATTATGACATCTATATCCTTAAAACTATCAAACGAAAAACGATGAATTCACTTTTTATTGTCAAACAGTAAGTTTTTCTACAACAAAAATTGACAAATTTATAGACATTTTCTGAAACCAACTGTGAAGTGAAATTTTCCTGCTCATAATACTAAATAAATCAAAATCATGATAATTTTAATAAAATTGCATACGAAGCTACGTTTACAACAGATTACAACAATTTTGATTTAAGAAAGTGAACAAACAGAACTAAGAAAAAATTAATGTCATATCTTGTAAGCAAATGGGAAATAAACGTCAAAATCCTTACATTATTTTCTTTAAACAACCGACCACTGTAAGTGATTTAGTAATTTGACAAACAAAATGATTAAAAACTGCCTTGTACTTACCTTACCTTATTGCATCTGTGTATCCATCTGAGTTTGACAGATTAAGGGCTTCACATTGACAAGCTTACCGGACGACTAACTGTTATATTGTCAATATCAAAATTGTTTGAAAACTATGCGGCTTACCGGACGGCCCATTGTTCCTGTCAGTTAGTCCTTTGGTAAGCTAGTCAATGTGAACCCCCTATTTAAGAGCTTACTGAACTGGCCTTATGCCAGCCTGTCAGTTGGATGGCTTTTGCGTTAAAATTTAACAGATTTGTAATCATAACTAGTTTTTTTTTTTTAAATATCAGCCATAGCAAGCGAAGGTGCAGAGGAAAATAACTTAAAGGGAACACTGATCTCTTTGTATAAAATACTGTAGGAGAGGGTGTTCATATAAACATTTTGAAGTTAATTGAAGAATGAAGAGTTGAAATTGAATTGAAATTGAAGAAGACTGTGTCGACTCCCAAGTTGTTATATTTTTGTGTTTATAACATTTATAACACTTATGGCCGATTGCACGAACATTTAAAACGCTTTTTAATTTTAAAATGACTTTGTTTGTATGGAACAAACGTCATTTCAAGGTTTAAAAGCCTGTTAAATTTTTAAAAGGGCTTGGTGAAATCGGCGGTAAGAACAGTTTTTTATTTTACAAAGATTATTTATTAAAGATCAGTGATAACTACCTATTTGTCTTCCAGTACGGAGCGAGAAAAGAGGAGTGTGAGAAAGTCGACTGTCAAATTCAATTAAAATCAATAAAGTGTTATAAATTCTATTCAGTGTTTAATGAAATCAGTTGAAAGGAACTATGTACGTTCAAATGGAAAACAACTTCACCTCTAGTTGGATGCAGTAAGTGTGTTCAATGATGTTGTTCTGGACTGTTCGGAACAGAAAAGTACAACTTTTTGCTGTTCAATGAGAGTGTTCTAGTTTGCTGTTCAACAGTTTAGAACAGGATCCTCTGTACTCTTGCTTTTGAACAGGTTTAAACAGATTCTTGACAGCTGTCAAATGTGTTTGTTGTTATTTTCTGCTCTGACGTTTCTCTTGACACTAACTATTTCCTCGTTGAACACAGCTAATATCACTTTTAATTTATGAAGTTGTCTTCACTTTAACACATATTACGAACTGACTGACAGATTCTAACTTGACATATAGTACAAATATCGCTAGTAATGCTACCACACCAAATATCTTAGTTTGACACTCAGCGATAGTAAAAAAAAACCTTAAACATGACATGAATAATGTTCGTACATTTAAAAATTTTGTAGTTTGTTCGTAGTTTCTGAAGATTCGTACTAAAATAGGAAAATTCCATGAAATGATTCTACGATCTACGAAAAATATAACTAATAAAACAAACTACATAAGATGAGATGAACAAAGGTTATTTAATTAGGTGAAAATCTGACAATAAAAATGAATAAATGTCAAAAGAAAAACCTTTAATTTACTGGTTAGTTTATACAAGATGTAATAATAAGTAAAAATGTAAACAATGTATATCTGACCTTAGTTAAGAAATAAATGGTGCAATACTTTCTCTCTAATCACCACACCACAAAATACAAAATTTAAAATAAATTGATTTTACTTTTTTATTTTATTTTTTTAAAGAAATCAAAATTGTATATCATATTAAATGGGCTAAGTTAGCAACATTTTCAAAATAAAAGTGAACAAATCAAAATAAACTAAACCAATCCATTTAAGACGCAATTCGAAACTAAAAACTCCCCACACTTAACAAAACGAAACAAAACACATTTTTCGTTTGTTTTTAGGTTATTATTTTTTTTTTGTTTTTTTCTGTTATTCTTTACTATACTTCGCTACTATTCAATTTTCATGCGCCATCCAAACGCGGAAACGATTTAAGATGTTTTATTATTATTTTTGTTGTTGTTGTTGTTGTTGTTATAATGGAAAGAGGTATGTTTGTTTGATGTTATTACTACGCCTTATCATTCCAAAGATAGAAAACAAGGTTCTTAGTTTTACATATTTTTTGTATTTGGAAAAAATTAAGATATTAAATATTTTACTTACGTCATAAGTTTAAAAAAAGGCTCAAAAAAGGAGAAAAATTATTAACAATAAAAAAAAAAAAGTTTCCCTCTATTAAAAATCAGGGTGCTTAGCTTAGGTATGTCTGATTGTAGTATAGGCACACCACGAATAAAAAAAGAACTTTGCTGATTTTCTATTAAACAAACAAACAACTGACCTCAATTTTGTTTTTATTTTATTTTTTTTTTTATTCTTTCTTTCTGCGCTGTAGAAAGACAAACATAAAAAAAATCAGATGATATCAGAATAAAAATTGAACAGCAAAAAAGAATAACACTAAATTTCTAATGCGTATTAGTGTGATTCTAAAATCAAAGTACATGTAGGTAATAGACGCGCGCTGCGAGCGTATATACGTCAAGAGAGAAGAATAAAAGTATTGCTTCCATTTTTTTTTTCAAAATTTATATTAGACACTTTGGTAGTGTAGAGTAAATAGATATTCAAATATATGCACATGCATTAGGCCCACATTATATATATATATTTATGTATGATTCTACTCTATACCTACAGTTTTTTTTTTTTTTGCCTTTAGAGTGGGGCACATGATAATGAAGTATAAATGTATCTGTCGCTCTAGAGCTAAAGCCCTGGCAGAGTGTAGACTTTTTCGAGTAGTGTGCAAAAAAAAAACCTCCAAAAGCTTTATATTTGTATAGATCTTTTAAAATTTTGTCTTCAACGATTTAGAAAGAGAAGACCATGAAAAAAGTTGCAAAATTTGTCGAACTTCATACAAATTAAAAAAAAAAAAAAAAACCTTACCACCTTTATGTATAAGTACATGCCTGAAGATAGTGTGATCAGAGTCTTAACACATGTTATATTTTTTTTTTTAAGAATTTTTTAGATTATTGCCTATTCGCTGATGGAAAGCATAGGATATAGAAAAGCATTATAAACGTACATATGAATCTCCCTCTTTTATACCTAAAACTTAAACGATGAAATATATTATTTATTTTCAAAATATGAGTCTACATACAACAAAGACATTGAAATGAACCAATAAACTTTCTACATTTCTTCAGATTTTCCATGTGTTGCGAAATAAAATAAGCTAGCAATTAAGTTTTTTTTAAAAAGATTGGATCGTGTACGGAGAATTATTTTTTATTTATTATTTTTTATATAGGAAAGTGAAGACAGATATAATAGTACCTTTTATTTGTCGTAATAAGAACTACTCAAAGGTCATTTTCATGTACACATTTAAGGTGTGTAGTTAGTATCTAGTATTTTGTCAAGTATCCATACATTTTTGACACATGTACGTTTCGTGTAACAATTTTTGTCGTTTTGACAGATGAAAATATAACCTTGTCATTAAAGTTGACAAAAATTAGATCTGTTCGATTTTAGTTTTGACTTTTGATTAATTTGTCTAATTTATCCATACATTTTGACACATCTACCTACATTTCGTATAACATTTTTTGTTGCTTTGACAGAAAATAAAAATATAACCTCGCCATTAAAGTCGTCAAAAATTAGATAGATCTGTTTGATTCCAGTTTAAAGTATTTCCCATTCTCGAAATGCCCTCTTTTTATAACGGTAGCAGCTGTCAATTTTTGATTGTCAGTAAAATAATCACAAGTCAGTTTTGTTTGACTTTTATAAATTTAAATTTTTGTTAAAAAAAATAGTATCCATCGATTTGAAATAGTAGTAGATTATACAATTTGTGACAATTTGTGTCAATTTTGACATATTTTTTTTTTAATTTACCTACCTACCGAATAGTATACTCCAATTTCTTATCAAAATCTATTCTTTCAAACAATATATTATTTAGGTATAGGGTACATTTTCATTTTTATTACATAATAACTCACTTGAATCAATAGTTTTTATTTGTCAGGGGTTTGTACAAAAATACATTCTCACTTAATAGGCACGAAAGATGTATGTATATTTAATTTTTCTTTAAAAAATAAAAAAAAAGCACTTATCTTATCTCCATCGTTCCAGATTCTTTTTTTTTTCAATTAATTTCTTCACAATATATAAAATGTATGTACGGTTATTCATAAGTTCAGTGTTTTTTTTTTTTTTTTTTGACATATCAAAGTCCAACAAAAATTTGACATTTACACATTGATATATAGGTTGATGTGGTGGTGGTTAAAGGAAGTAATTAGAACACATAAAATGTCACTTCAATTTTTCGTCATTGGTTTTTTGATGAGAAAGAAAAAATGCACTTAAAAAAAAAACAATAGAGTTTATCCAATTTGAATGAAATGAAAACACTGTAAATGTCAGTTAATAGGTTTATGACATTTCTTCTTCCAATTGAATGGAGATTGATACAGCTGCTGTCACTCTTTAATACAGAAAAAAAAAACAAAAACAACAACAAGTATATACAATAACTTGTAATTTAACAATAAGTAATAATAATCATTTTTCCAGACGAGACGAGGAGTACGAACTGATATATTTCACAGTCAGATTGTTTCTGATTTTTCGAGCCCGTTCCGCGCAAGGTCGGAGCTAAATTGTGGTCGTCTGTCATCATTTTTGTGTCGAGATACAAATTGATGTTTTTGTGTATGTGGTGTGTATAATGTTGCTTGTATTTGTTGCTAGCTTTTCAGTTTTCAATGAGTGTAAGGAGATTGACTATATTAGTTAGACCTGTTTGCTCTTATATTCAAAAGACAGCACATATACACACACACACACAAACACACATAGGCATCGTCTTTATCTATTTAGAAATTCCAATTTTTTATTTAGGACAAACCAAACCGATACACACGTCTAAGCTGATTTTGTTTTTTTGTTGTTGTTTTTTTTTAAGTTTTTGCGAATTATGAGATACAAAATGGGGAATCGATTAGATTTTTTTTTAGGTTCTTTGACGTTTAATTTTTGTGTGTTTTTCATTGAATGAATCCTTGTTGCAAGGGAAAAGGATACTAATGTTTGTGGAAAAAGAGCTGTTTCAATACAAATATATTAATTGCGTTTGTGTTAAATGCACGTGGCATATGCATGAAGTTGTGTTATCAAAGTTGTCCACGTGCTTTCTTTGACGTAAGGGTAGGGGCGTGTTCTATTTTTTTCTTGTTTCTTTCTTTTGTTTTTTTTTTTCTTCAATATATCTAACAACTTGTTGTTGTGATTATTTTACATATATTTTTCAAGTTTAAAAAATGAACAAAAAAAATGAGGTTAAGAACTAGGACATTCTGTTATCCTCGTTATGTCAAAATACAATATTTTGCTTGCACCTTAAGAATTTGTACTAGATTTAATGAATTTTAAACCGGAAACGGATGTTTAAATAAGTGTAGTTTGTTGTTTATAATTATTTTTGTTGATACAAAAAGCACATGCGATTTAAAAAAACTAAAATGGAGGCTTTTTCATTCGTTGATTATTATGAGTCAGTTGCTTAAACTAAATGGATGAAAAATATTGTAATGCGGAAATGCTTAAATACGTAAATTTTTTCTATTGCGCATCTTAAATGACAGAAAGCTATAAAATCTTCGTTGATCACAGTTATGTTTATACTTAAGCAATATGACACATTTCTTTCATAGTTTTGTTCAGTTCTAAATGGGTACGTCGCATTTTTTTCGGCTTGTTTTGGCGAGATAATATATAATGTCAACGTTTTTAAACTATATCACGTGTGTTATGTTTACTAACAATAATTACGCTGGAAACACATTATTATCCCTGCTGTAGAAATAAATTCAAGTTTTTTTTTTCGAATACCTTCCTATTTAAGTGTTTGGTAGGAACACATATTTAAACCATATTAAAACATTGCCAATTTTATAAACCATTTCCAACACCTTATAAAAGCAAAAAGTAGTTGAGGTCAGATCTTGGAAACACAAAATAATTTAAAATCGATGGCCAAAACCTTTTGTTATATAGATTGCAAGTTTTGACGGGTTCATTATTTAAATATGCCGATTTTTACTGATAATTTCAATCTAAGAAATGTGGAAATCTTAAAATTTTCATATAATATGGAATAAGTAGTCAAATAGTTTCCAAAATAGAAATATCGATAAAGTTCCGTATGACGAATATAAATCAAGGATAACCAAGATCGCATCACTATCTTTGTTATCGAAAATGTAATTAACAAAACAAAACTGATCAAGGCCCTGATGGCTGGCATGCGTCTTTTCAAGCATCCTTTTTGAAATAATGTAGAAATCTTAACATTGCCATAATATTGAATAGTCGAATAGTTTCCAAGAAAAATATCTTCCAAAATAGAAATATCGTTCCCCCAATTTTCAGAGATGCATATGACAGATAATTCAAGGTTAATTAAGATCTCATCACTATCCTTGTTATCGAAAATATATTTACTAAAACTGATCAACGCGCTGATGGCTTGCACTTGTGTTTTTTAGCCTCATTTTTGAAATAATGTTATGTGAAGTTTTCAAACCTTAAAAAAACCTTTTACGAGTTCACATTAATGAAAGCCCACAATATTAATATGATTGGCAGTGAATACGCATGCCATTTTTCGATTATTATGGGTTTAAACGGTAAACGAGGAAAATATCGAGTAAACTAATCTTTTTTAATAAAGGAAACTGAAGATATGTAGGTACTTTAGAAATAACTTAAAGGCAGTTATATGGACTTATCTAGAGTGGGATGATTAAAATATTACGTTTACCTAATCTTAAAGGAAGAATTATAATTAAAACAACTAATGGGGAACTAATGTCAAAATCATACGTTGAGTTTCTTTTCGAAAAACTCTAAGGAATAGTTTCCCATATTGCACTATAAACGAAAATAAGTAATTTATTTATTTACATTTTAATTTTAGAAGTAGATTTCAAAATTTTCTGAAGATGTGAAAGCAATCTTTTTTCGATTTCACGCTGCAGATCGTACAGAATTGGTTAAAGTTTCCATTATGCAGGCTACCATTTAAGGGAAGGAGCTCACACCTTGCTTCGAATATCCTGGATATTTCATCATAAGTTAGTGAGTCGTGGAAGTAGTTTTTACAGTTTTTTTTAATACTGCAGGAGATTTGGTCCTTCAGGTTGCATAGGTTGTTGCTTGTTGATATCAATATGAAGAGTTTCTCCACACGCGTTACCAAGAGTTTGCCATCTTGCATACCATCATTCCCTATTCCTCACTTCATAAAGTAATAATTTTTTTGAAAGCCGGGATTCTTCATAATGATCATTGCATATTTTGATAATAAAATCAGGCTTTAGCGTGTTTGACAGATGTTTTTGATAGATTGGTTTCTAAATATTTTAAGCGTAATTAGGCGTATTTTGCGGTAGATTGAAAAGTTTTTTGATGAAATTCCTGTATAATTTTTCGATTTCCTAGTACTCATCTGCTATGTCGTTTGTAAACAACAAAAACAGTAATGCACTGAGAAGGCATCCTTGTTTCACACCAGTATTTGTCCCAAACTATTCTGAATAAGATGTTCCATCCCAAACTGCTGCATTTGTGTACATTCCTTGATCACTCTAATGATTTTTAACAATATGTCAATCGATGAAAGCTTACAGAGGATGGAATTTCTATTAACTAAGTCAAAAGCCGCCTTAAAGACTACGAAAAATGAATAAACTTTTTTGCTCCTGACATGAAACGCTTAAATGATGGATGTGAGAGTAAATATCTGATCAATTCTCTCTAAAAACCAGCTTGAAGGTCGGATACATTTTTTTTTGTTAGTTCAAATTTAAAATAAATGATTTGTACTTACTTTTTAGAGAAATTCGATGTTCTGAATAGGCACATCCCACCAACTTAAAAATCTCTGAGAAATTGAATACAAAAATGTTTCGTTTCAAAGATCTCCGCAAAATACAGGAAGCTGACAGCTGAGATTTTGTGTCCTAATTTAAAAATCTCGGAGCCCTCAGATTATGCTTTTCATCTATTACCTCCAAAGGAACGTGGCTAATCGAAGAACGAATTGTTGGGACATTAACAGTGTTTTATTTGGAGGTAGTCGTGATAATCTAGTAGTTTAGTACCACCATATACACATGTTTTGTTTGTTGAATAGATACAAATATCATTGATTTCCCTAATATGGGTTATTGCATTCCATTCAAAATACTATGTAGTAAGCAGGAATGTAAAGGGTAGGGCCCTACAATTTTCTGCTGGTTCCAAACGGCTAGTTGAAGCACACTCTTAGTGATCGCGACAAGCAGTAGCTACTCTTGCAGGATTTGTCAATTCCTTGCAATAGGCAGTACCCCTGAATAAAAATCAAGATGACATGGGGTGGGAATTGATCCATCGCACTAACCATTATGCTATGTTTTATCAGCTGTTATATAATATAAGCCATCTTCTAATTTATTGGCTAACTGTCATACAAAATAAAATTCATCTTCCATTTTATGGGACAGAAATTTTGGCAACTTATCAAAATTAGGCATACCGTAGTCTTATCCATACCACTGATTTCTATAAAATACAGGATATTGTATTCATATAAAATTTTGACGACGCCAATTGAAATACGATGACAAATTAGCCCGTCAGGAATAACAATTGCGAGTCATGAATTCACAGTTTTACCTACCGTCTGTCTCTGTTTTTTACTGTCATCTTCATTTATTAACGTTAAGCAAATGGTATATATCAATGCCTCATACTTCACACTTACTAAAATGACAAATAAAAATGATTGTCAAACAATTGGGCATTTTGCTATACCATTACCGAGGCACATCATCTATCTTTTCCTTATTTTTCATTTCATTCCCAATCATTCCCAATATAACACCCAAGTGAATTCACTTGTTTTGGTTTATTTCCTTGCTATTCAATTCAATTCCGATGAATATTTTTGTTGTGTGTACATTATTTTCGGGATCTTTTTATCTACTCCCGCACTATTATTTATGATTATACAAAAAAAAGAATGTAGGTAGGATTGTTTGTATAATGTATTGAGATCACACAAGTCCTTTTGCATTTCTTAGAATAAGATATCCCATTGGTAAACCCTACTAAGTGCTTCATGAAACATTTTTAACGGAATACATTTTTTTCCCATAGGAACAAATTAAATTGATTCTTGGAAATCGGGTTAGTGGTAGGTATAAGTTGCTAGGAACCATAAAATGAAATATTTTTAACAGATTTTCCAAAAAAAAACATCAAACCATATTGACGGTCAACCACTATCGACCATCGATATCTTCGTGTCGTCCCGTTTGAAGAAAATTATGTCAATGAATTTTCAATTTTGTTTTCCTTTTATTTTTTTCTCACACACTATTTATATAAAAAGGATACCTACCATTTGACATTATATTTGTTTGGGTGGGATATCGATATTTATTATAATGGAAATACTTAGGATATACACTTGACGAGACATTAATAACCTAATGATGAGTATTGTAATGCCAATTGGGATTTTGTAGTTTAGGAAATGCATACAGAGAGCTGCACTTAAACTGCCAAAGGTGACTGGGCATTTCTTCCATAGTGTGGGTCCGTACATTTTTAGAACAAGCTATAAGAAGTACATAATTTCGTACAAGGTTTTCTAGTTCCAGCCGTATTGAGTTGAAAAATTACATAAATGACTTCAAAATTACTTCAAGTACTTCTAAAGCACTAAGATTTGTACTTAAAGAGTAACATACATGGGCAAACTGGCAATTTTTGAAAGGAAGATCCTGCGAATCTGCACAGGAATGAATTTCGACAGGTTACGAAGGAAATATCCCAGCAACAAGGGACTCTACGATGAAGCGAAGCTCCTCCAAATAGACAGATACCTTGTCCAATCCGGAAGAAAATGTCTACAAAATCTGGAAAATCATCCAAACCCAATGATAGGAAGCACCATGAGAAGCCCAAGACACCCCGACCCTCGATATATAGAAGCTAAGTATCTACTCGATGAGGAACTAATTAACACCAATAACGAAGAGGACATCCGATTCTACGCTGACGTTGGGTCAGCTCACTACCGTGGCCTACAACAGTTTAAGATATGAATGAGCGCTTCTTTCAGGAAGGAAAGCTTCCGGTTTTCAGGTTGATATCATATGTTATTGAGAAAGACAAGGTATGTTCAATATGATATGAAGGGTCGCCATTTTGTTTTTGTGTGACATCATTGGGAGTGAAGTCTATTATTTTTGTGTTGCTATTGCTTTGGTTAATTTCTTTCATCTGACAAACCATTGAAAATTGTGATGTTTCACTCCGGATGACAACACGAGACAGTCACATGCCTTGTTATCTTTATACAATAGGTTGAAACAAAGATTTTGTATTACTGTTAAGTGTCAGTATCGGTATCGGGGAAATAATCTGCAAAACATATTAACTTTTGCAGAATATTGCACAATACAAATGCATTGCTCATCAATGCAATGCATCGAAAATAGAGTTAATGACGCATTTCCGATGCTTTCCCCATTTTGAAGAACTTAGATCGTATCCTATTCCCCATTCATATATTATATACTGACTATACACTGCTTTAAACACTTGACTTCGATGTAATTTAAGGCGACACATTGTTATCTTTTCTTGATTTCTATCAATTTCCGCTGAACCACCATTCAAAAATGCTGTACTCGGAAGTCGATAAGATAAGGTTATTCCAGAATTAATTCTGTAAAATCCATTGACGTTAACAAATAAGATTATAGATGTGCGTGCCTGGGTGCATACCGTTTTAAGCTTTAACTTGTCAAGTTAATTTTTTGTGGTATTGTGGCTTTTGGGTAAAATGAAAAAAAAAATGAAAGATTGGCAGACTTGTAAATGTAGCATGACTTTCTTTTCGGAATTTACAATTCGAGATAGGATATAAGTTCAATAATAATATCTGTTGGAGGCTAACGTCAAAAAAGCAACAAAAGAATTAAAATAATATTTACACCGTAATCCTATAGGAAATTTAGACGAAATTGAGCAATTGATTCCTGTCAAGTTTGCATGTACATATTAGTGATAAAATAACAATTCTTCTAAATTTAGGAAATTGTTTTTTTTTCATCTTCAGAATTGATCTAGAACCATTCTTTGGACATGCAAAAAAAAAACATTGCCTGTGCAAAATGCTATAAGATATCCTCTAAAGGTTACTGGGACATCACTGGAAGATTTGAACTGGAATTTAAAACGAAGCTTATAGGCGAAGGAAGTAAGGATCTCGGAATGAAATGGAAATGGAAAATGGAGTGGTTTAAAAAAATTACTCCAGTGTACGATGGCGATGAGGTAATGTAGCTTCCAACTGAGAATTTGTTTTTTTAATTTTGTCCATTGGTCGAGAATTCAAACTTTGACAATCACCCTTATTCCGCAAGGTGCTTATACTAAAACGCCACGCTCTAGAAACGGCAATTGGCGTTTCTGTGAAGCGACCACACTGTTAGGCTTCAGAGCGTGGGTTTTTTTAAACAAACGCCTTGCGGAATAAGGGCGAAACATTTGCAAAACGTTTTATTTTTCTTCGTTCACGTAAAATGTGATTTGACAAAGCCAATCACCTGTCACCATGAGATTAGAGTAAATGTCAATTTAAGCTGCAATCCTGGTAGATTATATGTATTTGATTGACATTTTAACGATAGTTTATCAAGGTATAGGGAGGCACAATAGTTAATTTCATTTGCAGCAGCAATAAAACAGAAAGGACGTAGTATGTGCCGTGCATTTTGTGGCATTTTGAATTTCAACTATGTTTACTTTCGGCTATATTTGTGTAGAATCAGACTTCAAATTGCCACATACGATAGTGAACGAAGGTAAACGAAACGACAATGTCCATAATAATAATCTGTACAAAAAGATAAAAAAAATAAATAGCAAATACGTTTACGTCCGCTAGTTTTCGTATGATAGGGATTCTTACGAAATTGTCAAACTAGTCAACACTTTGGTCAAATGACTGTTCTCACATGAAAAAAATGAAAACAAGTTTAATTATTAGGTATGTCGTTTTCGATTGGTAATCCGCTTCTGAAAGTATTTTTTTTGCCTCGGATGACAGTTCCTCTTCTAGATGGTAGAGAAATTTGTTTCTGGATTTAAATTCAGAATCAAAACCAGAATCACTCACACACATAATTTAAGTGTCAAAATAATATTTTTGAGTTAATTGGTGAGAATTTTGTTTACCTAATTCGTGCAAGATAAAATAAAAATAAAAACAACAAATAATTAATAATTGATGGTAAAAACAATGTCTTTGGAGTTAAATCAATAATTTAGTTAATTTTTTCGGGTGTTTATTTCACAAACACAGTGAGAGACAATAAACAAACTTCAAAAGTGATTTGCTGTTTTATTCGCATACAGAATCGGAGAGCTGACGTTTAGAAAGCTATGAGACAGAATGAGACAGAGATGTATTGCTTTTTTTCTAAATAGCCCTATTCCACTACAGATTGCAACCAAGGAAAAGGACTATCTTGGTGTGGCAATCGAAATTATATCTAAAATCTGGCAACACTACCCACAAATGCACTTAGTTCATTTCTCATTTCATTCATTTCTCACCAAGGCAGACTTATGTTATGGACTGGAATCCTTAAGGCGTTTGTTTTCATACCAAAGGGGAACACCCCTTTTCTTCGACCTGAGAAGTCGTTATTCATAAAAAGTAAAAAGTTCTGCCAGTTTTTTGAGATATTGGATTGTATAGCAATGACATAATATTCAATCCTTCCTTCTCACCTGAGTCCTTCACTTATGACAAATCAACATCAAATAGTAGCAGATCCTTCTCCTTGTACCACTCCACATTTAGTTAAAGATAAAGATATTACTCAATGTACATGTCGGAGTAGCCTATGTAAGATGTTGAGCAAGTATAGTTCAACCTGACTGAACCCATCGTTAAATTTCACTGAGATAATTCTCCAATACTGCCTTTTTTGTTGGCAGTGTCCTGGAGGGAACATTACTTCTTGTCAGGATAATTGGTACCGACAGCCTAATACACTATGACCTTTCCAACGTGGGTGTGGGTGGGTCGTGTGCGGGAAGGAGTTTCGCGTCTTCGCAATCGCATAGCCTTTACTTTCGATGATATAAGTTGTCTCTCCGCCAAATCATCAAGGCTTCGCAATGGAGGTGCTCCTTCTGACAATATGTAAAAAATTTGACTAGGTTCTTAGAGATTTTCAATATTCAAGGCTTTGTATTTTAAATACAGGTTACTTAGAGTTCTCTATTTTAGTTTTTGAGATTTTTATTGTCATGTCAACATTCTCACTTTCGAAATTTCAAAATATTTCCCAAAAATGTTTACTATACGGAATTAAGTTCGTTTAAATTCGTATAAATTCACACATTTTCACAGTATATCGAAGACGAAAGGACCAAAACTTTTTCTTCTCAAGCTATTAAAACAGTTGATGTATCTGTTTTACATAACAGGTTATGTTATTTTCCAGCTTCTAGTCTTAAATTCACATCTCAACTTCCTTTTTTTGCATTTCAAATTGAATATGACTTTACTTATTATTTTCATTCATAATTACAAATAATCTTTTTACATAGATATTTGCATGTCATCAATGCAATATCAAGTTCCATAGGTAAGCCTATTCATCATCGCGAACAACCTTTCTCTTGACGCCTGTCTGCCTATGAATACATCTCATCATATGCAGAACAAAGTGTCTTCCGACAAAATGGCGGAAACATTTTTGTTTGTTTCAATCGATGGGAATTGAATATTTTCTTGCAAGTAAAACATAGTGTCTGAGTATGTTTTTTTATGCAAAAAAAAAAAACTCTTCACAGATATCAATTCTCCTTGAGAGAAAAAGGTTCTTGTTAAGAAAAGCTAACAGCAGTAGGTTGGATTTCACATTTTCCTTAGTCAACATTATCTGTTGCAAGGTATTTGCTGCACTATAGAAAGAAAATGAATGTCGTTTTCCTTTTGCCAAATATATCTCGATTTTGTGAATCTGGCAGCTAAAATAGGGCGATAATACTGGTAAAAGTGAGTATTTTTCTCCCATTTGCAACTCTTAGAGTCAAAAAGGCCTAGTAAAGATTGTTTTCAGACTCGATTTTCAACTAAATTCACACCAACGCCAACGTGGCCATAGACTTTCACACACACACTCCTCTATTTGACATTAATCTGAACATTTGCTGTTGTAAATTTTTCACAAGGTTTTTATTATGTGAATTTTTTCCTGAAAGATGTTCGACTCAAGGTATTTTTCTCGAAACTCCAACACTTACATAGGTGACGAAATGTAATTTTTTTGAGGGCCTGTGCACGGGTCATCTTCAATTGAAGTCAAAAAATGGAGGGAATTCAGTATTCAGTGTATGTTTTTTCAGCAATTTATGTCAATAAGATATCCTTTCTGTAAGAAGATATCCTATAAGTATAAAGGATTTCCATTCTAAATGCCTCCTCGGTATATATTTTAGGTTCCGTATACTAACTTTTTGATTTGGGCAACTCATATTGCAGAATGAGCTATACGCACTTCCCTCAGTAATCCTGCATCGCCCGGATTTTCAGGAAGGACGTATCCAGGTTGATTTGAAATTATATTTCTTTGACAGTGATATGTGTCATAGCTATGGGTGCAAAGCTATGGTTCGGTAGCCATAAAAGAAAAAACACGAAAATAAGGCCTCAAGTTAGCTAAATTCTTTGTAAGTATCGTTTTTAAGCAAAATACTTGCCCTTTGGGTCGTCAATTGGATAAAGGACTAACTTTCTTTTGTCTATACGATATTAAATGAGACCCAAAGCCTAGACTAGCACACATACCTTCTACTATCTTATTTTCTGCTTAAAATTCAGAGTTCTTGCATGTCAGTGATATCAGAAGGTGGCAGTTCATATACTCACCAATACTTCTAGCCCATGTTACACTTGACTGTGCCAAGACGAAGATGAAACGTTATGTTATTGACTGGTGTATAATGAATGGAGCGGGCGGCGCTCAATTAGTCCGATCAACCTGTCACCACTGATACCATTCTATTACCTTCAATAAAAGCCCGCGAAGGTAATTGGCCGAAGTGATCACTGATCATAGTTTTGTCCCCTTTGGGGGCACTAATTGGGCTTCCAGTGTAGGTCCTTTGGGAGCCATCATTTCTGCAGTTAGAACACTGACAATACCAAAATGTAGTTTAATTTTTATTAATTACTTTGAATACATGCTTGGAAAATTATTATCTTGTAGAGCAAAATAAATGTATAGGCACTTAGAAATTGAGGTGACTTAAACACTTTTTCGGTGACCCAATGTGGCTTTTCAATTACCCCATCTATAGGTCATAAAGGTAAATGAAACAACAAATCTTGTGTTGCTGTTGCTGCTGTATTAGCAGCCCAGATAAAAAGGATAAGTTACTCGTTTCTTTCTTTTTTTTTTTAATTAAACACCCTTTCCCTTCAAATGCTCCTTCGGAATTTAAAAATTGAAAGTGAAAACTAAGAATAGACTTTTTATTGCGTAATTTTTTAAACGTTACACACTAGAACTGATTTATTTCGAATGAAAGTGTAAGCCCAGTATAAAGGATTTGACAGAATTTGTTATTTAACAAAATTCCTGACTTACTATCGAACAAAATCGTCTTTCAAATGATATTATTTTGCATTGAAGGTTTATTTTTTTGTGAATCTATTTCTCACCTGTCAACAACTGTCATATTCTTCTATATCTCTTATTATTGTATGCAAAATCAAAATTATTCAAGGTAAAACAGTATAAAACAGCATACAATGTCTTTAAACGCTTACGATGGAACATTGTTTAGGTACCTTCAACGCCTCGCACCCATTCATCCGGTAACGTTTAAATTGCGAGGCGCCACACAATCCCGTGAATAGGTTGCATATTTAAATAATTTTATAATCTGACATTTAATAAAAATAAACGATCTCTTCGCATTGAATCATTCAAGTACGAAACGAAGTTTGTAATCTTCTCATCTTGTTAATAAAGTACACAATGCAAAAGCAGACACAATTTACACGTTGTGCAAAGGCAGATATAGCTTATAATTATAGTTACATAGGTTCGTACAAAATGCAAGCCAGATGGATCAAAAGAATATATACAAAAAGATATAATAAAATTACCAACACAGTAATAAAATTTATATTGCCGAAGACAACAACAAAACTCTCTAGAAACTATTTATTTTATAGTAAAAAAAAAAAACGAAAAAACAATACTTAGTAATAAAAATGGAGACAATAATTGATTGATTATCATTGCAATAGGAACTTCATGTTAACATAAATTATTTCCACGCTGGAAAATGCAGGGTTATCATAGGAAACCTACTTAAATAAAACATCGTTACTACATTACCGATAATGATTTTTGTATGATTATTCAAGTGGGTATGGGTTCACTTATTTTAATTAATATAAAGTATTTAGTTGTTATTGAAAAGTTGTCCTTGATTTTTTTTTTTTAGAAAAATTATATCTTCTAAAGCTTTTAAATTATGCTAGGTTTGAACTTGCCGACTTTTAACTGACCATAGACGGCAGAATAGGGGGTCCAATACCAAAAACAAGAGAAAGAATAGAAAATCTAATTTCTCGTATCTGTCATCTTATTTTGTCAAACATATTTGTGTCAAATTCCAAAATTGAGAAGTGTTTACCTACCATTAAGCCATATGTAACTGATGACTCTACCGATAACTATTTGTAGGAGCTCCTCAACAAACCTTTCGGACGATTTAAATGCCAAATAAAAAACGAACGTGACACTTTGCTTGGAAACGGACTGAAGCGAATTGAGTTCGAATTCGCTTCAGGAATATGTAGTAGACAATCATAACTTTTTTTTTGAATTTGAATTGATTTCGCGTTATTCATCTATAACCTCACACTTTACTGCAGATGTGACAAAAATAAATCTTTCTCTGAAAGCGACACAACAGGTTTTCATCCGAAACATTCAATGTCCTGCATCTGGACCATACTTATACTGGAATGGGGTCTCCCTAGATAGTTGAAGAAAGGTTTATGTGATGCTAATATGCCCTCTCAGCCCGAAGAAACTGAGTTTGGCAGAGTTTCTTCGTTTGATCGCTGCAGTGGTTTTATTTTGCAAAGAATTTTCGGGTCATGGTTAACTAACCAGGTACTTCTATTCATATTGTGATCGTGATGTTTTGTAAGAAACGATTATGGTGGGCTTCTTTTCTTGATGACAGAGGTTACCTTATTTTAGTCTTATTAACAGTCAATCCCATTTTCTCCACCTTCTTTTCTTGTATTTAGATTATATGTTGCGCACAATTAGGTCAACTACGATGTTAAAAAGATAATAATGGGCTATCATCGTGTCCTAAAATACTTCTCGACTTCCAAAGACGGTCTGACGCACATAAACGGAGCAGCAATAGTCAGCAGAGTTGGCAGAGTTTCCATTAGTCTTCATCGCTTGATGATGGTGATCGGCTTTCCGAGAGATTGAGAGATCAGCAAAAGTTCTGGTGGCAACTTGTCGATTTGAGTTTTACAGGCACCAAATCGAAAAGGTATTAGAATGGTTCGCTGGTGGGGTCATCGTTGTCCAGAGATAATACTCTTTTGAAGGGAAATTGTCACAGCAGCCTGGGACCCCAACCTGCAGAGCCAGATCATTTAATGACTCTTAAAGCTAAGCATATTGTTCTTTTGGGTAAAAAAAAAAAATATAAGTGGTGAAACAAAAAATAATTTTTGCAAAAAAAAAATATCTGTGACGTGGACTAGATTTTTTTATTCAGTGACAGTTTACAGCTCTTCAATTCATCTGAAAAAAAAATGGCTGACAGTTCAGTGAACAACCCAATGCAAATAGGTAACAGCCCAGTCAGCTAGATGGCAACCATTTGCTTTTTTTCACCAAAACAATGTCACTACCATTATTTTGTGCGAAAAATTTTCTTTTTAGATTTCGGTTTACAGGGCGAATAGATGTGGTGAAATGAAAAATTTTTTTTTTGCGCAAAAATCGCTCCTATAAGAAATACATTGGGTTTTTTTCTTAGCGAAGAACTGTATACTTGGCTTAAGTACGAGAGTTCGGATAAGAAGAAGTAGTGACAACCTACTCCACTTCTATGTAACCACCACGGGTGGCCTTACTGCACAAACAAGTTGCTCGATCACATTGCTCTACACGTTGCAAAGAAGTGACCATAAAGGCCTTCGCCACGTAAGTTAGGCTAATGGGTATCATCAGTGTAGATCCATTGTAATACCCAGAGGACAACTGAGCTTTTAACAATCTTAGGGAAATGTGGTTCCGTCAGCTCACTACCACAAACGTTCACCATAGAAATGGGATACGTTGTTGTACATTACATACTTTATGCATATGCCTTATCAACTCCTAGAAGAAACATGTGCGTTGTTCAGTCGTTTTTGTTCTTTCTAGCATGTCATGGACCCTTTAATTGCCTTTTGACTGTCGTTGAAGTTCTATCGACCTCGTATAAGAACTTTTAAGCCATTCGATAGCGTTTCAACAGAAGCCTGGAATATCAGAGAATTCCTCTTATTTATTGAAGAAATGTCTGTTAACATCCAATCACCTAATTTACGATGCTCATAATTCACGTGTAGGGCTGTGAAGTGTGGATACTGGATATGGTGCTTTTTAAGGGTGTCTTCCATACCCTTCCTGGGAGATATTTTCCTGGGGGAATGTATGTCTTTTCAACGTCTGATAGAATAGTTTGATAGTCCTGTGGTAGGTGTTTGTGGCTGAGTAGTTTAGTCAGTTTTTGTAAAGTGAAGATGTTTTTTTATTAACCAATCTTAGTGAAAAATGGTATCTATCATCGGGTATCACTGATACTAGTGTTTACAGTAGGAACAGCAACCCCTGATACCTACATCGTATCTGTTTGATGTTGCTCCGATAAGAAACACGTAAGCTCCTTAGTTGTTCTTGTTCGTTCCAATCATTGTCGTTCTTACACTTATTTGTTGACCTTTTTGTAATCTGGTCGATATAACTTAAGAAGACACTTGCTATTGTTGATAAATTTCAACAGTCTTTTGCATGGAATGTCATACAGCTTCAATTTTTCAGTAAAGACGTGCATTCCTTGGAATTTGTTTCAGTTAAATTCAAAAAATCGCAATCGACTGAACTAAAAGCTCAGGTTAGTGGTATCAAGAGAAATAAATTTCTTTTTTGGTTATTTCTCTCGATTACCTGTTCAAGGCGGTGATCTACGATTGAGTCTACCAGACTTACCCTCAAATTTTGAGGAAAAACTGTACATATTTAAAATAACATAACCAAGCATTGGATGGTCAATTGACGTTCGGACTCATTGATGTTTCGAGTCTCCTTCTTAGCATCAGAGGTCTCTAGCAACACTCTTCAGCCAAGGAACATGTTTATAAAAACTTAGGAAAGGTTGGGTTGGTATACTCAACTTTTTTAAGAATAATCATATTATTCGGAAGCCCACGTGCTTTCTTACCCATAACACAAGGTACCAACCATAAGCCTTAATTATTATTCTGTGGCATAAGCCACTTACAACAATGAGTCTAGGTATTTATGTACAAAAAAAAAAAACACAACATTTATAGTTACGATGCCCATATATGGTAAGATACTTTGATTTCAATGAAATCCATCTTATGCTAATGTTTGGAGCATAGAGACTCTAATTGAAGATAAGAATTTATATTTTTCTATAAATATTACATTGAAAGCATTGCATCGTCATTGCAACACTTCACCATTCACAACAACAAAAAAAAAATACACTTGGGACTTTGGATTCCAAAGCGCCAGAGCAATCCCATTGCGCCATCGACCATTGGGGTTGCAGTCAACTACATACGTAGCAGCACCATCAGCACTCAGCAGCGTTAGAATTCTATTACCAATTAAAATTCCAGATATATAATCACCTACATGCATAAGCAAATAGATATTCTATTACTTATTTGTTATCCACCATACCAATTCACCTTTCTGGAGGCCATGCATAAAAATGTGAGAAGTTTTTTTTTTTCCTTAGTCACCTCTATAAGATAGTGGAGTCGGTCGTCGTCATGTGACCGACCAGGTTTCCATTCAATCTTTTTTTCCAACTTTATAACGACACACTAATGTACAAGATTTTATCATAGCTTAAGAATGCATTCCGAGAAAAACGACAAACGAACCTCTATGATGATTCGTGTATCTTGTTTTCCATTCACAAATCCTGCAGCCAGCAGAAAAAACTTTTATTAATAGATTCAACCTTCGATCTTGGTATAATAAGGCTTGGTGGATGGTGGTGGTATGGTTGGTTGGTTAGTTTTCTATGGTAAGCAACTTTATACTTATATGCATATGAAGGGCGCGGTGCATTTGTTGGGGGCTTTTGAAGTCGTGGTCTACAAACCTACGACTGCGTCCGATTCGAAGCTTACAATAATGCTTGCGATAGACGCGGACTTTATTTGAATGTTAGTCATGATGCTTTTACACTTGTAACTTTAATTAATGAAATACGTTATGGGTTGTGAGAGAGGTGGGGTGAGGGGCATAAGGGTGGGTTGTGGGTTCACTTAAGAATTCCAGCCTAGTAGAATCATAATACAAATTTAGACTTTCAGATATTTTCGTTACTGTATCAGTGAGCTAATGATTTAAATAAGTCATTTAAATTATTTTCAGCATTCTTAAAATCGCTTGAGTCATCAATATTATACCTAAGCTTGTGGCTTACTAATGAGTATTTAGGGAAAATTATCGAGAAAAATGACAAAGCTTCAATGACTATTTTGTAGGTAAACATCTTATTCATCGTAACTGTACAAACGTATTTTTCAAGCTTTCGATGAAATAAATTACCTAAATATTTTTACTATTTACTAGTCTGCTAAGTTTTGGGGTCTAAAAATGATTCCAATGTGTGTATGGAATGTTTCCGGAAGATGAGAATAGAAGGGAGAAAGAAGCACGTCTAAACAAACCTCCTCAAAAACCCAAAACCAGGAAGATGAGAATAGAAGGTAGAAAGAGGCACGTCTAAACAAACTTCTTCAAAAACCAAGACCAGGGGAAGAATAAAAGTAAATTTAAGTTTTTCTCAAAAGAAAGGGGGAAAGGTGGCCATTGCAGTTAAGGTTTCTACAAAAGAAATTTTCACAGGTAACTATCGACTACAAACGTCAACACTGGAAGAAGGCATTATTAAGGAAGTGTCCTTGGAGTGAAAGGATAAAAAGTGTAATGGCCTGCACTACATAGAACTGGCTTACTATAAGGCAATTGGATTAGGTTATCCACGTCAGATTGTCTTAAAAAGAATGCATCTGAGGTGTAAAAGTTGTTAAGTTGCTGTCAGTTAAAGTAGGTACTAACAAACTTAAGGTAGATCCACAAGAAGGTGGAAGAAGACACTAAGATTAAGTTTACCTTATGGAGGGCTCAACATAAACTTATAAATTCGATAAAATTGATGTCTCTGGTCCAAGAAAGCTCTATAAACCCTATAAACATCTTACGCCCAACCCCGTTTCCAACGACCAACCCCAATCTCGACATCCTATTAACCCAACTGATCCTGAATATCTATTTCCTGATCTCCCATCTCCAATCTCCACCTACACGACAACCCTTCCTATCCAGCCAGACGGATAACATTCCGGGTACAATATACAAACCCTTGTAAATGAGAACAGCTTGCTGAATCCAATGTGACAGCCTTCCTGAAAGTGCATAAGAAAAGAAATGGATTTTCTGATGCCATTTAGCGGCCAAAAGAAGTTTATATAAGAAAAAGTCCACATAAAGTCGAAATTCCAGCATCCTGTCTAAAATCTATGAGCAATGCCCAAAAGAAGACGTTAAAAGAAGACATTTTGGAAACCAACTCAGTATTATCTCTTCGAAGAAAGGGAAAGCATGGGAGTACATAGATTCCCCTTGCTGCTAAAGACTTCCATTGTGCTTAGAAAAACAAAACCATAACAGAAATCAAGACAATATATGGCTTCATAATAAAACTGAGTACAAGGATGTCCTGCAATCTTTGTGCAGATAGAACGAAGAAATGAAGAAACCGTTTGTTTTGTGAAAAGGGATCTGTTAGTAGGAGCCAATTCGTGGAAAAATAAACAACAGGGTTCACTATCCGCTCAGAAGCCAAAAAAGAAACATAAGGTAATTTATCGTAGTGAATACTTACATAATAATTGTTGCACATGTGAAGGCTGCTTAAATGGTGATGAAGATCAACATTCCACAAGCAAGCAGTTGTAGAAAGTCAACTTAAAGAATAAATCACGCACTTTGTGTTGGGAATCTACTTTTACTTTTACTGGTGCTTTTTTCAATTATGGCGACCGACAGAAATAAAAACGGATCGGAGGGTATGAAAACCACCTTATCACCGATGAACGGTTCATATTGAAGGTGATCTCCATCGAAATGACACTCCCCAGCACTGTAATATTTGGATAACTGTAAACTGAGGCTTATCTTATCATCTTTGGTTTTAAATTTACTTCATCATCTTGTTTTTCTGGCTTAAATAGTCAGAAAAACATGATGAAGAAACCGATCCATTCAATATTCTCAGTTTCCAGGAATGGTGGGTGAGAAACCACTCAGCTTTTCAATATCAGTAGATATTCTTTTTTTATACGAAGGTAGACTGCATATCCACATTTTCGCAAATTTTCAACTGTCTCAATGCAATACATCGAAGAAGAAGTGAAGAAGTCTTCACTTGCAGGCTATCGATTGGGGTTGGTGTGTTTTTCAACCATCAGGTTGACTAGGCAAACATCACTTATATACCTCTGCTCCATACAGGAGGACTGCGATGTGTTTAAAGTCTAATGCAGTGTTCTTTAGGGAGAAGAAAAGGGTTCTTTACTGCTTTTAAATGCCTATTTTGAACTAAAAGAAACATCAGTTGGTATGGCATTAGGGGAGGTTCACATTAACTAAATTACCGGAAGAAAATTTGTCAAAATGCCGGATTGACATCGGTCGGATGGTTTTCAAATTATTTTGATACTTGCCAAGGGAGAAAGCTGTCATTTGGTCGTCCGGTCGTCCCCTATTGCTAGCAAATGCTTCACTGACACTTAGCATTAAAATAAATTAGTTGAATGGACAGACGTTTAGGGAGTTATTGTTGACTGCTGTTTTGAGCACAATAGGGAACGTTCCGAATTCATTAAAGCCAAAATTGACAGCTAGCAATCTTATAAAACTCACAGATGTAAAGCTGCATAATAATAAAATTAATCTGTTTTCATAAAATAATTAACTTACAGTAGTCGGCTAGAACTAGAACTTACAAGAATCGAAACCTTTGCATTTAAGTTGTAACAGTTTACGCAGAAGAAAAAGAAAAACGCGTCTAAGTTGAACTTAAATATTCAGGTAAGTTTCGTACTTGCAATCTGCAAATGAACCTTAATTGCTTTCGATTGGTTAAACACATCTCAATTTCAAAAAAGTAAAGATTTTGATGTTTTTATTAATTTATTTATTTTGTAAAAAAAACCAATGGCTTCAAGATCGATATAAGTGATGTTGCAATATAGCGCATCACCAGTCTTGAACGTTGAACCTTTCCCGACATCAAAGATCAAACACAATTATTGTGATATCTCGTATTGAACAAATATTTTTAGGAAAAAGACACAATTTTCAAAAATTCTATTAAGAAACAAAAAATAATACATAAATGTATTTCCTTCAAATTGAAACATTTCATTTTTTTACACCAACAACAGCTCTTTCAACTTTAGTGACGTCGAGAGCAAACCATCGAAATAGACAATCGCCATTTTGTTTTACGATTTCACCTCAACTCACACTCGCATCATTGTGTGAGAACACAAAAGCTGTATAACACATCTATGGTTACCAGACTGTGTGAAATTTTTTGTTTGATTGCGCGAAAGAGCAAATAATATTTCTCCTCACATAGGTATAGAAAGTAGGCCATCATCAGCGCGAAAGGGTAATAAAAATTCAAACCTTACAAAATCTACACAAAAATTCCAATCCATTGACGCAATTGTGTATATGTAAAAACGATTTTAGCTCCCAAACAGAAAAATGAAAAAAAAACAAAAACAACATTAAAAAAAAAATCCAATAAAATATTCTAATTGACAACTAGATGACCTTCCACGATGTCTGTTGAAACTTGCATACACCAGACTATACCAGAGACTAAAAAAAAATGACTGCTGTAACAAATGAGGAATTTTGTAATAAATTAACTCTATCAATCTATTAACTGGCTCGGTGATAATTAATAAATAAAGAATTCCAAAAACACGCATCATCATCAAAAGATATCAACGAAACAAGAAGAAACTCTACAAGACAGTCAGTCACCAAAAATATATAAACATATTAATATTCAAGGATTATCCCCCTTATGCCTACAAATTTTGGTTTTTTTTTTTGCTAAATTTAACCTGATTTTGTGCCTCTTCCAAATGGCCAAAGAAAAAATAAATTTTTATTTGTTTGTTGTGTTATTGGACAATATAAATAAAATAAACCCTTAAGAGTGGGGACAATCTAAGCTTTACATCACTATAATATAGCAAAAAGAGAAGACAAAACAACAACAAAAAATGAAAGTTGGGCAAGAGTATGCGCTGTTTAACTTTTGGACCAATCGCAGGTCTGATTTCTTTCAATTGATCTGTCCCGAAATGTAGAAAACCACAAGTCACAAAATAAAAACCCCAACAATACAACAATAAAAATAAAAAAAAAAAGAAAAAATTACGTGAGAAATTTACTTATAACCCCCCAAGACCCAGACTCTGTGCAATAATTCTCTTACAACGTAAAATACAGAGCACGCAGTTGATGCGTAGATACTTTTTGTCGGTTTTTATCAAAAATTTTACTTAAGCGCCTCAAAAAAAAAAAAAAACAAGATGCCCTCAAAACTTAAGTTTATAATCGAACGAGCGCCACTACTGTGATCCCATTCAGACACAGGAAGGGGTGGGGGGGGGGAGGCGACACTTGAAAAATCGGTGCAAACGGGTACACACTAATGTGGCTGTGTAGTCTTGACTGTGATCGTTCGTGAGATCACATTGGAATGCGGGCTTACGGGTTGATAGGTATTCACACTTTTGCAATGTTTGCTTAACTTTTTATAGCTATTTGTGTTGGTATATGATCTACGCACACATGTCTGAAGTAATACAAATACAAAATGCCATACAATGTCTTCAACGAACACCATTGTGGACAGGGTTGCCGTTATGCAAAATTGTTTATTTTTAATTGTTAAGGTACTAGAATAATTTTATGCTTTCGAATTATTATGTTAGCTGTTTTCCTATTTAAGTGGTTAACCAGCGACGAACTAAATAAAACGATATCAATGGAATTCTCATCTACTTACGTAAAAAGCATTGTAGATGATAAATAGTACTAGATTATTGGTTTCCTTTGAATATGTCAAAGTACCACGTGAATACTTGACTGTCCATGGAAAACACATAAAGAAATCAATGGAATTCTCATCTATCTATGCTCAAGTAAAAACAATTTGTAGAAGGTAGTTCAAATTAAAAAGATATCACTGGAATTCGTTTTAAATCGCACAAAAAGCATTTGTCGATGGTAGTACTAGATTATGATTCATATTGTACTTATGTATAATGGCAAAGTACTCATGAGTACTTTTCTATCGTTGCAAGGAAACGAAGTGAAATGAAATCAAAGGAATTCTCATCTACTCGCGGAAGAAGAAACATTTGTAGATTATGGTATCAGATTGAAGATGGCAAAGTACCCATGACTACAATCGATGGAACGCACGAAAAAAAGAAATCAATGGAATTCGCATCCACTTTCGCAGAAACCATTAATTCCTTTACTAATCATGTTTAAAGAGAAGTACTAGATTGTGTCAATTTTGAAGTTCATTATTTAATTTTATTTCTTCACTTATTGTACTAGATTATGGTTTACCTTTGGAGATGACAAAATACTCTTGAGTATTTTAGTATTTGTAGATTGTAGTACCAGATTTAAGTTTCCCTTTGAATATGACCAATCAATGGAATTCTAATCTACTTGCACAAAAAGCATGTTTACATATAAATAAATAATAGAAGGTACTAGACTATGGTTTTCATTTACTCATGACTACAAGAATATCTTTAACTACAGTGCTGCCACTAAGGAGGATATTTCTTAAGTTTTGTTGTTTTTTTTTTTAAGACACAAGCTAGAGTCCCCAATAATCCTTATAACGTAGCCATTGTTTATTCCAAACTTAAAATCTTAACTTATTCGGGAACAAAGTAATGAAATTGATTAAACATGTTTTTTCTTTAGGTTTGTTCCTTGGGAGGTGATAGCCTAGTTATGAATTCTTTTCTAGCGATTATTCAATGAAATGGATCAAGGAAATCTATGCAATTCGTATCTCTTCGCTGGGAAAATGATAGTAGATTATAGTACTAGATTATGTTTTTCATTAGTAGTTTACCATCTACAAAGGAACGGGACTTTGGCTTTTATTTCGCCAATCAGTATTTTGGAAAAATTAATGAATAAACCAATGGACTAAAAATTTGAATAAATGTGTCAGAAATTATGACAGCAGATAAGTCGTGTAAATGTTGACATTACTGTCCCTAAACTAAATTGATCTAGTCTCTCAAAAAATAGTTTCTACTCCACCCACTATTATTTAATGCTATACGATTATTAATCTTTATAGTTGCAAAATAATAAATCACAACTACAACATTTTATATTTAATAAAAAAATGTAATGGCAATCTTCAATACACACACTCTACACTAATGCTGTGATAATATGGAATTTCATTCTACAAAAAAATCTTGTTTTTTTGTTGTCTCTTTTCTTCTGCAATTGGTAAGGTTTTTGTTTCACTGTATTTGGGGGGGTTAACTAGCTGTCTCAAGTGCACATTCCTTGGGTCTGAAAGTTCATTTCATTCACAACTTTTATACCACAACATTCCAATGGAGTTGGTTGGACCAGCATCGATCGAGTCGTCGTCGCGTCGTGGTTGTTTCATGCCACACACTGCTGCTCTCTGATATGTGATTGTGGTGCTTGTGCGCCCGCCACCGCCGCGCTACTTTGTGCCAGCCACCTTCGAACTGGGGAGTCGTCACCCGCGCTGGCATCTCCAACCCGTTGCTGTGGCCCACGAATTCTGTGTTCATTAACAGAATCGATCGCGAATGACTTTTTGGGGACGCTGCTGCTGGCGTATATGTGTGTTTTGTTGTTGATTTTTTTTTTTTATTTGCTTGGGTATCTTTATGACGCTTATCAAACTGGGTGGTATTAGAGATGAGAGAGTATTTGTAAGGGGTACAAGCACATAGAAGCTTATTAGATGCGTGTTTGTAATTTTTTTTTTCTACTCTGACTGGTGTTGGTGTGATTGTTTATTTTTTTTTTGTATGTTGACTGATGGTTTTCTTTAATAGGGTTGCCATATTTAGATGTTCTGGGGTTAAGGGATGGTTTTATGTTTGTGAAAATTAGGACAATGTTGATAACAAAATTTTAAAATATTCAAAACTTCTGGCAAAATTCGATACTATGTTTTTGAGACACTTGAGATTTTTCACATAGACTGTTCTTTATGGTTTCCAGATACAATTATCATATACCTTACCTAAGCACCTTAAAGCAAGAATATTAAACAAAATGGCAACCAGTTTGAATGAATCAGGAGTTTACTATGTCTGCACTTTTTAGGATCACCGAAATACCTACTGGAGTTTGCAGAGCTGTTACTGAAATGACTGCAGTTATTTCGTAATGCAGTCAATTCAGTCGCAGTTAATTGACTTTAATTTTAACTGCAAGTTAGAACCTACTGCTACTAAGTACTTTAACTGCAAAATATGCAGTTAGCAGTAAGAACAAAAATACTGACTATGCAGTAAATGGAAGCAGTTAATTGACTAAAAGTTAATTAACTGCAGTACATTTTGACTGGTTTTAGTCTTTTAGTCAGTAGAAAGTTTTTTGTGTTGTTCTTTTTTTTGTATTTTTTTAACTTAAAGTTATTTTCAGAGGTCTATATTCCTGCAAGAAAATGCCATGGAAGTGCGGCAGGAGGTACGCCTGACTAAAATTTCAAACATAACAGTACAAAAACTTTCTACTGATAAGAAGACCAAAACCAGTCAAAAAGTACTGCAGTTAATTAAGTTTTAGTCAATTACCTGCTTTCATTAACTGTTCAGTCAGTATTTTAGTACTGACTGCTGACTGTTAAAAGACTTAAGAAATTTAGTCTTTTTAGTCAATTAACTGCAGTACCAAAAAGACTGCAGTTTTATCAACTCTGGGGGTTGGATTCGAAGGTCGAAGACTTATCGTCGGTTCGATGTGCAAACGCTTCATGAGTCCTAGCTTTTAATCCGATAAATTCTGAACTAAATATCACTCAAAGAATCTTGCCCAGCAGGTTTTCATACAATCTTGAGAAATGGTCCTTACTCTAGACACAGCAGGGATATGGTGATTAAGATCTTACCAGTAACACAGGGTCGTGGTACTCAAAGAGAAATCTTAACTGGCTGAATGCCTCCTTAGCACTAAGAAGCAACAGTTGGCAAGGGTGATTTTTTTCGTTTAACAGCTACACTGATATCATTTTGCAATGTTATAGCGGATCCTTACTCAAGCAAACGCTTGGACTATTTTATAGAACAGCGAGATTTCTCAGCAAAGAATAAGTATGGTAGGGATATTGAGATTAGCCATGGCTTCATCCATATTTACGCTATCATAGATGATGTTAGCGTCTTCAAATTATCATTTCGATAGCTTAGAATGTAAGTCATAGTGACCCTGAATAGACTCCACAACTTGCTTGTTCCCTTTTCTTAAATCTGGGAAGTCAGTATCTTTCACTTCTCTTCTGCGAATAGAAACGCAGACTGCTCTCTTACCAGTTCATATATGCCAGGTTTTTTGCTGAATGCAAAAACACAAATGTTTTGTGAAAATCTATGTTCTCACCTCTTATCTTCAGACATTAGAATTACTGTCGTCAAGTCCGCTTGTGAAGGTAATATCTTAGGTGTGTTGCGTCGAACCGAAATATGCCTTTTTACCGATTACTAAATTCACCGAGGAAAATCCTAGTCTCATTACATCGCAAAGTCACACTAATCTTGAACTTATCATATGGTTTCTCGAGGCCATCGTAAAATAATTTCTTGGTTGGGACGTCTTGATCCTCTGTTGAGACGTGCGCACAGATCGGTATTGTAATGGTAACTTTGAACACTGTCTCCTCACTTTCGCTTTGTTCGTATACCTAAGGTTCTCGAATTTTATATTTCAGCAGCACCTAGAATGTAAGTTTCAGACCTTTCACGAGTTTTTCCTACGGGGTCGTTTTCTTTTGTAGCCTAGAGGCTAACGGAGTATACATACAAAGGTGGCGAGAAAGGCGCATTTGAGCTTTGAGGTTGCTTGCTTAGACTTTCATTTTATCATCTCAATAAATAAGGCTTCCCTAGCTTTCAAGAACCGTTATTTTACCCATCCTCACCTTTGGTATGGCTGATAAAAAGGTGGAATAAATTGCCTTTGAAACCCGGAGGACTGTGATCAATTGCCAGTCCCACCTTGATTTTTTAAGGAGTACTGTCCTCTCATGAGAAATTGACAAATCTTCAAAGACTACTGCTTGTCACGAAAATTGTAGATCCCCTGCCCTTCTATTTTTTTTAACTATACACGTACACAGGAAATGGTTGAGAGAGTCAGTTCTTCGTGATCAAGTCATGCCAAGAAGTTTATATATTTATTTTGAACCCGGACCTCTGGCGTGATAGTCGACCTGATGAGTAACTATTCCGCCAAGATGTACTTTTTACTGGCACCGCTGACGCTAGTGACAGGAGTTAATGGTGTAAAAGTTTCGTGTTAGCAGCTTAAAATGGCCAAGCGCCAAGGCATATAGATTGAATTAACATCGACCTTCCAGACCATAAAGTCTTCAACACAAGGCCATAGAGTAATAAGAAGCCGAGGAAGAATTAATTTACAAGTTGGAGACAGAATGATGGGAAATGAGAAAGCTGGAAAAGACTTATAATTGTGGGGCGGAAGAACTAAGCACGGTTACCTAGCGCCATCATAAGTACGTAATCAGGAAGCTCTTAAAATGTTTGATTCTTAACTTCTGCAGTACTTTATTACTTACCTACTTACAATGGTTTGAAGGTTTATATTTTATTCTTCATCAACAAAAGAAGCCCTAAAGGCATTGAAAGATTGAAAGTCATATCATCCGTCAAAAAGTTTAATAAATTCCAAAGCTTATCCGATGATAAACAGAAATAAAAAAAAAAACAATAATAACATCGCCCTATTAGCCACCTGTACGCTGTATCTATAGGAATGTCAGATATGTCTATGATTAAGCAACAACATGCCCGATAGGAGAGCCTGATGTGTGGTGCTGGTGTTATAGTGTCGCCCTTTTATTTTTTTTTTAACTTCTCGAGGACAACAACTCTTCTCTAATCTAAACTATTTTATTATTATTTGATTAAACAAACAAACAAACAAAATAAAAGAAACACTCGACAAAAAGTCGACATCCAGATGATTTACGTGCTGATGAACGCATATCTCTGTCTTCTATCATGGTAATGGTAAGTACGCAGCGTTCGTTATCATATCGTCACATTATATGATGTTGTAAGCTTGCAACCGCAACACCCTGCCCGCCTCCCCTGACGACCCCCTTGTTCGGTGACATTCCAGGGCATGGAATTCCATGGCATTGCTGCCTAGCGGTATGTACCCTATTGCCACTTATTTGAAACATGTTTTACTAGTTTTTTTTTTTCTTTTTTTCAGTAAATACCATAATGAAATGAGATTTCGAAATGATTGTCTTCTGGATGCGATATGTAAGTGATTACAAGAGTGTGTACGTGTACGTGCAAGAGTGGGTTGTAATGGTGGTAGTGTGTGATTTCTTAAACTCTGGAATTTCAAGTATTTCGGCCACCAGCGCGCATTGATTGGGGCATTTCGGGGGGAGCAACAACGTGCGCACTTGGGGAACGAACTTGTATACGTTGTTTAGTCGTGTCGGCCAGATGAAACAATCCGACATTTAAAAATGTGTGCTTCACTGTCTATGCAACATGTTTGTGCAGCATTTTATAGAACACAGCGCCACTCTTAAGAAAATTGATGACTTTAAGAAGCATGGAGGGAGCAGGGGCAAGTAGGTTTGTATATATGACAAAGCCAAACGAGCAATGAAATTTGACACTTTTTCGAAATTAGACCGGATGGGGGAGGCAGAGCGGAGCAGCCATGTTATGTATGTATATTCCTTTCCATTTTGTTCCCTTCTGGAAGAAAACAAAAAAAAAATAATATTTATAGAATGCGTGCATTATGTGATGACGACAGCAATACGACAACATTGTAATAATGATGGCCGCATTACACGGTGCTGCCGATAAAATTGTTGACGACAACGAATAACGAATATAACGACCAAAGACGACGCACGTCAAAATTTCCCAATAAATTCCAATAAAGTTTTTTCTTCCCTTCTTCCATTGCAATGATTAACTGTTTATTGCTCAATTAGAATCAAGCTGGCAAACACACACACATATAGACGTCAAGATGGCTGGCATTTTTATCCACAAATGACAGTGATGTGCTACCAAAATTGATGAAAACAAATAGTTTTTACCTGTGGAAGTGGTACCGACCTAGTTAACGGTATTCATGAATCGGCCGGTGTAAGCTCTGTGTAAACGTGGTCAAATGGTGAATGTGATAATACAAACTGTCAAAATGTTTAATTTCCCCACAAATTTTGCAGTTCTTTTACTTCATTTTCCATTTTACCACGCTTGCCGCCTTGATGCAGAGCTTAACACTTTGGATGAATACAATTATTTTAAGATGTAAAATGGACATAGGTTTGTTCCAACATGATGTCAAACCCAGGCCTCTAAAAAGATTCCACTAGAAGGACATAAGACCTTTTTTACCCGTACGCTCATTGGGATCAACTTGGCGACTCCCAGCGACTTACATTACTTGCATATTTTATCTCCTATGGATAATAATCGATTACTGGTAGCCTTGAACTAGATTTGAATTAAAATAAATCAATACATTTTTGGCGTAAATATCTCACGAAGAACCTTAACCATTTCATGGTATTAAATTTGCAGAAATAAAGGGACCCACACTTTTCTGCCGATTCCGAAAGATTTAGGTAAGATGCACTCTTCATAACAAGAGTGCTTTGGGAGGCTCTTCAATTGCTTGCAAGAGGAAATTATGATGATCCCATTCAGCACACTTTCATCCTGACTACATTATTACACGAAAGTGTAACCACTACCACTACAATAGGGTAGGTACTCCGGTCGACTTCTGATGCATGGGCAAAGCAATAGTATGCCTACCAACGACTTTGTTACAATGTCAGCCTAGCACTCATGATTTTCCGAAACGATGGTTTCAAAAACCATGAGTACCAAGGTCAGCATCTTGCATCAAAATCTGTCAACTTGTACATCGTTTTGCTATAACAAATGTGATCAGCTGACACTACTTTTTTGATCCAAGTTCTGAGTTGTAATTCATACAAGACCAAGCTGAAGTTATGAAGACTCCTTTTCAAATGTTTGATAGGCACCTGCTAAAGTTGTTTTTTCCACAATCTACTAATTCAAATCATGTTCGGGTGACGAACATGTAGGTGAATTTGACATCCCCCGGCAGGTATAGTGGCCCAGCACCAAGTGTTTACCGTAATAGTCCCTTAATTACAGCCTAATCCTACACTTTGATTATTATTTCACTATTAACTAAGGATCCACTTTCCAGCTCGTAATCTACTTCAGTCCACGGGGAGGCCATAAGGACTGTAGCTAAGGGTCCATTATTCAGTTCACCTTAGCTATCCCTCCATGGCAAAAGACTGTGTCCCTGAAAAAATACACAAGCTAGCCAAGACATAAAATTGTACCCAGTTTTATGGTGTGATATTTCATTGCAGGAAACATTAAGCCAAGGGTATATTACGCACTTGACTTGTTGTTCTAAGAGTAAGGGTAAAAGAGAATGAAAGAAGTGAAGATTCAAGATTTCTTGGCTAGGTTTAACAGGTTACCATTATCCGTAGTTGATATTTATTCCGCTAACTAAACTAACAACTAATCTCTACTTATCTTTTCAAGGCTAAGCCTATACAATAGCTAGAGGAAGTCAAACATTTTTAATACGTTGGGTGTATGTTCTTCACACAGAATTCAGAATGCAGTTGAAAATATGAAGCAACAATTTATTCAACTTAATTGCAATGCAACTGTAGCTCTTGCTTCTTGGAGCTCGTGGAAAGTCACGGCAAAGTTAAGTTAATTTGGTGTCTAAGAAACATATAGAGGCCCTGTCCAGGCTAAGTCCATCAGTAAGATTCAAAGACTCGTCAGACATAACCATTTGGTCCACTCTACATACCGTAGCCAATCTTTTTTTACCGTTTTAACTAGGTTGATGTCACTGTAAAACCTGTAAAGCTCGTCATTCAATCTTCTCCGCTTTTCAGAAATACGGAGTAGGTACATTTTGTGGAGATTTTTTTTGCAGAGCAACCTTTGTGTAGTAATACTTTATCTGATCTTCACAGCACAGCAGGGCCGGGATAGTGAAATTCGAATAGAGGTTGTCCTAGCTTCTCTTAAAGATGCCCTTACTGTATAAATACCTTCTTCGCCCGAAGAAGCAGCAGTTGGCAACGGCAAAGGTAGTTCTCCTTCATTTCACTTCTACTGCACCAATGAAAGCAAATGCACCACTAACATCTTCTCCCGAAGCGAAGACGCGACTCATCCGTCAGCATTTTAACCTGTTTCTGAGTTGCGCAGCAACCAAGTTGGTTGAGATCGTCTACCTCTTCCTCTGTCACGTTGTCCATCGGGGTTGGTGCGCTGGTATCCATACGTTCCACATGACCCAGCTATCTCAATCGCTGTATTTTAAGCTTTTTGACAAAGTCGATGTCACTGTAAAGCTCGTACAGTTCGTAGTTGTATCTTCTTCTCCATTATCCATCAATGCACACTGGACAAAAAATCACTCGAAGAATCTTTCTCTCAAAGAAACCCAGTTGAAATTCTCAAGTCACACAAAATTACCAAATGGTCGGGGTTTTCCGTCAGCTGTTTAACAGTTAGGAAGAAAATAAATTCCAAATGTGGGAAAATGTTCTCCCACAAGTTCTGTACCTAGCCTGCAGATGCAAAATTGATTCATAGTTCCTGACATGCATTCAACCCCAACCCCTCTTCAGGAACCAGGGTTTTTGTTTTGGTTGACTTATATGAATCCTGGCACAACTGATGGCAAGTTGGAAATGTTCCACTGTTCCAATGTTCTTTTCACACTTGGTGATGACGCCCCGAAGCCCGATCTGTTTTTTTGAAGGTGTTACTGCACACTATAACGTATCGTCCAACTTGTTAGAATTATGTAAAAATTCACTCAATTTTGACAGCATTCCATAGAAGCAAATAATGAATAGAAAAATTTATGCACACTCCTGTACCTTCCTAAGTCGCCTGCAAAAGCATTTTTCTATCTCTTGAAACCAAAGAAAGGTCTTGGAAGAGCTAGAGAGTTGCAAAAATCGTTTTGTAACGATTTTTAGCACGCAGCCGACAACGAATAAAGGTGCGGTGTGCGATGTGGTGGAACTTCTTTTGCCGCTGACGATGCGGTACGGAGCGGCGGTGAAGTGGTGGTTGGCGCGGTGGCGGCGCGTACCGTTGAGAAGGCGTCCTCAACAACGCCATCGCCATCGCTATATCGTCTTCGACTTGGTCGTCGTCGCGTCGGTCGTCAGGCGTTCTGTGTCAATGTCTCGTGTTTTCCGAATGCCAGGGGAATGCCTTGGCCAGGCCAGTAGCTGTGTTTGCCAGTATAGTTGCCATCATCATCAGTATACGAGTGCGACAGTACCTAACCTATAAGAGTATAGTAAAGTTTAAGTTTGGACCATGCACCATGATGATGATGGCATTGGCATCCAATCCAGCCAACTGCTACAGCTATACACCATAGCAAAGAGTGGCACAGACCAAGTCATCGTCTCTATTGGAATGCTGGTGATCCTTTTTCGTTTTTGTTTGTTTCTTCTTATTCTTCATTTTGTTGTTATTGTTATTGTTGGTGTTTTTGTTGCATTTACCACCAATAAAGATGCCTTTTCTGTGTGTAACCTGTTTGTTTAGTTTTTGCGCGTCGCCGTGTCGGTCGTCGTCCGTCCGTCTTCGTATCTCTATTTCTATAGGTATACCTATCTCTACAGACACCAGGTAATAAAATTAAATTTCGAGGATTCCTGTCGTGTGCTCTGTGAACTGTGAGACGGAACTAGAAAGGAATTCGCCTACATCACATTCACATCGGCTTGGCATGGACATTCAGTGGTTGTGAGAAAAATTATCTACCAAGTCGATTTGCTACTCCTTAACAACCTGTTATAAAAGAGGTACGAGTATTATATTATGTTTATGTAGGTATAGGATATTGAGTGTATTGGGATCCGGGAGTCCGAAAATAGGAGCTTCCTGAATTGTTTGTTGCCACTTCCAAGAATGTTGTGTTTTTTATTGTTTTTTTTTTTTTGTATCCATCTAGGTAAGGGCTGTTATGGTTTTTTTTTGGTTCCTATTGAGGAATTTAATAGAAAAACTTGTAGGTATATTACCTTCGAGTGTATTTATTTTTTCTGTGGATAAAACATTTGCTGTTTTTTTTTATGTAATAAGATGTTCTTTATCATTTAATCTTTGAAAAAAAAACCTTACAAGGAGAGGAGGTATGTGTAGATTACTTTCTTTAATTACAGCTTTCATTAAACACAGCAATTGCAGGCCTTGGTAAACCTCTCACAAAATACCAATAAAGCTCAATAACAAAATTTGGTATTTGGAAGATCCGTTGAAAGATAACAGGAAATTTGATTGATCTAAATATTTCTACAAATCCCTTTCAAGAGCCCTGAGTCTACAATTCTACAGGCCCCGCAATTTTTACAGGCCCTGCAATTTTGAAGGTCTCCTGGACGACCGCCACAGTTTACCAACCAATACATATATTTTACATACTACATTTTGTGACAAGACTGAGTCACTAAGACCCAAGGTCTAGTGACTGACACTCTCAACCATTTCCAGCGTTCGTTTACTTGGCAGAAATGGAGGGGAACAACAGTTTTCTGCCGGTTCTGGACGGCTAGTTGAGATGCACTTTTCGCTACAAGCAGTTCTCTTTCATGTTTTGTCAATTCCTCCCAAGAGAAAGTACCTACCCCTGAAAAAGGAAGCATTGGATGGAAATCGAACGCAGACTTCTGGCGCGACATTCCAGTCCATCGCACTTACCATTACGCCAAGAGTACGGGAAACGTTCTTCCTAATCGTTGAACCACTTTGAGCTTCTTATGAAGCTATTATGTGATTACATATATTTATATTTGATAGATCGCTAGGGTCGTTAATTTAGAAGTCTCGCAGATAGGGTCTTCGTCTTTACAGGGCATAGAGAAAGTCGGGAATCGATTCCTCTTGTCACATCCTATGCGAATCACCCTGTATAAGCACCGATATCCTATTACCCTTAGTCGATTCCATTTCTAAAAGGCAAGTTTTGGGCACGATTAAAAAATGAACTGGAAATAACGATCAAGCATGATATTGCGATGATAGATTACGCGAAAAAAAGTCATTTAATTAATAAATAAATATAATGAATTTTATGTTTTCCACATGTTTTTTTTCTTCATTTTTTATTAAAAACAAACATTTTTGTAAGAAGCTTTAACGTTCACAGCAACCACAACCGTAAGAGCAAGTACCTACGACCCATTCATGCATTTTATTTTTATTTTAATTTTAAATCTGTGAAAATTGCCCTTTCACCCTTAGCAGTCAAATTAATCCCTCTAAAAAAATTCTCATGATAAAATTAACTCTTTGTATCATTTAATTCATAAAATTTTTGACAAAAAAAAAATGTGCACAACAATCTAAATTATAATCTTAAATGTATGTTCTGTTTTGAATTTTATCTGAAACTATTTTATTCATATAATTTATAAGTATAAGAACAAATGTTAAGAAATAAAACAGTACAAAAATCAAGGCTATATATTAAACGTTGGAAGCACTTATTGATTCGAATATTTAATACAGTCCGAGACCTTAGCACCTCCTGCATGTTAAATTTCGAAAGAAGATCAGAAAACTGTGATCAAATATCATTTAATCTGACTTATTGGTCAGAGATGAAAAAAAAAACTGTATTAAATTTTGAAAATTGTCAGTATCAAGAAAAGTTACACATACGCCACAGTGGCCAATTAAGTTAAACTTCAAACCGTTATAAAAAAATGTCTATTCCTAACCAAATAAGGAAGCAGCTAATTAATCATTTCAATTCTTTAACTATATAGATATCATTTAACAAGTGAAGTTTTAAATGTCGAAGCCTTTAAGTCACTTAAGTCAAGGAAAAATGTACGTTAACTTGCTAAAAATTTCAAATTAAGATAAGATGCAACTATTTCAATATAAGTCTTAAGAATAATCACATGAAAGTTAATTGCCAAATCGTGTGTGTTTTGACACACACTCGATTTGGCAATTAACTTATTCACAAACGATTTGGCAATAACGTTATTCAAGGTTTAATTTCAAAAATATTAGTTCTAAGCATAAAACTTTTGAACGGTGATGAGCCTAATCAAAAAGTATTTCATACGAAAGTTAAGATTTAAGCACTTTTTTTTTCACCACACCGGATCACTTGGATGTTCAATTTTTTTTTGTACGAATGCAAGAAAAAACATCAAATCAACTAAGACGTCGACTTTTTACTGGTAGGTAAGTCAAAAAACGTAATGAACATTAAGTAATTTTGTACAAAAATATAATTTTTGTGGCTCATAGAGTTTAAGAGATCTGACTATTTCATAAATATTCATATTAAATTTAGTCAAAATATATGTAAAATTTCAAGGTTTCTCCCTTTTAATTTTATATTGGTGCACCTATCATAAATTTAAATATTATTTATAAAAAAAATGTGATAAGAGCCATTTTCTGTTGGATATAAATATACGGTAATTGCAAGGAAACGTAAAGATGGTAAAAACTGTATGGTTTATTGGATTACTTTAAATTAAATGGCTCCCAACGTGAAACCTTATTCCCAATGATATTTGAATATTTTGGCCTCTTAACCACATAAAAAGACATATGCTTTTACTATCTAAATAAAATATTGGGCGCCATTTTTGTTTGCAAAACACACACAACTATTCCTACAAAAATAAATAAATATTAAAAACCCAAATTCCATCTAAGTCTTTAAGTTTAAAAGAAATATTTATTCCATTATTTAAGAAAATCAATACACTTTGCATTCCCCAATACAGATTTTATTACTTATACTACCAATATCCAAAAAAAAAAAAAAAAAATACCCAAGCAGTGTGGTCCATTGAGATTTATCACAAAAAAAAAAAAAATGTCGTGATGAATCAGAATTACATAAATTTTCCAAGAATGGACCCTGTGATGATGATGCTTTTGGCTTACATATTGATTTCATTCAAAAAATTTCAAAAAGAAATCGAAACATTCAATACATAAATAAATAAGAGAGGAAAAAAAAAACAAATTTATTTAAACCATTTAACAAAAGATACAGTTGAACGAACGAAAAAGCGTAATGAACTCTCTCTCTGCTTCGCTCCGCAGGTGTTTTTTTTTTTTATCGAGCTTTGATCGTGTGACCGTCTGTCTGTGGGTCTGATCGTTTAATCGTTGTCTACCTTTAGCTGACACCTTTTGAAGAAGCATTCAACAAACAACAATGCGGCAGCGAAACGCCCTGCGTTTATATGATAATAAAACATTGGGTTCTTCTATCTTCTTCATTAAATTCATTAACAGTTGATTGAATTGATTTTCTTCTCGAAAATAGTTTTTTTTTTCTTTTTCAGGAGAACAAAAAATGATAATTAAGATGTGAACAAATTATGTGAGTAAATGGAGCATAGTGTTTTTTTATATAGAGATAGGCAGTCAATGAAAAAAATTGTTTTATATACATAAGTCCTTTGGAGAAAAAGTTAAAAAAAAAAAAATCCAGAGGAAAGTTTCAAGCTTATAACCTTCCCCCCAGAGCCACATAAGTTAAAAATATGATACTGAGCACTTATATTCCAAGTATATTATCTGTAAAATGAATTTGAGTTATAAGTGTTGGGCGCCATTTAAGATAATTGAATACATTTCTGCGTCCTGAAAGGTATTTCTTCTTTGTGAATTCCCTGTGTAAGCCAAATTTCAAATAAATTAATAATTCAAACATAACAGATCATGGATTTGACGTTGGGCGCCATTTAACTTTTAACTTAAGAATGATTGAACATTGAACAAAATATAGTTAATAGAGTTCTTTCAATAATTTTTTTTCAGACTGCTTCATGGTAAGCTAACTGCCAATTCAAGTATATATTATTAAATCTGCAGAACATCCAGCACGTCCTTGTGCATTATATTATGTACGTCCAGTTGTGTATTACGAGTTTTAGTAAGAGTAAGCGATCATTCTCCGACGATATCCTGATAAAACAAATAGATTTGTACGGATACCAAAATAAGATGTGGAACAACGAAATCCAACCCCTTTCGTGGTTGATATTTGGGAACCCATATAACATGGACTTTCCAAGGTTATGTATTTTATGGAGATTTGACCTTTAAAAGCTGGGATAAATGGTAACGATATCCTGATAAAACAAATAGATTTGTACGGATACCAAAATAAGATGTGGAACAACTAAATCCAACCCCTTTCGTGGTTGATATTTGGGAACCCATATAACATGGACTTTTCCAAGGTTATGTATTTTATGGAGATTTGACCTTTAAAAGCTGGGATAAATGGTTTGAACACCAACATCGAATGTTAGGTGTTATAAAGCTATACTAAATTGGATTTCTGCAAAAAAATATATTCAATAGTGAAATCTTATAAAAATATCGTTTCAAATCTGTTTAACTGTTATAGATTTTTTTTTTAATACTTTGTATTGGGCGCTTATTGAGTGAATTGTGTTGATCAAAGAAGAATTTAAATGTCAATACCAGCAATAACCCTACAAAATGCTAAGAATTCTCTTTTTGAATGTCCTCAAACCAATTAAAGTCAAAATTCTATTGAACAACTGAACACAGCAAAAAACAACGAATATTTTGTTGCGTGTTGGGCGCCATTTAACTATTAAAACCGTTAAAGAAATGTTTTAACCTTAATATTTATAATAAACGTTTTAGAGAGATACAAAATCGATTGTATAATGTTTTCAAATTAAGTCAATATTAACTTCAACAACTAAACAGAAATAACGAACAATTTATTTTTACGTGTTGGGCGCCACTTAACTATTGTGTTGTTTGTACGCTTTTAAGTGGTAACATAAAGTTCTTAAACCTACATTAAAATCCAATACCATATTCATTTTCTATCTTTCTGCATCTTTAACGGTAAATTTAGCAAGAAACCTTCAAAGGAATTCCATTCCCAAAGAAGAATAAGCCTGTGATACGATGTTGGGTCCACTCTCACCTCTTGTATCCGTCTGTAACTCCTGATCTCACTATACTTCTTCCATGTTGGCTGCCAACAAATATAGAAATTCCTATGGGTCGGTCTTTTTGTATTAAAAAGAATCCGATACAATAGCGAAGACAGGCGACGAAGAACACAACAAGAAGTCCATGATGCCAGAAGAATAAGGAGAAGAATGAAAAAAGGAACAACATACCAACAAGGTGGAATAAACAGAAAAAAAGAATAAACGTATTCTAATTTTAGCATAATTTACGGATTTGTGTTGTTTGGGTTTTTGGCCTCCTGTTTTTTTTTCATTTTTTGCTTGCGCCGAGAGAGACAAAAATTATTGCAGACTCTCGCGTTGGACAATACACGCATCATATATAGCGGCATTGGGACTTTTCGGACCTTTCCAGGAATTCAGTTCGTTTTTTTTTCGTTGGTTTTGTTCTTTTCATATTATGAATTAGTTTTAATTAAAGTGCGGACGCGATTATGATCACGGTCAGGTTTTTTGACCGAGAGTTTTCTCCTTCTACAACAAAATTCTCCATTTTTTTTTTTATTTCGTTTTTTGCATCATTTTTACTTTTTTTATGATATTGAGAGACTTGAAAGTTACTTAAGGACATGGTCTGTTTCGGTAAAGCTAAAAGCATCACACATCACTCTTAATACTTTAGTATATTTAGTGGATTGAGCTTGTTTTGTATGCGGCATGAAAGAAAGGATAGAATTATGATGCAGCATGTTTATTGGGGTCTGGGATAAGTGATAGTGGTGCATTATTAAATGGGATACCTCTCTTTTTTTACCTGTTGCTGTTGTCCATCTTGATATTTTATTTTATTGCACTTTGAAAGGGGCAATGCTTTGTTTAGTGTTTTTTTTTTTTATTTTATCTGTTTTGTTTTGTGTACAATCAGTATGTGAATCAATGTGGTCATCCTTTTTTGATAAAATTCTTGGAACAGTATTCAAATTCATTCAGTGGAGGATCCGCACTCTATCTAAGATGATTTTGGGTTTGAAGGTTGCCTTCCGGTAAGATGATATGCTTGTTTTGAAATTGCATAGGTTTTTTTTTTTGTTTAATTTGAAGGATGGCAAAATAAGATTTCTCAGAATTAAGGATATGGATTTTTTCAGTAAAGAAAAACGATTAGTACATTTCCATACGGGGATTTGATTTCGATTAAGGTTCAAAGATATGTATAAGTATGAAATCTCAGTGGTTTGATAGCAATTTTGAAGTAAAGTGTTGCAAATGTAAATGAAATGCACAACTGGATTAGTTATGCTTGCTCATGAAGTTAAAAAAGAAAAAGAGTTAATACAAAAATGGCGCCCAACGTTAACATTTAATCTGATATGTATTAAACTTGCAACTCAACGTATCAAGCAAAAGATAAAATAATCATCTCTAAAGGGTAGGTCACAACAAAATTCTATCTAACAATTCAACGTGGCAAATAAAAGGTAAAACAATCCTTTCTAAGGAACAGGCCACATCTGCTGTTGCAATTATGACCAAAGGAACATCATAATGGAATTGTATCGATTCAGAGGATTTGAACAGCATCTTTTCTGCAATCTGTATATCGTTGATTATGAACCGATTCCTACTTTTATACATACTGGGCACTTTAACTCGGATGAAGCAGACAAAAAAATTTGCCATCAGGCTAGAGTCAAGGAAATCATTTCTAGAAAAAATAAACTCGAGCTAACAATCTTGTTCCTAAGCTTCTTCAAAGCAGTAAGGAATTATCTAGTTAGGAGTATGCACCAGCAGTTTAGTAAATTGTGATGGAAGAAAAGGATGCACACAGAATAAAACTCTGAACTTTTTTCCCGTTCTTTAAGAAAAGCGACCTTCCAATCTGTCATTAGTTTCATTTACATTGCATTTTACATCCTATCTCCCGTATTATGTGAAGCTTGTTGATAGAGGCTCATATAAATAGCAGATTGTACTGTCAACTTGAGGTGTGGTCAAGAAGAGTATGTTGTGAAATTCTGTAGAGTAAAGTAAGTATCTGTACACTGAAGTACCTACCTATCAGTTTCATGTTCCATGTTGGGCGCCACTTTTCGTATTATGTGCCTTTCTAAGCTTGTTTGAGGCCAGAATTTATAATAGATAGCACCGTCAACTTAAAGCGCTAACGCAAAAACCTAATTGTGAAAGTCTGTAAACTAAAATAATATCTATACCTTCAAGTATCAGTTATAAGTTCTGTGTTGGGCGCCATTAAAAAAATATACGAACTGTCATAATTGCAAAAAGTAAACAGTTCAAATATTTCCAAAAGACCCAACAAAAATTGTAACAAAATACAATTTTGTTCATTCTATAAAAGTCCTACAACTCTCCAAGTCCCTAAGGTGCATATACATCGACGGAATATAATACAATATAATGGATGGAGCTCAATCCCGTTATTTCATGTTCTATTGAAATATCAATTAACGCAGGTATGCATAGCAAGGCACAACACAACGCAACACAGAAGGTAGTGGCGGCGGCGGCGATCGACGACGGGTGCGATGTTCATAAATTTCCTGTATTCTCCTAATAGACACAAATAAATAAAAGCGCCTTGTCCGCGCCAGACAAATATGTCGTCCCCACATCTTCACATATCTTCCGAAAGTGACATAAAATACCCAAACTAATCTCGCACACGCAAACGAACTAAACCATCAGCTCATCAGTAACAAATGAACGAACAAACGAACGAACGAACAAAATTTTTGTCTAGATTTTCCGACATTTTTTCCCGTCGAAATTCCTTAAAGAATTTTCGGCTCCTCGCTTCTAAGTTATATAGTATAGGGAGACTATTATAGAGGAACTGTGTTACATTTTGAAGAGACTTATGTCTGATCAGATTCTATAATAAGATATCGACAAAAATAAAAATGCTTTCCAATGAGAAAAGATAAAAGAAGAATCATCTGCCTATATACCCTCTGGTGCCCCCTTTGTTTGTGCACTGATGGTACTACTTACAAGGGGACTGCCCTTTATACAAACGTTTGCCTGGTCTTCTTTGATTAGTCTGGCTCTTCTCTGGCCTGGTCCATGCGGATATCTAATTTAGGAGTCGGTTTCCTTTCTACTTACAAAACAAAAAACAACAAAAATTCTTCGAAAATGTATCTAATCATTGAATGAGAGAAAGAGAGAGTGATAGGGAGAGAGTGTGTGAGAGAGATATAGAGACACGGGGGCATTTCCTAGTATCTATCTACATTATATCAATGTTGTATTCTGAAATGAAGTGCTGCACCATCGACCATCTCGCCACCCTGGATAATCTTAGTTTCGGAGACATGTGGTGACACAAAGTGAACGCCACATAATGTATCAGAGCTGCCGCAAGCAAGCCAGCAAGCATCATCCACTCCACATCAGAGGAAAACCCATGATCAGAATTTAGCTTAGGTGAGAAAAGATAGATTTTGTAAGATGGGAAAATACTGCATGGACCGATAGGCAGAGATATGTGCAACTGCAATAAGAGTCACACAACCGTGGCGGCCAGACGCCGAACTATTTTTTTTTTTTTTTTTTTTTGCTCTATGATGTGTGTTTTGGCTCTATTTTTAATTTCTAAGTTCTCATCTAGCCTCTAATAAGACTCAGTCGAATGTATCTATTAATACTATCTCATCATTATAGATATTCAAGTCTTTATAGTCTCGCCAAGGAAACAACATACAGCCAGATGAAAGGAAAAAAAAAAAACCAACGACCGACCGACGTCTGTCCACATATTTTAAGAAAGGAACAACAGAAATTGACGCATTTTGTCTAAATTTTGATGATGGCCTCAGACTTAGTTTAGACACTAAAAAATAGCAACAATTAACTTGGAAAAAAAATGTGTGTATTAATCTTTGCTGTCCCAAAAAAAAAAAAAAAAAAACATTGAGAGCGAAAGTGAAATGAACCAAATGAGTTTTCACAGACTCTGTAATCGAAAGCGTTATGTATTTTTGGCCAAAGCCAAGAATAGAATTGAAAATTCGTGAAATTAAAATTAATTACCTCTAGACGAGGTCAATGAAATAGCTTAAAAATAAATCTTTTTTTTTTTTTTGTGCTGTTGGGAGATATTAGTGTGAATGGATATTAATTTGGAATCAGCTTCTACAAAGAGACAGATTTGATTTTTTTTTGTGAAATGAGGTACCTTTTGACACAGTCTTTTGACATTTATTTTCTTCCTTTTTTTGACATTTAAATAAAATTGCTTTGCCGATTCTCGCTTGTTAGCGAAAATTTTCCAGTAATTTCTAGAAAGTGACCTGACATCTATCAGACAGCTTGATGCACTAGGTAAGTGTCTACAATTTTGGAAATGAGGTCTATCTTCTTTCTTTCTTTATCGAAACTTTTGACCTGGCATTGAAGACTTTACCGACTGGTGCGTGAATTTTCATACTATTTATTTGTCCCAGCCACACCCAACTTTTTGCACGAAGCTTCCTGAATAGTGACTCGTTGTTCTCAGAACCCTTCGTTATATCTGCGTTACATTGTTGTTATTGCTTCCCGACAAAAACTGGTCTATTAATCATTCATAAGACCTTGCCAAGAGAATTCGCCTCGGCCTGAGAAAGAGTTCCCATAAAGCAAGGCAGGTACTGGGATTATAGGTGTTTTGAAGAGATTTCACTTTTTTTTTTATGATAAAACCAAATAAAAGAGCGACCAGTAAGCGGTAACCTATGTACGTATTGTCCCTTCTTAGGTTTGTTATAATTGAAATAAAATAGGGAGCAACTTAAATATATTTAATTGTGAACAGTGCCTCAGTCAACAAGCTTCTCCAGGCAGCTCTATTGCTAACCTGCTGCTTCCAATTAGTTTGTTAAGGTCCCCATCCACTCGCGTGCATCACCTGATCAGTCGCTGTATAATTTATGGTTCAGCACCGTCCCTACAGGGGACATGACCCACCTGTCCTAGGTGTCTTACCTTTGTTAACTTGGTCAAGTTGGAGTGCTTTTAGAGCTTGTAGCTTGTCGTGGGCCTGCTTATTAGATAGTGTCCAGTTATAATACCTATTACGGAGCTAATTTGCGGTCTGTTCAAGGATATTAAACGTTTGCAGTGCTTCCAGATCTAGTACTGGCCAGATCTGCTTTGTCGCTAAGCATGTAGTGATATTGTACCACCTGAGTTTTGTTTTATGTTTGAGCAACAGTTTACACGTAGCTATGGGAATGCGAGTGAGTATTCACCTCCACCAACCTCATCATCAGTTTTCGATCCGTCGGTGTAGAAATCCAGAAGATGTAGTATTGACTTCTTAACCAATGACTGTCGTCGTCGTAGATCCAAAACTCCATCAAACTTCGGCCAAGCAGTTCTCTAAAGGCAGGACGACTACATCCTTTTATACTTCTTACAAGATCTTTAGGCCATCTTAACCTCCATTATCACTGGGAGGAACTTCCCTATCAACATTTTATAAAAGAATTATTTCCTTTTTTCGTCAAATTGCATGGTTTTATCCCCACCGCTCTCGACTATGAACCTAGGCTAAATAAATTTCATGGATTACGCAACCCTCATTCATCAAAAATGTGTAGATCCCTTCCATATTCTCGCTGAATAACGCCCTCTATAAACCGCTAGACGTTGCAACTCTTAATTATTAGTTTTTCATCTAAAGAGAAGACGCATTGCGACAGCTTAAAGCAAGAGGTTGAATTAGTTGCTCGCACACTTTCGCAAGTCAACAGCTCTTTTTTTTCCAGAATCAGCAAGTTTTTGGAGTTCTTAAAGCAGATACAATTTGATGTAAATATTGTTCATAGTTGGGCGCCATTTTTCTTACCATATCCAAAATTTTAACAATTATGTATTTTTTGTCTAAAACCTCTTATATTTTCCGCCATCGCTTTAAATCATAGTCTAAATTATGTTCAGGGTTTTTCACCATCCCTCTTTCTTATACCTACCTTTGTCTTTAGCTTTATTCTATTAAAAATAAATGACATATTGCTCCCCACGAAGCTGGTAACTATTATACTTCTCTGCCCATCTGTGTACAAAATTTCAATCTCATCTCTGACCCAATCCATCGTGCCAGGCAGGGATGAAGTCTGTGAAAATTATATTTTCCCAAGCATTTTACATTCCAATCGTTCACTTCATATAGTTCTTATAAGTGACACTGTGAAAATTATGCCCCACACACTTCACAACTCTTCGTTTAAACTAAACCTACAGTAAAATATCTACCGACACCATAATATTATCCACCACCTCTTTCAGCCCTCTTCATTTTCTTCCCAGATTTTTTGAACTTAATCTTGCAGAAATTGCCTAAACTAAAAAAAAAAATGTCTTTAAATGGCATCAGATGATTGTCGACTACACACCAAAGACACAACAACAAACGGGGAAGCCCACGACGACCGTCCGACCCAACGACGATAGCAATGATCATCATAACGATAATGTTGATGGCGATTTAAAGGAAATCTTGTGAAGAATCTTCCCTCATCCCCCATCAATAGGTAACCAACAACCACCACCACCACCACCAACACACACTCTCAAATATTTGGTGTTTTTACTTTTTTTTCAAATTTATTTTTCAACATTCCAATGTGGCAAGAGGCAACAATAACAACAACATTGAACGATGGCCATAAAGCTTTTTCGCCAATACCGCCACAATCTTTGTTCATTTTTACCTTGATTTTTTGCATCCTTTAAGGGGAGGGGGGGGGGGGGGGGGGTCTGCCAGAGTGAGGTCTTCTAGTTGGATAGTCTGCTTTATTTTGAAACTCAGTGAACTCAAGGGTTGCCATACACAATATACATAATACAAACGATGAGATTATCGTTTTCAAACGAAAGCATCATTGATGAAAAACTCAACGAAATTATTTTTTTAAGGAAGGATATCTAATTTAGAAATCCCACGGAAATCACATAATTATGTGGTTAACATTTTGCAGCATTGAATACTACACAGTACACAAGTTGGTGAGAGTGAGCAAAACAAGAGTGCATGACACCTACCAATAATGGAAAACTTAACGAAACAGTTGAGGGTGTACTTCTGCTCACTATTGCTGGTTTCGGTTAAGTACTTAGTTTTTCAGGGCTGCCTGACTGAATGCATGTGATAGTGAGCTTACTGACTAATCGAAATCCAACCAAAAATGAGGGAATACTTTACGAAAAATAGCTTAAAACTTGAGAAACAGCTTAAAAGTAATAGAACATGATGATCCAATGCGTTTAGTGCGGATAAAGAGCTTGACTTCCTAAAATGCACCGAAAAGTGAAGGAGAACTTAACGAAAGATAACTTAGCAGAAGATTTTTACTGTAGGAATATCGTTTGGCATTATTTTTGGATACTGAAAAACTTAAAAATGGTAACAAAAAGTAAGCAAAAAAACTTAACGAAACCAGATTAAAAGGAAGGATTATAACTGCGGAAATCACAATTTTCTCTTCCAACACCGAAAACTATTGCTTACATCAGCGACTGTCAAAATTCAGTGAATACTAATGGAAAACTTAACGAAACATAACTTAAAAGTTAATCTATTTTTGTGGACGTCATTTGCACATATCTTTTAGTAGGTACTGAAAAGTGTTTAAAAGCTGACAATGAACTTGAAAGCATGCAGTCAAAGGTAATGGAGAACTTAACGAAACTAAGGAAAATGAATTTTGTGCTCTGGAATCCAGTTAAAATGTAATTCAATTTTGAATGAACTTAAAAATGATAAAAATGCATAATGAAGTGTCAATTGAGGCATGTTTTTTTCGTTTTGATAATATTGTGACGAATATTTGTCCCAATATGTGGTTTCAACATTGTAACGAAATACGCTGCAAATGCTGCCAAACTCTCATAACGGCAAGCTCATTTCTGCAGCATTCTTCGTGTTCATCTTGGATAAAAATTCACATTTGTATAAAGAGCACCACACACCACCACCTCCAAAGTCCAACCAAAGTGGGAAAAAGAGAATAGGGAGGGCAGACTAAAACGAGGAAGGATAACTGCAGTCCCGCAATATACATATATGGTTGTGTCTGTTTTGTTGTGTTGGAAGAATCATCATCATAATCATCAACTCCAGCCAGCAGCAACTACAGCAGCATCAGACCGGCAACAATCCAATGGGCTAAGTAACAACAAAACAAGACACCGTGAACGTAGTTAGATACGTTTACTTTGAACCAACAAGCCATCAGTAACAGCACATCGGCTACATCGGCACCATCCTCATCATCATCATCATCATCATCATCAACATCAAGGTATCCCAGCTTCGGCAGTTGTTGTACCATCATATCGTCTGGTCTGTTTCTGTTTTATGTTTGGTAAAGGCTGCTAAGGAAGGAAAGAAGTACGGACGACAGACGGACGTGGATGGTTGGTTTGGTAAGGTAAAACGATAACTTTTCCGTATGAAATCAACTATTACGATGGAATGCCTGGGAACATTTTGAGTAAAGAATTCCACGTGAATAAAAAATAATAATAAAAACAAAATAAGCAAAAATATAATAAAAATAATACGAAAAGAAAAACAAAAAGAAGAAAACTAAAGAAAAGAAAAGAAAAGAAATCAAAAGACATACAGTCAACCACGAATTGTTTCTTCTATCTTCTTATTATGGTTCCTCGTAGCATTGAATCTTTCTCTTTCCAGCTTCATTGGAAAAACCAGCATCCTTCTCACATACCTTCGTTCTTGCCTTTGTGGTACATCTTGAGGAGCCTATTATAAACAACACTCTGTGTACTTTTTTATTCGCATGGAATCCAATAGTTGGTATGTGCGCTCTGCTACAACAACCAACAAGTATCATTTGTAGGAGATGTGGGACATCTTGGTCGATAACTATCTTTCTTCCAGAGCATCGTTCAAGGAACATTTTCTTTCAACAAAAAAAAAAGAAACAAAAATAATAAAAAAAAACAGCGAGGAAGTTCGTCTTATGGTGCATAAATAATTGACTCAATGCCGGATATGAGTGTTATATTCGTTAGCTGTAATGCAATTTTGTTTTATGACTTGAACTTGTCCGGTAGGAAATGTGACCTTTAAGCTCGCACTCAGAAAAATAATCGTGTGGTAGCTACAAGAAATACTGAATAACGTTGATGTTCGAAGCGTCGCATACGTAAATGAGCGAACGTAAACGTAATTGTTATTTCTCTCTCTTTCTTTTTGTACAGATTGTACAGAGACAGCAATCGTGAATACGTTTACATTCGTTCGTTTCTGCTTTCATTTCGCTCCAAAGTGACCGCTTTCAGTTATGCTGTTGTAGCTGTATGAAAAAAACGGTATATCTACTACTGCCCGCTTACATAACTTAGTGAGGCAAAAAGCACAAAATCTCTTCGAAATCTGCTAGTTTTCCCATACATTCTAGATTACGACATTCGTAATTCCCTACGAAATCTGTTTTACAGAGAAGATTTCGAAAACTGAAAATGTTTGAGAAATCTATTAGATTTTTGCTTACTATTCTTTGTTTAGATTAATGCAATGATGCAGCATTTTCTGCTCAGTTTAAGGATTTGTATTTCTTTCAGATTTCATTTCAAGAGTTGATAATTGTAGCCGTGTTTTATTTAAAAAAAATAGAAGGTAAAATCGATATCACTCCATGTTGCAAATCGAAATTGACATTTGATAAAGCTTGCGAAGACAACCCTAAACTGGTTTTGTTTTGTCATTAATTGCACCAGGTTAGAACGAATATAATCGTTTTATTGGCATTCGATTGCTGTGCTTTCTACCCATCTACCAATAAAACACAGCTTGTATAAGAGTTTTATACCTCCAAAGTGACTTGGGTCTTTGAAATTAAAAAAATTTGGAGGTTTTTTTTCAGTTTCTTCCGTAATGTGGCTCAGAACATTTGCTTACAGCCTTTATTTTTGCTTGCAATACGCTAGGAGATTCCCGTCGGAATCTAAAGTTTTGCTTCTGGGCCTAAATATTCCTTCCTTCCTGGAGAAAAAATAGATAAATATTCCTTAGAATAAAGAAATACATGTGTATGCTTATCAGAACAATTTAAATACAAATACATCAGAGTACACTGGACACTGCTACTAAAAATTTCATTCTAAATTTCAACTAAATGACCTTCCCCCAACACTGTAAATATGCTTTTCTATATTTTCAGCAAAACTTTTCAATATTTCTTCCTCCCACTTGGTGCAGTAGCTTTCTCAACGTCACGATCATAAATCACGCCATCTCGATGGAATGTCCGTTCGTTCAATTAGAAATCATCTCTTAATAAATAATAATCCATCAAATGTTAAAATTGCTCTACATGTCACAAGCAAATGCTTTCCCCCACATTCCCTAGCATCACTACAAAAAAATACCAGCACCACCCCCGCAATACCCTCTAAACTCTACTCCTCTCACTATTTTTGGTATACATACGGATGTTGGATAGCATCTCATAATACGCACATTTTTGCTTGCTTTCGGACTTCTTCCTTGTTCTGGGATCAGCAAAACAAATCTATACAACACCAGTTCGACTGTATGTGCATATTGAAATTCCAGAACTCACATAGTATCTCTATCTCTCTCTTTCTCTCTTTTACTTACTCGCTTCTTAAATGCACTGGGGTTTTATTTCAGCAGCACACCAAGCGATTACTTGACAGATTAGAAATAGAAAAACAAGAGGAAACACTCCCAGAGTCCCAGAATCTCAATGACTCGATGGTGGAGGAACAGAAGGCAGAGACACTATTGCAGACCAAAAATGAACCATCCAGACCAGAAGAACTGTGGAATGCTCTTCCGTCTGGATAGCGAGAGCATCAAGAGATTCACTCACACAAAGAAAAAGACACGCTTTCGCCCCAAATGGTGTTTCCTGGGCATTCTGGATTCCTTTACCGCAGTTCTGCCCCCCCACTTTACCAAAGCATCAGTAGGTAGATATTTGCCAATTCGAATCTTATGCTTGGTGTTTATTTACCCCGCATGACTGTCTCCTCGCAGCACCATTTTATTGCCGGGAGAGATTCGCGTTAACGCTGAGAGAGATTTCTGCGGCAAAAGTTTTAATACTTACTCGGCTTCCAGAATTCACAGTTGCTGTGTGTCGCTGATTTGGTGTTGGTGGGCGATTTGCTGTTTCTTCACCATCATCCGCCGCACCGCCACCATATTGCCGTCGTCATCGTCTTAAATTTTGTTTCCAAACACTGTAAGGAAACTTTCCTCAAAGAGACCAACAACGAAGACTATACAACCAAGAAAACGACGACAACGACCAACGTCGACCATGATAATGATGATGATGACGATGATGGTAGAACCAAACTAGATGGAGCCGTTCGTCGTCGTTCGTTCGTTCGTTCGTTCGTCCGTCCGTATATGCAGTGGCGGCACGGCACTCACAGAAGCAACACTGCTGGCAGATTGGATACGGAGGAGATGATGTAGGGCAAGAAACGTGGAAAATTCTTGGAACGTGTGTGGCGAACGAGTGTATTGACTTCAAGACCTCGTTTGGACAATTGGTCTGCTGTCCGTAGCCATACGTCCGTCGTCGTCGTCGTCGTCGTCGTCTTCGTTTTCGTCGACTTCTTTAACTCTTCGTTTGTAAAATTCATTCGTCTGTCTGCTCCATCCTTCTTTGGAATGTCATACAATGTTTGGCTGCTGCCGCCACTGCCACCACCGCGCGTGCACCGCCATCCACCATCCAACACCGCTAAAGCTGTTGTTGTTTTCGGAATTCTTATATTCAAAGAGAAGATGTTGATGCTGGCCCGCAGAGGTTTAGGGGTAATATGAGGTAGAAGCTTCGCAGTGGTAGCTGAAGATTTCGCTTCTGCTTTGTATAAATTGGCCAATACAATTTTCGGTAGGTATTTATGTTTTTTGATACCTTGTCGGCGCGCCAGAAAATCGATTTAGCTCAGGAAGAGGCAAATTTTAAATCCGAGAGGGTGTCTATCGGATAAAATTGTTATACTTATCAATTTACTTTTAGGATAACACATGTTTGGATTATTGTTTAGGATGCAGTAACCAGAAATATCAATGTTTCCGAATGCAATTGAAATATTAATACAAAAAAGTCAGAATTAGGCGCAAAATTAATTGGTTTTTAAGAATTTTTAACTTCTTTCAAACTACGTCAAAGGTTTCCTTTATGATCAGGGTCATGTGTCTTCAAAAAACTGTAAAGATGTTCTGTGAAAGAATGTGGAGCGTATTCATATTCCATTTCACTTGAGTTATTTAAAAATGGATTCCAGATTCGCTTGGAATTCCAATCAAGTATAAATTTTCAAAAGGAGTCTAGATGTCAATTTATCGGATTTTTTGTTCGGGAATTTTAATTGCGGGAGAAATTCAAGATATTTTTTTTGAGGAAAAGGATATTCCCTCTGAAATTCGTAATAGGGATTTCTAATCAGGGATAAGATTTAAGGAGAATTTAAAGACATTTTTGTTTTTAATTTAAACCAAATTCAGTCTACGATTACAAACAGGTTCCAATATTTTCATTCCGCAATACATTTTATTTTCAATTGGTCCAATGCGTGGAATTTTGTTTCCCTCGAAGAATTTCTCTCCCCCGGAATTTTTTCAGCGATCGTCAAAATAAAAATATGATTGAACAAATTTCGGTATTTACGTTCCCAAATTTCTTACGAGGGATATTTGTTTTCTTATAAGGATTTTATCAGAAAAAAAAGCTTTTAATGTAGGACAATGAATTCGAAATAAAGTAAAAATTCATTATCTAATCTTACGTTGGGCGCCATTTACGTTTACTTCACATCAAACCTTTCAATGGGTTCTTCCTGACCCCGCACGCTTCGATCTATGGAGTTCAAATACGAGTATAAGTACTCCTACTCATATCTAGACGTGCTGAATTCTGCAATAATTGTCAGTGTGAAAAGAAGCAATCCAAAAGATAAAATACATGTTAAGTATCTTTTTTGTGTGGATAGTTTGAAGTTTAGAAAATCTTTCAAATAGAAAAAACGGTGCAGTTACGATTTCATATGTCAACTTTAACAAAAAACTCCTAGCACTTCATAGGAATGCAAAATTTGTGTTATTTCACGTGAATTTACGCACTAACATAATCACGAGGAGGTCAAATAATGGTGTGTAGAAAAAAAGTTTCAGTGCAATGGGTTTTACTAAGACAACCCCCGTCCGTCAATTCATCCTAGATATCTACAAATTGGTTGTAACAACCAACATGAAAGTCAAATACTCGTTAAATACCTCTTCTGTCAGATTTTAGTTTATTGTTGGACTTAAGTTCTTACATGTAAAATGTACTTTCTCCTTAGTTATTTAATGGTTCCCATTTTATGTTTTCTTCAAATGTTATTCTGTATGAAACCCTTTGCTTCTCTTACTCTGACCATAACATTACAATTTCAAAATCCATATCAACCCATAAAAGATGTGAAAAGTTAAAGTTATCACTTTAAAGGCCAACACACTTTTATAAAATATATGTATAATCTAAAAAACATTATTTTTAAATAAAGTCATTCTACCTATAATGTGTCTTCTGTTGATTTTGATCTAATGGAATTTCAAAGGTATTTCCATTACGACGACCAATGGCTATGGCGAGGTGCGGGGCGACCCGCCCTAAACCGGGACTGATGCAAGCTGAGTGCCCTCAACAGTGTGCCTTAAGGCTCATTCGTCGTTGTCGTCGGTTGCATTGTTAACTCGTTAAACGGTCAACAATTAGATATGCATTGGAATTTTAATGTTAGTTCGCTGATATTTGGTTAAACACCGTACTCGAGTGTCTGGCGGATAGAAAGAGGGGGAGGAATAGGTAACGCACTAGCACAAGCCGTTACATCAAATTCCATCGCGTCGTCGTCTAAGTTTGTTTTTATTTTATTTTGTTTTCTTCTTCATTTTTTTTTTTTATTTTCTTCTTGAGAAATCAAAATTACAAAACGAAAAGAAAGAAAACAGCAACACCGCCAACAATGTTTTTGTTGTTAAATGTTCGAGGTCGGTCTAGCCCCTGTAAGAAAATAAAAAAAAAAAAAATAAAATAAAACCATCATCCGCAAAGAAAAGGCTTTTTGACGTTTCTTTCGGAATTGTTGTTGACGGATAATAATGACGCGATCAACGACCGACGAAGACGAAGACGGCTCGAAGTTGTTACGAACGAACGGACTGTGTGGTGGCGGTAGTGGTGCCGGAGATAGTGAGTGGCTGGGTGATGATGATGTTGATGATGATGAGATTTCTCAGATTTGTAATGCATTGCTTAACCCACATTCAGGAAACCGTTTATAGGCGGCTCTATGGCTTATGGATTCTCGGAATCGCCGTGGGTTCCTTGCCCTCCTCCGGTTTCATCGTCCGACGTTGTAGTCGTCATCTTCATCGTCGTCGTCGTCGTCCGTAGAGTTTCATGTTTCTTCAATTTGTAGATATGAGTGTGTGTGGTGTATGGTGTGTGTTGGTCGGTTTGCTTCAGGTCGTGCGGTAAGTTCTTTAGATATTTTTTTTTTTTTCATTCTTTATTTTATTTTTATTTCTTTTGTATTTCGATTCATCGTTAGTTCTTGTTGAATTGTTGTCATCGAAGTGAAAGAATTTCGTTGTTCGTTGGATTTCTCTCGTCTTTCGCCTGAATGTGTAATAACTAGAAGAAAAGGAACCAAATTTATTTTGATTTTTATATTGCGCCACAAATACATGATTATCTGCATTTTAAAAGACTGGAAGTGGCAAATGCGGATGAATGAAGGTTTGGGTATGGGTTTTGTTTTTTTTTCTTATTTCTTTTTTTTTAATGGATTCACGTTTTGAGATACATATACATAACATAAATACTCAACACGTATATCCCAGATATCTGAAGTGTAAAGTGAATGAAAATTTCTTTCGATTTTATCGCATTATTTTGTCGGTGTTCGTTTGGCATATTCGAGCGATAAAGATATAAGCGAATAAGAATATCTGCTCGAAGGCTGTGTTCCCACTTTGAGTAGGCGCATGTAGGAAATCGAAAAAGAAGAATAAATCGATTTGACAATTGAGAGATAGATTTTAAAACTTGTTTGTAGGTAAATAAGCAAACGTTGGGCGCCATTTAAACATAATAACGAATATTATTATAATTATTATTCGCATTTGCTTCGAATTGTTTATTATTTGGAATCTGCTGTTTAAATCAAATTCATATCATTTATAGCGGTTACCTTAAAGGCACATTTTGGATTCTATCTGATAGATAGTTTACTTTGGGCGCCATTTACATGTACTTTATATCAAATCTTGCAATAGTATCTTCTAGACCCCATACACTTTGATCTATGGAGTTCAAATACAAGTATAGGTACTGCTACTTATATCTGGAAGTGCTGAATTCATTTAAATGCTTGTCAGCATCAACAGAAGAAATCCAAAATATTAAATACATGTCTATTAACATTTTTTTTAGATATCAACTTTAGTAAAAACTCCTATAACCTCATAGGAATGCAATCGCATACGTATTGTTCAACTGAGGTTGTCTTTTTTTTATTCACACAATGGGAGTCGTAACAATGGTGTGGCATTCCGCCATTCACACGACACCAAAAGTATAATTTAAGGAACGCCATGTCTTTTCTCGCCATGTAGTTTTTGGTGGTAAAATTCTGACCAATCAGCGATACTAGTATGTATAAAGGGGTAACTCATGATATTAAGGGATAACAATTTGGTTATACTTACAGAAGCGTGATACCTTGATACCAACAGTGAAAAACAAAGTAATCTGGGGCTCTTCGTAAAACTTACCTAAGCAATTCGGTTTATATACAATAGGAAAATCCGTGGTACTTACCGGCGGTATTTACAGGAGCTATCCGATATACATGCAAAGCAGTCCGCGATAAATATCAGGGCAACGCTTTATTCCGTAATATGTACCTACCGAAGCGATGAGTGATATTTACTGGAGAAATCTGTGATGCATCCTGAGAAACTAACGGATTTAATTTGTGATACTAGCACGACACTAACTGAAGAAATCCAGGAAAAATATAGTCCGATTTGTTATATTTACTGAAGTGATGAGTCATATATACAGAATAAATCCGTGATACCTTATCGGAGTAATAAATACCGAAGAAAAAAGTGATACTTACTAAAGCCATCTTGATTCAGTTTTTTCATGTCAACTCAAAATAAATAGTAAAATGACTTCGAAAGACTATTATGCATAAGCCATTAGCTGAACGCAGTGATATCAGGAAGGAGTTTTAATATAATGCTGCATTTAAAGTATATAAAATCATCAAATGCTTTGTTGGGCGCCACTTCTTATTTACCAGAGTGTTACAAGTATTTAATTTGTAAGAAAAAACAAAAGAAAGAAAAGAAAATAATTTTGGAACTCTACATTGGGCGCCAATTTAAGTTAATATCTTTTTCAAAAATACAAATACAAAAAAATAAGAGTGAAATCTTTATAAAGTGGCAACCTTTTTTTCAATACCTAGAGTCAACCCTTTGCGATGTGGATAACAACAAGAAAAAAAAAAAAAAAGAAAAATCTTCATCATCATCAACATCAAGATGGTAAAGGTGTGTTGTACCGTGTGGAGGTGGAGGTGAAGGCGGCGACGACGACGATGACGAAGAATAAGAAGTGAAAGAAGAAGCAGAATTCATTGGAATTTCTTGGCTGCATTCCCACGGTCATTAATAAAACTGAAAACGTCTTTTTATGGGCTTTGACTTCGTTTTTGTTTTTTTTTTTTTATTTTTGGGTTTGTTATTGTTTTGGTTGTTTGGAATTTTTTTTTTTTTAGTTTTTCGTAACCTTTCTTTTTGAAACTTCTTTTCGAGAGAAAAACAACATAAAATACGTTTAAATATTCAAATTTGAAAATTGGAGTGAATATTTGTGAAGAAGATATAGTTTTTGTGTACATTTTTTTTTTCACCGTTTTTGTTATAATTTGATTGGGGGACACAATCATTTTTATTTAATATAATTTTTTTTTTCTTTCGAATTATGTATTGAATTGATAATGAGAATGATGGTGACTCTGATGGTGAGTTCATGAGGAAGAAATTGTCATCATATGAGATGGTATTTAGTTTTATGATATTGATTTGGGTTTATGTGTGAAGAGAAAGAAAAAAAAATATTACCATATAGAGTTGCGATAAGGAATTCCAGAATTTTTTTTTTTTTTTTTAGGAATTAAAACCTTTTGAAACTTTAAAGCGTTTAAATTGGATTTAAAGATACAACAACAACAATAAGGAAAAAGATGCATAGATTAGCATTAATTTAGATTTATTTTATGTGCAATTAAAAAGCTGTGGAAGTCCTCTCAAATTGTGTAAGGAAATGCCAATAGCTGAGATATTTTATGGTGTTGTATCTATTCGTCAAAAGATATTAGATATCTATCTTTTCTACCTGATGTCGTCTATGTGGTATGGGTCAGTCATCATCATCATCATACCTTTTAGATGTTTGTTGTTTCTTTTCTTTAAGAATTCAATTTGCTTTCTAACGGACAGTTTGGCAATTCATTTTACTATTATAACCATCAAGGTAAACAATAAAAATCGATTAGTATATGTATAGGAAAAAAAGTTTAGGTATGTTGTTAAATTTCACTCCATTGAGAGAAATCGACAATTATATTATGTAGCTATGTTAGCAGTGGCAAAAAAAGTTTCTTTTGATATATTGACAGTTGTGATAGTTTGTACTCAAAATAAAGAACAAATTAGTCGAACAAAAGAAGAAACAAACAAAAAAAAAGTGACTTATGAGGTTTGATTTTGTTCACTTATTAAGTGTCAGAAAATGAAAAAATAGAGTGTAGAAATATTCTATAAATAAATTGGTATAAATGATTATACCGTCTCCCATATAAATATAGACAATCTCTAATAAAAACTCAAACTCAGGGTGTACATTCCTGGTGACTTCAATGAGTACCTAATCTAAGTAATCAAGTCTAAATAGGTCAATGGAAAATTTCATGTCCAAAACGTCATTTTCAGGAACGTCATTTCCGGGAACTCTTTTAAGCTATGAATGAGCTTTACAGTATTCTCGAAACAAATCTGAATATTTTTGGTTGAGAATCTAGTGCAAAACAGGCTTGCATATGGTGTCTTATCATAAAATAGTAAGAAAAACTTTAAAAAAAGTTGAAAAAGTAAGGTATTTCGTAAGTATTTTGGAACAGCAGAAAAAAATGGACCGAAATGAAGTTATATTTAATGAAAAAGTGCATAATTATGCATAATTCTGATTTTTATATGAAATCCACTTAAAAATCCACAGACAAAAAAATGTTTATTTAAGAACTTTATTTGATTGAATTCCAACAACTAATACTAATTTTGGCTTAGTCATTGGAATTTATCCACTTTTAAAATGAATCTACACTCAAATTTCAATATTTTGTGACTAATTTAAATATAAATAGTTTTAAGCTCTGTCAATTAAGGAACTACTAAATGATAACTAAACTGAACCTAAGCTTAAAAATTTACCAAATTTTCCCACTTCCATGATTTTGGCCGCACTGCTGATTTTTAAGTTCAAACAATTGTAAAATTCGCTACAAAAATTTAAAAAAAAACGCTCTAGAAGGAATCATGATATCAACTTCGGTGGGTGAAGACTCATGACAACTCGAATCAGGTGAGCGTAAATTAAGAATAATGACGGATACAACCCAACCTCTCACCTATCCCAAATCCTATAGTCATCCCAAGCATGTGGATTGCGGGAGGGGGGGGGGGGCAGCATGCTCCACCAAACACATCTCAACTTTATACCGGAGTATGGAAAAGGCCAAACTTTCACTGCTTAAAGCTTCCTTATAAACCCTGAAAGTTTTGTAAAAAATATTGCCAAGAAAGAGTCAACAAAGCCACTCATGTCAAAAATAACGCGGGAAAATCTGAAATAATTAAAATTTTAATCTCTATCAACGCTTAATTTATCGTTGCGGAGTGTAATATTGCATTGTTTTGCATGAAACATCTATCGCTGGATAACCAAATATTACAGAAAGCTTGTAGTCCAAGCCGCAACCTTCGGGTTACTTAACTCATAAGGTTAGAGATTTAAATTGGTGTCAAATGAAAGATAAGTTGGTTCTTAAAATAAAAACATAGGGTTGCCATTTTTAAAACGGGTAAATCAACGTGGCAACCTTATTTGAACGAAAAAAAAGCTAGATATTTTATACATCACATCTTTTTGGATTACTAAGAAACGAAAATATGTATTAATATTGCCAAAAAAAAAGTGAAACATATGGAAAAAAATTCAAAAATTAAAGTTAAGATTGTACAGCAGAATGTGTATAACCCTGTATGACTGAAAAACACACTCAAATAATTCTTATTTAAACGAAATAAAATAAATATGAATTATTAAATATGAATTATTTGTGTGTGTTTTTCAGTTAAACAGGGTTACCACATTCAGAGCTATACTAGTCTTTTGGGGTTTTGCTAAACTTTGGTCTAGATTATAACCAGTGAGGAAATAAGATTTCTGTCCAGATGCGAAAAAAGTGAAGCAACAAGTGGTTTTTGTTTTATTTTATTATTATTTTTTTTTTTAATGCCTTCTATCGAAAATAGCAGCAAAAAAACTAAAATCAGTTGAAAATTGAGATTGAAGCTAGAATTTTTGCAATGTCTGAAAGTCTAAAAAAAAAACGTTTTTCTGTCCTGAGTTCAGATCTTAGGATATTTATGAAATGTTGTATGTATGCTTTTCATAACTATCCCAAAATCTGAACTCAGGACCGAAAAACCTTTATTTTTCGTAACCCTCAAAAATCTCTTTCGCAATTATTATTGTATCGAAATTCTATTTATTCAAAAGAAAACCCATATGAACAAAAAGAAGAAAACAATCAAATTAACCCAAATATTGAAAAACAAAAATAAAGCTTAGCAAAGTATAGCCAGACACAACAAGAAATAAATTTCAGGTGCTGGTGGACAATGCTCTCAAGATTGCGTAGGCGATATTCAAAATTTGTATTTTGTTTGAAAATTTATATTATTTTTTTGTTGTTGTTTTATTATTGTTCTTGAGGACACGATAGTCTGCATATTTTTATTCTATTTTTTTTTTTTAAGATATCAACGTGACTTTTATAAAACAAAATATTTATTATTTTTGTCATCTTTTTTTTTTTTTTTTGCCTTTCATTTTTACAGTTCTTTTTTAGCGCAGACAGGCGTGTGTCGTTTAGACGTCAATCGAAAGAGGTGTTTAAAATGTCTGAAAGTTTGCCAACATGAGGAAAGACTATGTGATGACCGAGGACAGTGTGAACATTTTGGGGGCAAAGTAATGTCTCTGACAGCAGAGTGAAGAGTCGAGTAAATGGCGAGATGGTAATTTGATTAAATAAAAAAAAAAAACACAAAAAATAGAAACATTCATATACCAACGATTCAGAATATACATGGGGCGAGGCGGCAAAAAGATAGAATGGATGAAAAAAAGAAACAACAGTAGGAGAATTATTAATGAGCATTTAAAGATGATGGCAGCACCGAGAGAAATGGGTCCAATAAAACAGACATTACCATTTGTCCAATGGGGGTGATATTTCTAATATATGAAGATTATTAATTGCTTCATTTCTAGATTGGAAACAATTACATACCATGCGGGGTATGCTCGTACATCATCGCCACTAATATGCAATGGAGAAAGAGAAATTCATATAAATATTTCGAAAAAAATACTGGAGAAATGGAATGGAAATTATACGCTTAATTATTTCAAATAATAATTGGAACACGATATTTGCTCTTGCATGCAGATAAAGTACATACATACTCAATACTCATATGTAGATATGAAGTGGCAATTATATTTTGTATTTTGTTGTACAAACTACGGAATTCAAATTTTTTTTTTTTAGATTTTCTTTTGGGTGCGAAACACATTCATAACTATATGGTTTATAATCGAACCATCTAAAAATTCCAACATTAAAATTACAATATTTTAAAAGTAGAACTAGTTCCACTACAAAAGTTTTCTCATTTTTGTTTGGATTGCTTTCATAATCAACAATTATTTTCTACAAGTAAAAACAATGAAAATTCACCTTTCTGGTAAAATGTGTTTATCTCTTAAAATTCCTACTAAATTCACCTTTGCGCTACTTGCAACCATATTGTTTTCGGTAATATTACTGTACCTATTCTATTCGTATCATAGATTTGTTGCGAAAAATCATAGAATTCGTTCGTAAGAAATGTAAGAAACGAAGGGAATTTCGGAAATTAATTTATGATTTCGAGTTTTTAATGCCTGAACTCTTGAACAGAATGCCAACGTTTGGTAGCTTTTTATATACATATAAGAAACTAGCAGAAGACCCGGCAGACGCTGAAATGTCCTGTAGAGTGATTCTTATTGTATACTTATATTTATTGCCTCACATCAAAAAATGCTGATATATCCTAGTGCACTTCTCAATAGCCAGATAAGAAGTATGCAATGAAAGGACTTTGCATCTGAATCAACTCTCAAAGGATATTGCTTACAATGCCATCTGCTGGCATTACCCGAGCCAGCAATCATTTTTCTGTTTCCGTAATGTATCAGAGAAAAATTGAAGTATTAGGTGTTATTCTTTTATTCAGAAGGTAGATGAATTCAACAAATCAGAGATTATTAAAATCGGTCCAGCAGTTCTTGAGTTATAAATGGTGTAACTAACCTGACTTTGTTTAATATCTTTAGATTCGATATTGCTTTTAAGTCTTCTTCTTAATACAGAAGTCCAACTTAATTCAATTCTTATAATCTTTGATTTACTGGATGAATAGCAGAATAACAATTAAAACCACGAAAAAAATCACGAGTTCAACAATTATCCTCACGCATTGAAAACAAAAAGAAAATCACAACAAAATGTAAATCTCTAAACAAGGCCATGACAGAAACAAAACACCGAATTCTAGTTGGGGTTATAATGCCAGCAGTTGGCGGTTTAAACATTCCTTTAACAGCTGATTCAACTGCGAACATTTCTTTCAAATGTTGGTTGATTATCTAACGCCTGCGTTAGATAATCATGATTTACTCTTAGTACTAAACAACTCTGGTTCCTAACAACAACACAATATTTCTTCAGGCTTTAATTGTATTGCTTTTTCAAAATAAGTTAATTTATCAAGTGCAAATTATGATACCCAAGAACATGGACGAAGTGTATCAGAGTTCAGAAATAATTTTAAGTTACGTCAACAATAAGAGGTTTTTTCATTGCTGTTTGCAGTATATTTGGTTCAAGAGAAGCTTTTGTCTGATTTGATTTCATTTCAGTGAAATAGTCCCCAGTAAGGAACACACTGGAGAAAAATGTCTTTCTTATTCCGTTACTTTTGTTCTGGATGTGATTCTTTGTAATTTTGGTTACCGTTATTAAACATTTAAAAAAAATCAAAAACCGAATAGTGTTGTATGTTTATAGGCATATACGAATATTTTTAGTAGCATTGCATACTCTGCGGCTAATAGCAAATGAAACTTTGTTTGATTTATATTTATTTTAAAAATCTATTGTTAGGGTGTGTATTTTCAATTTTGAAATATTTATTGTAAAAAGAAGATTAAAATAAAATGAACAACTGGATATCAATTTTAATTCGGATCTTAGAGATAAACAGATTGTAATATTTAGTTGCCAAATTGTAAAATATATTTTTTCACCATCACACTTTGATTCGCATCAGATGCCACAAAAAGCTTAGGCGTTTACTGCGCGCGCCGTTCCAAGGGTATATCATTATTTTTATGAAACTTTGATATGAATACATTTTACTGTTTAGAAATAAAGATGAATATGTGTAAGTCTTACTATTTTAATTCATGATTTTGTACCATTTGAAGTTGGTAATGTGCCTGGATGAGAACAAATTAATGTATGGTAGGAACTTGGACGACGACTGAGACGATATTTTTTCATAATTTTCACTTTGAACATTTTATATATTTTAAGGTATATCATGACATTATAGTGCCACCCTTGCTTTGTAATAATTTTTGTTTGCTTTTTTTGCTATTTTTTTTTGTAAATCACGTGTCCCAATAAAAGAGGGGAGGAATATACTCCTCTTCCAATATTTGTTTCTTGTTTTTCCCTAACACGCTCTAGACTTTTATCGCATCCTATACAAATCACACAAACAAAATTTAAAAAAGTACGCATACGCCATAGTGACCGCATTTTTAATATTAATCAATTTTTTTTTTAGTATGAACATTTTTTGTTTTCTTTGCATATCCAATTTATTGTCATTTTATTGATGTTATGTTTATTAATAGGTTAAGTACCTACTATGTAGTAAGCGTTTTTAAATATGGCAAATATTTCTTTTGGTCATGTGGTACCTAAAGTGATTCTTTTTTTTTTAACACGTTAATTGAGTCCAGTAGTAGAATAGTTTTAACAACTTTTATAAGTATAACTTTTTATTAGATTTAGGTTATAACTGACAAAATCTATACTCCTTTCTAAGTGAAAAAATATACCTAATGTCTATAACTCGCCAAACAAAAATGAAATTTATGTTGATTTAAAAAAAAAATAGTAGTTTTGAAATAAATAAGCTCGTGCAGGCTTTGAGGTAGAAATAACTATTTTTAAACGGTGATATTTTGAGGTACATAATATTAAGGGCCAAAAATATTTACCCATACATACAGGCGAGTGGCGTAATTATTTAAAGCCCCTATTTGTCTACAATTAACCAAACCTGTGATAAACAAAATGTACAAGCTTTTGTGAAATATGGGACACGTATTATAGGAAATTGATTTTTTTTAAAACATGCAATGTACGTCCCTACTTATAATAATGCACATGAATATTTGCTTCTAATTGACGATCGAATATATATTAAGCTACACAGTTCAGTTCATTATAATATAAATAACTTTCTCGCTACAAATTTACAATAATTTAAATCAACAAAGTACCTACCTAATATGCATGTGTAATGCGATATTAGTTTGAATCGAATGGACACAATAGATTGATTCATAGTAAATTAATTGCGATGAATTGGCACTATATCTACAAATTAATACAAAGCAAAATGTAGCTGTCTATATTTGTAAACCATCAATCTGTGACTAGATATTAATAAGTTATAATGTAACTGTTTAAAATAGACCTGAGTATCGAAAGTAAGGCTATGCACCTACCTACCTCTACATTAAATTTATCGATTGTTTTTTACTTCCAATAATAATTAAAATTATTTTTTTTTACAGAGTGGGGGATGAATACTGCTACAGTAAAAAAAGTAATTGAGTTTTCTTTTTAATTTTTAGTTTATTTCAAAAAAACATTTATTAAATTGTTGTATTTTTTTAATGGTCACAAGTGCCGTCTCTTAATTAAAGTCATACTCCTCAATAAATTGTACTAGATGAATCTGACTGCATAAATTGAAGAATAAGTCTCAAATTGTGCATTTGCAGTTTACCACTTTTTGTTTCAAATGCATACTAGACTAGAACTTAAATAGTGAATGTCCTAAGAAGAAATCAAACATTTTCTTGACCCAAACAAATAAGAAATCCCACATTTATAACTTGAAGAAATGTTCACCATAACATTTTGACAACAAAATCAACTGCTGTAAAAAAATCTTTTCTGTTGTCTAGAAGTGATAACAACTTCTAAATAGATAACCTCTAAAATTATATACAAACGAGGTAGGTGCATACATAGGTATTTATCAAATTTATAATTCATATTGAATCAACTAAAAATGGGCATCATCAACTTCACCAACCACAAAAGACTTTTGTAGATAGAAATAATCTTTTTTTTTCTTGCTTAAAGATAACACCCTGCGTCTATTTGTTGTGATAATTTTAGTATCAGCAAAATTATCAATGCTGAGTAAATATTATTGTACTTAGTACTTACCCCCAGTGAAGACCGCTGAACATAACAACAATAATAACGCGCGATTTATTTATAATATTTACATTTGCACAGTGGACTAGTTTGTTTCTTTTGCTGGCAAAAAATGTTTGTTTGTATTTTAAATTTCATTTATAAAACTTCAAGCTATGACTTGTCTTCATATATTTTGGGGGCAAAAGTAGCAATTTCAAAATAAAATTATAAAAAAGTAATATTAGTGACTACAAACTTCTGTCTTATAATTTTTGTTTTTGTAGTTTGTGAAGCTGAAAAAGTTAATTTTGTGTTTAAAATTAGAGAAATAAATTAAAAATTCTTAAATATTTAAGAATTGTAGCCAATTTGAAAAACTTATTTGAATTCAATTTAAATTTGGTTAAATCCCCTTGAACCTTGGATCACTGTCTTTTTGTATTTTATTGTTTGTGATAAGTGATAAAAAAACTGGAGATTTTGATCTTTGATCTCATCAAACTCACTTTCATTTCTTATCCCAAGTGCATTATTTTTTCTTTAAAAATTTAAAGAAATTTCAAATAAAATTTTGTTGTTCATTTGATAACAAAATCCAACAGATACGTGCAATCAATAAATGTGAGCTCTAACAATAAAGATTGAAATATGATTTACGTAGCCACTTATATTTTCCATCGAAAAGGTATCGCCTATAACATGCGAAACGAAGCAATTCACATGCACAGCTAATCAGTTACTGCTGAATCTAGCCACTGTTCGGTTCGGATGCTTTGAAAAAAAAAGAAACTTCTATAACTTTTTAATTGTTTATTAATATTTACTTTTTTTTGATTTGTTAAATCAAACAACAATAAAAACGCAAGCAATAAAAAAAAATGAGTTTGAGTCGGTTGCGGTTGATTACATTCGATGTGACGGATACACTTCTAAAATTCCGTACTAGCCCCGGAAAGCAGTATGGAGAAATTGGAGCTATGTTTGGATTACGATGTGAAGATCAAGAACTTGCGCTGAATTTTAAAAATAGTTGGTAGGAAATTATTATTATTGTTATGGTATTTGAATGTTGGAAAAGTTTAATCAAAAATGTAATTAAATGTGGAAAAATTAGTTTCAAAGACTAATTTAAATTGAAAACACTTTCAGTTTAAGTTTCTTATAACGAAAACAATTAAAATCAGTCATTTAATTAGGCACGCTACAGATTTTTATATGCACTCAGGCTACCGGCAACGTTTGAAAAAAAAATGATTCATGACGTCACTTAATCGGTTTCATACAAATCATTTATAGTGATATGCTTGTTTTAGTCCGGGCTTAATTCGGAATTCAGAAAAAAAAATAATGAAGTTCCGTATATTTTTTGATTGCAAATAAGAAGTTAATTTGTTTCCAGTTTGCGTTGGTGACCCCGAAGATAAAAAAAATTTCCAATAATTGTGTATGTTCAAACCATATTTGTCACTATTGTAACCATTTGAAAAAATACGCAATTAATAAAATGTTTTTTTTATTAACTCAGGTGCTATAAAAATATAAAAAAAAACAAAAAAAAAATATTGAATTTGGACTTGAGGCAGTTTTCTATATCCATATCTTTTTTTTATTGTTTATTTAGTAATAATAATTATGTTAAAACTGTTTAATCTAAAGTTCACAAAATTGTAATTAAGCTATCTATAATATAAAATGAGTTTCTTTAGCAGATAAGGCACCTACTCAAATAAGAATTGAATAATTGTATCCCAGAATTTCAATTCAATATGATATATTTAAAGGCAGATAGATATCTAATCATGGTTTTTGGGTTTTATTAAAACTCATATGTCTACTACAACAAAAAATATGTATGTATTCTCTTTCTACGTTGGTAAATCTACCTACAGTTAAAAAAGGTCAAGCTGATCAATTTTCAAGTGATAACAAATTATGAACTTTTTGAACTGTCTATACACGATGAAGTAAAAAAAAAACAAAAAATATCACAAAATATTAATTGGACCTTAAGACTTAAGACGATTGTAGCTCCCTTCATTATAGATTAAACATAAATGTGCTTTAACCTTTTAATGATCCGAATTAATATTTTAAATCTCAACTTATGTTTTATTTAAACATTTTAACAAAATGGAACCAAAAATAGCAATGTTTTAAACTACATTATTATATAGATTCCATAAACCGGCAAACGTTGATGTGAGGAAAACCACATTGCAAAAATAGCTTTGTTTGATGTTTGTCCAAATTTCGCATAGTCAACATTTGGATTATCAATATTCGAGAACCGAGACTCGTTGTTGAGTCATCTTATCACAAATGCATTTTGTTCAAAATACAATACAAACCTATTAGACTAGAATCTTAATAAATCTTTCTAGGATGGGATGCCGGATTCGCCGCTCCTTATAACCTGAATTTGTGGAAGTACCAATACGCTACACCCCATCAAAGGGTTCAAAAACACATCACTTTTACAAAAATGAAAAAAAAACTCACTGACATAAAAAACATAGTGAAAAATCACCTACAAGAATTACTATGTTAAAATCGTAGTTCATGTGAGAAAAGTGAATTAGTGTAAATTTTGTAAATGATTTTCGTCACTGTGATTAATTAGTCACAATAGTAGGGATTTTTACTACACTGTTTCTTTTACTTGCTCTATAGGGCAGGTATTGGTTTCGTGTAAAAAAAAAATGTTGAGGTTTTAATGAAAACCAACATTACGATGATGGAGAAGTCCAAAAAAGTGGTTTTCGTCATATCGTCCGTCCGAGATTACTTTTTTGTAATTTCCAAAGTTTTTTTTTGGATTTTTCAAACAACAACAACAACTTAAAGGCGCTCTCACTCTTTTTTGGCTGGAGATATAGCTATTTCGTGCTTTGCCACTTTTGCACTCATCAGTTTCCTTTTTGTGGCGCTGAGCTTTAATCCAATTTTACTATGAAAAACTTTCTCTGCACACCATAGGAATCGAACCCACGCATATCAGATTTGCTCAGTCTTAGAAGTCGTGTGCACTACGCACTCCACCACTTTAGACCACTGACGTCACAGGTCGAGATGTGTTTCTTGTTTATCCAATGCATTTGGAGTCTCAGCTGACCTGTGACGTCAGTGGTCTTAAGTGGTGGAGTGTCTTGAACTTGGATCGCACGAACTTGCTCATATATGTAGTTTAAACTATTATGAATTAACTTAGCTTGAAATCTTTAGCTTTTGCTTATCTGATGCGTGTAGGTGTGGGTATTGAGATTTATACAAATAAGCAAACATAAATTTTTTTTTTTACGGAAACACTTTGAATTTTTTTTTTTTTGAAAATTATTTTTTTTGATATGGGGTCAGTGAATTTTTATTTCAAAATTTAGTTTTTAGATGATGATCAATAATATCTTAAAAATGGCATAGGTACCATTTTTTAACAAAAATTTTTAATACAAAAATATGTTTTTTTTAACGGTTCGATAGATTTTTCAAAAAAAAAATCTAAAAATGTATCTTTATGGAAGAAATAGTTTCATCAAAATCGTTTGAGCGGTTTCGTGAAAACTCGAATAACTCAAAAATTATCTATAGTACTCGTTCTAGATGAAATATTCAAAAACACAAACAAAGACGAAATTACATAAAAATCATCTCTACCAAATTTGAAGACAATCCGTTCAGGCGTTTGGGCAGTGAAAATGTGTACATATAGTTGGACGCACGGACGCACAGACGCTCAAAACCGAAGCGACAGAAGGCATGACGAAAACCACTTTTGATTAAAACCTCAATTTTTTTGGCACGAAACCAATACATACTTGCCCTATAGAGCAAGTAAAAAAGTGTTTTAAGTATTCTTTGGGTAAAATCGAAAAAGCTTACTTCGTTTGACCAAAATATTATATGAACAGAAAATTGAAAATTATTTTTATTTTTATTTAGGCTTGAGACTTCAAGAAAAAATAAAATTCAAAGAAAATACTTGGAATGATGTTTCAGTTCAACACATAAACAGTTTACTGCCAAATCATCATTATTAATTTTGTATTTATCATATTTTTGAAATAATGAAAGATCTTACTTTTCTGTTTAATCTCTTTGCAAAACAAAACTGATTCTTACAAAATGTCTTTAGTTTGCGGAATATAGCCTTTTTAGAAACTGTTGGGCCGAATCCCAATGAAGGACTCATTTCACATATACTTATACTTTGGGAAATTTCGAAAAATTGACATGGAGGGTTTTTTGTTTTGTACTTCTTGTTTGACGGAAACAATAATTGAAACCATTAAGGAAATTTCACTTAAAATGCCCTCAGGTTTCACATATTTAGCTATATCTGTGTTTGGAAGAAATATGATAAACATTTTTTTTTTTGATAATAATTAACAATAAAACTTTTACCAGCATAAGAAAGGAAACCTTATTTAACTTAGATTTTCAATATTAAGAAAGAAGTAGAAGAAGTAAATCTAAGAAATCTTACCAAAAATTACAATTACTGCCCACCCCCACCTCCCCCCCCCCCCGCTACAGCTTCACTAGTTCAAACAATTGAAAGAACAAGTTTTTTTCTGTGTTTTTTTGTGATTTTCGATGGACTGTTTTCAAAAAATCTTACAAATATAGCATTTACGTAATTTAGCAGTAAAAATAACGTCCAGAAGATCAATATCAATATTATCGTTACATTTGGAACTCATAAAGCAGACAAACTTAATTTAGTTTCTTTTTTCCGAACATTTTACTCCATTTACTCTCATTGGGCCTCTTCACACGAGACTAGTTATTCCGGGATGCAAATTGGTTAATTTCTTCTGTTCGCCTTCACACGGGATAAACTATGCCGATAGAAAAATTTTTATACATGAACCATGTTCAAATGTATTTGTTCACAAATATATTATTTTCAAAACCCCAAAATGAAAAGTTGTTTGTGTTTTAGTTTTGTTCTTCCGTTCTTCCACTTGAAACTTGGAAGAAAATTTTATGCGGCCCCACTCACACATTCCACCTCTCTCTCACCACCCTAAAAATTATTTTACCCCAGGAAGAATTAGTCTCGTGTGAAGAGGTCCATACTAACCATTTAATTTAAAAAAAAAACTATTTTTTTTTGTTTGTATATAAAATCCAATTTGTTTAACATTTCAAATTTCTTTCAGGCGACGAATGAATAGAGCTCATCCGAACTTTGGAAAATACTCAAAACTAGGCTGGCAAAATTGGTGGATGCAGTTGATTGATTGTAGGGGCCTTCATCGAATCATAATCAAATTAACTGATTTACTACATAATTTTCAATTTTTCAGCCACTTTTGCGGAAAGTGGTGCCAAAATCCAGCCAGAAAAACTACCAAAATTCACGGAAACCCTTTTGGACTTGTACAAAACCAGCGCAGCATGGCAACACGCCAACGGAGCCATCGAACTCCTCAAATACCTCCGAATGCAACAACAGCTGGGCACTAAAGAACAAGGCCAACCACCATTTGCACTCGGTGTCATCTCGAACTTTGATCCTCGACTAGATGTTTTGCTGCGCAACATGAAGATTCAACATTTCTTTGACTTTGTCGTGTGCTCCTACGATGTCAAAGCCGAGAAACCGAGTAAAGATATTTTCAAAATTGCCATGAGACACTCCGAAATGGAGAATCTAAAGCCTGAGGAGTGCCTGCATGTGGGTGATACTCCAATTAGTGATTACTTGGGTGCCAAGGAAGCCGGATGGAATGCTGCATTGATTCATGAGAAAGATCCTCCATACCTGGCCAATAAGTATGGGGAAAAGATTCAAGAGTTTTATGTATTCCCAAGTTTGTACGATTTCCATAGGAAACTATCGAACAATTTCATCACGTGGTAGGGGAGAAACTTTTAGGATATAAGACAACTTTTGACTGAAAACAAAATACAATTTTTTTATTTAATAAACGAAAAAATATTTACATCTTATGGTTTGAGGTTGTTAAGCAGATTTGAGTGTTTCTCAAACAACTCGATTAGTGGATCTTGTGGCTTGTTGGATTCTCGGTCGTACTGAGATCCTATGCTCCACAATGATTCTAAATCGTAGTTCTCTCGAGCTTGTGCTGAGAAAATATGCAGGGCTATGTTTCCCAAATCCATGGCCATCCAATCTTTGCTTTTTTCGCCTTCAATTTTGGGCAGATTTTCACTTTTGAGACACTTTTTTTTGAATACGCGTCGGACGAACTCGGCTGTGGCCAGCATGTGGCGGTAGCTCCTTCCGGTTGCTACAACCATATAATCTACATACTTGTATTCCTTGGGAACACTGCAAACAAAGATATCTTCGGCGTTTTCCAATCGCAGAACATCGACAAGGTCTTCGACATCATAGACACCATGAACTCCATCTAAAGCAAAATTTGTGATATGTTTTGGATGGAATGTTGTGTTAAAGAAAACTATGGAACTTACGTTTCAAATTCAATCCAAGAAATTCTTCATTGGTGTCCGGTTCGGGTTCGTCTTCGGTGTGATAACGTTCCTTCTCCTCTTCGACATCGAAAATTTCTGGAGAATCTTCATCGCGGAAAACTTTGTATTTGTGTCGTACGTCCGAGGGTACTTGTTGTTGTGTGTCATCTTTTGGTTTAATCGGTTCGGGATTCTTGAATTCATGGTGGAAATATTTCGTATGAGAAATAATTGGAACACTCAAGCGGATGTCGCGAATTAAACGAAATACGCGAGAGGAAAGCATAATTTTTAGGATTTTATTTTTTATTTGACGTGAACTATGTAAAATGACAGCTGTCAAATTAAAATGTCAAAGTGACGTTTGAAACTTCAAATAAAGGTTTGTTTGTGATATAAATTTTTTCTTGACTATTTTAAACCCTGTGCCTACTTCTTATTTTATTATTTGAAACTTCAAATAAAGGTTTGTTTGTGATATAAATTTTTTCTTGACTATTTTAAACCCTGTGCCTACTTCTTAAGGTAATCTTTTTTTGCATAATGGTGGACTTACATTTTTCTTTATCTGCAGATTTGAAGAAATCTAAAATGGGATAGAGATAAACCTAAAACTAGAAAGTTGGAAAGTGAGGCATAATGCAAATGAACATATTCATGTTCAGATTATGTCTTCATTTTGAATTGCTCTCTCTACCCAACAAATATGGTTTTTAAATGTTGTGTCTCCGTTTATTGCAGATTTGGAGTTGCAGAACAATGTGAATCCAGCATAAATGAATATTTAAGGCTTGCCATAACCAAACTGTCACTTTGTCGTGCGTCATTGCGCCACGACAACGACTTAATTTATTTACACAGCGTCATATGAGAATACCCACACCCAATGTGACAAAGCGCAAAGCATTTTTCATATGAAACTCCTTGACGCCTCGACGGACGACAGTGTGACACTTTGGTGGTTAAAATTTGACTAACTTACCGGACGACGAGCTATCAAAATGCCCGGATGACAGTCCGGTCTGCTAAGCGCAGAATCAAAATTGGGTTATTCAAACCAAAGTACAACAGTGCGATACGACAGTACTACAAAAACTTTTATATGAAAAACGCTTAGCGCTTTGTCGCATTTGGTGTTGGTATTATGTGTAAATAAATTTTGCCATTGTTGTGTCGCACTGTCGCACTTTGTTTTGGACAAGCCTTAAGGATACTGCTTAGATATAAATTATAATAGGGCGATACTCATGCAATAGTGGTGAACTTGGTAAACCTGGTAAATGTGGTAAACATGTCAAGATTTGTATGGAAATGCCAGTGAGCTTACCAGATATTTACTTTACCACGTTTACCAAGTTGCATGAATATACACTAATGAAAATATATCCAGTTCATTCCACCTTTTGTCGATAAAATCATAAATATATGAGATAATCGATCGGGATTCAACTAAAACGTATACGAGAAATATCGAATCGAATAGCTTTCGTCTGAACCTAGCCTTTGGGCCAATTTGTTCACCTTTGATCATCTTTAATCTATGATTAAACTAATTTTTTTTTTCTGAGAATTCACGGCACGACTGTGCGGCAAACAGTCGTGTCACACTGTCGTACTTTGGTTTGGGCAAGCCTTTTATCATAGATTAAGCTATTCAACCGATTTCGGTTGATTAGCGCCATTTAAAAAGAAAAAAGTGCTAAAAACTTAACCTGCAGTGAACAAACTAGCCCCTAGGATCGCATTTTAATCTCATCATTTTCGTCTGGGAAATCGCTCCTTGTGGAATACAACCAATTTTTGAAACAAACAACCCCTGAAATATCATCCACATCAGAAAGCCAGCTTCATTTCAGTTCTACCAACATCGACATCTTACAATCCACACACATAAAAAAAAGAAAGAAATTCCACTTCAGTGGTAATTTTTTTTTTTGTATTAACTTCATTCATTTTTTCGCAAGAAGATGCAAATACGAGCGTTTTATAATTAAAAACACACATCTCAATCTCTATTCCCTCATAAATATAAAACAAACTCGAGTGATTGTGTCTCTCAACAATTCCCCATCATAATTTCGCAAATGAAAATCAAATAAATTTGATTAAATTGAAAATTAAAGTGAAAAAAAAGAAGAAGAAAACGTAGAAAAAAAAAGATTGGAAAAAGGAAAATTTTGTGTTCCTTCCTCTCTCCGTCTCCAGTGAAGAAAAGTGTCGTGTGTGTGTGATTATATTATTTGATTTTTCCTTCATTTATACTTTTTTTCAATTTTGGATTTTGTAAAAAAAAGTAATAAACAGAAAAATCAAAAGAAAAGTTCGTGTGTCTTCAAAAACAAGAACAAAAAAATTCAATAAAAATGACTTCCACGAACAGTAATTGCAGCAACAGCACCAGCAACAGCATCATCGAAGCCGAATACAATGAAATCGAGTCAAAAGGCCGAAATGCCTGGCACATCACTTACCAGGTAGGTAAAACAATTCCCGTCCTCACCGACCGACCTCTTCGTCGTCGTCGCCCCGCACAGCACACTCACTGCCATTGCTGTGTGTCCATTTTCCTCATCACTGCGCTGCAGGCAGGAAAATGGTCGATGGAAAATGTGCTCCGCAGTTCCAAGAGTGCATCGGAATTTTCTTCAACCAAATTAAAATATATTTTCTTATAGTAAATTTGGCGAAAAGGCGAACAAAATAATCGATTTCCGTTTCCCTGAAGGAGTGGTGATGATGATGAATTTTTTTTTATTTGTTTCGCGTTCTTGGTGAATTCCCCGGAATTGTCTCTCAATGAGCCACCACCAGTCCTGTGTGTGATTCCAGGAAATCAATCTCCATCAGAAAAGAAAGGCAACGCAGAGAGCAAAGCTGAGGAAAGAAAAGAAACAAAAAAAAAAAAAAAAAATCACTTCACCCGTCGACGTCGGTCGCCCTTGTTGCCGTTGTAGTCGTCGTCGTATTCGTGGGTTCGGTTGTAGCCCGAAGTGCCAACACCGACTTGGACGACGTCGACGACGATGATGGTGATGAAGGCGAGGCGCGGCGCTGCGGGTAGATGTGGAGGTGGTTCGGTTTCAGCCTCAGACTCGGGCTCCTCTAGTTTATTGCCTTTCGAGAATCGGGAATTGGTGTTGATGGCGATCATGGTGACATTTGAAATTGTTTTTCCTACTAAATTTGTTGCGGTAGACACTGTATTTTTATTTATTTGTTGTTTTTTTGTTGTTGTTTGTTTTATATTTGCGTAATTTTTCTTCTTGTTATCATCCGGCGCGAGTTACTTTTTCTTCACTTGTGTGTTTTGTTGGAAATCTTAAATTTAGAGTGTTTCCAATGAAATGTGTGAAGCCCTAAGTGTATAGTGTATAGTTTATGCTCAGTCAAAGGACCTTGGATTATCTTTCTGCTAAAAAGTTGCCTGAATTTTATTTATTAATGCATACCACCATTCTATCAATGTGAAGACATCTTTAAACACAGGGCTGGTGTTGAAAAGCTCCTTAGTTTTTGGGAAGGTCTTAAACTCAGCAAAACAATTCTTCTGATCTTTCTCAAGAAACTATTTGATATGTCTTTTTGAAAATATGTACATAAAATAAGTCATTTAAAGTTTTTTAAGCTTCGTACGGGCAGTCTTCAGATGAGTTTCCAACAAAAAAGGTGCCCACGACTTGTTGGTCGACGAGGGTATGCTTTCAAATTAGCCAAACCGAAATTTCTGGATTTTGATTGGAACCAACTCAAGAAAACGGCGCTTATGGAGCTCTCCATCGATACTGGGTACTTAATTTCTGTGAAACACAGACACTATCCTGTTTCTTTAGCGATACAAGGCCTTTTGTAACAAGAAACGCACCGAATGCTAGAGATCGTTGTAAAGGACATAGAGATTACTTAATGTTCGCCGTTTGTCCTTATGAAGAGGAAGGCACCGGCAACCCAAATGGTGAGGCATTCATCCGGCTGTCGCTGCGTTGGCTGCGAAGCTGCTTGTCGAGGGAAAAATGATGGTGGGATAGTCACCAGACATTCAGAGAGCATTCAGAATTATGCCTCAACCTAATCATGGAAATCCTACTGAACTCAATAACAACACCTTTTGAGTTTGGGGTGTTGGCCGGCACTTGTCACCGGCGCTGCTAATGTTGGTAGGACCACCGTGTGCTTTTACAAAGAGCCAAGCCCAACAAATTGGTGGAACGAGGTGGCCTAGGAAATGCAAATCTCGTCAATAACGTAAATGAATCCAAATATTCTTTCAAGAAGCTAGTTGGGTTTGGGTTGGGGGAAGTTGAAGAACGATCCGGTAAAGGTAGGAGTTCTTGTCGACTACCCTCTTTAAAAAAAAAACGGTCTGGGAGCATGGCAAACAAGGTTTTAAGGATTTTTTTCTTAACGAAAAAAACTGATTTTGGCAGTTAACGCCTTCGATAGGCCAAAAAAATTGATTTTTTTGTAGCATATTTAACCTTCTCTTCATAAAGGGGTTCACATTGACTTACTTACACTGGTCACTAAGGTTTTTGCTGCCCAAACATTGATAACGGTTTCTAAAGGTTTTCGAATCGAAGTCAACTCTTGTTTTTGAGATATTCCCGTTACAAAATTACAATTTAATGCGATGTTATAACGTGAGGTAACCTCTTAGAGCAAAAATTGTAACAGATTATGAAAGAACTGGTTTTCTTCTTTTTTATTCATTTCGATACCTCTTTTCTCCTCCGAGAAATCTTAAGTTAAAACTTAAAATTAATGTATTTTTTATTTTATACTGGTCAACAAAGTTTCTTGTTGCCAACACAAAGCTATAGTTTTCTAAAAGTTTTCGATGTCCAATATCAGAAGGTTCCTATCAGCTCTCATTTCAAAACATTTCAGTTAGAAAATCACATAAAAAAACCCTTTTCGCATTTTTCGAAGCAATTTTTTGACTTGAGGCGAAAAAGGTTTCTTTGTGATTTTCTAACGAGAATAATTGAGAAATGAAAATTACAACACTTGTTTCAAATCAACAACACTTTTAAAACAGAATATTCAGCTTTATCCTTTAGAAAATCAGACATCTAGTAAATATCATTCTTTTTAAAAAGACGCTTATGTTTAACTTTAACAGAAAATTCTGAAAAATTTGAGCTCATCAGAATACTTTTAGTGACTTGAATATTAAAAAAATACGAAAAAGATGTTGGTTTTTAACTTTTTAAAACAGAATACATTTAAAAAAACCTTGAACTACAATTATTGTTGCTTAATTTTTAATAATCAGTGTTTCCACCTTGAGAATAGTCTATTCACTGTTGAATCATAAGTTTTGGCCACAAAATCCATAGTAAGGTCACTCCATGAGTTTTTGATGGCATCAATTACCTAGTCCTTGGTATTTTATTGTTTTTTTTCTGAATCATAGACCTTGCGCGTCATATAACCCAAAATATTTTCAATGATATTCAGGCCTAAAGAGTGTGGGGGCCACTCAAGTCAAGGAATACAGCAAGTAAGATTTTTTTCAATCACTTCTACTTGTTTTTTTCCATCATGGTTGCGACAAAAAAGGTGGCGATGTCTCTTTGCGGTTGGTGTTAGGGATATTTGTTTAACAGTTTACCTCTCCCCAAAATGATCCCCAAAACAGCTGTAACATTCGATTTAACCTTAAGTTTTGCAGAAGGATCAAAGAACTTTTGAGGATTATCCATCTATCGGCGGCAGTTGACGCGGATAGTTAAATTCCGCTTTTCATTTTTTCCTAAACCCGGAGACGTTCTTAAAAAAAAACAGTTTATACCACGGTGGCTTCTTCCGAGTTTTTCTGAACTTATTCGATTTGACAGTCTTTCTTCTGGACTAAGTGCATTTTTTTGACCCATTTTGTAATTGCTATATTTATTTTAACGCATTCTGCTATTATAAGTTGCAAAACCAAACTCTTTCTTGTAGTTTTCATTTTCAACATGCGTCGGCTTCATTTTCTAATTTAAAACTCATTCACAATGAAATTCTGTACTATTTATAAACAGATGAGTCAATAATGTCTATGGGAATCCGTAGGGAGCTGAATTACTGAAAACCCGTGGAGTAATCCTAAAGTATTTTTGAGAATCTGTTCACACAACAACTTTATTCGTCCGATTAATATTTGTTGTTCGGTTTTTTTTAATAAACAGTAATTTTAATTGGGCCTTTTCGGTTATTTTACCTTTAAATTTGGCGCTTATTTGGATTTTTATCAATGTTGCGTTTGGCGCTCTAGGTCGAAAAATTAAACTTAACATCGGCTTCACATCATAAACAACACAAGGGGTAGGTAATCTCTGATGCACATAATAAAGTTTCTGTACCAAGAGTTTATTTTTGACTCGAATATCTCAAGAACGAATAGAAATATCGACTTGAGGTTAATTTTGTAATATCTTCCGTTATTAAGAGTTAAGATAATGTTTTGAAATTTAAACGCCAAGGAAGTTTCAATTCACATAAGATATGTATGAGTCAGAATCTATACTTAAATGTGTTGGTCTTATGACTCTTTTATTCTTTGGTTTTGAAATTCGAAAATTACCGACCAGTCATACTGGTCTTCCGTTTCAGTTTTATTTTTCTTTACGGATAAAGAGTAATTTGTGCATTGAAAAGAGAGCAATTCCCTATATTATCGAACTATTTGAGACAATTGTTTGTTAAAAGATTACTACTTTTATGTGTAAGGGCAAAAAAAGAATTAACAATGTTTAACTCTGGAAGCTCAGCAAACAAAATTCTCCGAACAATTCTGAGAAAAAAAAATAAAATAGCTTCTAGATTTCAATGTTGTATCCTTTAAAATGTCCAAAGACATAGATACTCAACTATCAAATCAAACTTGGTAGTAGTGTTGAAGTTCAAACCCGAAATGGTTCAAATAGTTCCTATTTCCTGAAGCCGTATGACCTGAAGTCCCTGTTTTAAATTAAGTTTGACATTACAATTTTTAGCATTTTACCCACCTCGTTTTTCAAGTTGAACTTTCAATAAGTTATATTTCTCTGAAAACCTTCAAAAAAATCCTATCTTAACCATTTATTCTTGTGTGAGTCACTTACCTGTTATTTTTAATAGACAACCGCAAATGAGGTGTTGAGAATCAATTATAAATTAACCTCAATGACCTGAAGCTATTATCAAAACTGATCGAGAAGATAACAGAAACGATAATTTTTTTCTGGCAGTAAACAAATGCGGACGTGTATATTTTATTCTATTTGTATTCTTCTAGTTGAATATAATATAAATAATGACAGTCATCTACGCGGGTATTTTTTTGTTATTTCAAAGTAAAATAGGATACCTAACAAGAAAATAGCGTTAGTTCAGTAAAAAAGTAGGTACGCTGGATTTTCAAATGATTGATCTCAAGATTATATTATTGAAAATGTTATGTCATCATCGACTGCAACTGTTGGATATGATCTGAGTTTAAAAAATCATTTGTCCGCAGATGTTAAAAACAGTTTTTTTTTTTGTAAAATTGCATGATTTTGACATGATTTTTATTTCATTGATATTTAATCAACTTGTCACTCAAGTAAACTGTCTAAGTTAATTTTCCGAAATTTTATAAGAAATTGCAAAATTTATGAACTAATTTTTGAAGATGTTGGACAAACCCTAATTGAGAATCTTTGGAACTTTTAGGATATGAGCAAGTGCATTACCGGCAACAATTTCCGCCACTAAAAATACTCTTAAGTTTTATGTTTATTACAGGCTTCTATTTTGTCTAATTGCCCTGAGCTAATTTAAATTTTTTGGAATATTAATAAATATTGATATTATATTATTATAAGTGGGCATTTGTATATTTAATTTTTATCTTTATTTAATATTCAATATCCGGCGGGTTACAAAATTGATCTTCTTAATCAAACAAACAAAAAAAAAAAAATAATCACCTCAGGAAACATACAAAACTAATCTAATCAAAGAATTTAGGCCGATGTACAATTTTACAAACATGTGCATATCGCATAGATATAACTCTCATTATATTTATTTTTATTAATTTGATTTTAATTTTAAAGTTTTCAATCAATCAAAATCTACTTATTAAAAAAAATAACATGAAGAAGAAGAGAAAATTAACAAAATGCTAAACAAAAATCTAAAATATGTACCAATTACCCAGTTCGCGTTTCTGAAATCTCTGAGCGCTCAGTAATCTCAGCTACCTGGTTCTGTGAAAAAGTGAAACGAAAAGCTTTTTCACTTTTTCACTCATAAAAGCAATTCTCGTTCTGTGAAAAAATTTCTGAAACCTTCATAATGAATAATTTTCTTTTACGGAAAAACTTGAAAGTGAATATCAAGGTGAAAATATGAAAACAAGATCTTGTGGTTCAACTAAAAATAGTTAGAAAAATTAAATACATGAACCGAATTTGATGCTTGCACCTACAATTTGTTTGTAGGGATGTATTTTTGGGGTTATGATATTTTAAAGCAAGGAAGCATTTCTAAAAGTGCATCCACAATATCTCAAAGAGAATTTTGACAACATGTCAAAAATTTGAGAAGAAAATCATGTGTAATAGTGTGGAGACAGAATATGCCAATACGTTCCACATACCATCCCGAACAATTTGACACGGTGTTTATATTTATATGAACATTTTTAGGGTCGGTTGTAAAACCATTACACATTCTATACGTTTAAGTTTTTAAGGTTGTGAACACATTTCTTTTTGTTTTGATCAAAAATAATTTTCAATCAAACAAATTTGACAGTAGAATGGAGTTACATTCCACATTAATTTTGACACGTGTTTATACTTTGTGAGATAGTGTGAGACACTTTAAAGGCTACACAGAAGGAAAGCGGTACGTCGATGCAAAAATACACTCTGGATCGATAAATTAAATCTTGACTCTTCTTAAGCAAGCTTAAAATTTTAAGTAATTTTGACTATCGCACGTTATTTCTTCAATAGTTTGACTTTGTTGAATCTCCCTTGCAATTTGTTACATAGCTCTCAGGGTTCCTTCGATAGCTATACACTGAGAGAACAAAAACAAACACTGACATTTTACAATCGAAAACGTTTCCACTTTGAATATAATAAAAGCGAATCCAAAAATCATGAACACCACCAGTATACGAACCAGCGGTGCTTGAGTAACCAGACGACAGTCTCACCAATTGTGAGAGCTCTCGGTTGAAAATAACTTGTATTTGAACCAAGTTATGCTTTAACGTCGTAAATAAACACAACAAAGCAACCTTGAATTTTATATGAGCCATTTACATTTTACGTTGCGTTTTCTTCCTGAGTGTACGCAACGATGTGGCATTTTCTACTCTTGTGGTCTATGAAATGGTAAAATAAATTAACATTGTCTGTTCGTAAAAAAGTGAAACGGAGTGTACGTCAAATTGCTCCAAAGTAAAATTTTTATTAAATTTAAAAAAAAATATACACTTAAATTTACCCCTAAAAACCCTTTCCATCTTATAAAATTTTACGAACTCTTTTAAAATGTTTGACTAGCGGCAGGTACTTAGGTGGGAATTCTCACCGCTTGATAGTGATACATCCAATATTTCTTTAAGTGGGTTGTTTATATTTAGGGTCGCCATACAAAATCTTTCTCCATACAACCATCATGTAAGAAAAAAAAACCGAATTAATTACAACAAAATGCGCCCAATATGAACCAATAGAGAAGGTGCGCCTCTGGTGGACACAAGCCCTCGCGCGCGTCCATTGAACCATAAATAATCGGTTTCGCATTCGTTGTGTTATCATATCACTTGTTGCAGTCGCACCGCACAGAGACAATAACGGAGAGATCCCAGAGGGGCTGAGTCTGTGTATAACTGTTAGCAGTACATACTCTACTAGCTATCCAAAGCTTCGGCTTCATTGAACAAAGCATGCAAATGAGTCGGACCGTATCACTGGAACAGTTTCTTGGGCTTGGTTGCGCGGTCTCTCACATGCAAACTGCGCTACTTATGTATATTGCTGTGCCCGGTGCGCCGCTACCGCTGCTGCTGTTGCTGCTTCTGACATAGATGACATAGTTTCCTCTTCATGCTTTGTTGTTTGGTTTGTTTGGTGGTGGTGACCTGTTTTTTGCGTAATTGTTATCCACTCGAGCGGGAAAGAAAATTGTTCATAAGAATACTTTGTCCCCGTTTCTTTTTAGAAGGTGTCGTTAATGGTGTTTCCTTTTCAAAAAATTTTGAAGCCCTGTTTCCGTGTAAATCTTTTTTTTTTATTTTTTTTTCTTTTTGTTTAATTAAATTCTTATGAATTTTATGTTGAGTAGAATATGGCTTCCTATACTACAATTGAGACAGTCAACAAATACACACTTTTCTTATGTTTTTTTTTTTTCAAAACAAAAAGAATAAGTCTCTACGTTTACCGACCAAAAATTATTGCGAAATCAATTAGTGTCTTTTTGTCTCGATGGATGGATGGATGAAAAAAAAGAGAAGAGAAGAAATATTCTAATGCTTTCGTTTTTTTCTTTTTGACTTTATTCTAAGAAATTGATTTAATAGATTATAAATATAGTTTCTTGATAGGTTTCCTTCCATCTTATTTTATATTTCCAGCACTTCTTTTATTTTTTTCTCTCTCTCTCTCTCTATCTTTGATAGGACATAACATAATTTATAATTTCTGAGAAGAAATGTGAGATTTTTTAATAGAAATTAAGGATTCTTTGGGGTTTTATTTGTTAATTTTTTTATCATGGCAAAAATATTATGTTTGCATCAAATATAACTGTGAATAAATGAATTATGTAAAGAAACATTTAGCCAGTTCAGGTTTTGCTGAGACCCAGGAATTAACAGCAGCTGAAATAGAATCAAACACTTTTTCTGCACCGTTTTTGACAGGCAATCCTATTCAGGTTGCTGGTATTACTGAGCGCTCAGAGATTTCAGAAACGTGAACTGGCCCATACCACAGGCAACTTGTACATTCACCTCGGAAGAACTCCAACCCAATATTTTTAAATGCAATAATGTTTATTTTTGCACAAGGAATACACACAGAAAGGTCAATTTACGGATCGTGTGCGAGTCAGATGTAAAGTTAAAGTTATTGTTATTCAAAAAAACTTAAAATGGCAAAAATTTCGGTTTTTCAAGTAGGTATTACTTAAAAATTGTAAAAGTAATAGAAAACATTTATAAGCTAATAGTCTAAGAGCCGACAGCAAATTTTGGGATTGGATGTATAACCAAAATCTGAGTATGCAGTTTTATAGGCATACCCTTCCTGATTTTAAATTCAAAAGTCTGGCAGGTTTATTTTTCAGTCTTCTGTGGTTTTCGGCAGGTTGAAAAACGTGATAATTCCAAATCATCTGAGAAACCCAAATCCACATAAATTGAAATTTTTAATGAAACTGATGTTCTGTCATTTATCCTAAGTTTGAAGACCTCAATCATAAAGATCTGATTATTAGAACTCAAGAAATAAGCTTTTAAAGACACACATATCAGTCTTTTTTGGGAGAGTTTTCAGATTAGAAAAACAAACAAAAAATAAAACAGAAATGTCTCCAAAAATGGTTCGTTTAAATAGCATTTTTCTTGAGTTCTATTTATCCCACCATCAAGATTGAGGTCTTCAGACTTAGGAAAAATGACAGAGCATCATTTTCAATATTAAAAATTGAATTAATTAATTGAAGTGTTTTTGTTTATCTCAGATGAATTGGAATAATCGCGTTTTTTAACCCCCCTAAAACCACAGAAGGCTGAAAAATAAACCTACCTGAATTTGAAATCAGGAAGGGTATACCTATAAAACTGCATACTCAGATTTTGGTTATACCTCCACTCCCAAAATTTGCTGTCGGCTCTTGGTCTATAAGTTTATACAATATGTAGGTATTCAATCATCAATTAGAAAGCATATTTTTCTTTCTTCTCAGAGTGATAGTTTTAAAGAAATAATTATTTAAAATAGTTCGTCAAAAACCCAAAAAAATATAATTTCTTCTTACGCTTAAATGACGAAGTTGTCTAAAAACAATTTATTCTTACTTTATAGATTGTAATATTGTCAACCAAAAACATGGGTTATTTTTTTTCAAACTAGCTAGCAGTTGCCAAATATTGCTATTTTAAAGGGGTGAAATGTCGAAAAAATAGGTTTTTCGCATAGAACTCGCTAACGTTAAATTTGAAAATATTTTTTTCTTACACGATTTTTAGCTTATATATTTCTCCATAAGACCCCGTTAAAAAGTTTTCTATAAAACCTTTTATGTAAAAGATAAAATTATAATAAGACCCCGTTAAAAAGTTTTCTATAAAACCTTTTATATAAAAGATAAAATTATATAATTAAGTTGTTCAAAAAGTAAAAAATACATGTTTTTTGCTCTTGGCTCTTAAATGACGAAGTTTTTAACAAATAACTTATCAGCTTAATAATTGAAAGTTTAAGCTTACTAATCTCTCACAATACAGGCTCCTATTCTTTCAGGTCAACAGATTCCATTTTCTATCCCAAAATATAAAGATTTTCCTCTTCTAAGAAGTTTCTTACGAGCTGCCTTGTGTGTTCAGGGTCATTATCGTGTTGAAATAAGCTGTTTTCAGGGATTTTGTACCCCAAATTTGGAATCATATGGTTCACAGAATTTCCCTATACAAATAGGAAATCATCCTGTAGCTTACTTAGCATGACTGATCCACTTGTTGACGGGACAGTGAACCATTAAAAAATCTTAGTAAAAATTTGATTACATATGTATTTTGATTTACTTGCTTTACACCTTTATCGATCCACCCTCATGTTTAACTGCTGAAAAAGGTTTAAAATTTATTCCGCGATGGTAGGGAATTTGGAGTAGGATACGCAATTTAAAATATTGATGGAATCATTTTTTTTCTAAGGCTTTTTTTAATGGCTCACTCTCCCGTCAGCAAGTTGTTCAGTTAACCAAGTAAGTGTCCAGATGATTGCTTAGTTGTATGAAGTAATTCTGGAAACCATATTATTACAAATTTGGGGTCCAAAATTCCTGAAAACAGATTATTCCAACACGATCATAGAGACAACGTCCGTATCCTGCTAATAATTTTGTTTACTAATATTTTTGGCTCTGGTCTAATGGTGATGATCCTAGTAAACCTAATTTTGCAAAATTAACCATATCCATTTTACTCTGCTGAATAAAATCTCTTTCATCGTATTTGCGGGTGTTTTTTATACAAACAAAATACGCAAACAAATATTTACTCTCAATTAAGAAAAAGTGTAAATCCGGAATTTAGATACTTGTAATGGTAAACTAAATACAAATATCTGTAGGTTTTTGTTTGCTTCAGAGTTTAATGAAATCATTAAATCTGTTCTCCACTTTTTGTGTACTAAATTTGTAAATCTGTCAAATTTTCGACGAGAGAGTGGAAATACAATTCTCTCAGAAGGAATTAAAACAGTGAATAATTTTTAAATCATTATACGGTCCACATGCGACGGTTCGATTTTCCTTCTAACTCGATTTAAATTCAAGTTTTCTCTGCAAACGCAATAAAATTACATTAGATACCTACGTCACAAGCTATCATTTCACGGAATGCATTTAACTGCCCACAGGAACTCTTGGGAATGATTTGGTCAGGATTGGATATTTTTTAAACGGTATCTGCTTCAAGTACCAAGAACGAGAACCAATATACATTAGAATAATCTGCCAGTAAATGCAGTAGGTACACTCCGTCTCACTTGATTACCAACTAGCATTATAAATTTTTTGATTTTACTATATTTCTTAAACATTTTGTTAATTTGGCAAAAACTAAATAAAAAATGCAACAGGAATATTATATTATTTTTATGCTTTAACAAAAAAATTGGGATTAATTTAAACTTTGTAAAAAAAAAGTAAAAAAAAATTTACTGATCTATATTTTATTTTAATAAAATTGTATTAAGAAAATGTATGACCTTGGTTCATGACCTTTTAAAATCCGCATTTTTTACTAAAAAAATGTAGTGGCTAAGAAAAGATAAGGCCAATTTGGAGCTAGGATTTTAATAAATGCAACCGTTTCAACCGCAAGAATAGAAAACGTCGAACATTTTTTTTTTACAACTATCTTAACAACTCTGAGAGGTTTGGAAAAAATTGCAAAGGAAGAATCAAAAGCCATGACATGTAAGTGACAATGACGTACGAAAGTCAGAAATGCTAAAAATTTTAAGCTCTCTGTGCAAAAATCAAAGCTTAATTTATCGTTCCGCAGTGTAATGTTTAATTATTTTTTTGCTTATGAACTAAAGTCTTAGAGGTGATAAGGTAGTTGTAATAAAAAGACTGACCCTTTTATATTCTTGTGGACAATGAAACGGTTCGATTCATTGTAAAAATCCAATAGAAAGTCCGAATTTGGTCTATTTCCTGCTTAGTCCTTAAATTTCTTTTAGCCAAAACTGCGGTTTACATGTGCTAAAAAAAGGTCCTCCATCCTCTAAATACCAATTGCTTTGGTTTAAATTATGGAACAGTTAGTATTAGCTTCTGTTCGTAATCAAGTGAGGCAAAAATACCTACAATTTATAATTTTTTTTTTTTTGCAAAAAGCATCAGAAACTTTTAATTTTGTAACTTGATCTCAATTTATTTTTTACAACATAAACATAATACATACCTCTTGCATTTTACATCTAATTTTTGCCAGATCAACGAAAAGTTTTAAAATTTACTATAAAATCAAAAAAACAAAAAAAGCCTGTCTGTAATCAAGTTAAACGGAGTGTATCCCTCTATCCATCTAATTTCCGCACCAAAAATGTTTTTTGTAATAAGTTCTAACTTCGGGTTAATCTGACACAAACTCAACTACTCCTCATTAAAGTGACTTTTATTTTTCTGAGAAAAAATGGATTTTGTGTGCCAACGCATTCCAAATTCCAAAATCTAAAATAAGGTCTTCAAACATGTATGCATGCGAATGTGAAACAAAAGCCTGCCTCTAGAATCTGAATGAGTGATTCCTTAGCATGACTAATCAAAAGGCTATACAAATGAGCAACTGAACTGGTTTTGATTATTCATTTTCCTTCGCATGACGAAAAATTAAAAAAAAAAAAAAAAAACATGTTTCACTAGTAGTTCCTATCTACGCCGTCAGAGTATGGAAGTTATTGTCATTGAAACCCCTTAACTTGGGGCCAGGCTTTATAGAATGAATGAACACAACTTGTTGTCTTTCGACGCTAATTGTATCATGTGTGACTGACTCTATACAATTTTGTTATACTAGTTTTGTTATACCAAGACCTCTCGCGATGACGATAAGTTTATTCAATTTTTGTTAGTATCTTTGTTTGTGCCACCATGCCACCACCATCATAGTAATTGCCAACTGCAAACAACTAACTTTGATTTGAAATAATTTTCCATGGAAATTCAAATTAGTGTCACAGCATTGAGATTGAGACAAAACTCAGTTCGCATCGAAAGCCAATTAAAAAATGAAAAATAAAAAAAAAAAATTAAAAAAAAACTGCAAACTTTCGTTGTTAGACTCTCTGATGGTCTCTGGATGGATGGGGATGTGGAGGAGAACACCCATCAGTGTAACATCATCCTCCATTCAATTTATGTGGATCTACTCTACTCGTACTTGTTGGTGACGGTATTGTTGTTATTTTTGTTGTTCAATAAACCCAGGGTTTATGGGAAATGCTCTAAAAATGTTACACTGTTTTGTGTTTTGTGTGTCTCTCTGGTATCTGGCATACAAAAACAATTGAATTAAATAGAAAGTAGAAGAAGAAGCAGCAGGAGGATGATGATAATGATTAGGAAAAAGACTTACTATGAGAAATATAATACAGCAAATGAAGAAAAAAATCAAAAATGAAAAAAAAAAATCCCAATGAATGGGAAATATGCAATTTGAGTTGGCGTGCAATGTTGTTGTGATGTAAATAGAGCAACTCACTAGAATTAGAATAATGATAAATTCAAGCTAAGACCGAAGAGTATTGTATGACATTGGTAACCTACCGACTTGTTGTTATGTTCAAGTATTTCATTGGAAATAATTCGGTTGTAACTTTTAATAAAAAAAAAAGAGATACAGTGAACGTGCGTGTCATCTTGTGCAAAAAAAAAAATTATCGACTTAAAAACAAAAATTACATTCTTCGCACCAATACAGAACTATTTTATTTTGTTGATGGTTTAGCCAATTCTGAATTTTTAAATGTTATACATTTTTTGTTATCATTAGGTATAGTCAATAATGAAATAGTTATAATAGAACAGAACAGAATAGAATATTTGCAATGTCAGAACAAGATAGAACTGAAAACAAAAACAAACAATAACCTTGCCATTCTTTGACGTCAAACTTATTACACACAGTTAACCAATAAAGCACATATACCGACAGATATTTCCATGCAACTTCCCATCATCATGCAGCCAATTTCACTTCGGTTGTCTTGTATCAGTGCTCGTGAATTGAGCGCACACATTATACGACCCAGGACATAATGAAAAAGTGATATAAATAGAAACAACAAGCTTAGAAGCCCAACACAAATCAGTCCCAAAATTCCATAATACTTTACCCTATATAAAAAGGATTTCTGACGGAATTAGGAGAACTTTACACATTTTGTATGCATCCATTATCCATTGTATTATAGAGACCAGTTATCGACATTGATACAAGTGACTTATTGAAATCTGATTTCCTTTTAAGTTTTTAATTCGCCTAAAAATTTCGCTTGAAGTTTTAAAAGCCTTGCAAATTTCACTAATATGCTTTTACAAATAAGCGTATTTACTGACACACATTTGCGTGTAATCTGTAGTTCGATTACAACCTTGCCATTGCACAAACAAACACTTTCAAACAAGTATTTACTATCAGTTACGCTGCCGGTTGACAAGAGTAAAATCCAATCCAATGTATTTTTACCTGGGCAAAATATGTCTAAGTCAATAAGTTCATATTCTCTCTATTGAATAATAGGCACTCACCACTACATTCAACATAAAAGTCTTCTGCTGACAGGTTTTTGATCCATTTCCAAAACAGTAAAAAAATCTGAAATGGGTAAAAATTTGACGAAGCTAGATTTTTTTTTAAATCCCCCCTAATTCAAGATTTTGGAGTATTACGAATTTTGTACATACCGTTTTGTAATTAGTGATACAAGTTTTACAAAACATAATAGGTCTCCACCCGCGTATATTTTTTACCCTGTTTTTGTCACACAGTGTTATTTGTTCCTTTAATATTTTATTTTATAACGCAAATGCTTTTTTTTTTACTGGTTACCAATCAAAAACGACATAAATCCAGATTCATTTTTGTTGAAAATGTAGCATTATGCGAACTCTCATACGTTCAATCGTTCTTATATATAAGTAAATATATATTTGTATGTGTCTCACCACCAATCGCATTTCATTTTAAATTGAAATCCAAATTTACAAATGGAAAACCACAAAAAATTATCTATACATACATATTTTCGAAATGTGAGTTTATATCGGAAATGATTCTATTATTTGGCATCGAGTATTCAAATTTGTGAACATTTTAAGCGAAATTATATCATTTTCCGTAGTAGAAACAAATACCAAGCACATTTCCTAGAATTAGGTAACTCATAAATAAAATTTGGCCAAATTTAGTTGTTAATGCCAAAATTAAATGAGCTCTTGAAAAAACCACTCTTATACTAATTTTAGTATTAGATTAGATTGCTTTTATAAAACCCAATTTGCAATCATATAGCTTTTTATGTGTATGAATGGATTCACCTTAAAAATCAACAGAAACAACGTATTTTTAAATCTGCCATTTTGAATTTTGAAAATTACACATCAATAATATAATCAAAAAGTATGCAAACAAATCTAAAAAGACCATAATTTTGTTGGCTAATTTATTGAAAACTTTATATCCACATAAACGATCGAAACTATTTGGGAAAAGAAAATTTACAAAAATAAAAACTCATTAAACAAAAATTCACATTGAAGATCCTTTTCAAGTTCCACAAATGTGTATTTATTATTGCAAAAATTCCAAACAGTATGTAAACAATTTCAAGAGTGATTTTTTTTTTACCGTCTAACAAAAACAAAAAGAAATGTCATAGAAGCTTTTTTCATTCACCTTTTTATTAGCGTTTTCATCAATGGGGATACCCCATATCCCCATGTGCGATTATAAAATTTATACCAAGAACGAGCTTGATGAGTGGAATATAATTATTAATTAAACATTCAAAGCTTTTAAAACAATTATTGAATTATTATTGGTAATGAGTCATCACAATTCATCGAGCGGGACGTAGTATTTTAGTGTATAGGTATATTTTAATTGTGATGATGATTTTTTTTTTAATTAGTGACGTTGTCTAGCCATAATTTGAACTACAATCCAATAATTTGTTTGTAAACAGAGAGATTGAATGTGTACATAATTTCTTAGAAAATTCCTTTTGTATTTCCCCTGTCATGGTGGTTGAAAGATTTTTTTTTTTTTGTGTGTTTTGTTTGATAAAAATAAACTCTATTTCAAAACATGTGCGGTAGAGTGGTGCATTCATTTACTGACGCAATGCAATTTCTGAGTAATTGAAATAAATTAATGACAAACTAGAAAATGACCTACCAGATTAGACCACCAGGAGGCAGTACAAGAGCGGATTTTATTTATTACTTTTAGTTATCTTGAAACTTTTTTTTATGAACCAGATATTTCTAGGCCATACGAAATGCTATTATTTATTATTATTATAAATTCTTTATTTAAGTTCTCGATATTTTTAACAATTGTGGTAGATCTAAGAATAATTGCATGGCATATATTGCCGTCTGCCTTAAAAAAATGCTATTTGGGCCATGTGTTTCCTCACTTTTTTTCCTAGACCAACGTTAAATATAAAAATAAATTAAGCTCTTGCCCTTATTTCGCTTATGTTTCAGTGTATTCAATAGTCTATAAACTGAAGTCTATTTATTCGATTAAATTCATGCCAGTATACATATACGATTTCTCAAGAAAGAAACAAAATAAACTGTGTATACGATAAAATCCGTATGGGATTCAACGAATGAAGAATACATTTGCTATCAGGAATATGAATAGTTAAATATCTTCTTCAGAAAAGAGATTTAAGCGAAATCAATCATCCAATTCCTGGAATTAGCATTTTTCGAGATCTTTTTATTCTACGCTCAGTATATTATCAAATCCGCAACGTGTTTATTGTTGTTGGATTTAAAAACTAGTTGGGCTGAGGTGTCAATATACATAAGCTCCACATACCCTATCCATCTCAACTGAAGCTATACTTTCAACTTTTGCTGAGGTCGAAATCGCTGTAAGCTTGTTGTTGAATTTGTCCACTTTTTTACCTAGGCGAAACGCATTTGGGAATGGAATTGGGGACTTAAACTTTTAAATTGAATTTATATACATTAATCCTATTAAAATAAAATAACTTTCATTATTTTATTTTTATTGTTAAATGTTTTCCTTCATTTTCAACCGGTACGCACAAAACCTAACGTCAGTCGAAGAATTTTTCTCTCAAGGCAACCTAACAATTTGTACCCTATTTCTTCTGTCTCACGCACCATGAAGAATGAAAGAAGGATCATTCCTTAAGAATACCAAATTGTTAAGATGATTTCTTGTGCTTCTGACCAAGTCATCTACCGCAGCATTAAATATTTAAGCCATCACGCTGGCTATCATTGTTCGTAAACAAATTAAGAAAATACTTTTTCTCAGACCCCCAGCTATGACTGCACTACCATATTCTTACTCTTACCACGACAAGCTTCTGAACTTATGTTCCTGGATAGATCTCTATCAACCGTGCGTCGATAATCTCGAACTTTCTTGAACCTCTTTAAAGCCCGTAGAGTTCTTCTCTATTCTCCATCGATGCACACTGAACCAAATATTACTCGAATAATCTTTTTCTCAAAAAAAAAACCCATCTGGTTTCATCCGAAACTGACAGTGGTCCATGCTTCTGCCCCATACAGCAGGACTGGGATGATTAAAGTCTTATATCGAGTCTCCTTGGTTCTTTGAGAGAGGGCTTAACTCCTTGAACTCATTTTAAGTCCAAAGAAAAGGCAGTTGACAAGTGTGATTATTCGTTTGATCTCTACACTGATGTCGTTGTGCGATTTGATAGTGGATCCCATGTAAAGAAAGTCTTTGACTATTTCGAAGTTACAGCTGTTGTTTTTACTATTATTATGGCAAAGGGTGCAACATGTCTCACAACTCGTGCCACAATTGATTTATTGAAGGAAATGTTTGGCAACTGCATAGTTTCAAGTTACGGACCCATGAATTGGCCTCCACGATCGTGCAATTAGACCAAATTAGACAAATAGACCGAACAATTGTCTACTTGAAAAAAATTGGACCTCCAGATAAGACTACGTCTGAGTCAGCCGTGTCAGTCATATGCCAGAAATCATATGTAAATTATAATGCCAGAAGATTATCTTTCGAATAAAGTAAATTTAATGTCAATTTAAAAAAAATATATCTTTGTTTTATTCCATTTCAAACTTCTATACCTCCAAAAAAAACACCCTTTACTACCAATAATTTTTTTTTGAAGAGTCGCTCCACAAATTGGCAATAAATGAAGAACAAGAGTAACTGCCAATATCAAATTTCTTCTCTGAACAGAAACTTTTTTGAAATGACACTGACTGTAGCGAATCACGCGGTCATAATTCCTAAAAAAAGCTGTTTTTTATTGTCTCATTGCAAAAAATGTTCGTAAAATTTCCTTAAAACTAAATCTAAATGTATTGTATTTTCTATTCTATTCCAGGATATACGAGAACAAAGCGAGAGAGAAGCAAAAGAGAAACATTTCTATACAATTGAATCGGAAAAGTCTCATAATCGTGGCCTCAACAGATATCGAGATGTAAATCCCTATGACCACTCAAGAATTGTTCTTCACAGAGGAAAAGTTGATTACATAAATGCAAATTTGGTTAAGGTAAGCTAAGACAAAAAACACAAAAAATCCTTTCCTTCGAATAATCGAACTATTTTTCTCATTTTTTGTTTTCAAGTTGGAACGAGCAGATCGTAAATATATATTGACACAAGGTCCACTTGGCGATACAGTTGGTCATTTTTGGCTTATGATATGGGAACAAAAGTCAAAAGCGATTTTGATGTTGAATAAGCTATTGGAAAAGAAACAAATTAAATGTCATCAGTATTGGCCGGATAAAAAGGGCGCTGACAATGCAATGAAATTAATAGAAGTTGGCCTTGCCATTGAGTATTTAAGATGTGAAGAGTACAAAAACTTTTCCCGCCGATGGTTTAGGTAATATAACTTAACATTTTTTTTTATAAAGATTGGATAAAGATAATTTTTTTCTTATTCCTTATAGACTGACAGATTTAGAATCAATGCAAAGCCGTGAGATTATACAGTTCCATTATACAAATTGGCCTGACTTTGGTATACCAAGTTCACCGGTTGCGTTTTTACAATTTTTAAAACAAGTACGAGATTCGGGCGCATTGGAACCGGATGTTGGACCAGCAGTTGTACATTGTAGTGCTGGTATTGGACGTTCGGGTACATTTTGCCTTGTAGACTGCTGCTTGGTTTTGGTAAATTAAATTTTTGTTTTTCTACAATTAGATACCACATCGATAATTTTGACTTTACGTCATGGTTTGGGATAGATATAAACAGCTTCTTTGTGACTTCGCAGGTGTCTAGAATTCTTATCCACATTTTTAATAGCATTCCGAATAAAGCTTTTCAGCGTTCGGTAGAGGTACTTTTTGACACGATCTCTGCATATCTCTTCACCCTTGTTGTCACGTAATGATTCTGTGAAAGATTACGTCATCTGTTTAGGGTCATCTAAGGGTTTTACAGGAATCTCTACATTTCTGACAATATTCAGTCTTTAAACTCTTCTGACGACCTTCCTCTATTATATGCAGAAAAAGCAATTTGGATCCCAATTTTTGTTCCTTTGCCTGCAGGTCTGTTTATTCGGACGTGACGCAAATAGTGTGCCTCTATGCTCTTGACCTGGCCCTAATTCAAGTTGAGACCCGTCTGCATCTTTTACCGGGTATTGTTTTGACTTATATTTATGTAATCCTGTGAGCTCTTTGGTGGTGCTGTAGACAGTTCTACTGTGTTGCTCCGATTTGCGTCCTGTTCTCCTTTTTCAAAAAAATGGTTTCATGAATATAACAACGCTTACCTATAAAAAGCTACTATGAATTTATCATTGGTTTATCTCTTTAACTAATTATCTCTGATTCGATTTTGTCAATCATTGTCCAAGTTTTTATATAGCAGAAAACCACCACTATTTCTTCCTTTCTAAAAATATGTGTCAACAAATCCGTCTCCATAAGATCTACACCAAGAACTCATACTATGAATGGAATAGCTTTTCAATCAATATACTTTGCGAACAACATTCCTTACTTTTTTGGACAATATACTATTGTTTAAGGGATGGTCTGGAATATTAACAAAACTGGTACTGTTTTTAACAAAAGAAAGTCTTCTTAATTCGATTAAACTCAGTTGGAGTGTCAACTTAAAAGAAAATGGTTAGAAAAGATATTTGAAAAACATGGAAACGACCAAGTACAAAAATCAATGTCAATGTGCATCTCTGTAGTGAGAGCTATAAGGATATTATGTTATCTATGGTGGAATGCAATAGACAAAGGTATCAACTACAAAACTGACAACATAATATTTATGAGCAAAATTTGGGCGATGATAAGAACAGCTGTAGCGAAAGCTATGCTCAAATCTACTTGTATAAAAAACGCAAGGCAGTTATGTGGACAAAATCTTGGAATTTCTTAGCTTTCCCACAGAGGACAACCAATTATTTCTGACAAATCGATAATAGTCAGTTATGTCGATGGTTCCAAGATTCTGTTGTTGTTTCTTTTTTTAAATTCTTTTACAATTTAAGTATTTTCGATTACAGCAGCATCTTCTAAGCTGAAGTCTTTACAGGCCCAAAAGCTACTATCCGTATCCATCTCTATGCTACAATCTCCTGGGAAGTAATTTCGTTTATTTACATGATATTTTTGAAGTATGGCAGCGTTCTTGGCTTGACTAGCTCACGAAAACCAAGGCCTTAGTGATTGACACACTGGTAGGGTAGAGTGGGGCAGATTCGACACATTTTCTGTAGATTCGCTACAGCTTTTTTAAAACGCATATTTTATCTGTTTTTATTTCATTTGAAGCTTCAATAGTCGTACTAAAGAAGTTAATAATTTTCTAAGAAATTACTGAACCGTAATACATAGTTTAAAATACTTTAAAAAACTACCTCCAAAAGTGGAAAGTGCTCCATGGGTGGGGCACTTTCGTCTTCACGTTCAACTTTATGGGGCACTTTCGTCAAAAAATCAATTTTCATAAAAACAAGAACAAATATGATAAATTTTGTCTTTTGTTATAGCAAACTGTTATATTTAAATTATTCAGTCAATAATGAACATTGAAATTATATGAAATGAGAACATAAAATACGATAATAAGTGTTTAAGCTTTTTAGTTAAAATAAATTTAAAAAATATATTGAACGTTGTATTGACCATGTCGACGACTTTAAAAGAGAAAAGGTTTGAATATCTTGATTATCCAGCTTGGTGACATTTATAGAATCCGCCCCATGTGCGTTCGTCGAAAGTGCCACAACCTTTCATTTTATACAAAATATTATTTTTTGCTAAATTTTTAAAAGCAAATTGATGAACAATAATCTGAAGTTAATAATACATAATACCACTAAAACTAAACTCCCATTGAATTCCGGTATTATAAAATAATACATCACTTGAAAATTTAAAAATAAGCCAAGACTGCAAAATATTGAAAGAGAACTGTGAAAACACGTATGTGATAGCAGAGAACAGTTTGGTCAACAATGTTATCATTTTGTTTTATTTCAAATTCAACTGTTTTCTTACAATTTCGAAAGTCAAATGTGTCCCACTGTCGTAAGTGCCCCACCCTACCCTAATTTTGGTACCATGAAAAAATAAGGTGGCACAGGCTGGGACTTCAACCCACTCACCTGGCGTGAAGGTCCATTGCACCAAACATTACGCCAAGCGTACCCTACTATTAGTTAACATCTTTCAAATAACTTGATTATCCACTGGTCACATTATCACAATTGAAACAAGGGGCAGGCCTAAAAATTTCAGGAACAAGCAATTGAAATAACGAACCTCACAGTTACTTAAGGGAAGCAGACAAGTAAGTAATTTGTGGTCCATGCCTAGATCATAACAATTGCTAAAAAAAGAAGACGATTCGTAGCTTTTTGAGCAGGTCGATATTGCTGTAAAGCCCGTATAGTTCATCGTTAAATTTTGCCCTGAACTCTACACTAATAAACACCAGCACAAAGATTACTCGAAGAATATTTCTCTCAAAGCAACCCAGCTGAATTTCACCTGACCGTGATGATCCTGTGTCATATAGTAGGACTGGGATGACTAAGGCTTTATATAGGGTTTCATTGGTTCTTTGAGAGACGGCTTAAATGCCTTCTTCGTTCGAAGAAACAGCGGTTGGTTAGTGTATTTCTTCATTAGATCTTAGACTTATGTCGTTGTACGATAGTGGGTAGCTTTAAACATGGTTTCTGTTACTCGTAATTGTTCACGACCCTATGAACGAAATTTGTTTACAAACGTGCTGACAAATATCGTAATCTCTGCAGGCAGTTTGAATTTCTTGTTAATTCGTACTCTTTTTATAACTGATCATCAATAATGTTTAATATTCAATTTTTCCTCTCCAGATTGACAAAGAAGGGGAAAACAAGGTATCTGTGCGAGATGTTTTATTTGAAATGCGGAGATACCGCATGGGACTAATACAAACGGCAGATCAATTATATTTTTCATATCAAGCAATCATTGAAGGTGTGAAGCTTCTCAAAGATCCGGTAATATTGCCCCCCTATTTCTATATTATTTTTTTTTAAATAATAAATAACAATTCCAGAGCTTTATTGATTATGATGAAATACCAATTATACCAAAGGATGAACCTTTGGACGAAACCCCACCGCCTCTGCCGCGTCGTACACATTCATTGCCAATTGGCAATGGTGGCGCTGCAATTGTTAACAGCAAACCCCTTCCAACTATACCGAGTAGTGAAAGTTGCATTGAAGGCTTTGCCGATTTCAAAAACAAAGATGCTATCAATAATTTCATAAATTCCGAAAAGAATTCATTAGATTCCACCAACAACGCAGACAAATTAGCAACAGCAGCAGCAGCAACAGCACCATCATCAGCAACAAATACTATAGATCATCGACCATTACCACCGATACCGAAACAACAACAAAAATCCCCCGATGATTGTGAATCCCAAAGTGATGATGACAATGAACTCTCCGAAATAAATGACGATGACAGTGATGACGATGCATCTGGCAATGATAATAATGATTATGAAAAATTATCTAATGACAACAAACAATCCAGAGATAAATCAACGTCGAATCTAATAGATGACAATAATCAACAGCAGTTATTGGCGAAATCAAATGGCATCGACATGAGCAGTCCTAGGTGAGATTGATTTTTAAAACCAAAAGAAAACCATATAAAAACAATTCCTAACACTTTCTTTTTTAAATATTTCTAATTGTTTAGCTTTGAAAATGAACTCAAACGCCGAAAACGAGCCGAACGGCAGGCAAATATTGAACAAAAAGTCAATGATATCAAAAGAAAGCAACGCGAGGTCAAGGAAAGCGAAGAGACGGCGAAAAAACGAAGGTCATTAGTTAAATATATAGCCGCAGGCGTCATAGTCGGTGTGCTTTGTGTGTATGCTTATTCGAAATTGGCATAAAAGTCGCAGCATTTAGATTTTTAATAAATATTGCGACTTTTTTTTTCGTTTTAATTTTATTTTTATTGCCAATTTTTTTTTGTTTTATTTTTTTTTTAATTTAAAAAAATCAAGAGTATAATAATTAAATTAATTTCTATTTACAATTAAATTAATTTTAATATAAACAAACAAAACACAAAAAAATCGGAACGCATTACTTTCTTTAATATTCCAATTTCTTTTCTCTCCTTTATTTTGTTTTTATTTTATTTTATTTTTCTCTTCTTTTTTTTTTTTCTTTTCTCCCTTACAACAAATTATAATTCTAAAATAAAAATAATAAAAAAAATAAATAAACAATAGACTGATTAAAAAAATGAAAAACAAACAAAAATAAGCAAAGTTTTAGAACAAAGGAAACAAAAGTTTAGAGCTGAACTATCATTGAGTTGAGGTTCTAACCTTTTCAACTTTAAATGTACTATATTTCTATATATTTAGTTTAAACAAAACAAAAAAAAAAAAAAAACCATTTGTTATTCGTACACAAAAGCATTAAAAACAAAAAGATATACTATATATGAAAAAAAAATAAAAAAAACTTTAATAAATTATATCTTGAAGAATGGCAATATGAACAAAAGCAAATAACGGTTCTCTTTGAAATAATATATACATAAATAACTTAATTATGTTTCTACAATTTGGTTGTTTCAGAAAGGCAGTGTTTTTTTGTTTTTCAATTTAAATTATAAACGTTGTATACGTAAAATGAATTTATTAAAAAAAAATATTGTATTATTAGTTGATGAAGAAAAAAAAAATATTTACTAAAGTTTATTTTTTTTTTTTTTCTTATTTTTTGTTAAACATGGTAACTAAAAACGAATGTTGTGATACAGATTACATTTCCTTTAAAAATTATTTCTTTTTTTTTGTTATCAATCATCTTACAAAGTTTATAAATATCTTGCTTCATGTATTCACTTTTTTTTTTATTTTAGATAATAAGCAATTTTTTTCAGTGTTCATGTGGCTAATATTTTTTTTTTCTATACAAAAATATTAAATGAAAGGATGTCTTTTGTGTAGCTTTCTTGCGTATCACATAAATAAACACATCTATGAGTTTTTACTTTAGGATTTAAACTATGTTAATATGAAAAAAATTATTAGTAAATTTTATTTGTCACAAAACATGGTCTTTTGCTTTATTTTATATTAGTAACCTTTACATTGTGAGGGACAACAATTATCCACCTCTTTGACAGGCCCTAGAAAATAGGGCAAATTTGATCCAAATGTCCAACAAAAGCTAGACCTTGAGTGCTGGAAAAGAATAAACGCATATTAGTGCATATAACGACTTCAAATAAATGATATTTTTATTTCACAATATGTACTTTTTCTTTTTCTTTTTCTTTACTCATAGTTCTCAAGCGGATTTTAATGTTAGACAAAATCTTTTAAGAAAATGTAGTTATGAGGTTAACGTAGAAACGGGACGAAATATTTTGTTGTTTACCCATTCTGCATGATAACTGTATAATCTTCGAGGATTTTGTTCCCCCAAACCTCAACATCGAAGAATGTGAAAAAATATTCTAACCTTCTCTGATTTCTTTATAAGTTGCTTCTTTTTCTTGATCCAAACTAATATTCTGTATCAATCCATAGATTTTCTATGCAAGTCAAGACTGAATTCTGAATTGATTTTGCGATCGTTAGGACCTCATTATGAATTGCGAATCGAAGTTAATAGCGAATTTGCTAATTTTCGTATTATAAGTAGCGAGCGATTCTTTTAAATTAAGTTCGCTTTACGTGTCAAAACCCAGTTCCTTGTCAGTTTCTTTGTATTACAAATAGCGAAGATTCGCTCATTTTAAAGCTAGCTTTGAAGGACTCGGCATTCGTAAGGAGGGCCTTAATCTACTCCTGGAAAGATGGTTAAGAAATCAGAATTTATTACCTTTTTATTTGTTCTTACTATCCTTTATTATTCTTAATCCTCTTTTTAGTCTAAAGTGCCAAACAAAATACAAACAAATAAAATATTGGATGAACCATGGAAATTTAGTTTGCAAGCAACTAATGAATGAAAATTGATTGAAAACATATTATTTCGAACAAACGTTTGTACAGATACAAATTTCTAGAACATGTGCTTTAAATATGATTGGTGACTTTCAGTTAAATCTTTTCATAAGAAAATCAAGAGGATGTACTCATGTGTGTTAATGTTCATTCGTAAATATCTGGATACATAATTTGTGTATGAATTTCCTTCGAGGTTAAAATTTTCTTTTTACAATCTGAATTCGTGAATTTATTTTCTGACAAAAAGGGACAGAAAGAAAAGAAACCGGTGGCTGCAACAGAAACAGCCGAATAACGAATTCAAATTACATATTTCTCCAAAGCACAAATGATTTTGGAGCAGTTTTTAGACTCTGGATCTGGAGTCATTGAATCACTTTTGCTTGGTCAGCTTAGAAACTGTTGAATTTATACAAAAATTTACATTGTTTTTTGTATTTTTTTTTTTTCAATTTAAACTGATTCATCTTTCATATTTGATGCACTTGTTTTATTTTCAATTTTCCTCTTTCAAAGCTTCAAACTTTTGTTCGAAATAATGTCCTTTCCAATAAAAAGACAAAGTCCTTAAGTGTACGCGGCTATTATAGAAGGCCTATAACCTATAATTTCGCAATTTTTTACTGAATGCCACTCAACATAAAAACCTCCTAAAATATAATTCACAAAATCAAATCAAAACCCTATTATTTACTATTTCAATATTTTTTTTATAGATTCAAATGAAATCTAAAAATAAAAAAAATAAATACAAAAAATAAATAAATGTGTTAAACATTGAATTTATTTAAATTAAATACGTTCTTAGTGTAAAATAATAAAACAAAACAAGAAAAATATTTATAAATAAATAATAAAAAAAAAAAATATTTAAACAAAGCAGAGTTAACATTAAGACTTAAAATTAAAATTTGAAAATAAAAATTAAATAAAGCTAACTACATCTTATAATAATATGAAACAAAAAAAAACCCACTTGTCTAAACTTTATCAAGTATGTATATTAAGTATCTAAAGCAAAAGCAATTTAGTCGTAAATTAAAATTAATAATAAATTAACTAAATGGATTACTATATTTTATATTTTATTTGATTTACTATTTTGTGTTATTCTTTCGAAAATATTTATTATGAAAACAAAAACAAAACAAAAAAAAAAGATTTTATTGATGTTGTTTTTCATACACATACATAGATATGCAACATACAATTTTGAATGTTTTTATGTAATAAACAAAATAAATATATTAATTTTCAAGGGGGAACTAAAAATTAATAACAAAAAAAAAATCACTATCATAAAAGAATATCACACGATTTGTGAAACACACAAAAAAATTGTGATGAAATTTATGTGATTTTGCAATAAAAATGCACTAAACCATCTGATCCACAAATTGGATGGTAAAAAATGACATGCAAGCACGATTTGTATGCCATTTGGTGTCATTCCTATTGTGATTCAAATGTTATTGTGTATTTTTATTTTTTTTAAATACACAAATTGCTGTGTATACACAAATCGTGTGATACTAGCTTAACAAACAAAAAATAATATTCAAATTGACTGAACCACATTAATAATTGAACATTTATTTCTTAAAACTGAACTTGTTATCTGTTGAAAGTATTTTAATTTTTGATATTTCTACCACAAAACTACACATTATTATGAATTTGTCTAAAGCCTATGGGTAGGGTAGGTAAAGGAAACGTAAGAGACTAAATATTGTGTCAATTTTCGGGTTTGTGATAGCAGACCAATCACAAAACCGAAAACTGACTAAATATTTAGTCCCTGAAGCTTCCTGAACCTGACCTAAAATATGTCAATGTTTTCGTATAGAACATTTAAAATGGGCTTGAGAGAGTTAATTCTTCTTTAATTTAATTGATAAATCTTCAATATCAACTATCACTACTTTTTTTAAACGGGAGATCATCTATGATTGACTCTGACTTCTTTGGATGTACTAATGCCATTCATCATAAATCATTATTATTCTGACAGTTTTTCTTGTAAAGGAATTTTATTACTGTGCAAAACTCAATTAAGTCCATAATTGGTGTTCCCTGATCGATTGACTTAACGATCCTGCGGTAGTCCATAATGGAAGGGTTATCTGGACAAATTAGTGAAACATTGTTCTTCCAAAGTTAAAGCTGATTAACCATCTTATGCGATCTTGACAACACAACCCATCAGTTCACATTATGTAAGTTAAAAAAAAAAAACAACACAAATACAATTATGACATTTAAATGAAAATTCATTATGTACTTGTGCCCATTTTTGTTGTGTTTGGGAGAAAAAAAATTACTTAACAAAAGGAAGCTTTGAAGATAACAGCTGGATAAGGAGTGGAGAAAAACTTCTTTATGTATCTTCAGAGGAAACCCAAACATTTTGCTATTTTTTTTTCCGAAATGGAATACAATAATTATTCCAAATTAGGTAGTTTGTAATGATCATACCCTGAATGGATAGTACATCGGTTTCCTCGATGCAAGTACCACTTATGGTTAGTGGCATAGGGGATGGGTATGGGTTATTCTTTAAAGATATTATGCAGCATTGAGTTTTTTGACCATTAAATTCCATGTGGTTATTTATAGTCACCCCCATCGGGAATGAAATTCTTTTTTTTTTTTTGGAAAAGGACTCTCAATCGAAAAAATGCTGGAAAAGACACTGCCTTTTCACTTTTCCGTTATTCTTTATATTAGAGGAACAATTTACAAGCGAAAACGGAACAAAATTCCTGGAATATTTCGATTGGTAGCCCTTTTCCCACAAAAATCTCCTCGGCAAATTTTATTCCCGATAGGGGTGAATATTCCATTTGCCATCAAGATTAGAATTTAATGAGCTTTTTATATTTTGCTTTGTCAATCAATCAACAATCGAACTTTAATTGCTTTCATCCATGGCAAAAAATGAATAAAGTTAATCGCATTCAGTTGTTGCCTTGACATGCACGATAATTTTTTGCTAATTGAGCTATGAAAAACAAATAAATGCAAATTGAGCTCTCAGAAAGCTTCGAGCTAAAAAGTATCACATTTCTTTTTGACAGTTAAAAAAGAAAAAAAAAAAACTGAACTTTGCCAAACAAATTTAATTTTTATTTGAGATTCATTAAAAAAAAATAAAAGCATATAAATAACACATCGTCATAAATATACAAACATCTGTATGTGTATGTATAAGCGTTATGCATATATAATAGAAAATTCTTTATTATAATAATCTTTTTATTTCTTTATTTTTTATAAAAAAAATATTGTATTAGAAAAAATAACTTATATAATATTATTTTTCATTGAGTTTAAATGTGTTTAAAAATATAGAAGACAAAAAACATAAAAATAACACCCACACGTATATAAACAAAAAAAAATATATTATATTACTGATAAAAAAACAGAAGTATAAACAAAAAATAATATATATAAAGTATATATATGTGATTTATTTTTATATTAGCGCGTATAAAACGTAAGTTATATTACTATGAAAAATAATGAAACAAACAAAATTAATCAAGAAAGTATGCAACAAAATTAATAAATAAATAAAAAAAAGCTACATAATAATTAAAAAAAAAAAAAACAAAAAACAACCGAAATAAAAAACAAAACCTATTTAAACAAAAATAAATAATAAAAATTTAAATTCTTTTCTAATTTACTGAAATAAATGTATTTCCTTTCTTGCAGGCGTACAAAGTAAGAAAAAAAAGAAGATGATCATCCTGAAGGCGACGTTTGTTCTTTAAAATATATACTTTTCGCACACAAAATCAAAACATACCTATTATATATTAAAAAGTAGTTACTTGTTATTATAAGAAAAAAAAGAAAACAAAAACAAAAAAAAAACAGGTTGCGTTCATAAATGCATGGTTGCTGAAGTCTGACTTATGCATACGTTTCATATAAATGTAAATAATAAATGTCATAAAAAAATATGAGAATGTAGGTACTTGCTTTAACTCGACAAAACTGAGGCACTTCGATTTTTTTTCTATGAACTTTGACATTACTGTCTTATATTCTTGCTTTGACATTACATCTAAAATTTTGTAATGAATTGCCACACACATATTTTCCTGTACTTCTTATTCAAAGCTTATAGTCCAAGCGGAGACCGTCGAATTGCTTAGCTTATGAAGTTAGAGATTAAAATTAGTGTGAAATTAAAGATAAGTTGGTACTGAAAATATAAACATAGGGTTGCCACTTTTAAATAAGGTACATTAACATGAAAACCCTGTTTAAATGAAGAAAAAGATACATCACTTAATGAATGGTAACTTTTTAGTTTATTTAAAAAGGAAAAAAACAATATTACCAAACAAAAGTAAAAAGTATATTTAAAAATAATCAAGTTAAAAGGCCAAAGCTGAGGATGTGGTAACCCTGTTTAACTGGAAACACACACTCAAATAATTCTTATTTAAAAAATAGTATACATTTTGGTAGAGTTAAAAGCCAAAATGCATGTACATACAATTTTAGCCTTAACTCGTGTGCCAACTCTAAAGTGGATATAAATATACGGTAACCCTATTTGAATGCAAAGTGTTAACATTATACGCAAATAGTGGGTGTGTTTTTTTTTGGCAAACCTATCCGCAGTGCAAGAGAATCTAATACTTGCTATGAAAAACATTACAAAGCTGACGATAAAATTAAGAATTACACTAATTCAGTTTTCAATAGATTTTTGACATTAAATCGAAAAATTTCAAAAATCTAACTACTTTTTCTTTAATTGACAGCTTTGTTTTGTTTTTGCAACAAGTGTTAGATCCTACTGTTCTGTGGATAGATTTACAAAAAAAAAAAAAACATACAGAGTGTTCCTGAACGTTAATGTGATTGCAAATGATCAAAACGTAAGCAAAAAGCAACCATTCATTTATGAAAGCACCCTTAAAGCTCATCCCCACATGCGCACTGTAAAACAAAACAAAAACAAAAATTATGAAGTTTATCCATATTTTAACAACAAACTCTGACAAAATTGTTATACCTAAAGTAGATGTTATTTTTTTTTGTTTGTTTATTTTTAAAATTCACCAAAAAATGGATAATTTTGAATGTTATTTGATGTTTGATTTTTTTTTTGTAAAAAAAATTCTACTAACCATTTGTATACGTAAAATTATTGTAAATGTAGTTTCATGTATACCTAAACCTATTTACCATTATGACACAAGCAAAAAAAAAAGTTTTAATATAACAAAAAGAAAAAAAAACACAAAATAAAAAAATAAACATTTATTACTCTCACAATGTACAAAATAGAAATTAATTTGTATTGTCATTTAATAAATTACAACATTAAAACAAATAGTTCATCTTATTAATCTGGCAACAATATGCATTTTTTGATTTTTTTTCATTTCACTTTGCTTTCTTCTAAATTAAATGAAAAAAAAAACTAAAAAAAAACTTTTTTAATTTTCCTAATTCAAATAACAACTAACTTTCATCCCTAGTGCACTGAAAGTACGCATGTGCAGTGCATGTAGTTTTAATAATCTATAGTGCCTTAGTAGAATTTGTGAGCAATGGGGATGAGTTATCTTTAGAATTTTTGTTAATTATCTACTCTTTTTTTTATCTGAGGATTTCAACTTTGAAGGTTTTTTTTGATTGCTTTTATAAGGTTTGTTCTTTGAACACTTTCTTGAATACAGTAAATTTGTTCAAAAAGGTTCATAAAAGGAAAGTTTTGGGTCAGTTTTGAATTCTTTCTTACTTTATGTTTTTTTAGAAGTGCTTAATCCGAATCTGAGTTTAACCAACAAACAGTTTTTAGCAGAAACTTACCCTGAAGGTTTAGTTTTAAGTTACAGCTATGCACTTACTTGACATAATTTGAGCCTAAAATTCTTAACGTAGCCAAAATAGTTTCCAAAATGTGACTCTTCAAATGTTATCAATTTCTGAGACCCCTAAAATATTTGGTACTACGTATTAATACAGTTCAGTGCAATTTAATTTTGACCAAGGAGCATTTTTTAAATTTTGTAATTTGCTGAAAATTGGTACATAACTAAAACTAAAAACTAATCCTTCAGGGTAAAATTTACTAAAAACGACAAAACATTAAAATTTTCGTGGTTTTTTGCATTTTTGGCGTCACAAAATTTTATTGTCAAACTTCAGATTTTGATTCCAGCTCCCTCAAAAACATAAAATACACAACAAATCAAAACTAAACCAAAACTTTCCTATGGCTGGATTACTTCCCCAATATCCTTCTGCGAATTAAATAAACTTGGGTAACCTCTAAAACCATTTTTCTTCACTTAAGTACTTACCTTAGCAAAACGAAATGTTTCGTAAATCTCCAACAACACAACGAAATACTTATGAAAAAAATTTCATGTCATATAAAGTTTCATAATTTGTAAATCAAAAAAAGAAAAGAAACCCATAGTAGAGTAAGACGGGTACTACACGGCGCATGTTTAGCTGCGCATGTTTTAATGTGCAAAAGAGAAAGGTAATAAAACATTCACACTATTTTATTTCTTTTCTCTTTTGCCCTTCATACATGCGCAACTAAACAAAACGGCCGTGTAATACCGGTCTAACGAAAGCAAATAATCTCCGAAAACGGTCCGAACAACTGATTTTGATGATTTTTTTATTTCAAATGTTGGCATTCAAAAATACTTTAGCCTTTATCGGTTAAAATTTGCAACTCTTGTCGAATCTGAACAAAATAATTTTGTTTTTATAAATTTTTTTTTCTAAAATTTTATAAAAAAAATGCAAGGTCTGAAACAACTCATAAAGTAGGGGTCTTTTTGGCACCCGTTTAGATGGGAGGGTGAATTTTCTAAAAAGTTGACTTAGAAAACAAACAAAAATATCGAAAAAATGGAAAAACCACAAACCACATGCTTTTTTTTACACAGCCAGAAAAACATTCTTTAAATTTATGAAAAACTAGGAGAAAAAGTTCGAGTTGGATGGAAATTTGACTAAGAGGGAGTCGACTGCATTTATAAAACTATCACCCTTATTGCGAAGGTCAACTATCAAGAATATTTATCAATTTTATTTCAATTGAAAACCGTAAGCATCATTCTTTGTTATCAAAACTTTTACTTATTGAATACTAAGAAAAAAAAAATGTTTTTTTAACTTGAACAAAAGAACACCGACCAGAGCGGACATTTTTAAATCCTACAGATTAAAGTACCAACATTTGAAATCAAAAATCATCGAAGTCTTAAGTCTAATTTCAATGGTATGCTTAAAAAATTGTACTCTTATTAATTTTCTGTATAATATCAGTGAAATAAATTTATTAAACTATTTTGCTTTGAGTTGTTGATGGTTCTAAGTCATCACAACTATTAGATTTTTGTTGTTTTTTACTTTTGCCAAATATTGCCTTCTCAACTACCAAAATTGGAGCCTCAAAAGATAGTGATAGCACAATTGCCGATAAAAGAGTTATTCCCAAAGTACTCCAAAATTCTCGAATCTAAAAAAAATATTGTAAATAAAAATCGACATAATGAATGAAACATAAAAATGTTAATATACCATTGTATAGTCCGAGAAATAAACATCCGTTCGTGATATTCCATAGTTGATTTCCTGAACAGCCATGTGAACCAAATACATGCAATAAGTCAAACGTCCTATTGGCTGCCAGAAGGGATGTGACAGAATTGAATTCACCAAGCCACCGTAACCAAAGTGACAAGCGAACACAATCCATGCCAAAGCTATTGACCATAAGAGACGTTTAAGTGATTCATTTGCCGCTGCATAACCAACACTCGAATCAAAAGGAAACTCTAAGAAAAAGTGAAGACTAAAGACGATAAAAAGCATAGTTCCAAGGGAAACAATCCATCCAACTAATTGAATAATCTATAAAATTAAATGATGTATTTTATTAAATTCAGTCAGAAAGTGCAAGATAAATCCTTACTAAAGGTATTCGTATGGTTTCATTTCGATTGATATGCATTATGTAACCCATCACTATTCCAACAAGCCATGGGGAAAGCCTAGTATGAGTTCTTCCATAGGTGCGTGGCAGTGATCCTATTGGGTTCCCAAGCCTTAAAAATAATCAAAATAAAGTTTTATTTTTAATGGGTATTCATGCAACGAGTAATAAACGTCAAATATGCGTGAAAAAGTAACCGACACAAAATCGGAACCGAATGTCTCGGAACAATACAAAAAATGTTTGATACAAAACAAGAATCGGGGCTTAAGCGTACATTGCGTTTCAAAATAGAACTATAATATTTGCTGACTCACTGTAGTGTTAGGACAAAAACGAGCGAATACAAAACATCATAATATCTGCTTCTTGTTTTCCGTAACTTGTATTTTTTTGTAAATAAATTTTTTTTTCAATACAAAACTTTATGGCCAACTTATCGCATTGCGATACAATCAGTATACCGACACAGTTTCTTTTTTCAGTTCTCTGAACTCTGAGATGTTTCACATAATCATATTTCTGAACACGCCTAATTCTCAAAAGCCACAATGACGTTTGGATAAGTTAATAGAAATAAATTTTGTAACTCTCCGCAGTTGGATAAGTTTATCCAATTTGTGTAAACTATTTCCATACAAAATTTGACAGCTCATTTATCAAAAGATAAACTTAGCTTAAAAATAAACTTATCTAGTGTTTCACGAAGTTGCATGAATACTCTTTTTATACAAATAATCAATAAATACTCACCCTGAAACATTGGTGTATCCTTCGACAATGAATGTTGCTATAACACAACCAATTGACAAGATGATAAGAGTTATGATCGCAGGAATAAACTTCCTACCCCATTTCCATAAAGGTATTAGAATCAGTGGGGAAAGAATATATAGTTGAGTATCGCAGGCTAAATACCATGCTTGAGCAACACACTTAAATAAAAATAAGAATAAAAAGAGCGTACGAAAAATTTTCATCAGGGGAAGGAAGGGCGGTAGGAGGCAAAGTAATTCAAGAGCGAATTTTAAAGAACAAAACTAAAAAAAACGTAAAAGTATAAAAAATTAAGTACGCAAGCGCCCAACCCCTCCTTGCTACCCATCCCTTCTTACACCCCCGCCCCTCCTTGCGTACGCCCTTGACAATAACGTGGGGTTTTTGCCCAGAAAACTTACCGAAGGCGATCGTTTAACATAGTTTTGTACGTAGAGTAAAGTAAGCCACCAATTCTTGTCACAGCCTGTGCTTGGAGTCCTAAAAGGTCCACTTCCAATATACTTATTGATTGTGATGTAAAATATCACTACGGCTGCTAGAGCTGGTGTAAGTCGAATATAACGATGAAGATACATCAGCGGAATATTTAGTTTTCCTTTCCTAAATTCATGAACAAAAATTTACAAAAATAAAATAATTTTTCTATCGATTCGTACGTTTTATCCAATTCTTTAAGACCCAGCCAAGCCACAAGTAATCCGCTAAGGAAAAAGAACGAATCCACTGAAACGGTTCCCATTAAAATTGCTTTAGACCAGAAACTATTAACCCACTGAAATAATAAGTATACCATTATTTGAATTTTTAGTCTAAAATCATTATTTGTATGGCATTTACTGTTAATGAAGATGATATATTAACAATGTTGAGAGTTGCATATACTCCGTAATTGTGACAAAGCAAAACCCACAGAATTGAAAACACTCGTATTCCAGTCAAGCATGTGATAGAGTTTGGTGATTTTTCTGTACTGATCATGAACAGTTTTCTTCCATTTGTTATGACCGAGAATGCTAGCAGCAATGTAACTGGTTTTTCTATAGAAGAAAAAAAAATGCAAAGGCAGCTATTAAAAATTCTTGGGGAACTCTTAAATCTTACTTTGAACATATGCAGTTCCTAGATCATAAAGTGTACTCAAGATCATCAAGGCTCCAATACAGGAAAAGAATACTCTATAAAAAAAAAACGATTGGTAAATACTTAATGAACAAAAAGGAACTGGGAAATACCCTTCTAATCTTAGAAAAAAAAAATAAATGTTCTGTCCGTTTAATTATTAGAGCGTCGCGTCCGGTTATTGAAAATTTTCCACGAATTTGCTTCTACATTAATAAAAACGAAAATTTAAATGAATTTTGTTTTGAATATGTGTCCTTTTATGAGAATCTACTGACGAGAAAAAAAATCAAGGAAATAGGGAATTGTCCACTTATTGGAGCTGTCCGTTAAAAGCCTAGTACTGAAATTTCATGAAATGAAAATTGACCAAGTTCCACATCATAAGCTTGCCCATTTGATCAATATTTAAAAAAATGTGACCGCAAGGGAAAAATTCTAAGGTGTCATTTTCAATACCTTACATTTACCACTGAACCAATTTAAGCTTGCAATAGAAGCTGTGGAATGTACAGCAAAAGATTTCACGTAGACGTTTTACATAGTATTTAAATTTCATTTCCATCCTAATTGAGTAGGTACTAGGCTTAAAAAAATAATTTTTATAAACATAATTTTGAAATTTTGAAAATTGTAAGAAACAATAAATTTTTAATATTTATAAAAGTTTGCTAAACTAGTACAAGTATATGGACTTCTTTCATCAAAATTTGCAAAATAAAAATCACTAACCAGGTTAAAAAAAAAATCATTATACAAATTTAATTTCGCCTCTAGGAATTCACTAAGAACCCTTAACTACCAAGTTTGATCGCTTCAGCAGCTTAGGTTGTAGCTCAAGATAGAGACAGTACTGTAATTGTACCTATGTAATAAAAAATATGCAAATAAAAATGCAAAAGTCGAGCATTTACTGAGGGAATATAATATTATAAGAATTACACAAACATAGACAAACGTAGAGAAATTGTCAAATTTCCCCCCTCATTGACCAGGTTATATGTACAATTTTTTAAAGCTTTAACAATTCAAATGAATATCAAATTCAAAGGTATACGTTAAAAAAATTATCATGTACACTATGGCGTATACGTAATTTTTTTTAAATTTGTATTTAAAATTTTCAATGCATTTTAGAGATGAAAACTTACCTACGGATACATTACAATTAGATTGTAATATACAAAATTTGCATCTATAGCGTTTAAAATGACAACACCATGTTCTTATTTTCACAACGAACGTGTACTATATTGTACGGTTTAGTAACGGATAGGAGGGGGTACATTTTTACAATTGCTGAAAAGCTATCATTTTAAATCATTGCAACCTTGGATGTGCTAAATTTTTTGTAAGGCAGCCCCATACTGTTGAACGAAGAACTGAATACACTTTCATTAAAAAATATTAAATGATAAGATTTGAGGGTATACGGTACATTCTCTACATATCCACTTAAATCTACTAATAGGCTTAAAATAAAAGTAGGCAAAATATGTTTCTTAAGTTCTGTATGTTATATTCTCTCAGTAATTGCTCTATTTTTACTTGCTCTATAGGGCAAGTATTGGTTTCCAACATTATGACGATTGAGAAGTCTAAAAAAGTGGTTTGTGTTGTTCGTCTGTGCGTCCATCTGTACACAGCCTAAACGGGTTGACGGATTTCAATGAAATTTGGTACAGATAACTTTTTTTATAATTTCCCAAGTTGTTTTTTTTTTTTTTTTTTTTGAATATCTCGATTAGAACGAATACCTCCCACATAACGGTTTCGAGTTATTGGATTTTTCTCGAAAACACCCCGATTTTTCTCGAAAACACCCCGATACGATTTTTTTTAAACTTGGTGTATCTATGCTATGTAATAAGTGATTGCAACAATCCTCTCAAAAAAATTCGAATAACGGCAATATGATGAACACACTTTTAGGGAATTTTTTCATAATTTTTAGTTTTTTCCGTATATATCATTACTGGCTGAACTGATTTCACTATACAAAACTTGTCACCAGGTTGTACTCATCATTTTAAAAAGTATTGTGTTTAGTTTTTCAAAAAAAAATTTGTAAAAAAAATTAAACAAACAAATGAAAAATACATATTATAACTTTGAACTACATCTGCATTTTATTTTGTAATGAATAGATTTAAAAAAAACTGCAGATATACTCTTTTTTTTACTTTCTCAAAAAAGGTACTATTAGTGCAGTTATTTGGTACCTAGTTTTACCTAGAATGTTTTAGTTTACAGAATTTGGCTGCATTTTTTTAAAAGTGAAAGTTCTTAAAAAACACCCAAAAAACAATAAAATAGGTCAAATAAAAAATTGTAAGAATTCAAAAAATAAGCTACTATTATGTATTAGGTTAAAGTCTATTAAGTTGCAAAATTGGATAAGATTAAAAATTGATTGTTCAAAGAGCTAAATACCATTCTTCAATTGAAAAGAGGCACGGAATAGAATCAATTTAGGGTGGAATTTATAGTCGTCCCTAAAGTTGAGATTTTTCTGAAGTGTATGCTTGAAGAAAAATTTTGGATACTTGAACTTTTCATAATCGAAATTGTGTGGAAATTCTTAAGTCTTTACTTGAGGATTTCCTCCAGAGAAATCGGAAATTGAAGTGAGGTCGGAAGCTACTTTTAGCAGTTCTTTGATTCGTTAGAAATGTAATTTTTTGTTTGTTTTAACACACCCGAACTCTCTCTTTTAATCACTGAAATCACTTTTTTAACTACGGACACTATTATTTAAAGAAAAAAACCCAGCACAGAGAACAAAAAAATCCCTTGGTAATCATTTCGACTACGATAAAATAATTCTCTCAGTGAGAAGCAAATAATATTGAGAATGTTTTGGTACAACCAGACCTTGAAATAGAACCTTGGCTTACTTTATTGAATGGCGAAAGGACAGCTAGAGACTTGCCCGGTTAAATTGCGGACGGGAAATAATTGTTGCTTTCAACTGCACGCTTTAACAGCTGAACAGAATGCATCGCTCGTCGCTGAGCGACGTCACTGACATATATGTCAAATTCGTCGCGCGAAAAAAGTTAAAAACAATTGATCTTTTGGGCGAATCCCTGAGTGATGAGCGATGTCATTCGGTTGCCGATGGGCGATGTCCATACAAATTTCATCTGTCAGTGACGTCACTCACTGACGAGCGATGCATTCTATTCAGCTCTTTTTAGTTACCAAATGATTTGGGTGATTTTTTTAAATTGTTTGTAGGAAATTGAAAATACTCAAATTAATAAATAGTTTAAATCCTTGCCTTAACCTGATTTCTTGTTATTTTTTTTATTAAAACAATAATAGAAAAAAGGAGAAAAGAGAGTCCTTCATCCAATAGCAAGTTGGTTCAAATCAAGCAATAGAATTTCTTTCTATCTTCTTAATAAAATGTCAATATAATTAAATAAAATATATAAAAACTCACATAGCAATAATATCACCAGCTCTCAGGTCAGGCTTTTTGGCTACAGAACAGTTGGAAATTGTTGCTCCGACAAGACGACCATTTAAAAGATTGGTCGTTGCTTTTTGTAGAATTGTACTAACTAACTTTGGACTGCATATTTCCGGTATACAGACTCCTAGTTTGAAGGTTAGAGACGTTGGTATTGTGGCTCTTCCAAAAATATCTACACCCTCTGTCGGCACTAGAGAATTCTTTCCAGAAATCATTTTAGTTTTTAATAATATTGGAAATGAAGCAATACAATATTTTCCATTTGTAATGCCATGCGATGGAATCAAAATACTTGATGTCTGCACACACTGATCGTAGTTACCAAGATCAGTCAAATGACCAGAAAATAATCCAGAAGGAATCTTTCCCCAAGCATCCACAACTATAATAAATTTTTTTTTAAATTAAAATTTTGGTTTAAAATGAAAAAAAAAAAAAATCACTTGAAGACACTTACACTGAATAGATTGTAAAGGGTATTTGGCTAAATGTTTCAATTGAAGAATACATTTTGCATTGTTTACCACATTTTCAATATCAATGTTTGGTAATTTACGGTTCGTTCGAATTTCATCAAAGAACAAATCTTGTATAAAGTCACTGGAAACGGTAACATTTTCAATGATAGTTTTTGACTGAACGTGGAAAAGTAAAGTTTTAAAAATTAACAAAAACACTAACGAAACTTTTAACATTTTAATGATTTGATAGGTCTTTTACATCGAATGGTTAAAATGGTAAGATTAGTCCCAATGTGAAAATCGATCTTTTTATTATGAAATGAAATTCAATTAGGTATAGATTCGGTACCTACAGAAATATTTGATAAGATTGTTTATAATCGTATAGTTTGTTGATTTAATTTATTTACAAAACAGCAGCTAATACTTTGAACTGTTTTTCCTTATCATGCGTATAAGCAGCTTTTCTAAATAAATTTTTGATTTATAGATTATAAGTGACAAGCTTACCAAAATTTAAAAATAAAGAAAGTGATGATAGGCAAGTTTACGATGAAAAAGTTTATCGAAACAACGTCATCAATGATCATATGGTTTGTCAAGATAGTCTATCGATTTAGTCACGAGAGGAAAATCGATAACCTTCTCACCTGCTACTTTCAATTCTTTCGTTTTTAATCTTTAGATAAATATCACATCATATTGTTAGACATCATTCAATTAAAATAATAATTTGTTTCAGTATTTTTAATTCATAAGTAATGGAAGAACTTTGACTTGATTGATAGAAGTTCTTCCATTACTTATGATTTAAAAATACGGAAACAAATTATTGTTTATTTTGCTCGAATCCGAAGTCAGAATTTTCAAATTGGCTCTAGTTTTTGAAATATTTCCGTTACAAAATCACAAAAAAGCGTTTTTTTAATAATTTTTAAATCGATGCTATAGCGTGAGCAAAAATTGTACAGGGTTATGAAGGAACTAGTTTTAATCTTTGTACTCAGTTCAGATCATTTTGATATCTCAATTCTTCTCCAAGAAATCTAAAGTTTAACTTCATGTATTTCTCATTTGGTACTGCGGTCAATAAGGTTTCTTGTTCGCATTCGCATTTTTTAATGCAATTATTAACTTGCAGGGTGACCTTTATTATTAGAAGGATGAACTACCTTATCATTTAAACTAACACACTTTCTCACCTGCGAGTTCTACAGGAGTGTATACTTTTGTAAAGGTTTACGATTTGCTTAACTTTAATTCAAAGTCAGAATGTTTCTATTAGCTTTCATGTTTTAAGATATTCCCGTTCGAAAATCACAAACTGCCTCACTTCAAAATAATTACTTAGAAAACTGCGGAAAAGGGTTTTTTGAGATTTTTAACGAAAATATCTTAAAACTGAGAGCTAATAGAAATATTCTGACTTCGGATTCTTTAGTCCATAAAAAGATTTGATTTTGAGATTTAATAGGAAGTTCCTCTAAGTAAACCATTTGGAGCTTTTGATAAACCGATGGAGACTGTGAATGTCAGTCTTCATTAATTCGCTTGTATCTTTAAAGAAATATATTCTCCTAATTGAATTTTGCGTCGTTGGGAAAGAGCAGGACATGAACAGAAAAGGTGTGGGATTGTTTCCTCTTCCTCTTCGTCCATGCAACTTCAGCAAAAATCATTTGAGAAGACCCCTAGTCTTCTAGCGTGTATACCTATACCTAAGGCAGTGTCCAGTAATGACACCTATTATTGTGGTGCTAATATGCAGTCCGCTTAGAGTCAACAAATATTTGGAACGCTTCGGATCTAGTACTGGCCAGATCTGTTTATCTATTGTTTTTCATCCTAATGATGGCATCCTGTTTTAGCATAAGTTTACATGAGGCGATTGGTACTCCAATATTCACCCTGTTAGGTAAAATTGGACTTATAGTTCCTTTCCTGGCGAGTTCGTCAGCTTTGCAGCTACCCGGAATGTCTCTGTGTCCCAGCACCCAGAATAGGTGAATGTTGAACTGTTCTGCCATCTGCAGAGAGACGAACGACAGTTTCGGGCAGTTACAGAGTTTGTTTGTAGTCGGAGTGCATTGGCAATGATTTGAATGTATTCAAAATATTAGTGTGGCCAAACTAATTGTTGACCATTGAGATATAGATTTGAGACAAATGGCTGTGCTCGCGGCCACTTGTTTGCTGTATATATAGATAAGTGTGAGGTTAAGCAACAAGTCCAAGGCATAAGGTGTAGAGCGGAGTGCTCTGCTGATACACATGCACGCTGAACGTTGTACCTTGCTCAGTTTGTCAAGATAAGTTGTTTTTTCCTTCGTCTGAGAAGGAATAGCAATATTGCTGACTTTATTCAAAGCGCCTTCGATATCAAGGAATGCTACTAGAGTGTACTCTTTATGGTGAAGGGAATATTCGATGGTGCTTACCAAGGTATGCAGGGTAGTGTCTACCGATTTTCCTTTACAATAAGAGTGCTGTGCCGTAGATAGAAGATTGGGCTCTATGGTATAATGCAAGTGGATATCAATCAATCGCTCTAAAGTTTTAAGAAGGAATGATGATAGGCCTTAGGTCTTTATGGTTCACATGAGAGTATTTTCCCGCTCTGGGTATGAATATCACCTTAGATTTTCTCCATAAGGAGGGTATATGTGCTAAGTACATACATCCGACTGAGCGATTCCTCGCAAGAGTTTTTCCTGGTGCCATTTGTGTTTTTAAGGGCACTGGACACTATGGGGTTTGTTGATAGGATTCTTCTTAGTATTGATGCTTCTGAAGAAATATCTATTTTGTCACAGAAGTTTCTTCAGGATGATCTTTTGTTTTTCTCAGTTTGCTTTTATAGATTTTAAGGGATTCTTTGTAGGTGTCCCAGTTTCTTTGGTGTATTAAGCTCAATTAAAAAGATTTCTACATTTTTTCCTGAGCGGTTCTAGAACTCCACTAATGAGGTTCCTTTTTACCTTTTATTTAGGTTAGTAAAATATTATAAATGAAACGTCAATGTCAAATTTGATCGCTGTACCATTATTGAAAGGGTGTTTTCTGAAAAATTACAACTTTTGCACTGGAAATAGAAATTTACATAAAAAGGTCTCTTATAATTTAATTTATAGCCACTTAGAGCAGTCGTATTTCCTTTTGATATCAATAGATTCAGCGTACAAATTATCTAATTTTTCTAATTTTGACATTTAAATGATCTCCCAAGATAAAGCTTAACCAAAAATTGCATTATTGATGCAGATTTTTTCAAGATGGACATCACTTTCAACAATTTCTAATAATAAAAAAGCCTTAAAGATTTTTTTCCGGGCTAGGCCTCTTTTTTGTTTAATTTCACAAAATTATGTACATAATTATATTCTTTAAAAAATAAACATATTTAATTTTTTTGCTTCGAAATATTGATTGATATAGAAATGTCCTCAATCATCGCAACGGTCAGGCTTAATTTTCTTTTCGCCAAATATTGCCTTGTCAATTGCCATTGCTGGAGCTTCAAAAGAAAGTGCTAAAACAATTGCCGTTAAAAGAGTTGATCCAAAAGTACTCCAAAGTTCCAGAAACTGCAAAAAAAAAATTAAATAAAAATTAATGTGTGTGAAATAATGCAAAAATAGAATAAATATAAATACCAATGTATAGTTTGACAAATAGACATCCGTTCGTATTACTCCATATTTGATTTCCTGAACAGTCATATGAACCAAAAACATACAATATGATAAACGCCCGAATGGTTGCAAAAGAGGATGTGATAAAATAGAATTCACCAAGCCACCATAACCAAAATGACAAGTAAAAACAATCCATGCTAAGGCTAAGGCCCATAAGCTATGTTTTAATGATTCAGTTGCTGCTGCAATACCAGTAGTTGAATTATATGGAAATTCATAGAAAAAGTGAAGACCAAAGACTATAAAAAGCATTGTTCCAAGGGAGACAATCCATCCAATCATCTGAACAATCTATAAAATTATAATTTTATTAGCTTATCGATAAAGTGTGTATCTATAAAACAAGATAAGACCTTACCACAGGTATTCGAATACTTCTGTTTCGATTGATGTGCATGATATATCCAAAAACTATCCCAACAAGCCAAGGCGAGTACCTTGCATGAGTTTTTGCATAGATTGGTGGCACATTTCCAATTGGATTACCAAGTCTAAAAAATATCAAGATAAAGTATTAATCACATTTCACACGTAGCCGGTAACTGGCTAACTGATGGTCCGGTTTGCCAGTTTTGTCAGTGAAAACATGACCCATAAGAAAGTGCTCCCAGTAACTGGCTAACTGGCCCATTTCACATGTAGCCGGCAACCGGCGAACCGTTCCGGTTTGCCTGTTTTGTCAGTGAAAGCACCCATAAGGAAGTGCTCCCAGCAACCGGCTAACCGAACCGTTTAGCCGGTTGCCTAAGTCCTAAAGCCCATTTCACACGTAACTAGCGACCGACTAACCGATTTCGGTTTGCCAGTTTTGGCAGTAAAAGCAGTAATAGGTCCATTTCACACATAGGCGGTGACCGGTTAAACGGCCCAGTTAGCCGGTAGCTAGAAAAATTTTCTTATGGAAGTTTTTACTGACGAAACAGGCAAATCGAGCCACTTAGCCGGTCGCCGTACGGGCCACAAGAAAGTGTTGACAACAACCGGATAACCGGAACGTTTAGCCGGTAGCCGGCCTTAAACACTCGACATAAAGATTAAACATTTTCCTCACCCCAAAACATTTGTGTATCCCTTGGCAAAGTAAGTTGCTATAACACAACCAATTGACAAGATGACAAGAGTTATGATCACAGGAATAAATTTCTTACCCCATTTCCATAAGGGTATTAGAATCAGTGGGGAAAGAACATATAATTGAAAGTCACACGCCAAATACCACGATTGATGAACACAAAACTCCTTAATATTTCTTGCATCGCCATAGTTATGCACGTAAAGTAAAGTTTGCCACCAACTTTTGTCACAGCTATTGTTTTGTTTCCTGAATGGTCCACTTCCAATGTAGTTACTTAGAGTTATAGTAAAGAGCACTACGGCTGCTAGAGGCGGTGTAAGACGAATGTAACGATGACAATTCTTCGAAAGAATATTAAGCTTTCCTTTCCTATAAACACATTTAAAACAATTAACAATCAAAGAAAAGTTTGAATTTAAAAATTTAGTACGTTTTATCTAATTGTTTTAGACCAGTCCAAGACACAAGTAATCCGCTAATGAAAAAGAATGAATCCACTATTATGGTTCCCATTAACACTAACATACATTCCAAACTACTAGCCAACTGAAATTATTAATGCAGTTTTTTATTTTAACTTTTGGAAATCACTACTTTTTGACTTTTAACTTTACTGTAAGTGCATGTGACATATTAACAGCATTTAGGTTTAAGTTAAGAATGTAATCATGAGCGTACATGACCCAAAACATTGAAATCGCCCGGATTCCATATAAACATTCGATTGAATTTGGTGATTTTTCAGTGTTGATCATGAACAATTTTCTTCCATTAGTTATGATGGAAAATGCTAGGAGCAATGGTACAGGTTTTTCTAAGGGATTGAATTGTAAAAAGCAGTCATTAGAAATTTTTTAGAAAATTATAAAAATGTTACCTCGAAAATGTGCAGTCCATAAATCATAGAGGGTACTCAAGACCATCAAGAATCCAATAAATGAAAAGAATACTCTGTTCAAGAAAATAAAAGAAAAACCTTAAATTTAAGAAAACACAGAATATGGGTATGGAGAAGTTGATCTGCTTTAAAGGTCAAATTCTAGCAGAAGTTTTTGGCAGAAGTGCGATTACAGTCTTGTGTCACATCAACAATTGATCAGCTCGAATTATTGGGTGTTTTATTACTCCTCAATAGTTCAAACCCTAATTACTGTATTAATCTTTCCACCTCCATACCTTTTACGATAGTACGTTGTGGCTGCGGGTGACCTTGCTGCAGAAGACGCACCCTCTTCCCTATTCTCTTCTCGAGGATACGGTGCGGCGGTGGTTCGGCGTGGATGTTGTCTTTTGGTCCTCCCCCCATCATTATATCCTTCCCCTTTCCACTTCTCACTCCCTAGGGTCCCATCATGATCAGTCTGACTAAAAGAGAACCCCTAGCTCAGTCGGTAATGCAGTACTACGATTCTCAGTGACCTCCGAATGAACCAGTATTTCTTTTCGAATCTTTCTGTAGGCGGACCAATAATTCTTTTCCTTTTTTTGGTGTTGGTTATATGGCATTCTTTAAGTTCGGTCAGGAGTGTGACTAGAAATAGAAAGTCGCCTGGTGTAACTCCTGTCTTGGGTATCTGTGATGACTCATACTCATGCCACTTGCTATTAGCCGGAAACACGGTGAAGTAAATTATTACGCCGGTGGGAGGTGGGATACAAAATAACTACCAAACTTTCTTCAAATGCAGTAGTTAGGAATCGCAACACCAACCAAGATTTAAATAGAAGTATCAGAGAAATCAAACAGGTTAAAATCATCCAGAAGATGCTCGAAAATGAAATGGATGCGAATAAGAGCGTGTCTGACCCAGGTACTGAGAGATACAAAAATAAAGGAACCAGTCCAGAAATGACCGAACCCGCCTACAAGGACTTCCTGTCGAAGTAATGTGCGACTAGTCCCGAAGGGGGTGATCATCGGTACACTTTCCGAGCTTTATTCAATATACTAAGATTCAAAACGAAGAGGTAAAGATACCTTCTAATAATGCGTTATCCATTCCTCCAAAAGTAAGAAACTGGATAGTAGCAAGTTTAGTGAAAAGTTATTCATACACCCACTTCTAGTGGTGGGTATAGATCATGAAACATGGCTTTTCCAACACTACCAAGAGTAAACCTCTTCTAAGCTTCCAAAGCGCAGCTTAGTGGTGGTAGGATCGTTAAACATTGCTCCGAGTAAACCTCCCCTTAATACTTCAACCCAGAATGGGAGAACTAATATATGGCGACCAGCTTTGTACTGGAGCAAGGAAAATAAATTAAGTGGGTATTGGACATTCTGGCACAACAACCTAAAACTAGAGAAGACTCTGCGTATAAGCGACAAATTTCTTTTGAGGGTATAGGTCCCTAAATTTCCTAAAGTGAAGAATATCAGTAATTGCTTACTACCCATAGCGGATATACATTTTACAAAGAAGCCTTGATAGGAAAAGAAACTATGTAAGACGGTATTATCTCCTCAGATCATTGGCAGGAGGTTAAAGCTTGACGAGGGAACACCTAAAATCACCTTCAATAACAAGCATTGTTGATTGGTATCAAGACTTGCAGTCCGAACTTCTACGAAAGTTTTTCTGAAACATTTTATTCTTAATGAAACTGGAGTCCTCTAGAGCTATCAAAAGTACCGGGCTCAAATCAAGTAGAATTTGTACAATCGTTCGATCAATCGTTTCTATGTTTTCTCTCTTTCATAATAATAAAAAAAATATAAAGAGCAACCGTCTTCGAAACGGTCCATTGAACGAACACTAAAATTTTACGTGATTTGGGCCCTGGTTGGGATATAAAAGCAAGGTCGTAGAAGCCGCATGAACGAAGAGGAAAAGATAACAATTCCTCACCTCCAATGCACAAGCACATGTCCTGCTCTATCCCAAAGATGAAAAGACTCCACTTAGGTATCTTCTAAAACAGCGATCTTAGTGATCTAGAAAATAGGCAGTCGCACATGCTTTATTTGGAGGTCGAAATGGTTAAACGAGTAATGAAAAGTGGTCCAAGATCCGTGTGGTATCACAACGAGCCAAAATTTGATTTAAGTCTTTTGGTTTCTCACCAACATCCACTTTTACCTAACCTTATTTAACCTTACCTTACCTATTCAAAATAAAACTCATACAAATCTTAGTACTAAGTTTTCAAGAGAAATAGAACTCTTAGATTTCTCATTATTTTTAGTTTTGTCTCCGACTTACCAATTAATAAGCTTGAAAAACTTACATAGCAATAACATCCACAGTTCTGAAATCAGGTTTTTTGGCTACAGAACAATTTGAAATTGTCGATTCAGCAAGTCGTTGAGGCAATCCAAAGGACGTTATTGATTTTTGTAGCATTTTACTGACAAACTCTGAACTACAAATTTCCGGTATACAAATTCCTAATTGAAAGTTTAAGGACTTTTCAAATGCGCTTCCAAAAATCTGCACTTCGATTGTTTCTTCTGTCTCTTCTTTCATCACTGTGGTCGTTGTCGTTGCCGAAGAATCCATATCCGGAAGCAATATATTAGGAATTGAAGCAAAACAATATTTTCCTTTTGTAATGCCATGCGATGGTATCAAAATAGTAGAAATCTGCACACATTGATCATAATTACCAAGATCGATAATATGACCAGACATAATTCCTGATGCAGGAAACTTACCCCACGAATCTAAAACTATAATTTTTCAAAATTAATTTCTTTTTTGTAAAATTCATTATAGATAGTAAAGTAATTTTTACTCACACTGAAAAGTTTGCATAGAAAATTTGGCTAATTCTTCAACTTGAAGAATACATTTTTCTTCATTAACGATAGCTTCCTCATCAATGGTTGGTAATTTTGTATTTGCTTGCATTTCATCGATGAAATTTTCTATAAAGTCAGTGGAAACGGTAATATTTTCAGATGTTAGTGACTGCGCTTGCAAAAGTAAACTTTTGGTAATTATCAAAAACACCAATGGAGTTATTAACATGGTTATGATTTCTCGGGTCCTTACAGTTGAACACGGTGGTAAATTTGTCTAAAAGTGAAAAAAGTATTTTTTTTTAGCTATTACATAATATCGAATAGAAATGCAAATTTTACGTGGAGTCTTGGTTCGAGGAGTTCCAACAAAAAGCAATCAAAACAAAAGATGCAAATAAAACAGTGTTGAAAGTAGGGGGTTTGTCAGGGGTCACGAAATATTGCAAAATATAAAAGAGTTGAAATGGGGTTGTTTAAACGCTGGGAAGGAGAATACGCCATTTTTGTGTTTTATGTTTAGACTTCAAGAACTATTAAATGCAAAGAAAATCCTGAAGCCATTATTTAAAATCTTGTTTTTCGTTGCGTAAAAATAAGTTAACGGCTCAAAATTTTGCGAATAAAGTAGGTATGCCTATTTACCGGATGAGACTTACCAAAACAATAATGACTGAAGTTTATTTTTTTAAAATTTATTTCCACTAAAACTGCATTCTAGACCACAGTGTAATAAGGGAAGTGTGAAGTTGTAAGCCCGAAGTGCACTTTTTTGCACAAAAGCAACAACACAAACTAATTTTTGTCTTGGATATCATTTTGAGGTTAAGTTTTCCATCCAAAACTGTAAGTGCCATCAAAAGTAAAGTAAAAACCACTTATCTACACTGAGGGAAAAAAGGCAGGTTAGAATCAAGAATGAGCAGACTTATTTTAAGATTTTTGTATTCTTAATTTTGTTATCCTGAAAGTGACACCTTTCATTCTTGATTCAAGAATTTTATTCTTAAAACTAATTTTGATTCCAAAATTAGGTAGGTACACAAAACTTGATTTGAGTCACCACATTGTAAAATTAAGTTTTTATGTTCTCAAACGACCCCGAACTCGTTTGATGCAAGGGAGTTTAGATCGTTTGTTTGGGCTTAAAAGTGAGCGAAATGATTCTGAAGATAAGACCACTTGATCAAATCAAGAACAAATGAACAAATCAAGCCGGAAGAAATACAAGAATACTTTTTAATTATGGTCTAAAATTAAACTTTAACAATCTTGAAATAAGAATTCTATAGGCTTAAGAAAAAAACAAGCTCAAAACAAGATTTTCAAGCTTGAATTAAGAATTTTTGAGCTTAACAGACTTTCGTCAAGAATCAATTTGATTTGACACCGATATTCTTTATTTTAGCTCTTTTATTTTTCTTAGTGTACTTCGATTTTGTTTAACCAAATTTTCCAATCTGAAAAACTACCGTGCGTACTAAAAACTATCTACTGAAATGATTTTTTCTTAAGTTCTACATAATATTTGGTTAAACAAGTAGCAGGAACCGAATACCGACAGTTTTTTTAGTTATCTGAACTCAGAGGTGTTTCATATAATCATATTTCTGAAAACGCCTTATTCTCGAAAGCTACAATGACGTTTGGATCAGTTTATCGAAATAAATTTTGAAATTTTCAGCAGCAAAATCGTTGAATAAGTTTATCCAATTTTTGTTAACTTCTTCCATACAAATTTTGACAGCTCATTTATCAGAATATAAACTTGTGCAAGGTTAGTTGCAGAAATGGAATAGAGGAATATAAAATAAAAGTTATATTGAAAAACTCATAACAATTATTATAAGATCAATAGAAATGAATATTTAAAAAAAATAATCATTGTTGATTTTTTGCATTCATAAGTTAGTCTTGCATAAGTCTTCATGTAAAGCGTCTTCGATCTTCGTTATTGTAATAAAGATGCTCTGCTCTGTTGTTGGAATAAAGAACTATCTATGGGGTTAGAATTATTTCCAAATTCATTTTGCGAGTGAAGTGTCTGGGACTTTCGTTCCTCAAATAAAGAGAGCCCGTTCTATCATTGAACAGAAGAATTATCGTGCTATTGCAATTATTTAGAAATTCGATGTTTTGCATTTTTTTTAATTCGTCTTGCTGGAGGAATGCCCCACGCCAAAGGTCTTGGACCCGCATTTTTGTCATGAGCAGAAGAATATAAAATGTATAAAGAGAAGACAAGGACAAATATGTTCAAAATTCTCTTTTGGTAGATTACAAAATTATTGAGAAAAAAATGTTTTCGTTACACGACCAGTTTTAATTCAAAACCCAATTTAATTAAAATTAAAATTTCAGTGCCATATCATTTATTCAAATAGTTGTCACTGCCGAAAAATCGATCAGTTCTAGCCCGGTACCGGAAGCTTCCAATTAAAGTTGTCAGATCTTCTCCCAACCAAAAATTTACACAGTAATAGGCAGCTTGGTTTTAAGATTGATACAAAATAATTAAAAAAAAAAATCATTTTAAAAAGTACAGTGCCTTAATCCATGACATTGTCTTCAAACATAAAACCTAGCGACTGACTTTTTTTTAAAGCAAATTAGATGAAACTATTAAAACTGACCTAAATTAAAGATCGATAACCTTTTTAATATCTCTATCTTATGTTTAGCTTGGTGTTTGCCTCTCAATTTCTGGGTTAAATTCACACAAGTTCAATGTCAAATCTTTTACTTACATGATATAGTTTCAAGTGTGTGCCATACAACACACTTGAAACTATATTCCACAGAAAAAAATATCTACCGTCTTTTATTTTTGACATAAACGAGGCTTGTTCACATTTTTATATTATTTTTAAAACCAATCAACTTATTAATCAATCACTTGAGAGTCATGTCTTCTATTTTCAAACGATTACTCTTCTTGTAATGAATGTTATAACATGAAATACCTACATTTTTGCGGTGGCGGCGGGCGGTTGCTAGAGATCAATAGTTGTTATTTGTGACCTTGTACCTTTCTTCAATTGGCCGTTATTGGTCAATTTTTCATACGAAACATACAAGACAACCAGTAGAAGAGGTATTATTTTTGGAGCAGTTAGTTTGGTCTTTTTTTGATGTTTCTTCTCTATAATTTTCCTTTTAAATTTATGCAAAATTAAAAGAAGTGTTGAAATGATGTATTGTATGTTGGTATCGTTAGTTTTTTCTTTGGGGAATGAATATAAAAAGATTTGTTGATCGAGTTTAAAGCATCAGTATATTTCTTCAGGTCAAAGTGTTACCATACAAATCTTCAACAAGAAACGGAAAAATGTTCAAGTTTGTAAGTGATGGAAGCATTACATTTATATTTTTTTTTTTCTTATAATATTAAGTGAACTTATTCAAGGTATTTATTGCTGTACTATTGGGAGTTAGTTTGGCAATGCCCCAACATCATGAAGAAGAGCCTTATGTTACCCGCGAAGCTAATCAGGTCAATCCCGATGGTACTTATGGACATGAATATGAACTTAGCAATGGTGTAGCTGTACAAGAATCAGGTGTTGGTGGTCAATATGCTACTGGAGGCTTCCGACACATTTCTCCAGAAGGTGTAGAAATTCAATTGGCTTATACAGCCGATGAGAATGGATTCCATCCGCAGGGTTCGCATTTGCCAACACCACCACCAATTCCAGAGGAAATTCTTAAAGCTATTGAATATATTCAAGCTCATCCAACACCCGAAGAACAAGCTGATAGGGAATACAGGTTGCAACATAACCAATGAGCACACACATTTACACGATCATTTTTGTTGCTTATAAGTTGTTAAGTTTGAAATTAATTGTTTTTGAAGTATTAATTTAGTAAAAAGTTATGGTTATTGATTTTTCGGAGTACCTACATACCTACAATAGTTTATCCATAAGAAATCCAAATTAGACTGAACATTTTTGTTTACCGTAATTTTTAAAGGAGCATACATTTGTTTTATTTGCTGTCAGTTTAAGTTTACACCATTGTCTTGGAAGATTTTTTTTTAATCTGAAAATATGTGGACACAAGCCCTGTAAAACTTCCCCAATCCAGATTCCTCTTTGAGTGATCTGCCCCATGTCACTTCGCGGCGGACCTATTCTACTAACTGGCTATATAGTAGGGTTCCACTGCATCGCTTTGCTTGCAATTCAAGGGTTGCTTTTTCGAAGCGTGTGATCAATGCCACTTACGTCTTCGTATAAAATACTGTCTATTGATTCCTGACTCGTTCTCCTATAAAGTTCATTATTGGATATACGGCTGCACCTCACCTATTCACTGCAGATATGTTGCTTTTCACTTGCTAAAGCTACAGCCATCAAAAAAGCATGGATTCTGCATTGAAGCCCAAAAGTCGTAGCTTGGATTAAATACCAAAAGAATTTGTTCCTTTAGATTTTGGACAGAATACCTAACGCAGCCTTTGTCTTCCCTACACTGTTGATGACTTGCTCAGTTTGCCTTCGGTGGAGACAAAACTCCTAAGATGTTTAATATTCTCTTCCGACTTCCGAATTATTGACTTGAACCGATGAGTTACTTCCGAGGCCAATCACTTTTCATTCTCCCTATACGAGTTTTCATTTCATGGAAATCTATGATTCTCCAGTAAAGTATGCACAAGTGTTTGTGTTCAGATGTCAGAGTCAATTTAGTTCCTCCATTTACGTTTATCACGCGCTAAGCACATCGCTTATTATAAAGAAGAACACATAACCCTGCCTGTCTCCACATTGCACTTAAAATTTATCTTACAACCTTTCTCTGTGCAAAACGTCACATTTGCACCTATCGTTAGTAGCTTTAATAATAGCAATTAACTTATTTGGAAAGCCCCCCCTGCTTAAGACAATCCAAGTAAATTTTCAGTACCGAACGCTTTTTCGAAATCAATGACCAGCAAGTTAAGTGGTGATCGATATTCGACACACTGCTCAGAAACGATCAGGATGAACTAACGCGAAAACCAGCTGGTTGGGCGTCGAGTGCGTCTTCTCAAAAACAATTTTTGCTATTATCTTGGCAACCGCAGGTAGATCGCAAATTCTTCTTCAGTTTTTACATTGAATCAAATCTCCTTCCTTTGAGAGCATGTTGATCTTTGTCTTTTTCACTCCTCAGGGAAGTACTTGGTGTTCCAAGCTCCGTTTAAAAGTGAATGCATTATCTTGATCGATGACATTTGCACTGCATGTACGAGCTCTGCAGAACTACTACCAAGTCCTACTGCATTTTTGTAATTCAGCATTTAAACTGCGGTAATGATCTCTTCTCTAATGGAGGTTACGGTGCGTATCCGGGTATTTATGTTACTTCTGGCGAGTTGTCGATTGAAAATTCACCATTCTTCAATGTGTCAAATAGTGACATTTTTTCAACATTTTCAATCTAGTAAAAGAGAAGAAAGCAGTGAATTTTGTGTCTATAAGAGAGAGCAGGGTATGACAAAGAACGTGCGAGACTGTTTCTTTTTCTTCCTCATTCATGAAACTACTGCAGAAATCATTTCATAGTACCCCGAGCGGTGTGTCTTTTACGATACCTACTATGAAGCTGATTTACAATCTGCTGAGTGATAACAAGTATTTTGACCGTTTCAAATCTAGTTTGGGTCAGATTTGTTTGGTTGCTATACAAGTATGAGTATTAAACCATTTTGTATTCGATGCTTCCAAAGCAATTTGCTTCAGCATAAGTCTACTAGTAGCTATGGGCATACCTATATTTACCCTGCTAGGCAAGATCCATTCCAATTCTTCATCGGCTTTACAATTTTCCGGAATGTCCCTGTGTCTCGGCACCCAGAATGGGCACCCAATATTGAAAAAATTAAAAAAAAATTGATATTGGTTTTAAAATACGATGTAAAACAAGAGGTTAAACAAGATTTTTAGAAATCCAAAAATAAAAATATGTACTAGAATAATTCAACTTGAAAATTTTGTGGGCAAAAAACTAAAAATTTCAGATGTTTTAAAAAAAAACAATTCTACAGTAATTATCCAGCTAAAAAAAGGTGTATTAATCAGAACTTGAACACCCTTTATAATGATGAACACAAAAATGCAGATGTTTTTTAACGTGATCAATTGATTTTCATAGAAAAAAAACTAAACTGCCAAGGTCTTTCAATTTTAGGTGTTAATTTCTTCAAAAATTAGTACAATATAAAGTTATAGCCAACCTCAAAGAGTTAACTATTTGTATAAAAACCAAAATATCAAACATAAACCTGACACAGTTCAAATTAATTCGCAGAACTTAAGAGGCTATCGCTTATACAAATTCAACATTATGTTAAAATTTGTGAGTATTATGATTAAATAAATCTAATAGTTCACTTTTTTTCAGTAAAACAAAGAAATCAAAACACATAATAATTCATTGTTAAACATTTTCAGATAACTTTTGCTACTTTACTATCAATGGTTTGTGCTGCACCACAAGCTCCAGCTCAAGCTGCAGCAGCAGCAGCAGTACCATCTAGTGATGTAACTGCAGAAGTTAAAAACTACACTGATCATATTAATCCTGATGGATCGTTTGCTTATCAATTCGATACATCAAATGGAATTAATATTCAAGAATCTGGTACTGCAAACGGAACAGTTCAGGGAGCTGTTCAATATCAATCGCCCGATGGAGAACAAATTCAATTGACCTATATTGCCGATGAAAATGGTTATCAGCCTACTGGAGCCCATCTGCCAACTCCACCACCAGTACCAGAATCAATCAAGAGGTCATTGGAATACATTCAGGCTCATCCACCACAACCACAAGAAGAGCCAAAGGCAGCTTAAACATTCAATTTATTATTATTATTAAAGGGACTTTGGGTCTTTTAGTTTAAGTAAGAATTCAATGATTTGATTTTTCAATCTGATTGTGGTCTTAGTAGTGTTTTTTAAAAGTTAAGTTTGAATAAAGTTGAATTAACAATATTGTGATTTTTAATCGTGAATCTATTGATAAAGATTCTTCTGAACTTTAACGGCAAAATATTCCGTTTCCCAATATCCAAAATGGTGAATAAGAAGGTAACGGAATAAAAAACCAAATGCTGCCTACTATAGATAAATCAGATCCTACCCCTCCATACAACTACACATGAGTGTTGCTTTCATCCTACCGGTTAACCTATACAAACGACCAACTGGTTCTTCGAACAAAATGACATTACCAAGTCATTCTGTATCTGCCTCGATGGGGAAACGAAAAATATTGAGTAAAATTCAGAAAATATTAAACTTTTTTAATGTCATTCAATTTATTGTGCAAACCGAAAATATTGTGTAATACAGACCTTACATGGTCAATATTATTGCAAAATACTGAGTATTGCGAAATAATATTGTGTCGTGTAAGGCCGGCATAAGAAAGCCATGTTTGCGTTTTTTTCCTGCAACAGAATGTTTGGTAAAACCTAGGAGCCGAACTCAAAAATGATCAAGTCGATGTTCACGGCCATAGTTAAACCTGGTGTGGAATCGTCGTAAACGTTAACTAACGAACGTAAACGTACTGACGATTGCTGAATCTATGTACAAAAAGATTGAGAGAAAAATAGGAATAGGACCCATGTATTGACATACAGTAAAGCTGTCTGCTAGAATGAACTGGACATAAGCTACCAAACTTATAATCATGACCAACGTACAAAGAATGGCAGCAGCAGCTAAGAGCGTACTTGGACTACTTGAAACGCACTGTCAAGTGTCTTGTGTGAGATTCTACAGAAATATACGGAAAATGAGGTACATACTGGCTTAGATATTCAAAAGCCGTTCAACGAGTCATCAACCAGCGAATCCAATCTAGATACTGATATTGGTATACAGGATTCTTTTTAGAAGCCTTTGGACAAGCCAGCTGACACTTCAAAATTACTGCAGTGTCTGCTAAGCTGGCAGACACTGGTCCTAGCAGGTACAAACGCAAATGCTAGACTAGTCCACAAGCTCATATCATCAAGCTGCAATGAAAACGATTTCTGCCATTAAAATCAAATCGAAGCTTATTACTTGTTGTCGGAAAAGACTATAGCTTATAGGCGGTTCCTGGTACAAAGCACAACATAAGACTCTGTTGGGTTCCTAGTCACAGTATTGTCCCAAGTAATGCAATTGTTGACGAGCTGGGAAAAATAGTATCAACACTTGGTCTTAATCAGGCAAATTTAAAACTTTCAGGTCCCACCCTGTTAGAAGCTAGTCGAAAAGTAACTTCCACCTAAAAGAAACAAGAGATGGAATTCGCTGGAAACATGTGTAATAAACCAGCCAATTATGGGCTAGCTTCACAAACAAAAGATAGACAACAATATTAATTTGAGTAAAAAGTCTCCTTCTCTCTCTATTTTTAAGTAGGTATCCCTACCAGGCACAAACTTCTCGGTTAACACAACCCTACAAAAAAAAAATATGCAACTCATTATGAACGACTTGTGCAGAATATGTGGTGAGGAGAAGAAACATAAGAATACTCTGCACTATCTTTGTCACTGTCCTCAACTATTACATCTGAGAAACAAAGCTCCTCAGATAACATTTCTTCAAAGACCTGGAGAAACTCCTGATATTCCAAGCAAAAACAAATTATCAACGCTACGAAATGGCTTGAATTATGAACCTGTCGGTCACGAGGTTGGAAATCGCTTCGAACCACATTCAGATGACATTAAACGGGTCCAGATAGAAGAAATAAAAGTGGTTTAATAGCAGCATTGCAGCAGCAACAAACAGAGAATCAGGACCTCATCCATACACCAGCGATTGCCACTCCTACGGTGAAAATCAGCGTCAGTGAGCTGAACAAACACATGCACCAACCACCGAACTATCCACCTAGAAGCCACACCCTGCAACGAGCCAGGAAGAGGGGTAAAGGCAGTAGGGGGTCCATTGGAGGTAAAGTCAAAAACACGGATGCGTTTACAATTCATCAACAAAGTGATTTTGTGCCATTTCTTAAATGACTTAGAAGTACCGTTTGACCTTTTGGCTTAGGTTCTAGAATGCTGAAGCCCAGCAACACTTATATTTCACTTGTAAAACAAAAGAGTTATCACAGGTTATTCCTATTATATCATAACCCTTATTAAGGGTATCACAATCAATGTTGATCATTGATCTAAGTGTGACGGTAACAAGATCAACTGTCAATTCCATTTACCTCACCTATCCTATATTTGAATGAAATTATCGAAATAGCGATTAATTTTATGAAACTCAAATCATTTCTGAAATTAAATTAAACATAACTTCAGAGTGTATCATAATTTTTCACGTCACTTGGTGACTAATCGAAAGTAATGGTTACCTAAATCCATTTTACCACAAAAAATAACAACAAAAATCACACAGTGATTAATGGTATTGAAAGTGATGACAGTTCAGCTTGCAACCATCTGACAGTTACAAAAATGTCGTTGATTGATATATCGTTAGTTAAATGTCAATTTAATACGATACCTTTCAATTTTTCAACACTTAGGTAGTTACATTTAAATTTGATTGTGTTACTAATTGCACAATTGGAGCATTTATATTTGATGTTGTATAGTTAACCTAACAGGTGATTGTCAATAAAGTACATTGATACCAAGTATTTTTGTTTCACATTATGAATAAATTATCAAATGACTCACAACTTTTAGCAAAAAAAATGTAAATTTGAGATGACTATTCATACCAAAAATTCATTTGCTAAATTTTATTCATAAGATTAACTTATTTGATACAGTAAATGGTGTTTTGTGTGTCGATTTCATCTGTCATTTGTGTATCTTAAATAAATCACCGGAATTCAGCTAAATACCCATTTTAAGTGACATGAAGTGGCTATTGTTTTGTTTAAATGTCTTTATGTTTATGGAACCAGTTTAACATGCCATATGTTAGGATTTAGGTAAAAGAAATATGATTTTATTTGTTTTTATTAAAAGGGAAGTGCAATTCGTGAATTAGTTTACATTTTAGTGGATAATCTAAATTTTAATCTACTAAATTCAAGAGCACTTGTTTTTGTGTTGTTTTTTTTTTGTTTTCTTTTAATTTTAATACTTTCAACCTTTGAATATATGTAAATATTATGAAAGGGGTCATCTTTGCAGATAAGCTGATATTATTTGCTTTATTTTGTTGGTTTTTATTAATGATAAATATAATGAATATTTGTGTGACACACAAATTTTTATTATTTACCCCTGCTCCACTTGAATAGAAACAAGGATTTAGATTGAGATCATAGTGATTGGTGCTTTGGTCAAGTAATGTAGCAAAACATTATATTCGACATTTGACACATTTTAAAATCACGATATCTTCTAAACGATTACTCGTAGAAAAAAAATTATCATAACTTTTTTTTTGGAAATAACAAAACCTACAAGTCTTTCATATACTGATTGACTCCAAAGTTATAAATGCTAACATTTTCGACATTTAACCTTGAATAAATTTGTATGCATAGGTACATGGGATTTTTCGGGGGCTTTTGACATTTTACTTCTGTCGATGTTTCAATTCTCTGGTACCGATTTTCAGCTCTACGCGAAAATCTGGGTTGAATGTCTATTTTGGCCAGTCTATTTGATTTTTATAAGAGAAATCTATAGCGAACAATGATCTTAAAATAGAAATCCCAGAACCAAAAACGTGGGGACAAATTATTTATTAAACTTTAACTATTTTTTCTTAGTTCAGATCAAAATTGGGCTAAGAACTGACATTGAGCAACGCAAAATTCTTGTCAATTATGCAAAAAAAAAAAAAAAACAAAATAAAATTTTAAAAATCAGTTCCGAAAACATATCTATTAGTATTTTTTCGATGCAATTTTCGAGTTCTACAGGCTAAAATCTATACAAAAAAAATGTAACAGAATTATAGTGCGTTTTGTCTCTAAGCTATTGTTATTGATTATAAGCGCAATCTTTTCGAAAAATTCTGTCATAATATGGGCTGGTGAAGTAGGTAATTGCGTATTGAACAACAATTTCACAACACGAATTTCTGCAATGTTTTTATGATAACATTTCTGCTATAAAAAGTTCCAAAAAGAACATCTTTTTTTTGTATTTTTTGTACATTCAAGTTACTAGATGTTTTCTAAGAGAGAACAATGTGTTATGATTTTGTCTCCGCTAACAAAATCAAGTAGATTTCAATGAGATTTGAGATTACGATTGGTTAACTAATGAGTCCAAGTGAGCCCCTTCTGAATAAAACGCTTAATATTTGTATAGACGAAAGGCCGTAAGTAGCTGTATGAAATTTGTGAACAAAATTTTTAATAATTAAAATTCCAACAGTTCAACTTAAGTAACCATACAGTTTTTTTTTTGTAAGTTTACTTGAAGTTCAAAGACCATGGCCCTGAACAATTTTTCTTAATCTTTATCACAAAATCGCATTTAGCTTCTTTAATCTTTATTGAAGCAATCCTTTAGGTATGTACTTTTATATATGTACAAGTTAAATCCGACTGAAGAATTTCGGACAGATTCAGTCTCCACTCTACATGTTGTAGATAATAAATGGGTTTACAAAATAATTTATTGTTTTTCTACAATATAAGGGAATCACCTCAATGAGTGTGCACACACCTTTTTTATTTCGTAGAATTATGATTTTATTCATGATGCTCGCAGAGAAAAAGAAAAGAAATTAAAACAAAATACGATTTATTAGGTAGCTGTTTTTTGTATAAATTATATTCAAGGTATATCATTTATGCCTTTGATCTTTTAATTGATCGAAAGTCATGTAGGTATGGAGATGGTCAGGTACAAAAAATTAAAGAAAAATACCAACTCGTTAGGAAAAACAATCCACTTTACTAGCATAAAAGTCTGCAAAATGACCTGATCAGGAGTATTGTAATTTGTACAATATACAAACAGTAAGATTTCTTTTTAGATTTTATCAAAAAAACAAAAATCTTCTTGTTTTGTTTTTTAGTAGGAAAACCTTATTATAAAAAAATTGTTTAAAAGAAAAAGAATTTTATCATGCTTGGGGATCGAACCTAGAGTTTCGAGATTACCCATCAGGCACCTTACAATTTCGGTTTAAGTTGCAAGTGCAAAAATATGTGAAAATCTTATAAAAATTTTAATAAGATTTTCTGCATGAAAACAAAATGATTTCTCAATGGAAACAACTTATTACTCACTTATTTTAATAAGATTTCTAAGTAAACCAGCTCAATAAGGCAATCTTCTTGTTTTTAGGTGGTTTATTTTTCTCTGTGTAGGTGCCTGTAAAATTTAAGGTCTTTTAAATGCAACTTGTATGGCAATTGATAGAAAAAAATAGAAAGAAAGAATGTTGAAATTAAATATGTTCGTTGAATGAGAATTCAGAAAATCTTCAAATCCTAAATCAAATCAAGAAAACATGGTCGACCTACTCCGCTTCAAGGACCAAGGCATCTCAGACAGCTGAACGCTTGGCCTGGATGACAGGGTTGGTGAACGATGCAAAGCTCCCGTGGTGCCTCAGGCAGGGAATTTTTATGAGTCAGGGAGCCTTAGATTGTCCCTCCTTACCCAAATTCACATCCCATTCAATAAAAATGTATATATCCGTTTTAAATACTCATTTTAAAAACCTAATCAAAATCCTAATGAAAATCAAAAACCAAATTAATTTATTTGCATTAATAACACTGTTGAAAGCACTAGCATCACAGCCAAACCAAAAAGTCAAAGTCGGCGACAAGTTGGCTTGTAGAAACTTCAAAAAATAACGATAAACGGCAATATCTAAGAATATAAATTGCTATACAAAAGGTACATAATAAGATACCCTACCATCGGATAAATTCTTTTGAATGAGATTCTTTCATTCTGTTTTGTTTAATGTGACCATCAAAAATGCGTCCAATCGTCGTTTTGTTGTCATCATCATCTTCATCGTCACTTTAAAAATATCTTCTCAATGATTTTATATGCAATGTCAAGACGTCTGAACAAAAAACCTTATGATACACAAAATAATGGCAATGTCTTATGCATCGTCTGTGCGAAAATGAAATGGCAAATGGGTCTGTGTCTCGACGAATATTAAATTTTACCAATCTTGGGTATAAAATCGACCACATTAAAGTTGAAATCATTAAAACCGCTCTATACTCTCAAGGAACAACATCTCAGGTTGCACAACCACCATCCAAGTCCAAGTCCCTCAATCACACACCGTCAGAATGTTCAAAATAGTAAGTTTTTGTTTATGTTTTTTTTTCCTGGAACACACCACATCACTATAATGACCTGAAAAGGATTAAGTCATTAATTTTTGTTTTGTGAAATTCAACCATAAAACGGGGTGTGGAAGAGATCATAAAAAAACATGGATCGTCACTAAATTCCTTTCCCTTTTTTTTTTAGAATACAAACTTATTAATCTCTTCTATATTTTTTAGTTCATGGTTACCGCTATTCTTGCTGGCAGTAGCTATTCAGCTGCCAATCCTATTGATGCTGGAGCTCAGACAAACAACCATGAAAGTGAAATCAATCCAGATGGCAGTTACAACTATCACTTTGACACAACAAATGGAATTGCTGCCCAGGAATCTGGAGTTGGTGGTCAATCGGTTAGTGGGTCATCATCATACTACAATCCAGATGGACAGCTAGTTCAGTTGACCTACACAGCCGATGAGTTTGGATTCCAACCACAAGGCGATCATTTGCCAACATCTCCACCAATTCCCGATTACATTCAGCGTGCTTTGGAGTACATTCGTTCTCATCCTCCACATGAGGATCAATTTAAATACCAACAACATCATGAGCAACAGCATCATGGGGAACAACATCATGAGCAACAGAATCATGGGCAACAGCATTATGAGCAACAACATCATGAGCAACAACATCATGAACAGCAATATCACCATGAAGAACAACATCAACAACATTATGTTGAACCGGTGTATCAGAGACGATTCTAGACAGGATTTGGACTAAATAATCTAATGTTTTTTTTTATTATCAGTAATGATATTAGTTTGCCTCACTGTATTAGGAACTAAGATGTAAAGTTTTGTTTTTAATAAAATGTTTTCTTTTTGTACAAAAAATATGATTGCATCACATTTTATTTTTTAACGATGAGTAAATAAATGGGAGGATTTACTTTTGATTATACGTAAATTCAAGAAAATTTAACGATCATTAATTTAATCTTTGGTTACATCAAAGATTTAATTACGACTTTTATGAATTGGTCATTAAAATTTAAAGTAGCATTTTATTAGCAATAAAAGTTTTGTTATTTTGAAGGAGTAACCTACTTAAAACACTCTTGCATCATAATAATCATATATCTTTGTGGGTTGTGATCAGTTCTTCTCAACGTGGGGCTCAAGCTTTTGATTTTTTAAAGGGGGAGGAGGGAAATTTTACATTACATATTAGACATAATATTTGCAACACAAATTTTGAAATATTTCATTGAATCCAAGAATAGGTCTGTTTGGGTATTGCCGAAAACAACAAATTTTGTATCCAAGTACTGTAAAGTCCATTGAATTGATAGGACGTGGACTCAAAATTCGTTGAAATTTGTTTTTTACAATACACGTGGGGTTTTAGTACCGCAGAAACTAACTCCCGCAGCAACTTATTCGTTGAATTCTTGTAATAAAGGTGATACTAATCAAAGTTCCTAGATGAAATAAGACTAATAAAGACTTTGTTTGCATTAAATAATATTTTATAACGATTTTTGAAGCAGTCAATCACTAAACGTGCGGTCTTTGTCCCCTACTTGCATTTCAGTTCTACAATACATGTTTTGGAAATAGACATGCTGTATTTTCTTGTGATTTCTTTATTCTTTCTTTGTGAACATTTCAAGATGTACTGCAAGATGTACTTATAAATGCAAAAATCAACAATGATTATTTATTTTTTTTCATTTTTGTATAGACATTTTAATTTTTGTACAGAATAATAATTCTTTCTCTAAGTTTCCCATCGCTTTACAAAAATTATTATCGAGGGACCGCCAAACAAGAAGCACTCACAGAATGCAAGCCTGTAGATAAATAAATAAATATTTAAATACTTTAGCATAGAGAAAAAGAATTATTTTATAATACAAAATAAAGTACGTATACGCCGTAGTGTACGGTTCTACGGGTACCTCCCGTAGAACCGTTTTTTTTTTATTTTTGACTTTTTCTTAAACGACTGAACCACTTTGATGTTTTTTTTATACGGAGCTTCTTTACAAAATTAAAATTATTTAATATCAAAATTTTCAAAAAATAATTTTTGGATTTTTAAAAAAATCATTCAATTTTTTTTTATTATAATCATTTTTTCGAAAACGGATCACTGAAGTTTTGATTTTTATGTGCATAAATATTTTTTTTCTCAAAGGATTCTCAATTTTTGTTTTTCTAAAAATTTATCGTTTTTAATCAAATCAAATGGCATACTTAGTTTGGACCTCAAAACAATTTAAGAAGTGTTTTCTGTTTTTTTTTTTCCCTCCTATGTGAAACAAAATTTTTGGGATGTGTTCATAAATATTTTGTTTAATTTCCGAGGTAATTTTGTGCAAATGAGGTGGATATTACCTCATTTCTAGTTGAGAATTTTTATGAGAAATTATCTCATTTGGAAGCTCATATGGCAAATTTGATCCAAATCATCTCATTTGCCCTAGTCGAAACAGACTATTACTTTCGCTCGTGTTCGTTGTTGTTTTTGCTGAAATTTATATTACTGAGCACTGTGTTTACAAATAAAACACAGCTTATGATCCAAAAATTAGTTGCTACTCTGAAACGCAGATGGCTTTTAAAGGTCAATGAGGAGGAAAATAAGAGATGCAAGATTATTGTAAAATAAACAAATACTAGCAAATAAGTGATAACACGCGGCTATTATCATACCAATTTTTTTTATCAAGAAATAATTTCTATCCGAACTGTACACCATAAAAAAAATTGAACAACATCGACACCTAGATGTCACTACAAATTATACCACCCCTGTTCACAGCACAATGACAAAATTTTCAAAAGAACAAGAAACCCAACAAAAAAAAAACTCCTTTCCAACGTCAAAACAAAACGTCAAATAATTTTTTTTTTGAAAAGGAAGAATGCGGGACAGCATTACTAATCTTTCTGCACAAAGTACATTATTTTATTTGATTATAATTTCCATTTAACATGAAAAATATTTCTTCGTGTTAAAATTCAATAAGTCTGCATTAAATTGCACTTTTAAATAAAAATCAATCAATATAAAAAAAAAACATGTTTCTTCGATAGCTTTTGAAATTAATAAAAAAAAAGAAAGAAAATACTTATATCAAATATAACTCGCGCGTGCTATTTCCGAAGTAAAAAAAAAGAATCGAGCAATAAAAAAAAGTTGTGCTCCTCCATTCATCCAGAAAAAAACGGCGGCGACACCACCAGCAGCAGCAGAACAACTCCAACATCCATTCATCACAATTTTTGTATTTTGTGTTTTCGTAAAACACGAGCAGCAAAATACAAGACTTCGCAGAGAACAAACGAAGAAAAAAAACAATAAAACACCAAAAATTACAGGTCAGCTTTTTTTCTTTGTATTTTATTATTTTTCTCATCAAAAATTATTTATATATTAATTTTATTCATTCAACAACGAACAAAAAGAAAAGAAAAAAAAAACTCGTAAATCAAATAAATTGATTTGGTATTCCGTTTCAATTTTCTGTAACGCGACAAAGGGTGTTCCAGTGCAGGCAGAGAAAAAGGCAAAACAATAAAAATAGCCACCACTTACAGCATTTTTATTTGTTCAACACTTTGCATTATCTTTCACATTTCTTCACACAGTTTATCTCAGTGAAAGAGGCAGGTTGAAGATATTCCAATCTAACCATAAAACCAACAGACAAACACCACGTCCATCCATCCATCTGAGTTGCTTCCCAAAAAATATGGCCAAAAAAGTAAAAAATAACAAAAATAAAAAAAAACTGTACGTGTGAAGTGGACGAGAACTGGCTGCTTCACCTTATCACCTTGTTTTTTTTTTTGTTTTATTATTTATTTTTGATATTCAGTTGAGCTAACTTATCAATATGCAAATTAATTTGTGCTCGACTCGACTCTGATGAAAAGCTCCTCCAAAAGCGTACTCTTCTTCAGAACGGTAGTAGGTATAGGTTTTTGCGTCGTCAACGTGTTTTATTTTTTTGTCTGACAAACATGCAAGTATGTGTCACAATCGGAATGGGCTAGAAATTAACATACCACACTGCCAGATCTATTGGTTTCTTCCAAACTTTGTCCCAATCTCTGATTGTTACTCTAATTTCTATCTATCTGTCTGGTTTCGAGAAGCTGAAGGTTGTTCCAAAAATGAATACTCTGAAACCTATTTGCACTTTGTTGATCTTGGTTTTATCTTTTTTAGTGAGAGTTTACTTAATTTTAGTTTTGTGTGTCGTTTTGGTCAGTGCACGTGCCAGTGCCAGTGTCAGTGCCAGCGCCAACCAAGAGAAGATAAGCTTGTTGTCATAGTTGCTTAACACTTTACTCCAATCTTTCGTTGTCGTTGTTGTTGTTGCTGGTTTTTCTATCTCTCATCATTTATTTTAGTGGCAGAATTGTTTTTGTTGTAAAAGTTAAGTCGACAGTCTAACAGTCACATGACTCATCTCATCGATATTAGCTAAAAAAAAACCTCTGTCGTGTGTAATCAACCTTTTAACCAACAACAACAAGAACATACTAGAAAAGGTATGCGCAAGGAATATTCCATTTTCTATTCGAGAATTGATGTTTTTTTTATTTTTAATAATTTTTGTGTCGTTTTGTTTGGGGTTTTTGTCCTCTGTACCTATGCCGCCTTCTCTTCTTTTATGTTTTTCGTTTAATGAAACTTAACCTGCAAAATTATCCTCTCCTACGTACACGCCCTACGTTAGTGTGTTTTTCTTAGAATTTTATTTGAAAATTGCGTATAATTTTGTTTACAGTTTGATGGAGTTTTGTTGTTTTTTTTTTCGAAATTCTAAAGAATTTATGTATGTTTTTGGAAAGCAACAGCTTCACTCATTGAGTTTGTTAGGATTTTTTTTGTGTTGTAAAATAGTGCGTCGTAAAATATATTTTATGTAGCTATTTGCACTGGGTTTCCAAACTACACTTTAGGGGCAAAAACATGGAATCATCTGTTTCGTCTTTTTTAAGCAACAATACTGATGAATGCAACATTCATACTCAAATGTACTTGGTTTCGTTTTACACCACTATTTACCGAACGCTCATAAACCTATTTTCGAAGGAATAATAGTGAGACCGGTGACTCCGAAAAACTACCATTAAATCCCATTACCGGTCTTAAAGTTGAAACTTTAAACTATAAATTGAGATAACTAAACTTCCAATTTCTTCACATAAGTATTAAATGAGTCTAGCACCTGGTCGCTAGACCAAGTACTAGGTCTGAAAAAAAAGAAAAGCTACTAACTGAGCATTTCTTCACATCTTGTTGCGAGCTAAGGAATCGGCGGTAAGTGGGGTAAGGTAGGAAAAAGAATTAGGTAGGATAGTGGGAAAGGAAGTGGGTAAGGTAGGATGGAATGTATAGTTCAGAGGCACTGCTGATGGATGCGCAGTGTTGGCCTTAACCCTTCCAATCAATGGAAATCCGCGGCCATTTAGATTCCCCCAAAGATGGTAAGTGACCGGTTTCGGATCACACCATCTTCACCGAAAGAATCTAGCTGCCATTCACACCCATGAGAACAATCTCCAAAATATCATGTTTCTGTTATTAAACATAATAATGAACAAACTGTTATATTTTGTAACATTTGGCGTTTATCAATTACTTTTTTTTTTATGAAAATGTTAAATCCAATCAAAATTTTATTTATTATGCTAATTTGAACAACTAATTTTCTATTATATAGAAGAAATGAATCCAAAAAAGGAACTAAAGCAATGGCACGGGATTAAAAGACCCTGACATTTGGATCCGGGGTATCCTAACTGCAAGGAGCTCGTTGGTGGTAATACTTTTATTTTTAAAAAAGACGAAAACGCCACAAACATTACGGGAAAACCGACCGATCACTAACAAAAGAATTAAATATATGAAAAACAAAGAAAAAAATTATTGGATTTCTTCCGGATGTAGGTTGAATACATTTAGGGACGGGTGGTCCAGTGGGCAGAGATATTCGTCCACGATGTTCTTATACGAGTTTAGTTGTAGTAATAAAATCGTGTTGTTGATTAAGCTGGTACTAGCCACCCGTAATTAATTTTTGTTGGCGGCTCCAGTCATCTTCGCTGACAATATAGGGCCGCCATAAAAATGTATTTAAGGATATCCTAAAACAAATTCTAAATTGTATGACATTTTTGTATGAAACTTATTTGTTTCTTTAATTCTTTAATTATTTTTGTTTCCTTTGCACTGACTTGTTTTACTCGTTGACGGTTCTTAGTAAGCAACACAATTTGCACCATTAAAAAAGTAAATTACAATCTTAAATCTTTAAGTAGTTTCTTAATTTAAATTTAATTTGCTGACCGTCACACTTGGTTTTCAACTTTAATTTGACAGATCAGTATAACATCACATGCAAATCAATCATACACACATACGATGCCAGTTCGGCACTTCCCTTCATAACTGATAAAATCATACGATCCAGATCATCCGCTATTTTTTTAATTATATTTCCTATGCCATAAGCGTGTAACAGCTTATGTCCAAGCATGTCGCACTTAAATAAAAAGGATGTTCTGAATGAAATTGTCAGATTTTGATACTTTTATTACGTTTCTATTCCTAAATTTTAGACGTCCGTACGACTTATGTACATTTTTTTTTTGTGTCGAATTGTTTGTGAGTCTGTGATTATAAATCGGTTGCAGATGCGAGTGGCACTTAACTTGCGCTAGCTCTTTATATCAAATAGAGCAGTTTTCGAATCTTTCTTCGCGATTTCAACTTGCTCTTTAAACTCAAAATGAGGCTGCTTCAAGTTAAATTTCCTCTTTAAACTTTGTGAATGCCTTAAAGATTCCACTGTCTCATAAAGACAATTTTTATTTGTATTGATCTGTGGAAGATGGGTGTGTGGAAGCAAATTTCGAACATCCAGTCCCTGCTTGACCAACTAACGAAATTACAATTTTACAATTTAGAACCACTCTTTGAAAGATATTTTAAAACAATTACAATTTCCAAGTTTTGTTTCACTGACTCCCAAAAAATGAAAAAAATGACAAATTTGTTACATAATGCAACTACAAATTTGTGTTTCTAATTCGTAATTTGGTGAGGGTATAGAACTTGATAACGAAAGCTGTTATCCACGCAAAACTAAGCGCCCAAATTATATTCGTTTTCTGGTTTCTTTTCCATGTTATAATAAAAAAAAAAAAAATAACACAGTGAAGATACTTTACAAAAATTACAATTATCTTGCTATCATTCAGATATTCACAATGTGAGTACATACAATTGATATAATAACCGGGTACTAGCTAATTTTAACGAGCTAACTAACATCGAGTTCTTACTTATACTCTGTACCAAATTGACAGTTGTAGGGCTTAGTAATTGGACGAAATGAGTAGATATCGAGTTGATAGCGATTTGAGTACTAACTTTAAGGCTAGGACCGGTTCGGATTTAGGACTTTGTGAAGAAATTGACTGTAACTTCCTTACCTACATCCTCAGACCTTTTTGAGTCCGTTGTGATAAAGCATTGAAACAAAAGTACGCAGTTCTTCTTCCATTCGTATTCAATATTTTCGTTTGAAGAGCCGAAAAAACTGAAGTAATTTCTTTCATGGTCTTAGACTATTGTGCCTTTAGCAATGGCTACCAGCTCAACCCTTACAATAACAGACTTAAATTTATTGACATACATTGGCTTCATAACATACGCTCTTATTTATGTGTTTTATTCACTGTAAACCTTATGCACCTCATGTCTTTTGTTCGTCAACAAAACTTTAGGAATTTACCATGTGTGCTTCTTATTTCAATTCAGTGCTCAAATTGACTTCCTCTTCTTTTAACAATTAAATAAGTGCGAAACAAAAATTTTCAGGAGTTTTTAGAATTATTCCGGACTTTACCCAAATTTACTTTCAGCAACAAAATCAGTTTCAGAGCATTACGAGCGAAATGATTGAACATTTGAGGTAGAACACTTTTAAGTTGTTTTTCGAACACACATAATTTAAGCATTTCTGTTTCATGACCTTTTGAATTAAAAATTTTCCAACTCTTTTGTGGTCTTTCTTACTTCTTATGCTATTTTTTGACAAATAAAAATAATTACCTGGAAAACTTGAATCCAATAATCTTAACCAAAAAATATTTTTTTGTTCACAATAAAAAAAAAAAAAAACGATGCTCATGGAAACCAATATTGAAAATAAGCTTTTACAATTCAAGATACATTTTTAAAGTTACACGGGTCGCACCAGTTTCGTCCAATTGCTGTTAAACATTCATGGAAATAAACTAGTTTTTAAACCAACGATGCAGTCAGTACATTATTGGAGCGTGATTTTAATTAAAATGTATATATAAAAAAAAACACTTAACATTTTTGTAATGTTTTTTTTTTTTTACTTTTTTTTTCTGTGTTTAATTATATAAACCCAAACCCACCTACGGATACAAAAAAAAAAATATCAAAGAAGGGTTTTCAGTACAGATATTATAAGCTCGATATTTTTGTCACGATATTTTATGTTTTAAATTGCTTATGAGCCAACACGGAAAATAGTTGTATTCATATACTATGCAATAGAATCGTTTGTTTGCCTATTGTTTGGTAAGTAAGAACAAACCTTGTTGGGTATTACAAACCATATATTTATGTATAGTCAGCATCAAAAGTGGGTGAACAGTTAACATTATAACAGTTTTATGTCTTAAATCATCCAAAGTCATACGGTCCTAGGATTTGTTATTTTAGTTTCTCGGGCATACTCAGCTTATCACCGAAAAATAAACCGCTAAAAAGTTACGGATGGGGACGTGCATTGACAAAATGATTAACAATATTGACTTTGTTAAAAACTGCATTATAGTAATTTTCTAAAGGTTATTTTTAGCAATCTTAATTGGAAAAGATAAACTTGATATCAAAATTTTAATTTACAATCCTTGAATTTTAAGCTGAATGAACTTGTCTTCGAGTCTCATACTTTATAAAAGTTAGAAATCAAAATAAGTACTAAATAATTTTAAACAAAAATATAATTTTTTAGCGTGTGTTCCTGTTTACTAAATACATAAATATTTGTAAAGGTGCCTGCATTTGAAAATTGACAATAGATACATAGCTCTGTTGTCAAGTCCTAAGAATATTCGATATTTGCCGATCGAAATGGCTTATATTTGTTTATGATTTTAAAGATACTTATTGCAATTCAATATGTAATTGTATTAGATCTAAAGCCCATTATACAATAAAATATTTAAATGGCTTTTATAAAAACAAAACATAAATTAACACGTTAATTAATTTATTTATTTATTTATTCTCTATGGGTTCCTAAACTTTGCAATAGGCGGCCAGATTGTCAAAAAAAAATAATTATTTAACGACCAAAATTTTGCATATTCACATTTTGTGTTCGCTAAGTTCCAAAGCTAAAAAAACTGGACCCAAAAGATGGCTCAGGTGTCAAGATATTAAGATATAAAAAAATACCAAAAGCGCCTAATTAATCAAATTCATAAATAAATCTTTTTATTTGCCCTCTAAAAGGTTCTACATTGATCGTCCAATTATGACTTAACTTAAAGGAGTTTTAACAAAGGCTTTTTTTAGATGATAAATTGTAAATTGGGAAAATATGATCTTATTTGTATGTATTCGGTTTGATTCGGTTCGGTCCGAATTCGGAACACGTATTGATTGATATTATATTATCTTTCTCGATGCTATTTTAGTTAAGGTCTAAAAATAAGACATTTAGCTATAGAATCGATTTTTTTTTTTTTTTTAATTTTCTGATATCAAAAAACACAAGTTTTGTTTTGTTTTTGTTATAAGTGGAACAATATGTCAATTTTTATTAAAAAGGCGATAAGAATATGGTCACAATCGCTTGTGTCCAGTGTTATTTTTTTTTTGTTTAATTATTTACAATTTTGCATTCACATTTTAATTGCAATTGCTTGTTATGGAGCGCTGATAAGCTAAAAAAAAAAACAAAAATATCGTTTAAAGAGAATTGCCGGAAATTATTCAAATTGTTTGAATTAAAATAACTTTAATGTTTAAAAAAAAAAAATAAAACCAAAAAAACCTTAACCTTAAATGAGTAAGCTATTGAGGTTTAATGGTCTTTAAAAGTTCTACTTTTTTGTTAAACGGCACGACATTTACTTGATAAAAACATATAAAATAAAATTGTTAATTAAAGCTCATCTTTTACCAAACATGAATAACTTTAAACTTATTGTTGAACATAAATGCTTAGGGGAATTTGTATGAATTCAGACACCTAGAAAATGATGTTAAACCCGTAGTTTATTTTTCAGAACATAATTATAGAGAGAAAAAAGTATACATATTGAAAATTATTTTTATGTTTTTATTTTTAAGCTGAGCGACTGAATATAAATCTATTTAAAAGTTCAAGTGACCTCAACTCCAAATTGTGTTTCGCCTAAATCAGCCCTATTCTTAACAAAAATTCCAGGAGAAATTTGTTTTTGTGAGATAGGCTCCTAATCAAAAACTTGCAAGCAATTTAGTTTCCTTTTCGCTCTTACGTCATTCTAAACACAGGAGGAAGAAATTAAAAGCGAAAATGGAATAAAATTCCGGGAATAGTTTGACTGCGAGCTCTTCTCCCGAAAACATTTCCTCGGGAATTTTTGTTTAGAGTATGGCTGAATAAAATAATCCTGCGTATGTATTCAAAAATGTCAGACAGACACTCTTGAGGATCTTTGTCAAAGCGACATTAATTTTCATAATTTGACAATCAATTTTTGACAACTAAAGATAATACATTGCGCATGTGAGGTGTTGGTTGTCAAACAATCGTGACGTCACGGACCCGCAATCAACTAAGGAAAATTAATACTTTTGGCGCAATTTCACTCTCTATTTCCTGTCTACTCACTTTGTATGATCGCAACTAATGATCTGTAATTTTTCCTAATATGGCTTTCACACCTTACCATAATCTAAATTTCGTACAAAAGTACGAAATCTCATCGAAATCTACTAGATTTTTCATACATTTTCAGTTTTCCAATTCTTATTTTTTGTAATCTAGATTACGATGAAATTTTTGATTTTGTTAGTTGAGACCCATTTATAATACATTGTTCCCTTTTGTATAAAAGTTATAGCATGTTTTACTAGAGAGACAGAGGGAAATGTCAAAGAAAATCTAGTTTATGTGCGGTGTGAACAGTCCAACAAGATTTCGAAGTCTTGTTTCGAAATCTGTTTGGTGTAAAAAGGCTTTAAGGTATAAGCTTTCTTGAAAAATTTTCAATTAAAAGCAAAAAACAATTAACAATCGCTCCAAAAACGTTCCGGTAAAATAGCCCATATCTAAAGTTCTATTAATCGGATCTTCAAGACTTAATATTCTTGAATAAAACACGGAAGCCTTTTGACCCTCTCACGGAACCCGATGTTCCGTGGATCACCATTTGGATAACGCTGGTCTAGCGAATGAACGAAGATATCAACTTCCTTTCCTGTCTTCACTTGAATTAATATTCAAAATTTGTTAGCTTTTTAACAGATCTTGAAAAGGTAATATTCTAAAAACAATAATAACATCGGGTTTGTAGTTTCCAAGGGCAACTATGAGAAGTTAACAGTGTGGGTCGCACCCAGCCTCTTCTTACATTTTGTGTTGGTTCTGTCGCATAAGGACTTATCCGTGTTTTTCAAAATAAAATTTAACGAACTCATATTTTTTTGCGAGTGGTATCCATTGTTGTACCGTTCTTACTCTCGACAGCTACCCTCAAAATTTACGGCCCTTCGCTTCGAAGAGCAAAAATTCTCCGATTCGGCTCCGACAGATACCTCGCTAGAGCCGATAATCCTTGACAGTGGCTATAAAGTGCGTGTCCATTTGAGAGTAAAACATGCCAATACCATTCTTTTCTCCAGAAGCTTGAACAGTTGTCGTAGCATTTTTACTCTCAAATCGAATCGACACACCCCTTAACATAATTCCTCTTTCGAGTGACTCACAAAAAATCGAATGTCTAGGCCTAGAGTAAAAAATCAAATCTCAGCGAGCTTATCTCAAGGTTCTGCTTGCTTACGAGCTTGTTCTCCAGAACATTTGTACTCCTCACGATCAACGGACATTAAGTACTTACTTTTGCGAGGCCCTGAGTGGTCAGATGTCACAAAAATTTCAGATTATCTGAAAATTCAGTGACATATGACCCATTAGGATCCCCAAAAAGTTCGTACTAACTGTCAAATTCGGTCCTTTTAACGCAAGCGCTCTCAAATTCATTAAACAGCAAACGTATTAAAAATTTAATGTTTGAAAGTACTGTTACGCACCGATTTTCCATATAAAAATAAAAATGTTGCTATCAGCTGTCTCAATATTTTCAGAAAAAAAAAACTATAACATGATATCTTACTTGTTTTTGCTTCCCGACAAACGACAACGATGACGACCGTAGACGGCGGCATTAGTCATTTACAAACTTACTTGTCACCCAGATAAAACACATCAAAAATTATTTTTGCATAAAAACTTGCCAGACACATTGTAGTCTTTTTTTTTTATTTGTAATCGAAAGTTTATTGTGTTTATGAGGCCGATGGCCGGCTGCCGTTTTTCTCTCCCACCAGAACATCAAGAAGTAGTATTTTTTTTATAGCTCTGTTGCTCCGTATGCGCGCTTCAAGATGTGTTATTTATATTAACTAGGAAGCTGACCATAATAATTTCTCATCACTCTCTCCTTTGGTTTGCCATTGCCATGCCATGCCAATTGCCATGCCACTCACTAGCACTCTGATGGCTATGATGTGTATTATGTGTGGTGTTCACTTTTTTTTCATTGCATTTCACAGGTATAATCAGATGATTGTCTACTAAAAATAGATTTTCTCGTCAACCACCCAAAAGACAAGAATCTTCAACACAACTATCACCATTTACTTATAAATTCTTCTTAGTTGTTCGTGAGTTCACTTGGTTTAGTTACTTATCCAGGAAAAGAAATGTATAACAGAAATCAGCATACTGACTGACTGACTGACTGAGTCATTCATCTTGTTTTAAAACACTGATTTGATTTTTGTTCCTCTTAAAATGAAAACATTATTTTTTTTTTTTAGTAAACTAATGAATCAGTTTTTTATAAGTTATAACTCAGTCAATGAGATGAGATGAGAGGAACTTCATCAGCACTAAAGGAAGTGTTTCTTATTTAAATTGTATTATTTATTTAGTTTTATGGCGCGAGAGATGCTAATGATGCTGAAATGAAAAGAGAGAAATTAAAATTACATACTATTCCATCCTGACGTAGCCAAGATTTTTTTGTTGAGCTTTGTTTGTCTTACTTTGTGCCTTATACCTTACCTGGCTGCTCTCTGTTATTCAATCATCAACACTTAAATTTTATTTGAGTAAAATAATTCTCGCTAACAAACGTTTGAGAATCTTAAAAGTAAATATTTGATACTGCCTACCTACATTGCTTTGCGAAAATAACAAATCTTAGTTGACGTTGATCAGAGTTTCTGAATTAAACTCTGTCTTTCACAATAAAATCTCAAAATATTAGAATTTTAAATTTAATTATTATTAATTTTTACATTCCAGTTGCTTGTTTAAATAATTGTGGTTTTAAGAAAGAATAAGTGAACAGCAGCCCAATCAGTTAGTGCTTGAAAAATGGGTACAACTTTGTCAGAACCTATCACAGCTAAGGAATCATCGTATTGCCAAAATGAGCAATATCGTGTTGGATCGAGTTGCATGCAAGGTTGGCGTATAAGTATGGAAGATTCGCATACTCACATCCTGTCGCTGCCCGATGACCCAGGTACATCATTTTTTGCCGTCTATGATGGACATGGTGGCGCTACAGTTGCTCAATATGCGGGGAAGCATTTACACAAATTTATAATAAAAAGACCGGAGTACGAGGAGGATATACAATCGGCTTTAAAACAGGTATGTAACTTTTTGTCACATATTCATACATTAAATCTTTCAAATATTATTAATTTATTTGTTTTTTAAATCTTAGGCCTTCCTTGATATTGACTCTGAAATGTTATACAACGAATCTTGTGGCGAACAAATGGCTGGTTCGACTGCTGTGGTTGTGCTAATCAAAAACAATCGACTATATTGTGCCAATGCAGGTGATTCTCGAGCTGTGGCCTGTGTAAATGGTGATGTTGAAGTTCTATCGCTCGATCATAAGCCAAATAATGATGCCGAAACAAAACGCATCTATGAAGGTGGTGGCTGGGTGGAGTTCAATCGTGTTAATGGCAATTTAGCCCTATCGCGTGCATTGGGTGATTTTGTTTTCAAAAAGAATGAATCAAAGAAACCCGAAGAACAAATTGTAACAGGTGAGTTTTTTTTCTCTATTTTTTTGTGTTTATCCATTTATATTTGATTTTATGATGCCAAAAATGATAAGGAAACTTATCTGTTTATGGAGGAGCTTAAAATAATAATAACAACAATCCCTAACAGAGTAAACTAACTGTGACAAAACTTATTGTTATCGTGTTGATAAATACAAAAAAAAATATCGTTTTTATTTTAATGAAACCTTAGTTGTTGAAGGGCAAATAAAAACAATGTCAATGAAATCTATTCTCTGCGAAATGGTAAATCATTTTCGTTGCAACATGAACCACAAAGGTTTTTTATTCATTAACTGACACCCACACTTACCTGAAAAAATGTTTGAACTTTTTAGCAAATTAATTTTTGTATGTTTTGTGTTCATGATTAAAATGAAAAAAAAAAAAAAATCTGGATGCAAATAGGTTTGACCAGATGTAAATTTAGAATAAGTTAGTGGTTATAATGAAGGATTATGTAAAGTATGTATGTAGGTGTTAAACTAATCAATGAGGATTCAAGGAAATTTTAAAAGATGTGGGTTTGAATATTGTTTAGAAAAGTTTAGTGTACATTCACATTGTGTGGGCAGTGTGAGTTTCTAAAATTAGCACATAATTTTAATTACATATTTCATACGAATCATAGTTATTATTTGCTTAATAAAGAGTTTGTTTTTATTCATAAAAGGACATATTTCTAAGAAGAACCAGCTGCTATTTGTGGGTATGACTGACATCATAAAGTTATTGCAAAAATATTCTTTGTGTCTGACCACGCAAAGCGACAAGGTGACCACGCACAGAGTGGCAATTCTGGGCGGCCAATAAAAATCCAATTAGGTTCGAGCACTACTCGCTCAGTGCTTTATTATATATAAACCAAAGTTTATACATATGTACGTAGTTGATATTCAAGTGGTAGTTCAAGTTTAATTAAAGCTTTTGTTACTGGAGGCATGTCAACAACTTGTTGTAATTCGGTGCTTTAATTGTGTCCTGCGATGAACATTATATTGTTGACACAATATCCAAATGCCAAACTGCCAAGCTTCGCCTTGGAAGACCTCTGAATTTGAGAAAAATATGTTTAATTTGACACCGATTTCATTCTTTAATTCGATGAGTATACTAAGCCACAGGGTACATTTTGTCGAATTTTCCTATTTTATTCCTAATTTTGGACAAACTTTGATTCTGTCTAATAGACTAAGAGGCCACAGCAATTTTTTGGTGTCAATGATCAGTCATAAATTCACTGGAACTTTAAGATAGATTTTTACTTTCTTTAATCAAATATCGAGTTCTTGCATACTTTAGCTGGGGCGTTTCTGAGAGATGCTGCATTTAAAATGTGTTTTTTAAGGACACTCAAGATAATGGGTATAGCATAATCATTATCGTTTTAAATAAAAGAGGTAAGCACCCTAGATATGAATATGGAGGTCCAAGACCTTTTGCATGGGGCATTCTGCCAGCAAGACACATTAAAAAAATGCAAAACATCGAATTTCGAAATTATTACGATAGCAATATAATAATAGAGTCCCAGAAACTTAATATGTGGCCTTCTGCCTGCAAGATGCACTCAACAAATGAAATAATTCTAACAGCAATAGATATTTAAGGTCTTGGACCCGCGATTTTGTAATGAGAAGAATCTGTTCTATAATCGCAAATAAGATTTATGTTGCTGTCACAAATAAACCGAAAGTTAATTTTTTTTTGCAATTTCCAAGTGCGTCTTGCAGGCAGAATGCCCCATGCAAAGGTCTTGGACCTCATATTCATATCTAGGGCGCTTTCCTCTTTTATTTAAAACGATAATGATTTTGCTATATCAATTATCTTGAGTGTCCAAAAACACGCATTTTAAATGCAGCATTCTTCAGAAACGCCCCAGCTATAGTATGCAAGAACTCGATATTTGATTATAGAATGTAAGGATCAATCTGTAAGTACCAGTGATTTTATGCTATCACTGACACCCAACAATTGCTGTGAGCTCTCGGTCTTTAAGGAAAATGTCAAGACACCTACAAAAATTATATATTTTTAAATTGCGTTGTCTTTGCTTTGATTTGATATTAAAAATAGAAATGAATATTAAAACAAATAAATAATCATTGTAAATAATATTAAGTAATGAAGAAGCACTGCTCTATCGTTGGAATGAAGAGTTATTTTGTTTTGCGCTTAACCAAAAACACGTCATCAAATTTTAATATTATTTTAAGTTATTATGCATCTTGCTGCTCAGGAAAAGAAAAGATCTGAACGGCACCGCTCTTTAGCTCAGACCTGCCGATTGCTGCTCAGGGTCTACGTAGCCGCTCTCATAAACATTTAAATGTTTTAATTTTATTTTATTGCTTACTAATGAAAAAAAGGATACATGAAAATTGGCAACATAAAACCCTTTATAAAAATATTGACAATACAAAATCGGTGTAGGTGAAGCAACAGAGTCGCCAGAGTCTTCATTTGTTTGTTTTTACGTGTACTCAGTTAAATGCAGCAAAAACCATCACAATGTTTATTTAAAAAATAATATTTTTCTATTTTTTTGTTTTACTCCCAAACAGCTTACCCCGATGTTGAAACCCGAGAAATAACCGATGACTATGAATTCCTAGTGCTTGCCTGTGACGGAATCTGGGACGTTATGACCAATCAAGAAGTTATTGATTTCTGTCGCGAACGCATTGCCAGCGGCAAGTATCCCGAAGAGATTTGCGAAGAACTCATGACCCATTGCTTGGCCCCCGACTGCCAGATGGGCGGACTTGGTGGCGATAATATGACCGTGGTTCTTGTCTGTTTCCTACACAATAAATCCTACGAGGATTTAATAGAACGTTGTGCGTCCAGCACATCAACTGCAAACAACACCAACAATACTGCAACCAACAAATGGACATTAAAGAAAATTCCTGTCTAGTAATAATGATTAAATAATATCCAAACATTCTCCATACTCTATTTTATATGCATATATATTATATATTTTACGTTACTTAATGATTGTGTTCGTTTTAGCTTTTTTTTCTTTTCTTAAAAAAAAACAACAACAAAAAATGATTTATTTTGAAAATATCTTAAACGAAACGAGATATTTTTCTATCGTGAGTAATTTTTAAATTTAATTTTATTTTCGTTTTGTTTTGATTTTTTTGTTGTTTAAGTATTGGACGGACGGAATTCAATAATAATAAATAAATAATAATTCAATGTCTGCTTTCCAAACTATACACACACACACACCAATGCATATGTTTTCTTTTCTAAATTAGAAATTTTGTACATAAAAAAAAAGTTAAAAAATATAATAATTAGTAATACAATTTAAAAATACAAGTGCCGCATGTGTTTGGCTATAAGATCTATCAATTAAAATGCTGTAAAAGCTATGAAATGTTTATTAAGACAGAGACAGACTAAAGAATAAAACCTATAACCTTTCGATGTAATTCCAATTTCCAAAATCCGCAAGACTTGAATTCAAAATATGCTTTTTTGTTTTCTCTTGGTTTTCAACGAATGCCTGCCTTTTTCCTCTACAAAATGAATCAAAACAATTTGAACAAAACAAAACAAAACAAAAAAGTAAAAAAAACCCTTTTAAAGAAATGTGCCTATTATTGATTTTGCATTGTATAACATTTCAATTCGTATCAAAAGTTTGTTTTTAATTTTAATTAATTTACGTTATGTGTCCTATCTTTTATATTTTTTAAAATTCTTTATTATAATTTTTTTTTGTTTTTCTTTAAAATCCTTTTCTTTTACTTTTGTAGATAAATGAAATGTGTAAATTGATTATAAATGCAGAACCTAAGACCTAAGAACCTTACAATAAAACAAACAAAAATAATAATGTAGATTAATACAAACAAATTGTTGTTCTTATTGGCTTTTTTTTTATTGCGCTGAGTTCATTTTCAGATTGCGTGGATCTTTTTAAGGAAAAATGAATAAAAATAGAATCTTTGAGCAATGTGTAAGTATCTAACCACATAATAGACTGATTGCATATTTTGGTATTAGGTATTGCTGCAGGGACTCAAACCCCAAAATGCAAAAGAAGAATCACATTTTTTTTCTATTTCGTGATGATGACTATCGTTGGTCCCGCGATATAAAATGAATGAGAACCAGGAAAAAGCATCGAATAATTATGGTTGAAACTTTGTTTTTTTTTTAAGGGACAAAGAACGTTGTGTGCCAGAACACCATTAGCCGTATTGTGAGTTTCGCGGGAAAACTATCGGGAATGGAATTTAATGGGTAATTTTATTTTTGGGGAAAAAGTCTCTCAATCAAAAAATTTCTCCCTCCCTTTTCACTTTCCCGTTATTCTTAATAACAGAGGAACAAATTTCAAGAAAAAACGGAACAAAATTCCTGGAATATGTATATTTCGATTGGGAGCCCTTTTCCAAAAAAAAAAAAATCCCTGGGAAATTTTATTACCGATATGCTATTGTGAATAAAAAATAAAAATTGCCTGGGAATGTTTGCCTCGTAAGAAATTAGGAAACGTAAATTTCCAGGTAAATTCAATACCTAGTCATTTCATACATTTTTTTGTTGTCTGGAAAAAAAATTCCAGGGAAGATTCACGATCGCTGAAAAAAATATTTCCAGGCAAATAAAATTCCACTGGAGATTCTCGAAGAGGTCCCATTGTGAATTTCGCCAGAAAAAAATTTATATTTTCCGCCAAACTGGTTTCTTGTTCTTGTTTCTTGGAATTAATGTGAAAAAAGAACTTACAACTTCTGCTTTAATTTCCAAAAAAAAATAGTTCGAAATAAAACGAATTTTCTGAACATGAACAATTTTTCGCCCGGAATTCACAATAAGAAAAAAGTGAAATGCTAGTTTTTGGGCGAAATCTTGTTGACGTGAAACTCTCAAAAGAGCTGCATATAAATATAATGGAACACTTAAACAAATTGATGAAAACATTCCGATGTTCATTGAAATCATAAATACAAAAAAACTACATGGGTTTTTTTCTTCAATTTCACTGATAAGTAGATAAGTTCCGATTGGAAGGTTTATTTATTTAAAGCCGGACAGCGTTGCCACAAAGTGCCCAATTAGGCCCCATATTTTCTATTTTGGCCTCGGGCCAACTAGAAATGGCCCGTAACTTATAGTTTTTGAATTGTCTTGAAATCTACACTAAATCTCATAGTAAACATCGCTATTTGAAAACGCATTTTTAATTCAATTTAATTCGTATAATGAATCTGGCACTGAATTTATTCATGCATTTGTTCATGTCCAAACTCCGTATTTGTATTTTTATTTTTATAATATTTGTTAATTTTTATTTTTCTTACAGTTTGGTAGGAGTCCCAATAGAACAGAGTTAAAATATTAAGGTGTGGAAACACCGTTAAATCATAAAAAAATGTTTTCTTTTATTGGTTTAAATTAATATTTTTTTGTATAAATTATTTTTGAAACGCAGCAAAACTACCTGGTAATTTTTTTCGAGAAGTTTTCTAAATGGACAGTTCCTAGCTTGGCCCGTTTCGTGTTATTTCAGAACTTATACGACATTTTTGGGGCCAACTTCTTCAACTTCAAAAATTAATTAAAAAAGTTATATAAATGTTTTCTCACTTTTACCTGTCCCTCCCAAACGAGAGGAAAAAATGCTTTTTAAAATGATATCCATACATTCAACCATATTAATGACAATTTTGGAAGTGTATAGCAAAACTAGTTTTGCAGAGGATGAGAGTTGCAATTATTCGAGAAATTGGTAAAATTAACGAAAATTAATTTCAGACTTCAAATTTTAGATGTCAAAGCACTCGAATAGGATTAATTGCAACAATTTGTATCTTTTTAATTCTACAATATTTTTTGAAATTAGTCTATAATATGGCTGTTCAAATTTTGAGATCCACTCAAAACTTCAGGGACTTAAATAATATATGGACTCACTACAAATATTAAAAAAAATATTATTATTTATCATTATTATTTTATCTACAGGGTTAGTCAAATGAAGTGTTATTCGTTCAAAAAGTTGTGGCGAAATTTATTTATTCATTTGAAAAAAAATTGTTTCAGTTTCCATTCATTTTAGTTCGATGCGACCACATTATGATCTTCAGAAGTTAAAAAATGAGTGGGGGGTCAGGGGTAAAAACAACTGTGTACCCTTAAAATTGGTATACCCTTAAAATTGGCAATATAAAATAAAAAAGTTACACATACGCCACAGTGACCAGTTAAGTTTAACTAGAATTTGAGAATTTTTGCTTCGAGATATTCTCCCGAAGAGCAAAAATTCTCCTATTCGTATAAATTGGAGAACCTCGATAGGGCCGATTAAGGAAGGAGTTTGTTTAAAAACGCCATTCGCTCTAGAAGCCATAATAGCGCGTCCAACTAAAAATACAATTTTACTGTTCTCTTCATTCCGATTTGCTCAGGATTCTTGTTAGTGTAAACGGCTTCCGGAATAAAGATGATTCATTAAGATGCTCCTAAGTTTATCATATCTTAATAACATTTAACAAATCCCAATCCAAGGTAAACCAGAGTTTTAAAAATTATTATAATTATTCCCTATTGTCTTTAATTCATATTTAATTTATTTTATGCTAATATTGAAATGCGAACCCATGTAGCTTAATTTTTTTTCAATTAGTAAAATTATTTTTATTTATTCGATGAATTTTTTTTTTAAATACTGAATTTATACTTACTGATGGCGTTAGTTAATTTGTATTATATAAAGTACGTTTTTGTATTCTTGGAGTCCAGTTGATCGTGGATATTCACCATTTTGTATCCGAATAATCCTTGGATTTTTTTATATAAATAAAACAATCCGTATTTTGTCTTTTCTCCTTTTAGTTTTTTTTATAATATTAATACACATTATATTCATTTAATTTTATATCATTCCTTAACTTTGCCATAACCATTCATTCTTGCAAAAATAAAATTAAAGAATTTTTAACAAAATTAGAAAAGGGGAACTAAAAACAATGTATTATTTTTTTTTTGCTTCATATAATATCTAATTTTTCTTTTTGTTGCTTTACTACCAGTTGATTTTTTTTGCTTATAAATACTTTTTTTGTTTTGTATATGAACTATATTACAATATTATTATTTTTTTTTTTTGTTTTAATGTCCCATTTAACGACATTTAGCTAAAAATATAAATAATGAATAACACATAATATTTTTTAGTTCCTTTTTACACGATTTCGGTTTTATAATTTAAATGTAATTAGGTTCCCTTAAGTTTGCTAGTGTATGTTACCATAAATTTCATAGTCCTTACCATCTATTAGTAATAAGAATATAATTTTAATTTTTTTTTGTTTTGTTTTATTTTTCTTTGTATAATATTTTATATATTTATTCATTTATATATATTTTTTGTCATACTTATTCATATCAATTTTATACAAAAAATACTTCTTAGGTCTAATTTATAGCTTACAAATAATGTCTACACTTTACAAGTGTATTTTTGTTTTGTTTATATTTTTTATAATATACCTATAACAAAAGTTTGTTTCTTAATTATAATTTATTTAATATATTATTGTTTTAATTTTTTTTTTCTTTTTCTTTGATACCCTAATTTTACATTTACAATTTCAAAACTAATTTTAAAATAATAAGCAAACGTGATGGTTTCATTTGATTTGCTTGGCAAATAAATGATTGTTTTGTAAAACACAAACTTAAAAGACATCTTTTTTTTTTAATTTAATATTTCCTATTTGTTTTGTTTTTTTTGTTTTGTTTTAATTTTAATCACTAATTTAAAAGCACTTGTCGAAGATATACATAATAATATAATTCATAAATAGTAATAATAATTATGTGGTGTATGTGTATAATTATTATTATGAATCATTTTTGTTAATATTATTTGTTATAAATATTATTTTATAAAAAAAACAACAGTTTTAAAGTTGAATATATAGTTTTTGATATCGAATTAAAAATAATTTATTAAAAAATTATGATAACAAAATATTTGATTTTTTGTATTAGATATTTTTTTATCTTTAAGTTTAGAAAGAGATTGGTAAACATTTGCGAACGAGCAAGCTTGAAATTCGTCATTTACAGTTTTTTTTTTATATTAGTTACTTATTTAATGTAAAAAAAAAATTATTTTATTAATGATTAATTTTTTTTTTATTTTTGTCATGATTAGAGTATAATTATCAAAATAAACGTTTTTATGCACAATGTAATAATTATATGTTTGTATTTTTATCTACATTTATCTTTTTTGTATAGTCAATTGAACAATTATTTATATTACACCTAAAATTCATCAGACATACATAATTAATGTTTGTTTTATTTATAATTATGTAGTTATATAATATGTCTACACATTTTTTTAATAGTTTTTTTTTTTTTTTTTAATGTTATATATCTATTCGATTTTTGTTTTAAATTTAAATCCAATTCTGAATGAAAAAATTCCCCAAGAAATATTTCTAAAAGAAGGAATCCCAATTAAAGCAAAAATCAGGGAATTTCTTTCCTTTTTTTTCGTTGAGTTTAGCGAAAAAAATCACAGGAAGTTTTCTATCGAGAATCCTTCTTTTGAAAACATTTTCCCGGAAGCTTTGAATCAGAATTAAGATGTTTTGTTTACGTTTATCTTTTACATCGATTGTGTTTAATGTATTAAAATTCTGAAAAATTAATTTAAACAATAAACAAAAACTGGAAATAAATTTGTCATTCCTTCAATTATAGACTTTTTCGTGAAAGAAAGAAAAATATCAATCGAAGAACAAACACAATCATAAAATTAACATAAATTCTGTCCCAAACTGAAAAATAAAAACTTTTATAAACAAATAAATTTAAGAACTAAACATACACGGCACGACTGGGTCGCACATTCTTCCATTTTGTAACTATAGACCCTAGCCTAGAGAATATTGTTTTCCTGGAAATATTTGGTTCGTTGCCCTAAATGTATTCTTTTATTGTTGGTCTCCCCTGAGATTAATTTTGAGGGAATAAAAGTAGATAGGTACTATGAAATGACAACCAAATAACGTTCTCAAATTTCAAATTAATAAACCATTTCCAGGGAAATTTTTGCAGCCGATTAACCAAATACTATGGCAATTTTCTAAAAAAAAGACCACCACAAGATCAATTAAGACTGAAACTCACTTGATTTTTTGTCGTTGTGACATTTGACATAACTGTCATTTATTTATACATGATACATATTATCGTCTGATAGTTTAAGGGCCCAATTCATAGTTGTTACTCAGGTCGAAATTTTACTCAGCTTAAAGTTGAGAAAAATCTTAAGCATTTGCTCAACCAGAGTCCGTATTTATAAACAAGATGAAAGCTACTGAAGTAAGCCGCAAGTATGTGCTTAAGAATTCTTTCACAATCTCGATTATGAATAGCTTAAGTGGCCAAAAGACTCCTCAAGCGTATGTACACGTGAGAAAAATTTCTACTTGCTTGATGACTATAAATTTTGCCCTTATTCTAACGAGTTATGTCGACAATTTTTACTGGGAATGTTTCCCTGGTAAACAAATTGGTAACGTAAATACCCAGGGAATGTTTTCCTCGGATACATGCATACATACTTACCTCTCTTAATATATTTTTAAGTCAGCTAATTTATCTTAATATTGGGATCTGGAATGCACCAAAAATATTATCAAAATATCACCATATTACACAGTGTAGTGCATGTGATAATTCTCAAAGACCTCCACCAAAATATTGGGCCGTATCGGGAATCTCCAGGAAAATTTTTTTTCACGGATTTTTTTTAGCGATCATGAATCTTCCCTTTAATTTTCTTCCAGGGAGCAAAAAAATGTATGAAATGACAGATAAATTTCCTTGAAAATTAGGTTGACGATACCAATAAATTTCGAGGGAAACATTACCTCGGTGTTTACGTTCCAAAATTACATTCCCAGGAATTTTTTTATTCACGATTGCCCCCCTTAATGAATTCTTGTACATCTATTTATTAAAAGTATAATTAAAATTGTACAATTGTTTTAACATCCAAAATCATATTTAGGAGAAGTTGGGGGCTATCGTAAATAAAAAATTCCTTGGGAATGTTTCCTCGTAAATTTATTGGTATCAGGAACATAATTTCCAGGGAAATGTGTATGTCATTTCATACATTTTTTTGTCCCCTAGAAACAAATTCCAGGGAAGATTCATATCGCTAAAAAAAATCCGAGGGAACAAAATACTTCCAGGGAAATAACATTCCCATGGCGATTCACGATAGGGTCCGTTATTGCACCTAAAAATATACCTATCGGAAAATTTTGATTTTTGGACTTATGTTGTTTTGACCAGACTCCATAGATTTATCTGAAACTAACAACCTCTTTTCAGGTATAGCCCAAATTCCTGAATGCTGAATTTGGTAAGCAAATCAAATGGTTAAAAGATATAACAACGCACAAAAAGCAAAGACAAGAATTGCGAATCATAATTTTAACTATTCCCCAGAAGTTTATGCATTATGCGCAAGTAAAAAGTATTTAACCACACTTTGGAACAGCTTACCAGTAAAGGTAGCAGGCATTTTTACTGGTGGAACACAATACAAAATCGCTGTAGCACACAAACCAAAATTTGTAAAGAATTATAAATTCACTATAAGGAATTTATTCTCGTTAAAATATTTTATGTGCTTCCTATTTAAAGAAATAAATATCACATCTCATTTGAATTTCTTGAAAAACTCCATTAAAAATGTCAAAAATTATTTCTGCTGTAGCTTGAAGTTAAAGTCGAGTCAACTTGTACTACAGCGAATAACCTTGCTACAGCTACGTACTGTGGCGCCTTTATACTTGTTTTAAGTTTGACAGCGCTAGAAACTACAGCGACAGCTAAATCCATTCTGTTCCACCAGTTAGTCTATTTCCATGAATAAACTTATTTAATCTAATATTTTTAGGACGTACCTATTTAAATTTAGTCTGGGTTTCAAATAAGTTTTCCTCCTCTCGGCTAAAGGAAATGGCCCACATTAGCAAAATATTTGCTAAAAAATCTAAATTTCCCTAGAAAATTTATTCCATATAGTAATCAATCCTGAGGGAAACTTTTGAACGTAACTAAAGATTCGAAGAAGGGAAAGGAAAAAAGTTTCAGCGATTTTTTTTTTTATTTATTCAATGCATACTTACTTGTTTGAAACACCCAAACGGCACCATTAAGAAATTCTGAAAATTAAACCACATTATTTGATAGTTGGATTCGAATTTGGAATGCATACACTAAATATAAAATTTAAAAAAAACCATTAGTACGCGAGTACAAGCTATAAGGGTGAAGGTGGATGGATTAATGGGATGCCATCCTGGGATGATGACCCGGGCTAAAATGTAATTGCATTATATTAATTAAAAGACCTTCGCCAGTCGAAACATAAATCTGACAAGAAAAATTAAAAATCCATGCATATAAAACGGTCGAAAGCGACAAGTCGATAATCAGGCTTAACTCTCCTTTTAGGTGCGTTTTGTATTTGACATTTACATACTTATGTGATTTTGTTTTTAATTATAAGACAGCCATTTTTTTCCGTAAGTTTTTTATACCCATTTCAAAAGATTCCGAGGAAAGCATTCATGTTCTCAAATTTCGAAAGAAGAATTATTGCTATACTTTTATTGACTGTAACCCTAGTAACACGAAATGCATCGAAGTTGTTCAGATTTGTCTGTTAATAAGTATTTTTTTTAGTAACATCTTTACATTTTCTATTCTATGAAAACCAAAAATCTACTCTATTACTTGAACAAGGAACCAATCGTTCCGATCTTAAGCGAAATCTTTGTTCCTCTATTAAAGTGGCGCCCAATTCACATCACCTTATTTGTTTGCAAAATATCTTCCTTGTATTTAAAAATGTCGTATTTTTCTATACTTGCAGTTAGTCTGGTAGCTTCTGTCAGTTTCTATTAATCTTTGAGCAGCAACAACAACTTGAACGTGATACCAGTTAGTTTAAAAATGGGGTATGGAACGCGAATAACAAAAGCATACTTGCAGGAGCTAGTAAAAATAATCAACTCATTTCTATGACTAAAGCTCTAGCCATAAACTTGGTGGTAGCACCTTCAAGTTGTTCTTATTATTTAAAGATTCATTTTCCTTGTAATTTAATTTTGTTTGAATAAATAGGGAATAATTTGCCTAACATTAATCGGAACGTGGTTATTGTGTCAAATCAATAAAATCTACTATCCATCTCAAACTGAAAAGTAAAAAAAACCATAATAAAATAAATAAAAATAAACAAAATAAAAAGGACAGGTTCTTTGTTTGTTGTTGTGTGTTGTTTTTGCAGTTTTTTTGTTTTTTTTTTTTTTTATTTGCGTTTTTTTAAATGTTATTTATAACTAACTATTTATATAATATTAATATTGTTCTTCACCAAAAATATGACTTTAAAAATTATACATTATACATATTTATATTCATTTTTTTGTTTGTTTTCTGTTTAATTATATAATTATATGTTTTTATTTTTTTGTTTTCTTGTGTTTAATTAATAGCTTTGAAAAGAACAAAATTATAAACTTAGAACTTTAATCGCTGTAATATAATATAATATAATTATAATAGATTGTTAACTTTAATAATAAAATTAATAATCATCGACGAGATAGAGTAATATGTTTAGTATTTTACTCTTTTATTATTATTTTTTTTGTTTGTTTTAATTAATAAGGTTATCTTAATGTTTTGTTGTTGGTTGGTTTGTTTGTTTGTTTTGCCTATTGACAACGTGCTTTAAGCAAGTTCTTTTAGTTATTTTGTTTGCCAAATATAATTTTATTTTGATAAATTGCTACCGAAATTTAATTTTGTTTTGTTTTAGTAATGTGTGCGTTTTTTAAAAATCTTATTTCTATTTGCCGAAGAAAAAAAACAGTATTTTTTTTCTAAATTATATTCAATTTAAATGAAATAATTTAATATTAAATTATGTACTTCTATGAGGATATAGCTTTTTTATAAACAAAAACAATTCTCTTAAAAAGAATCAACATAAACATAAACAAAAAAAAAAACTAAAATAAAAAAATCTTTCTAGACATAAAGGAAGTTAGTTTCTAGTTTAGTTACATATTTCAGTTTTTTCTTTTATACACATTTTGAGATTATATATATATTTGAATATATATATTATCATTTTTTTTATTTTAAATTGTAATAGGTACCTTAACAACATTTTTTTTGTATCTATTCATTTATTATTTTTTTTTTTTTGTTTTAAATTTATTTTATTATTATCTATTTATAAGTATTTATTTAATTTCATTGTTTTAGTGTTATGTGTTTTTTTTTTGCTTTTTAATTGGTTGCTTTTCGTATATGTTTTTTTTGCAGTTTCTAGAATATTCACATTACAGGAGTTAAATTATTTTAATTTATATTAAATGTGTTAATAACATCAAAATCAATACAAAAAAAAATAATATTTTTTTTTCTTTAAATGAAAATAATAAAAAGAAACAAGAAAAAAAGAAAATTAAAAAAATAATCTGAATAAAACAAAAAACAAAATTAAATATCAATTTTAAATTAATTAATGACTTTTAATATTTAGAGGCACTTTTACTTTTAGCATTAAAAATTTACTTCTATAATTCATAAATTTCCATTAAATTATTATTATTTATTTTTTTTGTGTTTTATTTTGCTTATAAATATTTTTTTTTTATTTTTTTTTTAATTTTTCATATTCTATCTTAGGATTCATATATATTATTATTTTTGTTATAATATTTTATAATATAATATATTTTTACTTTAATTCAATCTTTAAGTCTAAATATATATTTTTTTTATTTTAAGTGACTTAAAGCGATATTATTATTTTGTTTTTGTATTTACAAGTTTGAATTAGTTTTTCTGTTGTTGTTGTTTTTTTTTTTTGTCACATTATGATGAATATTGTAAAAAAATGATATTTTGCAGAAAAAATGCTGCAGTGAAGAAGAAATGTCATAGTGTAAATGATGACTTTCAGTTTGTATTTGACATGAGATTTATTCAGGCATCACAATTAATTAAGTTATTAAAAATTAATTTGAAAAAAAAACTATTATATTGAAAAGATACAAAATTAAACCAGCAATAATGTTGAGTAAGAGAAACATTTTGAGGCATTTTTGAGTGACACCATTTTTCTTATTTTACTTTTTTTCTTGCAAATGCTTATGTTTTCAGTAAATGAATTTGAATAATGTGTTTGATACAGAATCAAAAGATGGCAAGGAGAATGAAGAACATTCCTTCCAGATTTTGTGAGTGTTTTTGTCTCTAAAAAAACTGAAAAATACTTTTTGCTAATGAAGTTGTAATTATTTATAATTAAAATGGACAACTTCTTATGGTAGAAGTTACACGTTTTTGACTTTTATTCAAAAATCAAATACGATATGAATTCATCCAGCCTATGGACTAGGTGATAACACACACTGGTTGTTGTTGTTATGTCAATCAAACCTTTAAATTCATCCAATATTTAAGAGTTAAGAGACTTAACTTAACTAGTTAAAAATTTAACATCAAAAAAGGTTATAGGATTATAGTAGCGCATCCGATGAAAAAAAATACCAACTTGTTTGAAACATTTCTCATACAATTTGTATTCTCCCTATAGAATTAAACTAAGTATGGTGTTGAAATGTTTTGGGCAATAATTTTACATGAAAGTAAATTTTATTAGAAAGAACAGCGGCTCGTGTTGAATAACCAAACTAAGCCACACATTTTAGACTCCAAAGTTCAAAAGCTTATATTTTCTTTCAGATTAAACAAATCAAAAAAGCTTATACAAATAAAATTAAAAACTTGCATTCTTTTCCAAAAATAAAATTTTTATCGAAATTAATATTTTCACATTTTATTTTTATCAAAAATAAAGTTTACAGTAGCTCTCTTTCTGTATATCTGTGGTGTTTGGGAGAACTGCTTCTATGATGATTTCTGACTAACTTTTGACAATATTTAACAATGAAACTTGTACCATCAGAAGTGTATGAAATTATTTGGTCAAATATTTTTAAAAGTTCCCATACATTGTCATGTTTTAAAAAAAAATTGAATGTCCTGACTGAAAAATTCCATTCTTGGTGTTATCATACGTTTCATTTACAAGTTTGTTCTCCATAGTTTAAAATTGAAGGAAAAAACTCATTACTTAGCAAAAATGTAAAGTCCTAAATGTTGAGTCAAATTTTACGACCCTGTCACAAAATTCTAACTCTATTGACGGAACCCTTTACGAATAACACAAACTTAGTATAATTTTGTTTATACATCTTCGGCATTCACAAATTTCTTTTTACGATGGAAGTCGTAATAAAAATACTGGTCGAGTAAAGCTCGGGTATTTCAGATATAGATATTCAATCTGAAAGTAAAACCACCGCTTGTCATATTTGAGGTAACTTTATATGGGAAGAAGGGGAGTCAGTGGAAACATTGAAGCGAGCATTTCACAGATGAAATTCTTGTGTTAAGACTTAAATTTCTGCATCATTTCTATCGCCTCTAGTTTTTTTTACTCTCTAGATACATACACTTTATACAGAAAAAAAATTAAACATTGATTACTCATATGTTTGAATATGTCACTTAGCACCTTCACCAACCCGAAAGATTTAATAATTATAAAACTAAAGTTCAGTGAATTCAGATTTCACAGACATTTTTTTTTTCAGATCTTGATCTTGTATAACTCAAGCTGATTTGAGTAATTTCTAGACTGAATTCAAACTTTACTTTAAATAAAAATACAAATTTGTGTCACAAAATGCATTTTTGCTCTTTTTTGCGGAAGTTGTAGACTCAATTGAACCAAGTTCCTATTTTTTCAAATTCAAAAGATTATTGGAATGTTGACAACTACAAACTGAAGATACTAGGATGTTGCAGTTATATCATTTATCATGAATATTTTCCGAAACAGATTAATCGTTGTCACTACTGGCTATAAAGCAAACTAAAGCATTCAAACAATTTTGACAATACATTCAAAAGTTTCTAAAAAAAAAAATACAAATAAGTATTTTCAGTTGGCTGCTATTTATACTCGCGCGAATAAGCAATGATCTCTTAAGTTTTGAAATACACACATTTTCCCTGTTATGATTTGATGAGAGCGTTTTTTACTATGCACTGAAACCCTCGTTTGAGAGATTAATAACTTGAGATCGCTTACTCGCGCGAATGAAAATTGCTGCCACCGAAATCCAAAGATTTCCGATAACTCTAACTCATCTACTTTTCTTTAGGTTATTCCAAAAAGTGAACATAGATTGAATTGATTTAAGTTTTACATTTAATTGTCTAATATTTCCAGTTCGCTTCTTCTTTTCAGTTTCCAAATAAAATGGTGGAGTGAAAGCGAATGTCGTTTCGAAATATTAAAACACAAATTGCAGCGCTTTTTGGAATCCGATTAGAATAAATTATTTGAATTAAAATATAAAAAATGCAGCCTTTTAAAGATTCTGTTGCAAGTGTTGTGCAAAGCACATTAGATCTTTTAGCATTTGATTTCACTTTATACAAAAATAAGGAATCCATGAAATAAGTAAAATTGCAACTCAAACTCAAAGATGATTATAAAAAAAAACAGTTTTTGTAATGTCAGTTTTCATCTATGGATTGATTATGTTATCAGATTTAAAAAAAAAAATGTGTAATAAAACAACGAATGTAAATATAAGAATTTGAAAAAAAAAATAAAGTCACCACATCATATCATAAAACTCTAAACCTTCCATCCAATTTAAATCTTTTAAACATGTTTGTGTAAATTTTGATAATTAAGCAAAAAAAAAAATTAATACAAAAACAAAATATTCATGTCTTGTTGTAACATCATAGATTTTTTTCTTCAATATTCTTCATATTATTAAGTCCATAACATTGATTGAATGTTTTGTTTAAAAATGATGATGTTATTGTGATATACATTTTTTGTTGTTGTTGAAATATTTCTTATTTTTTGTTGTTGTTATATAATATATTAATATTTTGTATTTGTTATAATTATAATGAAATTCTTATATGCATAAATATATTTTTAAATATTTTTATAATTATATTATATGTGTATTAAATTGTTATGAAATATATTTACAAAGAGATACAAAACAAACCAATTTGGGGAAATTAAGATCACAGGGTAAAATAAACAAAAAAAAAAAGAAAATATTATTTTAAGAAAATTATCAAAAAGAAAAACGTATTCGACATAAAAATTAAAAAAAAATGTTTTTTCACTCAACAGTTAAAGAATATTCAAACAAGTAAGAAAATTAAATCTGCACTTTTGATTGATTTTTGTTATTTTTTTTCTCTTTTAAGTAGAAGAATAATTTTATGGCACTTTTTATGGATTTTGTTTTTTTTTTAAGAATTGAAGATCTCAACATATCAGTTAAATATTAAAAAAAAAGTAAAATTTAGTTCGATGTCAATTTAATAAAGTAATAAACAGCTAAGGCCGATGGAAATATATTTGAGAAATGTTTTTTTTTTTTTTTCAAAACGTTTTCATGGAAAATAAAAGTTCAAAAAGGGAGAGATCATTTACTTGTTATTTTGAAAATGATAAAAAAAAACAAAATGAATGAAAAGGGGAAAGAATATTTTTTTCTTTTAAACTAAGTTGTGCAAATGAATTAATTAACCAAAGCTTTAGTTTTTTTTCACAGTACTCTTAACATAACACTGTTGTGTACAGATTAGTATTAAATTGGACACATTTTACACAATAATTTTTTTTTGTTTTGTTTTATGGAAGCGACAGAATGTTCGTTCGCGTATTTTAACAAATGTTATGCATATACATATGTACGTATATATATTTTATACAAACATTTATATTATATAATATGTATAGCTACATCGTTTAAGTATTTAATTTTTGTTTTTAAGTTATTTTTGTTAGTTAATGTAATTTAGTTTTTGTTTTTTCTTTGTTCTTTTGTTTACCTTACATTGATTAATTCCTAGAGTTACTAAATATACACCTTTAATTTATTTAAACCTAACTACCTTAATTGGTACTTACATAAGTATTTGTTTTATTTTTTTATTGTTTTCCTGTTAAAAAAAAAAAAAAAAACAAATCGAGATATTCGCGATGACTGGTATTACAAACGATGGTGGTTAGTTTTAGCTGAAATTAAAAATAATAGTCGATCAGTAAATTATTTACACTTGCGATATTAAAAAATATTAAAAAAAAAAAAGAAATCAAAAATTATTTAAAAGTAAATGAACTGGAGTTATCAAATTTTCGACTTTAAGACATGCACTCCCAATATTCAATTAGGTGGCTCTATGATGTCGAAGAGAAAACGGTACTTTAGGCTGTAGGTCATCAAGAAGATGACATAATTAGACTCTTGTTAGTCGAAGGGCGGATTTCATTGTCGTCACTCAGTCGAGATTTTTTTCAAGTGTAGTCTTGAAGAGAATTTTGGTCACTTAAACTATTTATAATCGAGATTATAGGGGAATGCTTCAGTCATTACTTAAGGAGAGGATTACCTCAAGTGAACCCGAAACTGAATTGCGATCAGGCTTGTTTGCTTGTTACGTTATTAAATGTGAATTCTTGCTTGTTTTCACTTACTCGAGCTCTCTCTCTTCATCACTGAAATGCACTCTTTTCGCATTTGGTGTGCGTACTCTCACATGTCGTTGTCGTGTCGCACTGTCGCGTGAAGGAGTGATACTTTGGTTTGGGCAAGCCTCAAATCAGGGCGTTGAGAAATAATTGAGAAATAATTTTATTGAATTTAAGATTTTTCTTCACTCACTTAAATTAGTCTCCATTTTATCTATGAATAAGGACTGTAATCAAACAAATGCTTAAGATTTTTCTCAACTCAACAGGAGTTGAGAAAAACTTCGACTTAATTAAAGCCCAGTACGCCGCTGAAGCAGTTCGACACCAAAATAAGCTATTGAGCTGATTATTTTGAGAAGTCTCCACACACTCTTTACTATTATAAACACTTATTTTACCCAGAAGAATGCATTTTTGCCTTTTATCAGTTTTTTATAGGATTCTCGAAGACTTCTCGAGTTTTTTGTTTGTTTGTTATTTTTTTCTTTTAAATTTAACGTAATATGTACTTAAATATTCTTCGTTTGTTTGTTAATATTTCGTTGTATGTGGAGACTACTGAAAATTTCATTTCGCTTCAGCTGCGTACAAGGCTTAAGCAACGACTATGAATTCCGTTTTAAGTCATCAAATATACAAAACTTAAGTTTTTAATACTGGTCACTTAGGTGTCACTTATTATGTCTGACAGTAAAGCTGTCCTAAAAGCACTTAGCTTATGTACAATCAACTCCAAGCTAATATTGGAGTGTATAGAAAAACTTAACGAACTTGGCAAGCTAGACAAAGTCACTCTCCACAGGGTACCTGGGCACGTAGGGTTCCAGGGAAACGAGGAAGCGGACTCCTTAACAAAAGCAGAAGCAATGATTCCTCTAATGGTACCCGGCCTTACACATTAAAAACCAAAATAAAACAAGACGAGGACTTGAAACAATCGAGTTGAGTCGATAGAATCGAGCAAGGAAGCATCTTATTTGATTCAATCGAGTAGTTTTCATGCAAAACAGTCGATTGGTTCTTGTTACATGCTGCCAATGATCGATTGTATCGGTCCCTGATATAGACACATGGACCGCATAGTCACATTAGAAGCTTACAAGTGAATCAGATCTTTTTCTAAAAAAGCAATCAAGTTTTGAGTTTATATTCCAGGTAGTTTGTCGGCATTTGATTAATAAATCTTACAAGCAACTTATGCACCTTTAGAGATTACAATGCAGATGTGATTGCAGCTTTATTTACTCTTAGCTTTTAGCTCCCATCGCAGCGTTAAAATTATTCTGACTCAACGATTTTGCCACCGCATTGGGGAACACCACACTGAGTGCTATCTTTCATTCAATATTTTCCAGTTGCCTTCGAAAAATACTATTACAGTTACATTTTTATTCATTCTTTTAACTATACTGTTTCTACACATTTAACTTAGTTTTTTTTCATTTAAAAACTCAAAAACAATGAAAAACAATTCACTTTCAACGCGCTCGGCATCAACTCTGAAATTGTAATTTGTTACGCCGCTTTTCATCGCCGCGGCGTTGAAAATGCGTTCTATGTGACAGGATATCCCCTGATAGCCTTGAGAAGGAAAACATTGTATACTCTTCTCCGTCTTCTCCGTCTTAACCGATTTACCTTTGTTTACGGCATGGTATTAGACAATTCTACTATGAATACTAAATCCTTAACGGATATCAATCAGACGTTCAAAAGTGTTTTTTAAAGCAATGACGATAAGCTAATAGGTCTTCAGTCTTCTGGGTTTACATGAGTGCATAAATCGAGAAGACTGGAAATATCAGTTATGTGAAAGCCTATGTCTATCGGTTATGCAAACAAATTTTAAATATTTGAAAAAAAGTTACAACAAATTATAAAGCTTACCTGATTTTGCACTCAGTAGTCTTTCAGCTAGCTTTGTATTGTATGCCTAGTGTGTCGGTCGATTGAACAAAGAAAAAAGCAATGCTATATTGAATTTGTTCCATCATTTTGCGTCTCTGTACACTTCTTATATACTTAAATAAAAAAAACAACACATATTTGTTTGTATATGCATATATGGGTGTGTTTGTGGATTGATGCGGTTTTATGGTGTAATTGTGTATATAATGTGTGTGTGTGTGTGTGTGTGTGTCCTAAACAACTATAGTGGCGCTCGCAAACATTTCAGATCATTTTTCTTCTCCCCAAACAACAACACTAATCAGACGATTACATTCCAAAACTATAACAATAACGATGATAACGACAATCCAAAATTTCTGAAATGTTGCAATCAAATTCTAATTGTTGTTGTTGTTATTATTATTGCGGGTAGATGCGGTACGACGTGAAATACTACCAGCAGCACCACTGCCGCTATCTCCGGTGTCACGTCTCTCGCGCACATAATTCTTTTGATGTTCCTTATTGACTACTTCACGGCCTCGTATAATTGTTGTTGTGGTTGTTGTGGTACCACCAGAGCTAGAATTGTTGTGACGGAGTGTTGGCAACTCTGTTTTTAATTTAAAAAAAAAATATATTTAATGAGACATTTTATTAGAAAAAAAAAAGAAAAATTATAAAACTAACCCTTATCTTTGGTGCCTTCAGTGGCACGTATAACACCAGCACTGCTGCTTGAATTGGTGACCACAGCAACATTGGAGGAGGTGTTATTGAGAGTGGTTGGTGCTGCTGCGGCTGTTGCAGCAGCAGTAGGATAGTCCTTCTTCTTCTCCTTGCCAATTATTGTGTTGTTGTTATCTGAAGGAATAATTTCCAAAACGTTGCTAGCACTGCTGATACTTAGTGCAGAGGACGACGCCGACGACGACGATGTTGGTGGTGGTGGTATTTGTGCAGCACCAGGGGCAGTTACAGAAGATGGAATCATCGACGGTGCCGCTGTGGCCACCGTCGCCAGACAAGTTTCGATCACAGATGACGATTTCCCAATATCTGCGGGAATATTATTAGCGGCTTGAGTTTTACCCTCTTTGGCGAGCCTCTCCTTGTGATGTTGTGCTACTTGGGCATAGCTCAATCGACCGCCAGCCGATTCGGGCAATAAAATATTCACTGGCGAGGAAGATGGCAGTGCTGCAGCAGAATTGGGCCCACCACCACTAACAGATGGTATGATTTGTACAGCCACCGTTGATGAAGTTGTGAGGGCGGACATACTGCTGCTGCTGTTGCTGCTGCTGTTGTTTGACGAGGTAGATGAAATTGACTTCAGCTTTTGGCTAGTAGCATCCTTTGGGCTCGTTGTAGTTGCACTAAATCCCTGTTTTGTGGCGGCGGCCGAAGCTCCACCACTTACCACAAACTTATTATTGGACTTGCCACCATCGTAGGACGATGTCATTGTGGCAACACTGCATGTATTTACGACATGCGTTGTTTGAGCATTATTCATTGTTCCAGCAGCATCATTTTGAATTCCGCCTGTTGCGCCAGCCTGCTGCTGTTCCAAACAGTGGCTTAAAAGCGATTCATCAGTCTTTGTTGCTTTATCAGCTGTACTAGAATTATTATTATGGATTTTGCTACTAATGTTGGTGATGCTGCTGCTACTATTGCTGCTTGTGTTGTTGGTGGTGGTGTTGACCGTGGCCGTCGTTATAGGATTAGAATGTGTTAGACACTTTATCACAGTGGGAGGATGATTATTTGTATTATTTGTTGTTGTAGCGCCAACAGTTGTTGCTGTTGCTGCTGCAGCTGCAGTTGCAGACGTCATAGTTTTCTGTGGCTGTCTGTCTAGGTCCAGTAGCGCACTATCAGCGGTAGCAACAACAACAACAGCAGCAGCAGCAGCTGTCGCTGGTGGTGGACTGATTTCGTTGCGATTTTTTAATGAATCCTTTCGGGATTTGTTCGATTTGTTGCTATTGCTGCTGTTGCCACGTACCACATCGGAGAGGCGATTCGAATCAGACCAGTTGGTGTTTGAAGAGGAACTAATTGAAGAACTGTTAGTATTGTTGGCCGCTGAAAAAGATGAATAAGTATTCGACTGCTGATGCTGATTGCCAATTGTATCGGCATTAGCCGCAGCTGCTGGCGAACTTTGATGGGAATAAGTTGAGGCAACTGCGTTAGCGGTGGCGGCGCCCAAAGGTTCGTGCAAGCTATTTGCACTGGAGGCCGCTGAAGCAGCTGACTTCGAACTACTGCTCAGTGATGATGATGTGGACGACGTCGTGGCTGGCGATGGAAGTAAGGAAGGAAAATTCGCATTATTTTTCAAGTTAGTATGTGCATGAGCTAAAGAAGCAACAGACGCTTGCGGTGGCTGACTGCCGGCTGAGCTTTGTGAATTTTGTTCGATACCTGGTAGGGGGGGAAATGCCGCTGCCTCCAAATCAAACTGCGGTGGTTGTTGTGGGGGTGCTGCGTTGTGAGGCTGTTGCTGTTGTTGCTGCTGTTGCGATTGCTGTGACGACGACTGCTGGTGGTGATGATGGGGCGGCTGGTGTTGATGGTGGTGCGGCTGTTGATGACCGCCACCGCTATTTCCACCACCGCTGTGCTGAGAGTGTAGTTGATGTGGCGGGTGTTGCTGCAATGTTTGCTGGCTATGGTGCTGGTGATGATGATGCGACTGATGATGGCTACCGTGATGAGATTGACTACTCAACCCGCCGCTCGGACCGCCAGATAATTTCTGGCGATCTTCGCGATGTGAATTGTATCCACCACTTGAGTTTCCACTCACCGAATGATGATTGGGGTGATGATGGTCACCACTGTTTCGGCTGTGGTAAGTATATCCACCTTGTGGGCCACCACCCGAAGAAGATGAAGAATTATTTTTGGTGTTGGAGTTTGACGAGCCGCCCATCAAGCCCGACGTGGAGTTGTATTGGCTACTTGATAGAATCCCACCACCCGACGACGAGACCCTCTGATTTGATGTGTACCCACCATCACCTGAATCGTCTCTCCGTCTGCGACGAAATCGCTGCGACCAGTTCTGCTCTTTGGTCGAGGAATTCGTTATGCTACGACTGTGAGTCGTGATTATAGCGGCTTGTGGCACCACATCGTCATCGTGGTGATTTTCACTTACATGAGACTGCTGCACCGGCGGTTGCTGCTGCTGTTGCTGATGGTGATGCGATGGATAGGAAGCGTGTATTGTTGTGGAAGGCATACCATGACTTTGATAATGGGATTGAGGCGGTTGTTGTTGCTGCTGCTGTTGCAAGTGCTGTGGCACCGCATGATGTCCAGCCGACGATGAACTGTTATTCGCTGGCTGGTGATGGTGCTGCTGTGACGACGAACTTATATGAAGATGAGCCATGCCAACATTAACACCACCACCAACATAGGAATTGCTCTTGTCCATGGACTTTGGACCAGCTCCGCTGGCATTGTTGCTACCGCCGCCACCACCTGTCAAGAAAACGTGTTGAGTATTGAATATGTGCTAACGCCAACTTTTCCATAACATACCACTATTTTTCATATTTGTATAATGCCTCGACTGCTGCTGCTGCTGCTGTTGCTGCTGGGAGCCACCGCTACCTTGCTGCTGTTGTCCACCACCACCACCACCAGCTATCGTCACCACAGAAGTTTGCTGTTGCATTTGATGCTGTTGCAAGTGTTGCTGTTGAACAGTTGACTGTTGCTGATGGTGATCGATTGGCGAAACTATATTAGCTCCCGACGCAGTATTCAAACTGCTGGCTCTAGGATCTTGCCCAGAGTTGCTGCCACCAGCAACAATTTGTTGCTGTTGTTGCTGCTGCTGCTGTTGCTGTTGCTGCTGTTGTGAGTTATTGCGTTGTTTGCCTCGATTGTTATTGTTACTATTGCGATGATTGTTGTAACGATTTGTTTGAGGTTTGGACACCGAATTAGCGGCTACAGCGGCCGCTGCAGCCGCAGCCGTTGTCGTATACGGGGGTACTTGTGGAGCCAGTCCATTGGCTGCAAACACATTTCCTATGTCGTAAAAGTTTTGGCCGTGTGCATTTGTAGCGGCTGCTGCTACCGCTGCAGCAGCCGCTGATGGCCAAGGAGCAGCTGTGACTAGACCCGGGTAAAATTGTTGCTGCTGAAATGGCTGCTGAAACGATATTCAAGAAATAAGAAGAACAAAAATAAAACAAAAGAAATCGCTTATTAATGACATCTATTCAATGAATTTTGATTTTGTCGTCAAAAAGAAAACTTACAAATACATGGACTTGGCCATTATATGGTACAGGTGCTTGCGACATGGCAGCTCCATTCGCAGCATACACAAAACGTTGTGGAGCTGTATATGCAACTGCTGCATTCGGATCATATACAGCCGATGGTGATGTCAGTCTATAGCCATTTTTCATTGTCACTGGAACCGGTGCTATTGGCAGCCGATGGATGAAAGGTTTAGCCTTCATTCGAGCCATTATTGGTTTTCCCTAAAAAAAAAAATCAATAAAATTATCATTTTAGATGTGCTGGTGGTTTGACATTAAACAAAAAAACAAAAAAAAAAAAACATACTTGGAACGTTTTGACTTCCTCTCTCAGGTATTTAAATGCTTTTTGAGCATCTTCATCGGACTCAAAAGTTACATACCACGAGTCGTTGTGTGCAAATTCACACGATATTACTCGTGGACAATTTTCATTGTTGAATATGTTCTAGAAGGAATATAAAAATAAAATATTTATTATGAATGGGTTTGGTGGAAGGAAATACTAAAGCCTTCTAAAATTAAGATTATAAACTGGATGTAGGGAATAGAAAAGTGTTTGGACCTTACCTTAACTTCTTCTAACGGCGTTTTGTCTGGAATCTCTCGCAGAATTATAATACATCGTTTATGATTGGGACGAACTCTTAAACCTTCCTCATCAACCTGGACATTGGGAGACTCCCTTAGGACCTCTGTTATCAGCTTAATGTCTTTTGTCAGTTTCTTAACTAGATTAAAATTAGCCACAGTCCAAATTGGAACATACTGGTCACTGTCCATTTGAGTCAATAAATATGTATCGTTGGCCAAATTTTCTCTACAACAACAAAATTAAAATAAGTACTTGATACATGAACTGTAGTTTTTGAAGAAAAATCCTTACCTTGAAAAATAATATTCCAATTGTGTGGCTAGCATCTGTTTCAATTGATCTAATGGTATTCCATTGGGATCGATTGGACCAACGCCTTGTCCATTAGCAGGAACCAGCTGCTGTTGCTGATTGTTTGATACAACTCCTGAAGTTGTATTGCCTGGCAATTGATCTGCTGATACTGCATTTGTCATGTTATTCAGTGATAGATCATCTTGGCTGTAACCAACTAAAGTTTCTTGCATTGTGCCGTTCATGACTGTATAATCGTTTTCGATCGTTGTGGGCTGTTGTTGTTGTTGTTGTGGTATTTGATTGTGAGGTTGTGAATGTTGTTGTTGTTGCAATTGTTGTTGCTGCTGTTGAGGCGGCTGCTGTGGCTGAGGTTGTTGAGGTGGCTGTTGTGGCGCTGCTAAAATGGGTATATGTGCTGCTGGTGGGGCTGCCAATGGTGTAGCTTGACCATATAAATTTGTAGCTAACATTGCCGTTTCAACAGGAACATTTGCGTAAACGGTGGTTGTGACGGGTTGATTGATTTTTACAGGATCTCCATTCATATAGACATATCCTCCAGCTGCAAAGACAATTCAAATAGAAAAAAAAAACCTCTTAATTAATAAATTCTTATTTCATTGCAATTTTTTGTATGTGTCTTTGGCACCGTGTGAAGTACCCCACAATTTTAATGGTGAGAAAATTTTTTTTTAATTGAGTGCTTGAAGTTGAAATTAAGTCAAGGTTAACATTTAACATTTTGTGGGAAGTTGTAGGATACTTTAAGGCCTTGATTTTAGAAGAATAGATTCTAATTCCAAAATAAATACTGTGCGGGTATTTAATGACATAAATGTTTCAACATTTTAGTTTTTAAATAGATTAACAGAATTTCTTGACTCAAAGAATGATTTACATGGTTGTCAATTGGTACAATAGTGAAGATGCCTAATGCGGGCTTCCTTTATGGTTGTAAAATTTTAGATTCTTTGGTCAAACATAATAATGGAAGTGCAGGAAGGGGTCGCACTTATGCACATATTCAATTGCTTTTTAGGATTTGATTACTATCATTTACGTTATGAATCTTTGCATATAAAATAAATTGTTAAGCTGGTTAAACAAGACATGATGCTCAAAGAGTAAGTAAGTAAGTAAGTAAGTAAGTAAGTAAGTAAGTAAGTAAGTAAGTAAGTAAGTAAGTAAGTAAGCAAGTAAGTAAGTAAGTAAGTAAGTAAGTAAGTAAGTAAGTATGTAAGTAAGTAAGTAAGTAAGTAAGTTTGTAAGTAAGTAAGTAAGTAAGTAAGTAAGTAAATAAGTAAGTAAATAAGTAAGTACTTTATTTCATTGATTATTTTAATATATTGGTTTACATTTTTAAATGAATCTTAAAGCTATGGCACTGCATGCCGTCAGCTCGATTGGCAAATTTACTTCATACAAAAACAAATTATTTTTATATAATGAATAAATTAATATAAAATGAATTTATTCGAATTCAGTTATTAATAAAAGTCTATATTTATAAATATCTTTCAAACAAGGTTTAGTTGTTTCCAATCAGATCCGAACTTCACATCGTGTTTTAAATATTAAAGCTATTTCTCTGAAAGTCATTGTGTCGTTGAAATAGTTTCTTTCCATTAAGTTAGTTGCGAATACAAGATTCTACTTTCGGAATTACAAGACTTTTCTATAAATGCATTACGCATAGAATGTGAAGCGTAGCAGAGTTTAGATTTGACAACGGCATTAAATATTTAATGCGTTCGTTTAAGAAAACAGATTTCCAAGTTAAACTTGAAAACTTTGAGAAGTTTTAGCATTTTTAACCAAATGTTTGGAGAAGTTCATGGTCTTGTAAGTTTGCCGCCGTATGATGAAACATGAAATTTTACCTGGTAGTCATTTTATTTCAATGATTCTTAGGTACTTGGTTTGTTCACGATTTTAAAGTGAGCATGTGGCCAATCTATACACTGGAGATATCATTTTCAGTGCTTAACAAGCAATTTTTTTTTTACTGGTAAGTATTGTTCTATGTTTTATAAGAATCTGAAGACGACACAGCAACTAAAATGTGTTTATAAGTAGGTTCAGTGACGTTTTTCTGGACTTTTCAGAAGAGAAAAGTAAAATTTTTGCTGTTCAATAAGGTTTTCCTGTTACAGAGTTTTCTAGTTTTTTTTCCAATGGTGCTGCCTGGAACAGTTTAGAATAGGATTTTTTGTACTTGCTTTTGAGTCAGAAGAGGTCAGAACAGATTCGTTACAGCTGACAAATGTGTTTGTTGTTGTTTTGTGTTCTGACGATTTTCAGGAAACATTGAAAACATCATGGATGTAATGCTTGGGATAAAATGCCACTAAAATGGACCAACAACCCTATAGAAAACCTTTACTGTGATGCAGAAATAATGATTTGTAAGTGTCGAACCAACGAATAACGGTGTATTAAAGGCATTTGGGATGTTATACAGCAATCATGGTGGTCGATATTAGCAGAAAGGATTAAAAACTGATAAATTCCATGAAACTAAATAATAGTTTGTATTACAGTATGACAGTTTTGACCGCTCTTTTTGGAAAAAAAAAATCAGTAAAATGGAAGAAATCAATTTAAATATTAATTTTTTAATATTCTTTTTTTTTCGGAAACAAGGAAAAATGTTAGTTTGGAATTCACATGATCATCTTTTTTGTTAAAAAATAATTGGTTAATTTATTGAAGATTTACTTCTATAGTAAGATGCACTTCTATTATTATTTTGACAAAATCATTATTCATTTTTTTTTGTTACGATTTAATAAATAGGCAAACCCTAAAGCTGTATTGAAACTATGAAAATCAACAGTGTTGATAACCAATGTTGCTAAACAATTTTTTTCAATATCAAAATTAATTTTGGTTAAAATTAAAAATTTCATCAAGTGAATCTTAATTTATGATCGGCAGTGTGTGTATAAAAAATAAATTAATACTCATCTTAAACAAAGCAAATTAGTCACCTTTAGCTTACGAGTTCGACATAACGTATACGTATAAAATAAAACAATTATTCATAAATGAAATGCATTCTTTTAAGCTTTTGAAGAAAAAAATGATCTAATGAAGGGATTGTTCATTAACATTTGATCATCTCAGCAAAAACAATCACATATTCCAAACGGCGAGTATTGGTTTTAGTTAATAAAACGAACTTTAGTTTATTTAAGAGAATACAAAACTGTTCTACAGTACGATATTTTTGAAAATCTAAGACATTAATTCTTTTTTTGAATAAAAAAAATATAACATATTTAATATTAAAATTGGATGCATCATTTGATTTCATACTATGTTTTTATGGTTTTGCAAATAAGTGTAATGTGTAAAACTTTTATTTCTTTCACTAGGTTAAAAGATAAAAACAAAATATTATGCATGTACCAAATTTAGTACGAAAAATTAAATACATAACCCAAATGAAGACCAAATACAAAAAACGGCCCTTCGCCGGAAAGAAAAACTAAACCGTGAAATGGCACAACGCGGACAAACCCCCAAATTCGGAGCAATTTCAGACCAAAAAAACCCGTTAAACCAATCACACGGCACATAAAAAGATTTTGTTTGACATTTTCCTTTTCTCTGTGCTAAAAAATGCTCTAACTGTTAAACAAAAGTGAACAATGTGTTATAAATGTGTCTCCGCTAGCAAAATCAAGTAGATTTTGTAGGAAATTTCGTCGTAATCTAGTTAACAAACACGATTTTGAAAACTTAAAATGTATGTAGTAGATTTAGAAGAGATTTTGTACTTTTTGCACGAAATCTTGATTATGGTGTGAAAGCTGTAAAAAACGACACTGAGATCTAGGGATTTGCAGTTTAATGAACAAAAGTAGTGTTTGTTTTGTGGACCAATTCGCGTGTTATTAAAACGCTCATGCAACTTCGTGGCTGCGTTTAGGATATGTATCTTGAACAAACAATACTGTAGGTGGCCCTCTTTGCAGTTTCTCAGGATTTTAACTTCCTTTTTTGAGTTTCAGTCCTGCTTACGCAATTTTTTTGATCCAATTACGGTTTTTCAAATTAACAGTATTATTAGCCAGTAGGTTTAAGGTGTATAGTAAATTTATCGAATATATCATTCACAGAATAAGAATCGCTTTTATATTCCTATTCAAATCTACTTCTGTGTACGTGTTCACAGCTTTAACTTTGAACTTTTAGAACGATACTCACTTTTGGATTTTATATTGTTTTTTTTTTTTTAATAAAAATGATCCAAACTGGCAAATGAAACCCTATCAAAAGCTACAGAATAGAAAACCTAACCTATCACAAAAACCAGGAGTCACAAATTCCATTGTACATATCTATACGTATTGAAAGGTGATTATTTTTGTGACACGCTCCCTTGTCCAAAATTCAAGCTTAAATTTGTATTTTCAAATAAAAATCATTCATTTGGAAAAAAGAAATCAATATGTAACCTAAGACATTCGGTTGACGAAAAGAAAAAAAATGTAACTTCACACAGAATTTTGAAATTCGATCTTTTTTTTTTTTTGTTCGATGTCAACCCCCGCTGGTAGTGGATTTTTTTTTTTTTTTTTGTATTTCGATAGAAAAATGACAACAAGTGGGGTGGATGTGCATATGATTTGCCACGGGGGCCGCAAAAGTCGAGCCGTCTTTCTCAAAAGTGTTGACCCAGTTTGTTATTTTTTGCGTCTTCTTCCTTATTAATTTTGTATTCATTACATTATTATTAAATGCAGCAAAAATAAAGGCTAATTCTTGCCTCAAGTAGGATGAATTCCAAGATTTTCATAGAAAGATTCTTTTTGACATCACCGCAGCTCTGCTCTTCTCTGGCTCTCTCTCTCTCTCTCTATGCCACCCACTTCACCAGCCCCCATAATTGTATTGACAGTGCCAGCTGATGTAAGAGACATAAGGTGGACAAAAAAAACTAGTAGAGGTGGCTGGTGGTGGTTAGGGTGGTGAAATTGGGTGAAAGAGAAACTGAAACACACCTCTTGCACCCATACACCCACCTTAACACACACACACACACACTGTACTTTTTCTTTGCAGATCGAACTATGTATTTTTTTTTTTTTTTTTGGCAAATGGGAAGGAAATCGTCAAGGTAAAATAAAAACAAAATAATCTTTCAATTTCATGCAATTAAATTAGAATATAAATGCGGCACTTTTTAGTATCCGGCCGCTGCGCTAGCTGCTGGCTCTGGTGACGACGACGGCTACCATGACCAGAGAAAATGACAGGGTTCCTAGCTACCAACAACCTATACTTATACGAATAGAAAACTGAACTGAAACAGAATCCCTTCCGAAAACTACTGTCACTTGCAGAAGCAGTCAGCGGCAGTGGGATACACCCGCAAGTGCACCAATAATAACAACAACAATTCTATTGAACAAAAATGACATTTACATACATTTTCCACTCTATGTGCAATTTTTTATTTTTTCCACACTGATAATTTTTTTTCTTTCATTTTTTTAATTTTATTTTTCCTCCTATCAAACAATTCTTTTTTGTTTTACATTCACACTGCGCTCTTGGGTTATGCAAGAAGAAAAAAAAAACACGAGCAAAAAAAAAACGAAAGAAAAACTTCGATAACTACTTGGTGTAAGGTGACCAGAGGTTTTATGGTTAAAAGTTGTGTTTTTTTCGATATTGTTCTGAAAAAATTAGTCACTAGGGTGGTAATGTTTTGATGGTTCAAGATCATAAATACAGTATATGGGGTTTCTGTCTGCATGAAAACACAACAGGAGATTTGTCTGGAGATAGAAAAAAGCTAGTGGTCCAAAGTAATGTCTTTCACTCAAATTTTTTTTATTTTATCCTTATTCCGTAGTTTTGAATTGTTGCCACATTTGACTAGAGAAATTTGTAGATATTTATAGTATTACTTTCTATAAATTCAGGCTCTAGGTTTTAAAGGCGTCTACTCAAACGAGTTCACTGGCCACATGTGTGCAAAATCTTATCTTAATTATGAAATATTTTGAAGCACACTTTTTCGATACAGAGAGTAATTTGACATTCCTCACATATTTATCGAACTCTGCTGTGACAAATCCTGCATCGTATTTTTTTTCTTTTTGAGATTTTGTTGTAAGTCCTGAACATAAATAAGTCCTTGGGCCGTACAAAGGAAAATAGATTGCAATTTTCATTGGTTTTCAATCAATAGAGTCGCCAAGCATTCACCACCATTGAGTTGATCATGTGTGTAAACAATGACCACCAACATTTCTTACCGTTTATTTTTATTTTGTATATAATTGTTTACGATTTGGTCATGAAGGTTGACCCCACTGGCTGAGGAATGGTGACATTTCCAGCCAGTGGTTCCAACTTCCAAGGCGGCACAATTAGTTGCAACGCTTACAACAGCGTTATCATTCTAACCCGCGAACAAGATTATATTATTTGTATTGAATTTGTGATGGAAGTAAAACACAACTTTTCTATTGCCCCTAAACGTACCTGTTGCACAATAAAGCTGGTGCAGTAAATTGTTAAAAAATTCATTTTTCTAAAAATCCAGTAAAAAAAAAATATTTAGCACAGATTCGGTCTGTGTACTCAATTGACAATACCATCTCTGGATTCCACTTATTATGGACTTTTTTTTGATAAAATAGGTATCTAACCAACCCAAAAGATTATTCACATGTTAGTCAAAAGTTTAAACCTTAACAAACTTTTTTAGTTCCGGAAATACACAAAACTGCTTGAAACAGAAAACAATGGCTTTCTACGTCAACGAAATTATTTAAATTATAAAAACACATGTCTATGTTTGATATAAAATCCAAAGGAATTTAAATGACTGGTTAATCTTTGAAAATAATCGAATTGAAATTTTCAAAAATACTGCAATCAATTGAGTACAATGGCAGGTAATGGGTTAAGGTGCAAAAAATAATAAAGTCAATGAAAAATAAAAGTCAATTAGATGTTTGTACAATACATATGCGCGGAGAATGCACAAGCGGCAATTAATAAAGATTCATATTAATAGTATAATCAGGCCCGGTCATAGTGATAATAAAACCGCTAGTAATAACTAGGTAGGTACCTGTTACAAAAACAAATAGTTGTCACTACAAAATAACTTCTTTTTCTGATACTTTGTCGAAATATTGCAATTTTTAGGCTCCATAAAACTAGTTTTGCTAATAATATGGGCGTGGGATCCCACGACTCATGTATAGTGTATACCTACTCAAAAAAAATGTATGCATTTTAGTTAAAAAATAAACACAATAAATAGGTACCATCTGAACCACAGTTCGGAAGACACCAAAAATGATAGGTACACAAATCTTGTTTGTCATCCATCAGATTGTTTTGTGCACACATTTTTTTATATATATAAACTTGTTTACAACGACGCTACCAAACAGTTCTTTTTTTTGCCACAACAAACGTATGTAGGTACAACAAGCGCAAGTCACTGCAATTGATTTGCTTTTTTTTTTTGAGTAAAAACTCAATCGCGGCATTCCATTTTACGAAGACGCCACAAGAAAGTCCTAAAAATACAGAGCACCTGGTCACCATGACATATTGGAGAATTTCAAATTTCACCGAGTTGTTGCTGTTTTTTTTTTTTTTTTGCACAAGTTCTTCCTACCGGGTGAGAGGTTAGGGGATGATAGAGAAAAGAAGAAGTTGCCACAAAAAGGGGGAGGGATATTTTCATTTCGAAAAAAAAAGAAAACTCGACAGTCACAGCGCACATGATCATCATCAACACACCATCATCATCGATCATCGTCCAATTTTTTTTTTCTTCATTTTCGTCCGTTTTCGCCAGAAAAAAAATATATAAGCTGTCTGCAGTTTTTTTTTGTCTTATTTTCTTTTTTTTCGATTCGATTTTTGTTTCTTCTTTTTTTTTTTGATTAGTGAGGAGCCGAGTTTCACCTATATTTTTTATTCGTTTGAAGGTTTTCTATGCAAAATGTTCTCTTAAACAAGGAAAGAATTATTATAGATAAACATTTTTTTTTTTCAAAATAAATTCTAACCTAAGTAGTATTCCATTGTGTATGAGTTTGGTTTTGAGCTGAGTTGAGTGAAGGGAAAGGCAGGCAACAAAAAAAAAACAAGAAGGAATTTTTCTTCCTCAGCTTTATAGTAGAGTCGTAGTTGTTGTCCAAGTCGTTTTTCGTCGAAATTCGTAGAGTATAGTCGACTTCGTGGTCGATGAATTTTGTAATGCACCGCACTTATACAAACACAGATACACAAACTAACACACACACGCACGAGTACACTACTTTATACTCTTCTTCTTCTGCACTAGAATATCTGATTAATTTTTTTTTTTCTTCTTTTGCTTGCGAAAAAACACACGGTACCGTTGTGATTATTTTCTAATGGAAAACTATGTCGAAGAGAGGAAGCAAAACACTTTTTTTAATTAATATAACTATTTGTTCACTATCTAGACGCGTTTTAATCTAATTTATTATTAGTTTTTTCTTCGTATTGTTGAATAAAAAAAACTTTTGACATATCATCATAAAAATCAGTCGTCTCTCTATCAGCGAAGAAATGAAAATCATGCATGGAAATGAAACGGGCAAAAGAGGACGGCTCTTTTTGCTTGCCGTTTGCTACTTTTTCAGTGCGATTGCGATGATGGGGAATGTTTCCGATTCCGTTCCGGGGAAAATTTAAAAAAGAAGAATGACATGAAAATTTAGAAGTAGGTGCGGAAATATTGAGAACGGAGAGGATGGAACTGGAACAGGGCGATTTAAATACTTTTTTTTTGTTCTCTCTCTTTGTTGCCGAGCGAGACAATAAAATGTTTAAGAGAACATTTTTAGGATATGTTATTAAAGAGAAAACCAAAAATACATTTTTTTTTTCAATTAAGAACTAAAATAGCTAGAAAGTAGGTAGGTAAGATACATATTTGTTTAATGACATATTTAGTGTGGCATTGTTTATTTATTTTAAGGATAAACTACAATGACCACTTTTTGCGAAAGTGCAAAAGTAAAATCATTGTTTTTCTTAATACCTAGGTCCATTTGTTTGAATCCAAAATCTAAGGTTTTTGACACATTTTCGAAATTTTTCCTAAACTAAATACCTACTAGTCAGGAAAAATGATTTTGAAATATTTCAATTTTGTACTTTTTGCAAAAAGTGACCGTTGTAGTTAAGCTTTCATGCTTTGCAACCACAAAATTAATTTAAAAATTAAAAGAGAGTAATTTGAGAAACTTTCAAGTTCTGAATATTATGTGGCATTTACACTCTCGGTCTTATAGCCGGTGTATGTTGTTCGTTCTTGATTTAGAACCGAACAACGAGAGGGTTTTACTATTTACACTGACTGATCGTTCGGTTTTAATTTAAGAACGAGCATCGTTCCGGCGGCGATAAGACCGCATTCCACATCCGTGCAGTTGAGCTAGGAAAATAATCTCATCACTTGTTTTACTGTAAGCCTTATATTTGGGCACAATCAGAATAATAATATTTAGCCAGTTCAGGTTTCCAGAGATCTCAGAAATTTTTTTTGACAGAAGCTAAAAAACGAATCCATAATTATTGTTTCTGCTCAGTTTTTGACAGCAAATTATCTGAGGAATCCTGTTCAGGTTGCTGAGATTCCTTAGCGCTCAGAGATCTCAGAAATGTGAACTAAACTGGCTTATTAATAATTAATTATTGACAACTAGAAAAGTCAAAATGCGACACTAGCGGGGAATCATGAACTAATCAAAGTACATGCGAAATCGGCAGCCATAAGTGTGTTAACATTCAGTTAAAATAATTAATTAAAAAATATAAATTAATCTATTTCCAGATAAAATATTTATCTAAATAACTTATTAAACATTATTTATTTCCATATATTTATAGTTCTTCCCAGAAAATTGCTTTGGAAACAAAAAAAAGTAGACACAATCAAAACATCCTCCTATTTTGAAATCGGTTAAAAACCCAGATGCAACTTTGAGCTAAAGAAATAAATTTCTGGTTTTGTTTTTAATTACTAGGAAGGTAGGATGAATCCAAGTCGTGTGCAGAACAATAGATATTCATTTCATAATAATTTTAACCTGTAAATTAAAAGGATTTTAATTCTGAAATCAGAATAATTTACCACCAAGAACAATCATAATTACATTCAAGTTATAAACTCTTCTCTTCTTACTAAACATAGTTTTTTTTTTAGTTTTTTAACTGCTTTTTTGGTTTTTAAAAATTAATTTTGTGACGACACTATTCGATTTTCATATTGTTTACAATTTTTTTTTGACGTTCGGTGTATTTTTTTAGTTTCACTGTTTTCCCACCAGAGTAGGTACATGCTCCGGTTGCCAATTAATACTGCATTCACTGCACCGACATTTTTGGTGATTCAGTGTATTTTTAATGTCTATCAAGTTAGCAGAACAAATTGGGCAGAACATGGTTTCTTTGATTGCATCTTTTAGTGCTAATTAGGTGCTAATTAAGTGCCCAAAAATTATATTAGGTGCTCCAGTACTTTTTTGGTAAAAATTAATGTTCTGCTAACTTGATATAAAGTTAGAAGAGCAATTACCGAAAATGCCATAAACTTTTAATTAAAAAATTAGGTGCTAATTAGTGCTCTACGAATCCAAAAACAATAATTTTCAAAAAAATAGTTTTTCATTGTTCTGCTGATATGAATTGCGATTTTCTCGAAAATATCGAGCTATTTTGGCTAAAATCGTCTTGATTTTTTGAATGCTTGACTTATTTGAGTTAAGTGCTCCATTTTCAAAGGATTTTCCCTCATTTTCCAAAAAAAAAAAATTAATTTTGAATTTAGTTTTTCTCGGAAAACTCAAGCTATTTTAACCCAAATCATTTTGATTAATTAAGTGATCGATTAATTTTAGTTAAGTGCTTCATTTTCGAAGGGATGGAAATGGTAGATTATATGCCTACATATGGAGGGCTAAACGCTGAAGTGAACTAAGTCACAAAAAGTGAATTCGGAGATATAACGAGTTAAAATAAATACGCTACCATTGAATCTTAGGATGAATGTTTTTTTTTTTTTTAACAAATGACAGTTTGAAACGAAACACTTTTTGAACAAACTAATGACATACCTTAATAGAGTCAAGCCTTGCGTATTTTAGCCATTCAACGTAATCCATCTGATTTACTTCTGAATATTAAATACAAACGACATAATTTTGCTGACTAATGTGGTAGGCATCAGCAAGCAAAAAAAAAAAAAACAAAAATAAATAATATTTTAAATTAAAAATAGAAACAGCAAGTAAGTATAAGTACAATGTCTTCTTCTGTTTTCAAAAGTCATCATATCATAATCTTATACTCCTACGTCTTTTGCAAATCCTTTTATATCAACCGATAGACAAAAAAATAAATAAATGCTCAAGATCCGAATGTATTCAAACAATAAAATAGAAACAGAGAGAGAGAGAGAGAGAGAGAGAGTGAGTGATGAAGAGCGGGTGGTTGTGTGCAAATTCTGAATGCGAATTCTTAAAAATTTATTGTCAATCGTCACCTTTTGTTATGAGAGATTTGAATTTAACAAAACAATTTTTGTCTGCTACCTAGAAAGAATTTTTCATTGTTTACCTATTTTCATTTTTAATAAATTAAATTTCTTCATTCTTGGCATTATTTACGCAATGTATCTTTTACTTATGTTATAAATAATTATTTGATAGGTACATATTTTAACTGCCTATTTTATATTCAAAGTAAAAAAAATTACAAACGTTTTATAGGAGTAGTGTTGAGCATAAATTCCAGTGATTCAACATGAGTGTAGACAATATTTTGTTTTATGTTATTTGATCATGTATTGAATAGTAAATTTGTTAGCTATTTGGGCTTTAATGACAATTTTTGTTTAAAATACTGAGTGATTTAATGAGATGAATTTCAACAATTTTCTTGGTTTCAGCATTATTCTAATTAGCTTAAGCAGTCAGTCTTCTCCGCATCGAATAAGTAGATGTGTGCGTTCCTTTTCTAATTATTGTCGTTCCTTTAATCAAAAATTGTTACGATTTCTAACTATATGAAATCACAATCACTGTTACAAACAGGGGGGTTCACATTGACCAACTTACCGGACGACCAGCTGTCAAAATGGAAAAATGACAGTCGGTCGGATTGTTTTCAAATAATTTTGATATTTGCCCAGGGAGAGAGCTGTCATTTGGTCGTCCGGTTAGTTAGTTAATGTGAACCCCCCAACTTACCGGACGACCAAATGAGAGCTCTCTGCCTGAGCAAATATCTAAATCATTAAAAAAAACCATCCGACTGACTGTCATTTTTCCATTTTGACAGCTCGTCTTCCGGTAAGTTGGTCAGTGTGAACCCCCTAATCGTAACCATTTCTAACTCAGATCTATGATATAAGTTGAAAGTGTTGATCTGTCAAAATGGATAGTTTTTTTTTTTACAAAACAATTCAATATTCAATACTTTTGCTGATTTGAATTAAAATGGCAAAATGAACATGATTTTATGGTTCTTTAAAGGGTATTCTATGTTTTTTTATGAAGGGTAATCTATTCATGCAACGAGATAAGTTTATCTTTTGTGTAAAAAGATAAGTTTACGCATTTGGATAAATGCTGAGCAATAAACGTCAAAAATGTGTGAATGATTAAACTCGTTCAGATCTCGAAGTTATTTTTAAAAATGCTGGACACAAGACAATAGTCGCATTTTAAGAGTTAGTCATGTTTCAAGTAAGTTAGAATTATAATAGTGGGGAGTTCACGGCAGAGTTCCGACGAAAATAAGCGAATACAAACAAATTACAAGTAATGTTTTTTGATTTTCATTAACTTGTATTTTTTTTTACATAAAATATGGTTAAATTCACAACTTGTATCGCCCTAATCGCGATGCAATAATAAAATAATACGGATATAATTTTATGCACTTCTCTGAACTCTGAGATATTTATTATGATCATTGTATCTGAACACGCCTAATTCTAAAAAAAAAGTCACAATGACGTTTAGATAAGTTTATACAAATAAATTTGATAATTTTACGCAGCAAAATTTTTGGATAAGTTTATCCAAAAATAAACGACAAATTCACGACAATTAATTGCAACATTACTTTTTTGAAATTTGAAATTGGTAGTGCTAACTTGACAGACATGAAATTACGATCATTATGAAAATCAATATTTTGTTGAATTCGTGAATCCAGGCGCGAGGTATATTAAATGTGACCATTTTTCCAATGCAAGGTTTCTATTTCTAAATTTAATATTATTCATTCCATAATCATTATCCACGACCATTTCGCTTTCGCATTATATCTTATCCGTCGGCGGCGGCGTCAATACCCTTAATTGTTCGACTAAAGACAATCTACATAAGCCCATATAATTCAGCTTGTGTAAGATGTCTATTCGTGCATTCAACTATATTTACCAGACTACCTGTGTTTCACATAAATCACAAAATTAATTTTCCATTACCTTACAAATATTTGAAACCACCTTTTTCTATGAACCAGGATAACCCTCATGAAGTTACGCTTGATTAGAATATTCCATGTTTTTACGACACTCGAAGAAAATATAAAAATAAAACAAAAGAATTATTGTCTGGGTGATGTCGTTGTTGTAAATTTGAATAGATAGTAAAGGTATAATACCTTCCTACAACAGCTATTGAAAAATCATTTGCGCTACCAGAAGCTGAATTATTCAAAAACCTCTTGGCTTAGGTGAAAGAACTCTGTTGTAAATGAATTTTTGTATTTTTATCTTTTTTTTCTGTTGCAAGTTGTTGTATTTTTTTTGTTGTTGTTTGTTTCTCTCATTGCATTTGACTTAAGACAAAAATTAAAATTTCACTCAAGTCAAGTTCAAGGTCAGTAAAGGGAAATCCCAGGCAGATGTTCACAGTATGATGTCATTTTTTGTGTTTGGCCTTGTGGTTCTTATTAATATTTGTTGTTGTTGTTGTTTCGAGCTGTCATCATCTTCATCATCATCATTTCATTACCAACGGAAGCATAGTGTGTTATTTTTATTTAATAATAAACCGTGCGATTACTAATTTTAATATATTTTTAGAACAGAATGTTACGCAATTATTATGTACTCGTGCAATGCAAAAATCATAATGATTGGAGTTTATTATTTCATACATAGAATGCTTTTTTATTTTAAAATAGTCTTATGTAGGTATGCTTTTCTTTAATGACTAACGCCCGAATACAATTCCTAGAAAATGCAGAAATACAAGTACTTTATGTTTATCTAAATCTGTAAACATTTCCTCGAGTTATATCACAACAACGCAGTTATACTAAATTTATTTTAAATGATATCATTTACAATACTTAAGAATATAGCTATTCGGATGCAGTAGTCGAGAATTAAATTGCCTTTATTACGATTTTCGATCGAAAATCCACAAATCGATAGATCGGTAATACGATTGTCGACAGCTGTCGATCACTATCGATAATGCGATCATTCGATGTCGATCGAATTTTTGTTTACTTTTCCAAAAAAAAGACCTAACATGGTTAGCTTAAAAAGCATTCTTAAGAAAAAAATGACAGAACATAAGTTCCTATCAGCGTTACCACTTCTGGCAAAAAAATCCGTTCTTTAAGACTTCATATTTGTATAAACACAAACATGCATACTTGTATTTCAAAATATTTTTAAACAACCATTTTTCATCTGTGCAGAGGATGTTCAAAATATTTTCGACGTGCTCGAGCTCTGTTCAGAGCTTTGCTCGAATGAAGAAAGAAGATCGCCTTAAGTCTTGTTTTTAAGGGTGCACGTTATAAATGTTTCACTGTTAACTCTGATGTTAAGGTACATAAGGTAGCCACCTTGGTCCGTTATTATTTGTGTTATTTATTAATGATTTTCCCTCCGTTCCTGTTAATTCTCTTTATTATTTACACTGATGGCGTGAAATTTTTTCGAAAAGTAAACTCAATAGAAAACTGTGAACTTTTTAAAGAGGGCCTACAAAAATTTCGGGAATAGTGCAATATTAATAGTTGTATGTTTAAAGCTCCGTGAAGCCAGAACAGCGAACTCAATATTTAAATGTAAATGATTTTAATCGTTTGTCCATCGTTTTTCTCCGATTGTGCACCCAAAATTTTCTTTTTTCCACCCTCAGCTCAAAAATTATTAAAATAATTAAATTATTTAAAATTATTTTTTTTATAGGAAGTTTGAAAAGCTAGAAAATCGTCTAACACCCCAAATCTTAACTCACGGAAACGATAAATCCGAAACGAAACGTTTGTCTTGTTCTCCGCACCCACCAAAATGGTCGTTTGTCCACCCTTTATTTCCGATATATTCAAAATACACTTATTATTCCAAAATTAAAAGTTCCCATTACTCGTAGCAGACGAACTTTTAAGGCAGTCGCCCAAATAGGTAGGTAGTTAGGTAGTATTGTCCCGTAATCGGCCAATAACTTGGTTGGAATGTAAGTGAACCATCTAGGTTGGCCCGATAAGCTATTATCAGGCTTATTGAACCGCTAATGTGGATTCATAAGGCTTCCGAATTTTCTTCTATAAATTGAAAGCCCCTAGCTTGACATAACAGACCCACTTCTTTATTAATAATAAACTTAAACCTTACTACTTATTACTATTAGTTCATTACTACATATTACATATACTCCCCCATGTTTAACTATTAAAACCTGATATCTGACATCCGGCCATCGCTCATACGAATGCTTCCGAGTCCGAAATTTGATATGTGACAAGGAAATTAAAATAACCATCGAATGAACTCGGTAGCAAGGATTTTAAGTGATTACCTCCCTTCAGATCGGCTGAAATAATTCTTTAAACTAGAAGTATTTTTTGAACTAAGCTAGGTTCATATTTAAAGTGGGTTTTTGTAGGCATACTCGCAGTTAAGGTTAATAGGCCAACCCGCCAATCCATAATATCCGTCGCGTCCGTTTCGTCAACGAATCCGTTGTCGATGAAGTTAAAAATTCTGCTACTTTTTCCGTCGCGTCCGTTCTTTTGGGTCGCTTCTCATAAGAACGTCTGTATTTTATCCAGCTGTCAGTTAAAAACGTTGACGTAACGCACGCGACGGCTTATATGGGTTGGCCTCTTTAGGCTCCTTTATTCCGTTAATTAACATTAAAGGTTTGAATGAAACAATAACAACCTTTGTGTGTTTACTTTAAGTTCATGGACTAATTCACAGGCTGCCACACTGAATCATGAGATTCCTTCCTAGTACTAGTATGTACTTAGTTGAAAACCCGATGGTCGAACTGCGCTGGAACAATCGAACTAATGATTGCAAAGCATTTTTAAATTTTGAGAAAGATCTAAAATATAGGTATGCTGAGTGCGAGAGTTGGGGAAAATGTGCTAATAAATGGTTGAAGAATTCAATGTGGTTCAAGCTCTAAATGAAAGGTTTAGATTTTACTGTCTCACAAATCATACCTGTCTTTTACAGGCATACCTACATCTCTATGTATTTTCATAAGTCTTGTAAAAAGCTACCTATACAAACCAACATAAACACCTTCCTAGGTGCCTTCTACTAAAATTCCTTAATTTTTGAGGTGTTCAATACATTTGTGGCTAACACAAGTCCCTTGATAAGTGAGAACCAATTCCATCTTATACCTCGGTACCTAAGACATTTAATTTTCTTACCGAGACCTACCTACAACTCTTATTTAATACAGAGGCATGCCCAACAAGGCTTCCTTATTTAATGAATTTTAACATATTGCTTATGTCACAGCAAGTATCTTTTTTTTTCGTTGGTTAAACCAAATCATTGATTGTCAAAAAAAAAAAAAAAACTGAAAAATTACTCACCAGCAATCTCCATTCCATAGGTACTTTGTACCCAATTAAAACAACTACTAGCTACTGCTGCCCTCCCTCCTCGTTCACGCCAAATTCCAGCTTCGTTATGCATACAAAATTTATTTTATTAATTTTAATATACGCCCGCGTACTTTTCGTTGATAATTACAAAACAAATTAACTTCGATTTTCCAAACAAATTATGATCAAATTGTCAGAAATTCACAATTTTTAATCAAAAAAAATATAACAAACCAAAAAAAAAAAACACTGACACTCAAAAGAGAAATCTAAAATGCCATATTAGAAAACAGATGATTTTTGCTCTCGCGACTCTTTCTTTGTCGTCAGTTGTTCGTTCTAGTTTCAATTCCAAGTGAAACTTAAATGAATTAAAACAAAATTTTTTTTTTTTTTTTTCTTTGCAAAATTATACCGTTCCGTTTCTCGTGTGGTGACGGTACAGCGACGACAGCGAAAAATTACTGGTTTACAAATTTTGCACTGAGCTCGCCCTTTTCAGCGGTTGAGAAAAAAAAGAAAATACAAAAACGATGTTCTGCCTCTTTCTCTTGTTATTGCAATTCGTATTTCCCTTTCCGTATTTTGTTGTTTTAAGCAAAGTAACGAATTTTTTTTCCACCAATTCCTCTTTGACTTTATCTTCTGCACTTGAGGAAGAAGATGGACAATTTCACGAAACCGGGTTTTTCTTTTTAACACAGCGTAGATAATAAAGATCTGGACACAGCCTCGATACAAAAAAAAAAAGTAGAAAGGGTGCGATTATGATGATGATGTTTGCACACGAAACACGATTTTTAGCAACGAAATTTATTTAAATGGAAAAAACCCGCCATGTGCTCTGCAAAAATCACAAGAAAAAAAATAATAAACTGGAATAGAGCACCCGAAGAAGACCTTTTTGTTGAATTCAGCAAAAAGTACCGCTTTACAGAATCAAAATAAAAAGCAAGCACAGCCCGTAGTCACCTTTCTGTGTGTCACTTAGCAACGAATTTTATATATTTTGACAAATGAACAAAAACAAAAAAACAACTTTAATCGCTTTTAATTACTCACAAGAGAATTATAAAATTTATTATTAGATTTGACCACAAAATTGCAAAACAAAAAGCGTCTCTCGGCTCTGGTCTCGCGTGTGCACTCAGAAAAAGCAGCAAATTATAGGCTAGTTCCGTTTTGTCTTCTTGATTGGGGTTGCTCTTTCACTTTCACACTTGGATTGGGATGGACTTTTGTTGTCTCCCTTGTGGATGGAACACACAAACCGACAAGAGGACGTATTTTCTTTTTCCGTTTTTGCACGCAAATTGCTTAACTTGTCGAATTAAAAAACAACACGAATTTAGTAAATAAATAAATGAAATAATGAAAAAAACTATTATTTTGTTTTGTTTTTTTTTCTTTAAGAATTTAGGAAAACACTTGTTCTTGCTTCTTGTTTTTTTTGCAATTAACTTTTTTTTTTATGTCAGCATCAAATATAGTGGACAACACCAAATTCAGCCGGTTCAATTACATGTGCAAGAAAGAGATGGTTATATTGTTACACAGTGGTACACAAGCTTTGCCCGTTATGGCGAAAGGTATTCAATTAGTTTTTTTCTTCAATGAAAAGAAGAAAAAAAAAACACTCATTGAAAATGCACACGAGTTTTTCCACACAAATGAACTTTTGATGTCTTTCTGGAGACAATTATTGAGTTATTTAGCTTGTTGAGAGGGTATAATCTGTAATTTAAATGACAGAAAATCACTATTATGCCCGAATTAATTATTATAATCCGCGAAACGCGACCACGAAAGGAACGACGACGACGACGGAACCACGAACGAACAGATTTTCTGACGAACGTGAAATCGAAATGGTTGGATGTTGGCTGGGTGCAAAAGCAAATGCGAGAGTGAAATAAATGTAGGTAGTAGATTCGTGCTGAATAAAAATAATATTCAGCTGTGGTCATACAAATTGTACTAAAAAAGATTGCTTAAGGGTGGAGTTACACTGAATTTTTTTTGTTCATCTTTTTAAAATAAATATTTTTTTATCAGAATTTTGTCCTTGTCATTATAACGTGTCACACCGTTGCGCACCAGTGAGATAAATGGGCTCTTATAAGAAAAATGCTTTGTCGCGTTTGATTTTGTTTTTTTTTTTATTTCATGCTGTGTTAATATTTGTTTAAAAAATATGTAAAAATTATGAGCATACAAATTTATGGGACGAGGGGCACCTCCCTCGTGACAAATTTGTGAATGTAATTACTGTGGGAATGTTTCCATCGGAATTAATTGGTATTTATTTCCAGGGGAATTTATCGGTCATTGCACACACATTTTTTGTTTCCCTGGAAAATAATTCCAGGGAAGATTCACGATCGCTGAAAAAATTCCGTGGGAAACAAATATTTCTAAGGAAATAAAATACCCCTCGAGTTTACCGATAGGGCCCAATATCTTTAAGGGGTGATTGAGTTTGAAAATAAATCGTTTACAAACTATCGGCTAAAAAAAAAAACATTATTTTGAAAGAAAATACTAGAAAAGGTTTCTGGCTCTAATCGCCGATTTCATGAAGGCCTTTTAAAAATTTTATATCCTAAAATGACGATTGTTCCATACAAAAAACGTCATTTAAAAATTTAAAAGGCTATTAAATGTTCGTGAAATCAGCCATGTGAGTCATATTTTTAGAAAATTGCCCCTCCTGCCTCAAAGAGGGGATTGTACCTACTGCCAAGTCCCCCCCCAACAAGTTTTACTAGTCTGATTAATTTAATAAAAACCATTCTTAATTCCCATTTAACATATTTAATGGTAGTAGGTAGGTATTAACTGTTAATTTCTAATACTTGGTGTTATATATTTTTTAATGCTATATTTTGAAAGCTGTATCTTGGAAACTGTTGCCTCCATAGAATTGGTATTGAATCCAAATTAAAGAAAAATGGTATGTATAAGGAGGAAATCGTGTAATATAGTTTATAGCTAAAAACTAGTCCTTCGTTGATAAAAAAAGGGGAGCGTGGTCAAAAATAGCCCATCCAAGGTAAAATGGTCCCCGAGCTAGAAATCGTAGAAACGAACAGAATGAGAAGGTTTTGTGAACACAAATCTTAAGTTTGTTTGTTCCAAAAAACTGCAGTTAATCAAAAACCGGTAATGTTTCGAAACACATTAGTTTCTAAATTCTGAGAAGTCATGAACAGGACCTATACCATTTTCGAGTAAAATAGGTAACAACGATTTTGACCTCTGTTTTGAGAGAAATTTTCTATAATGTTGAGTGAACTTTAGACCCTTGAGCCCCCGCTTTTTAAAAAATTCCAGTGACTTTTGTGAACCCTTTAGAACTTTTATGATCGGTCTGAAATTTGTTCTAAATTATTCAGGATCCAAATGGCACCCATTATGCCTGTTTAAATATATCAATCATATATATTCCCTAGTGGGGGATCTATTTTTATCCTTGACGAAACTTGGAAAAATTAATAAAACCATTTAAAAATAACGGCAACACTTACAAATTAGACATTGTAATTGTTTTCAAAGCCAAAAATCTGTTTTACTTTATAAGATAAAGTTTTTTCGCAGTAAACATAGTTTTTGAAATAGAAGCAAAAAAAAAACTTTCAAAACCTTTCACTACCATTTAAAGCCGCATAACTTTTTCAGTAGTGAATCATAAACTTAACCATAATATCGAATGTAAGTACATATCGCTATAAGGAAAGTCGGTCAAAACATTGTAGAATATGAACTATGGTCGTATAAAAATTAAAACAGAGATGCACACACATACATCAAGGTTGATGCTTCTCTTGCAATCTAATTATTCAATTTTATCCTGTTTAAGGATTGAAATGGGTACATATAGAGGCATCAGTTGGTAGAACATAGGTTACACCAGGTAGGTACACATTGTATGTTGTCTGGTATATCCTGCAACCTGCAAGTAAATTAACTTACCGTCTTGTGTAAAATCGTCTTACTATCAAAATATATATATATGTGGAGTACCTAGAATATACTACATCCTAAATGTACACAGCTAGTTTATACTTTGCCAAAGAATAATATGATTTTAATTTTTAATGCGTAAAGTTTTATGCTCTCTGGTATAGCTTTAAGGTATATAAAATGATAAACTGATGGCACATAATGTATGAATATTTTCCTTGTGACCTCCCGTCATTTTTTTTTCTTTATTGAATTTAAATGAGTACCTACATAAAATAATTCTGATTTTAAAAGGCAAAAAGTCAAAGTTTAAGGTTTGAGGTTCAGAACTCATTCAGAATAACTATCTCTGCATTCATCAAGCATCAACAAACTACATTGTATATGTAGGTACATGATTTAAGAGTAGGCAAACGGCAACGATTTAAAATATTTCAAAAAATATTTATTTCTCATTAATTTCTCGATCAGGTACTTCAATTTTGGTATTTCTGGTATTTGACTCAATTATTTAAGATGTTGCAAAAATTAATAGTCTAAGTTTTCAACACTATCATTTTCAATATTTTGGATCCTAAGGACAAAATTTTGATAAAAACACAAAAACCAAACAGCTGTGAATAATTTATAATGTATTGCTTTTCAAGAATTATCTATTTCGTCGATTTGGAATATTATTTTTACCACATTATGTTTTGTATACAAGTAGTATATCTACCTAGTCCAGAATACAGCTGGGATCTGTTGCTTTCAAAAGTTGAAGTTCAATCACAGTTCAAATTTTTGTATGAGTTTGTTTTTGGACTGATCTTTTGGACCTTGGCAGTGCACTGTAACGCTACTTGATCCACCATCTTGAATTTGAGATTCAAGATGCATATTTAATCAAAAAGCTGGATAAAAGATCATTTTTTGGAAACATATAGGGTCGTATGCAATGAGTTCCAGCAGTTTACTCATTTTCAGAGCAGTTCATATAGATCGATCTCAATGAATAACTCTTAAAAGTGATTATATCGCTTGAAATCATTTTATTTTCGTACGACCCATAATTTCATAGGGAAAATTTTAGATCATAAAATAATACAACTCTTTCATACACCTTAACGTTTTTTTTAGCTCTTTCTTTCGACGCTAGCTTTTGTAATAAATTATTTTGTATTAAAAATTGGATATAATCATAATATATGTATGATAATAATCAGATATCTGAACACTCGTATTGCTATAAGTTTACACAAATTAATTTGGCAATATTACGGTACAAAATCATTGGATAAGTTTATCAAATTTGTGTAAACTATTTCCATACAAAATTTGGCAGTTGGCTTACCCTTATTGTAATTTCCTCTCAGATAAAAAAACTATTTTTATTACAGTTTCAAAATACTGTATATGATTTTTTTTAAATTTATACTTGTGAATATAATTGCAAAGTAAAGTTGCAAGTAAGGAAAACAACAAGAAGATTAACCACAAAATAAGGTAACTAAATGCATATATTATTTTGACCTCAACCGAAATAACCCTAGTTTGTACAAAAAAAGTACTTGTACAAAAAAGTACTTGTACCTAAAATCTTTTGTAAATTTTTTTAACATTTTTTTTACTTTTGAATTTTTAAAAAATGTGTATATTGTTTTCGGTTATGAAATGATATTGGACGTCTCATTGAATCGCTTTTTATGATTTTTGATTTTTCCTTAAACTACTTAACCTATTGTCTGAAAATTTGCTCAAAACAGCTTTAAAATAGCGTTATTACTTTTGAATAGGTATTTTGTTAAATTTTAAAAAAAAAAATGAAAAAAAAAATAATAAAGGAGAATTGCCCGGTTCCTTCCCATTGGTTTAATACATTGTGACCCAAATCTGTCGTATATGCATAGTCCGTATCTCGTCGTAAAAAAAGTTGTGGGGACTTCTTTTTCACCTTTCCAACGATATATGTAGGTCACTATGAGTTAATTTTAATTCAAAACAAAACTAAAACAAAATATATATAATTTTTTAATATGAACATAAATTTATCCGTCTTTCATTTTGCGATTTGTTTTAACGAAGGGTTTGAAAAATATCGTACATAAAAAAATTCTGTTCGTAATCAAGTGAGATGGAGTGTGTGTGCAGTACTGTGTAAATGTTAGTACAAGTACTAATCCTTTTTAATTGTGCTCAAAAATTTTAATTACAAGTAACGGTACTAGTACTTTTACTTATAATTCCCACAAAAATACTTAAACATGAGGAATTAATAATTATCCCCACAGCACTTAAAATCTGTATTTAATAACTTTTAGATTCCTTGTCTATAAAAAAAAAATATATATATTAGTATAGGGTGGTAGTTTGGTTCAAACCCAATAAGGTTAAGTGCATCCCCTTGCCCTCCCTAAAAAACACGGAGATTTATGTGAATAATGCTTGTTTTCTTTTAAGTATATTTTATTTCAAATATAATTTTTCGATACTAGGTTTCATCTTGGCTAAAAATTATTACCGATACAAAATTTCATAGTCACTTTTCATCGGAACCCCGTTTTTTTAAATCCCGTTGTTCAAAAATTCCGAAAAAAAAGTTTGAACATTCCGTCTTCTACAATATCGACTTCTAAAATCCCGCTTCTTCAAAATCCTGATCTTTTTTAATCCTGCTTTTTAAAATCCCATCAAATCCCACCAATCTCGTTCTTCAGAAAACATGGTTATCAAAATTAACACCAAAAAGTGTTGGTATATTCGATTTGTTATTATTTTATAAATTACAAACAAATTAAAATTATTCGACTAACAAAAAATTCATCGGGTATTTTGTACATACACATATTGTTTTTTTTTTTTTTTTAAATCACAAAAAAATCTACCCTCTTGGTACCAGTCTTACAAAAAAATATCTACTTTAGGGGTTTCACATTAAATTCACCTCTATGACAATCAAATGCATCCTTTTGCAATTCAATTTCACCTTTTTGAAAATCAAATTCACCTCTTAAAAATTAAGTAGGAATAGTTTTATATGTGATATGGAACCCAACCCTCATTTGAGCATTTGCCCCCATTCAAACAGCTATAAAGTGTTAAATTGAAAAATTAAGCACCTCATTTTGATAAGCAAATCGAAATTAATTAAATTCGCTTACGAAAACAAAAATGGTGAATATTCGCTTATTTCAAACATTCGATTCACTATTTTAAATAGAGACTAAAATTCAACAAAATGAACAAAAGTTTTGTTGGGTTTAAATTTTTTGTCTAAATAAAAAAATCTTCCCAGGCAATTAAATTCTCTCAAAATCTTTCAAGGTTAAAAAATCTCCATATGGGCAAGTTAATGTAGCTAAATATGTAAACAGATAGAACCCACCAAAACATCAAACAATATGTTTTTTTTTTCCTTCTTCTATTTTTAGATTGATAACACATTTTACGACTGAGTAAACTTTGATAAAAAAAAACCCTTTTCCCCTAACTCTCTTTCTTTTTAATTAAGAACACAATAATAGGAAAGGCAGAGAGGTTCTCTTAACCATAATGTAAAGTCATCTAATCTTCATAATACTCACCACCATCCGCCGCAACAGCTTCCGAGCTTGCACCGGGAACAAAAATCTTCTCACAACAAAAATCATACGAATGATAACCTTCCATGACGTAGCTGTTGCCATTTATATCCTGAATGCTACCGCCCCCACGTTGTTGTTGTTGTTGTTGTTGTTGTTGTTGTTGTTGTTGTTGTTGATGGAGTGGATACTGCTGTTGATGCTGTTGCTGTTGTTGTTGTTGCTGTTGTAATTGAACTTGCTGTTGTTGTTGAGTAGCATTTACCCCCTCACCAACTAGGGAATACTCATACGTGAGCGGAACTTGCAAGGATATCTAACAAACAAAGAAGAGAGAGTAAAACACAATATTCTTGTTTGATTTTTACAAAAAAAAAAAAAAAAAAAAAACAAAATGAATCAGAGAGGGGAAGGCTCCTTCTTACATTTTTCAAAATAAAGCCCCGAGACGCACAAATTGTACACAGTTGCTTGCATTCAGCCTCCGAGTTGCATATAACTGCTGCAGCGGCGGTGGTGGCGCTTGCCACCTGCTGTCCCTGAGCTGATTGCAACGAAAAAGTGCAGGCGGTTAGTGGCAGCGGAAGCGGGAGCTGCACCGGCAGCGGTGTTGTTGAAGACGATGATGGATGCGTCGGATTCATTGCACTAACTACTAATATTATCTCTTCTTGAACTTTCTTATGCACACACAAATTCAATTAAGGGATCTCATATCACCCCTATTGCGCATTTAAAACAAAAACACAGAAACAGGTAAGGTTAGTAATACGAGCACAGGTAGTGGTATAGAGGTTGAGGTGCAGAAGGTGCAGCAGGTCCTTGTACTAAAATTCACACGTCATATTGATGTCCCGTTTTTTTTTCCTGCCACCATATGGTAGATCGGAATAATTCTTTCAAGCTGACCAAAGTCTTTTTCTGTGGCATGCCACTATATCGATTGGTTTCCAAAAGTTATGAAAAACTTTATTGACTAATTGAATTGTTGTTGTAGCTTATAGGGATGATATTGTTTAAAAACGCACTAACCAAACTATATAAAACAAAAACACAATAAAACGAACAAGGAAAAGGTATTTGATGGAGGGGTGGTTGCTGCAGCTTAGTACTGCTCGTCAATGTTTTCAAACATTGTGCAACGTTGTTTTGCTCTTCTTTGTTATTTTTTTCTTTTGCAAATAAAACACACACGTAAATTAATTATATCAACTTAATTCATTTAAATTATTGTTTTTGTGGTGGAGGGGGAAATTTTTAAATTTTTTTTTTCCGAAACGAAACAGCTGTTTCCAGGTTGTATGTAGTTACAAATTGGATATTAATCACATCCGCAAATGCGGTTAAGAGAGTTATCTATTATTTTTTTTTTGTTTTTTTTTTTTTCTAATTTGTTTTTGATTTTCTATTTTGATTATGAAAATGCACACGAGCGTTTTTTGCTTTGTTTTGTTGTTGTTTGAAAAACAACCCACATTCAGATTATAGGCGACTCGATTGAAAAGCGTGACGCGAATGCAACAAGCTGACTGTTGCTGTTTGATGTTGTTGACGTGATTTGGCTACTGATGGTAGAACAAAAGTTCTGAACAAAAAAAAAAAAAAAATTGCACATGGATATGCGCATATCCGAATCTAAAAAAAAATACCAAGAAATTATTATAGAAAAAATAATGCTTTTGCTATTGCTATTGCTCCTCCAAGTCATTAAGTTAACAAAATGGGGTAGGTTGTGTGGAAAGAGTCATTATAAAAGCTTCAATATTGCATACATGTAAAACGTATAAAGTCTACTAGATATGTAAATGAGAATGATAAGAAAGTTTAGATTTATAGAAGAAAAGAAGAAAAAGCTCAAGACTTTCATAGAGGGAGAATGCAGGGTGATACTATACCTAGATAAGGTGATGTACTATGAATTGGAAAGGCATTTCCAGAAGTTGAGAATATGCATAAGATAAATTGGTTCTTTTTATTTTATTTTTTTCAACAATTTTCGTAAACAATAGTAGGATACAGCTTGAAGTTGTATTTTTTTAAAATATTTTAAAGGTTTTTCGCCCATATTGCCGGGGAAATATCACAATCGAAATATTCCAGGAATTTCGTGCTGTTTTTTCTTGTAATTTGTTCTTCTAGTATTAAGAATAACGGAAAAGCAGCAATTTTTCAATTGTAAACCCTTCTCATAAAAATTCGGGTGTTTTCATTCCCGATAGGGGTGTTTGAGTTGGGCTGGAAATAGAACAGTTAGATATCAATGATTTTTTTTGAATAGTCGATTTAGAGGCAGAATTTTATTGAATACATAGATTATGCTTCTATTACGAAAATATTAAATAGGGGACTGTTAAGATATTTTAAAGAATAAACGTTTCATTTAAATTTAATGATAGATTGCATAAAGGCTGCATATTAGGCCCACTGCTGTTTACTTTTTTTTTTATTAAAAAGTTGGTGTCGGTGCAGCACACTTAAAAATGAATTTTACTGGCACCAGAGTGCTTGCACAAGTTTTGAATATATTTGCCGCTCAAGTCTTGAATGAAACAATAATCACTTGTGTGTTTTAAAGCACAGTTCATAGAATTTAACTATAGCAACATCACAGGCTGATTCTAGCTAGTAAACATATAATGGTTTTTTAGATATATTCAGTCGGTTTTTTTTTTTTATTATTTAATTATTTAAATGCAAATTTAGTCAAAATTTGTGTTTCGGATTTCTGAATTAATCTTAATGTTTCTATTCAAAATGAATTTTGGTTGTCTTTAAATAATATCTTAAAACATAAAACGTCAACCAGTCATGAACATCATTTGAGCTATGGAAGAATTAGTATAAAAGATCAATTGATTGGATTCATTGGATTCATATACAATTTTTTTTGTATGAAAGGTTTAATATTTTCTATAGAAAAAAATGTTACGTATACGCCATAGTGACCCACCTTTATTTTTATAATAAGAACCCGCGGGAAAGAACGATTACGCCTATAATATTATTTACTAATTTAAAATATAGTTCCATAGCAAAACTATTTTTATAGAGTTTAAATGTTGCAATATTTCGACGAATAGGTCGATAGATCTGTAGAGAATATGAAATTTTTAAAATTTACAAACTAGTTTTAATTTTTATAGAAGTAATCTCTTATACTAAAAAGCAAGTTTTTGTATTCTGCAAAATGTAAAAGCATATGCTTTTAGCTAATGCAATCTTTAATTTGATGATCCACTATTTGGCCTTGAAATCGACTGCAACAAAAAACTAAAAACACCAACAGAAAAAAATCACTTTCGTCAAAATAGCACTTCAAAACCTTACAAATTTGTAACCCTCCCTTAACATATAAATTCTTTGATTATAGAACTGACGTAATAAGAAAACACCGCCACCGCCTCAAAACACCTAAATATTAAAATTTCTCATAAGTAACAATTCAATTTTGTTTCCCTTAACAAAAGAATGATATAAAATTGAGCTACGAAAGTTTTTATGATGCGAAACAAAAAAAATGTAATGGGGGCTATTGTAAATAAAAAAATCCGTGGGAACGTAAATAACCGACGGAATGTTTTGGTATCGGCAACATAATCAGTCATTAAAATTAGTCTTGTTGAGTAAATTATAATTAAAATTCTTCCTTAAGTTTCAAAATTTTTTCACGCAATGTGCTTATTATTATAAAACACAATTTGTTGGGTTGATGGACTATCATCTCGAAAAAGGAGGTTGATTAAGTTTTTATTTAATATGGGCATTGTCTTACCACTTGGAACTTTCGCATTTTTTAAACCCCTTCAAAACTTAGAATACCTCGCATTTACCTGCAAAACTGCATACTTAAATGTTCAAATGTTCGACTTTAACTCACTTTTGGACTCATTCTTTAGACCATTTTAGCATAAGTTTGTATTTAAATGTGTTTAAATGAAAGACAATTTTGTTATTAAATAAAAACTCAACCAATCTGTTCAACATGGCAGCTCCTCTCACCCTTCTATAATCTGAACAAATTGCGTTTTATAATAAAAAGATATGCTCAAACACATTCCAATATAAAAAATTTGTCCCACAAAAAATAGAATTTCATTTCCCAATTTAAAATGGTCACTATGGCGTATACGTACTTTTCTTGTATTTTTATTTAAATTATATTTAAATGCATTTTAAACATATGTTTGAGGAAGAGTGTAGTATATTAAAGCATCTAGAGTAAAATAATAACTAACATACATATCTTCTTTGATTTTTGTTTTGTTTTTATTAAAATAACAATGAAAATTTATTTAAATATACAAATTGGTTCATACCGAGGATCGGTCCTTAGTGTCAGGCACCTAACCAATAGACTAGCCTAAAAATCGCTTTGTAATTTTAATTTATTCATAAAATCAATAAGATCTTTCTTACAATTAAGACGAATAATCGGACACACACAAAATTATTTTTATTAGCAGGACTTTCTTAGCATATTATGGTTGAATCATAAAAAAATAAAACAAAAATTGCGTATTTTCCTATCCAGCTCTTCTTCCCCATTTTACCATTTTTATTTTCAAATCGATTTACTGGCCGTGAGTAAAGAGTTACAAATAAAAATACTACTCTTAGTATTTTGGATATTTTATTTTATGGCTCTGGTTATATGTAGCCAGTGCATTGCATAAAAAGATAAGGGGCGATTTATATGCGCAATGTTGCGTGTTTATCATGGTTCCATTCCCGAAAAAAAAAACTATCACAAAATCCACCATAATGTAAAATTTCATACAAATTGTGATTACGTACGAATTCTATGATTCACTTTTCTGGATTCTACGACAGGAATGGAATTCTTATAATGCCGATTATTCACATCTACCCCATATCTTCAGGATTAACCCTCCTTTACCCACCTTTTGAAATTAGTTGATTCATATTGGTTTTAGAGAAAAAGTAGTAAGGGATCAAACATTTCATTACCTTTACCCGATTCTCTGTGGTAAGCACAAAAAAGTATTGAATAAATTCTTTGAGTCTCCATTGCAAGAAAGTATTTTTGTTTTGTACTTTCAGGATACTTCCGTCTGTCTGTTGTGTTTGTTCTCAAATCAACATCCCATACCCTTTTATTTTTTTTTCATTTGAATCCATTACAACTCTTTAAGTAAATCTGTACCTCATTTTTACTTAAAGTAGAAAAGCTAATAATAAATAAAAAAAAAAACAGTATTTTTAAGCTGAAAATATTTATTCTTTTTTATTTTATTTATTTTTTATTCATTTTTCATCTTATATTTTGAATTATTTCCAAAAATATAAACCTTACATCTCTATACATCTAAAGCATACAAAAAAAAATTAATAAGACGGTACACGTTTCCATATTATAGCAAATTCTTAAAAGAAAAAGAAAAAATAAAAAAAAAACATAATAATTATTTTCAATATAACATCCGAAGAAAAAAAACAATACATATTTAGAAAACTTACTTCAAATAAAAAAAAAAATACATTTTTAATAGTAAATATAATATGTTTAGAGATATTAATTGTATTTATTTACTTGATGATATAAAATACAAAATAATTCTTATAATCCTGTTAATGAAAATTTATCATATTTTATTTTTTTTTTTTAATTTTAAATTTAAGACAAACAAATTATTATTACAAATTTTAATTGACAAAAATAAATATCTTATTTAATCCTATTAATGTAATAGAAAAAGTGTTTTTTAATTGAATTTTATTTTTACGATTTACTTAAATATTTTTTTATTTTTTGTTAAATTTAAGTCTCTAGGAAAAATTGACCTTGATATAAACTGGTAATTATTAATTTTTTTTACTGTTGAGGCAGCTGTTGAGTTTTATAGGAAAAAAAATTGTTATCATTTATTATTTATTATCAGGACGATTGTATGGACGACACAAGGTATTTTATAATTAAATATAATTATTTAGATCCATAAGCTGCTAAATGAAAATTAGTAGAATTGTTATTTCGGGTGGATTCATGCTTGTTTTACTTTTGGGTTGCATAATCTACATGCAGCACCCCTCTTTTCAAGTCTTTTATTTGTTTGTGTACAATGTATGTTTGTAAGTTGATCTTCTTCAGGCACATTTTTACTGGTACTATTGTTACTTTGTTCCTTTTTTTTACTGGATTTACAGTCAACTCTATGTCTATAGAGTTTGACTCATACTTTCAATCCTGACTAGCAGGTATTCTTTATTTTTACATTTTTTTTTTGTTGTTCAACAATCATTGCTGAGATTTTCATTATTCATGCTTCTATAAATTAAGCTGAAAATCTCCCATAAAATCGTTTGCATATTTTCTCTTTAACATACAAAATTTTACTTATATATCTTTTTTTTTTTGTTTGCTGGCAAGATGATGATTACAAAACATCCATTCCATCTTAAAGCCTTTAAGCATTCAAATACTCAAAATATAATTAATTCCATTCAAATGGTTATCATTTTTTTCTTTTTGGATCTCCTTTGATTGCACTAAAGGAGTGCTGTTTCCTTTTTTTTTTTTTATTTATTCTGGGCGTTAAACGCTTATTCTTCTGCACATATCCCTTCTAGCGGTTTGATAAGTTTCTTTTCTCTTTTTGAAACACATGACTCTCAAAAGTCAAAGTTTTTAACTCTCAAGTTCAAGCTTTGATTATTTTTTTTTTGTTCATAAAATTGTTTTCCTAAACTATTTTCTACACACTCTTCCTAAACGCAATAAAAAAAAAAATTAAAAACAAATTCTAACCTACCTACAACACGATAACCGTTTTTGAGACCGGCGAACTCGGCATGCTAACACGCTTAGAGAGTACACTTAAAAACAAAAATGTAAAAGAGTCTCTGGCGCAATAATTGTTGTGTAGACCTTTTTATAAAAGGTCATCACACATCCATGATGATGACGATGACGATGCCTTTAACTATTTTACATTCTATAATGTGGTGGTATAGGATCCTACTCAAAAATTATTTCAAATAAAATGAGAGACCCCCGCCCCCTTAATAGTATTCTTAAACGAGAAAAACGCGATTTGAAAACTCTCCACTCCACACGTATATACGGAGTGATGATGTTTTGCACACTGGGAACGCTCTCAGATTGGTGGCGGTCCTCGTATGTAACGCAGCTGTGGTGTGAAACTCATCGAAAGATTATTCAAATTGTCACAACAGTTTGGTTGCATCATACAGGCGGCACATATCAATGTGAATAGAGCCACTTGCATGGGGAAGGCAATCTTGGCTATGCGTTTCATCCAACCAGGCTTTCCGGTTTTGTTCTCGTCATCAGATGAATCAAAATCAAGGGAATCTTCATTGTAGGGATCATCGGGATCACCAGCATCGGGTGCGGTTGCCATGGCCACATTGTAGGCGGCTGATTCTGATTCACCAATGTTCGCTGCAGCGATAGCTGTTGATTTCTTATTGCGTTTGTTGCGGCGTTTCGATGACGGTGATGAGGATGGAGAGTTTTTCTTGCTTGGTGGGCGATCTTCGCCACCGTTTTGGGCAGATTTTTTCGTATGGGAAGCAGCAGTACGAACTATGAGGTCTCGACATGTATTTTGGAGACTTTTAAGATCGAATTCAGCTGATTCCATGCGAGCGGCAATGGATTTCATTGCCTCACTGCCAGGTGCCAGAGCAGATTCCAATTGTTTGGCCAAACGACGGAGGACACCTAGACGGCGTTCACGTTCAGAGAGACCACCATCTGATGTTGCTCCATCGGAGATTCCACTGTCTGAAAGGGAACCATTTGATGCAGTGAATTGGGCGATGTGGAGAATACGGCTTGGATCGAGGTGTTCTTGAACAGCAGTTAGCTGAGGAATTAAAAATAAAATAAATTAGTATTGGGAGGATAAACAATCAATTTATGTATTTCTTACCTGTTCTTGGCTGACTTCAACTTTCTCGGACAAAAGTTTGGCCACAAGTTTGACATTTTGTGCAAGTTCCACTGGTGTGGTCTTGCCCTTGTCTAATGCACCTTCGAGTCCCTTCAAAGTTCCACGATCCTTTCCAAGGACCTGTTGGAATTCATATAATCCCGATTCCAATTGCCTCCAGGCAATCAATGAAGTGGTCAACACTTCCAATTGGTTGTTAATTCTAAAATGAAAAATGATTGTATTAACGACTGAATTGAACTTTCCTTTTTTATGTCAGAGTAACTTACCTTGAATTAGCCTCATCCCAAGCACTATACATCTCACTAACTTCGTTCTTTAAATGCTTATGGAATTCCGACTCAGACTGAATGATGGTGGTGATTTGTGAGTGTTTATCCTGATCGAATGCAATTGTGCCAATGGATTTTTTGTTATTATTATCGACAGCGATGTCGTTATTGCTCTGTGATTGTTGTGTCTCTGTAGATAATGATTGTAAAGTAGCTTCTGTTGCTGATTTAATGGCTTCTTCGTGCTCAGCCAATTCAGCGGCTAATTTCCTTTCTTGTCTTGTTAGCCAACTGTGAACGGATGCATTTAAGCGTAGCATATTCGTGCGATACGTTTGCAATTGTGATTTTTCATTCTATACAGCAACAACAACAAAAAAAAAGGAAATGTTGTTAGATTTTGTGTAATGAAATGACTTTTTGAGAGTAATAAAATTCATTTGAAGTAGGTAGGAGAGGTTAGGTACTTTACCTTTAACGCTTCAATAGACAACTGAATCGATGGTTCGGTATCCAAGTCGCATGCCAATTTGCCACCCAAACGATTAAGTGCACTTTTCAAAATGATCATCTCCTCTTGCATTTTACGTGCTGCAGCAGCATTTTCACTCCAAGCTAGCAGCTCCTCCCATGATGAAAGTAGATCTATTGTTAAAATGAGAGAAAAAACAAAATGAGTAATTTTTTTTAAAGATTTATTAATGTTTCTTTTGCGGAGTATTTTTTCTTGCTGCGCTTTTGTTTTGCAAATGAATGAACGCAACAGGAGAGATCTAATATAAATCTAATTGCAATCATAAAGTTTTTTTTTTCATTTTCTAAATTCGTATAAAAGATTATAGTTGGATAATTATGGATTTAAGGTGCGGGGAAAATGCTCTCAATTGAGGTGAATGTAATAATTGAGATTCAAATCGATTTTGATTTGATGTTTTTTTTTTTAAAGAGATGGAAAAGGAAAGGAAATGGTAGGTGGTAAGATGCTATGAGATATTTAAGTGTTGCGTAATAAAAAAGTTTAATTAGGTGTCTTATTTTTAATAGGCGGACATTCGAAAATTGCTTTTTTTATTTTAAAGGATTGAAAACTAAACGGGAAGACTTTATACTTAGGCATTAAGAAAAAAACATTCTAAATTGGCTGGATAAGGTATCTATGAGAATTTATGGTTCAAATCGAGTCCATTGGTAGACATTGGTTACATGTTACGAACGTTACATTGCACTGGGTGGTATGCATAAAAGACAGTAAAGGCTTTTACTGAGGATTTTTTAAGTAAATACTTATTTTGGAATGTATAAACTTAAGTAAACTCAATATTTTTATTCAGGTAAATATATTTACCTTTTTTGGAGTGAATTTTTGAAGTAAATACTTTTTAGAGAGTACATAAAAACTAATATATCCATTTTTTTTTATTGTTGCTATCGATCTTTGGAAGTTTGGTAAGGTGCAAAGCTGAAGAGACTTTAATCACAGGTCAAAAATCGTGTTAAAAGCGAGTAAGATCATAAAATAATTCAAATTTATAGGAAACAATTATATTTTCATTAGAATCACAAAATATAGGCGAAAAAATATATAAAGAACGAAGATCGGGACTGGTTCAAATTTCAAGTAACTCTACCGTTTTTGATTAATTTGATTTATTATATTAATGAATATGCCAATTATTTTTACAGGTTTTCACTTGAAGAAGCTATTTAATGATGAAGGTGATGGTGATGAATGTTTACAATACAAAATTAAGTCATTGGAAATGTTTATACCGTAAACTTAGCAAATAATTGAATCGATGAGTGTAAGAACTGTACAAGTTCAATTTCTAAATTCTAAAAACAAACAAATATAAAAGAGTTTTATAAAAACACTGTCAATTTTGTTAGAAAAATAATGTAGGAAATTTGGAGATTTAACCCACCTCTAAATAATTCTATACATAATTTTTCAAAAAATGTGTTAGTATTTCCGTTAAACTTTCTTATACGGTTCTTACACTCACTACGGTTCATACACTCATTCAACCCACTGTGTGACAAAATAATAAATAGAGCTTGTTGAGCATAGTTAAACGGAAAAAAATTGATTTTTTCATATAGCATTTGAAAGTAAAAAATAAGTCTAGCGATTGAAACCTAAAGAAAACACGTTTTCGAGACATTTTTATGTGCCGTTGTTGGCGTCGTCGTTGGAAATTTGTAAGCACGATAACTTTTGATAGAATCAAGATAATTTGAATCTGTAAACGCCAAAAGTTGAGGATTAGTTAGGAAATTTTCGGGCTGGGGACATGCACGTCTTATTTTCGTCAAAATTACATCTATGCTTTCGCGTTAGGACATTCTCCATCTTAATTAAGTTAGATGAAAATTGTATTCCTGCTTAAGTTTTATCTTCAGTTCTGTCATTTTATTGTGTTATCCATAAACCTTAATGATAGTGAAATTGAGATTGGATTCCAATAAAACTTAATCGAGATTAATGGTCAATTTCACGAACATTTAAAAGCCTTTTAAATTTTTAAATGACGTTTTTTGTATGAAACAAACGTCATTTTATGGCTTAAAAGCTTTTTAAATTTTTAAAAGGGCTTGGTGAAATCGGCGGTAAGCGCATCAAAATTAGCATCGATGGCTAAAAAAGGGGTAGATATGATAAATAAAAGAAAAGAAAAGAAAAAATGAATGCGTTCAGCAAAGTACAATAAACTGAAAAAGGTATGTTTGATTTGAATAATATTTATATGTCAGCAAGCAATGTCACCATTCAATCAAAAGTTAGCTTAGATTGAGGTGAAGAGATTAAGGCATAAATGTAGTTTTTTTTTTGTATCAAAAAAAAAATTAGTTTTATGATATTTCAATCTTTCTGGAAAAAGCATGTAAAAAAAAAATTGCACCCGAATCGGAGAGTTTTTCCTCTTTCCATTCGTATGCAATCGGAAAATGTTTGCCTACAAAAAATGAATGCATTTAGCAAAGTAAAATCAAGTAATATAGGTATGTTTGATTTGCCAATTTTATGTTTCCATGTAGATTTCAAGGCAATTTATTTAAAATCTTGATTAAATATATTAGATCAAGTGATTTAAGGAACATTGATAGTAAATCAAACGAAATCTAGATTGAGTTCTCGGTGGAAACGTTTAGCACTAAAAACATAAAAAAATGTATTGTGTCCGCATACTGACGCAGTTCAGATTAATTTGTTTCCTATTTGTAATTCAGCTATTGGAGTTCAGCTTGTCAATATAAGGAAGTGAACTGAGAGTTTTCACTGTAAAAAGTATATGAAGAGTTGCCAACTCTTATCAATATCAAAAATAAAATTAAAATGCATTCACCATAATCGCTACGTAACTTTTCGATTATATGAATAACGCGTGAATAACCTCTAACTAGAGCTAATAAAATATGCATAAAGTGCGATCAAAGAAGGTGTAGCAAAAAATAGTAGAAAAAAACGATTCACATACATATAACTTTACTCTTCAAGTTGGCATGAATAATTACTTTTTGTTGATATAAATTATATTTTAATTTTATATTTTCGAGACTTTGGTGATATCACACTCGTCATGCATTTATTATTTTTTGTAATAAGCAATGTTGCTGTCGATGTTGCAGCCATAAAACAACTTTAACTGGAACCAACCTGTCCCATTGCAGCACGGTTAATTATTTTATTTTTTTTTTTATTATTTTATTTTTATTGCATTTCCACTTTAATGTGCAGCGTGTTAAGCTTGAATAATTTGCTTCAATTGCTGTTGGATAAAATATTAAAAATAAAAAAAAAAATAGAAAAAAATTAACTCTATTGCACGAAGTCGTTGCTGTCGAAGCGGCGGCGGCGACGGCGAAGTGCGTTGACCTAAAAACCCGAAGCGTGTTGTCATTCGTGGCTCGCGCTGTTCGACTCGGTTTGTTTGGCTGTCGCAGCAAACGTTGACAGTGACAGCAGCGTTGTTGTTATTGCTGCGTAAAAGCACATAAAAACACGATAAGGTTGATTTAACTTTATGTTTACGAGTACGAGTATATTATGGGTACATACCTTGTGATATGTTAGAGATGGACTTACTCATTTTTTTTTTGTTTTTGGTTAAATTAGTAGACACATTGACGATGCATTTATTTTATTTTTAATTTATATTATTACTTATGCTTAATTGTACATTTATAAGTAGGTAAGCTCCTGAAGATAGCCATTAAGATGAGTAAAAGGCTTATACACAAGAAAAGGTGGGTTTGGACGTTTCGCCTTTTACGCATTCACATGATTGTTAAAAAAAATTTACGAAGATTAATATATTTTTTTCAAATAAAAGAAAAATTATTAAATAAATGAAAAGTGAAAGGTCTTAAGAGAGCCATATTAAGTTATTTTTTTTTTTGAGTCATTTAAAAGACAACCCAGACAAAATTATTAAGTTAATGGATTTTGAAGTTGTTAAGATAAAAAAACTCTTAAAAAAAGAAGAGGAAATAGCTAATTATTAACTTCAATCATAGAAGAAAATAATTGACAAGCCACAAGCCCTCATGCATGGTACAAATGCATATAACAACTATAATTATTTTTTTTATGGAGGGAAGTAATTTTTTTTTTATTTTAATCGTTTCCAATTTTTGTAGGTTAAAGTATTTTTCGAAATGTCGAGATGTGTTTTATCATATGGTAGACAACTAAGTTATAAATAAGAGATTTATACTGAGTTGGAGAAAGTACACAGCCCAAAATATAGGACTGGTTCAAATAGGTCAAAGTCACAACCTTTTATATTTGTTTATTCAATTCACTCCATTTATGAATTTTTATAATACAAACAAAATTAAGACTTATTGAAGTCGTAGGTAAATACTAAACAGCCTAATTTTTAGACGCATTTTAGAGAATGCATAAAGTTACAATAAATCTAAATACGATTTAAAAAAGTTATGTAACGTTAAATAATGGCATTTTAGATTGGCTACAACCTACATAATACTGACATCTACATAAATGTAATAGATTTCTGTTTTTATTACTTTATCTCATACAAGAGCATTGCAACTTAATTGAATCGGAAAATGTTCTTTTAAATGAGGATTTTCGCAAAGTTGAATTTAGTGCAGCGTTACCACTTCCGGAAAGAAAATTGTAGTAGATTGAGGAAAATCGGAATAGATTGCAAATTTAACTATTTTTACATAAATATATAAAAATAAAAATTTTAATATTAAATTTTACTAAACAAAAAACATGAAAAAAAGAAGAACCTCAAATACTTCAAGGTTTCATTTTTGTATATTCATAAAAATATATTCCAATTTATTGTTATGTAACCATTTTTAAATAAATTTAACAAGAAACAGATTGTTTATTTAATTCTATTAATTTTTATGGAAATTCTGGGGTTACATACAGTATGCAGAGTGAAATAGATAAAAAAGGAGTAGATTCTAGCCGTTTTTTTTTTTTATAAAATTGAAGTAAGTTTAGTTAGAGACTTTTAAAATGTAGTAGATTTCGATATTTTGATGATAGTGCGTAGTAGAGAGTAGGTTTTTAATTTTTTTTGAAGAATTGTAGCAAATCGCTGATAGAGTGTTAATAAATCCTTATACACCACCTAACTGTTCACTCCTTGAAATATTTTGTAGTCAACTCTATCCTATAAGCTGTAAAACATAAAACCAACAAGAACTTTAATTGATTTTTATTTTACAACACCTTTAAAATTTTAGTATTTTTACTTTAAAAGTTTGAATGAACCTAAAATGAGCACCAAATGAATTTAACACCAGTTAACTCAAGAAGCAGTTTTCCAGTATAGGGTGAACGCATGAAAGCCTATAAAACTCATAAACTTAAACATTAAAATCATTTGCTCAGTTTCTATGGAAAAAAAAACAAAATGTGTGCTGGCGAAAAGTAAGGCAGTAAAAATCAAGATGGCGATGCTGGCTATAGAGCTTTAAAATATTGAAATGAAGAGGGCGCATAGTTGTATTGAAGAAATACGTTGAAGGGATACGTTTGAAGATTTTTGTTTAAAAACGAAAATTGCTCTAAATTTCATTTAATTAAAAAGTTAATTTATATTTTTACCATTGCGCAGAATAAGAAAAAAAATATTTGCCACCAAAAACACATCAACATGGTATAAACATTCAAACATTGAATGTTCGAACGAGTAAAATTGTTTTATTGGCATTCGTTTGCTGTGCTTTCAGCTAATTTTGTGAGTTATCTCAGATGCAACTCTCTAATAATAGTAAATAAAACGGGGCAATTAAAACAGTTTTCACAAGTTCGTTTGCTTAACCTGAAATTTGGTGTATTATGATATCCCGCATATCTATTGAATAGATTTCCGAAAAGTGCAATTATGTGGATTCAATTAATTGTTAATATTGTCAAATCTACCTACAACTTATAAGTGCTTTTATACTTATTAAACATTTATATTGTTTTTGAATCAAAGTAAATGAATAAAACTGAAAGTTATCAGTACTGCAAACATTTAAGAAGGTTAAGCACGCTTTGATAATATTTTCCTATTTCCGAGGTTGAGTAGGTAAAAGGTAAACAAAATTATATTTCTTATCTGTTTTAGAATTGTTTATAAATTTAAAACTGTTTTGTTTGCTAATCAACTATATGGGGAATTTTGTTTCCCTGCATACTTTTTTTTGTTTCCGTCGAGTGTTTTCTGATATTGCTAAATTTTTTTTCAATCGGAAAAAAAAATTATGAAATAACAGCCAAATTCTTCAGGAAATTTTATTACGGATAACAATAAATTTCGAGGTAGACTTTTAAAAGTAATTAATGTTCACAAGTTTTGAGGAAGTGAAACATTCCCTGGGAATTTTTTGTTCACGATAAGTCTGCTTTGAAATGTTGACATTTCTGCTTGCTTTTGTTTTTTTTGTCACTCGTTTGTTCGAGTTTTATGGAAAAAATCGTATCGCTAGCGTAGAAAGAAATGTCGCCCATTCTTTTTTGGCCCTTTCACTATGCTTACTGTACGTTTAGTTCTGTTTCTGTCGATCGTGATAGTAGCTGCATTTTATTATCCATGCAGATCTGAATCTAGATCATTTTAACAAGTAAAACAAGATCAAAACAATCACGTGTCTATTTTGATGGGATCTATTTTAATGATTCAAGAATTAGTTCTTACCCTGAAATGCAGATGGCGATAAGGAGAAAAGTAAGAGATGCAAGATTATTTCAAGATAAACAAACACTAGGAAAAAGGAGATAGATACAACACAACAAAGCCTCTTTTAACTTTAAGATTTTAAGCATTCGTCATAATGAACAAAATAGTAGCTTCTTAAGGCCGATCCACAAGAGTGTTCAATTGTTTTTAGGTCTGGGCTCAGCATTGGCCAGTTTATTGTAGAAAAACCAACTTTCCTGAGGAATTCGACCGTCGACTGCACAGTGTGACATCAGCAATCTTCATTCTCGGCCACCACTATCAGACATAAATTTTATTGAAACGTCATTTCAATATCAAACAAGATCCTCACTCAAACTGGCCTTTATATACATTTTTCATTTTCTCTGAATTTGCTGAAGACCTTTGATAAACTGGATTGGAGCCCGTAAAGCAGTTTACGTTGGTCCTGTTTCGCTAACGGTTTTCTAGTGCCACCAGTTAAAACATCAAAATGACACATGAAAAACGTTAGTTATCAATGCATGAGCATAAAGCAATAGATTAAGGTGAATACACAATTTTATTGATGTCATTTTTCCTTTGCGATTGAAATTTTAATGTAAAGTTGTCAGATTTTTCTTGGAAAATTAAAGACGCAATGACATTTGCTTCTGTTTTTTGTAATTATTTGTAATATTGTTCCAAAATACAGCAAAAAAAACTATCAAAAGTAAAAATATGTGTTTAGATATATGTCAAATGGGAATTTAAATGTGCGAAATTACGCATTGAGGCATGATGGTGTAAATCTTGCTCTGTTTTAACCTTCTAATTTTAATAAGACTTAATGTTAAACATTTTTTTTGTGGTCTTGAGATGAACATATGTATGTCATTTTTGTTTGGGAATTGTAAAGGGTTTATCAAATTCCGAAGCAAAAAACAATACATTTAACTTTTTTTGAGCCAAAACTTTATTTAATGTTAAAATCTTTTGTATTATCACAAATATTTAACAAACAAAAAAAAAGAAAGAAATTTGTAAATCGTGTTTAATTTTTCTATCAAAACAATGTACCCACTTTATTGCCCTTTGTTTGCAGCTTAAGTTTCCTTTCTTCCGGAAGCTGAATTGTGTCGTCGTGTAAATTCACTTGATGGAAATAAAAACAAAGCACTTTCAATGTTTACACTGAAATAATATATCGTCATTTCTATTTAAAATAAAAAAACAACAGAGGAAACACAAAACACAACATCACAGGTTGAATCAATAGACTTTAGTGAGAAGACGCTTTCACTATAAAAGCTATAATCGTATGTGGAATACTATCTATCTATCAACTGTAAGTTTACACGCACTTAGGGGACATTTAGTTTTATTTCTATTCCATTACAACAGCAATTACACGACATTGATTAATGCGAAACGCGTGTAATCCATCTCCTTTTTCGGGGGAAGAAAAACAAAAAAAAGTCAACAAGTTGCCAAGAAGAGTTATCTTGTCTTTTTTTTTTTTTTGTTGTTCAAAGCAAACTGGCTCCATTCAATCAACACTCGACTTTGGGTAATACCTCTAACGGTTGAGGAGGATTTCAATAACAAACACCATGAAGTAGATCCGATCACCTTCAATGACAAAAACAAACTAGTTGCTTGAGTTTGTGCTCCTCTTCGAGACTTTGCTTTGGTTCCCTGTCCCTAGCTTCACCACCATTCCGATTCCGTATAGTCAAGTCAAGACTTTGTGTGTGCTTTGCTTTGTTGATACCAGAGGGGGCTCTACTCTTCATGGTCAGGTTCTGTTCAACTCGATCGATTGCTGCACCAACGCATTCAATTCCATTAAGGTGAGGAGGATCTTTGCCTCCGGCTCTGTGTGTGTGTGTATATTGACCAGAAGGTATGTGTGAGGTGAGGTGCAACCCTGGAGCTACCAAAAAAGGTATAAAAGTGCTTGCTTCGAGTATGGTAATAAGGAGAACATGCAGTGCGTGGAGTATATGGAGAGTATGTGTGTGGATCGTGGATGTGGAACCAGATTACTTGTCGATTTAGTTTATTACTTAATTTATGACCTCACCGAGCGAGTGACTGTAAATGCAGTTTCTTAAGGCGGCACCATATGCACAACGAAATTTGTGTTCTTTTTTTTCTTTTATTGAGATTTAAAACCGCAAGTGATTTCTTGTGGATCACACACAAACGAAAAAACCGGTGAAGAAGAAGAAAAAGAGGAAAGACGTAGGAGCAGAAAAATATGAAAGAGCGACGGACGAGTGTAAGATAAATTTATATTTTATTTGACAAGCATAACGGAGTTAGGTGTAATTTGAGTAATGAACATAGAATAATTAATTGAGTGGAATGAAAATCAAGACCGGTACTGTGTTGTGTGATGGAGCTTGTTTTGAAATTATTGGTTCTTTATAATTAAAAAAAAAACTTGATGCAAACGGTTATGGTAAGATAATTATGTTGTCTCCTTGTATGTTCTGCTTCATTGCAAATAGAAAAGCAAAGACAAGATAATATAGAACTTATTTGGAATAGTTTGAAGATTCAGGGTTATTATAGTCTTTCAGTATGGATTCAACTGATATTTCTTTGGTTAAACAATCAATTCCTGTATACAATTTTGGTAAGAAAATACATTTGATGGTTAACCAGCTATAAAAATAATCATTGATAAAGGTTAATTAGTTGTGAATAAGATAGGCCTTAGTGCTTCAAACTTATAATCTATGGTTAATATTTTTTGGAGAAATGATACCAACGAGTATAAATAAGAAGGACTCTGAGCTACTGTGCACCTTTTTGCATACGTTGTTGTTTTTGTATGGCGATCGAGTAACAATTTATTCAGGATCCTTGATATCATTGGTACAGTAAGGTCCAGCTTGTATTTCATCAAAGCTACCATGATTTTTTGACTAACCATCAAAGAAATCGCTGATAAGATCTAATTCACTGAGAATAGACTGGCACTAATCTAAAAAGAAAATCTACCAGTTTACATTTTTTCCTGGATCGAACATTGACTATTATATCGGGTTATGATCGGAGTATCGACGTATGTAAGAAAACTAACGAAAATAACCCTAGTTTCAGTGCGATATCATACTAGTTTCGAAAGTTAAGGCCGAGTAAACTTCATATTTTTTTTTTATAAGTATAAACCGATTTAACACCAAGTTGAATTACAAAAAATTGGTGAGAGGTTACTTGAGCTTGATAGTTCGACAGATACGTTCTAAAACAAAATATCCAAACCGAAGTGTTGCATTACCAAAAGGCAGTAAAAATAAAGATGGCGACCCCTCCTTTATTTGAAATATTGAAATGCAGAGGGCGCAGAGTCGTATTGAAGAAATAATTTTTTGTTTAAAAATTGCGGCAGTTTCAAGTGCGAAGGATGCGTTTGTTGATATTTGTTTTTTAATAAAACACGGTTTGACTAAAAAAAATAAATAACGAAAACTACTCTAAATATAAATTAAATGAAGAAGTTAATTTAAATCTTTACCATCGCGCAGATAAAAAAAAAATATTTGCTTATTCGTATTTTATTTAAAAAAAAAAAGAAGGGCAAATCGAGATCATTCCATGTTGCAAATTGAAAATGACTTTCGATAAACTTTGTGAAAACACCACTAAACTGGTTTTGTTTCGCCATAAACTGCAGAAAAAACAAACATCAACAAGGTACCAACATTCAAACATTGGATTGCTGTGCTTTTTACCCATCTACCAATAAAACACAGTTAATCAAACAATTGATTTTCCGAAGAGGAATTTCGACAGTTGCGAAATCTCTAGAACTGGTTTGGTAAAGTTAAGTCATTTCAAACGCTAACTGCCAGAGTTCCATTTGATATTGTGTGACTATTAAATACCTATCAAAAATTACGTACAAATACATATATTTATGGAGAAGAACATATTAACATACATGCATATAAATGCACACACTTGCATCATTTTTAAACTTAGATTTAAGAATTTCCTAATTTAACATAAAACAAAAAAAAAATATTCGTCATCTCAAGTAGGGTTTTTATGATTAAAACATAAAATACAAAATAAAAGAAAAAACAGGGTATAGCATACACGAAATTTTTTAGTTAAATTTTAAGCTAAAGCCAAAAATTAATACAAAAACAACTTATTAAAACAAATACTATTCGTTCTTATCTTTTGCTTTGCAAACGAAATTTACTTCACAAAAAACTATACAAATTAAAATTAATAAAAATACGAAAAAAAAAAAAACAGATTCAAGGTCAAAAAGAAAAATGTGATTTATTTAACTTGAATCGTTTGCATATGTTAACAACTTTACTCGCACACATGACAGAAATTATGTGAACAATTTTGTACACATCGAGGTGATTTTCTCTTTTGAAAATTGCGCCAATTTTCTAATTTAAAATTGCAACATCTTTTCAAATGCAATTTGCATATCTAATGGCAGTGATGAAAAAAAAAACAAAAAATTATTCTCACATTTTGTTTTCTTGTTGTAATGGTAGACATAATCAAATCTTTATTTAGATTTGGCTGTGCAAAAGAAAAATTCTTTCAAATATTTGTGCATAGTTTAGATAAACGAAAGAAAAAAACGTTACAATTTGTATTAACAAGAGATAAGTGTGTTCTGTATATATGTATTAATGCTCAGTGATTATATTTGAAATACAAAAGTTAATGTACCTAATGTATATGTATGTTTTCCAAATACATAACATAAATTTGCATAATAGGCTTGAATTATTAAAATTATTTATGTTCCAGAAGAGATATTTAAATTTATTTTAAGAAGACATAATTCGGGGACACTCGGGCGTATGTGGAACATTAAAAACTATAAGTCTCCATTACATACGTTAAAGATATTTTTAAATTTTTTTTTAAATTAAATGGTTTATCTTCTTCCATTTAAAGGAAGAAGTTGTTTAGAAATTAAAAAAAATAAATAAAATAAACGCGCTCTGGAAAAATTATACTGTTCGAATTTCTATTTGATTTTAACGGCTGATATAAGTCAGTTCTGCTAAGGAGCCAGTTGTAGTTCGCTCCAACTGGACACTGATAGCTTTAACAATACAGAAGGTGTTGGTCGTATAAATAGTACCTACTAAGTTCGAAAAATATTGCTTCAGCAGCATAGGCTGCGGCCTAAAATAGAAGTAGTGAAACAGATATGCAGGATTGCAGGAGCATTTTTTTACATTGTTTATTGCCGTGAAATCGTAATGTCAAGTTGAATAGTTTTTAAACCAACAGAGAGGCATTTAAAATGTCTTCTTTAAATGATCAGAAACATTGTTCTGAAATTAAATTAGTTACTTATTCTCATTACCATTTCATGAAATGTTTGCTTTGCATTTTCGTATTGTTTTTTTCTTTTTGGTCCAAAGTAAGTGCACCAACACAATAATGTAATTAAAAAAAAACTTCATTGTTAATATACGTGCTGATGGAACCATATTTGAGGCAGTGTTTATTTTGTGTATCTTTCTAATCATAATTATTAATTAAATATAGGCGCCTTTTTTGTTTGAAATGCATTTGAAATTTAAGTTAAAATAAACTAAATGTTGGAACCGTACTTTATAATAGTGCTGTAGCCTTAAAGCACACCGATTTTAAGAGGAAATAATTTTAATTTTTTTTTTTGTTCGAAAAAAAATATTTAAATATTTTTTTTCCGACATGTCATTTTTTAACCGAATGAAAAAAAAACAACCACAAAACTGTCATCAAACCTAAGAATTTTATAAAAAAAAATATAATTTAAAAGGGGCAACGTTCGACACTGAAGAAAAAAAAAATTCAAACCCAACAAGGTCAGTTGTGATGTCATGAAAAGAAATCTTGTTTTTTTTTCAACATAAGTTTCTATGCCGCATTGATGTGTATCTTTTTTTTTTGCTGTTGTTGATTTTTACTGTGATTGCCAAAACACATGTGTTTCAATATAGACAGACGAGCTTAAGTAAATTAACAATTGTCTCAACAAATAATGACAACAATGACATATTGAAAAGTAATTTAATCGAAATGAGTACTTAACCTACTAACTTTAAAATTTGCATGAATAGTTGATTCATTAAATTTTCTATAGCTTGGCTTTTGTGGTACTAGAATTTTTTTTAGTTAAAAATTGTAACCAAATTTTCATTAAAAAATATCTCGTTAGGTTTTGAAAAAAATATTGTTTTCGAATATTTTTTAAACAGCAGTTTTGAAAAAAAAAAATGCTTTAAATCGTTGAAATGTCGAATTTGGATAAATGATGAAAAAGATGCAATTTTTAATTGAATCGGTGAGTGTCAGAACCGTACAAGTCCAAATTATACTCTAGAGAAAAAACAAATACAAGAGAAAAACAAATACAGAAAAACTAACAAAACTTTTTTTTTAAATAATGTATTGAATAATTTGGAAATGGATTAGATCTTTAAATGCCCCATACATTGTTGTTCAAGAAAGTTAATAGTTTTTCTATAAAACTCTTTTATATTTGTTTGTTTTTAAAAGTTAAAAATTAGACTTGTACGGTTCTTACACTCATTGATTCAATTGTTCAGCTTATACAGTTTAGGTGTTTTAACCAAACCACATTTTTTATACATTGTTTTTTTTTCCAAAACATTATTTGTCGAAGCTGGATTTTTTTTTGCAATGGATCAAGTTAAAAAAAAACGTTTTTCGTCTTAGGCCTAGATTTTGGGGGTGTTTCGAATTTTTTGCATACTGTTTTTGTAATCAGTGCAACAAGTTTTACAAATCTTTCAAATGGCATAATAATAATATGTGCTTTCCTTTAAAAATTTCCAATGCTTGCAAATTCCCTGAGCAAATTTTTAGTAATTTTGAAAACAAAAATTGTCGGAATATGCAAATTAAACAAAAACAAACTGCAAAATCAAAAGTTTCTCGAGCGTTTTGAAGACAAAATCAAATTCATGACTAAACATATTACACAGGCTTCATTTTATGGGAATCCACTTGGTCAATTTATCATTTTTTTCAGAAAAAAAGGGTTAGAAGCTTCTTAAATACCATGAGAAAGTTTTCAATTTGTCTGACAGCTAAATCAATGCTCTAAGCAATATGTTGATATTGTTTTTCAGACAAGTGTTCATTGTCAAAACATTTTCTGGTTAAATTGCTTAGTTCTAGATGCAAGACTTACCACTGATTTCACCAAGAACTTTTAAAAAATTAACAAGCTTTTAAACCAAAAAATGACGTTTGTTATAAACAAAAAACTTCATTTTAAAATCTAAAAGGCTTCTAATTGTTGGTGAAATTGGCCATTAGTCTGTCAATCTTAAAACCTTTGTATCTTGAAACATGTTTTTCGACTTATACAGTTTAGTCAGCGAAGTTTAATCTAATTTCTGTTTCAAAATTGCTTAACAAACTCAGCTCAATGAGAAATTCTTGTATAAAATTAAACATGGTTTTCGCTAAAAAAACACAGTTTGGCATTGATTACTAAAATAACTTTGACCTGTGTCATAAATATTGCAAAAAAGTTCAACTACAAAACAAAACAAGTGCGCTATACCTACTTTTCTATTGAAAGATTAAAAACATCATAAATTAAAAGCTCAATCTCACAAATTATAATTAGAAAAATTCATAGAATTATCATTTTATTCTCAGTTTCATCTTTAATAGGTATTATGAATGTAGGTATCCACTCAAACAAGTACAAATCAATTATAAAATGTATAATCAAATCAAATTAAAAATAAAAACTAGTTCTGACAGTTCTATTCAATCACTAATTAGTTTCAATCAATGTGATCTTTGAAGCAGAATTAAATTGACACGTTTTTCTTTTTTCATATAATCCATCAAAACTATTTATTTGACAAAAAAAAAACAATATTCCACCCTTTTTGTCTGGCCTTGGTCATAAGCTAAAATGAATAACAAAATTCCACCCTCGCATTAAAACCGCTGCTCCAAGGACGACATTAATACCAAATAAGTATTTAATCCCACACTTATTCACTGATCTGTCGAATAAAATAAATCGCTAAAACCCAACCAGTCAATGTTTGTTTTTTTTTCTATCAAACAAGTCTAGTTCTCAACAATTAATATTGGCACACACGCCAAAGCAAATTATAAACTAACAATAATTATAAGATAACTAAACTAACCGTCAAACCACACTGGCAAAAACAGATATCGATTATTCTCTCGTTACAAACCACAAACATTGACAAATGAAATTCAATAAATTTCTCAAGGCCGCTAAAGCTATACAAAAATTTCTGCACCTTCTAGTTCCGGTCAGGGGAATAAAAGGAATACAAAAAATAACAAAGAAACAGAATTCTTATTGAAAAAAAAAACAACCAAACAAACTACCCTAACGAGGTCAGTGTAAACAATAAATCTTGACAGTTGACAGATGAGACGAGATGTTTCTGAGAATAAAGTTAACATACCTTGCCCTTGGTCATTTGGCAGATCTGAAAGCTCTGTTTGTACAGCAACATTGACTTTCATTTTTTAAGATGCAAACGCAAGTTTTATTTCACTCTTGAATAATTTCCAGACAATTAGTGTAGAATTATTTTATTTTATGTATATAAGGGCACACTGACACTCCTCTTTTTTCTCACTTTTTTTTTTTGCATCAAACTAACCCAAATCAACCCCAGTGACCTAATTTTATTCTTCACACGCGAATTAATTCCGTTTCTATGTTAAACATCAATTTATTATTTATATTTAATCTGGATGAGAATTTAGGGAACGTTTTGTGTGAACATAGAATGGCGCTTTTATCTAAAACTGTTTATATTTTTGTTGTATACACAAACAAAATCAAGGGTAAATCACTCAGTTTCAGAAGTAGGTAACGCACACTTTTTACACGTTCTGTTTATCGATTCCGACAAAATCGAAAAGTAAGTTGGTATTACACTCGTATTTTAGTGCTACTATAGAAGGTACTTAAAATTGTTGGTAAAAAACACGAAATTTAACACGCAACACGAAATGACCTTAAATAAAATCATAAACACTAACGAAACACAGAAGTGTAAGACCGTGTGTGTTGTCAGACGCGGGGCTTTGAGTTGAGTGTGGCTATTAGGTACCACAGCTAAATGATGAATGAATCCGCAATAGCAGGTTTTGTACTCGTAGTTTGTAAACTTATTTCAGTTATTTTTTTTTTTTTTATTATTTATTCTAGGAACACCAGAAATGAGAAAGCTTTTACGATGCCCAAAAACAATGTGCTGCGCGCTATGTTATGAAAATGAAACATAGCAATCAATGTGCTCTCAAAGTAAGCGATGGCGACGTCGAAATGAAAAAAAGTGACGTCTTTATAAGGCAAAGGCATATTATTCTATGTTTTGTTGTTATTTTGTAGATGATTTTTGTTTGGAGTGGGGGCTTACGTCATTGTTACAAGTTTTTGGCATTTAGATGTTTTGATGATGATTATAAAATGATTATAATCAAATTGACACAGAAGAGGTTAATGGGGCTGCTATATAAAGCTTAAACTTCCCTCTCGTCTGCTTTTTTATTGATTTATAGATTGTGTCTATATAGTGTAGATACAAGTTAAGTTTTGTTGTTTGTTGGCCATGTTTCGAGTGAACGAGGAAATTCATGGATTTTTTTTTCTTTGAATAATGCAGCGATATGTAAAGAAGTAGGGAAGGTTGAATTGAATTCTAATTGTGGATGAGCTAGTGCGTGAAGTGCATGATATGCATTTAAAAATGTAAAAATTTAACCAAAAATTGGGTCGAATGTTTTGAAAAAGAGGTTGTAGAAATCAATAGCCTGGAACGTGTTTTTAATTAAGATTGTAATTATGAAACAATGTAGGTATTGTTTATAAATTTAATAAAGGAAGTATTGGATTGGGTATTAAGAAAACAGTGATAGTAAGTGTATTCATGTAACGGCATAAGCTTAAAAAAAAAGATTTTAAAAAATCTTGATAGTCGTTTACTACATTTACTGTCTTAACGTAGAGTTTACAGAGTTTACCATTATAAAGTTAGGTATTCATCCAACAACTATGTAAACTCAGCGTTCACTTGGTAAAGCAGTAAATGTGTCAAACGAACTGTCAGAAAGTCGTTTTTCCATTACAATGTTGACAGCAGTTTTCTACATTTACTGCTTTACTACGTTTACGCTCTTAATATTTTAAGTAATTGCTCATAAGTCAAAAATTTCTCAGATCAACTCACAGTTATAAATAATTCTGAGAAAGGATAATGCAAGTTTTATGATAAATTTACGAGACTGACAAACTGCCATTAATTTCTTCCAAATATTTACAACTTTAATGAAAAAAAGAATAGTCAGATTCATTCTAATTTGTAACTATTAATACAATTTTTCACAATATTTACACGATTGACTTTAAAGTGGTAGGAAAACGGGAGAAATTGTGTCGAATTGCAACTTCAGTGTAAATGTAGCGTTATCATGAATATCAGTGTCATTAGTTTTGTCATATTTAAGATGTTTAATAGTCGAAGTGTTTTAAGAGAATCAATGTGTACCTACAAATATGGTAATTTGTAAGTCGGATAAAGGGGCCAACCCATAGAATCCGTCACGGCCATTCCGTCAAAGAATCCGTTGTCGATGAAGTTCAAAGTTCGGTTACTTTTTGCGTCCCATCCGTTCCTATGGATCGCTTCTCATAAGAGCTGTCTCTATATCGAGCTGTCAGTTAAGAACGTCGACGTGACGCACGCAACGGATTCGTTGGCCCCTTCAGTCTAACATGATATTGCATTTACACGACTGAAACTTTCTGCCATTTTTTTTATTGTTTTAAGTGGTCTTAAATCTAGTATTGTTTTTGTCTTTAAAAAATAACTGGGAAAAGGAACGGAAATATAATAATGCTGATGCATTTTAAAAACTATTGCAGTCCACTAAAACCCACTCAACGGGTGTGAATAGTTAGTAAATCCTTATTTAAAAAGACATTTAGTCATCCAATGATAAGGGCATCAGATAAAGTATCAATAAGGGAAATCTATTACATTCTCTAATAAACATCTTAGTGCGTTTGGTTGAAATACGTTTATTAAACGTGACATAGCGTCCCGTTTCTGCGTGAACCTCGTAACTACATTTTCTTAAAAGATTTTGCTTAACATTAGATATAGCTGGAAAACCATGAGTAAGAAAGATGAAAAAGTATAAATGGTGAAATAACCTCAATTAATATGTTTTACAGTTAATTCGATTTCTTTTTATTGAATCCAATTTTTCAATTTCGAGAAAAACTAAAATTTCTTAAAAAAACTAAACAAAATTTGCTTTGTAGATACGTGGTTCACGCAGAAACGGGACGATAGGTTTTATAAATAATATTTTTATGTTTAGAGGCATTGTCTCTATAATTCGTTTATTAATAAGGCTGAATGTCTATAGACACTTCATCTTCATTAAGAGAACAAAATTTGGCAAGTATTTTAATATGCAGTTTGAGATTTTTGCCAGACAAAATGATGTCACTTATATAAACAATGATTTATTGATTTTCTTTGTCATTTACTGAGATTTTATAATTTTTTTTTGGCTCATTGCCGTTTTTTCCCTTTTTCGTGAAGGCCATTGACTTGCTTAGTTGTCACGAACATTGATCAAACAAAAGAAATTTACTTTTTTTTTGAGTTTTTTTTTTTGTTGGGTGAAACTGGATCACCTTGCGAGAGTAAACAGTTGGATTGTTGGGGTGCCTGTGCCTGTGTAGCTTAACAACATAATATGAATATGTTACGCCCAGTTGGTTTAAATAAAAGAAAACAAACGGAAGTTTCATAGTTTTTTTTTTGTGATGGATTCAATGCAATGTGGAAATGAATTTAAATTATTTGAAGCATATCGAACAAGAAAATGTTTTGTTAACATGTTAAGAAAATAACTGTTGTAGGGGAGTTGGTTTGATTATTTGGAATTAATAAAATTAATTTCTATTTTAAATTGAAAAGCTACACTTTGAAGTAAACGACGGACGAAGAGCTTTTAAAGAATAAATGTTGTTTTCTTGTTGGTTTTGTGGTATTTGGGCAGCTTGGAGATTTGAATGATTTGAATTCCCTCTTTTTATCTTTTTGTATACTTACTTTGTAGAAGAGGTACACCTACTATTTTTATATAGTAAATAAAGCAACAAAATAAAACTCTAAAAATATAAGAAATATTGCAAATAAAACTGATACTGGTAACGACATGACGGTGGTAAAATGGGTTGCGGAGTATTAATTTTTAAAACGGGAAATTTTACAAACAAGAACTATATGCAGTTAAGGTAAAAGAAACTAACAAAATAATAAAACTCTTTCAAGGAAATTAATTTAAGACACTTGACTTGACTTGACGCACAAAAATGTGTTTTATTTGGTTAGAAAGCATAAAATTGGGAAAATGGATTAGTTTTATATAAAATCTATATCTTAGAAACTAAAGTGCTTTGAAAAAGCCTACAAATAGCTGTGGTTAGCCACAAAAGTTTTAGATAACATTTATGTTTTGTTCGGAATTATTATTCTAATATGGATTTCAAATATTCTGTGCATACGGATTGTACATGTGCTGTGCATGTGTTTGTCATTCCGACATTTTATGCATGAAGTATTGGATTGAATCTTGTTGGACACCAGGGTTGTAACAATTCATTTTTCTTTTGCATTACGAATTAAAAAACTTTATATTTAATGCATTGATATACAAAAATTTAATTGCAAATCCATAATTTTTTGCATTGGAAAAAATGTCAATGCAAAATGTGTGCATTCAATAATTTCATAGAACATTTTGAATACAAAAAAAATAATTCTTTGGTTTTGGTACTCAAAAACTTTTAAAAAAGTACTTAAAAATGAGAAATTAATTACTTTGGTACTTAAAATAAGTCCTTTTTACTATTTATTCAGTTCCTATTCAATTTTTAAAGTACTTACTATAAATTCTTTCAAGTGCGGGAATACAAAAAGAATCACATAGTACTTTAAAGTATTATTTATAAGTTCTTTAGGAATTGGAAATGAACTGAAAAATAATTAAGTACAGATTTAGTACAAGAGTAATTTATTCCTCATTTTTAATAGTAAAGGAGATGTGACGGTACATGAATTTAGAAACCAATGAATTATTGTTCTTGTACTCAAAAAGTTTCAAGTTCAAAGTATTAGTACTTGTATTTGTATTAAGGAAATTAAGATATTATTATATATTTCTACTTTTTACTTGCCCGAGCTATCTTTCCAAATTTGATAGGTTTACTCTGGATCACTTGAATGAAATGGGATTTAGATCTTTAGATTTATTTGAAGCAATCACTATAACTCTGAGTAAAGTCAGAACTTGGCTTAAAGGAACATTAATGCTTTTTATTCATAAACTACTATATTAAAGAACCTACTCGAGAAACAAAATAAATTTTGGTCGTGTGCAGAAACATGACAAAATTCAACCATATAATGTTAAAAATCAAATGCTCTTCACTTGATTTGAAAGCATTATATATTGGATATTAAGTGATTATTGCTATTGCATTTTTGGATTCCGATAATGAGAAAAAGCTCTTTATTTTATTTTAATTGGTATCAAAAACATAAATCAAGAGCTTAAAATTTTAGATTTATAGTGAATGCTTCAAATAAAACTAAAGATCTAAATCCCATTTCATTCAAGTGATCCAGAGTAAACCTATCAAATTCAGTCATCGCCGAAGACGAAAACCAAAGTTTCCTGAGGTCACTCTGAGGCGGAAAACTTAAGAGGTGGTTTTCTCGTTTCTGCTTCGTTTTCGAATTATGTGGGGCACCCTGTATGTTAACACATAAACTCGAATTCTTTTGCTTCTTTTTTGATTAACCTAACGGCAACGGATTTTAATATTTTTTTGTTATGTATATTTGAAAGGTACAGGGAGTCTCCCTACTACAATTTAGTTATTAGTGGTCCAATTTTGACCTCTTGCCTCTTGGCGATACGAATATTAATTATAACACCCAAATTAACGATATGCCAGTAAAATCTGAGGTCTGATTAGTGCACCTAGAAAGATACAAATTTGACGTTTACAAGTTACTATTAATTAACAGCCTTATGGCAAGTGTCAATTCGCAAAAAGTCTATTCAACTTAATTCAATTCTATTGAGCTTCAAATTGAGCGACTTGAAATTAATAAGTTATTTGATTCAAATGTCAAATAATAAACGATTTTGAATAAAATTGAAATAGAAAAGTATCTAAAGCAACCGAAACTCACAATACCATTAATAGATTTTATTTTTATTTGACTTTAATTCTAATAATTCTAAATGTCGGCTAGGAATTTTGTTGTAGTTTTTTTTTTTTTTTATTCTAAGGGCTAATTTATTCAATCTCTATAATGCTTAAAACATCACTTAATAAATGTGAAATAAAATTTTTAGACAAAAAAACATTTATGCAGTCTCTTTTACAGATTTAAATCGAGTAAGCTGTCATTAACTCATAGAAAATTAGACCCTCTATTAAAACTCGTTTAGGTCTTTAAAGATAGTTCAGAAGTCAAAACAACAATAAAATCCCTGAGATTTAAAAAAGCGTTTGTATTTAAAGGGTCCATTAAAAACGAGCTATTTATCTAATGTAGAAATTGAACAAGGATTTGCAGTTTTAGTAAGCAGCAGTAACAAATTTGAAGTAAAATGAATTTCAAATCTTTCTCAATTTTAACCTTAATGTCCATGAAAGAAATTAAACTATACGTTATCCATGTATAGAAGACATTATTTCCTTATTTTTAACATTTTTTCAATTGAGTTCATTAAATCTTCAAATATGAAACAAACAAAAAACTATTGATGTTGATCTTTCTGTTGTCGGATATTTGAATAGTAACCTACGGTGCATGGTACATCCGATTTATTAATCAAACTACCAAATGATCAGTCGTGAAAAATTTGAGTAAATTTTATATTTAAAAATAAAACATAAACGGCATTATAAGCTTAAGCTTTGTCTTTGTTAGCAGCTTGTTTGAAAAAGAATGAGTGCAGTAAGATTAATTCATGACTAATATGTATTTTCAAATGCCTAATAAAACATCAAAACAGTTAAGTTTAATGTTTATTTTACCATTTATAAAACATTAATATTTACTTGTTATTTGTTTCTAAATAAAAATATTTAAAAAAAACTATATGATTGCAATTTTAAATAACAAATATTAAATATACTACAATATTTAAACTAAATACTCTGTGAGCCCATAACCGATTTTAATAAAATGTATAAATAACACGCACTACCACTAATACTTTGTATTAACAAAATTTAAAAAAAAATTCTATTAAATAATAATTAAAAACATTTGACAAAACGTAAAACACACAACTACGAAATCTCTAATTAAATAAAACAAAAGAAAAAAAAAGAGAAGAAAAAAATGTATGTCTTAAGAAAAGAAAAATATTTATTTAAAAAAAAATATTATATATAAGTTTTTCTACATTCAATTCATATAAGTAAATACTATTATTTATTAAATCAAAAATATATATATTGTTTAAATGTTTCGTCAAATGTTTACAATTTTATTTATTCATCACAATTTTTAATTTAATTTTTTTGTTTGTATAAAAAAAGAAATACAAAAATATATATTTTATATAAGACAAAAAAAAATAAAGAAATTTATAAAAAGAAAATGAAAATAAAGTGTAAATAAGTTGATTTCTAATTAAATTTTGAAAATAAAATCAAAAAAATCAAAAATCATACAAGTTTTTTAAAATAATTGAAAATCTTCTCTAGCCTCGTTGTCCTACAATTGACCAATTGATATAAATGTCTCAGTGTTCGTACGAAAAATCGATACAAGATGAAATTTTCTAAGAAATTCAAAACATCTAAAACGAAATCGATAGCGCGTGCTATGAAACGTGTTATAGGCCCACACTGGCAATTGATGTGTACAACGATGTCCAACTCACCTTTTGTGGCATTTAAACAGCCTGCTGACATTACAGTGCCTGGTGGGCCGCGCAATACCGAATCCAAACAGCGTATATTATCGCGACAGGTTGCAATTATTTCAGCCTAAAATAGAAAAAAATCGAAATCAAAAAATGAGCTCAAGTATAATATGTCAAACAGTTCTTACATAATCCTCTGGTCTCAGCAAATGACTCCGGATTTTCAATGAGCGTGTATCTTCCAAGCGATTCTTGCTCTGAGTCAATAAATTTTTCATCTCTTTCTCGTCATCGGTGTGCTCTTCGCTCGAAGACGATGTAGCCGGGATGAGTTTTATTGATTTCTCCAGATTACGTGACGAACGACGACGATCATCAGCCCTGCGACGTCTTGAAGATGTATCACTCTCCGAAGTGCGACGTAGACTTTGAGCAGAATGACTCATTCCAAAATCAAGTTTGCGGCTAGCCGAGTCAACTCGAGTCATGAAAGAGAATTTCTCATTGTTTTTGGGTGTCAAGGCATTAGCCGACGAGGAAAGACTCGTTGTGGGACTGCGAATATTTTGGATATCATCTAGAAGAGAATAATTTTAGTATATCGGAGCTCAGAAAATATATTGCAAAATGGAAGTACTATACCTTGACATGATTTACGTCTAACTTCAAGGTTCTTACGACGACGTTCATATTCCAATTCGAGGGCACGACGACGTCTCGCATGATCAACACTACTAACAATAGTCTCTTGTATGACAACTTTCGCTTCGTTTTGTTTCAACGAATCCATCTGTGGTGGCGACATAGAATCCAAATTGTTAGCAGCTGATAGTGAGGAGCAACAATCCGATTGCGAATCAAGGAAGTTACTGAAATAGAAATTCTTTAGTGACCTTTTTTTGATCTAAAAAAATTGATAGAAATGAAAAACTTACCGATAATCGTCCCCGAATTCCATTAAACGTCTAGCAGCATCTGAATCAAAACCTTCGGAGTAATTTTCGGAGTTGTATTTCTCTTGATAATTATCCCAGGCAGTTTCTGAGAAACTACTATGGTGATCCTCTGTTCCAGTGGTGTATTCTACGAAAAGATAAACACAAATTTAAGTACCTTGTCTCAGCAAAAATGAATAAAACATCAATGAGTGTGACATTGGAAACCTTTGTCCCACAAAAAAACAATGATTTCCAACTGCACACTTGCTTAGAAGCAACATCTATGTATGAGTATAAGTGCAATATTTATATTTGTACCTCGAACACTTGGCACTGGTGTCGCAGCTTGTACAGAAAAAAACAAAATTCACATGAAGCATAAACACACACAATTTTGTATCCAAAATATGAATGGATGGGGATGACTTACCTCCTTGTGGATCCTCCTCATTCATGTAGGTAGCCAATGCAGCCAATGAACCCAATTTAGTCTCATTGGTCATATAGGCTGTGGTATAGGAACCAACACGGAAATTTGGCTTCATAAGAGTTTGATCTTCACCAGTTTCTTGACTGGTTTTTTGTGGTAAATTCAGCAAAGCAGCTGTGATTTCTTGAACTGTTTGTCCCGAAGACAATGATTCGGTTTTCTTCATTTGCAACATACCATCCGAACCAGATTCATTTCTCTTAGCCAGTTGCTTCTTCTTGCGGATTTTGCGGCGTTTAAGGGAATTCTTGCTGTCAGTGTTCTTCACCACACTAATACTGGGCTGGGTATCGTTACGTTGACGACCCGGCGATAGACTATCCAAAGCCGATTCACTGATTGAGTGTGTGGCTAGGCCAGCTTGGCTGGCTTGTGCCTTAGAACCAATTTGAGCATTTGCCTCTGTTAGCTGGGAGAGACAAGAAACTGACCATGGTCGGTCGTTTTTGCGACGATTCTGACGTCGCAGCACCTTTGATGTTGCATTTAGACTTTGATTGCTACCAACTGTTGGTATGGGTTCTGCAGACCCACCAATGTGTTCAATTGAATTGCCATAGGAATTACTTCCTCCGGTAGTTTGCATGCATGTGGCAACTGAGTCGGTGAATCCTTCTGAGGTGTCCGATTCGCGAGCAACTGAATCGGTTTCGGAAGCTTCTCCAGATGCCTCACAATCGGTTGTTGGTGTTGATTGTATCTGGGGTTCTGGTTTGATACAGACTGGTTGATGTTCCAACCATTCCTAAGAAAATTAGAGATAAAAAGTGTTTAATAATTTTTTAAAACAAATAATGACAATTTGTATACCTCAATTCTTTGTTTAGCTGGTCCTGGCATTATCACTTCGCGTTTCTTAACTGTTGAAGAAATTTTCACAATGGAATGCTTTTGTTGTGTTTGTTGTTGTTGTTTTGTTGGTGTTTTTAGCCCATCATCTCGAACTAAATGCTCTGCCTCGAGTACAAGTTGCTTGATTGATTCATGCGATACTTCCTGCGTTCATTGTAAGCAATCAAGTGAGTGAGTAAGTGTAGATACGACGAGATATGAAAGAAAACAAAAAGGGGTGGGAGAAAAGATAAAGTTAGCAAAATTTCAATTTACGAGTATTTTTGTTTATTTATACATTTTTTTTTTTTTAATAAAAAGATTAACACACAAGTTGTCAGCTGATTAGATGGCACAAACAAACCTTATCTGAGTCTGTCAGTCTGTGTTTTCTTTTTCTTAGATTCTAGGGTAATTCATGTTGGTCATAGTGTAAATATGGATTTTGTGGTTTTTATCTTTATTGGAGTTTCACATATACCAACAAAGATGAGCAATTAAACAATAAAATATTGCATTTTGAATATTTCGAAAACAAAGGAAGCGGCAACTAGGGAATCTTCAAAGTACAAAAAAAATAAAGGGGGACATTATGGGAATGTACAATGTGTCAATGAATGACAATGTAAGAAATTTTAACAAGTCAATTAACTATCATTTGAGGAGTGGTTTATTATTTGCAATCTTTGAAGGTCATTGATTAGGAATAAAGTTCGATATCCAGGTGATAGTACAAATTTAAAAAAAAAAAATATTTTGCTAACGTGTTCGCAATCACGAAATTTTAGAAGGAGTTAAAAAATGTTTAGATTGCGCTAAAGTCTATTTAAAAAAACAAGAACAAAGTGCAGTTGTCTGAATACAAATACTACAAATTATCAGGTAGTTGAAATTAGTTTAAGACACAAATAAATCAATAATTTATTTTTTTTATCACTTTTTCAATAAAAAGAAAATAAATTACGCTAACTGCATAGTTTCTTTGGTTCTATTTGCGACACATGGTCCGAAAATGTCGTTAAATAATGGTATCGAAGATTTTCATTTTAAAGAAGAGATTAATTCTTTGAGGAATTGTTTTGGAAGTGGCCCAGAAAGCTATATTTGTAATTTTAGATTCGACTTTGATGGCTAACTGCATTTGTTTGAAACTTAATGGAGATATATTTGTCGGTCCGAAGATGAGTAAAGGCTCATATTTTTCTAAATTTTTGGTCAGTACATATCACAACAAAAGCACAAGAAAATCATTTAAACGCCAAGTTGTACAATTTTACAATGGACCATTATCAATTTGCAGGATCTGAGTAGTGGGAAAAATTTAGGATAAATAGTGTACAAAAGGGAGTGGGTGTGCAGAAAAGTAGGGTGGGTGTCGAAAATCGTATTTTTTACGGGTTCTTTCAAAAGTAGACTTCGTATTGCTCTAAATTTTAAAGTTTTTGAGATATCGAATATTGAGCTACCCAAAAACACATTTTTTTTTGTGATTTTGGTTTTATTTTATAAAAAAATGTGTACCCCAGACCTTTGTGATCGCGACTGAATGGTTTGCCTCTAAAATAGGAATGATGTTTTTGTAAATTTTTGCAAATTTAATAATTTTCGCAAACAAATAGTCCATGGAAAGGAATTTGATTTATTTTGTTAGTGTTAAGTGGGCAAACCAAAACTTGTGGTTTTTTGTTTTTTTTTTTTGAAGTTGTATACTAAATAAAATAAATCACAAATTTGACACAATTTTAGATAATACAATAAATTTATACCTATACTTTACTTAAGACGATAGATAACACTAGTTCACAGAGAAAGTGCACCCTAAGTGCCGCTAAATTTGTCGCATAGGTATTAGCCCGAAGAACTCGAAAAAAATATTCATGGATATGATTTCGAAATAAGATTTTTTGAAGTAAGCGAAAAGGAGAAAATTGCCTCATAAGTTTTTCGTCCGATTTATAATGACCTCAGGAACCCATGGTTTTCGTCTTCGGTTGTGGTACACCCTGCATAAATTGTCAAAATAATGGCAAGAATTGGAATTGAAATTTTAATGTTTAATTCGAATTCATTGATATTTTTTGGTTGCAGGTTCCCTAACAAAAGATCCGTTTTTAAAGTTTAACAAAACTACGACATCAAACTTAGCAATTTGTTGACTAGTCATAAAAAATATATTTAATTTATATTACTTTTATGTGTTCTATTTAAGTTTTTTTTTCATATAACCATTGAAAACGATTTTTAAAATAATTATAAAACTTTAAATTATCATAAATAAATGAAACATTAAGTATGTGAAATTTTTTTAACAGGTGCCTGAATTGTTTATTAATGCATTATCAAATTTAAGTGCATCATCTCTTACAAAATTTCCTCCATTATTATTTTTTATTTAAATTCCGATTAAAATTCTTTAACTTTTTAATTTTGTTCCATATAGAATTCTTTTATATTATCATGTGCATTCTGCCTTTTCAAAACAAAAAAAAAAAAACCCAAGGAAAAACTAAAAAAAAAACTTTCAAGTTAAAAATAACTATGAGCGCCTAAATATCATCCCTCACACACTTAGTCCTCAGTTCTTGTGTTAATTCGTTAAAGTGCTTGGTTTGTCGTAAAAAAAAGTTTATTGGCGATAGCTCATCATCATCATCTCATCACTATCGCATATAGACAACAAATTCAACGACCGTCCTTGATGCAAGATATTCATTTAGATTTATTTTGCAGCATCATGATATAGGTATTGGTAAATCAAAACTGCAGTAAGAAAGGTTTTAAAAAAGAAAAACAAAAAATTCTTTTTATTGCGTTTTCTTTTCAATCGGAGGGAATTCTTATTCGTTTAGTGTGAATAATTGTAAAATGAAGTTATTTCTAGACATAAAATTTGAAAAAAATGGAACAAAAATATGCATTCGAAAGCAAATCGATCAGCTGTGCTGTACTGACTGTACAGTTATTAAAAGCAGTTAATTGACTTAAAGTTAATTAACTGCAGTACTTTTTGACTGGTGTTATTCTTCTAGTCAGTAGAAATCCTTTGTACTGTTTTAAATATTAGTCAGGCGTACTGCCACACTTCTATGACACTTTCTTGTAGGAATAAAGAGCTCTAAAAGTAACTTAAGTTACAAAAAGAAACAGTACAAACAACTTTCTACTAACTTTCAGTCAATTAACTGCTTTCATTAACTGTACAGTCAGTATTTTATTACTGACTAATAACTGCTTATTTTGTATTTAAAGTGTTATAAGTAGCAGTACAAACTTGTAGTTAAAATTAAAGTCAATTAACTGCGACAGAATTGACTGCATTGCCAATTGACTACAGTCTTTTACAACTTTGATTGATAGCAAACTGAACAATAATTTCGTTCACTTAGCTAAGTTTTTTTCGATCATTATACACAAGCTATGGTGAATTCTTTAACATGTTTAAATTTCTAATCGTTCATATATTTTTTAATTTAAGCAAGATGTCACACAGTATGGACCGAAATTTTTAACAGAAACATTTTGGCAGTATTAATTGCGATGATATTTTCAAGGGTATATCAGAAACTATGTATATTCAATCAAAACGAAATTTAAAAAGTTACCAACAAAGCAGACTAGTATTTTAACATAAATTTGAGTTGCTCAAGTTAGTCGAACACATTTTGTGGATTTCTGATGTTTTACCGAATGAACATCTGCATATATGTATAAATCCTAGAAGTGTGTTTCGCAATTGATTTTAAATTAATATTCCAATACCTAAATGAAAGATTTGAACCTTTAAATATACACAACTCAGAGCTGCGGGCAACGTAATGCTAATAATGAGTTTGCATCAACCATGAGACTGGTTAGAAACCAAATTGAAACTAAATTTTAATCGATATGAAAATAATTTGCAACAAACTAAATGTAAATTGCAAACGCCTTAGAACTAATTTCCAGTTGGTTTGTAATAAATTTTCAACTCATTTTCCACAATCGATTGGCCAGAACATCGAAATTTTTGTTTTACTTTATTTTTAGTTAAAGCTGTGACACTTCAAATTAACTATCAAATTGAGCTGTTTAGATCTTCTTATATACGGAGGTAAGCTTTTGATTATAAATATTAATTTGTAAGAATTTTGTTCTAAAAGAATGGTTATTTTAGGCTAAGGGTTTTAAGTTTCTAGCTACACGATAAGTTACAAGTACCTTTGAATCGATTACAAATTAGTTAAAAATAGATTGCAAACTAATATCAAACTATTTATTAAGTTTGAAGCTATTTTATGTCATTTACCATTATAAAATTTGATATACGAAAACTCTTTCAAATGCAATTTATCGCATGTGTAAAAGAGGGGCCTAACATGGGATGGTTATGGTAACACAAAAAACCCAAAAGCAACTTGTTGTAACGTTTTTTTTTCAATCGTTAGAGTGCATATTTATTGAGTTCTTTCCTCCTAAAACCAAACAATATTGCATCACCAGGGTTATTGAAAGACAAAACTGAATAAAATACACATCAACTATACTATATTTCCGAAGCCTTCTTTATACTTTCGAAATAAATTCAATATTCATAGCCTCACGATATTTCGTCTCACAGTGACATAATAATAATCATATATTTTTATTTTTTTTTTTTTGTCATTCCAGCAAATTGGATCAACATGAAAATGCATGTGACAAATTATTACCGGTGCAGCACAGTATTATTACTTTTATATATTTTATTCTTCTCAGTCACGCAATAAAAACAAAAAAAAATCTCAAAATAAACAAAAAGTATCTATACCTACATTAAGCTAAGCTTAACAGAGATAATGCACTTCAGAGCTTGGAGGAGGATGACGAGCGACGACGGACGAGGTGAAAAGATATCTCATGCGCCCCACAGCCAAGAGTGCATGCTCTTCAAAGATTTAATATGCGATTTTTCCATTACGCCAATATTACTCTGGCTGGTTGGTGGATGGCTGAGTGGCTGACTTGACTATTGCCAGCAGGCAATAATGTTCAAAGTCACGATTTAGCCAACTTACTGGAAATATTCCCATAAATCTGTTTGAAAAAATCTCTCAAAACAAACAAAACAAAAACAAAAAAAAAAAACAATTTTAAGTACCTATTATAATTGAATTGATATAAACACTGACGTCATAAAAGCAAAAAAAAAATAAACACACTTACAGGTGGTAAATTATTATTGTTGGAACGAATTGCGGTGAACTGTGGTGAATAATAAACAAAAATTCGTTCGAAAAGTCCTTGGATTGCAAAACAAACGAATAAATCTGCTATAACCACCGGTTGCAAATTGATTTTTTAATTATTTATAACCGTTACTGAACAATATTTCAACGGAAATACTGCTAATTATTGAACTAATTTTAGTTTCTGATAAGATTGACACATCGAAATTCACCTTAAGAACTGTCACTGTCGCTGATTACAAACAAGCTTTATTTTCTATGAAACAAACACCAAAATAAATTGAAATGGTTGTTATCGTTCAACCGCATGAGAAAGTTAATATTTTTAACTAATTTTTAATTAAAATTATGACTCAGAAATTCACCTTGCACATAACTGGAAATATGGTTGAAAATTATTCACCTCAACTGAGTCAATAGTTAGTGTTTCTTTATTTTTCTTTTATTTTTTTTTTAATACAAAAATGTTTATTTTAAAAAGTTCTAATAAAAACACGGAAACATCAATGAATTTTTTTGTAAAAGAGAGGAGAGATTGTGTAAATTCCGAAGAAAATTTAAAAAAGTTCTAAAAATATCTTTGAACACAGCACACAATGGGTATGGTGCTTCCACGATACGTTCGATAATAGAACTGAACTCTCGGTTCGTTATGGATATTTGCATTTGCGAAACGTTTTTCGCTTTTAATTTTTGTTGTCGTTGTTGCGTGTATGCGAGTGAGCGTTGAGTCGTCGTCGTCGCGTCGGTCGGTCGGTATCGGTCGTCTTCGTGGAGGGAATTTTGATCAAATCCACATACAACCATAAAATATAATCAAATAAACTCAATTAATAACTCGATGATAAGATAAAATAATAATAATACAAAAAAAAAAACATTATCGAACCAACACTGACACCCTGTGATACAGTTTTTGTAGTTGTAGTTCGTTTTTTTGAATAATAAATTGCTGGGTTTGCTGGCTGGGCAGCTGGGCTGCATTGAAAGTAGTTTTATCTTGGCTAGGGAATCAGGCATAGTTTAGGTATTTATCGAAGAATACACAACAACAGTGTTCGGGATTATGATTAGAAATATTCCTGTAGGTTATTACGAAAAATTCCCTTTTTTTTGGACACGGAAATTTGGAATTGTTTAAGAAATACACATCACTTGAGAATTCAGTTGTCAAGTCACATCCGGTAAAAATGTACAAATGTTATTGGTTTAAAAACTGAGCACACCAGACGTCACGCAGACATTTTTTGATGTGCTGAGTTTTGAACTGCCGTTTCTTATTGAAATTGATTGCGGACATTTAATGAGAACTTTAACATAATTAGAGCCACAGAGGAGTAAATTGCGACGCTTGGTTTAATCGATTTTAAAAGTGACATTTCTCTGGTTCTTTGGAATGACCTATAGTATGAACTCTTGGAGTGATTTGCAGAATCAATCAAATTGCTTAATTTGATCCCATGGGTAAATTTTGACATTCCTGAGGTGAATTTAGACGTCAAGCCTGCTCTGGAGCTCGTTAAAATTTTAACCTGCGGCTAATTTTTGAAGCTTATCATTGCTCTAAGGAGTAAGAGAGATGGAGAAAAATGTGCATTTATTTTTGGTTTCGGTTAGAAGGAGGAGCATTTGCCAGGATTTCGGAAATTTGACCTCACGCTTAGATTTTCTAAAACTTAATATCTTTTATGTTCCTTTGATTTATTATCTTCAATTTAAACTGTATTTCTAGATGATACGGTAATTATTTCTATTTCAAATAATTAAACTAAAAAAAAAAAAATGATGTCGCAAAGCCTCCCTGGTGGGGATGGTCTGCCATGGGGGTGGGGAGGTATTGTCAGGTGCCTAAATGTCAAATACAATACAAATAGGATTAAGAAAAAGGAATCAGATTTTAAATTAGTAGATATTACAAAACTGCAAAACTAATTTTTATACAAAATTTGTTCACTCCGTTAGCTTTGGTTCTGTGTGAACTGTGAACTCAAAATCAACTTCCCGAAATTGTGGGATTTTAAGGTAGACTTTAATGAAAACAGCGCCTCGTTGGAGCTTAGCACAATTTGTATTCCGTTAAATAATAAAAGTGGCCATAAAAAATCTATAGACAGAGGGGACATTTTTTTTCCGTTGGTATAGGAGCACTCATAAGCTACTGTGGAAATTTGACAGCTAAAAACGCTTTGATTTTGTCAAATCGATCAACCTCAGCAAAAACTCCAGTTTAATTGGTAATAGGAAACTTTCTTTTCGTAGTGTCAAACTTTTTGATACAATAGCCGTGTTTTATTGGTTGTAAAACTATTCGCAGTAAAACTTGCAGAATTATAAAAAAAAATATTTGCTTATTCGTATTTTATTTAAAAAAGAAAAAAGGGCAAACCGAGAGCACTCCATGATGCAAATCGAAAATGACATTCGACAAAGTTTGCGAACAAACCCCTAGGCTGGTTTTGTCTCGCCATAAATTGCACCAAAAACATCAACATGGTACCAACATTCAAACATTGAATTTTCGAACGAGTAAAATGGTTTTATTGAGGTTCGATTGTTGTGCTTTCTACCCATCTACCAATAAAACACAGCTAATATTGTAATCACTAGCCGCATTTTATTATCCTCATGATCTGATCTGGATTAGATCATGAAAATAAAACGATGCGGATCAAAATGAAGGATTTATTATATATCTATCTCTTTTTTCCTAGTATTTGATTATTTTGAAATAATCTTGCATCTCTTATTTTTCTCCTTATCGACCATTAAAAGCCATCTGCATTTCAGAGTAAGAACTAATTTTTGGATGATTAAAATAGATCCCGATAAAAAAAAGGATCATGTGCTGTTTTTGTTTACTTATTAAAATGATCTACATAGATTCAGATCCGCATGGATAATAAAATGCAGCTACTTTTTATAAATTTGACAGTTTCTAAATTTATTTCATGTCAATGATCAGCCATTTTAAAAGGCCAAACATAAAAGTACGAAAGTTTTCCTACCATCCCGTAACACTGAAAAAATATCATTTGAGTTATCTATTGGGGACACTACAAAATCGGAAGGAGTATTAAATTGTCATTATTAGAGTGGAGAAAGAATAACAGAAAAAAAAATGTTTTCTGTTCCACGCCATGACTCGATATAATATTTAAAAATTCCCGCCTTCATATAATTGTTCTGGTATATAGCAGGGCTGATGACAAAATGTCAATTGATTAGGGGGGATACACAAGAACACAACTTTGCCATCAGAGCTTCATGTATGACATATAATTTTTAGACGAGGCCAATTTATGACAGACATAATGGGAAATGTAGACTATATTGTATAGAGAAAGAGACCTAAACATTGACCACATGTTGTACGCTTGGTTGGATATTTAAATAAATTATAGAGCGCGTGTACTACAAAAAATGTGACCAATGGAATTAAAATTACACAAGTACTAAGCTCTACATATATGCTGTTGAACTTATATACCAGATGGGCACAAACAAGATATTATAAATGAAGAAAAATGAAAGTTTCAACATGGATTTTGCTTACGCACTACCACCGGCCACTGCCTGCCGGTCGCCGCGCCGCCACCGAAGGATGACAACATTTATAATATTTATTTATTAATACAAAAATATTGGTTGCGGTTTCAAAAATGAAAATAGAAAGCTAACGTCACCGTTAGTAAAAAAAAAATACAAAAAAAAAAAAGAAAAAAATATATTAATAAAGGAAAGATCCAGACAAGGCCAGACTTTCATAAATTAATTTGGGGCATGTTAAAAATTCCCTTTTGTTGAAAAAACAAAAAAAAAAAAAAAATGAGAAAACTTAAATGTGCCTAATAAACACCACATTTCATAGCTGATATTATTTATGGTCTATTTTAGGTTTTTTTCTTTTTTTTTATTCAAAATAAAAGCTTCCATCAATTAACAAAATGGGGGCATACCATGAAGATTAAACAAAAAAAAAAAAAAAACACTAAAGTCATCTTCATCCACCCAGGAAATAGCTTCGTGTGAAAAATCATGGTGATACGTCAAGAAACAGAGTATGGGAAACGATCTTATAAATCAAGTAGATGCGGTTGTTTTTGTTTATAATATGCATGCACCACTCACTCAAAGGGTGGGTGTTTTATTGGAATTGGAGCATTTAAGAAATTGGAAGAAGTTTTTAGAAGACATTCCAGTGTGCAGTGTTCGGAGGTAGAAGAGCAATCCCGACTGAGAACATAATTTATAACAATTGAATAATATTGATTTTAAGTTTTTTTGAGTTTTTCAAGTAATAATGAATAATATTTGAGGGTATGGGAATTTGTATGTTTTTTAAAGAAATCATTACAGAGGCATAGTGACCTTCTTATCACTTTAACTTTCTTTTCACTGAGGTATTCTTGATTAAGAAAATTGATAACAGAGGCACTTGTCTGGAGAATGAGCCTATTCTAAGAGCGAAGACATAAATTGGTAATTTTGTCTACATTTGTTGTTATTGTTTTACCAATGTAAGTTTTTTAATGATTTCTCATGTTTTCCGTCATACATTTTGTTGGATAACTACAGATTCGTGCTAAGCATCCCAAAAAACATAAAGTTAGCTATTGAAAATTACTACTTCAGAACTTTCCACCTAAAAAAAAAACGCTTTAATTGGACTAAAGAGAGTATTTTGTACAAATCATAAATTTCACTTTGCAATATCTTTGCACCGAAAGCGAATTTTTAAATGATTTAAAATGATTTAGACAGATGAAATGCACTTAATTCACATCCCATTAATAGTTTTGTAATAAAGTATTTATCAGTAAAGAAATTCGACGTGAAATGTACCAAAAAACGGAATTGTGATATGTTTATACTAGCAAACGTGACGTGCTAGCGTAGTTTTAACGTCAGATTCGGACTCAGCGTGCAAAAATCCTTTAGAAAAGTATAGTTTCGTTTGAAGGTGATATCGAAATTATCTATATCCGAAATTGTCCAATTTTTGTTAAGTGAGAGCATTTTTTAGTGTGAAAATTTGTTCTTTTTCAGACAAAACTTTCTCTCTCTCTCTTTCTGTTAACAGGGCCTCGTACGTAGACTTGTACAATGTACAATTTGAGGTTTGTCTTTATTGCCCAATAATTCGAAATCCTGTCGAATGATTTTTTTGTGCTCACTAAAGATCTGATCCAAAAACTCGTTTTCTGCAAACAAATTGGAACGAACAAACGAAATTTGCGAAATGAATGAAGATTGTGTTTAAGCCTTTATGATTTGCTTCAAAATTTGTTCTAAACTTGCTACTTAACTTTCTTGCATAAAAATAGAGTTAAATAGTACTAACAAAAAAGTATAGTAATCCGGCAGTCCTGAGCACTTTTTTGATTTTTTAATCCAAGATTTGAACGATTGAGTCAAACCAAATTTGACTTCACAGACACGTGCGGGTGGAGGAGTTATAACGGTATTTTCAGAAAACTAACCTTCACATATTGCAGTTTGTTGTCAATTCAACCCTACTCACCAAAAGTTTCATAAATCCTGTACTTAAGGGCGTAAATGATTCGATAGAATAAAACTTTTTTGCGCTTTTACTGTGGCAAGAGTTCTGCAAGAACTTAACTATGTTATGTACTTGTACATAGAAATCTGCTCTTCCAGAAAGTATCTATAGCCGTGTTTTATTGGTTGTTTGGTAAGTAGTGCAGTAAAGCTTTCTATAGAAAACAAAAACAAAACAAATGCTGCCGAAAAAACAAGTTGGCGATGCTGGCTATGGAGCTTTGAAATATTGAAATGAAGAGGGCGCAGAGTCGTATTGAAGAAATAAATTCTTGTTTGAAGGTTGTCAGTTTCACGTGCGAAGGATGCGTTTGTTGATTTTTTTTTTTAATAAAACACGTTTTCTTTTAACTAGAAAAAAATGAAATAACTAAAATTAATTTATATTTGATTTGATTTATATCTTTATCGCGGAGAATAAGAAAAAAATATTTGTTCATACGTGTTTAATTTTAAAAAGAAAGAAGGACAAATGGAGAACTCTCCGTGTTGCAGATCCAAAATAATATTCGATAAAGTTTGCGAACACACCCCTAAACAGGTTTTTTTATGTCGAAAATTGCATCAGGAAACATTAACATGGTACCAACTCTCAAACATTGAATGTTCGATCAAAGTGAAATCGTTTTATTGGCATTTGATGGTGTACTTTATACCCATCTACCAATAAAACAAAGCTTATGTCATTGTTCTAGCGTAATCTTTTACATGTATCCTATTCTGCTGTTCTCTTTCCGAGTGGTTGGAAGTTCTAGCTCTTTTTTATTTCATATGACAATCTTTTGATGGCACATTGATCTAGTTTGGCATGAATGTTTCAATAGTCATTTAACATAGAATTTAAAATGATCCATAAAAAATATGTATAAAACAAAAGTTGTTTTTTTTTAGAAAAAAATACAGTTGTAGGAATTAGTTAGCTGTTATATCGTAAAATTGTTAACTTCAACAACTGAAAAGCGATTCTGATAAACTAATTCAATTACATTAACAAATTTGCTAAAGAAATGCCCTTTGAAGTCTTTAAAAATCCGGCAGCATTATTTTTTGTTTTGAATCAAATAAATTACCCTAATCTAGTTAACAAATTTATTTATTTCTGAACAAATTGATTCTATCAATCAAAATTTCGGCCACAAGCAATGTCAGCATATTTGTGTGGCATAGAGTGACCGTCATTATTTTTTTATAATTTTATCTTAATTTTATTGTCATTTTGTTTTGCGGCTCTGGCAAACGTACCAGATAAGCCAATCGTAATTGCAAATCGCATTTGTCAGTTGTTGGTATAGCGACCACCAAAACTAGGAAAACAACAAATTAACCACCATGCGTCGTGCGTCGCCACCATCTAAAACACAAACTTCCACAACGTCATCATCATCATCATCAAATCCAGTTCCTTTTGATTGAACCATTTTCACTTTTCAAATTGTCGCTTTGCTATCAAAAGGCCACTTTTCAAAGCTTTATAAACTGTTAACACACAGTTAAACCAGTCTTTTGGTCAAGAGAGGTGATAAATTGCTATTACACTACTTCATCTGGTCAATTGAAATTCTGTTGCATATTATCCCCAATTTGCAACTCTCCCCACTTCCAATCGAACTATATTTAAGTTTTTTTTTAACACATGTTTTAATGGATAGGATAGCGCACTGCGTAGTATTATTAATCTCCTTATCTCGATTTATTATTTATTCGATTTATGTGTTTGGGAAATATGATCAGATTTGTCATCAAGATATTCAATAAAAAGATTCGCGTGGTCAGAAGAGCTCAAGTGATTTAACACAAAAAAAAAAACATAAGAAAAACGCAATTATTGATTAAAATTGTTTGGATGAATGCGTACATTATGCAGTCTTTAGTATCGAGTCTTTTCCAGCTTCATCCGTATATTCAAGACTGCACATGGTGCGCGTTGACAGTGACATTGATGATGATGATGATAGCCAACTTATGTATAGCTTAAATATATATTATAGTTGATGCCAATGCGGTTATGTTTTGTGCAGATAAGTGGTCACTTCGACATGGCACATTTAGGTGGCATTTAAGTGATTTTTTTTTTCTTCTATATTTTTTGCACGAGTGAAAGCCCATCGTTAAGCGGTTTTACCATTTTATCGAGGTTTTCTTTTGGATCTAGCTATTGGTAAAGGCGAAAGAAATAACTTCACAAAAGCCTAAAAGGAAATTGTTGCTAAAGTGAAGAACATGAATTAAATATAATTTTCAAACGTAAAATATAAGATAATCTAATTAGTATGGTGAAATTACTGGTTTTTCTTTGGGCAAACGAATAATAATTATTGGTAATAGTCAATGAAGAAACTTGGCAACTTCCTTAATCTAGATATACGAAAAAAATAAGGAAATTTCATAAAATAAGGAGAAATTGAATTATTTTAAGTCGCTAATTTTATGAAGTCGCTTATTTCATTCCTGATGAACAGGAACACTAAATTATACTGAATCATATTGTCGTAATCGTGTACTTTAATAATGATAAGCTAGCTCCAATAATGCATAAAAAAATGATCAGCATTCCAAGAATGACGCTAAAACACTGTCAGATTTTAACACCGAAATAGGAAAAAAACTGTTTTTAGAAGGATGCTGACTGTCGGAAAACAGTGCACTTCTGGAAATAGATGCAGTCTCAATATAGTCCACTTCTAAGGGCTTTCAGCGGTCTCTCGATGCTCTAACTTGCTTAACTTGCTATGAAATTGATCAGAAAGGCACTTCTTGGTATGATCTGACTCACTGTTAATGCGTGTACCACAAAATAAAAATACTTATAAGCTAGCTAGTTTTTAACAAGTAAATCAATTTTTTTTATACAGAGACTTGTAAGTTTAAAAGGTCTTTTGTTTTGCAGTACAAACCGACTTGTTTCACAAAGTTTTGAAGTACACAAAACCCCTGGAGGTAGGTACCACAAAACAACAAGACTTGTTAAACAAATAAATACCTGGTAGTGGGATTAGCTCAAGAAAAACTATGGCCTAACTAATGAATCTTTTAAACAATTCCGTGTGCATGACAGGAATAGAGGGGATAATCAATTTTCTCATAGCAAGAGAAAAGTGAAAAAAACGCGTGATAGATAAACCATTACGCTCAGGGGGCCTATAACACAAAACTACAAGTACTTGTATTGCAAGTAAAATCAAATACGTGAGAAATGTTCAGTAATTTTACATTGATGCTTCATTTGCAGACAAAAGGAACGAGAAACTGCAACATTCAACCATTCCTGTGATAGTGGCAGAAATGTAGGGCAGCAACAATTTTCTAATAGCAATTTTATCAATTTTTCGCCATAGAGGCTTTACCCAAAGATTTTTTTCGACTACACCTACATATTGGTAAGATTGAGGGAGATACCAAGAAGGATTAAAAGCAATTTACCCCTATTACGGTTGACGTTTATAAGAAAACGACTTGCCATAGAACCTACATTTGACGTTGCAGTAAAACAAATATCGGTGCAATAGGAAGAAATTTTTTTCACGATCGCCACAGAGAACGGAAAAAAATTTAATAAAATGGCAATAATGGTCGCTAGTCGCTGTCATTTTACTGGCGTATTCGTTGAATAAACTATTTTTCAATTTTAGTGCACAAATGACTTAACTTGAATTGTCTTACCTTTGCTGATGACACTTCAAACGTGGCTGTTGTGACTGTATTTGCTGATTTCTTCGGAGTCCTTGGAGACATATTTCTGCCGTTAATTACTGGTTTTGTTTCAAACTTGGAATAATAACACTTTGTAGGGGTTGTTTGATCAACGAAGTTATTTTCCATGCTCTGAAAAGATTAGAAAATAAAAGTAAATTCCTGGTAATTTCTGCGTAATTTTTACAGGACACACACAATAATCAGTGAGTTTTTTTTTTAATGTTGGAAATCACTCATAAAAATTTCACACTTTTGAATTTTAGAACAGAAAAGTACGCAAACGGGTCTAGAATTTGACATTTAATTAGATTTTACCTATTCAAAGATAAGTTAGTTAATGTTCCACTTCTTTTTGTTCCAACGGAGATTCTGTTCGCAAAGTGTCAAAGTATGATGACAAAATATGACATTTACATGTTCAGCGGTGTCAAATTTGAATAGGGCTGACTAAAAATACTATTCTAGTTTTAGTAGTGAGGGTTGGCTCTGTAACATTTGCTGTATCCCGAGATAGTGCTCAGAATGAAACTTACCACAGCAAGGTGAATTTTGCAGTATGTGTATGTCAAGTTGTAGGAGTATTGTGGGAGAGACCACAATATCAAGTTTTTGTGAGGCTCAAAATTTTTGAGAATACCTAGTGTCAGAAAATGAAACATTTAAATGGGTGAAGTGTTCACATCAATAAAACTAAAAAAACACATTGAATATGCGCTAATTTGAACATAATGCATTAAGATCATTTGAATATTTTTCCTATTTTCTTGAAATCAATTATTATTTCGTCACTGTCAAAAAAGTAAGTCAAAATACAAAACCTATTCCTATTAAAAAGAAAGTTGAACCATTTCTAAAGGACTTCTTATCAAAGAAAAAACACACACTCTGGCCTGCTTAGACAAAAGTAGGTCTCTACTTTCTTCATCACAATGCTCGAGTAGGTTTCTTGTATCTATACCTAATCTATACCCTATTGTTCGAATCAAATAACTCAAAGGCACTCTCTTTAAACTATTTAACTAGTCGACCGATATTTAAGTCGTGTTTTTTTTTTTTTTTGTTAAATCCGTGTGGGTGCGGAATAAAAATCCTAACAATTCGCTCAATTTTACACCCAAACGTTGTATACAAAAAAAAAAAAAAACCGACGTCAACAGCGCACGCCCAAAAACGTTCGTGACAGTGGGCAAATAGTGCTCTGGATCAGGACACAAGTTACCTCAATTAGATGGTGGAAATTGTTTATGTCAAAGTGTCATGTTTAAGTGGTCTCGCGCGTTTAAGATTTTTACACAGAAAAAAAAACTTACTTCAATTTCAAATGAGTTTAAATTTAAAACCGTAAACAAACAGAACTTTAATGTAAATAACCAGATACTAAATATTATTGCTGGGTAGCAAGGTTATGACTTTAGGAAACAAAATTAAAACTTAACGAAACTAATAAAAATATGGAGTCAACTGTTAAATTTTCCAACGTAAAGTGCTAAATGGAACACTCTTTAAGTACGAAATCGAAACTTAACGAAACTGGACAGTCCACTATTTTGTTCAAGGCGGTAGAATAATTAAAAAATCACTTTTATGTTGTTAATATAAAAATATACAGTCAAGCATTTAATGTTCGCTTAGAAAATATAGTAGGCAGTGATCTTTAGTACGAAATCAAAACTTAACGAAACTGAACAATCCATTAATAATTCGAGATGGTTAAATAAATACATATAATCTTTTTTCTTTTGCAAACATAAAAAAAATATGCAGTGAATAGTTTTTAAATACGAAATCAAAACTTAACGAATTTGTTGGCTTTGAGGTGGTTAAATTAATAAAATAACTAGAAACTAGATATGATCTACCATTTTGCTGGAAGTGTTTTAGGTAATAAAAGTAATTTTTTAAATGTTCGTATGCAAAGTCCTGTATGGAGTTTCTTTATGCACGAAATCAAAACTTTACGAAACTGGAAAATACATTTTTATATTCCAGATGGGTAGGTAAAAATAATATATTTTCCTTCTGGTGGTGGTTTAGCTAGTAAAAGTCACATTTCTTTTTCGAATTTAAAGAAAATATGGAGTCAGCTGTTGAATTTTTGTTCGTAAAGTTTTTAAAGAAAACTCTTTTATAACGAAATAAAAAACCTAACGAAACTGAATAATCCACCATTTTTCTGGAGGTGTTTTGAATTATTAAATTCACTTTCCTTCTGTACACACAAATATGCGGTCAGATTTAAAATGTTCATGTGCAGTAAAGTGCTGTAGGGAGCACTCCTTGTGTACAAAATCCAAACTTAACGAAAATGGACACTTTACTATTTCTCTGCAAAAAGTTTAGTAGTAAAACATACTTTTCTTTTTCGAACACAAAATTCTGAAGTCAGCTGTTTAATTTGTCCTCTAAGCACGAAATAAAAACTTAACGAAACTGAAGAAAACGTGCTATTATGTTTGATATAATACTTTCTTGTATTCGGTTGGTTCCACCGCTTTGTATAATATCTCAGCTATAATGGATAATGATTAAAAGTTAACTGTCAGTTGACAACTGCAGACTATGTCATAAATGAATGAAAAGTTGAAAACTTGAGTGAAGGAATAGATTATTGCAGTCAACTGTCAAATTTTCGTAAGTTGTTTTGCGTTTTTAGGCGTTTTTAACTGATGAACCCAAAATTAACGAAAACTTATTAAACTATTAAGTCAAACTGACATTTCTTTAAATGCAAACAATAAAATCTTGATGAATTTTTTTTTAGTGCATTTGTGTACGTTTTGTTGTGTAAATTTTGGTGTGAACAAACACTCGGATGTAAAGTTACTTCGTAAAACTTTCGATTGAAAAAAAAAAAATAAAGAAAACATGCCCTCTTGTCTGCACTAAATTAACATTGCTCTTTGTCATGTCCAGGAGGTATTTACACCCAAAAGATCGATGTCGGGGTTTTGTTTGTAGGTCAACCGCTTGTTTAAAAAAGCGGGCGCAGTCCGCCCACAATACATCAACTATATAATCTCCATCACACTGTACCACAAAGAAAAACTCCCAATGAACCTGAATCTTTTGACAGAAATCCAGAAAGAAGGAAGAGAAGAGACAGATATACATAAGTGGTGTAGGGTCGGACGCGCGCATGTGCGTAGGAGATAAATTGAAGGCGTGTGTTGCGCAGCGAACACCTGGAAAACTTTTACTCCAAAAGAGCCATAGGTATAGCAAAAAAAAAAAATGCCAAAAGCAACAACAGCAGCTGCTGCACCCGAATAAATCACTCGAAACGCTTCCTTAAGGAAATTTAGTTTCCAGCAACTTTTCGTTTAAAACGATCATGGCAACTTAGCAATATACTAACCTGAATGCTGCTCCTATTGGGACTTTGGGAGTTTTTGTTACTCCTGCCGCTGCTGCTGCTGGTTTGATGACTGATGCTATTGTTACTGCCCAACTGAAGTTCCATTACACTGCGATGCATAACTACTGTCGTTGAGTTCGTCGAGGCTGCCCCTGATGCAGTACACCCAATAAAACTGCCAGTTGTACTGCCACTATAATTGCTGCTGCCCCCGCGATCGCCGCCACTACCGCTGCAACCGTTCAATTGAATTTCGGTTATAGCAATCTGACTGGACGAGTTCAATGATGAGGAACTTCGAATGGACGGTGTAGTTTGGTTGCTGTTGCTGCTGCTGGTGGTACTGGCCACCAAAATCGACGATACAGCTGTGGCTGTTTTATTCTCCTTATCAGAATCGTCGTTAGTACTAAGTTGAGACGAGGAGTTGTTGTTGTTGTTGTTTGTTTTATGGATTCGATGAATTTTTTCTTGATTTACGAGGACTTTTGTTTGGCGATGATTTCCGTCAATGCAATGTTCAGCACTGTTCGAGTAGAGCCATCCTTCATCGTCGTCTGAAGATGGTTCAGCAGATTTCGAGATCTATTTTAGAAAAACACAAAACGAAAAGAGAAGACAAAAATTTTAATTGAATTGAACTTAAACAAATTTGTTCAAAGACAAACGGTTTGGAATTTTTCTTCATTTTTTTTTTGTAGGTTTGTTTGTTTTTTGAATTTATTTAAGGAGAAATCGTGAAATGGTAATGACTTTGTGCATATAATGGTTGTTTTTTTTTTCTGGGATTGAAGATGGAAATGAACAATCACATCAGGTGAACTGGAATTAGTATGGTTAAAGGGTTCAGGAGATAGATGATGTGAGAGGTTAATTAGTTGACATATACTATATGGATGCAGAAATATACTACAGACAGAAATAGGAAGGCACATGACAAAATATACATACAAACTTGGGAGTATAGAAAGCAATGCAAAAGCAGAAGCACATGCACTTTGGTCTTCAATGATCGTTGAGCAGAGATGCTTTATATTTTGTAGTTTGAACCTTAAATTCAATTTTTGGTTCCGGTCTATATGTTTGTTTGTGTTTTTGATGATGCTTAAATGCAGATGGAAATTTATCTTCGAGGTGAAATCAATTAAGAGTGGAAATTTGATGACAGAAAAAAAAACAGCACTTAAATAGAAAACCAAGGAAGGAGTTGATGAAAACCATTTCGGAATTTGGAAGAATTGAAGAAAAAAGAAAGTTATGCCTCATGAAGGTTTTGAAGAAGATTTTTTTTTGGTTTGTGATAAAAACGACAAACTGACCAAATGGATTCCTATAAATTGAAGGCTGTGTATATACAGAAATTGGATTTTATCTTCAAAACGATCGAGTGTTTTTTGATTTGTTTTTGGTTTAATACGAAAATAACTTGTATGTCAGATAATAAACAGATCTTCAATTTTTTCGAGAAAGATTTTCAAATTTGCACCGTATTTTAAAATTAAGTAGCATTTGAAAAATATTAAAATTTTTAATTTTTGAAAGCTCTATTTTTATGTTTAGTGACTATTCAAATGCCACAAAACCTACCCAAATTTTTGTTCTATATATTTTTTTTTTAATCTTACAATTATTATTTGAAATTTAAAAAAAACACCTGTTGGCAGATATTGAATAAAATAAAAACATCTACGAGGTAAACAAAAATATCAAAAAAAACATGTAATTTTTCGGAAAAAAACGGCAACCATTGTTGTTCCAATTTTTTTTCCAGAAATGGATTTTTGTTGCATCACTTTGGTAGATTATGACACTAGATTTAATGGGTGCTACCACCGTTTTCTGAAACAAAAAAGTATCGGTCCAAGTATAGATAACTGTGGCACACCAGTTCATACATTCATAAGGCCGGATGAGCGATCATTTATAGTAACGCATCGTTGTCTTTTCTTACGATACGAGAGATTCAACAACAGAAACTGCTGAAAAGTATTACCCATAGCTTTTTTCCAGCTTTGTAAACAAATATTTGATAGTTTAAAACATAAGAACACTCAACTAGAGAAGAAGTTTATATTTCTTAAAGTAAGACAGATTTTCAACTTCTGTTACCAAACTGACAAATATTTCACAGATTGTTGGAAGCCAAACAATGGTGTATCTGCTTGAAAAGTACTTTTCCAAAAACAACTTTGAAAGGAACTATAGTTATTTTCTATTGATTGGAACGATATCAGTACTACCTGTTTTATTTTTAGGAATAAACTTTATTTTATTCTAAAGGAAATTCGGAGTTTATCAGTATACTGCTAGAAATGCGTTTGTGAATTTTCTTTTTGCAACTCTACAAAATTCAAAGCCTTGTTAACATTACTTGGCTCATTTTCACAAAATGTTCGAATAGAGATTGCAATACTTGAGGACTGTGGCATGGAAGTGAATTTCTTGCTGAGAACCCAAAACAACGTCAGAATGTACCTTAATCAAAGATCCCACTCCCACTCTACATCGACCTGCCCTCATTGAGTTTCATGCTAAGATTTCTTCGTGTGTAACATATGGCCGAAATAAGAAAAACGATATAGGGTTGCCACCGCAATTCAATGCGCAAAGATATTTTTAATAAATTATTTCTTTTTAAATTGTTCTAAATTTTAAGTTTAAAAATTTATTTTTCAAAAATTAATCACTAAAACAACACGATTTAAGAAGATTTAACCTGAGAACAGATTTTTAGCTTTCTAACAATGTATGACATGCAAGTATTGCCAATTTTTGTTTGTATTTTAAGGCATTTTTACAAAACTACCTCACCGTCTAGAATAAATGGAGTCAAGAACGTATTAAGATTTCAAATTCAAATCAGCAATCTTTATAACTGACATCCCAACTATACGACCAAAACAATTTCTATACCTTGTTGTGAATTTGAGAGTAAATTTGTTAGGAAAAGTCCCCAAACTTTATGAGAGTTCAATCATTTCCATTATCAGTCAACTCTGCTCGTAGCTTATTTACTCTCAAAAGGCACGAAAAACTAACTTTAGGACCTATAGTATTTGTCCTAATGTTTGGGACTCTGTGAAGAAATCGGCGTAAGAAGCGATTCGGTCGCTAATTCTTGGTCCCGGTTTTTGAAAAAGAACAAAACTATCGACGACTTATTCAGAAAGCCGAGGCTAATTTTGAGCACGATTCAATTGAAGTCTATGTTCGTTTCGACACAGAAAATTACAAACAGGCAAAAACTAACTCAAATATTTGTCTTCTCCATGACACGTTTCTATGAAAGAAGCATGAATTGAAATGAAAACAAAAAACTTATATCTTCTTCTGCTAAGGCCACAGACAAATCACAAAATCTCAACGAATATAGACACGAGGTCAGATTTGAACAAATTAAATCTATCAAAATATTTATCATCACATAATACAAACATACTGCCACTCAACCACCCACTCACAACTTGATCTAATATAATATAAAAGAAATTTCCAACAAATTTTAAGGGTCTCCCTCATCACAACCGCTGACAGTTCACAAAATTGTTTTGTTTTTATTCTAAAATTACTCATTTGACCTTATTCTTTCGAAATACCATCACCGGCTCTACATAGTGGTGAGCCCTTCTAACCATCACCATTAATAAATCAAATTCCACCAAAAACCAGAACATATACCTGCATACAAACATACGAAAGTAAAATACTTACATCGCTTCCATGCGACGATGACAAGCCACCGCCGCTGAAATTCGTCTCGTTATCCGTATCCAAATGCTTAAAATAGAATATGGCACAACTATTTGACTTTCGATTGGACTCATTGAATTTGGAAATGTCAATGTTTCGATGACGTTTCCTTATTCCATTGCTACCAGGGGTATTTCCATTTGCACCACCAGTGCAACCTATATTACCACCGACGCTAACGCCACCGCCATTGCTGCAGGGCGATGTTGTCAAAACCGACGATGCAGACGTAGCTGCTGTTCCTGATTTTGAATTCACCAGCACCAATTGGTTTTGATGTTGTTGCTGCTGTTGCAGTTGTTGCTGTGGAGACAGGCGAGATTTATTGTGATTGCTAATGTTAAGCAATTTGGGTGAATTATGTTGCTGTTGTTGGAGTTGTTGGGGTGATTGTTTTGATAGTTCACCGCCACCACCTCCTCCCACAGAGCTACCATTTAGCAATTTCGATTGCATTAGCGATTTACTGTCCATGCTATCACTCAAAACAAACACTGAATCATTTTCAGAGCTAAGCAGCTGCGCATGGAACGGATTAAAACTGACAGTGTTATGATTTCTTAAAGGCGTTGACAGCAAACAACGATAACTGTTGGTTGTTACTGCGGAGCAGGGGTATTTTTCACCACTTCTACGCGGACGTTTTATTACTTCATAGTCACTGCCCTCGGAGTCAGCGTCGAAATCGGTGGATGCAAGTGAAGTTGAAATACAACACTGATGCACACGTTCTTGAGTGAGGACGGTGTTGAAACTCAAACTTGACCAATTGGCAGTTGAGTGATTGCTTCGAGGATGATCTATTTCGTCCTCGCCGTCGTCTTCGTCGTCACCATCGGCGTAATCAGTCTAAAAATATGCACAAGAAGCAAAGGGAAGGAGCAAAACAAAAAAAAAAACATCACACATTGGGTAAAAGTTAGAAAGTATATATTTCAGTTTGAGTTAGTTTTTTTTTTAAGCTTGAGCAAATAAATTGAGCAAATACTTATATTGCGCGCATCGTGCTCTCTCATACAACAAAACAAAACTAAAAACTTACCTTGATGCAATTCGAATTCCTTGCAACTTTTTTACAACACTCAGCACTTCGAAGTGCACGATTTTCAGCTGATGAATTTGTAGAATCGTCGTCACTTTCTGAGTCTGTAAGACGAGCTAATTTTGAAGCTGGCTCTTCGTCGGTTTCCTCGCTTGTTGTTGTACCACGGCTGAGAAGGTTCTGTAAATAAAAACAAAAATGATTTTTTAGCCTTATTGATTAGGTATAAATTGAGGAAATCGACTCAATAAGTTTTGGGTCTTGTATTTGCTGAAAATTGTGCATTTATATCAGTAAAATCAAAAAAGAAAAAAAAAAAAAACTGAAAGAATAAAAAACTTTAATGTTTGAACTTTATAATTCCTGACCACTAAAAATTCAAAAAAAAATCTCAAACAAAAACACCAATTCCCACAAACTCAAAACGTAGAAAACTTTCGATACTCCGGTAAGCCAAACAAAATTACAAAAAATTAGCAGACATAAATTTGATAATTTTGTCTACATTTGTTCTACATAAACGTTTTAAGCGTAAAATGCTCATATTTTTGTTTTATGCACCAAAAACAATAACAAAACAATTTTTTGTACGTTTTTTTAATGATTTCTCATGTTTCCTGTCATAAATATTGTTGGATAACTTCAGATTCGTGCTCAGCAAGCATCCCAAAAGACATAAAGTAAGCCATTGAAAATTATTACTTCAGAACTTTCCATCTCTAAAAACAGTTTAATTGTACTTAAGAGAGTATTTTGGACAAATCATAAATTTCACTTTGCAATATCTTTGCGCCGAAAGCGAATTTTTAAATGATTTAAAATGATTTAGACAGTTGAAATGCATATCATTCACATCCCATTGATAGTTTTGTAATAAAGTATTTAACAGTTAAGAAATTCGACGTTATATGCACGTTATATTTAGGGTTGTTTTGACTTCAGATTCGTGGTTCAGAGTGCTAAAATCTTTTAGAAAAGTACAGTTTGAAGGCGATTTTCGTTGCAGACCAGTGTAATTAAAAGTTCATCCCGACAAAACTCAGAAAACTCCTGTAATTTCAGAATCCAAAAAATAACCAACAATCCTTAAAATGGAAAAGTCCTAAATAGCGCAAAAAAATAATTCTAAAAAACATGGTTATTCAAAATTTAGAAAACCTGAAGACCTAAAAATTTAGACCCGAAATCTCTAAAATTTTACAAAAAAAAAAAAATACCCAAAATCCATCCGGAAAACTGAAAACCAAAAACCCGCAATATTAAAAGCCCAAATTGTATAGTTCCAATTACAAACCCAAAATACATTTGGACAAGGTGTTATACATTTAAGTGTTCATTTTTCTTGAATTTCGAATTTTTCTGATTATTATCGACTTTTAGAATTTGGGTTTTCTAATGTTGAGTTTAGAGAATTTTGGGGTTTTTAAATGTTAGGCGTTCTTGATTTCTGACTTAGAGGTTCCATTTGTCTCCCAATTTTGTTTGGATTTTGAGGTTTTTCAGGATTTTGGTTTTTGGGATTATAGGTTTTTGGAATGCATCGGTTCTTGAGATATATCGGTATTTTGGTTTTGAAATTTTGAACTGATTGTTAACTTAAAAACAAATTGCATTTTTATGTACATAAGTGATCATATTTTTTCTAAACTTTTGCCTATCTCTGTTAATGCACTAATAATATTTAGGAAACACACCTTTCGAACTTAATACCTACTTCGTCCATCTTGGTTTCTTTTCAACAATTACTTCAATTTTTACGGCGACTAACAAGAATTTATGATGTTCTTGATTTATTTTTTTAAAAGAAACTAAGAATTTGGTAGTCTTTACAAATTTTTTAGTTTAGGGCCATATTTTGGCCCTATTTTTTTGTTTTCGTCTTTTTGTAAATATGAAGAATTTAAAGTTGTCTGGTTTACAGAAATTATTCACAAATTTTAAAAATCAATTTCATTAAATAAAATTTATTTACGAAAAATCGAGTTCTAACGTCAACTCTTTCGTTTGTGAAGTCAGTAAGAAACAATTACGTTTAAGTGGGTTAAATTGTCTAGGTAGTGCTACCAAACATGTCTATACAGTAAAGTGCATTTCATTTTATCCTTGAAATTTTGCCAGAATTGTCATACTGGCAATTTTTGCTGTATTTTGGATATAAAACGAAATCTATACTGAGTATGCAAATTTCAGTCAAGAAACTTTTTATAATAAATTTAATTTTCTGTCAAAATGAATACTATAAAGAAAATTAATACAACAATTATGAAAACAATATACCATCAGCATTAAAACGCTCATTCCTTCATTCAACAAAGAGAGAAGAAGAAATTGGCATACCTATTGACTTACATTTTGGTGAGACATTTACATCAGTTAATTCTTATATTTCAAAATGATATAAGTAATTTTTTTGGTTTCTACTTCTCTTAAATAATAAATTAATTTATTTGAATCTCCCAAACAGTAAGTATTGCCACTTTTTCACTTCTCATGTGCCACTTGTCATTCTACATCCAATTCCGTACTATAAATTACAACAAATTGTGTCGAAATTGTTGTCCATAAAACACAGTCATCATCATATAATATATAAGGGCTATCACTACAACCAATACTAGTCTGTACTCGTCCTACAAAACATACATTTATGTATATTTTCTCTAAACGCTTCATAAATTTACGTTGTCATTAAAAAATTTCACCGCAGTTAATTTAACAATTTGTTTATGTTTTTTTGTTTGTATTTTCATTTATTTTGGAAAGAAAAGAATCAACAATGCGGAAAATTTCAATTAAAGCTTCAAGTTTTGCTTTTTAAATGGATTTCAAGTAAAATTAGAACGTGCGTGTTTGTTTGTTTGATGTCCGCCCTTTTTTTTGTTTTATTTATTTTTTTTTCTTATCATTTCATCTACCAATTATATCAAACAAAAAAAAATAGGTACGACAAGTTTTATGTCTTTCTTTCTTTTTTTTTAAATTTATTTATACATTTTCATTACAAAAAAAAAGTCTTAAAACATTTTTAAGCGAGATATGACGAAATATACCAACTTTAATTTTATGCGGGAACTTTTTTTTTACTAAAAGATAAAGTTTAAACAAAAAACGAAAAAAACTAGGAATATATTTTCTGAGAAAAAACATCATGGTTGTGTGTCGATCGGCGGTGTAGTTTATAAAAAGTTGCATCATGTTGTAGCAATTACCGACAACCGTTTGATACTTGCGAACAAGATGAACAAGAAATCTGAATACGAAAGGCAAGTAGATGTGACAAAAAAAAAATAAAGTTTAGTGCGTAACTATCGTATATACGTGCACGCATTATCCATAAGAAAATATTTTTCATGCTGGTTGGACAAACAGTTTGCATATAAAGTTTTTACTTTTAACCGTGGAACTCCTTTAGGCTGATTTTTTTTGTTTATTCATTATAAAAAAAAAAACTAAAAAACTGCTGAGTGTAGTTCATAAGATTTAAGAAAGTAAAAAATGCAGTTTTGAGAATTTCAACCTCGGGGTAATACTTGACAACTTTATAATAAATTTTATTTTCTATAATGCCTTCAATGACACAGACCATGCACCTTTCCAAACAAGTATATCCAATTTATTAAATATTAAATGGGGGTACAGGGATGTATTTTTAAGCGATTTACTATCACGCTGACCACAGTCTAAAACATATAACCTTATTTGTGAAATGCCCTTTTTTAATTATTATGATGACTGAATGATCAGTTTTTCTGGTTTGAAAAGTAGGAACTGTTAAATCGCAAAGAAAGTAAGCTGGACGCTTCTTCACCCGATTAAAATTTTAGGAGTTAGTTTAAATTTCAAAAACAAATTAAAGAAAACTCCCTAGTTGATTTGAAATACAAAAATTAAACCTATCAATGTCAATGATAACCAAATACACGAACCAAATTTAAGAAACAAGTAGGTACATGAACCAAATTTACTTGTTGATTGAAGTCGACTTTACGATCTTTAACAGCTTCTAATTTCTGTTTAGGCAAAAAAAAATAAAAACTATCAAAGAAGCTTTATGACTAATTGTCATAATTTCTTCCGTTTGCAGGACAATTCAACGTAAAAGGCTACCAAATTTTTGCTTTTGGGAGTAAAAGTACTGAAGTATGATGGTAATATTGTTATATCTTAAGTATTCAAAACATTAGCAAAAAGAAAGCAAATCCACGATAGAAAAACTAAAATTGTGTAAATTATTTGTAGAATTTGGGGGAAAAACTTAAATTAACATTGACGTTTATTAAAACTAACAGCAACGATTGATTCGCTTCAATCTTAATGGAAAAATTCCGATACACTTGATCAAGCCAAAGTCTTGTCTGTCAGAGATGGTATAAGTCCCTAAAGTCCTACCATCAAACACACAAATTCTTACTTACTTTTTTCAAGTAAACGAGCATCTATTTTTTATGTTAGTATTCGTAACATAAGAAAAAATTGAACGTCATTCATGTCATATGTAGTGTAGATCACATATGGAATTGCCCTGAAATCATTTTTCATCTCTTTATGTCAATGATATGATTTTTTGTCTTACTATTTTTATCTTAAAACCGAAGAAAAGTGTCACTCGGTTATGCATTGTCATCGTGTGAAAAAGTTTGCTGACATCATTTCGTTCTTTATGATAAACCACAAACATTTTAATGAACTTTTTCATAACTCTTCTTTATATTGTATTGCCACACTCAGAGAAATTAGTTTTGTTTTCATTTGCAGCTACTGAATATTTTTTGAATTATAAGAAAATCATATTCTGGAAAGTTAATACAATCCTTGCAATAGTTTTCCTAGTAACTGTATTAAATTTCATCCAAATTGTAATTCTATTACAACAAACAAAATGCAAAACTCATTTGTTCGAAACTCATTTTCATGAGATAACTGTGTAAAACGAAAATGCTTCTCACATTTAAACACCTTTCCGTTTGCTAGCAAATTCTATTGTTTGCAACAAACGAATGAATAGTTTGCGAAGAACTTTTCCAGAAAGTTGTTTGTTGCAAAGAAATTCACTTTTAATAACAATTTATTTCAAACAAATGATTTCGTTTGCTGCAATCACAGTTGAAATCGAAACATTATTGTACAACAAACGAAATGTTATTTGATGCAAAAGTTTCATTCTCATTTGTTTATGTGTATTCTACGCATCATAAATTACACAGTTCGTAGACGAACAAAAAGATTCTCGCTTCGTAAGGGAGAGGTCGCAAGTTCAATCAAACGAATTTACAAATTTGCTGCAAACGAAATCGACAAATTGCCTAGCAAACGAAAAAGTCGTTTGGGCATTTTTTTCGTTTGCCGCAAACGATTTGTTCTCTCAGTGCAGCTTTGTATCACAATTCATTAATTGTTCTTTCGCAAAAAAAAAACCTGTCAATTTCCCCAATAAAAAGCCTCGGTTTTTGTATCATTAAATAATACTTATCGATAAAAATGATATAGGTTAGAACTTTTGAGCATAAGTTAATACTATGAAGACTAGGTTTTCACATATTAATAGCAGCACCAAGCTTATCGCTATAATAGATTTCAAAATGCAATGTCACCATGCAGTCATACTGTGATGGTAAATAAACAACGACAACAACTAACCAACGACGATGGATCATATCTATTGAATCTTCAAGTTGGTTATAGGAACTCCAGAAATAAGTCTTTTATTTTTTTCTTTTCCATAAACTGTTACTATAAGTATTCATCTACCAAGTTCCTATTCCTGTAAGAGTCTTTGACTTATAGAGTCTGCGATAAGAATCTTAACAAAGAGAATAACCTGTCCTGGACTTAATACAGAAACCAAACTCATCATGCAAATCGACCAAATGGTTAACCACCTTCTTCTTATATTTTCTTCTCCACCCAAGCAACGATGATGATGATGCACTTATTGATCTTCCTTTCCAACTTTAATATAGAAAAGAAACATTATCCCAAGCGGAAGAGAAATAATATTGTGGTTTGTTGTTGTTGTTGTTGATTTTGTTTAGAGATGATGTCGCTGAACCTGTCTAATTGGAAGATGAGATGACACAAAAAACAAAAACAATGACAAAACAAACTCAAGTACCATGATGCAAGGACGGACTACCACAAGTATTGAAATTGGGATAATAATTTGCTTTCATCACGATTTTGTTGGCAAACTTTTGTCAGGCCAATTGACAAAAACAAAATGAATGTTAATGGCAATGGCAAATCAATGACAGCGATGACAATCTAAACAACTCAAGTCTTGTATAGCTGAAGACAGAAGTATAAGTAGAAGAGTAGGAATAAATGATGCTTTTGGCGTGGATAAAATATTAAAATTAATTGGATGACTGACTGGGATACTTTGAAATTCAATGGAAAAAATAATAAGTTCTTCAAGTTTAACGAAAGAAATTTCCTTATCACAATGCTGTGAATCTTGAAAATGCTAATGTAAAACATTTTAATTAAAAATTAGAGAGATTGATTGATTTTGATTTGTAAGCGAGCACTCAACAAGTTTTTTTTTGATGTGTTAAGTTGTAAGAGTATCGAGGAATTAGATCATACATAACCTTAGGGAGAAGAATATGGCGTAATTTAATCCAAAATTTCTAGAAGTCTTAGTCGATGGGTTTCCTAGATCAAACGCGAATCAACTTAATATTCATGACTTAAGCTCTGAGGAGGCGATTTGCTACAGTCGCCGATATATTGCGAAAACTGATGTCACGCAAAAAAGTCGCAATTTGTATAGACTTTTAATGTTTTCGCAAAGCTGCAAATACAATATTGTGATTTTTATCAACAAAAAAACATGAGAATGATTTTTTCGTAAGTTCTGAAAGTTATTTGCGAGGTGTTGACATGGTTTGCAACAACAAGCGATTTGCGACGAATGCCTTTATTTGCGACAACTGATGTCACGCAAAAAAACTTCAAATTGTATACATTTTGACGTGTTCGCAAAGCTGAAAAAACGTGATTGCGATATTTATCGCAAGTCTTCAGTTCTTTTTGAAAGGTGTTGGCCGTTTTACAAACAACTGGCGATTTGCGACAGTCACTAATGTTTGCGAAAACTGATGTCACGGAAAAAAGTGGCGCAAATTGTATACATTTGGACGTGTTCGCAAGTCTGAAACTACAATATTGCTATTTTTATAAAAAAAATAAATATTATTAATAACATTTTACAAACTGTTGGGCGATTTTGAACCAAAAATAGTAAAACTGTGGTTGAAATATTTTTTCTTTTCTTTGATTGTAAGACTTTTAATCACATATAGGTAAACCTACGTAGGTACCTACTTACCAAATTTCCTTCCTGCTTATTTTTCTACTTCAAAATGACCCAATGCCATTTTACCCTGAATCTATTAATGACATTTACTGTCAACTTGTATGGTGGTGCACCACACATGAATATTATCGTTTAACTTAATTTCCCTTGTCACGCTCTAGTAGTTTGAATATATATTTTTTTTGCTCATTAGCCAGGTGCTACCGCAGAGTACATTTACTAGTACCATCAATAATGGCATACAACAATAAAAAAAGAAGTCACGTGTGGATTTAAAGGTATGTTCACACCCAGCATAAAAAAAAATAATAATCATCTTTTTGCCTCAACTTTTATCCTTAATGCATTGGTTATGTTTTTGTCACCACTACACCATCATCATCATCATTATCATCAAGAACTTAATCGATGAATCAGCACTTTTAATGATTGAAGAAAAAAGTAATAAATCTGCCACGAGTTGAATTGAGGTATCAGTTCAGACGTTCGTTGTTTGATTTCTTAGTTTGTTGTCATTAGAAAGATACATGTAATTAAATCGTTTTTTTTTTGTATCTATTTTGTTGAGCAGAGATCAAAGAAAAACAAATGGGGTAGGTGCGAAAAACAAGAAACTATAAAATCATATCTTGAGACGTCATAAACGTCAATCAATAGGTACAACAGTTTTTTTTTTTTAATTTTTATACCAGTCAAAGATTATTTTAGTCATTTGCAATTCTAATAAAAGTGTGCTTAAGGCCTGGAATGTATAAGTGAAGCTAAAAGACATACATTTTTACTTTTTGACATAATCAAGTTCAAGATTCACTTGGTGCTAAAGAAAATATATCAATATACAGGGTGATTCCTATGAAATTTGATAAAATGCTAGAGTATGTAGGTCAGTCAAATAAGAAAAAAAACCGTATGGGAGGAATAGTTTTCATTTTCCTCCGTTTAGGTGGGAGGACAATTTTATAGAAAAAAATACTTGAAATAGAAAAAATAAACAGAAAAAACAATGGTAAAAATCATGCAACCCACTTTTGAAAAGCCAGAAATTCATTTTTTAAGTTTTAGTCCAGATAAAATAGACATAAAACATGCAATGTGTCAAGTGCAACGGTTTTTTAATATTACTCTTACACGATGAGTGCTATCGAAAAGTTGTCTTGAAGAAAGTTTTTTTTTAATATTTAAGCTTTCAGTAACTGAAACTGTTTTTTTTGTGTAGGGAAATGCATAATCTACAAATACTTAGAAGAATTTTTTTTCGATAGCATTTACCTTTTGATGATAATAGGCAAAAAAACCGATATTTTTGACATACACCTCTCTTTTAAGCGCCCTACGTTCTATATGATAACTATTTTCTTTTTCGAACAGATTTTTTCAAAGTTATGTGTTGAAACTAGCATTATTCGTGCTTTTAATATTAAATGCAATTGACCATTTTTAGTCACTCATTTATCATCAAATGCTTAACTGTTTAAAAGATTTTGAAAAAAATTCAAAAATAATAATACATATTATTCTTTATAAACAAAAAAATGAATACCTTGTTCTTTTTTTTCAAACTGATTTACGTATTTTTTTTTTTTTTCATTGAAAACTGATAATTCGTTTCAATTATCACATTCAATTAGTTTTTTCAATATTTTGAGTTTGAAAATAATTTATTCAAAAAACTAATTGCCACTGTTTTTATCATTTTATGAGAAAATTAAACAATTACATAGAGGTGTAGCATATATTTTAAGTGTTGCTTCTTAATAATCTTCAAATTTAATACAAAATATCTGTATGATATTTTTTTGTTCCATAAGTCATTGTTTAAAAGGTACCCTATAGTTCAAAAATGTATGCTTTAAGACGAGAAACACCAAATAAATTAATATCGTTAAATTTCGAAAAAATCGTTTTTTCTCAAAAAAATTTTTTTTCTTTCGAAAACTAAGTTAAGTTTTCGCAATTACATTTTTGCATTGGGTTGTTTACTGAACTGTCAGCCATTTTGTTTCAGTATAAACTGGCACTGAATAAAAAAAAATCTAGTATACAGTGTACACCACAAATATTTTTTTTGGCAAGAAATTACAATTTTACTTCACCACTGATGTCTTATTTTACCTAAAACAACTGATTAAAAATGATAAAAATCAGATAATATTATAAAGAAATGTGGCACTAATAACGTATGATTATGAACAAAAAAAAAAAATATTTTAGAAAATCAGATTTTTAATTTTAAGTTTGAAAATAGCATCTCAGATAGGGCTAAGGGGGAAGGTAAGTGGGTTGACTACTTCTCATACGATTTTTTTTTTTTAATAATAATAATAATAATCATTTTTTGAAATTTGTCTATGAACCAAGAAGCAAACTATAAATTCGTTAAAAAATATTGATTTACTTCTCAAAATTCGATCTAAAACGCAAGGCCACTTTTGCTGAGTTTACACCTAATATTTTTGAATGTTTTGTTTAACTTCATTTAAATTCAAAAACGGCTTTGCGAATACAAGCCAAAAAAGAATATAATTTTTGATAAGAACTTTAAGATATTGATCCGAAACTCTCTAAAATTGCATAAAAAACACAAATTTTTCGTCAATTAAATTGTTGATTGTCAGTTTTTGAGCGTCAAAAAATTACCTAGTAAATAAATTTGTTGTGGATAATAAAAACACACACGAAAATGCCCCAAATGCTCCAAAATAAGGCTTAACCACAACCACAACCACAAGTTTTTTGTTTATTACATAGGTGGCAAATTTTGTAACTTTCAATATTTTGAATATAACTCCAAAACTCCTGATTATAATATTTCACTTAATTTTTTTTTTTTTAAGAAAAAATATATTTTCCAATTAAATATTTTCCCTCTTCCAATGTACAATAACTATTAAACACCAGACCTTGCGTCAAAACCGATAGTTCTGATTTTTTGCTGATTTGTTTATGATGTTAAGCCGATGTTGAATCTATTTTTTCGACCTCGAGTGCTGAATTTAGTGGAAATGCAAAAAAAAAAATCGATTTTTTTAGCTATGAACGGCTAGTTTTTAACTATAAAGTTTATTCTACGGTTTCACCCTTTTTATAATAATTTAAGCCCAATACCATTTCTGTAGATTCAACAGTTTCCAAGATGTATAACAGAAAGTATGTAAAAAAAAATGTGAATGTTTCCTATTTTATAAGGACTAAACTATAGAAACTGGTTTATAGTTAAAAACTAGCCCTTTATAGCTAAAAATGACAATTACTGAAAAAAAAACGAAAAAAATCACGGTTTTCTGCATTTTTACCAATTCGACAATCGAGGTCGAAAATTGGATTTAACATCGGCTTAACATCATAAACAAGTCAGCAAAAAATCAGAACTATGTACATGGAAAAAGTAAATTTTGTTGATCGCATTTGTTTCTTGCTTTAGGTTAAAATATTCATTAGCCTATTTACAGCTCCTTCCCAAAAACCTAAACCTTCAACTTTTCTTTTGGGTCATAACTCTTTTCTAATCTATCCTTTGTATTCGTAATTTTTTTTCTGTAAACGTGTTGAATAATGTATACACCTACTCTGAACCTGAACCATATTTTCCTAGGACAGAATAAATTAAAAAAAAAAAGCGTAACGCACTAAATACTATACGCGTCTATCTTGAGTAGGAGTACCTATTCTTATAAATTTTCATTTGAATCCTTTTGAATTTACATGTGAATGTATGATGAAAAATAAGCCTGGAATTCAAAGGCTAATTGTATTATATCTTCAATAGAACGTCGCATTTCCAATAAGGAACAAACACTAAAAAATAGAAAAAAAGACACGTCCAGGCACAAATTTGCATAATAAGTGGGCTTCATTGAATTTCCTTTTCATACAAAATGACAATACACAAATAGTGAAAGCAAAAAAAAAAAAAAACAGAAATACAAAATTCACTCAGAAGGACTTAACAAAATGAATGAGGGTTGAAAAATAGGCACCTAACCACCAATTTATGTCCACAACGATGATAAATGGTGTGAGAGGTGGCTCCATTCAGTGTTGCCACAAACAAAAAATAAAAAAAAAATACCTACTCTCAACTATAGTATCAATCTTTCAAGTCACCTTCATATGCCGACAACAACCGACGATGCCAGGGGAATTGAATATGCCAGCATACTCGAATTGTACAAGGAGGAGGCCAAGCTCTGCACCACCAACTTATAGGAGGGTTTTTTTTTTTTTAACATACTAAACTCTTATACTCAATTTGATTATTAATTATATGCACATGCGTCCAACGCTTTAATTGAAATATTATACGGAACGCTACCCACGCTCATCATATTCAATTCAGTTCAGTTCGTTTCGTACGTTTCTGTTATACGTTTTGAGTCCACGTCCTCCCTTGCCTCCCATTCATGGTGAGATGTTGAAAAATGAAACTTTCGTAATGGTTTTTTTTTATATATTTTATGCAGCACAATAATCAAGGCTAGGCCATAAAACTTTGTCCTGAATTGCATTATGTATAAAAAATATGAATTGAATGAAGTCGGCTTTCAAAGTCAAGAGCACGACCGACATACTTTTGAAAAAAATGAGATTAATAAAAAAAATATAAGATCTATTTTTTCTTATTTTATTTTTGTAGATGAGTTTTTTTCTTTTTTTTTTGCTATGATGGTACTTGAATTTATTTTTTTATATTTTTTTAATGAACTTAAAGTGATGAAGGCAAAAATAATAGTTTAAGTATTAAATTTAAATATATTGTGGGGGTCTTTGAAATTTGTTTTAGATGTGATAGGGGCGTGGGTGTAGCAATTTGAGGGAGTAATCTCTACTCTTGTGAGGTATGCTTTATACAACTTGCTTGAAAAAAGTAATAGATTCATCTTTGAATGTAATAGTTTTGCAAATTGTCTTATATCAAAATTTACAATGGTATCTATTACTATCTATTATTGCGTGAACTAAATCCACTGCAGGATAATAATGCCTCAGAAACATTATTTATAAAACGTATGCAATGTTGAATAAAGAAATTATCGGCTAAACGCGTTAACAGGTTGAATATCGCTTCCAATATTTAAATGTATGAACAAAATTATAATGCAAATTTTTTTAAAATATTTGTTTTTCATAAAATTTAAATTGTGAAAGCAGTAAAAACGTGAACAGAAGTAAACATTTTTTTTTTTTTTTTTATTTTAGGTATGATCATGAAAAAGAAAATGTACTAGATTGAAAATAATCGGAGTAGATTGACAATTTGTTTTTTTATATGAATAAATGAGAAAATAAACCTATTTATATTAAATTTTTTAAAACGACGAGAAATCAAAAATTTAAATTCCTTAAAAACATACACATAAATTTCAATACATTGTTAAACAATCATTTTTTAATCTAGAAAATTTATAAAATTATATTTTTTTTATCAAAATTCTGGGGTTAAATAGAGTAAATACACTAGAAAAAAAAGAAGCAGATTTTGATTTTTTTGTCTAAAATTGAAGTAGGTTTGATTAGAGATTTTCAAAATGTAGTAGATTTCGATATTTGGATGATGGTGCGTAGTAGGGAATAGATTTTTCATTTTTTTTAAGAAATGTAGTAAATCTACTACAATTGTAACAAAGTGATATTACTGATCATGGTAGTATATAATAAAACCTTTAATTTTGTTTCAAAAGTTTGATTGCTTGTAACAAAGAAACGGTTCGATAGATCGAATTGAAACTTTGCAGGAATTTTAGGACTGTATTTAACTATAAAATTCAAAGTCACATTGGTCATTCAAAGTCAAAAAGTTCATAAATATCCCTTTTTTGATGTTTTAAAATGTCAGAGATGAAATAAAAATAAGAACGTTAAAGTTACAAAAGTATCTATAAGAAATTTGTTCTTGTTATCAAAACTGTCTTTAATTTTATTTTTACAGTTATTGGTTGCAAAGGTGATGATGTTTGAAAACAGAAGCTTCATTTTCTACTTAAAGATCAATAAATGGGTTGAAAAAAAGAATAAATGAATAACGTCAGCCAATACTTAATTGTCGTTCGTTTATATTCGCATAATATTTAAGTTTTGCATCGAACGAACAGCCAGATTGCAAGTTACAGTCGAAAGGTGCCCTAAATGCATCGTGTTTTTGTATGTGACCTAAAAATTTAAATAATTCTTTTTACGAAACGAAATAAAGATCATTTTTTTATGTTTTCAATGAGCATCAGAACCTGTAGAAAAAACCACTAAAAGATGATGCTACACGATCAAAGAAACTATCTACAAAAAAACAACAACATAATTTTCGCATTTTTATTTTGTACCGAAACAAAATATTTACTTCACTACTTTATTGACCTCACCTTCTTCACTTTACGCTCCAATAACCATCAGAATCATAAAATCTGTCAAACTAACCATAAACATAAAATCTTGAAATCGTTAACGACCTTCAAGACAGAAAGAAGATTGCGAAAGACTTGAGAAGATGCTTCTCATCGAAGAAATTCTCTTAAAAATAAATTCAATAAAAATTTAAATTAACTTTGTATTGTGTAAGATTTTGTTTTTTTTTGTATGTTTCGCAATTATTGTTTCCCACAAATCTCAAAGATTCATCCTTAACCTTCAGACTTGTGTATTTTTTTTTCAGAGTTTAGTTGAAATGATAAAAAAAACCATGTTCTTCTACGAAATTTCGAAAGAAAAATGAAACAATTTTGCGTGTGGGTAGAGATTCTATCTGGAAAAATCATTTTACCTCATGGATTTTTTTTTTTTATTCGTCATCACTTAAAAATAAAAAAAAAAAAAAAATAAAATATTATAGTGTTTAGGTTTTGAGAAAAATTATGATGATGCTATATTCGAATTAGGGCCAGACGATAGATGGGAATTTATTAAAAAAAATCAACAACAATTTAGTAGAAGATATTTTAAAAGGCCCTGGCTTACTGTGAAAAATTAATAAAATTGATGACTAAAATATTTTAATAACGTGCGAATTTTTGTTGAATATTTATTTATTAGGATTTTGTCTTTGATTGATTAAGACAATCTAAGCTGTCATTTTTATTTACAAACAAAAAATGACCTGCATATTAATCTTTTATCAGATTTGACTTTTTGTTCAAACAAAAACTATCAAAAAAAAAAAAAAACAAAAAGGTGGAGAGAATTATCTTGTAATAAATTACTTTTTGGATTGTTTTTGAATTTGAATATTTTATTTTAATAAATATGACAGTTTTAATAAAAGGAATTTTAACTATGACAAATTATGAAAGAAATTTATAAAATAAGATTTTTAATTAAAGTTTTACTTCCTGCGTTATTAGTTTTTTTTTTTCAAATATTAATCATAATTTTTTTGACTAGTGACTTTTGTTTCCATTCGAGAAGGAAACGTTTTTTGAACAAAATGTTGTTAGCAAAATTTATCATTAATATGGCTTTGAAGTAAAGTAATCCGATTTTCTGATTTGTATAGACTAAAACACTGTGGTTGATAATGCAGGCAGTTAAATTGCTGTTACTTATACTTGACATTACTTTTGAATACAACAACTGCAGTGGTTTTTTATTTCCAAAATAAACTGCATTTGTTCTTTTAGCTTTACTAATTGCAGTAAACTGACTTAAATTCCATTGACTGCAGTGCTTATTTAGTGCTAACAGTGTTCAATTCGAATCAATGTCATTTGTTCCTTAAGCTTTACTGACTGTGTAGTGCAATCTTAAGTCAGTTGACTGTAGTTTTTATTAATTGATTTAAGCCCAAAATTTTCGATAGTCAGCTCAGTTAAGCTTTCAGAAGAATAAACTCCATATAAAAAAAATTATTATTTCTGTGAATAGTCTCTAACATGAGCTTTAACTGACTATTACAAAAATATGGGCTTAATGTTTTCATATTAGATAAAAGTCGTTTGTTCCTTTAAGCTTTGCTGATTGTGCAGTAAATTAATTAAAAGTGTATTGACTGCAGTACTTGCTTTTTTATTTTAATTTTACAACTTACTGTGAAGTTAATTTCCTAAGATTTTATTGACTGCAGTAGTAAGTATGGGCTAAAATCATGGAGGTTGGAAATGTCACTGTCCAAATCATTAAAAAAAATCAACTTTTTTTACAAGATTTCGCTTTTAAAATTATATGAAATAGCGTAACCGGAAATAATGAAGCCATCATAAAATGCTGGATGTTTCTAAAAGGATGTGATGTTCTAAAAACTATGTCAGTCTGAATTATATATAAATTAAATAACTTTATTAATCAAATATGACTTCATTTCTGTTATTCTAAGTATATAATCCCTAAAAAATCCGTTTTTCTACCATTCCAGAATACTAACGAAATAGATAACTTTTTCAAGTTTTTTTTTATAAACTTTAAGAAAAAACTCCTTATTCAAGCCATATTTCCATTAGATTCTGACTCAAAATACCAAAACTATGTAGATTTGTTTGAAGAATACTAAATAACTCATTCATAGCCCAAGAGCGTTCCCGGAAATCACGTTTTAATCATTATAATCGTTTATTTTCATTCTAATTAAAGCAAACAAAATATTTTTGAGGTTTTATTTAAATGGTTTTGATTTTGCATCATATCATGGTCAAAAAAAATATAATTTTAATCTTTATTCATACCAACACAGGCGTTCCCGAAATGACACTTACTTGATGTACGCTTCTTTATGCAGAAAGCTATTTATGCAACGATTTACTAATTTCATGACATACCGGAAAGACCATTTGTAGCGCCATCTACACGTTAGATGAATAAATATTTGATAATTTGTCACTGTAACTACAGTCAGACGAATATAATTAATCTTCACTTTTTTTTATAAGGCACTAAAGAGCTCTCTAACAAAATTTTGCCTTTGTAATGTTAAGAACACATGTAGCTAAATTTAATTGATTTAAGTGCATTTTTTATCACTTGAATTTCAGTTTTTTAGTTTAGTAGCGTTCCCGGAATGATGTTTCGGCTATATTAGATGGAATTAAACAAAAACTAACTTAGTTTCAAACAAAGTGAATTATTTTTACTGACACGAGTGAAGTAAATTCTAATTTAATGAAATTTTGAAACTATTGAAATTAAATCAATAAGCAATCTCTTTAGAAGCATTAAAAAATGTGCGTTAACAAAAGAGCACATTTTAGAACAGTACTTGAAAAGGTAGTTACGGGTGTTTTATTTTATTTACTCAGAAAAATTATGGAAAAGTATGATTTTTTTTGTAAAAATATTCTATTTTGTTAGAAGTCGTTATTTCACAATAATTTTAATTTTTAGTTCATCTTTTCACCACATGGTTTTTTTTTCGGAGATTGACAATCAAATTGCTGAGAGATTTGGTTCTGCTAAGTGTTTTTTTTTTGTTTTCGAACTTTATAGTCTTTGAATTTAATTTCGAAATTTTTGAAGGAGGCCTGTTGACAAACTGGAAGACTTAAAAATATCAAAAGCATCTTTTCACTTGATCCGGAGTTAACTTGGGGTTAACTTAAACTCTGGCATGAAGAATTGAGCTAAAACTTGTAAATGTTTCGCTCGATCTTTAATTGAGTTCGCAAAAACTATGAAGAACTGATTTCGTGAGTTTCTCACTGAGAAAGCAGCGTTTCGTCACGCTACTCCAAAACAAATCACTATTTTAAATTTTATGTACATAATCCTCTAAGATCCTTGATCTAATATCCACACAATGTGAAATGTGGTGAAATACTTAAAATTCTGCCAAGCCCCATTTTGCCTTACATCAACTTAACATTTATTATAAGCTCATTATTGCGAGGCAACTAGGAAGCCTTTTTCTCCTGTCAAATTTTACACTCCGCCTTCAAATTCAAGTGCATTTTATAGGCAAGTCTTAGACTATTAAAAAAAAAAATAAATATCAAAATGCAGCTGGGCAACAAAAATACCTACCTACTTAAAGATATTGCCAAATGGAAATTTATGCTAAGACATTGTTAACACTTTGTGTACACCACAAATCTTTTCCTTTCTCTTTACTCAAATAAAAATATAAACGAAAAAATCCACAGAACAAGATACTTTTGCATTTAACACTGCTTAAACATGCTAATCACAAAAAAGAAAAATACTAGCTCAGCTTCAAAGCTATAAAGAGTGTCTTTTTTTCGAAACACACCAAAGTGCACTTGTTTGACCTCGACTTGTTGCTTGTTTGTTTCGGTTTGGTTTTGAATCAATGAACACAGTTTGGGTGTGGAAGCGATTTGACCAAAAATTCTCATTCAATTGTATTCGAATCTCATAACAGATTATGATGACGAAAAAGACCAACAAACAAATACGAAAATCTTGATTCAACATTAATCAAGATCATCAGTAAAATAGCAGCAATGGCGGCAGCGGTGGTGGTGGTGTCACTGAAACAGCCAGCGCCCCCTGGGATAAGTGTTAAGCAATGACTGCTTAGATTATAAGCATTCAATTGCAAAATGGAACAAACCTAACGATAAGTGTTTTTCCATTTTTCTTCTTCTTAAGTAACACACGACACAATACAACAATGCATTGCTTATCATTTAGAGAAATCAGTTTTTGCACCTCATTTGACATTTGACAAATGTCATATCCCCGCTAGCAGAAGAGGGGCGATCGCGCACCTTCATTTTGTGGCAGCCATTCTGCTTGTCTTTGGTAACTCTGCCTGCACCTTTCAACTTGATATCTATACTCTTCTCTTTGGTGATTATAAAATGGTGTCGCGTCTTCATTCTTCTTCTTTTGCGCTGTGATGGCGTGTGTTATGTGATGTCAACTTTGTCGTTTGACTTACGACGGAATACCTAAACAGAATGAACTAAAGGCAGAGGGCACATAAAATGACGACGACAACAAAGTTGACACGGTGACGTTTAGTGTTTGTGACCTTTTTTTGCTGTTTTTGGTTAAACTAAAAATATGCCGCGCAACTTGCGAGGTTAGTGGTGGAAAATAAACAAACTGTCACCTCGTAACCTGTCACACAAATTGCACTTTCGCGATTATGACATTTTCAGAGAGTTTAAAATTGTTGTTGTTGTTGTTGTTGTGCAAAAGTGACAGATAAAAAGTGTTTTTTTTTTTATTCTTTTTTTTTGTTTCATGTTTTTGATGGAAAGTGTTATAAAGATCGTGTTGTTTATGACAATGACAGTTGGGGGTAAAGTAAATATTTCACAAACGCACAAATCATCGTAAATTATTTGTGTGCAAAAAAGAGAGAACACAACCTGCAAGCAAAGCCGTGTGTCATGAACGCAGGAACAATAAACAAATCATTGACAGCTGAACTGTTTGTTTCCGGGATTCGCATTCAGAAATATACGATGAAGAAGAAAAAATAACACAGACTGGTTTTCTTGCTGTGGTTGCGGTGTAATGTGTATAATGATAGAAATTTATTAGTTGACATCTGAAATAACACATGGAATTGGAGCAGCATACACTGTGGTGGTGTCAAATGTTGCCACTGAATGTGATGGGAAATTTATATAAATGACATGTAAATACGGTTAGGTAGTGTTATTTGACTTTTGCAAGATGGTTCACATTTGTTTCGTAGTTCGAAGTATTTTCAAAGTTTGATGGATGTAACAACTAAAAGGCAAAATGCCTGCCAGATGCCAAGTAATAATTTGGACTTTCAATTCAACATTCAAGCATTTTTCTGTCAACAAAACAAAATTCAATTCTCATCCAAAACTGCTTAATTATAGTCGAATAAGATTTATTAGTTTCAGCTGAGATATCCTCAGCCGAAAGTAATAAATCGCAATTAAAACTTCGCACAAACTAAGAAATCTTATCAAAAACTGACAATTCTGAGCTGGAATTGGTAATACTCAAGTGAAACTGATAACGCTTTGCCGTAACTGGTAATTCTTATTCCAAACTGCTAAATTGCAGCCGAATAAGGGATATCTCAGCCGAAAATAATGAATCGCAGGTAAAACCCAGCCGAAACTAGAAAATCTCAACATAAACTGACAATTCTAAGCTGTTATTGATAATTTTGCGGCTGAAACTTTTAAAAATCAGCCAAAAAACTGGTAATCCCTGCCGTTACTGTTAGTTCTTATGCGAAATTAATGACTTTCAGCCAAATAAGAGATATCTCAATCGAAACTGATAAATTGCTGATTAATATCAGCGTTAACCAGCCAATTTTAGTAAAAATTGACAATTTTGAAATGGAAATGGTAATTGTCAGCTAAGACTATTAAATCTTCGCCGAAACTATTAACCCTTTGGCAGAACTTGTACATCTGACAATTTTGAGCTCTGTAATCGGTAATTATCAGGTAAAACTGTCATATTTCAGCCGAAACTGATAAGCCTTTGTCAAAACTAAAAATTCTCACGAAACTGCTTAATTTTAGCCGAATGAGGTATATCTCAGCCAAAAGTGATAAATCGCAGGCAAAATTTAGCCAAAACTAGTAAATCTCATACCGAAACCGATAAATGACAATCGGAACTGGTAGGCTTCAGCTGAAATTGGCAACTTCACAATGAAAATTTGGAAATCTGCACCGAAAATGGCAGATTTCAGCCGACACTAGTAAACTCAAGTGAAGATTGGTAAATGTCAGTCGAAACTAAATCGCTAAATCGCGGGTAAAACTGACAATTCTCAACCGATACTATAAAATCTCAGTAAAAACTCTTAAATCTAACTCTCAACTATTAAATTATAGCTTAAGCTCGTCACTGTTAGATCCTAATCGATACTAATTTCAGCCAAAACTGTTGAATTTCTGGGAATTCTCAGCCGATATCTCAGTGGGAACGCAAAGGTTTTATCTGAAACTGGTAAATCGCAGTAAACTGATAGTTTGTAGGGCGGAACAGGTTATTTTAACCGAAATTACAAAATATAAGTCAAAAATCGTAATCGTAGTCTATTTCTTCATTTGTTTCAAAAATAAAGTGAAGATTCTCATTTATTTGCTACCAAATACACCCAAAACATAATTCATCATCGACCGAAACTAAAAGTCAACAATCAACTTCATAAAATCGAAAGTAAAAATTAAAAAATCACAAAATTTAAGCTATTTAATGATTATCACTTGAATGATGTTTATTTTTCTAATTTCTATCAATAAAACAAAGAATGTTGTTGATTTCTCTCAAATTTTTATTTCCTAAAACAAAACAAAAATATATATACTAAATTTTACAACTTAACTAATATTTTTAACAATTAACACCCAAACCATAAACATAACTCATCTGCATCTTTTTTTCTCCACCAAAACAACAACCCAAAAACCGAATGCAATTAATCTGCATCAACCGGAATGCCATCTGACGGGTTAATCGTGGAAGCACACTTCTTGTGTGCTGTCATTATGTCTTAAGTTTCTTAATAGCTTATACCTACTCGTAGTGTGTGTGTTCAGATGCAAAAGTTAATGTTAACTAACGACCGTTATTAACTTTTCAGTCTAGCATTTTGGTACAAAAACAAAAAAAAACAGAAAAGAAAAATGTCATAACATTATGCAGTCAATTAGTTAAAAACAAAATAAAGAAACAGCGCCACTATCGGCAGAATAGTTAATGAGCGAACTAGAAAACCTGACAGACTTAATACATAAATTGACTTTCGAATGTCTTAATTTGTTCAAAGCGGACATAATAAATTGGAAATGGTTTTTAATGTTTGATAAATAATAATAAATTAATTGAAAATTATGGAGACACAAAAAAAGATAAATTTAAAATAAAAGAGAATTTGACAGTAATTTGTCGAAAGGGAACTGAAGTATTCAAATTATTCAGAGACCGCTCTGATATCAATAATCAGAATCAGTAAAGATTTTGAAATTTTGTAAACTTTATGTTCATAGAAAAGTAGTCTTTTCAAAAACTTACTTGTGCATGTTGTTGAAGAGTCTCGTTAATACAAAAGAAAAAAAATGATAACTGCAATTCAAATATAAGAAATTGTAGTGGAAGCATTGGAAAAATAAGTTCAACTAGGACCTAGAACTTGGTTGCAGTGTCGTCTACAGGAGGAGGGGGAGGTTACGGAGTCTACATTCACAAAAAAAAAAAAAAATACAAATTTTACAGAACACTCATATTATTTTCTTCACTATCACCCCCCCCCCTCCCCCCCTTGTTATCATTTGGTAAATTATACTTAGTTAAGTATCGACTTACCGGTATGCAGTCCGTAATTTGTGTAAGCATTACGTTAGTAAAATATAATTAATTAATAACACAGCAATGTCCAGTTGTAGTGTAACTCACGAAATAAACGGAATTGTTTCTCTAACTTTAGCGACAGTTCTACAACAGCTTGGGCAAAATTAACATTGCTAATGCTAATGCTGACCTCAGAAATGTATTGTCTTAATTAATAATTCTAAAATTGCCTTAAACATTGTTGTAGTGTAACTCACGAAGAAGGGTCGGCCACTAAAAAACATATGCAGTCATGGCCTGCAATGGATTTTGGCGATTTTTTCTTAGATATGGGTAAAACATTAGCAAAAAGAAAGTAAACCCAGATAGTGAAACTAAAATTGATTTAATTATTATTTGTAGAATTCGAGGGAAACTGGAAACTGAAATCAACATCGCAGTTTAATAAAACTACCAGCATCGATTGATTCGCCTAAATCTTAATGAAAACCTTCCGGTAAACTTGATAAAGTCAAAGACTTGTCAAAGATGTTGTAGTCGCCAAAGTGCTTACATCAAACTGTGTGTTTGTTTATAACATTATTCAAGTGAACGAGCATTTAATTTTTGTTTCGTTAAGCGATAAGGTAATATTATGTCAGGTACTACTTCTCTTCCAAATGCATATGCATTTACAACTTTTCTACGCTTTCTAAGACTTAAAAGAAGATACCATTTGGCTTTTGTATCAGCTTTTCCATAAAAGTTGCGGTCTCTTCTATTGCAGGAATCGGATGGTTCTACCTTACCTAAGTCTTGTTTTTTGATCTTCTTTGTAGAACTGCTGTCTAAAAGACTCGTAATTGAAAAATGTTAAGAATTGTTCAGTACTTGACGAAAATTTTAAGTATTTTTCATGAAAATAGTAGTATTGAAGCTCTTATGTTTTGTTCTGTAGTTTAAGTTTTCAGGTTTCCTTTGAAATAAAAGTATGATTCTAAAATCGAAAGTTACGATAGTGTAGCTCACGTTTGGGCTTTAAGTGTAACTCAGGCATTATATTAAACAAAAGTGTTTTATTTTACCATTAAAAAAAAAATATATTTCATGTACTTTCGCTACAGATACAATTCTAAATTAGAAAGAATGTAAAGAGGAAGATTTTTCAAGTTAAAAAAACACCTTCGCAACTGATTTCCTTTGTCATGTAGTGTAGCTCACATTTACTTTTAATTAAATATATCATATTTCACAACATTGCAAAAGCGTATCTTTACAACATTTTGATAATTGAAAAATCCTTTAAATAAAACTACTTAAGGTGAAACTGTCAACATGTTGGTATTCGTGACTTAAGAAAAAGTAGAACGCCAGTCATGTCAAATGCAGTGTAGGTCACATATGGAATTTCCCCATTTGCCTTGTATAGTTTTTTTTTAACTCAAAATTTCAAATAAACTTCAATTAAATTTGAATATTCACAAAAACCGTTTGAAGAGCAAAAAAGATCACATAACTGTGATGTGCAATTTTAAATTAACTAGAAACCTTTTACTCAGTCATTAAGTTTTTTTTATCTTAGGTCGTTTTATATTTTTTTATTGCCTATTCTTCAAACATTAAGACACCAGAAAGAAAAAAGCCTTTTAACGACTTAAAGGGTGTGTTAACCTCTTAATTACCAACTTCCAAATAAATTACACTACAATTACCCGACAACGAACCACCAACCAACCGACCGACAAACAACAACAACGTTAAAATTAAAGTTCTTCAAAGCCTTCCTATAATGCTTAAAGCATAGGCATCTAAATAATCATCATTTAAGTGTCTGAGGTAACACAATTGAATTGTGTAACAAGCTTAGTTAACATATGTTGTAACAGGCACTAAAAAAAAAAAAAGAAATACCATAAAAGAAAAACTACTTATACTCTAACTTACAATAAAATAGAAAAACTTATAGTAAATCAGTTAAAATAAATTACGGAAGCTTAAAATCTTCGTCGGTCTTCAGTCGGTCGGTTCGATGCGATTTTTCAAATTTATAATCGAGCGAGAGTAAAAACTCTTTGTGGTCCGCATCGAAAACGAAGATCGTAAAAAAAATCAAATTGGCTATTGTGGTATGTATCCCCCATAAATGGACAAAATGTAGGATCTTATCCATAAGAAAATTCATGAAGATACAGATACCAGGTGGCCATTGTTATCCTATATATCGTTCGTCTATCGCTTCTCCGTTGTTTGGTTTTGTGTGGTTTATCTGGAGCAATACCGTCTCTGTATGTTTGGATGTGAGAGAGACTAAAGTATAGTTGTTAAGTAAATTGGTTTCATATTGCACCCACAATTATTATTTTATTGGCACAACAGATGCCCTTTCTACCAAATATGGTTTTTTGTACTCTCAAGTCCCAGACAGACAGTGCCACTTATTTCACTTTTTCGAGATACCAAAAACCAAGTCTATACCTTTCAATCGAAAGTGAAATGAAAGGTTTTCATTGCGGGAAACCTAGACTAGACAACGAACGACGACGCGATGACGCTACACCGACGATGAGACGTTACACGACTACGAAGATACTACCAATGAAGATAGTTTTTCGGTGATATGGATGCATTAAATAGATATCAACACGGGTGGTCCTAGAATGGAGGAAATAGCTTGGTTGTATAAGGCGAAATTATTTAAAGGGACCATATTTTCAGTTTTTCTTAAGATTTTCATTAGAAAATCCGATTTTCTACTATTCTAGAATACCTACATAATAAATAACTTTTTCAAGTTTTTTTACAAAATGTATGATAATACTCCATATTCAAAGCAAATTTCTATTAGATTCTGACTTAAAATACCAAAAATATGCAGATTTGTTTTGAGAATACTAAATAGATTGTTCATAGTCCAAAAGCGTTCCCGGAAATGACGTTCCCGAAATTGACGTTTTGATCATTATTATCGTTAATTTTCTTTCTTACAAAATCAAACGATATACTTTGAGGTTTTATTTTTGCATCATATTATCGTCAAAAAATTATAATTTTAATCTTTATTCATACCAAAACAGGCGTTCCTGAAATGATGCTTTATTGATATACGCTCGTTATATATCAAATTTAATTTTAATTACCATCTTAATTTAAATTATTTATGCAGAAAACTATTTATGTAACGATAAACCGATTCCTTGACATACCGGAAAGACAATTTGTAGCGCCATCTGCACGTTAGATGAATAAAAATCACATTCAGACAAATTTTATTTAAATAGAAATAATGAATCTTCTCATTAGACACTTGAGATTTCTTGAAGAAAATTTTGTCTTAGTAATCGTAAGAATACAGTTATAGAAGCGTTCTCGGAATCATTTTTCGGCTATATTAGATGGAATCAAACAAAAACTTACTCGGTTTTAAACAAAGTTCATACATTCGGAGATTCATATCAATTATTTTAACCGGAACGAGAGAAGTAAATTCTAATTTAATGTAATTTTGTTTTAAAAAGGAAGTCTGGACATCAAATTTTCCAATTCCCTCCATGATTTTGGCCCTTATAGGAGCAGGGGGACAGATTAATTTACTTGTATTTTGATAATTTCTTATAATTTTTTTTTGGTTTCGTGTTGATTACTAGATTTCGACCCCCCCTCCCCCCCCTCGCGTTTTCATCATATTGCTTGTCTATCAGGAAATCTACTTATCGCCTGGTAAGTCAAAATCTTTAGTTTTTAGGAGCTGATTTTGCTGTTTACACTCACATCAGTCAGTTGTACAAAAGTCTCCAATATTAACCAGCTAAGTGCCACTTACTCAGATACTGATATTGACTTAGAAAGATTCAACTAATTGCATTTGTAACTATATGATAAAAAGTACCTACTTGAAAGAATATTTTAATTAACAATAACATTTTATATCAGCGTTACTCCTATAAAAACTCGACTCCCACCTATCGAAACAGTTATAGGAGCGTTATAGGTGTAAAGACTAATTTATTCTCCAAGATTAGGAGAATTCCGTTCATTGCGCTTGGTATTAAGTGTTCCCTCGAGTTGTAATAATTGTCCTCCCTTGGGGGTTTCTGCGTAACGGAAGGCTTATAGGAGCGTTATATCAGTGAAAATCAATATATTTCCCACGATCAGGATCAATTTTGTCATTTGCGTAAGCATTTTTTGCCGTTCTCCTACTATTTCTAGTTCTTTAGTAAAAGGTTAATAGTTTACATTCACTTGAGTAACTGCTGGCAGAAAAATGACAAATTAAGTGCCACACCTATTCACTACTGTGGATCTTGAATTCTTGAAATATTCAAATTATTACATTTGTAACGCTGGTTTAAAGTACTTTAAACAATATAATATCTTTAAGTTATATCTGCTTTTACTTCTATAAGAACTTGATCTCTTGTGTTTTGGAAGCATTTTAGAAGCGTTATAGGAACGAACGCCTATTTCAGTTGTATTATTTTAGAAATTTAAAGCCATTTAAGTACTGAAGCTCAGGGTATTGGTCGTAGTCTCTTGAGGTATTTTTTGAGTGAATAAATCACAAAACAATTTGACAAATTACTTTTCAATTTGTACCTCCTGGAAGGGTTATAGGAACGTTATAAGAGTGAAAACTTGTTCATTTTGTTTTTAAATCAGAAGCAATCTGGATACTGATTTAACTCACTTGACGTAATTTTAGTACCTTAATAATATCTTGCTAGAAAGTTTGACCCATAAGTTTTAACAATTTGTACTCAAGTCCATCCCTGGATTCGTACAAATAAGCAAATAATAACCGTAATGAGTTAAAGTATCTTACAAGAAGTATCTATTGGTTCGATTCATTGTTATTATTGTTGATTTTCCTTCACTTTTAGTGACGACAACGATATAGACATTGGCAGTGGCTCAACATTGTCGGTGGCGATGGCGGGCTGTGCGGCTGGAGGCAAGCGATGACGAGACATGGAAAGTCTTCTGCACTGATTGTGTTTACCTACTTTTTTATTTCGTTGTTGTGTATATTTCTTCATCGCTCTCTTTAGGTTTTTTTTTTTTATTTTGATTTGCAAGATTAAAGTAGGTTTTCTCAGGGCTTAAGCAATTGTGTTTATGTTTCATTTTGAGAGGATTTCAAACACGACAAAAAAAAAGTTTGACAAGATGTCATTTTACAATAAAAATAAGATAGAAAATTCGATATTGAATTTGATTTATCAAGTCAATGAGAGACATGAAATGGACATTGCCCAGAGAGTATTGGTACTTATGTATAGATAGACAGATAGTGTATTTCAATTCTTCTATAGTATCTATACTTAATCGTACATAATAATAACTTTTGAACTATGTCAATCAAGCTTTTAAGATTGAATTTATATCTACAACCTACGAGAGAATACATGCCGGAAAGGTTTTATTTTTTTCGTTCAGTGAATAAGATACAGTTCCCTTATTTTTTGTCTGTTGGTGTGTTTTGTTTTTTCTTTAATCGACAACGTGACTGTCAAAGAGTTAAATGCTTCAAATCAGGAAGCATTTCAAGTAGAGTGTTTGATTTCATAAACAAAAAAAAAAAAAAAACAAAAAACAAAACAAAACAAAACAAAAAAGTGAAAGCACTTTTCAAGTTAAGATGACTTTTGAAATTGTCTAATTGCAGTTCATTCAATTTATTTTGTGTACACCTTTGTGTACTTTTGAGTTAATTTACAAGAAACTGTCTCAAGAAAGATTGTAAATTTTATAGCTCTTATAGTAAATCTTCAAGTTTTTGACACTAGCACAAAGGCAACACTTGTCTTTATGCCTACATCTGTCATTCAGTTTTCGTTTGACAGATTGGGTGGGGCTATTTTATTTTAAGTTTCCAATTGTCAAATTTAAATTAAAAAAATGTTTGTGTTTGACAAAACATAAGTCCAATGTTAGTTAAGAATTCACTTCGTTGTACATTTCTTCATTTAAATGACGATAAACTGTTGTACATTGGCAGGTTTCTAAACACAGTAATTTTTTTTTAAGGTAATTGCAGTAAATTCTCATTAAACGAATCAAATAGTCAATCCCAGCAGCTATAACAGCAACTTCTCACTTGGGTCGCAATAAATTCATTGTACAGATGAGAAAGTTAAAGTTAAAAGTCCGCAAATTTAAGAAAATCCCTTAAACTCAGCAAAATTTTTCACGTTTCGAATTTTTTTTCTGTGAAATTATAATTCACACTGCATTCTTTATGAGATAAATCTTACTCTGCTTGGCTTTGTTTAAGAGGACCTATTGCGAGCACTAAAGGTACTAAAGGTAAATGAAAAAATATTAAACTGTTTGAAATTATAATTCACACAATCTAGTTCTGCCTGACTTAAAGAGTTTTAGAGTATCAATCGCTTGTACTAAGCACAAGGAACAAAAGGTAATTTCTATTGAATAAATACAATTCACACTATCGTGTCATAGCTTAAGTTTTAAATTATGATCTAAATAAAAGAAATAAGGCATGAAAACTGACCAAAATTTGGACCAAATTCTGCTGTTTTTTTTTTGTTCGCTGTGTGTTAAAATATTTTCAAAAAATCGCTTTTCTTAGAAAACAGCACTGGTCTGTAAAGAAAATCATCTTCAAACACAACTATACTTGTCTAAAGAATTTTTGCACACTGAACTAGAATCTGAAGTCAAAACTACCCAAGCACATCACGTTTTCGAGAAATGCTAATATGAACATGTCAAAAACACGTTTTTTGGGTACATATAACGTCGAATTTCTTTACTGGTAAATACTTTATTACAAAACTATTAATGGGATGTGAATGAAGTGCATTTCATCTGTCTAAATCATTTTAAATCATTTAATAATTCGCTTTCGGCGAAAAGATATTGCAAAGTGAAATTTATGATTTGTCCAAAATACTCTCTTTAGTCCAATCAAAGCGTTTTTATAGGTCAAAAGTTCTGAGGTAATAATTTTCAATAGCTAACTTTAAAACATAAAGTACTTGTACTACTTTGGGATGCTGAGCACGAATCTGGAGTTATCCAACAAAATTTATCACGGAAAACATGAGAAATCATTGAAAAACTTACAAAAAATAGTTTTTTTGTTGCTTTTAGTGCATAATCAAAAATACTAAAATTTTTCGTTTAAACCGTAAATATGGACAAAATTACCAAATTTATGTCTTGACCAATTTTTTGTACGACTATTGGATTCTTTATAAAAAAAAGTTGAAAAATCCATAAAAATCAGTCCCTTTTGATTTAACTTGAATAACTTTTTGTAGGGAATTCAAAATTTCTATCAAAAAAAATTTTTTACAAAGACATTTAATATAAATAAATTAACCAATAAGTGGTAAGTTTTTACTAAATTATTCATAATTTTTTGCGAGGAAAATAAGAAAACACTTTTTTAAACATTAATATGGCAGGCCGAAATGCTAACATAGGCATATTCAAAGCCAAATGTTTATGGTCATTTTTTTGCAGTTTTCCTTTAAAATTTATAAATTTGATATAATTTGTTCTTTGAAAATACTTCTTCTAACAAATTATTCTATATTTTTTTCTCGTTTTATTGTTATTTTTCCCCCTACCATACATATATTCTTTAAAAACAACTTGTAAAGCCTTTTAAATTTGTTTGTGGGTTATGGATCAATTCCCTTTAAATAATAAGACAATGCCTCTTGATAAACTCAAAGTAAAAGCAAAATTAAAAATTCCTTTGCCGGTCCTAGTCTAACCCAGAAAAAAGATTTATCTATTATAATCTTCTGCACTTCAAGTCCAAAAACACACACACACACAAAATGCCAATGCGGTCAAAATATGTGCCAACATTTTTTTTTAAATTCTATTCTTCCATAAACAATGTATCATGGAGAAAGATAGATGCTTTAAAGAAAAAATGAATCTTTGTCTAAAATACTCAGACGCTTATAGAGTTTGTATTTTTTGACCTTTGGTAAACTCTAAGAGAAGATAGATACAATCAATCGAATGAAAAGTTAAGATAAGAGAAGATTCACAAAATCGATTCGAAACTACGGAAATAAACAACACCCCCAATATAAGGATCGATGATTTTACTTCAGATATCCGCAGTAGAAGATAATTCGCTTGGATTAACAAAAGAATCTAAAATAAATACCGCACGATTTGACTTGGAGAGGAACAACTTTTATTTGAATTACCATATCACCAATAAACAGATGTATCTTTCTCCTTGAACACTATTACTGGGGAGCCATCTACTACTGTATACACATTTCCACATTGATTTCCCGAAACATTATTGCACAAAAAAAATTCAAGTTGACAATGAGATACAAAATAGACAAAAATAAGAAAAAAAAATTACACCCAAGTGTGGAATAATTTTATTTGGAAAAGATTTTCCATTCGAAAGCCCACAAACCAAAAAAAATAATAAGAAGATAAACGGATTCTATCAACCGAACAAAACGCCCCCTCGTGTTTGCATCATGTAACTAGTATAAATGTACAACAAAACTACCTACAGATATCACATTAAAACGGTTGTACTTGTATAGTTTGACAAAAAAAAAAAAAAAAAAAATGTAAATGCAATTGAAAGTGCTGCCAAACACGATTTGCCAAAAACTTCCTTGTTTGGGCATAAAAAAGATACAAATTTGCATGTTTCCTGTCATGTGTTGCATGATAAAACACATGTTGCACTCTTGGACAGCACAAACACAGTGTTTTATTTTTTTTTTTGTATTTATGTGTGCATCTTGCATCTATCATTTACAACAAAGCGCATATAAATTATACTGAAATTTATTATGCCTATATTTTTGGTTTTTTAGGTTTTTTTTTAATGCAATTGGGTGATATAGTAATAAAAGGAATACCTCCAGGGGGCGTTATTGGTTGTAATGAATAAATAAATGGTTTTTGCTTACGAATGGAATTCAAATGATTATTGTAGTTTCTGTTTTTTTTTATTCCTTTTCTAAGTTTCATTTTTGTTATACTTTCGGTAGTCAAGTGTTATTTTTAATTTTTCCCCTTCGTTTGCCTTACGTTTTTTTGCAGAGGCGGATTAGGTCATGTGAAGAGCCTTAACCTTTCTCCAAGGTTGAATATACTACAAATAAATCGCTACGTTTGCAGATTACGTCATTAGAGTTACTCTGTTATGTACAAATCAATATCATCCACCAAGTAACGCAATTTTTAATAAATTGTTTTACGTTACGTCTTGAACCTAATCAACATTGTAATTTTACGTAATCAAGATGTTCATTTCTAAGCCTTTGAAGTTGTAAACTTTCCTTGATTGTTTTTTAGCTTAAACATAACGTTGCGGTACGTTACGTATTGAATGTAATAAAGATTATCAATTTTTTATCTTTTGTAGAAAGAATTGCCTTACGTATGCAGTCATGAACTACTCTTTATTTCTTTCACCACTTAACGCAAGAATTAGCCAATTATGTTACTTTACATATTTTACGTAATCAAGATTGTCATTTATAAGCCTTTGAAGATAAAGTAACCTTACATATGAATTATTAACTCTTCTTTATATCGTTCCCCAAGTAAAGCAACACTTGGTCAATTTGCTTTCGTTATGTGGTGAAAGTAATCAACTTTGCCATTTTAGAGAAATGAATAACCTTACGTAAGGAGAAATAAACTGCTCTTGATTTTGTTCAGTAACCCAATTCAACTAAATGTCTTACGTTCCGTATTGAATGTAGTCAAGATTGTCAATTTTTGTTCTTTTGAGGAAAGAATAGCCTTACGTACAAAGTAATATACTTCTCATATTTTTATTCAACACGTAACACAACACTTAGCCAGGTTACATTACATGTTTTACGTAGTCAAGATTGTCATTTTTAAGCCTTTGAGGATGGAGTAACCTTACATATGAAGTTATTTAATCTTCTTTATATCGTTTCCCAAGGGAAGCAAAACTTAGCGTTAGCCAATTGGCACTCGTTAAGTTCGGAAAGTAATCAAGATTGACATTTTAGAGGAACGAGTTACGTTAGAAGAAATAAACTTTTCTTGATTTCGTTCAACAGGTGATGTAAAACATAGCCGATTGGCTTTCGTTACTTGGTAAATGTAATCAAGATTGTCATTTTAAAGCAATGAGTAACCTTACGTGTACGAAGCAGTAAACTGCTTTTTACTTTGTTCAGTAACGCAATGCTTAACCAAATGCGTTACGTTCCGTATTAAATTTAATCAAGATTATACATTTTTGATCATTTGTGGTGGGAATATGTAAGAAGTAATAACACTAACCTAATTGGATTACAATAGTTTTGAGGAAAAAGTACCCCGTAAAGCAACACTTTGCCAATTGGGTTACGTTACGTGTCAAACACAATCAAAATTGTATCTATAGCCAGTAATCAAAACATTAAGGACAATTCAGGGCCCCCCTTAAACTAATATTGAGGCGAACGAGTACAAATTATTCTACACATATTCCACTCCTGTACACTAGACGCAAGTAGCGGATGCAGAAATATGCGGATCATCTAGTCTAAGTGCATTGAAGTGTGAATGAAAAAAAGTTTCTCTTTCAATTAAATTCAATGTTCGTTTGTAATTATTAAATTTTTTTGTTGAAATTTATATAAATATTAATATTTTATTTTATTTAAAAAAAAAAAATAAAAAACTGATTATTTAGTTTAATTGGAAAGCCGGATAGAAAATTAATTTTTTTATTTATTTTATTTTCAACCGAATGGAAGTGTATGAAAAGGAAAGGAAGAAATATAAGATCGTCATTCATTTGTGTTCCGGAATTCAGTTCTTTAATATAAACGAGTATTTCCTATGCATAGGGCAGTGAAACACTGATAAAACTTCTTCTTTTTCTTCCTAATGAGTTTAGCACACGCACTAGTATACTAGTGTGGAGGTAAAATAGCAAAGAAAAAATATAAATTTTGCATTAAATCAATGAAATATATAGGCCAGTAGTTTTAATGGTGATAGCGTGTGTCAGGAAACATCAAGCCAAATAATTTAGAAAGTGGAACAATGAATTCTAATAACTTAAAAAGTTTAAAAGGATTTAACACGCTAATGCATAAAAAAGATAATTTATTGATTCAAATTTGAAACTGAGGCTAAAATTGTATAAAAAATCAATATTTACCCGAAAACCCGAAATGAATTTAATTTAAGAATTTTTTTACGACGACGTAAAGAATGGAATACAAATTTTAAAATTCGCAGAACATTTTAAGCATTTGGATGAGTTTTTTAGAATTTGAGATAAATTCTATTTTTTTTTCCCAAAGCAGTTTATTTCAAACTCAGGTCTAAATTTAAAATCTGCCTCGAGCAAATACCTCACAAATTATCCAGTTCTTAGTGAAACGCCTAAACTGACTGTTGAAATAAAAAGCAAGTGGTGGAAATACTAAAATTCAATAAAAAAAGTGGCTTCAGCGCACTATAGAAAATACAATACAAGATCGACGAAAGAAAACAACTTCGAGTTTGCATTGCAGCTACTCAAGCAGCAGAGATAAGCAAGCTAGAAGAAGCAAAAAAGCCGCAAATAGGTGTGACAGCAGAACTGTTTATAGAATCACTAAGTAGCTTACAGATGTACAAAGCTCAGAACAACACCTGGTGAAAGATGTAGATGGTTGCCTGCTCCATTCGGATGAGGACCAGCTCAGAAGGTGGAAGATATACTTCGCAGCGATGTGCATCCAATGCCTGGAGAAGAAATCATTGACTGCGGCAGACTGAAGAACAACAAGATGGTAGGACTAAACGGTATTACTGCAAAGCTCTTACAAGCAGCACCAACGACATCAAGTAAGCAACTGCATCCACTCATAGAGAGAGCCTGGAACTCTGAGAGAACCTGGAACTCTGAATTCTTCACAGAGTAGTGGAAAAAGGGAATGATATTCAAACTCCTGAAGAACGGAGATTTGATGTAGTGTGAAAACTGGAGAGGGATTTGAGTTCTGCCTACGGTTGCCAAGATAGCATCTAATTGTATTAGAGCGAATAAAGGAACATCTAGAAGACACACTCGAAGCCGAAAAAGCACGTTTCCGCACTGGTTCATCCTGTGTTGCTCACAGTAACACCTTATTATTGATCATTCATTGATTTTGAAAAAGCGTTTGATAGTGTCAACAGAGAATTTATTTGGATTGCCCTACGCAGGAGAAGCAATCCAGATAAGTTAATTGCTATTATTAAAGCAACTTACAATAAATGCAAATGTCACGTTTTACATAGATGAAGGTTGTCGGATGAATATGAAGTCCAATGTGGAGTCAGGCAGGGTTGCATACTATCGCCTATACTTTTCTTGATAGTGTGTGGCTGAATTCAATGGAGTCTGACATCCCAAGTAAAACATCTGGACTACGCGGACGACACGTAGGCTTACTCTCTTATAGAATCTTATGGTTCTCCATCAAATGACCACAAGGTTGAAAGGAGAAGCAGACATCGAGGGGCTGAAAATTAACATGGCAAAAACAAAAATGTTCAGCCTCGGAAGTAACTTATCCGTTCAAATCAATATTTCTGGACAACCGGTAGAGAAAGTAGAAGACTTTCAATATCTTGGGAGTTTTGTCTCTACTAAAGGCGGAACCGAACAAGACGTCGACAGCCGTATTAAATATGCAAAGACTGTTTTGCTCCAATGTTGAATCCGTGCTTCTGTATGGCTGCAGTACGTGGAAAATCTTAGCAACTGTCACAAGTAAGCTGCAATCTTTCGTGAAAAGGTGTCTATACGAATAGTCTTAAAAATTTCTTGACCCAACCGTATTTCTAATGGAGAACTTCATAGGAGAACGGGTGAAGAATCCATTGACAGTACTATAAGCAGACGTAAGTGGCAGCGGATTGATTAAACGCTTCGAAAAGGGAACGCTGGCGAAGCGATGCAATGGAACCCAATCACACAGGCAGATAGAGGGTCGGGTCGGCCGAGAAGCACATGGCGCAGGACAGTCGAAAAGGAATCTTAACAGCTGGGGAAGAATTGGAGAGAACTGCGATATATTTATAGAAACCGTACACGATGGCGCGTTGGAGTAATGGAGGCCCTATGTCCCTTAAGGGGATCACAATGGATTCATCAAGGTCTGAGGACCCAAGTAGTAGTAGCAACAAAGGAGCTCTGCAGAATAAAATGTTTGCAAATTTAATTTTTTTTATAAAACCACACAATCATAATTTTTTTGCCAAAAAAGTAAAACGCGTTGAACAAAAAAACATAAAAACAAATCTCAAATTTTGTTGATCCGAGTCTAAAATAGGTTTTTTTTTACACTTTGTTATTCGCCCTCAGGCCAATAAAAAAAAACAATGAAGTAATAACAATTAACAAAAAAAAAAAAAAAAACAATTTTTTGTGTATATTTTTAATTACTAGCCAGAGGCTATAAACAAACGAAAACAACAACATCGAAGAAATACCCTAAAAAATGTTAACAAGACAAATTAAAATCAAAAAACCTTTCAAATTGAGTATTTTTTTTTTTGCTTAGAGCCAATAATGTAACCAATTTGAATTAAAATAAAAAAAAAGAATAAATTAACAAAAAAATGATATTATATTCGATTTAGACTTACCGCAGCTGATATTTTCTTTCCCAACAATCCCTCGAACAAACACTGTACTTCAATTGCTTTCAAATACAATAAATGATAGCGACGTTCTAATCCTTTCAAATTTCCTTCGTTATTTGAATTTTTTTGTTTAACAGTTTCTTTGCTATTTGGTGATGGAGTTTTACCACCAGCCTCAGTAGTTGATTTCTCATCAGTTGAGGATAAAGATGAATTTACTTGTTGTTGTTGTTGTTGTTGTTCGCCAGAAGCTAAATTATTTTTCTTCTCAGAAGCCTTTATGCATGCACCAACCACTCGAGCATGAGATACTATTTCACGGTATAACACCTGAAAACACACCAAAAAAAAGGAATAAAAAAATTATTTAAAATATAAAATTACTTAAATCGGAAACAGAAAAAAAACAAAATATATTGCAAAACCACGACATTGAGAAAATTACTGACCAATTTTCAAACCAACCTAAGATGCTGCACAAAAGTATCTTATTTTTGTTGTGGTTTGAACATTTCTATACGGTATAGGTAGGACCTAAACAACTTATCTGCATGAGCAGACGACATAATGATATCAAATTGTACCTTCATCTCAGCCATCAGAGACAATCCTTATATGTACAGAAGACGAAGAAAGAGTTGCTTGGGGTCACTATTATAAGTGATCCAATGGAGAAACGCCCCAACAATGGGATTTACACTTTATTGTGCTTCGGGACGTTTCATGCAACATCCGTCGGAGTTTTTCTTGCAAAATGTATCTTCAAAGTGGGGAAAAAGGCGTTGAGGCGGGCGTTGAAGCACGTCATCATCAGACGTCACATCAAATCACACAGCAAACTTAAAGGCATCCCGAATGGCATCAACACCGCGTGGGCTATGGACACTTGGAACTTCAGTTTTGCTAAAATATCTTACTCAAATAAATCTCAGTCATTAATTCATTTGTCCCCTTTACAAATGAAGATATTTATTTGCATCATCATCTTCCAATCTTAATGCCTATCATCATGAATATTATGCTACCCATTGCATTGCGTATCTTATCACCTTTTAAATGACCCCCCTCTTAAGCCGTTTAGTGATAGAATTTTAATCCCCTAGGAATCACAAAACAATTTGCAAGAAGAAGAAGTAAAAAAAAAATCACTTATTACAAAAGTGTCAGAAGTGGGATTAACCTTTAGTCATTATTAACAAAGAAACGCATCCGTACATTGCATTGCTTCAGAGAGTGAGTGAGAGAGATAGAAAGAGGTTAACTAGGAGCACGATCTTTTGAATATTGTGTTGTTGCTTATTTATTGTATCTTATAGTTTATATGGCAATTTCCTTATTGAAATCTATTGCCAAACGGTCAAAGATACGCTTGCAGATATCGTCTCTAATCGACGTCGTAATAAATGGATAATTCAATTTAGATACTTATTTTAGTTTTTTTCTTTTTGTTTTGTCTTCTTATTTTTGCGTGCGTTGCGCGCGCGCATGCGCAAAAGCTCCTACTTTAAGTGCGAATACTCTGTACACCTGCTAGTTATAATAGTCCGTCCGGCTTGTAGAAAGTGTTAATGCCGCTAATAAACAACAATATTTTGACAGTTTATTGTAAGAGAAACATTTTTATCGATGCATGATGTGATTGCAGAGAGATATAGACACGAAAACGTATCTTTTTTTTATTTAATGATAATGGGCGTTCCCTAAAAAAGTATCTACAAGATACTTTTGAACAATGAGTCAATATAATTTTTAAGATTTTTATCATGAGTATGTATGTTTGAATCTATAAAGGAGCAGTACCAGCAAATAAATACAAAAAAAAAAGAAACAATAGAGAGTATCTATATAGAAAAAGATACATCTATCTATCTATCTCTATCGATGTATCTATTTTAAACTAAAAAAGCAAAATAAAACAAAGAAAATCTCTGCGGAAAGCACGATTGCGAAGGTAAATGGATGGAAATTATTATAATAATAATATTTTTTTTGTTCCTTTTTATTTTGGTTTGAGTTTCGTTTTTCTTTTTTGCACCGAAGATGGAATGATTTTGATTATATCTTTGCAAAGCAAAAACGAAAAAAAAAACAAGAAAACTTTAAGTGAAGTTCATTGAACAATGGTTTTTAAGGATTGGTTCTAATAGTAATAATTGCGTTTCATCATCATCATCATCATCGTCATGATGATGTGTTTTGCTGGCTGCACGTGTTGAGTGTACTGAATGTAATTGGAGTTTGAAAAAGGAGTTTTGTGGGATTATGACTGTTTTAAGTTGTTCTGAAGATAGATTTTTGTAGATAAAAATATATTTTGTTATGAAATAAAAAATGATGTTGATTGTGTAGATGAAGTGAGAAAAACATTTATAGTTTAATACCCTGGCTGCAATATGAACAGTTGAATGGCTTTTAATTTAAAACAAGTTAATTTGACTTTGAACTTCACATGTTGCTGAATCCGAATATGAGGTTTGATATCACTAAGGGCATTTTTGTGAACATTTAAGACAAATTTTAGATCGAAAAAATGTTTCTGGGTCAAAATAAAACTGAATTGAACTATCCTACTAAACAATTTTAAGGTCTCAAAAATTGATAAAGTTTATAGAGGTGCAATTTGGAAACTATTATGGCTACTCAGACAATTGTGGGCTCAAATTTTGGAATATTCAGTTTTCTAGTCGTAACCAGAAACTAATTCTTCATGCTAAAATTTTGCAAAAACTGCATAGTCGTTGAAAATTTCGACGTTTTTTTTGCATTTTTGACTATGTGGCATTACGAAATTGTTGACAAACCTCATATTCGGATTCAGCACCCTCAAAAACATAAGGTATGAAAGAAATTAAAATTACCCCAAAACTTTCCTGGTATAAACACAATTTAACTGGTTTAATAAGGAAGAATATGAAGGAGATCAACGTTAAGGTGTTTAAGGTAGCGCAACTTATGCACAATAAATGTATTAAATTACAGAAGTCAGCCATTGTTATACTGACTGATTCATTTTTTACACATTAAGTAATAGAAAACAAATAAATACGCCAAAATATATGTGGTATAATGTAAGATTCCGATAAAATTAATTTGGACTTGGTACTCTTGTTTTACCAAATGTCCTGAATTTAAGGTTTAATACTTTTTTTTAAGTCTAAAATGCTAAAATGTCTCTGTGCCTTCTCCTGTAAAACAAAAATTAGGGGTCTCATACTAATCTAGAAGACAATGCCTTTACGTAAAAAATGCAGGGTTCTTAGCTTATGCAGAAATTAAAAAAAAAACATTGTTTTTTAAGGTCATTAACTAAAAAACTGCCGAAGTTAATTTTTCTTGAAAAGGCAATAGAGTCTAATAATCTTTTAACTTCTCCATTCCACACAAAATTTACAGAAGTTTGATTTGATTTTTGAAATTTTAAGACCTTATACTCAAAAATCAAGTCCTACAAGTTTTTGTGTTATAACTCCTTTAATTTTTATCTACTCTTTTAAACTTATCCCTAGAATACAATATTGAGACCCCTGAAACATCCGTCGCTGGTTTACAAACTCAAGGTCTTAAAACTTTGTCTGTACCTATTCACTTATCTATTAATAATGCAGATATTCCTAATATAGAATCGACATAAAACTATAAAATCTACCATTTGATCTTCTTTTCTAATTTATAGCTCTGCTCCAAAACACAGTGTCTTTTTTTCTTGTTAATCCCAAAATACTTTATATAAAAAAAAAAATAAAAACTAATTGTACAAGCTTATTTGCCAAAAAGACACCGCATAGCGAGTTGGTCTCATCTACTTTACAACTTTTGGGCGGCACAACGCGTTCCACTTAACCAAATATTTTGGCAACATCTCAAGACTATTGTGACTCAAACTAACCAAAACCACAACGTGGCTGAAAACGCACACAAAAAATAGATAAATTATTTTGGTACCGGATAGGAAATTGTGTGTGCATCATCATCATCATCATCATCATTATCGCTCTCCTAGAAGCTAGAAGCTAGCGAATATCAAAACCAAAATAAAAACTCACGCACAGTTCGTTGACTCATTCCCGAATATTGTGAATTATTCTTAGAAATAATTTTCTTTTTATTTCGTTTGCAACTTCTGCACGCGCATTTACACTTTGGGTAGTGCAACTTTTTTTTTGTTTTTAATTTTCAAGGTGTGAACGAAAATCTGTCTTTTTTTCAACAAAACTTCCTCCGGGAAAAATAGGAGAGACCAAAATGAAAATTCCCCAAAGGAATGGAAATCTACTTTTAACCACACATCTCTCTCTCTCTCTCTCTTCGAATCGGTTCACTTGCTTTTTGGTTATTTATGGAACACGTTCTTGAGATTCTTTCATCGATGAAACGTCATTGATTTGCCGATGCCTGCCTTTGCCTTCTCAAGTAGTTTGACTCTTTCGATTCCAATTTCTATTTACAAAACACAAATAAATTGAATCTTTTGTTTTGAAATTGCGTGAAAATAGATTTTCAGGGGCATTGACAGAGTTTCTGTAGCTGATGTTTCCAAAAACAATCTTCTAATTTCCAACTGTTCCAAATCGTTACACAAGATGGATCGACACGTCATAATAATACGCACAGCAGCGTCGACGACGAGCTCCAAAGCAGTCGCGTTATGTGGCGCGCGCGTCCCGTTCGATGTGAGTTATGTCGGGACTTAGGTAAAGATTTAAATTGACATTTCCTTGAGAACAATACTCTCAACTCTCAAGACTCAACACTCCTAGAATATTTTGACCTAAAAAAGGGAATGATATAGCAAAAGCGAGTACGGTGCGGTGCGGTTTATGGTGTCAGGAATGTCATTCAACGCGCCATCGTGATCGTTGCGTCGCCGTTGTCGTTGTTCTGATGAAGCTGTCAAAAGTCGTGTGTAATTTTATTAGACAACCACGAGACAAATATGTGAGGTGTGGGATGTTGACACACTTGAAATGAGATAGATTTTTTTTGTTTTTTTTTTCTTTCTTTCGATGGAATTTATTGTTTCTTTAAAATTGTAAAATCGTTGGTTTTATGTTGTGGAAATGTTGTGGAAATGAAAGACTCTTGGCGGTGTTAAGCTTTAATGAGCATTCTGATCGTTTTGAGTTCACAAAATGCTACTAAAAGGGAGTATCATGAATTCCTTTTTTTAGTATTCGAGGGAAATTAGGAAAACGTGATTTTGGGAAGTCTTTTCTGGAATTAAATTCTTCGGAAATTTTGAAACGCCCTTTAGGAGGTATTTCATGAGTTTTAAGTTCACCTACATCGCAACGGCTTTAACGTAGAATATTGAAGTACAATAATTATTGTACGGTGATCTGTCTGCGAAGTCTTTGCAAACTTATACACCTCAAAAAACTTCACTGTAAAAAAAAGGTGTGTGTAGTACTCATGTAGGCGCGCCAGAAGTTATACTTCCTATCATTATTTATAGTTTTTTGGATATGTAAAACTTTTTTAAGAAATGTACTGAAAAGTTCTAGACGTAAAATTTTTTAAAGAAGAAAGATGTGCCCTTATGTGAAATTATTTCTAATATTTTATATAATTTACATTTTATCGACCAAACCCCTGTTATTTAGTTTATTTTTGCGTTCGACCAATTTCAAATGGTTTGTTTGAAGCTTGTAGCTTACCTTGATTAATGTTTGATACTTCAAAATAACCGCTGATCACTCTGTTATTACAGTAAATTTAAATCAAAATAACAAATTAAAAAAAATTAAAAAATTACGGTGGATAATGTGAAAATTAGTCATTTTTCCCTTGTGGAGCCTATATTTACACAATTTAATGAAAATTTTTATTGGATTTTATTTTTGTATTTATACTGAGGTTTCAATCTTTCTATTGATACCTCAACTTAAAAAATCGGTTAAGTGTTACTAAAGTTTAAAGCTGTTTTTTTAACGTGAAAAATATTTTTGAATTTTATAACAGAAGTGAAAAATCGAAAATATACTATTTTTAATATTATTTTTAATGATATTGCGAAGCTTGTGAGTGTCTTATTGAATCAAATAATTGTTGGCATTTTAGGTGTAGTTATAAAGAAATTAAAAAAAATTTAAGTAGACATAGTCAGATGTTATGAATGGTAAAATGATGTAGTTAAATTATCATTTATGAGGGGTGGGTAAATAGTTATTTAGCGCCGTTATATCGTTTCACAGACTACAGAAAATAGTGAAATTTTGAACAAAAATGTATTTACTGAATATCTAATGGCTGTGTAAATTTCAAGTTTCAAAATGTAAAAATAAAAGAGATACATATAAAATAGCGTTTAAACGGTCAAAAAAACTTGGACTGAAAAATTTTGTTTTTACTGTCAAAAAAGATATTTGATTTTAGAAAATAATTTTTAACTAGAAAAGTTGATGTTTTAGAAATTTTTACTCAACCAAAACTCACCATCATTTCAATTTATCTATTCAATAAAATGTTTTTCATAAGTCTTACCTTTATAATTTTCGAAATGTACAAACATTTTTTTTTCTTTTACCCCATTTTACCCTAACTTCCCAATGGAATTAAAAAAACCTGTTTTATCGAAATCTAACATTAAAACACAGGATAATAATGATCAAAACATCATTTTCTGGAACGCATTTAGGCTATGAATAAGTTATACAGTATTTTCGAAACAAATTTTAATATTTTTGGTATTTTAAATCAAAATCTAATGCAAATATGGCTTAATATGATGTCCTATCATACAATTAGTGAACAAACTTGAAAAGATTTTACAAAATTATGTATTTCGTAGGCATTTTGGAATAGCAGAAAACGATTTTTTTCCAGGAATAAAAGGAATAGCAGAAAACTTTTTTTTTTCAGGAATAAAACATAGTCAAAGTTGAAAATTGTAAACAAAAATGTTATTCAGTTTTTGGCTTGCTTTTCAAAACAAAGTTTGCTTTTCCATGTATACACTATTAAAACTTGTATGTATGAGTGCCGGCCGTCCTATTGGATGGAATGTTCCGATTTGACATCCCTGTTCATGTAAAATGTGACCATTTCAACATCACATAAAAATTTCCTAAATACTAATTTTACTACATACAATTTCTCTTTGAATTAAATACCCATAAATAAGCTATAAATTGGTGCCCCAAACACTATTTAGAATAGAAAAAAAACGTGAAGTAAAATAAATTATTAGAATGCTTTAACTGTACGAACAGAACTAAGTTTAGAAAAGTTTGAAAACTCTATCAAAAGTTCATAAAACTCTTATATATGCATGTTTTTACACAGCCAAGTCACTTTAAAGTCTTGCTTCACCTCAAATATTATTTTCCCCAAAGAAGAAAAAAAAAACTCCTCTCAAACAAGATCCATTAACTTTTCACAAAAGACTTCTAAAGACCAATGAATTATTCATAACTGAAGATGCATGAACTTTTATATACCCAACCTAAACTGAGAAAAGAAAAATTTAAATAAACTAATGCATCACGACGACGCGACGTTATATGGTTAGAGATGTTTGAAAAACCTTTAAGAATTTATCATAACGATGCGTTATACCCATTTCCTCACCCACTCTAAATGTCTTCGTTCTCATTAACTATTCCAATACAAACATCAGAAACAAAATAGAAATTAACATAAGTGATAATGATAAGTCAATAGAATGTAACCTGTCCAATTAACTAAAAATTGGCTTTGTCTTCTTTCTTTAACTAAGTTCGTGATCTTTTAATTATTATTATCCAGAGCTTTCACTGTTTAACTTAATTCTGGATTTAAGTTTTTTAGTGTTAATCGTTTAACATTAATAGTTAATCATTATGTTTTCCTCTTTGACAAGAGATTGCTGCGCTGGCTGCACTGTTTGATTATGTCACAAAATGAATAAGCGATGGAAAGATTAATTTAGCTGTCATATCTGCCAAATATGACCCCAAGGTATGTTTGTTTTGTTTTTTGATTAACACATCAAACTGTCTGTTTGACATTATGTCTCAAAACAAAGAAAAATGGTCCTTCGAGCCGGATTGACAGTTGGTGTGTTTGTTGATTTATGTTTAATGAAAAATGAAACTTTTGATGGACAAAGATGATGGACTATTGAGCGTGTTGCAAGAGATATTGCAACATTTTTGAAATTTTTTGTCATTTTTCCTATCCGCCAATGAATAATTATGTCCGCTTTCTTGACTCAGCACGATTTTTGTTATGCCTTCTTAGACTAGACAAACTGCTGCATCTTTTTTTTAGTTAGTTTGTTTATTTTTGTTGTGCGTTGCATACAACAACCGGATTAAATACACACACATGTTTAAGTGAAAGCGCAGTGTTAATTAAGTGATCATCATCGTCTAAATTACTGCGAGTGCTTGTTGACTTCTTATTGATGCAAATATATCATAGACTAGAGTGCATGGACATTGGACAACATGGATGGATGCAACATCAGCAACAACTTATGTGTTGTTTGCATGAAGCATTAGCAATTATGATGAATGAATGCAACGATTGCATGTCAACATTTACCCAAGTCGCGGGTATGATGTGTCGTAATAAATATCCAATAGGTGAGAGGGAAGTATTATTTTTAAGTTATAAATTTAGCGCGAGGGGGAGATTTCATATGTTTCACAAATTAGCAAACTAATGACAAACACAGGCTTGAGAAGTGACAAAATTAGTATACATACTCTTGTCATCGATGAGTGTATTATTGAGGAATTTTATTTGCAGTATAAGTGATTAGACTTATAGTGTGGTTTGTCTTGTAGGATTTCAATTATGGTTCATTTGAACTTTCAAAGTGTTATTAAGTATAAGCTGGTTGAACTTGAGTTCAATTGGAAGAGATTTTGCCTCTATTTGAATGAAGTGTTGCAACGTTAAAATTAACGTTGTAACAGTTGTCGTTTTTTTCCTGAAACTTTAGAAAAACGGACTGAAATGTGGCCGAAGTCATGTTACAAAAGTGTTATGATTATATCAAAACTTTTAACATGTTTTGTGTGCAATAAAGTCGTTAATATTTATCACCCAGGACATGGTAGACTATTGTTGTACCCAAAAGCGTAAAGCGGCCCATACACACAACACTTGTGCACCAACCGGTGTCATAACACCGTACCGGTGTGGTATTCCTCAATACACTGAACACCAATCTTGACACCGACACCAAAAATGAAAGAAGTTTGATTTTACGAACACCTTGTCTAACACCAAAATCGGTGTGCACACCAGCCCATACACAGAACACATTTCCGTACACCAACACCGGTGCTCGCACATGTGTCGTTTGTATGGGCAGCTTAAGATTAGCGGTTCTTTAGGCGAATCTAGTCTTTTTTTAACTTTATTTCTTTTGAAGAAGTTATCCGAAGCTTTTTAAGAGACGCAATTAATTTTAATTGTGTCATTATGGGCTAAAATCATGGAGGTGGAAAATTTGATGTCCAGTCTTCGATTTAAATCAAAATTACATTAAATTAAAATTTACTTCTCTCGTAACGGTTAAAATAATTGAGACGAATCTCCGAATGTATTAACTTTGTTTAAAACCGAGTTAGTTTTTGCTTTATTCCATCTAATATAGCAGAAAAATCATTCTAGGAACGCTTCTATAACTCAAAAACTGAAATTCAAGTGTCAAAAAAATACAATTAAATCAATTAAATTTAGCTACCTGTATTCTTACCATTATTAAGCCCAAAAAAATTTCAAGAACTTTCAAGCGCCATACAAAAAAAAAATGAGAAGATTCATCAATTCTATTTAAATAAAAGTTTTTGTAATTTGTATTCATCTAACGTGCAGAGGCGCTACAATTAGTCTTTCCGGTATGTCATGAAATTGGTTTATCGTTGCATAAATAGTTTTTTGATGAATAAATTAAATTAAGGTGGTAATTGAAATTAAATTTGATATTATTAGAAGCTTTAATCAATGAAGCGTCATTTCGGGAACGCCTTTTTTTGTAGAAATAATGATTAAAATAATAATTTTTTGAATATGATATCTTAAATAAAACCTCAAAAATATTTCGTTTGTTTTTGTTAGAAAGAAAATTAAGGATAATTATGATCAAAACGTCATTTTCGGGCTTTGAATGAGTTATTTTGAATTACCGAAACAAATCTGCATATTTTTGGTATTTTAAGTCAGAATCTAGTGCAAAAATGGCATGGAGTTTTATCATAAAGTTTGTTAAAATAACTTGAAAAGGTATCTTTTCCTATTTGGTATTCTGGAATAGTAGAAAAACGGATTTTTTTAAGGAATATATCCATACAAATTGAAACTTTTGAAAAATCCATAAAAATCAGTCCTTGCGAAAATTGTTTCTTTTTTGATAAAACCTTATACTCAGTTCGGGTGGATGTGAAATTTTCATACAAAACAGTCCGCTTTACATTCCACATTTTCTATTGCGTACTAAAATTGTTTAATTGGTAAATGTAAAGCTTGAAAATAACACCTTAGGATTTTTGCCTTACATTTTCAATTTTCAAACAAAACAAGAAAAGAAATGCTTTCAAACATTTCACTCAGTCAGTATTCGATAGCAATTTCGATTATTACTTTTATTGGTGCACTTAAAGAAATATTCAACTGGAATAGTTTGTTTTATGCATTTATACTAAAGTTTACAAAAAAAAAAAAAAAAAAAATAGTAAAAAATAAAGAAAACTTAGCCGAAGAAATTCTTAAGTTTAATAGAATATCAAACTTGTAATGGAGCTATCTCTTAAGTCAAACATAAATTTAAATTTTATTAAAATATGTTAAACAGTTTCAAAGAAAATCCTTCAAATGAGGTATATCTTGCTAACAACTTGGTTAATTTTGATGAAAATATTTATCACACAATATCCTTTGGAATTTTTCAACGATTTTTATTTATAGTCTCTTTTTTATGTTTACCTTTTTTCCGATTAGTTTCAATTTCATTTTCATTCCTACTTTCGCCTTTTGCATGATTTTCAAGATCTTTTTTAAAAAATAGGTCAAAAAGTAGATACCTTTAGACTCACTTTCACAATTATGCTTCATTTATGGTAGATATAAGCTAAAGATATAATTTCTGACCTATATCAAACTTTTGTTTTGTTATCTTTTACATCAACGAATAGGTCTATAAATTCTTTCTCGTAATGGGTCAAGTCATAAAGTTAAGACTTTAAACCCAGACCTTCTTTTTGAATTTTTTTATTGCACTCAAACGCAATTATATATATTATAGTGGTTGTTGTTGGTTGTATTATAAAAAAAATATATGCTTGCATTATGAGGCTCAAGAGAGTATCACGGAGGCAGCATTGAGTGGCAACAAAAAACGCATTACACCTTTAAATGACTCTTATTGTTGGATTAAAAAAAAAATAAAAAATAATTAAAAAAAGTTAACTCCTCAAGTTTGGCAATGAAACTTCAAGCAATTAAGGTAGAAAACCTATTAATTTTACCCCCAACTGGCTTTATACCGGCACATAAAGCTTTCGCAGGTAATTGACATTAATTTGTGGTTGAAATTTCAAGTCAAAGAACGATATGTTTTGAGAGGGGACCTTTGGTTTTTGTTTCTTGTTAAAAATGTATGGTTGCATGCTTATTTTATGTTGTTGGTTGTTGTTGTGAAAATATAAATATTTAATGAACCTCAAGGTTTTTTTTTTTTTTTAAGTTCTTAATTTCACGTCATATATTTTTTTTTAATAAAAAAATAAATGATATCATGTCAGAAGTGGGATAATATCGACAAAAAAAAACACGCAAAAGAACACTATAATAGAACAATATCGACGACTGACCTTTATGCCAAGATTGATTGCTTAATCGAATCTTATTGTGTTTTTCCTTTTTGTTTTTTTTTCATTTCAAGGTTGTTTTTGGCAGCTCTGAATTCTTGTTTAGTAATGTTTAAAAATTGAACCAATTATTTAAAAGAATCTAATGGATGTAATTATTGTATAAAAAATACATTTTAGAACTTTAAAATTATAAAAGGTGAAGGTGGTTTAAATATAGCAAACTCATCAAAGTCGGTTCTGTCAATTATACGAACATTAACTGACAATTATGCATAGCTTAAATATTTAATGGATCTTGCGAATAAAAGAATCTAGTTTGAAAATGTTCATGGTTCGAGAATGTCTTGTTAAAAAGTGTTTACGTTTGAAATTTTTTATTGTTTTTAAAAGTTTAATGTCTAAAGATTGCCAATCAGTTTTTTGGTAGTAATTTTAATGGAAAAAGATTGCTTTAAACAGGTCATTGTAAGCAAGTTCATTTCAAAAGCACCCCTGTCACAATCAGGAAATAAAGGCTGTAGAACTTCACAATATCTCGCTCATTGTTTAGTAGTGTATCAATTGAGAAGCTAAAGGGGTTTCAAATGGGGACTTGACAAGTTTGGATTTAATTTTTGAACGCCCCCTTTCACAAATCATCGAACTGTAACTGTCAATTTATTCAATAAACTAAACATTTTCATCGTGATAAAGTACACGGTTGAGCAACGTTTACTATTTATAACTAAAGGGTTTTCCAATAAGAGGTGTTATTTTGAATAGCCCGCTATTTCGGTAGCTGTCACTTTTGAGGCTGTCATTTTTTGACATTTGACAAGTAGAAACTACGCTATTAATAAAAATGGAACGATACACGCTTCAACAACGCATTGAAATTATTAAAATTCACTATAAAAATGGTGAAAATTTGGCAGAGACGGTTCGTAAAACTAAAACATTTTTGGGTCGTCGTGAAGCACCTTGTCGGACCGCAATACAGAAATTGGTGGACAAATTCGAGCTGATGGGACAAGTTAGTGATGTGAAGAATAAAAACCGTGCACGTCGCTCAAGAACAACTGAGAATATTGCTGTTGTAGCCCAAAGTGTTGAAGAAAACCCAGGTTTGTCCATTCCTCGTCGTTCTTTGGAATTAGGCATTCCACAAACGTCATTACACCGTATTTTGCATAAAGACTTGGGTCTTAAGGCTTATAAAGTTCAGTTAACACAAGAACTCAAGCTGGCTGATCATCAACAACGTCGTGTCTTTGCTGATTGGGTCCTTGAAATGCATGAAAATGAACCGGAATTTCATCGAAAAATCATCTTGACTGATGAGGCCCATTTCCACGGAGGCTACGTCAACAAGCAAAACTGTCGCATCTGGGGTTCGGAAAACCCAAGAGTTATTGTTGAAAAGCCTCTCCATCCTCAACGCGTGACTGTTTGGTGCGGTTTATGGTCCCGCGGGGTCATTGGACCTTACTTTTTCGAAAATGAGGCTGGAGCAACAGTTACGGTCAATGGATTGCGCTATCGAGAGATGATTAATGATTTTTTATGGCCTAAATTGGATGGTATTGATCTGGACAACGTTTACTTTCAACAAGACGGCGCTACGTGCCACACAAGCAATGAAACCATCGATCTTTTACGGGAAAAGTTTCCGGACCGTGTTATCTCTCGAAGAGGTGATCACAATTGGCCACCGAGATCTTGTGATTTAACACCTTGCGATTTCTTCCTTTGGGGCCACGTGAAAGATAAGGTCTACGCCAACAGCCCAGCGTCGATTCAAGACCTCAAAGATGAAATTCGTGAGGCTATCGAGGACATAGGGCAGCCACTTTGCGATTTGGTTATGGAAAATTTCATGAAAAGGATATGGTCCTGTAAGCGTGGTCTTGGCGGCCATTTGGATGATGTTGTGTTCCATTATTAACGGCATACCTTCCTCTTAATAATGAAATCCGATCATTTATCTCCAAAAATGCCATTTTTCTTTGAGTATCAAAATAACACCTCTTATTGGAAAACCCTTTATTATATTTACGCAGATATATTTTGTAAAAGTCAGTTTTCTTGAACACTTATTAGCATTGTTGCAAACAAAAATTATTGTGCAACTGACTCAATTATATTGCAGTAATAAGGATTGAATCATCATTTGAATCATCAATTGAAAAAAAAAAAACATTTTCTTGATCGAGAATTATTAAAAAAATAAAACAAACAAAAATTGTTACGCCATGAAAAAACAAACTAAAAAAAGTATAAAACTTCACAATATCACTCATTCATGATGGCGTATCCATCAGCTTCAGCAGACTCTTTGGTTACGGTTTTGATTTCAGTTTTAATTGAGACCGTACATACTTTTTTTTTTGTTGTTGTATTAGACCTCCGGTTCAGTTATAATTTTATTTATAAATAAAAAAAAAGATGGTTTTTGTTATGAAATGTCTACATTCTTCCAAAGCTATTTCAAACCATATCGAATTTCATTGCATACGCGCCAAAAACTGCAGGAGAATGGAAAATGCAGATTTTTTTCTTATTTTTTATTTAATACAAGGTCGCTTGTTGAGTTATTTTTTCTTAGTTTTTTTTTTTTTTTTTTTTGAAGAATGCATGTAGGTATACCGTTATAATAAAGGTCATTGTGCTTACTTGCACCATGCAATCTTAATTTGACGTGTAATCGGATAGGAATATGATTAAATGAGTTTTAAAGTGAAGACAAAAAAAAAAAGACTAAATTGCGTGAGGTCTGGATGAAAAAATCCAAAAAAAATTAAAATTTGATAAGTTAAAAAAAAAAAAAAAAAATAAGTAACTTATCCCACAGCACATTGTTAATGTGATTGAAATTGGTGCACATTTCTCTTTCCTCCATCATGATAGCGATAATGGCTATATAGCTGCTGCATGCAACGATTTCTATGTATGACCATTTTAAGAATAACACACATTATAGCTTACATATGAGCCATCAATGAACCAACCAGTGAACATAGAAAACATAATATTTTTTTCAAATGTCATTAGACGATCGGCAATTTCAAATTTGTTTTTCCGTAGCTAGCGGCCAGTAATTTTTAAACAAACACAGCTAAATAGTGTTACCAGATTTCCTCATTTTGAGAGCATTTTTCTTTTGATAAAGGTTGACACGAAAAACATTTTAAAATAATACGTGTGCTTATAATGAATTTGGTCGCGTATCTAGATATTCAAAATTATTATTATTTTTATGGAAAAAATTGATAGAAGTAGCGCGACAGTGCGACAAGGGTTTTAATGAGAATACAGCACAACACGACATCAAGGGCTTTAATAAGAAAAACGCTTTGTCACTTTTAATGTGGGTTGGGAACTCTCATTTGAAGCCGTGTAAATAAATTGTTTTGACGCCTTTCGTTGTAGTATCACACTGTTGCGCGACAGTGCTGCGACACTTTGATTTGATTTATTTTATTGAAAAGTCGAATATTTTTGACAGCAAAAAAAGAAGTAAGTGTGACAAAAACGTGAAGTTTTTCAACTTAATACCCAAAATAAGTTTTAAGTCTGGTGACGCACACATCTCGTTGTGACTTATTATTGTGAGTCAGGCTCAAAACTAGGAACCAAAATGTAACTTCTGTCACACGACAATTTAGTCGCAAATGTACTCATCAATTCAGAAAGCATACTTATACAGTTGCGAGACTAAAAACGCATGTGTGGTCCCAACTTAAAGGCTTGTCCAAACCAAAGTGTCGCACTGCCGCACGACAAAGCGACAAGGGCTTTCATATGAAAAACGCTTTGTCGCATTTATTGTGCGTACTCACATATGACGCTGTGTATATATAGTTTGGCGTTGTCGTATCGCACTGTCGCACAGTGCGACAGTTCGATTTGGACAAGCCTTAAAACTCGCAAATTGCTGCGATTTTTAGTATTTTTCTAACGATGCTAGATGAAAGCAAGCCTGCGTTCACTCAGCGATATTTTCAATATGCTTGTGAGCATTGTTCATTTGTGATTTTGAACTGTACAACTTTTAGTCACATTCAATGAAACGCATTCAGCAGCGTTAGGCTACTGTTCGCTTTAGGCTAGGAGTACACATGTGATTATAATCGCGCGACAATTTAGTCACACAAGAACGCATCGATTTAGAAAACCTTAAATGATGTGATGTGCTGATAACCAAGTATGTGTTCGCCTAATTTAAACCTTAGCTAGGAGCACACAATTCAAAACCCATCAATATAAATGTTATTCTAGGACATGTATGCGATTTTTGTCGCATGACAATGAATTAATGTGTATTTATCTAAAAAATTAATGTTATTCATTCTATTTTTCGCAACTAAATTATCTTAGGACCGAAATCGCACGTGAATTTTAATTCTAGTGCTTTCATTTTAATTTAAAGTCATGTCATCGATTTTTTTGAAAGCGCATGTGGGTTCATAACAGTATTCAAAATCGCAGCGATTATAAAACACAATAATTTCTTTATATCTGTGAGTTTTTTTGTCGCTGTTATCTCATTAATTGTTGTTATTACTTTCTAACATGTTAACATAACTCAATAATTGTCACATGACATAAATCGCACGTGTGACATACTGACTAATCTATCGTGCACCTATCGCATGTGAATTTTTACTATTATACGTAAGTTTTAAACAATGTTGTTTTGGTTTTAAAACCTAATAATCTTAAAACAACCTTTTTAATTGCAGCAACGATCCAAAAGAATTCAAACTATGCAACAAAGTGTGAGGTTGGCCACCCTGAAAGATGAAACTCTACACGTAATGCCACAGTAGGTACATGTCCAGTTAATAGGAACAAGAAAGTTGAATTTCCTATAAATACCTTACTTTACTATACCAACGATATAATAATTATTATTTTCTGTTAAAAACAACCAACATCTAGGTAAGGTATCGTCGTCGTCGTTGTTGTTGTCTATTTGGTCGTAGGAAGGTAATCATGTCAAGCCACCAACACTGTTTGGGTTGTTAATTGTTTTTTATGGATTTTTTGTTGGTCAGTACAAAAAAAAAATCTCTTAACCAACACTCCACATTCGTGTGTTTAGCAGTGTCTTACCTTTTTTGCCAATAACCTGGTTAATGACGGACAGTGGCTCTTCGGACTTTAAATTGAATTCCCAGTGCTATCGAATGACCAGGAAAAAAAAAATAACGACTACTACTCTTTTGGTGTTTGGGTGTCTTAGATGCGACGAAAGACGAAGACAACAAACGCAAGGAATATGCTCGCATTTATTTAATGCGATTGGAAGCCCATTTCAATCAGAGTATCTGTACACATTGGAATCCAAAAAAGGGGTATTCAATGTTGTTCATACTCTCGATGGTTATACATCGGGATAGAAGATTGGTAAGGTTGGATAAAAATGCCATTTTCTTTTATTCTAAAATAGCAGATCCATGCTAACGCTGCTTCAATTTTTTATATTAAATGTTTTAAATTGCCTAAAATTTTGAATGAAGACAAAATAGCATATTTATGTTCATCTCCGAAACAAAAAGAAATTCTCTGCTTAGTTTCAATGAAATCGGATTAGTATTTAAGGCTGCAACTCCCCACAAACAGACAATTTTTGTTTTAATATTTTATAGGAAGCATAATTAAAATCTAACTTTACAATTAAAAATTGTTACCATTTCTTCGAAAATCTCCGAATATTTGTTAATTTGCCAAAAAATATATTTTTATTTTTATTTTTTTCAGAAAAGAAGGAGCCAATAAATCTGATCAGTTTCGGTCTCTTTTAAGCTAGTTGGAATCACTGATGATGAAGATTTGAAAGAAATCTAATTAAAGTTTAAGTTTTGCCGTCTTACACTTGATTCCGAAATAAAAAAAAAAAAATACATGGTAAATTTTAAATTATTCCAAAAAAATGCCAACTTAAAATCCATTTTGGTCCACTGTTCATGTTCATTATCTTCAACAGGTAAATTACTTTAACTAATTAGAGTGTGTTTTTTATTTTTTTTTTTTTTTATTTTATTTGTTTTATTGAAAACAAGAGGCATGTGGTGCTTTGTCTCTTTCACTCTCTGAATGATACATTCATACGAACTCTTTTTGGTTTATTATTTTCTTAAGTTTTATTGGTTGACAGAACATAAGCTTCGTTGTCATTGATAATTGAGTAATTTCTATAAAGAACCCGCATCATCGCATTTTAAATTGAATTATACCATGCGCTTGGTTAGACTGATATAGACTCCATGCGACATCATTATGCGGGCAGTTTTATTACTCAGTCACTGAAAATTTTCATTCATAATAATTGAAAATAATTCGATTATGAAATAAAATCGTGTTTGTGTTGAAAGTGTGATTGTCCTCAAAGTGCGTTTATCTTATTACGCAAATGATTAGTTCTGCATTCAAACTGACTGAAATAGTGCAACTTGTGTTACAACATGCATCATACATGTGATAAATTATATCAAGCAAATAAATAAATTATTATGTCTAGACTGTAGACGATACAAAAATAAAATTAACCAGCAATAGTGGGAAATAGAATTTAATGGAAATAGAATACGTTGCACAGGTTTTATTTTATGTGAACATGGTTTTTGAAACATTTATAAGTTTTGTTGACAAAAATTATTATTACTGAAATTGGTACGAAAATGACAATCACAGGCAAACTAGTTGAGGAACCTTAAAGAAAGATGGTTAGGAATCAAAACTGAAGAAGTCAGAAGTCTCTGAACTATAATCTGGAAAAAGAACACTTTCCCTCCGTAACGTTTGGTCACCGATTGGTCAGCACTTCATTTGGAGACTCGATTAGATGAGCACCAATTTAACGAAGTTTTTAACTCCTTTTTCATTATAGAAAAGAATAATTAGAAATATCTTCAAAATACAAAAACAAGAGCTTTTATTCCACAATCAAAATTATCGATTTTTTGACCTTATTGCAGTGAAATGCCCCTAACTGAAAATGTACGCAATGGATTTTCAAGTTTATAGTCTTCAAATATTACCATTAACATGATGAAATAAATGTCAAATATGTTTTTAATATATTATTGAAGATAAAAAAATAAAAACGCTGAAAACAATTTGTCGTTCAATTGGAAATTTAGTAGAAATTGGTAAAATGGTTTTGTTAAATGCTAAAAAAATTCAAAATTACACGATAGATTTTTGTTATTATGGCCTGACAACGCTAATATCGAGAAGAACAAAGTATTTTTATAAAAATAACCTACAAAATCACAGTAACCTTTGATCTAAGCTAAGATTATGAAAGTCTTATATGTTTTGAAAACTGCAAAAATATACACAGTTTTTAAAAAGATAAACCATTATCGATTCGGACTTAAAATACCAAAAATATGCAAATTTGTTTTTAGAATAATGTATAACTCATTCATAGCCCAAGAGCGTTCCCGGAAATGACGTTCCCGAAACTGACAATTCTATGAAATATCGGATTGGTGACAAGTAAGATGAATACAAACTTGATATTTTGTCACTGTAACTGCAGTCAGACATTTCGGACGACTTTTATTTAAATAGAAATAAATCTTTTCATTTTTTTTTTGTTAGACACTTGGCGAAAATTTTGCCTTGGTAATGTTAAGAATACAGGTAGATTTTAGTGTATTTTTTCGACACTTGAATTTCAGTATTTAAGTTATAGAGGCGTTCCCGGAATGATTTTTCGGCTATATAAGATGTACTAAAAATAGACAAACTCTGTTTCAAACAAAGTTAATATATTCGGTGACTCATCTCAGTTATTTTAACCGATACGTCAGAAGTAAATTTTAATTAAATGTAATTTAGATTTAAAAAATAGACTGGACATAAAATATTCCACCTCCATGATTTCGACTCACTTGCCAGCATTTTTGGACAGTTTTTGGTATTAATCTTCTATGTAACGTCCAATAGGTCTTGAAATACAGCTCTTTAGGATTTTCACAAATATGTATTTCGAATTTATAGTTTTAGTTGAGTTTTTAACAGTATATCGAAATGTATTTAATATAAAGTACAAGTTTTTCACTATTTTAAAGACATGGAAAGTACCTTTCATTTGAGACCAGACTATAATTGTTATGAATTATTTCACAAAATAAACAGAAATCTATATTTTGAGCTCAATTATCTCCAACCTCCAATGAACAATTTGAAAAATATTTCCGAAATATAACAAGTTCAATTCAATCTTTCATTTGACACCAAATACGTTAGTGTTAACTTTGGGTCAACACTCCATATGGACATTCCCTTTGTAAATTTATTCTTCTATCTTATTTATCCTAAAATATTACATAATTAAGATTACCACCTGGTTGTCTCTCTATTGGTTAAAATTTGCATAAATTAAGACCTCAAATTTTTGTCCATCATGCCACTTGACAGTTGTTCCAACTTACCTAAAAAAAAAGAAAGAAAAAATAATAATTAATAAAATTTTAATTTATTCATAATTTTGTTTGTAGAATTGAACAAAAAAAAAATAAAAATTCATGCTGTCATGATTTTCTGATTTTTAAAAAAGCATTCCATCAATCACACATTTACACTCATCCATCATAATTATAAAAAAAATAAACAAACAACCAAAAAAAAATCAACCAAACCTGCGAATTTGATATTTACACTTGATCGTTACGTGTTTGAATTTATTAATAACACATTCAAAATATCACTGTGTCATGTATTCGATACTGCATTTAAATATTATGTTTATGCTCAAGAGCTCTCATTTGAAATTCAAAACCCAACGTAGTCAATAAATGTCAAAATAATCGTTTATTTAAACATAAAACCATCAATAGGCATCATAAAATTCAAATAAAAAAAAATGGAATACCCAAACACAAAAAAAAAATTCAAGCCATGCATATTTATGATGACAACAAAAAACAGAAGAATTGCCATCATGTTTAAAAAAAAAAAAATAATAAATAAATAAAATATTCAAGACTTATCCATCACAGCTGGGTGCCGTTAAATAATCGTTAAAAACTCTTAAGACTCCACTGTCATAGAAATATGTTTGTGGAGGCGGAATATGTCAAAAAAAAAAACGGTGTCAAACTGATTGCTGTACTTTTCTCTGCCAGGACATACAAAACACACTTGCAAATAACTATTTACCCTATGGCGGAATTCTTTTCCCTTTTATGGGCGGGCGTATTTTTTTTACATGATTTCAGTGAATTTTTCACCACAAAAAAGAAATTGTAAAATAAATGTCAACATTTTCCATTTCCTTAAGAAAAGACACCAACCACAAAATTAGAGAGGAGGAAAGATTATAAAAAGCCTTTCATGTGTTTAGTGAATTCGGAGGTAATAAACTTTCCGGGTTTTCATATTCGATATCAATCAAATATCGGATTAAATGAGAAAACGCAAATTTCGATAAGTGACACTTTGATAGGAAAAAAAGAAAAAAAAACCACAAGAAAGAAAGAAAAAAGCCAAGAAACCTTACACTATAATTTTTTTTTCTTGTCCTAATGTTCATTCACGACGATATAAACCAAAGTCTCGTTTTATTTTTTTTTTTTCCTTATAGATTTAACCAACTGCCGCCAATATGTCAAATGAAAGTAGAGCACATCACTATCCTATACACATCACTATCCAGTCTTCACATCACTAACGTCTATTTAGCTAGAGATGTGTGCATAGTGTATGCAAATTATAAAATCGATATCGTGATCGATTAGATCTGTGAATAGATGAAATGCATTCATGTGATCCGATTAAGGTGGACACAGAGTGAAAGAAGGATTAGAGGCACATTGACGATAGACACACCGCCTTATAGGTCAAATCGATAAATGGGGGATAATTAACGCCAATTGAACATAGAAAGTACACACACTTGGGAATTGAAAATAACCCTCTAGGGGGGATATATACTCATACTTAACTCATAGCTCGTAGGTAGTGTTTTACGTAAACTTTCGATTTATCGAACAAAGAGTGCCGGATGATGATAATGATGATGAGAATGAAAATGCATGGTTTGCATGGAAAAACAGAAAAACTATGAGGCTAATTATTATTTCAGCTGAATAGGTATATGGAAGGCAAATTAATTTGATTGAATGAGTTTTTCATGGAAATTGCCAAAGAAAAGCTTCAAGGGATGTATTGTGGATTTCCATTGGGAGAAGTATTAATGTCTCATTCAATTGTTGGCCAACCAAATCATGTACTGGAAATTATATTTTCAAAATATAATAATCCCCAAATCACGAATGTACCATTAAAAGTGTTTATTTGAACATGAACCGAATTAGTAAATAGCCAAAGGGGGGTCTCATGCAATTGAGTGGGCATGTATATTGGAATAATTGGTAGTAATTATTATAGTTGGCTTATAGGAGTTGTGAAACTGTTGATGCAGCATTCTATAGAAGAGATGGTTAAGTAATTTCAAATCGGCGGAATCGGATGTAGATAGCTGCAGGTGTGGCAATGGTCAATTAGTTTTAACTTGATTTTTTTTCTTTGTTTTTTGTTTTAATTTTTAAGGTTGGGTATGGGAAACAATCGATTGAAAATGATGGCATCATCAAGACAGAAGTGGAAGTTCTTTGTTTTTCTTTAAGCTTGTTAGTTAGTTAATGTATCAACTTAAGTCTGGCTTGGAAGAATGGAATCATCTAAGATTCTGAAATTAGAAATCAAACAAATCACTGAGAGGTTATCGATAATCTCAAGGTAGGTATGTTTGTTCATCGGTTTAATAGTTTCCAATGAGTGAGTTACTCGGTCACAGCGTTTTTTTTGGACGCCACAGTAAGTAAAATGCTTCCGAATTGCTATATGGTTATTGAAGGTTTTACAGAAGAATGACCAAGAAATGAGACTGATAAGCCTACTATATCAGAGTGAGCCAGACAGAACTGCTCAGGAACTTAAGCGATATGTAAGCCCATAATCTGAGTGTAAGCAGGAAGAACTAGAAAAGAGTTTGCGAGTGATCGGTTAGTCCACGGTCTTAGAGGGGAAAACTGGGAAGAAGATTAAATGATCGGGAAGACCACAATCTTATGGTGAGACGGTAGAACTCAAAAGAAGCTAATGATCGGTATAAGACAATTTTAGAAGAGTTTTAACAACCACATTCGGTAGAACTCGGAAGGACCTAAGCGATTTGTGAGCACACAAACTAAAAACAGGTAGGGAGATTGAGTGATCGGTAAGTACTCAATCTCAGTGAACAGGGAGAATATTTAAAAAGCGAAAGTGTTCGGTAAGCCAGATGTTCTTAGAGTGAGCAAAGAGAACTTGCAAGAAGCGAAAGTAAGCGGTCATCTTACTCACAGCAAGAAGTACTCAAAAGGAGTCACAATGATCGGTCAGCTAGGAGAACTAAGAAAAAGGGAGTATGTCAGCCCAAAATCAATTATTGAGGGAGCAGGGAGAACTCCCAATCGATAAGCTCACAGATTGAGCAGGGAGACCCTGGAGGAAGCACTTTTCGGTTATTCTAAATACCAGAGGAACAAATTATACAAGCGAAAACGGAAGGAAATTCCTGGAATATTACTCCTAACAAAATTCCCCGGGAGTTTTCATTCCCAATAGAGTTAAATAAGTAAATAAATAAATCTTTGACGCAACTCGCTCACAAAGAACCAAGATCAAGTGACTCACAATCACAAGCATTCCTTATGAATAGAGGAGAACTACAATTTTCTGGTGAGTCCGAACGGCTAAAGTGAAATGCACTTTTTAATGACACGAGTTTTCTTGGAAGTTTATCAATTCTCGCAAGAGGCAGTACCCCTGTCATAATCTTGGACTTGCACCCAGTCCTCTGATGTGGTAGTCCATTGTACTTACTTACGATAAGAGACTACTAGCTGGAAGTAGTACACAATAACAAAGCTCTTGAACCACAAAAGGATCAATAAAGACGAAAAATTCATTTCGAAGCGTCTGGTGGAGTGTAAAAACCCGTTTACAATAATTTGGGACCGGAAAATTGAAAAGCTCTTAATGGTCAAATATTTTTCACAATCTTTTTTGGTAGGACTTAAATGGGCGAATGGAAATGCTGAAAGAAATATTTTAATCAAGTATTGCATTATCCCAAAATTTTAATTTAGAAAAAAAGATCAAAAATTTTTCTCTTCATGACTTAAAAACTCGGCCATTTATGTATTGGTATAAAAAGTACTACTCGGCTATTCAAATTTCTTACATAACCCAGCTATAGAAAAAAAGGTCAAAAAGTTATTTCCAAAGATTTGAAATCTTGGCCAAAAGATACCCAAAGAATTTCTGCATCTCTACCATCCCATATACTGCCTTCAGACTTTCTCTTTCAAATTCACCTGCTTCATTTTGATAATCTTCAAAGATTCGCCATCAATTTTCAATCATTCAACCCCACATTGTTAAAAAAATTAACCTGCTACACTTTTTAAAACGATTACTTTACCACCAATTGGACCGTACAGACCGTAACTGCCGGCTTTTAAAATCCCATTTCTACATCAACAAAAGAAGACGAAGAATACAAAAAAAAACACTCCAAAGACTGCCGGTTAACAACGCCCCTAGTTATAGTTGAGGCTATAGGATACCTACATATAGTCCACCTGATTGGACTCTATGAGACTTAAGGAAACGTCTTCATAATATCCATAGACTTTGTGTATTAGATACAAGAGAAAAAAATTGCAATTTCAAGAGAAAATGAAAAAAAAAAAATAACGTTACTTTGCAAGAAGAAGGTTAGAAAAAAGGTGCCTTCCACAAAGTAAAAGTGCATCACATCCAAATTACCATTTTAGTCGATGAGATTGCGGACGTGATTTGCTACCATCATTGTAGTGACTGTATAGCTAAACCAAAAATTCCCCGCACACGTACCAACCGATTCCGATCATTACCATCAGCCGCGCACAGCAGCAAAGTATATCGCGCGGCACATCTGTGATGCTATGGCCATTTGGAAATTAAACGAAATCATTCGCTTAGACAACAACAACAAAATGTAAGTACGGCTTCTTTTCTTTTTTCCCGGTCCAGTCGGGATAAAGTATCACTAACCACATCAGCTTAGCAAAAGTATGTAAGTTTGAACAAAAAAAAATCTAACAATGCCCCCTGGAGGTGGATTTTGATGTATTTACTACCCGCGCCAACACGCCGACGCCGACGACACGGAAAGTCCCAATGATGTTTTTTTTCTTTTTTCTTCCGAACTTCCAAGGCTCGACTAATCGATTGCCCGAATAGCGTTACATTCACTCTTTACTTCCACTCGCTTAGAGATGTGCGCAAGATATTTCTTCTTCGATGGAACATTACACGGGAGCGGGTGATTCCTTGTGAGAAATCCTCTTCCGATCTTAACTCTCTGATCTTGCAGCAAATTAATTTGAATTTTTTTAAACTTGGGTTCCGTTTTTTTCTCTCTGTTTTGTATTTTTCATGGTTTTAAACTTTTTCTCAAGACTTATGCAAAAAAAAAGATAAACTTTCTACGGTCACATCTGAAAGTGCAAGCGCAAGGTATTCCCATATGTCAAGGGTGCATCAAGATGGTAATTTGTCAAAGAGGATGCCCACCACCAAACCAAGTTGAATGTGTTTTTTTTTTTGGTGTGTGCCGTGAATGCCTTAAGCCTTCAAATCAAGGCATTGTTCAATTGGAATTCATACAATCCTATATCTTTCTCTTTTTCTCTTAGTTTTTGTATTTTGTATTTTTATTTTGATGCATGTTAAACAAAATTGCATCTTTTGGTCAGGTGGCGGAAAAAAAAAAACAGTGACAGCAAAGCGAGGCTGCAGCCAGTGCAGTGGTGGCGGCTCTGTTGTAACATCTTAGTTCCGCTTGGCATGTGGAAATTTGTGTCTCCTTTTTTTTTTTGGTTTTCTGCAATAGCAACATCAAAAGAAATGAAAACATGCAACTGCGGCGGCAACAGCAGAAGGAAACACTCACATACATACCTAAGTAGAATTGCTCATTTGTTTGAATCGGGTGATAAATTTTCAACACTTTCCCTCGAATTGAGTAAGAGTGCCTTAAGGGGGTTTGTTTCGCTTTATTTTTTGTCTGTTTCTTGTTGTTGTTGTACCTAGTGTGATTGAAGCTGCAAAGACTGGTAAAAGTCTTTCATTTTAACGCAATATTGCGATGCGCTCTGCATAACAACGAATCAATGGCGGTCGTGAATTTTAAGTATGCAAATTAAGTGCCGCCCTGTGCAATTTTCAGGATTGCCTAACAGCCTTAGGTTTTTTGTTATTGCGAAATTTTGAAAGGATTCACTGTATGATTTTTTTGAGGAATTTTTCAAGTTGATATTAATAATAAGAACAACGCCCTCTGGAGTATGCATAACCGAATTACATAAAAGTTTACATCAGATGAAGCTAATTATTTTTGAAAAATATGGGTTAACAAGTTCATAGTACCAAAATCTCCATTATTTCGCAACAATTATAATTGGATCATATGCGTCCACGATATCTGAAATTATGCCTTGATTTTATTAGCTTGTTTGATATTCATAAATTATTTTTAGCTGAAAACATGATTTGCTACCAATTTCGTTGAAATATTTTTTTAAACTTATAAAAACTGTTGAATATTTTCTAGAAATGCAAGTTTAATATATAGATGAATATTTGTATTATAAAGTAAATCATCTATTTGGGCCTATACCATCGTTATTGGGTTAAATTTTCCTTTAATTAATTTGTTTCAATGATAAAAGTAAAAAAAAAAGGTTTGCACGTCAGCTCTTTTGTTTCAAATGCTTAATTTTTCTTTGACCGTGGAAGTTGCTATAATTGTTTTTTTTTTTAAATATTTTAACGTAATATTTGGTAAAGTACGGTACAGAGTACGTTTTCGAACACATAAGATTTAACTATAACGCTTTTATAAGCGAAAGGTCAAGGTCGATAACATGAGTCGAGTTTCCTCAAAATCATACTAATATGCTTTTTTACCGTGGAGTGCTTTCTCACATATTTATCTCATAAAAGTGCTAGGAAGTATATTGAGAGTTTATTTAATGCTTAAATAAGCATTATAGGTGAATGAACATAGGTTTAGTGGAGCGGGATTGACCCCCAAGAAGAGTATGAAAATTTTTGATCCCGCGAATTGGACCACCAGCTGTTAATACAAAAAAAAAGGTTGAGGATTTCACCTCACCTGACTAGCTAGGTACTAAATATACTATAATCGGTGGAGCGCAGTTGCTCAGAATAGTGACTCCGAAAAGGGAGTTTCTCTACTCTACTACTGTTAGGCCCTACTGGAAGCTGCCTGGAATAAGGCATTGAATTGTTATTTTCGTTTGGGTTTAACACTTTTTGCGAACTATTAACAAAAAAACTCTAGCTTGCTAAGCGAGTATCTTGTTATTCCGCCACAGACTATTTATTTTATGGCAAGCGTAGAGTTCTTCTCCGAGCAGCGAAAAGGCAAATCATTGCGAGACTTTCCAGTAAAACAAAACTGATGCAGTGTGTCAGACGAGTTTGAAGACTCATGAGGGATCACAAAAGGCTGCATACTGTCACTTATATTATTTTATTTACTGATAAGCGATGTTTTCTGTTAATTACCACGGAAATTGAGGACTTCAATAGGCTCTGACATTCCAACCAAAATACTTCGACCATGCAAACGAGGCAAGGTATCTGAAAGGCAAAGTCTATATTTGTAAGAGCAAGCGAAGGCGTCATATAGGCTCCCAAAAGAGTGGGGCGGCCTGTGACCATCAAGAGAAAACCTACAGAATTAATATAGGTTGGATGAACTAAGTAGTAATTATTACATCGATAACATTTGACTTCTAGTAGATTGACAATTTCAGGATCTATCATCGTTTAGTCTTGAGAAATAACTCTAAAAAGAGCTTCACAAAAGATGAGTACCGATTCAATTCAGTCAGTGGCAATCCTGTCAATCGTTTAATTTAAATCAAAAAAATTTAAAAAAAAAGGTTGCCAACAGAGAGCAGTCAATTTAATGCATGGCAGTTACCATCTGTCAAACAAGAAAAGTAAGAAAAATACAAATTCATAACAAAATGTCACACTAAATGTCACATTTCCTATTATATAATTTTGAGTATATTAATAGAGTTTAGCCTTCGCCTTCTTTAATCTTAATCGAAATATCTGATAATAATTTATCAAGATATACACACACTTTCTAATCTAAATACAAGGGTCATTTAATGCAGCTGCGCACTGCACATATTACCACTAACACCTGTCAAATTGATGCTCGTAAATAATCAAAACGCCTCAAGAAATAAACTTGATTAAATTTATAAAAAAAAAAAAAATCAAAAAAAAGTAGGTGGTGTCAAAATCGGCTTAAACGTAGTTCCGATTTTCAGAAATAAAATCCATGTTAGCCTTTGGTCATTTCTCACTAAGTATACCTACCCACAATCTCTCCACGAGTAAAAATAAAATTAATTACTCTCACCTTTAATAAATACTCCCAAGATACAATCTCTCTTTAACGTTTTTTTTCTCACAGCAACGATCAATATCAAGCTTGCAATGTTGCAACAACATATATCAGGCAACGCAACGACACTTGGGACAAATTTCAATTTCACTGGTAAGAAAAAAACGCACTTTTTTCTGTCTTCATTTCTTTTTTACGTGCCCCCCCCCCCCCCCCCCCCCCAACTCACCACAGTTACATATATCAAACCAGTTACGCATAAAAATGCATAAAATTTACTGTCAAACTGATTGTCCCACGTGCATTTAAAAAAAAAAAATGTTGCAACAAAAAAACTGCTAAATAATTGTATCTCCGTTAAACCGGATGATATACGAAAACCCGAAAATATAAAATAAATTGCGTACATGCGGCGCATGTCAAGGCGCCAAAAACGCTTTCGCTCTCTTCGCACCACGTTGTGTTTTTCTTTTTAGTGTAGTGTTATGCCGCTTGGTTTTAGTTGTGGTGATGGTGGCGCTGCAGTAGATGCAATTGAAGAATAACGAGTTCGACATGTGTACACTCGCTACTCATGGTAATTGGAAAACAAATTTCGCAATCCATCGATTAATTTGCAATAAAAAAGATAAACGGAGGCAAACAGAGACACCATCGATTTGTTTATTGACGACCGACCAACCGGCAAAGTCTCTTTGGGGGCAAGAAAGCAACTGAATGTCGGTTTGTTGCCGCAGCAAAACAGCTCTAATGATGTCGTGCTATCCGCTCAGGTTACAATATGCCAGCTTACGCATAAATTTTAATCAATCATGTTGCTGTGCAGCTTCTGTCTGAGTGCACAGTTATATGAGGCATTTAAGGTATATGGCAGTTAAGGCACCATCAAGCTCGCGAACCCAACACAAAACAACAACAACAACAAAAAAGTCTGCAATTTATGTCCACCGAAAGAGGGAGTAGGTGGTTGTGTATTGTAAGCCAACCCAATGTTCGTCCCAACTATCAACCATCAACTCCATCATCAACATAATCGTTGTTGTTGTTTTTGTTGTTGGAGTAATAATCATGGCTATAAATATTATGCGCCGGGCCTAACTATCATCTAGCAAGCACATCATCATCATCATCATCATCATCAACATCAACATCAGGTGGGGCTTACATGATTTCATTAACTCTGCATAAATTAGGGACGGCCTGTGCGATGAGGGTTAAGCATCAATTTAAGTTGTTCAAGAGCTTAACAGAGAGAGATAGGGGCAACGGGAGGAAGAGAGAGATAAAGAGCGTTTATAATGGACTCTTAGGAACGCTCCCAGTTTTTTTCTCAAATACGTCTTCTTCTTCCATTTCTACTTTATTTGTAAGACCTTAAAATGCGGAAGATATTTTGTGTTGTAAGATGGGTTTTCTTTATCATTCTGATGGGGTCCTAAGGCGTTTTGTGTGCATTTTTGTTGTTTCTAAGATCGTCAGAGAGCAGCTATCAAAATGCAATTGTGGTACTTTTCTATTTGCTTTTAACAAACAAACAAAAAAAATAAGCTAAATGAGGTCTAATGTTTATGTACACACGAAGAAAATTACTTCTTCTTCTACATTTTCTAGAAAAGATCATTACAAGTCTTAAGCGAGAGGTTAAGAGTTGTTTGTTAAGATTCTTAAGTCGCTATATAAGAATGACTTGTAGTTACTGGCTGATGGCATTGTTAAGAGAACACTTTAGTGGCCATTAGCGGTCGGTCGGTGTGTGATGGAAAATAAAATGATGGAAATCTACTGGTAATTGTACTTGTAGGTATTTATGAAAAGTGGTTAAGCCTTGAAAGGTCTTACAATTATAATGCAAATAGGAAGAGTGAATAATTTTTAGTTATTAAATATATTCGGTTCCGTTCTCAGAACAAAATTTCAAGGAAAGATTGATTAAAAGCTTTTTCTAGTGTTATACTGTTATAAAATGTAGACAAAATATTCTCGAGGGTCCAAGGACTTCAAAAAAAAAAAAAACATTCTGACCACTGATATTGTAGCAAAGGTGGTTGAGTGTTGTAGAAATTGGGTAGAAACTAATTGGAATCAACTTGGCGACGCTGATGATGGTGCACAACCTTTTCTCCACATCGATTGTGTTTATTTAATCTCCACTGCTGGATACCAACATCCTCCATTCCACCTTGACTTGTCCTACTGGAGGTTCTGCGACGAGAAGCATTGGATAGGAGTTCCCCACACCTTGTACTCAAGTAGTATAACTTATAATGAGAGAGGAGGAACTCTTTTATAAGCAAAAGGCTTTTACTGTGTGAGGAAAGATTCAAGCTTTTAAGAAGCACCTTAAGTGTTAAGATTTCCAAAATTTCAAGTGGGAAATTTTCGTTCCAGTTCTGTTTTTTTTTTAGGTGGGACGGCCTCAATTATATGAACAAAAGGAACAAAATTGAGGCATTCCTTACAAAAAGGGAAGCTCATGCAGATTTACCCTTGGAAACCGACTCAACGGCTCCAGGTATCACTACGTCCATCACCAAGGAAGAAGTCGGAACCAGATTAAGAGAACCCATGCATGATAATATATACGTATTCGAGAAAAAGGTGATATAATTTCTAATTATGAAGATGCTGTTGCGAAAAAAAGCCAACAGAAGAAGAACATAGAGCTAGGAGAAGTAAGGAAAATGAGATCTCCCGCGGAAAAATATAGGAGAGAACCCCGACTCATAGCTAAACGAGTAAAGTTTTGCAATTAGAGCATCACCCGTTTTTAAACAAGATTAAACAACTGTCTGTAAAAACGAGAGGTACTAAACTGTAGAGAGAGATAGAGAGAGAGAGAGGTAGTGCAAGAAATATACTATCAATACTTTTCGTCAATGAAAATAATTCAATACTGCCACTGGTAGCGTAGTTTGGTGGAATGCCACTGGACAAATCCAATCACCTTAAAACTATGACCAAGGTATAAATAAGGTATAATGGCATGTATTGGAATTACGAGGGCAATGAGAAACACTCACACAGCGAGTCTGAAAGCTATTCTCAACTTAAAACTATTTGTACAGGAATCAGCAGCAAATAGCACCCTTCGGTTAAGATAAACTGGAAGCTGGCAACACAGTGCCATGGGTCTTGCGCAAATTTTACAGAAGTACAAGAAAAATAACGTATGTACGGACTACGTAACTCCCCGTGTTGACTTCCACAAGCTGTTCACGACTGCCTTTCTTAGTAGAGAAGACTGGCAAATTAACGAACCATTAACCTGTTAAATGGATATTGTAGGGATGTTGCAGGGTTTTTCTCTGAAAACCTTGGTCTAGCCAACTCCTTCAGACTTTCGAATTACAGTAGTGTCTTCCAAGCTGAGGTGCTGGCCCTGGCAGTGACGAAAGCTGCTAAACACGTTTTAATTATGGCAATACCAAAAGCTGATATCACCTTTTTCATTGATAGCCAAGCAGCAATTAAAGCGATTTCTGTCACTGAAATCAAATCGAAGCTTGTGACTTTCAATCGCAAAGAACTAAGGGTTCTTGGTACACAGTACAACATAAGGCTCTGTTGGGTGCCTGGCCATAATGGTATCTCTGTAAATGAAAACACTGACGAGCTGGCAAGAAGAGGATCAACACTCGATCTTTATCATTCAGAATCATCAGTTCAAATTCTACCTTGTAACCTTAAGCAGGTAATCGAGAAGAAAGTGGTAGCCATAAGAAATCAAAGATGGAAATCACTTGAAACTTGTGCTATAACCAGAAAGTTATGGCCTAATTTTAATAAACAAAATACCGACATCGTCATTCATCTGAGCAAAAAGTATTTTTCTCTTTTCGTGAGTATCACGAAGTATTACCACAGAAAAAAGATGAAACTAAGTATGAACGACTCATCTGAGACGCAAGCTTCTTAGAAGGCACTTCTTCAGCGACTTTGAGAAACTTTCTAAGCTCCCAAGCAAAGACCTATTAAAATTTATCAATGCCACAAAATGGCTGAAAATAACTGATCTTCACCAACAAACTAAAACCACACAGGTAGAACCGGCAACGAACATAGACTGGGCACCACGCCCTAACACCAGTAACTGCCGCCCCTGCAAAACGATAAACGAACACAACGGACCACCCGTTCTAGGTGCTTAAAAAAAACAGACCATAAGATCCGGATCAGGTTTTAGTTGTATTGGTTCTAGAGCAGTTAAAAACGGAGCCCGATCTCAGTACAAAATAAAATCATCTTCAACGACGAGCCCTACTTTTGGAAGAACGGGTACGATGCCAATACTAACGAAGTTCACCGAAGTGCCAGTGCAACCGTAATACATCATAGTGCTCTCTATCAATAGAGAGCACTATTAGTCGAATAATAACCGATTTCTTTTGGCTTAAGTTTGATGGTATGAATGTGAATGACATGATGTTCCAAGACCTGTACGGTACATGCTACACAGCTAATGCTTCTATGCACAACTCGCCACCGAGATCATGCTGCAATTTTAACCGTGTAAGATATTTTTTCGGGGGTTTCGTCAAGTTTCAGGTCTCTAATAAGCTACTTACGATGCCTGCTTTCAAAATAATTCCCTAGCATCATTTTTATTCTGCCAAAAACAATAGTTATCCTTATCACGGTTAGGAAGAAGTTTTTCAAAATGAACTATGACATTAGGACTTGAATTTGAACGCTAACGAAGTGTAATGAAGTAGTTTTTGTAGGATACTTGCGAGAAATTTACAAAATCTTCTTGTTGTCATGAAAATTGCATTTTAGCTAGTCATGTGGAACCAGCTATTTTGTATGTTCCTTCTTTTCCTGCTAATCACACACACACAGGAAATGCTAGAAGCTTGGTTTTTCGTGAGCTAGTCATGCCCACAAATAATTTTTTATTTTTTATTTTCAATGAAGCATTTAAAAATCTTCTAACAATCCCCTTACCGACGCCACTGTTACTTGTAATTAGAAAGAAAAAGAAGTCCTTTATAGTGCTTGCCTGCTAAGGTAAGACTTTTGATGTGAGATAAAGCTGTATGACTGCGACTCTTAGCGGTTTGATTTATCAACAGTTCCTCCGAAGCAGAAATAAGACCTTTTACAGTCTGTGGTGTTATTTGATGGCACATTCTTGCCCAAACAACTGATAAAATTCTACCTCAAACACGTTGAGGAAATTCGCCGTAAAATCGATTTTCCCATTAAAAAGGAAGATTATATTACATTCTTCATCTGATAGTTCATTAAGGTTCGTCAAAAAAATTACTTCCCTAATTGATAAGGCAGGTTTACCAAATGCCACAGTATAATTAACTCACCTCTCACCAAAGAGTAGGTATGCGTAAGGTTTCTCTTTCGTTGTTCAAACATTCCAATACAAAATATTAATCAATTTGTTGTTTTAATGTTAAACATTAAAAAAAGTTCAAAGTTGAATGTCTATACCAAAATTCTCTTCGACAAGATACAAACAAAAAATAAAAAAAAAAAACTATTCAAACTTGGGTGGCACCAACTTCCCGCTACTTCAGCTATACGGCTACCATCTGAGCGTTTTCTACACACATTCACGCTGATTAACCATAATCAACTAACGAATATGTGTGTAGAAAATCATTTCCAACAAATATTGACATTATCCGTGCAAGACCTTTGCTACTCTCTTCGGCAAAATAAGACAACACAACGATTCGATGGAACACACTTCCACCAAGTCGTTGTCGTCCGTCGTCGTCGGTCGTCGCAGCGTCTCCATTCGCATCTTCTACGGTACCGCAAAGGCCGCCAAACTAATAGATACCATCTGTTAAGTTGAAAAAGCCTTCTTCCATCATCATAATCATCGTTTTCGTCTTCTTCGTCGTTGTCGTAGTCGTCGTTGGTCGTTGGTCGTCACGACCAAAAGGAAGATGATGAATTTTCATATTTTCGGCTCGACTGCACTCACTGTTCGTTCGTTTCGTTCGTTCATATGACGCTGTCATCATCAGATATGTCCAGCATCATTGTAGCGGTTCATATGCGAATACCTACAGCTGAGTTGTATCATGGAGCTATAAAGCTGGAACTGATGCCTCCTTTTGTCTATTTTTCTTTCGACAAAATGAAATGTTGTTTAATCATAATCGACATTATGCACGATCTGCGCACCAGGCCAAACATCACACAACATAGACGTCAATGCTGTGTTGGTTGATGCGCTAGCTCCTGACTCCTGTGTCCAGAATCTCCCTACGATCATCAAGTACCGTATATGCTGCATGCGGCGAGACGCGACGTGTTGCAATTGTAGAAAATAAAAAAAATTAATAAAATTACGAACTACGTGATGTGTGTAAACAGTGATGCCAAGTCGATGTTATTCTTTTAAAACCAATTTCATTTTTTTTTTTAATTCTGTGCACAAAATTTGTATTAATTCAATACAGCAGCTGAGTAATTTTAATTGCTTGTTTGGAATATGTCAATTTTTCGCAAATTCGCAAGTTAAATTTTGCAAAATGGTTTAACCTACTTTCAATTGCAATTAATTTCACAACGTTTTTAGATTACTTTGCAAATAGTTTGTTGTTTCGCATTTGAGAAAAAACTTGTTTGTTAACGAGTTGCAAGATATCAAATACTAGATTTCGCAATCTTGCAAGTACATAAGAATAATAAAACAAATTGTAAGGCTATAAATTTTCTTAATTGTTCTTGCAAACAGTTACTTTCTAAAAAGCAAATAAAGGTCTTGACCATATTCGCAAACTTGTAAAATGCGTTTTCATTTGAGGTTTAAGGTTCTAATACTTTAAATCACTAGAAAGGATAGATGCATTTTGATATTGAGGTTTTCGCAAATTCATTTTTGTTTCCTGTTCTTTGCGACACAAGGCATTTGCACCTATGATTTAACTTTTTTACAGCGTGGTTGATGCAAACTTTACGGTAATTTAGCATTTCAAAGCAATTCAATATTCTTTTTTGCAAAACTTTGCGAACTCAAATTTGTTTTGCATTTAAGAAAATAATTTTAAGCTCTTTGAATTAACATACATTTTGAATGGAAAACTGTTTCGCAAAAGCTGCAAACTATTTTTCTAGTAGTACGAATAATTTTAATTTTGAAGATTACAGGTTTTTGGTAGTAAAGTAGCTTCCAGTAACCTTTTTAACACTTCCGCAAAGTTGCGAACCACCTTTGTAGTAGTTAGGTCGTTTATAAACAATTTCGCAATGCCTTGAAAATTTGCATGATCAACCATTGAATGTGACTTGTTTGTTCAATTATAATAATGTTGTATGGAAAACGGTTTCGCAAAGTTGCGAACAAATTTTCCTGCTATTTTGAAGAGTTTCAAATGTTAATTTTCGCAGGAATATTACGCTACCGTGCAAATTATAAAAATTTTGAAGGTATTATGATTGGTAAGTTAACTCAAAACCAAACCTTTATTTAATAACAATAAACTATTCATGTAAGACTGTTTTGCAAAGCTGCGAACAACATTTCAAGCAGTCAGAACAGTTTCAAATTTGAAATTAGCAAATAATATCGTAATGCTTTGAAGATTTTCATAATTTGCAAGGCAATAACAATTTTATGGTACAGTAATTTCAAACCTACTATAATCTTTCAGTTGCGAAGCGGTGCGATCACTTCGCAAACGATATAATCTGATGAAACTCGTTCTTTTTCTTGCAATATAATTCCGCCACAAGTCAAATTTCATTCGAAAATTTGAAATTAGACAAAACTGAAGATTATCTCTCTTCTTCAAAAGAAAAACCCCCGCAAATTTTGTCCTCAAGCAACACATAAACATTTGACCCAACTAAAACAAAATTTCAATTAAACCAAACAAAAAAAAAAAAAGACTTTCTCTTCACTCTATGATGCGACCAACATCAAGTCGAACAAATAAACGGACGTATCGCATGACTTAATGCATATTCTTGAATACTTATAGTTTTTTGGTGCAAACAAAATTTGAACTGGAGACCGCGATTTGTAGTGGCATGCAAATTTGTAAGTTACTCCAACTTCCGCAAAAGCGACGACGACCGACCGATTGGGCGACGATGATGGCGGATACCCCATGGCGGTATTTGTTGCACATTTCACATCTAGATGAATGTGTTTTTTGTTATTATGGAATCATAATAATTTCAACTTCTTGGATATACTACACACATTCTGCACTCACTCTTGTTGGAACTGCTGCTGTGTATGAATATATAATTTGAAAATATGATTTTTTAGGAGAGTGCGCGCTCGCGCCACCAAATGCAATAGAAGAGATTTTAGTTTAATGTTGTTTCCAATTTTTGTCTGTTTTCTTTTTGAGATTGCAATCGAAATTTGTTTCGGCAGCACAAAAATAAGTCTTCATTGGTTATTTACGGTTTATTGGATTTCATTTTAGAGCGCGCTAGCTGAAAATGGATTTAATATGTATAAAGTTGTTCCAATGCTGCACCACAGTTGCAATGTGTTTTGATGTTTTTATTGCCCTCCCAGGGTGTTCGAATTTGTTGCAGCATGAATTAAGGTAGCTCCTTGCATGCTCCACCATCCTCATGATCATGGTGAATGTTGTTGCAAGTGTGGAATGGACTTATATGGCAATCAAATGGAAATGAATTTTATTTGTTTTTTTTTTGTTTTCTGAGAAAACAGTAGCCCCTATAGAGATGTCTTTTAGTGTTGGACATTTGCTTCTATTTTAGTCGAATTTATACAATTTAGGATGACATATTTGATAAACATAAAAATTGGAATAGATGTTGAGAGAGTTGGTGGTGTCTTGTAAAGAAAGCTATTCTAAACTTGATTTTGTGAGAAATCAATTACCTTCCCAAAAAGGTTGATGCCTGAACATCTGTTAAGGTCTTAGGATTGTTTTAGTTCATTAACATCGCCCCCAGAGCTTGATCTTTTAATCTTTTACACTTTGAGACAGCCCCAAGTTCTACATACTTTGAAATATTTTTAAAGAAGAGAATGTGAATCGTAAAAGGCAAGTTTCAGTTCGTCTGCGACTGTTATCTCTTACACGTTAACATTTGTGTGCTAGAAGAAACTGTGAATCGTAAAATGCAAATTGTAAAAGATTTTATTTACTTCAATCGGTTAAGATATTCCAGCCCAAGTTTCTACATACTTTGAAATATTTGTGTGCTTAGAGACTGTGAATTGTAAAAAGTCAAAATTTAATTGCTTTTGTTAAATAAAACAAATTCACTTAGTCTAATTTAAGATTTTAAATCTCTTACAAATTTATACAGGCACTTTTTTCTACAGGCACTTTGTCTAATTTAAATCTTTTTACCATTTTTTACAAATTGGCATAGGGTCTATGTCTATAGTTTCTACATCCTTTAAAACATTTTTGTACTCGAAGAGACTGTAAACCATAAAGGACAACGTGTTAAAGGCTTTTGATCATTAAAATGGATTCCAAGAATCTGACTTAAGTCTTTTTGTCATTCACACGTTGACATAGGCTCCATTTTCTACATACTTTTAATTGTTTTTTTTATTTTACTAGAAGAGACTGTGAATCGTAAAGTGCAAATTGTCAAAGCTTTTGTTTACTAAAATATATTCAGAGAACCTGACTCAAGTCTTTTTATCCTTTACACGTTTAGACAGGCCCCGGTGTCTACATACTTTAAAATATTTGTGTTGTAAGAGACTGTGAATTGTAAAAGTAAAAGTTTAACTGCTTTTGATCACTAAAACAAATTCATTTAGTCTAAAGTCTTTTAATCTCTTACAAACTGGTACTATTTTCTACATACTTTTAAATATTTGTGTTGTAAGAGACTGTGAATCGTAAAAGTCAAAGTGTAAAAGCTTATGTTCACAAAAACAAATTCAGAAAACTTAGCTGAAGTCTTTTTATCTCTTAAACGTTGAGACATGCCCCATACTTTGACATATTTTTGTGCTACAAGAGACTGTGAATTATAAAGGACAAATTGTAAAAGGTTTTGCTTACTAGAGATTTGTTTTTTTATCACTTATTTATTTCCAAAGACCATAGTTTTTAGGTACTAAGAAATATTTTTGTGCAAGAAAAGAGTGTGAATCGAAATAATTAAAGTGTAAAAGCTAGCACAGGATTTCAGAAAGCTTGAAATTCATATGAAAACTTGAAGATCTCATTATCAATCCAGTGTAATGATGAGTAAATGTTCCCCGGAGTGATTATCGGAATGGTGGCAGAATGAATATTGAGAGGAATTCTGATTTTTAAGATGGCGGATATAACAGATATTTGGATATAGGGCCTACGGATTTCAATCATTCTATCAATCATTCCCCTTAAAAAGCCAATAAAAATGATAATTTTTAAATCGTTAAGACGTCAAAGACTTACAACTCCGACCCCAAAGCTATTACACAAACGACTGCAAACTACTTAAGTGTTCATTAATAGCCTTCTTAAAACTCAATGTGGTTGTATTTATTACGAAACTTATTCAACAAAATTGCACAGCCCGTTTAATGAGACTTGTAAGCTTTCATAGACATCCCGCCCACGTTTACAAAAAAAATAAATGAAGCAAATATCCATCAACAAACACCTATTGACACGAACAAATTTGGAAAACATTTAGAATCATTAGGCTCTGGCACAAATGCTCCCAGGCCATCAGTTGCATAGTTGTTGGTTTGGCACACAGACAGACAGACAGACAACAGGTTGGCTGCGGCGGCGCACCGTAATGTTTGGATCAATTAATTTTCATTAAAACTACAAATCACCCCTGAAGCTGAACTTAGTGCACCACACAGCACAACTTTAGTATTATTTGAAAAATATAACTGTATTCCCACGCAGGCAAGCACATTTACCAAAAAAAAAATGTTGTAATACCCGCTGCATTGCGGGTTGTAACTGTTTATGTTGTAACAAATTATGTTGGGGGCAAAAAGTCTTTGCAAGCCAAGCCTCTTAAAATGTGCGGTGGATTAAGAACCTCAAGTCAAGACCCACACCATATACTTTGCTCTAAGATTATGTGTTTGTCTATCAAACGCACCTTACTTCACGTCATATACGAATCAATGATTCACTTAAATTCATATTAATAGCCGCCACGCCATTTATCGTGCGTCGCGTCGTCGTCTTCGCCACCGAGAAAATTATAATTACACAAAAAAATAGTGAAGCTTAATCTTGGTTTTGTGTGATTTACTGTTCATGGTTAGGTTATATTGTTGCAACAATAATTGAAACACAAACCCACTGATGCTTTCAACATGCAACTCACAATAATTGAATATAAAAAATAAAGTAAGACACTCAACGAGGAGTATAGATAAGATGCGCGCGATAGGAATCAAGAAGATAAGTCGAAACGAATAGAATTTTATGATCGTGATCGAAAAAAAAATTGTTTTACGGTTTTCTTTCTTGCCCTTTTTGATAATGCCTTGAGGTGATTGAACTTTCATTTCAGAAAACCCACCTTCAACTTCAATTGTAACCTTCTTTGTTAACAACATCCTGTCAAACTGAAACTGGGGCAAGTTATTCCTGTGAGGAATATTTAAGACCAATCATGTCCATGTCCAGTTTGTGGCGAAGTAAATTACAGCATGTCAGTCTTTAGAATTTCGTTGGGCGCCATTTTTTTGCAAATAAAACTCTTTTTTAATGGAAGTCCAGCAGATATATGTATGTTCCTTTAAATGACAGACAGACTGACATTGAAACCACCGTTGGGTTTCTACGGAACTGTAAAACACACAAAAGAAATAAAACCACGAAAACAATTCGAATTAAATGTTGAAAAGAGGCAATTAAATTACTCTTAAGGCGGTAAATTAGCCAATTTTTTTGTTTTGTGTTGTTATTGTTGACTTCTGGGTCAAAATTATTAAAAAAAATAATTTAGCGAATTGTGGAACTCTGCAAATATTTTGACAAATAGTATAATTTTCAATGTTATAATTGGAATAGACAGGCGGCTGCTAAATGGTCAAACAAAAGAAGGTTTCGACTTTATTTTATTGTTTTAATTTTTTTTACAGTTTTTATGACTTTTTTCAACTTTGACCTTGAATGTGAGTTAATTGGTCATTAAACGCCCGTGGGATTTTTACTTAATTTAGTTTATGATCAAAAGGATTACAAAATTCTTTGTTTATAACAGAAAAGTAAGTAAAGTAAAGTTTGTAAGAATGAAGAAAACTTACAACTCCTTTAGCTTTTATCTTATTCCATCAGAAAGGAGATTCTCATGTATTTAAGCAGTAGCACAACTAAAATTATAGAATTATTTTTTTACTAATAAAATTGCTGATAATAAAATGGCCCCATATTTGATTTAGTTTTTAAAGTTAGCGCATTTTATATAAGAAGACATAAGCTAATACAAATTTTCCAAATTACATGTCACTTTCGATAATGTCTTACAAAAAATACTATTTAACTTCTTTAAAGCTATTTTATGGGTTCTTTCTATCTAAAAAAAAAACTACCAGATAAGTTTTATTACTCTTATCGCTCCAGAAATGATTCTCCAATATTAGTAATAAAAAAAAATAAGGTCTTATCGAAATCATAAAAGCCATTTTTGAGAAAACGCTTTTGAATTTTTATTAATGATCGCATATCCAAAAATTTTAAATAATGATCCTTCCCATGACTGTCGCAGAACAATTTAATTTACCTATTTCGACAAAAACTTAGTGTGTAAAATATTGTATAATTTGTTTTTAAACAGTTTAATAAAAAGTCATTAAAACTAAACTAAAACCTAATGCTAATTATGTAACTTTTAATTTAAAACAGAATAATACTGCAATAACACTGGAAGTGCAAAATTTATTGGTTACACAAAATTAAGCTGGTAAAAATACGGAATTTTAAAATAATTTCTTAAGTCAGCCGTTACATTCAAATTATATTTACTAGCAGTATTTTTCAATTTATATCAATAAGAGAAAAGGACATTCCAAATTAAAAACTTAACAGGTCAAGTAATTTTTGTGTGTACTAAATGAGCAGTAAAAAATTTAAAATTATCTTTCATCACTCCAATCTAATTTTTTATTAAAGTTTTTCTTGGATCGAATTAAAAAATGAAAAAAAAAAAAAAATAGAAAATAAAATAAATCAGAAAATCATTACAACTTACGGTTTGAATGTTATAATTTAAAAGTACTGGGATTTCTTACCTGCAAGAAAAGAACGAAAATTTTCATTAAAAATATTATATAAATTAAAATTTTTGAAAATTTTATTTAAAATTTAAAATTTGACAAAACGGTGAGCAAGATTTCTGTGGTACACTTTACGCGGCCCACACAAACCGATGGGGCATAATTTACATAGCAAACAAAAGAATTTTTTATTATAGATGTGCAGTGGCTATAAGTTGATTAAATATTTTGCACCAAAATTGTTTAAAGGTTAAAACAATGAATTGAAATCGCAAAAAAATGCAAGGAAAACAAAACTAATCGAAAAAATCATATCCACCGACACATAAAATGTCAAATCCATAAACCCAAAACATAAAGGTGGATTCACAAAAGTGAAATGGAATACGCACAAAAAAAATCGTATCAAAATTTTAAAAATAAGAAATTGAAGCTGAATACACAAGTTTTGCGGACATTATAAGGATTAACTCACAAAAATATTGTTAAAGTAGTTGCACTGAAATACAAAACAAAAAATTAAATAAAATGTTTGGTTTAGCGCTGTTCCTTATGACTACGTGATAACGGTCGTTTTTAAAAATAATTCACTAAAAGATCTGAAGTGTCAAGTATGCAAAAATTCAATATCTATGAGTTTCGTCTCAATACGACTATTTTTCACATAAATACAGCTTCTCAAAAATCATTTAAAAAAATCAATATTAGTTTTGATCCTTTCATTTTGTCCACTAGTGAATAATTTTTTTGACATTTTAGAAAAATTCTAACTGGTACATTTTTTTCTAGTTGATTTAAAAAAAAATGTGATTGTTTCTTAGAAGAAATCTCTCTAAGATTCGGTTGACCTGGTATATATTCAAAACTATAAAGCCGATTCAGCTGAAATTTAGAGAACTTATTCCACATAGCATAAACAAAGACCTGAAACCAAATTTTATTAATAAATGTATGGTCACATTAAACAGTTATTTATAAAAAAAAATCACCATAAATTTAAAAATTCCGTAGTTTTTGGAATAAACACAGCAAAAAAACCTCTAATTTAGGATAGTATGAAAATTCTATACTCTTCTAGCCAAGTTAATTATCGTTTAACAATGGCAGTAATCAGAGGAAAACCAATAAAAAAATTTTATTCTATATGGATTTTTCAACATTTTTTTGTGCAGAATCCAGAAGTCGTACAAAAAATTGGTCAACACATAAGTTTGGAAATTTTGTTATATTTGTTTTACATAAACGGTTTAGCGAAAAATGTTCAATAAAAAAACATTTTTGTTTAGTTTTTCAATGATTTCTCATGTTTTTCTTGATAAATTTTTTTGGATAACTTCAGATTCGTGCTAAGCATCTCAAAATTATTACATCCATTGAAAATTATTACTTTAAAACTTTCCACCTCTATAAACGCTTTATTTGGACTAAAGAGAGTATTTTGGACAAATTCTAAATTTCACTTTTCAATATCTTTTCGCCGAAAGCGAATTTTTGAATGATTTGAAATGATTTAGACACTTGAAATGCACTTAATTCACATCCCATTAAAAGTTTTGTAATAAAGTATTTACCAGTAAAAAAATTCGAAGTTACATGTACCCAAAAAAAAACGTGTTTTTGACATGTTCATATTAGCATATCTGGAAAACGTGACTGGCTAGGGTAGTTTTGACTTAATATTTCGGTTCAGCGTGCCCAAAATCATTTAGAAAATTGTAGTTTGGTTTGAAGGCGATTTTCGTTGCAGACCAGTGATATCTGACTTATTTTTTTAAATACAGAGGTAAGTGCTTAATTCGTGTTGAAGTGAAAATAGAAAAAAAAAAACAATTTTATTTATCAGTGAAATAGATTGTTTCGGTGATAAGACCTATTCGGTTTAAAATTTTAAAATATCGACAAAATTAATTTTTTGTTTCACTTTCACAGAAATTTTCGGTACAGTAGTACCCCATTTTCGTTGTTTAGCAAACTGTTTCCTAACTAAGACTTCTCCCCTCAGTTGTTAGAAGTCTCATGAGAGAAGAAAGTTAATTAGCAAACACTTTTTTAGCAATTTCTGTTATTTAATTAAAATTTTAAAATGTTTCTAACCTAATTGACCTTAATTAATAATATCAGTATCTACTTGATTTCACACCTATTAGCAACTGTTTCAACATAATTTGTTCATAGTTTCTTCTTCTTCCGACTTTTACTTCTAATTGAAACCGTTTAGCATTCTTTCAAGCTTTCTCTACAAAACTGTCTGTTCCATGGCAATTATCACCACCTTCACAATCATTCAACTTCTAAAGCAAATATATGTTACTGCTTAAGCAAAGTATTATCAGGCTCATTCATTACCATAGCTAACTAACAAAAGTCACACACAATAGTTAACAAAAAACAAACAAACATAAACAACACAAAAAAAAAAAGATTACACTTCTTCTAGGATTTGTCCAAGTTCCCACTCCAACTGCACTCTCTGGGACTTTATGGATATGACTTGCTTGTAACAAAGTGAGTGGTATTTCCCATCACATTCCAATTTTGAACAAAAGCTAGTAGGTACCGGTATAAAGGAAAATGATTGGGGTACACCTAACTTTGAAATTAATTTATCACACCTCACACGGATAGTTTTGTCGAAGAAAGATTGCCTCTTAAAAAGCCATTGCGCTTGCGCTTGAAATTATATACTCCCAAGCATACTTATTTACCAAGTTGTGCCGAAATTTATTGCATTTTCTTGTTTGCAAGTTGCAATTTGTAACCTTAAACAAAAAAAAATAAATAAATAAAGTTTGCGTCGGCACCCAGTGTCAAGATTGGTTGTGAAATATCCGCAAACGAAAAACCCCATACCACGCCCCCTTTCCATCGCCACGTCGACGAACTCACAAATTCAATTTGTTTAGATTTATTTTAAGTTTTTTTTCGTTTTTTTCTTTTGTTGAGTTGAGCTCTGCAACTGGATATGACTTTTTAATCATGATGCATGCGCCACCTGGTGGCTTAGCACATCTCCCATACATGCCACCACGCCAGGCATCGCCGCCGCCATGCCACCCTATCCAATCCTTCCTCTTAAACGTTCCTTTGGCCTTCGAATAATTTATTACTTTTCGTCGAATTGGTAATAAATTTAGCCAGCCAAGACCAACAACGGTAACAACTTACTTGGTGTTTGGGGTTCTTTATGTTGCACATGCGCGCGAGCGCGCGCACCCATCTATTTCATTTGTAAATTAATGTACCGTTGCAGCAGGTAACACTTGCGCTATAGTGCGACTGCTGGCTGTGCAACAAATTGGCAAGTTAACGCCGCCGACGCCGAAGCCAACGCCACCTCCAACTCTTCCGCCAACTCACTCACTTCACTGAGCTGGCTAAGGCCAATTTTAATTACTCGGAATAATTAGTGTCAGAGTTCAGTCGATGTTGCCGGTAGATGGCTCTGCCAAAATAAGAGATCCTGTCTACTGGTGGTGAGATTTTCGTACTGCGCATTGTGATTGTTGTTTAATTAATTACTGTAGGCCTCCTCTTTTGCTGCTTTCGCTTGCTGAATTACTGAATTGCTGAATATCTCTTTGATTTCTTCCATTTTTTTTTTTGTATTCCCTGGCTGACATTTTGTTCGTGAGATAAAAATTCAAATTTTAAATTCAGATTTTTTTCCTTTCTCATAACCTAAGATAGATTTGTATCTTGTATTAAGTTTTTTCGTTGTTGTTGTTGCTTATTTTTATACCTACTGGTAACCTGGGTTATTAATAATTCTACCATCATCTCTTGAGGGAATTCTGATGTTAATGTCAGATCTTAGAGATGAAATCAGTGTTGTAGTGTTGAATGGCAATTTTTCTAGGCAAAGGTATACGTTACCTTACAGAAAAAAAAACAACTAAACGAACAGTGCCGAGATGAGGTCATGTTTGATGTCATTTTGACGTAACTTCTTTTGTAGCGCGCAGTGTAAAATCGTTGTCGTGCCTCACTAGCCATATTGAATAGGATAGAATTTCGCAAATTTACATGCTTTTACACAGAGATTGTTGTTTTTTGTTGGAAATTCATGCGGATCTTATGCTGATTGTGTGTTTGGTTGTTTTTGTAGATATGAGGTCAGAGTATGTCTGCAAGCATTGCATCTGACAGGTAGACATGCAAACACTATGGCGCGCATTTTATGTTGTTTTGAATTTTTTTTCTTTTAGATCAAAATGTTGTATTTTTTTTGTCTATCTTTAGGTATAAGGTATGGTTTTTTTTGTAATTCAAAAGGTCTGATGAAAGATTATGATCTTTGTCCTCGCACATTTTGGTTTTCTCATTTATATAAATTTTTCTTACTTCTGTGTGCGAAATCTTTAACAATTTTTTTTTTAATCATTTATTGGTGACATTTTCATTAAAACAAAAAAAAATAAATTGAAAGGTTTGATCATTGAATTAACTTTGCAGGTGCATTTTAATGTCATGCACTGGCTGCAAATAGAAATTTTTATAATTTTTTTTAAATCAACGAAATTTTGTATGGTTTAAAAAACTTTATTATCTCAAGAATACTTATAAGAATTTATAAGTATTACTAGTAGTATATACTATAATTGCGAAGTATGATTGACATTAGTCAGCAAAAATTAATCTGGGGTCTGAAGAAGCTTATATTTAATATGTTTCAATGCAATTTTTATAGTTAATAAGCGGTTACAAGTCTGAAAAAGTTAGGTACTTGTTTTTGTTTGCAAGCTAGATTTTGTGAGACCTCTTCACAGCAGTTTATATCAGTTTTTAGTTCAGGGTCCCACCATATACTCAAATTGAAAGAAAATTAACTATTGCCATGCTGTTAATTTTTGTATAAAAGTTTTATGTCGGTTAGGGTCAACATACCTCACCCCCGTCTCCTTCACGCTTGGCAGACTTGTGTTTGTAGCGAACCCTACATCTTCACATGGCACTTGGCAGACCGCCGGAATTTTTCTCATAGAGTATTACTATTAACTTATTTTACTAAATTTAGGTATTTACTGTGTTGTGTGTCGTTGGCCCGCATATCCATCACCTGGAAAACTTTCTGAGGTTTGGTAGGCTTGCATTTGTACACTCAGGACAATAGGGCAGTTCAAAAATTATAAAATGTTTTTTTTTTATACCTTTTTTGACCACTTTTGGACATCCCTGCCACACCCACCTCTGTATTTATACTCAGGAATATAAATACTAAGCAAAAATGCTAAGCAAATCGTAACGAAATGACGTAACAGTTCATCTGTCTGATTTGAGACCTCGGATTATGGGATTATCAGCTATAACTTGGATAAGATTGTATAACTTGGCATGTCTAATTTTTATGACTTTCTGTAATTTCGACATGCCTATTTTGTTCATCCATCAGATGTGAGACCCCGGGAAGACCTGCGGTTAAAGGCACTTTAATCTCCATAAATCCTGGTCTCTAGTTAATTGTCCTTCGCAAGATTGCATTACTCAATGTTGTATGGCATTTTGCAATGAAATGATTCTCCCTAGCTATTAATCTAATCTGAGACCCTTAGTAGATCTGGGCATCATCTCTCTATCATATGCTGTGAGGCCGATCTCTAATAATATAAGGTCTGATCTGGACCCTGGGTAGACCTCGACGTCATGTTTTCTTTAATATCCATCGAGCCCGGTGTCTATAATTCGCTACCTTCAGGTTCACACGTTTCCTTGATTGATTGATTAATTGAAGCATAAACTTGGATATGGTCAAATAATTTGGAATGCCCAAACTTTTATGGGTGTCTCAAGTTTCATACGTTAACTTATCTAGGGCATCCTGTTACTTTTTGGTGACAGCTTAAATTGGTATTTCTTTAAATTCGCATTCCCCAATGCTAATAAAAAGTTATGTTTCTTAGAACCAACATGTAATCCTAGCTAAATCTGGAGGTCTAAAAATTGTATAAGACTAAGATAGCAGCCGTCTTTGTGACGGATTTCTTATTTGATCCGGCTCCCATTCAATATTGAAGAAACGCAGTTCAAGTATTTTGATGGCTGAAGAGCTTATTTCTATTGTTCCATTAGAAACACTTTTTTGAAATAAAATAATTCAATGTTTAATGTTTGTATAAGAAAGTTGGTTTAGAGGTTCTCTAAGAACGGAGCAAGAAATGCTTTGGTCAGGAATGGGGTGGGTCTCTCAAGAACAAATGCTTCAGAATCTTTCCATTTTAAGGGTAATAGCTACAATATTAATATGAGAAAAGTTACTTTCATGCTGTTTACTCAATAAATTATTTCAATATTCAACACGAGTAAAAATCTCCAAAACCATTAGGTAGCAAACAAAGTATAAACATTGTATCTTCAGTTTGATCAAATTGTTTCTATAAAAAAGTTATTAAATCAATCAATTTTACTTTCGTTCTAAAGTGCCTTGCAGCTTTTGTTCACACAAATATTAACTCCTTACCATTTCTCTTCCTTTTTATTGGAGAGTTCAAGTTGTTGAAGCATTCAAATCTATTTCTTTGTTTGCGCTTCTGATTCTTTTAAAAAATCTACCTTTTGCAGCCAAAATGAACTCAGAACATTATCTGTGGGATTGCATTTCTTCGCAACGTGACTTGTGTAAGTTCTGTTCACCTTTGCTGACCTTGCAAATAGAGTTCGATGCACATTTCTTTTGAACAGGTTTAGGTACAAAAAAGCAACAAAAAATAGAGTGTTTTCTTCTTTTCCTAGCAAAGCGAGATGGATGAACGAACGAAAGTACGAACAGAGACGTAAGTTAACAATCCACTAACCACATTTTCGTTCGTTCCCCTTAGGTATACGCGGTCGCATTGGTTCAAACCAATCAACCATATCGGAAACGAAATGCAAGTGTTTGCTTGTCTGTCCGTTCGTTTATCGCGGTTTCTTCTTCAAATAGTTAAAAACAAAACACATTTTCCACTCAATATTTGAAAAATGAACTGAAAAAGAATTGAAATTCACGCTCGCTGAGATGGTCGTTCTCCCCCTTTTCTGTCCATCATCATTAGTGTTGTTAGTCCAAAGTCAAAACTGGTGCACTGCACTAACCAGCCAGTCAGCCAGCCAGCCAGAAGCAGCGCCATCAAAAACACTTCGCCAACAGCAGCGGGATTTTGATGTGTTCCATTTGTCGCCAGTAGTTACTGTAACTTAAGCACGTCGCTGCTGTCGTCGTCGCACGGCCATTGTATATTGAGTGAACGAAAACAACACCAATAACAAACAAAACCAGCAACAACAAACTGAAAGAATATACATAATATGACGCCACAATTGAAATCCATTTACCATGTCAACCGCACATAATGGAAACCTGCCCGTCTCCGTCTTCAGTGCGCCTTCGAAAGACTCTTTGACAATGGAGAGTTGACTTCGTTTGGCCTTGGGCTTGGGCACACTATAAGCTCATCCATCCATCCTCAACACACCTCCACACACTTCTCGAAGAACACATTAATGCACATAGGAAGCAGACAAACAAATCAAGAAAATACTGAATTCTTAGAAAAGCATTCGACTCGACTGACGACTTGCCTACAACAACGTGACGACGGACGTGGTGGACGAGGGCAGCAGAGTACATAGAATGAAGATGAACTCTTGAGAATGCCTCCATCATGGGATGGGATGGAAACTATTTCTTCTACTTTTTTTTTTTTCTTGTGTTGGGTTTGTCTGTTTGTTTTCAGTAATCTTGGCCATTCTTAGCGTGATCTTCTGTGGATGGAGCAATTATCATTTTTCATTCAATCTTCCTGGATTCGTTGATTTATGATTGCAAAAAAAAAAATTAAATTCTGTTGTTTGTTTAAGCGTCCTGGCTAAATGTTTGTGTTAAGCTCTTTTAACGACACGGGGTAAGGCAACGTGGGGCATTTTGAATGATTGCTTCTTTATTTCTTTCTTGAAGAGGGAAGGTATGAGTTTTTCTATTTGGTACCACCATGATGAGGAGAATATCAAATTGTTAGCAAATTTAAGTGTTAAAATTGATTTTTTTTTATATTTGAAAATCGTGTTTTTTACAATTTCTATCAAAAACTAGACCTCCTATCGAAAAAAGTTTAAAAAATCTCCAAGTTTGTTTAGAGAATTTTTCAATATAACCTCAAAAATATTGTAAAAAATTACAAAAACGAATTTTTTGTTCATTTATTTTTATTTATTTTTTTCCCAAAATAGTTAGATTTTTGATGAATTTAGTTTGAAAAAATAGCCTAATTTTCAATCTAAAAATTTGATGAAAAAATTTTTGATTTTTGAAAATTTTGAGATAGATTATTGTTTTTGGTTGAAACCTCTTTTTTAAGATTAAATATAAAAACAACAGAGTTACAGGGGTGGTCATAGAAACCAAATTAAACTATTGCAAAAGATTTTGACTTGTTGAAATTGAATCTGGTATTAGAAATGCTCTATTATTCAAAGTTTTTGAGATATCGAATTTTGAGCTTTCCAAAAACACTCTGTTTGTGATGTTTTGTGTAAAAAGAGATCTCATGTTTAAAGACAGATGCAGTAATTTTGTTTGTTAGGTTAGAGCAAAGATGAAAATGCGTCTCATCAGAAAACTTCTTTTAAAAAAACGTACCTTTGTCAAACCACTCTCTTTGGAAATAAGTTTGCAATATTTTCAAACGGTGTTTAAGCGTATAAAGAGACTCATTTTCGTGGAGGTATGATACTGAATTTCTGTAGAAATTTGGAACGGGAAACAGCTGTAAGTGTTAAAATAAATTACGATTAAAAAAAAAGCACTAGATGGCCCACTTTCCACAATCAAATTCATAATTTTTTTAAGTGCTTAAAAATATAAAAAAAAAACTAACTGGGGCATGGAATTTTCAAACATTGATTATTCCACATAGAAGACTAATTTTACTTTTTTGACAGTAAAAAATGCCCAAACACTGCTCTATAGGCACTATTTCGCTTTGTATGATCACTTTTTTAGCTAAATAAAAAAAAACACTCATACGCCCTAGTGTACCAAAATACCTGAATTGGAAAAAATACAAAATCTGTAATGTTTTTATAAATTTTTGTTAAATTGGAAGAAAGTATGAACATAGATCATTTGAAGTTAAAAAAAAATCCAAGAATTCCCTTATTCACATTTTTCCTTAAATTTAAATGGAATATTTTAAAATAAATATTATTGAAGATAAAATCTTTAGCTATAATACTTTCTCCCTCCCCCTTTTTACCATTTATGAAATTATTATGATTCCTATTGTTCAAAGAGAATTAGTAAATACAATTTTTTTTAGCATTTGATATTATTAATTAGAAATACTAAAGGACTATCAACATAATTAAATTAACTTTCGATAAAGTTACCTCATATGGGGCAAGTTTATGATTCGTGAAAAAAAATTGATCTCGAAATGTCAGATGTCTGAAGTTGGTTAAATGTCGAAAATATTATATTTTCTTATATAATTTTTTAACGGTACGAGCTATTGAAAAGTATTTGATGCAAGTTTTCTCGAAAAAACACAATTTTAAATACATTTTTTTACTTGCTGTGTAGGGCAAGTATTGTATTGGTTTCATGTCAAAAAAAATTGATGTTTTAATCAAAACCAACATTTCGATGATGGAGAAGTTTAAAAAAGTGGTTTTCGTCATGCGACGTCTATCGGTCTGTGCGTCTGTAAGGCTGTTCGTCCATCTGTAGGTACACATTTCCTCTGCCCAAACGAGTGATTGGATTTTCTTCCAGATTTTCGTACAGATGATTTTAACGTAATTTCAAAAGTTGTTGAAACGGTTTTGAGTTGTAAGATTTAAAATGTGTGTATGTAGTCTGCTAAGTGATTGCAACAAAACTAAATGTTTGGACAAAGAGCGGTACTATTTTTTTTGCAACCATGTTTTTTTGTATTTTTTTGAGAATATCTCGTAAACGGTTTAAGCAATTTTGATTAAAACTTTTTCATATAACTCATTTAAGGTAAATTTAATAATATTTTTTTTTTAACATCATTTTTAGCTTACATAATTCTCCATAAGACAAGTTTTTTTATGATCTGTAATATAAAGGATGAAATTATTTAAGTAAATTTTTCAAAAGTTGAAAAACAACGTTTTTTTTGCTCTCAAATGACGATTTTTTTGACAAATCATTAATGCTCATTTAATAGATATTATTATTACTTTTCCGTACACGTATTGAAAAGGATAAGTATAGCGATTGGCACAATTTTTTTTTTTAATATGAGAGTGCCGTTGTGGTCGTCGTCGTTGGCCTTGGAAAGAATCATGAATATTGGAATAATCTATAAACGCGAAAAGTCGAAATTCACCCATTTCGAGTAAAACAATCGATTAGTACTTCCCATAGCATAGCAATATTTTCTTTCGTTCTCGTAAACGTAAACGTTAACGACTAAACGGATTTTAATAAAAAAAAAATTGCACAAGTGTTTTACGAATTTTTACGAAGTTAATTTCTTTTTTAATTAATTTTTCAAAAACTTTTTTTTTTAAATTTAAAAGTTAGATTAATAATGTCCATTAATATTTCCCTGAATATGCTTTCCAACCTATTTTCTTAAAACTAAAATGGCATACTTAGTTTAAAACTGCAAACCATTTAAGAAGTCACTTTATTGTATACATCAACTCTGAAATGGAATCGTATTAAATACGAAAAGCAATGTTTCGAGATTAAGAAGAACCAAGCCACATGAGCTATAATGGTCTTAAGGCCATGGGAGCGTATTAAAAGTTTAAACTTCACAAATTACCTTTTTAGAGGTTAAAAAGCAGGTACAGAGTTTTTGTTTGTCATAAAAATAAAATTTAGCTGCCAAAAGATTACCAGAAACACTAAATCCACTAAATCTAACCATTAATTAGCATTCGTTTTTTGGGAAACGTTTTAAAAAACATTCTTACGAAAATTACCAAAACGTTGTTGTTATAAATGAAAGCTTCTTAAAAATGGAGAGTATTTTTTGTTGAGATTAATATTTTTTTTTTGTCTGAAATACCGAACAACCTTAATTAATAGATAATACAGTGTTTTTTAAACTTTTGACCTAAATATTATATAAGCCTATATTCAGTTTATTTAATTAAAGCTACCTTCTTTACCTTTTGAAGTTGAATAACTCTAAAAACAACTCAATAAAATACTAAAAAAATAAAATCTTTTATAAAATGGAATTAATTTTCTAGACACATCACGATAGCAATTACGCCCGGCTTCGTTTCTCACAAAGCTAACTTTTATTTTGTGAGCTCTAACAAGGTAAAAAGTGCCGGGGTGTTTACAGAATGTCTTGTAATGTTTTTTTTTTGTGTACACAGGAGGGTACATTTTTTTTTCAATTAAATTTTAATGCACTCACGATTTTGAAAATCGTGAAATTGGTTCAAAATTACACAAAAATCATGTCTCGCATTTCTTAGCATAATGTTTCGACTTTATAGCTTTTAGAACTTTAAAGAAAAAAGAAGAGTTAAATGTCAGAGCTAAGTTAACTACGTATGAAACCTCATTTTAGGTCATAAGACAAAGAAACCCAAATCCATCACAATAGTCTTGTAATTAATTTTGTGACTGAATGCGACTTGAAATAATTTTTCGGTTTTTTAATGATGAAACGTCAAAAAAGATAACAGCGTCTAAGAATTGTAGTTAAATTTGCATTTTCAATGCATTTTTTGTGACATTTTGCTATTTCATCACGCCTATTGCAAATTTTACAATACCTATACTGCTTAGTTTTAAGTACTCTTATAATTTTATGTTTTAATGAGAAAAAAATGAAGAAACAATGAAATGCCACACAAATTTATGGCTTATATTTACTTTTTAATTTGTACGTATAAAAGAAAGGAATTTTTTTTTAGAAATAGTTCTTAAGAACTGAATACTTTCTATGAAGTGTAGGCATTTCTACTAAAAAAAAAGAAGATAAATTATGGATAAAACACCCTCTTAAAACAGCAGAATCTTTAAAAATCACTCACTTCAACAAAATAACTTGATCCTCCTCCAATTGGAATGAAACTTCTATTATAAGTACTTCAAATAATACTCAATTCTAATCAAACTCACTTAGTTTTCAGTTTTCATATTCGCTTACTCGTACGGAGGCGTACTCTCACTTGATGGCTCTCGAATATGTTCAATTGTAGCTTCAGGAAATGCAATAACGTTCCGGTCATTGGCAACATAGAAGTAAAAAAAACTCAGCAACAATAAAAGAGAAAAAAACAAAGACAACATAAAATATTGCCTATCGGAAATAATTTCGCATCCAAGGATGTTACACGCTTGCGCGCAGATGTAACGCGCAATCAAAAACCTACAACAGCATAACCGTTCCAAAATGGTTATGTGAATCAAAACGGAAATGACCATATAGCCAGCACATCGTCCTGTCTATAGAAGAAAATTGGAAACATTTCAAACGAAACGCAACATGATGCATGTGTCTAAGCTATAGATAGAAGATACATGACCATAATTGTGTCTTGTTTGATAATATCAAAACCGACCACACCTCCTTCGCTGAGCGATTAAACGCAAAACACCTTCCTTGTATATAAAGTTGTTCGTCCATCGTCGTCCTCTTCATCTTGTCGGTTGGTCGGTCAGTTCGACTTGGGAATCGATAGCAAAAGGGATCCTCAGGTGGTAAAAGTTTATAATCAAACTACTGCACGCGCCAACTTCTACTCGAATGCTCCTATATACGCGCCATCCTCGCATCGACTTCAATTAAAAACTTCAAATGAAGCGAAACCGAATCAGCAGGAGGAGTAGCTGTGCATAGCTCCAGCCTTCACCATCAGCTATAAAGGAGGTGCTAAATATAAAATTTTGTGCCTCGCGCGCTCACCACAACCAAAATACATCTGTGATCTTTCGACCTCATTAGAGCTTGCTTTTCGCCATCAAACACATCCAGGAAACATAATTAAAGTTTCTCGCCAAATAAATGAGCTCTTTTTGACTTGTTTCAAGCCACCAACACCGCCTCCAATGTCCGATGTTAGATCAGTAAAACAACGCCAAAAAAGAAACAGAACTGATTACAAGCTGAATGGCGTACAGCAAGACACTCATGAAAAATAAAAAAACCGCTGGAAGCTCCGCCAAAACATGTCTCGTGTATTTGCTCTTGCAAAATCCGATCGCCTACATTGCCAAGCTGCTGCAGCTTATAGGCAGTGTTGCAGCGTCTTATAGAGAGATATTGTATCTGGTAGTCGTATGGCGTGTGTGTTGTGCGCGCTGTTAACTGCATGTTATGCTATTAAAGTCGGAGTAATTTTTATGACCAAATGCCTACTGAGTCTTGCAAGTAATCTTGAAGCACGACAGTCGCGCAGAAGATTGTAATTTTCTCTCTCTTTCTCTCACTCCTGTATGCGATCTACCCATCATGATATGTGCCAACCCAAATGCAACACTCTCAGATTGATGCGATGTGATAAACTAGAGTGTGGCCACGACACGTAAATTATCAGATACTCCGCATCTCATTCAAAAAAAAGTTTTGTTTTTAAGTGAAATGAAAAATTCGTTAGACATTTTCAGGATCACCGAAGCCTATACTATTTCATTTGGCTGTGCGCAAGTAGTTGGAGAGTTTAATTGATTTGCACAGGCGGACATGTGGACACCTGAACATTTACATGAGCTGAGCAGTCAGTGTCCAACGACGACGACGATGAGAGTTAAAGCGTGAAATGCACAATGATCTTGGTTGATCCTTGAGCGCAGTGTTGTGTCAGTTGTTCAAGATTGGCGTATAGGGTAAATTAGTCGATAGTTGGCACTCTTTTTTAAAGAAATTCTTTCAGAATATTTTGAAAGGAAACTTCTAATTATTTGGTTGAAATAAGCAGAAAACACGTCTATATTGGGGATAAAGGGTATATTATTCTATTTCGAAGGTATCGACAATTTCGGAAAATTTGTATTGCAGCCTTGAACCAGCGACCAAACAAATGAAAAATTAGTTTTATCTTCTCTTCATTCGCTTTCTCTAAATTAACGTAGAAATGTGGATAGCTGCCCCTTTACATGCTTAATATAACGTTACGTAACGTAAAGTAACGTAAAGTTACGTAACGTAACGTAAGACTCCTGAAAACTGCAAATCTGCTATGTATTTAGTAAATCAAGTGGTGGTATTTCTTCTGAAGATCAGATGATTTAGATAATTAGAAAACATTTTCACAACTCTTAAAACTTATCTTCTTGTATAACATTGCGTTACATTTTTGAACACAATGATTTCCTACGTTACCGGAAGTATACAAAAGTTTAGAACTGTTAACATTTCTAAGATAATTTATTGAAGATGATTGAAGATTTAATTAATCAATTCCAAGATTTGAATATTAGTTATTATGAATTGCCAATAATATGACAATTTACCCTATTTAAGTGGAAACTTTGAAAAAAACCTTATTCAAGGCGAAAGTAACTGACATTACCTCCGTTGTTTTTTTTTTTTTTTTTTTTTTGTATTTTCTGCTTATACTCTTATTTTGATAGCAAATAGTTAGAAGTAATGAAAGAAAATTAATTAAATCAAACATGTTGCTGAGTTTTTTATGTGTTAAATCCGGAGTTTTTTTTTTATAAATTCAAATGATTAAGTTGTGAACGAACTTGGGAGATTTAATTATTTTTTTTAGTGCCATAGCAGTATAACGAGATTTTATTTTTTTTTTTGTATCTATCTGAATTCAATTTGAATTGTTTGCGAAAAGTTCTTTTTTTTTTGCAAACACAGAAAAAATCTCACAACATGTCATGGTGGGTTAATGATTCTATCAAAACGAATAAGTCATTAGTGCATAACGAATTTGTGTGTTGTGAGGCTTGGTAAGTTTATGATGGTTTTTTTTTTTATAGTTCCAACAGCAGTACGATATGGTTGCACATGAAATTACTTAGCCAATTGGAAATAATTTGCACGGGACTGCTAATTGGCAATATTTTTTTTCGCTTTCAATAATTTATTTTGATGAAATGTATTTTTTGGCTTACCAGTTGCATGTTTTTTGGCTTATGTCTGTCGTGCAAAGTGCAAATGAGTATTATGTGCTAATTGATTTTTTTTTTGTTTTACGCAGTAAGCTATTAGCAATGAATTCAGTTAGAGGTTATTGATATTTATTCGTTAGAAATTCCTTCAAAAGTTAGAAAATTAAATAAAATTAGGTTACTGCTTGTTTGTCTGTCTGTTCGGGTTGAATTTTCGAATAGATTAAAAAAAAAATTGTTTCCTGATGATACTTAAAACCTCAAACATAACTCAAATTAGATGGCAATGCAATATAAATTGGTTTGTAACCGATTTGAAACTGGTTTGTAACCTAATTTAATCTAGTTATTAACTGATTTGACACAAATTCAACAATCGATTTGAAACAGATTTGACACACACGTACTTAGAAATAAAAAAAAGCAAATATTTGTTTAAATAAAAGTGGGTAGAGCATAGGGTTTTTCCAGGTTTCTAATTCGGTGGGCGTAGAAGTTAAAGCTAAGGCTGTATACTTAAAGCCTTTAAAATAGCTCATATCAGATGATAATGCAATATTAACGAATGTGCAACCTTTTTTGAAAGAAGTTTGCAACTTTAGAGGCAATAAAAGAAACAAATCGTATGGGTTTAATTTCCCAAACAAATTTGTTTACTTTAAAAAAAAGTAATGTGCAAATCATGACACACAATTGCTCACCGAGAAAATCTTCTTTTTTTAGTTTTATTAGATTCACTTGTAACTGACAAACACTCGAAATCAATTTAAGTCTACTATAATTACCGTATCGAACTGAAACTTTGTAAAAACATGTATGAAGTTTGGGTGGCAACACTTTTTTTTGGTGGTACGGACCCAGGGGGGGGGGAGTATGGCATGGGGAGTCAAAACCCCTAAAATCAATTTTAACCTACTTCCAATAATTGTATCGAACTGAAACTTTGTTCACACATGTACAAGTAGTTCAGGTACCGTATCGTAATATTACTTTGCACATACATATTTTATGTGTAGTAACATGGCAACACTGTATTTTGGAGGCACGTACCCAGTAAAAATGTAATTTTACATAAAAATCTGTTGAAAATTGTCTGAAAAAAAAAACATTTAACGATTTGCTTGACATTATAAAAACTTGTACATGCAACATAAATCTTTTTTTTTTTATAAATTTTGTATACCAATTTTTTGCTAGGTTTAAAATTTTAAAAGCCCATAACTTCAACAAGCCCTATTAAACGTTTAAGGTCCAAGAAAATAAGTTTCTTTGGTTTTATTCACAGTAATAAATTAAAAATGCTTGGTAGGAATACAGGGTGGCAACCCTAACCCGGTTTGATCTTTAAATTCTATTTCAAGATTTTTAAAATATATACAAAAATGTTATTTAGTTTTTTTTTGCCACTTACTAATTTTAACAAGAGTAAATATTTGTGTATCCAAAAATGTGCTTACCTGAAAGTAAAATAAAAAAGAAAAAAAAACATTACTTAGCTATTGATTGCAAGTTTAAGAAAAATTTAAGTTTACAACAATAATGTATTAAAAAAATCTTTATGCATTCAAAATAACGAACCGATCAATACTCTTTTGGGGTCAGAAAATATCGGTTTTCATAACGGTCAGCAACAGTAACTTATACATATACAAATCTACAAAATTGGTTTTGCATCACCTTTTATTGAGCGAGTTTCAGGTGTTTATTTTTTTTTTTTTTTTTGTTAGCGCTAGTTATAGTTGAAACAACCATAACATTTTTCCTGTACGATATGCAGAAATATGGCCTTACAAAAAATTATTACACCCATTGAGACCTTTCAAATGATATATAAGTCACTATGTGTTTCACCATATGGAACGCAACAAATAGACCATTTTCATATTTTTTTGTGGGAAGTTGCAGGTTGCAATACTTGTCAGATTTTAATCAAATGTTTTTGAAAGATAGATTACAGATCACGGAGGGACAAACGCAATTTTTTTGGTAATATTATAAATTGTATGGAGCAATGTTAGTCTAATAGTTTATTAAAAACAAATATAAAACGCTCAAACTTTTCGACTACAAACCAAACATGTTTTTCTTTTTTTCTTTTAAATGGTCTTGATTTTTCCATTAGCCACAATGATAACGCCCAGACAACCCAAAACTTCAAAAGTTTTTTTTTTTTTTATATTTAAGTATGTCTTTTTTTCGGTTTGAGTTGATCAAATAGAAAAATCCAAAAAGAATGTTTCTTGAAAGTTTATACCTACTCTTTCAAATAAAAAAAAGTAAATAAAAAAACAACAACAAAAACTTTTGACTTACTTCATATAAATAAAGTCGACTGTCGAAGTGATAACTGTCTGTTATTTGACATTAAGTGTCACTATCTGGGTGGGGAAATCACATATCAAATGAATGCAGTCCATTGTCTACTCAAGTCGGACGAAATACAAAAACAAAAAAAAAAAAACCACAACGATCATCATCATCATGACGACGACGACGACGACAACAACGCAAACGCACTATCTAATTCCAATCGGATGCACTTTTGTCACGGTTCAAATTTATGAGAATTTTTAAACAATATACAAACATAGAGAGTATCCCCAAAGAAGGCGAGACTTTTAAGTAAATTTCTTTAGAAGAGAAGTCTATTTGTTTATTTTATTTGTTTTTTTTTTTCGGTTTTTCATTTTCAAAAATTTGCTTCTCAAAGAGTTTTGGTCATCAAAATTTAATGAGTCTATTGCCATCATGCATCTAAGACCAGATGTTGAAAAGCTATTAAGTTATATTTACATTTTTATGGATTGTTGATAAAGTTGAAATTTGTCGAACCCAAATTTAATGACAGTCGTGGTTTTTTTTGGAACGAACAAACATAAAGAACAATCACAATGATTCCAAGAACCAATACATATTTTCTGTGCAGACAAAAATAATGGTTAAAGTTGTCATTGAATGCAAAGGAAAAACTAAACACTTTTCCGTTTTTTTTTTTTTTTCTTTAAAATAAATTACTTCTAATTATTGTGAAGCTTTCACAGGGAAGTCATTTACTTGTACTACAAATAGTTGGCTTCAGAGTAACCAAAACCAAATTAATGCCAAATAGTTTCTCTTAAATACCGTACTTACTGTCGAGACTAAACTAATTTCCATATTCAAAAAAAAAAAAAAACAATCTTTCCAAGTGATTTTAAAATCACGTCACTCTTGCATTTGACTTGTATACTAAACCATCCGGAAGCCCGCAATTAATTTAGCCTACCTTGGTCGCTTGTCGTATTATTTACAAATTACCCCTAAAAGAAAGTCAAGTAAAAGTGAAATTTTTCAGTTGGCACTACCAACCTTCCTACAGTAAAAAAAAAACAAAAATAATAAAAATTATCAATTTTACAAGCAATTTACTAGTCAACACAAATTTGAACTAAATAACTGGGTGTTCCTCCGCATCTTGCATAACAACACACAAAATACGGGAAGGAAATAAACATTATAAAAATAAAACAAAACAACAAATTTAAATTTACAATTATTGTGACTTTCTTCTTGGCACCAAACACAATTATTGTGTACCCCTGTAAAGTGTATACCCTACATCATGTATCTCGCCATCGCCACCAACAATATAAATTCCAACAACAATTGTTTTCAAATAACTACAAAATAATTTGATGTATGTTCGACAAGTAATTGTAAATTATTGTAAAACAAAGCAAGAAAAAAAAAAAATACAATAATTTAGTTTCAATTTTTTGTTGTTGTGTGTCACGCGAACCGTCTTTTTTTTACCGGAAACAGAAGAAAAAACAAGATGGATAACAATAAGCCGATTAATTTATGGATTCCATACCTATGGTACTCTCAATTTGTAACAAGAGGAAGCTATACAAAAGGAAGATACAAAATACAAAAAAACAACAATAAAAAAAATAATAATACGGATACAGGTGAAATCTAGACCCTCGCCGATCATCATTATATTTAACATTAATATTCCCTCATCTAACTGTAATGGAAAATTGATGCACAGAATAATGGTAGGACACAAAAGCAATAGAATTAGATCAAGTTTACTACACTTAATGTCGATCGATTAGGAACGTATTTTTTTCTGAATTGAAAATGGCAAACAAATATGATCACTGAGAGAAAAAATCGTTTGCAGCAAACGAAAAAAATTCCCAAACGACTTTTCCGTTTGGAGGAAAAGTTTTTGACTCCCGTTTGCAGCTAATTGGTGAATTCTTTTGGGTTAAGCACTTTTTTGCGAATAATCAAAAGTAAAAAAGTTAAGCGTAACACCAGTGATTGAACCAGTGACCCCTCGCTTTTGAAGTGAATATTTGGTCATTTTTCCACAAACTGTATAGTTAGTGATTTTGTGTAAACACTAAAATTTGTGTATTTTTGTGTTAAAAATGCACAAAACAATCTTATCAAATGACATTCAAACACAATTTGTGTATCATTTGACTTCTTCCGAATTGTGGTTCAGAAGGTATTATTGCGTTTTCTTACAACAAAAATATACTAAATTTTGTGTAAGCACAAGTCGTGTGATCTTAGCTTAAGAATAGAATCTACAGTGAGAGCACAAAATGTTTGCGTCAAACGACTATTTGTTTGCTGGACAATCATTTTTCGATATCAACTTCGTTTGCAGCAAACTTTTAAATTCATTTTGGTTACACTTAAAATAAAAAAAAGTTAGGCGTAACACCGGTAATGAAACCAGCGACCCATCGCTTATATAACGAGTATCTGGTTATTCTGCCACAAACTATATAATTAATGATCAAGCTAATATCGACCGATTTGTGTAAACACTAAAATTTGTGTAAAAAATTGTGTATTTTGGAATTACAAATGCACAAAAAAATCTAAACGACAAATTGGAGGACAGCCAAAGACATTCAAACACTATTTGTGTATCATTTGGTTTCTTCCGAATTGTGGTTCAGATGTTATTACGTATTTTTATAACAAAAATACACAAATTTTTGTGTATACACAATTCGTAAGTTTTAGCCCAGAATGCAAAATTATAGAACAAATCGTTTGTATCAAACTTTTAGTTTACGATTTCAAGTACGTTTGCAGCAAACTTTTAAATTAATTTGGGTTAAACACTTTATGCGACCGACTAAATAACAAAAAAGTTTAGCGTAACACCGGTAATTGAACCTGCGACCCCTCGCTTACGAAGCCTTTACCATGTCTTGCCGCTACGGACTGTATAATTTATGATTGGCGTAGAATGCATATAAACAAAATGAGAGAACGAAATGTTTGGGAAAACAACATTTCGTTTGTTGAATAGTAATTTTTCGACTTCAGTTTCGTTTGCAGCAAACTCTTATGACGAAACAATTTATGCGAACGAATAAATGCAAAAAAAAAGTGGAGCGTAACACCGGTGATTGAACCTGGGACCTCTCGATTTCGAGGAAAGGCTGTTGCTTTTGCGCTCTACGAACTAGGAACTAGGGTAGCATAGAATGCATATGAGCACCACAAATTTGGGGGTCAACTATTAAGATAAAATCTTTTCTGCAATCATTTGTTGTATAAATGAATTGTATATGTACACCAAAAGTGAAATTCTTTGCAGCAAGCAACTTTCTGGAAAGATGCTTTGCAAACTATTGATTAGTTTGCTGCAAACAATAGAATGTGATAGTAAACAAAATTGTATTTAAACGTGGGAAACATTTTCATCAGGTGAGCTTCAAACGTTGTTTTGCATTATGCTGCAATAGAATTACAATTTGGGTCAAATGTAACAAAATTGCTAAGAAATTGTAATTTTTAGTTAGCTAGGAGTTGGCCAATTGATAATTCTTGTGCCTACCTTGTGTGACATTAGCTTTTTGCCGCTGGCCTTCTCTCTATTAACTACGCTGAATAATCATGTAACAGGTTACTGAGTGAAAAAGGATAAAATTTAATTTAAAGAAGCCTAATCAATTGACACAGAGTGTTGCTACTCTAGGGAGCAAAAACAAAAAAATCAAATAAAAACTCGTAAAAACGGAAATTGCGAATAGGTAAAGTGTGCTATGGCTAAAATATAAATGAACAAAAAAATAAATCTAGAAACAACAAGTTGCAGAGAGATACATGCATGCCGAGATACTAATAGATACTTTAGATACTTCATGGGCAAGAAGGTGGAAAATTATCGTTGTTTTCACCGGTGTGCCTCGGTCGTTTGTACGACGACGACGAGTATATGTACCACCGGGAGAATTACCATATGCCCATCATTACCATTACCACTACCACAATACTCAACATCATGGTCGGGTCGTCACCAGCAACAACAACAACAACAAAAACAACAACATCATTGGAGGCAACACACCGCAACAAAATCACATAGTGGAACGATTTTTTTTTGTTCGTTTTTGTTTTTTTTTTTTTATGAAATTATTACGACATATGGCCGCCAGGTTGTATTATAGGAAGTCCGCTCTTGTCTAGTGCCATATGAACAAATGAAGAAAACTATTACTAACGGGTATAATTTTACAGCTTCGGAAGAAGTGAATCGAATTTGATGAGGGAAATTGTGACCAATTGTATTAGGAAAAATTGTTGGGTGGACTCTATGGTCTTGGTGGTGGTTACTGCACTGTCAGTGAAATGTGCACCTTGCTTGCAAGGTAGTTTTTTTTTTTTTTTAGTTTTAAGACCTCTGTGGTATATGAGCGGTGGAATTAAAATTATAGATGTTGTTGCAGGAGGAAATTGTAACGGTTTTTACATACATAAAAGATAGATAAAAAGATAGAGGGTATAAGATGCCCATAAAGTGCTTATTACGAAATAAATGCTAGGCGGGATTTTTTTTATTCTTTTTTTTTCTTTGAAACTGAAATGAAGTTGTTAAGCTGCTCATTGTCCGATACTAAAGTGAGAGGGCTTTCATTTTTTTCGCTAAGAGGGACCAATAAATAAAAAAAAATAATATATCTCTTTTGGTTTTGAAAATGTATGTATTTGAGCAAATTGGTTAGTAATTTTTGCATGGAGACGAGCATAATGGGATTGAAAAGCAATAAAATTAGGAAATGCATTATGGTGGAAAAATAACATGTCATTAAATTAAAAATTTTTTAAAGTCGAAAAAATGAGCTTAAAACCTCGTCAAAAAAAGGTTCAAGGACGACTAATGAAATTATTAAAAGCGAAGCCTTTCAGGAAAAGAACTTTGAAGTGTTTGATTTATGATCGAAACGATTTTTAGGTGCGTGAAACTACCACTGCAATAACAGAAATAAACAAAAATTAGTACGCAGGGATTTGTTGCTAGTTCGTTGAGGTATTCCGGAATTTGTTGCTTCTACCCCCCAAGCCCATGGCGGTACTAACTTTTCGTGAAGTTACCACCGCCAACTCCTGTAAAATTGAAAATTTCAAAAATTCAAGTATGCAGGAATTTGTTCCGAATTTGATATCATAATCTCGAATTTGTTGCTTCAAGTTTTGACCCTGAATGGCACTTTAACAGTTTAATACAACAAACTAAGTCACTAAAATATGGATCACAAAGTGAAAATATTGGTACCAAATTCAAGCGCTGTGCCTTACCTTTTCAAAAAAGTGCACATCAATTTTTTAGCTCAACTCTTTTGTTATCAAAACGCATTGTGGATTTTGTGGAACGTATTTTTCTAAGCTATCTTTAAGGGTACTAATTGTTACAACTACACTCAAATCTCGAAATTTCAGAAATCTAAGTATGTAAGAATTTGTTGCTAATATGTTACCTCATTCTCGAATATATTGCTCCCCGATTTGATATTGAAAAGTTAAAAAAGGTAAAAAAATAAGGTTTTTGTATAAAAAGGCGACTGAGACTTGAATTTGTTGCGCTACGAAAAAGTGAATTGCAAATTTAGTCTTTATAGAAGTTATTGATCCAACTGATATTTTGGGGGTAAAGTTAGCACCGCCATGGGTTTGGGAAGTAAGTGTAGGAGCAAAAAAATTGGGAATGTGGCAACAAATTAGCATTCTTAAATATTTGAAGTTGTATTATGGCGGTCTAACTTCACGCAGGTACGATTTTTTCAAAACAAAAATAAATGAAAATCGGTTCGTTGCGTTTTTGCGAAGAAAAAAAAAACAATGCCATGAGGTAAGTAACTTTTTGCATAATGTAACTTACTAGCGCTTTCTTTTTTGGGAAAATGTTGAAAAAAAATTGATTTTCAAACTAAAACCTAAGATTTCTGACATAGTTTTGTAAGTTTATTTTAAAGAATAATCTCATCTAAAAAGCTAAATATTCTGTACAATTGAAATAAATCACCCCTTCCGTTACACTTACAAAATTGCTTTCAGCTTTGAAAGCTTAAATGTCATGTTTACTTACCAATAAATGTCTTTTAAGATCGTCTGCTAGAAAATCAAGTCGTTATAGGATTGATAGCTGATATAATTTGTAGTTAAACAAATTTCTGGGTTACCTTAGATCAGCGTTACGTATCAGTGTTACGTTACCAAGATGTGTTTATTCGAACAGTTATAGAAAGGTTATAGAAGTGAATGAAGTTTATGAAGTGCTGAAGACTAATCATGATACTTCAGTAACCGTGTCGTTTCGTAGGAAGGAGACCTTGCGTCAAATCCAGTAGTTTTGATTTTTTGTAGGGTTTTTTATGATTTTAAATCCAATATTTCGATCTCGAGCCCCGAACGCAACATTGGTAAAAATGCAAAAAACCGCAATTTTTTTGCACTTTTTTCTACTACTACTATATTCTACGGTTTCACCCTTACAAATTAATTAATAATAATTAAATTAATTAATTATAATTTATTGTTTTATAAAATACAAATAGAAACTGTATACCTGGAGTACCTGATACCTTGTTTGTATGCCAAACCTATGCTAAATCACATGCATAAGGTCTTCTATTTCATATAAAATCGCAGCTCTATACTAATTTACTTAAACTCATAATAATTCTATAAAAAAGAAAAAAAAAACACAATTTACTGTCCATCGAAGCGTAATTATTCAAAATTAAAATTACAACAATAGTACGACTGACAGTATGGAAAAACAAAAAATCTCCTCAAAACATCGACTAATTGCTTTGCTCTTAATTCACTTCCCTTTCACAATTTGCTGCCCATTGTCCTAGGTTTTCTAATTTTTTTTTTTTTCATTTTTTTCCATGTTACTTCTGGTGTTCATGGTAATTTCAAACAAAGCTCTGACATCATTTGCAATCAAACATAATTCATACAATTTATAACAAACACAAAAAAAATGTTTTAATTTAAACAGACAAAAAAAAAATTCAAATTCAAAAAAGATGCAAACAATTAGATACAAGAAACATTATTGTATGTTTGTGTAGGTTTTTAAAAAAGTTTTAATATTTTTTTTTGTGTCACACTCTTGCAAATTGCTAACTATGTACCTCATTATCGCAATTTGCGTTAGGGAATATCATTTATACTAAACTGCTGCTACAATCTGCTGCTGTGCCGCCCGTCACTGGTGTTAATAAAAGACATAAAAGCCATCATTTTTTGTAAAAGGGAAGTGGCTATAAATTAGAATTAGTGCTAGAAAATTGCTTAACAAAAGAAAAACTTGGAGAAACAAAAAAAAAAAAATACAAAAACCAGAAGCAACAACTATCTCTTTAGTTATAAGATAGACCTAACCTAGCTTAAGCTAAAGACCAAAAGAAACCGGAGCAGAGCGGACCCCCTTTTGTGTGCTAATAACTTGAACTCGATTGTAGTATATCTTTGAGATACATAAAACGATATGAAGAGGAGTACTATTTTTTTTTTTTTTTCATTGTTTGAATGGTGACCAGTTGCCCTATTTTTGGGAGGTCATTTCACTTTGTTCTCAGTTTGAGAAAAAAAAGTTTATATTGTGAGAATGTGTAGTACTTTGATCACGACATACACACTTAATGAAAATTAACAACACAGACATTTGTCATGTCTGCCACAGAGAGTATTTAGCGTGAGGGAGAGGGAGAGAATGGGCTATAGAGCGAGATAAAGGGAAAAAGAGAGAAATTGAGAGAGAAAGGAAGAAATGCGTGAAAGGAAGAGAAAGATTAAGAAAATATGGGAGAGAGAGCGAGAGATAAAGAAAAAGAGTGAGAAAGGGGGAAAGAGAAAGAGAGATAGATAGATAGAGAGAGAGAGAGAGAGAGAGATAGAGAGAGAGAGAGAGAGAGAGGGTTAGAGAGAGATAGAGAGAGAGAGAGAGAGAGAGGGTTAGAGAGAGATATAGAGAGAGGAGATTAAGAGATAGAGTGTGAAAGAGAGAGAGAAGCTAGAAATGGAGGAGGCAGGATTTTTAAAAAGTACCAGTTGCATTTATTGAAGAAATAAGTGATTAGTAACTTTTTCCTGTTCTACACTCAACTACGAATCCATAAGGCAAATACATTTTTTTAAATTTTTTTTTTTTTTGTTAAAAAAAAGTACAAATCAGAATCTTGAAAACACATAATAAGGAAAACCTTACATTACTACAACCCATTTCTGGATTTCGAGCCTCCAGGATAATTCATTTTTGAGATTTTAGGTTTTATAGGGATTTTTTTATACAGAAATTAAAAATTTTATCATACTAATATACATTGAAGGGTTGGAATCGGTTTTTTGGTGACAAAATTTTTTAAATATAGAATCCGAAATTTAAATTCCTTAAAACCACAAAATTCAGAAAAACTTTTATCCCGAATACCCAAATCCAGAAAACTCAAAATTCTTTATGCCCAACTATGCATCACTTCTTTTGATTGGTTAGTTGGTTTTCTGAATTGTGAGCTTTAAAATTTTTGGTATTCATGGTTTTAGGTTATTTGTACTCCGAGATTCTTTCCAACTCTCATAACATTTGACGCAATGTATTTTTCAATTTTAGATTTCGAGATTTTGGGTTCTCTAGATTTAACGGTTTTTTTTTCTTCTGTATTTTGAATTTAGAATCTCCTTAATTTTTTTCAAGATTGTTAATTTTTAGCATTTTCAGTTTTTCAGGATTTAGAGTTTTTGATTTTTTTTTTTTTTTGTTAGAATTTGAAGTGTATTTTTCGAATTTTAGGTTTTGATATTCTACCAGTCTCACACAATTAAAGGTTCACAAAAAAGATTCCAAAATTGAGATCCCTAATCTCAAATCTAAGTGTTTCGAAACCACAAAAATTTAGAAAAATCACTATCCCGAATACTAAAATACAGAAATTACAAAATTCAGAAAATTCCCGCAAGTCTAAATTTCAAAAATTATCTTAACAAAAAAAAACTTTTGGATACAATGATGAGTTTTTTGAAATTCGGAATTGGGGTTTTCTCCGATCTTAGTCACTAAATATTGGACTTCTGGAATTTCAGTTTTCGGGATTTCGAAGTTTTCTGGATAATTGGATTGTAAGCTTTGAGGATCGTGGGTTTTCAGTGCTATGGACTTTCTGAATTGAATATTCAGAATTTTAGATTGAATTTTAGTGGTTTGGGCTTTCTGATTTAAGATCAGAATTTTGTCTGAATATCCTTTTCGTAGTTTACGTTAGCTACATTTAGTTGATATAGAAAAAAAATTAAACTATAACAGTGATCCTGTCAGTTTATTTCAAAAAAATTTACCTTTTTGGAGTTTCATTTTATTTTAACAATTTTTGACTTTTTCCTTATATTAAAATTTAAAAAAAAATATATACATATAAATGGTCACCCTAATTCTAAAGTACCATGCCATATGCAATAAAGAAAAAAATAAGACCAAAGCAATGAGGAATGAATCAAATTCGTTTGCCATTTCGCTTGTGGTGACTCTAACTCTTGTTGTTGTTTTCGTTATAAAAGATCGCACAAAGATGCTATAAAAAAGACGATGAAGATGAAGAGCTTCTTCGTATTTAGGTCGGTCTTAGATTTATTTTTTAGTTGTTGTTGCTGTTGCTGTTGCTGTTATTGGTGTATGCTCAATGTTTCTACTTTCAACAACCGCCTATGTGATCTCATCGCAGCTAAATTTTCTTCTATACATATATTCCCTTGCGAAACAAAACTTATAGATTCATAGATACTCTATGCAGGCATCCACCTAAAATTATTGGTATAAATACGTTTAGCTTTTGATTTCTTCTTAAAAAAAAAAAACAAGATAAGTATGTTTATGAATCAAATTGGCAATATTTCATCTCTACCGGGGCCAGGAATCATCGTCGTGATGACTATTCCGAGGGCGAGTTTTGGTTATTTTTTTTAGTTTTCAAAAAAAAAAAAAAAAACAATTTAAAAAGATCGCTTTGTACCTTGAGGTACCGCTGTCATCTCGACACGCTTAAATCAATTATAGTTAATAATCATAGCAACAATCCAAATTCAAAATTGATGCGAAACTTGTTGTTGTGTATAACTAATGTCTTTCTTTTTTGAATTTTGAAAATACCTTGAAGCCATACACCTGGGTAGTGGGTATTCCCTATTGCCTATTCCATAATCCTACACTAACGCACTTTGGAGATGCAAAACAGAAAAAAAACAACAATTTTGAATCGACAAAAGACTCTTGTGCGCCATCTGTTGTCGATAATGATGATGTTGTGATGCTAGAGATGTCTATAATGATGCCGATTGGTGCAAGATATTTCTCCGCAGATATCTAACTTTGCGATCAAACCTCGGTACTTTTTATGTTTTTCTTTTTTTTTTTGGTTAGATTGGTTGGTAGGTTAGATAGGTTGGCATTTGGCGTAATGTATCTATACAATATAGAAACATAGACACCAAATGCTTAAAAGGCTTAAAAGGAGTTTTAAATTTCGAAATAGTGTGCTTAAAATAAATTAATCGTTTTGAGTTTTGGTATAAAGTGACGAGGTAAATGAAGGTAAATGGAATTAATAAACGGTGGCGATATACGGTTTTTTTCGTTTTCTTATTGCAACATGTTGCACTGCGGGTTTCAAGTGTATTTTTATACAAAAGCACATGGCATAGTATACAATTTTGTGTCTTTTGTGTGGAACAAAAACCAGTATCACATTATAAAAAAAAATATAAAAATAATGATGATTGAAAATTTTTATTGTTAGCTTAATTGAAACGATTAAGAGATCTCTTTTGTTGAAGCGATATTGTTGCTATAAATTTATAGCCTGTTACTTTTTTTTTTTCTTATAGATATCATCATCGTCATGAGTGATGATGGTCGTTTTTTTTTCTTCTTTTTTGGAGAAAAAATAAAATATATTTTTTTTTTTCATTTTCAATGTATGGTTAATGATAATAATATGACGTAAAAATTAAAGAAAACAGCAATAAACAAACACCTTTGATCATAATTTATGCATTTGCCTTGAAAAAAATAATGATCGATACAAATCTATCATTGAATTTGAATAGGTCATTCGTTGATGATCTTCGTCATCCTTGTTACTTCTTGTTTTAGAATAAATGATAAATTAGAGTGAGTGGGGTTTGAGATTTTTGATGTTTTTTTTGAATAATGAGGTGGTCCAATCAAACACACAACTGGCCGAAATTCATGGCCATTGATTTGTTTAGTATTTCAATGAACTTTTTCTAACTGGTTTGTGCGGGTGAAAAATTATCAAAACAACATAAAATGGTATTGGGCTATCAATTATATCCAAATTAGGTATTTTATTTGGACTTGTTTAGGTTTTTTTTTTCAAGATTAAAAACTTCGTGCCATATTTTGAAGCCTGAGTTGGAATAACAAATTTTGTTCAATCTAAAAAAAAAATTACTAAGGAAAATTGATTACTAGTTCCGAGAGAAAAAAATGTGAAGGTTTTATATTTAAAATTAATTTTTCTTTAGTAAGCCTTAAATAGCCTTTGACAAGATTTTCTTCTACATGCTAATAAGACAGGATTTTACGAGTCATTCACCTTTATGATTGTCAATTTATGAATTCATAGTTGATAAACATTGATGCTCAGTTTTATTTAGGAAATTATCAACAACTATTCAAACAACAAAATGATTTGAGGTTATCTTGTTTCAAGGTTAGGGAACAAGTAGGTAACTTGTAACTTCATATACCAGTGTGAATAGCATTCAACATCTTTTTGTTATATGATGCCGGAAACTTTTTTTTTATGAAAGTCGAAAAAAAACTTTTTTTTCAACAGTGTATGTTCTGAAAACTCAATATCTTACTAAGAGTTCCTCAAGGAAACGAGCTTGGACCATTTTTATTCATCTTTTGTATATATGACACTTCTATAGATATTTCAAATCGTAAAATACTCAAATTAAAATCAATAGAAACAAAAAACAAAAAGTGGCAAATTATATAGAAATATCAACTTGACTAGCTGAAACTGTCGGGTGGACGTTCTTATAATAGAAGAGAGTACGCGACAATTCGGTTTTAATGAGAAACCTAGAGAGTTGTTGATGTTTTTTTAATAAAAAAACATGGTTGCTGCATGTTATTTTTCTATTTGGGAGTTGCTAGGCAGAGTATGTTGGGGGAACGGAATCCAATTCGTATTGCTCCTCAGAGATACAGAGATAAAAACAAGTGATATGACAAGAAGATGGTTAATTTTACCACACCACTCGCAAAAGGTTAAAAAACACCTACTTTTATTATTTTTTTTTTTACACTTTCTCACAATCGAAATAACTTGGAACAATTTTGTATCAAAATAAAGAAAACATTTCCTCATTCATTGAACGATAATATAAAAACAAACATCGATTGTTCTTTTAATATGTCACCATCATACACATCCGATATAAAAGGAAAAGCAACTGATTACCGTAACGAAATAAAAATAAATTGCTCACACTAGCAATGGCGGCGGGCGCCCAATCGACCCAATTTCTTTGATTGTTCATTCCGAATGCTGAACACACACACACTTCAAACAAAGTCTGATCAAATAAAACCTAGCGAGACGCTAAATTTCACCCACACAAGAGAGAACAAAAGGAAAAAACCGTTTTATGAAAATACTCATATAAGGGTAGTTTTCTATGTACTGCAAAGGTAATTACTGTAATTATCATTATGGTTGATGCACCCTTTGCCTGTATAAGGTTTTATTTTGTCAAAAAAAAACCCCAAATTACCCTTTTTGGAAGCCAAACTTTTTCAGCCGGAAGTGGAGTTAGGGAAATGTTGAATTCATTATTCTGTTTGGTCTTTTTTTGTATTTTTGTTCACAAAAAAGGTTTGATCCTGATTAATTTTACTAAGTTTTCTGACATTCACCAAAAAAACAAAAAAAAAAAATTGACTGACATAGTTGATGGATTGTTTCTTTCAAAACATGAACACGCACAGTTTTATGTAATTCAAAACTTATAAGAGGATTTAACCGAAGAAAATTGTTTTTTTGCGTTTTTTTGTGTCCTGATGCATTGACACCTGAAACACACTCGAAACTAAAAAAAAATACTAATTTGTCTTCTAAATTTTTCCTCCCTCATGATACTCAAAGAAAAAAACAAAAAAATAACAAAAATAAACATTGGAGAAAGCGAAGCTATGTTGGCTTTAAACTTGAACCTTCAGTGCACTGTGTGTAAGTCAACACTTGTTTTCCTATTTTACATTGTCGTTGCAATCGAAAAACAAATAAATTATAAAAAATATAAAAATATCAAAAAAACTCTGACAGATCAGCAAATTGTTAGTTAAAAAAAGGTCAAAAATGTCAACTAGTGGTGGTGGTTGTTAAATGAAGATGCACAAAGACAGCTGAAATAGACAAAAACCAGGAACAGCTAACACACGATAAATTTAATCGCAGACACGAAGAAGGGAAGAAATAAAGAAGAAAGTTCAAAGACATTTCGCATCTTTAGGTTTTTTGTTTATTTATAAACGAGATTTTTGTTTTGTTTGAGCAAGTGAATGATCAAGTCAATGTTCTGATTTCAAAATACAATCAAAATTTACTAAGGAGGGCAGAAAAATGTTGTCCAGTAATTATAATTGTCTATCACTATCAAAGTTTCAAATACTGTGCTGTTAGAACATAGAATTGTTTTGTCTTCTTTAAATAATATGGAATAAAATAAATTTTGATAGAAGTTTCTTATAATCATTTGTCGTACTTCTATATAATTACTTTAAAGCATTCCTAAGAGCAAAAACAAAATTGTCATTCCTGCACTTCTAATTTTTTGTATATCAAAAATAGTTTCAGTTATTCTAAAGAAGTTTTCGCGTTTCGTTTTTACAAACAAATTGAACAAATGGATTGTCTTCAAAACGCTTGAGCTACACTTTTGTTCATGCTAAATTTGAGTATTCCGAACACTCGGTTTTCGAAATCACTAAAAATTGCTAAGGGTGTTTTCAAAAATTGAAAAGCTGAACAGAGAAATGCTTATTTTTTTAATGTCATTTTAAAAATAAAATACGTGTCATAAAATTTGTTGAGGCAGATTTTACAATTTGAAATATATTTTGAAATGAAGTGCTTTTGAAAATAACTGGAATCTATCATTTTCGGATGCTTTATTTTATGTTTAGTTACAATTTAAATGCCACAAACTCATCTAAAATGGAACTCGTGTTTTTGAAAATTATTTACACGAGGCTTCTTGAGGCTTTTTAAATTAATTATAAGTTTTAAATTTATCAGAGAAAGATTTTTCAGGTTGAAAATTGAATCACATTGGAAAACTTTTCACAAAACAGATTTATTTGTAATGTTTTTTTTTTTTTAATTCATTCAAAAACCCGTTGTTTTGTAACAAAACCAAGTCAACACAATTTGGTTTACTTACAACAATTTGATTTATGAGCCATTGTGAATGGAGTGACATTTTAGAATTTCCAATAAATGTTCCAATTTCTTAAAAAAAAAGAATTTTTAAAACTTTGAAAAAATGGTGATTTTGGAAAAAAATATTGCATTGGGATCTAAATACTTCTGCAGCGTCAAAATATAGACCGCTATTGATATGGCAAGACATGAACTGTCAAATTCCATTGAAGGATGGCTACGATGTCGATGGATTAAAAAAAAAAAACACTAAAAATCAAAAATTCTTGGAGGTTTTTTTTTATGTTAAAAAAAATGCGATTTCAAAACAATTTATTTAATGCTGTTTGGCGAAAATTTTTCTTCTTTTTTTTGTTTTAGAAGTCAAGTTGAATTTTTACAGCAAAAATTGAATTAAGTGATCATATAGGGTTCGTTCACAGCGGGTTAAGTGTTTAGCATAATTTTCAGACGTTCTAATTAAATGGTGCTAATCAACCAAAAGCGATTGATTAACCTAATCCATGATTAACAACTTAGACTATGTATTCTCGGGTTATAAAATTTCTCGCAGGACGGAACAAAAAAAGTCTTTCAGGAGTAAAAATAGGAACGAATAAAAATCAAGTATTAAAAATCGCAAGAAATTTCATAAAAAAATTAAATTAAATTCACTAAGAACTAAAAGTAGGTACCAAGAAGTAACACAATAATTAGGGAGAAACCAAATCGAATAAAATTCATTAAGTGTGTGTCTTATTCCACCACCGGCTCCGGTATGAAAACTTTATTACTTTACATTTGTTTAACCTTAAATTCCTTGTTTATGAGTTAAGTTTGTGAATACGATGTAGTTTCTGACTTCGAAACACAGTTCAGTTGACTGTTATGTTTTTTTTTATTGTTCGAACCAAAAATTTCTACAAACATTTCCTGAAAAAAAAATACACCAATATTCTTTAGAATCTGTAACACCTGGGATTTTGTCAAAGAGTTTGTTGATTTCCTTAATTGCAAAAATACTTTTCAATTTATTAGCTAAACATAAACAAAATATATCACTCAAGTATTTCCAAACTCTTAACAAAATTAAAGCTAAAACTATACACTAGCAGAAAGAATGTCCAAGATTACACATTCGAACATAAAAAACTCTTAACAAATGGTTTCAATACTTCAATTTGTGTGAAGTTTCCTTAACTATTAATTTCTGGTGCGCGTTCGTTCAGTATTTCTGCTGACGCAAATCCATGACAGCTCGATGGCTGCCACCGCCCCTAATTGACTAGTAAAGTAAGCCTCCATACAAAACAAAAACAAAGCAACTTTTGTCTTTGGAGGTCTGTTACACATCTCAGCAATATCTCCTCGAGACTTTATATAGTCTCTCTATAGAAAGACAACTTTGGTTTTTTTTTTGTTGTTTCTCCTTTTTTTTTTGCTTGTCCCTCATTTCTGTGTTTAATTCACTTCTTTTGGGTTGTTCCATTGTGTTTTTGTGCGCGGGACTTAAAATGTTTCAAATTAAAGTGAAAGGAACAAAAACACTCTGCAAGAGTCGCCATTAGCTTCATGTTGCATGCAACAACACCATACCACCGGCAGCAGTAGCAGCTTGAGCACCCAGCACCATGCTAATGTGTGGTAGTTGGGTGTAATTTAAGAACACCATTTCCAGAGCTCAAGACAACAACAGCAGCAACAAAAAAAAAAAATGGCAAAAAAAATACTTCTGCTGCTTTGAGGTTTTGTATACTCTCAGCAAGCCCGCATGAGAGTTTAAGCAACAACCAAAAAAGAGACTTTAATAATATTGTATGGTAAAATCAGAGATAAAAAACAATAATCAGAAGTCAGTGCAGTCAACAGCTTCAACTATATACTGCCACAAAACAAAGCCTTATAGCGGTCAATGCGCAGCGCATTGCAAGAAAAGATATAAAGATACTTTTTGCTCGCTAATATCAATGTTGCCCCTTTTTGCCTTCCTCTGGACACCCCTCATCATGTTTGCTTTTAAATTTTATGCTTCACTTAATTTTTATCTAAATTGCTGTTGGTGCTGCTGTTGCTACTGCATCAAACTGCTATTTTAGCTGGCTGCGGTTTAGCTGATGGATAAATGTGCAAGAAACTCAAATTCGCCTTAGCAGCGATTTCGTTTCGTGTTAATTTTCATGTAGGTTGCTGCATTTTGCCGTAAGATGGTGCTATTTCACAGATCCATCTGCGCTTGGCTTGTGGTATGCGCCCTCTTCTTCCATCTTCATTTTCTTCTTCTTCTTCATTCTTCAGCTCAATAAAATGTTATAATTTGAAAGTTATTTCACTTTAAATGTTGGTAATTCGATATATTTGACGTGCCTGGTGCACATTTTGTTATTCTGCTACAACTTTTTGAGCACAGAGATCTTCTTATAACCCCATACCGAAAAGACTGCTGCTGCTGTCTAAGAAGATTCATAGTTACCACAGCAGATGGCGTAAATGTATCCTTGTTGTGATGTCTTGGGGAGTAATTTTTGAGGTTTTTGGTGTAATTTTGTCGCCATCACAAGACAGAAAACAAAAAAAAAAAACATAGCAAAAACATTAAGAAGTGTAATTATATGAAGAAGGTCAAATATTTTCTGACTGGAAGATTGAAGAAGCCAATGAAGAGTTGCAAGAGAGAGGTTAAGTGCTCCAATGGCAGCATAATGATGTAGGTATAGGATTTACTTACTGTTTTGTGGTAGAAAATTTAAGATGAAATTACAAGTAAGAGTTGGTATGGTAGACTTTTTTTTGGTTGTGGTTTTCGAGCAGTCAAATGACAAACTAAAAAAAAAAAACTGGAGAGAGTAGTTTCTAAATGAAATTTGATATCAAGCTATTTTGTATTTTTACTGAATGCACGTTATAGGAATCGATTGCAGTATAATCCTTTTTTGTTGATATTATTTGAAATTTTAGGTTTTGTTTTGACTGCATAAATTTATTTCATTAAGTTTGTTGACTGCAAAATGTAAAGAATTAATTTTAAGGCATGTTTATGAACTTTTAGATTAAGTTTTTCAGTTCTGAGTGTTTGTTAACTCAAGACACTTTTTAATAAAGCATGAAGAAATTTGACAAAATAAAATATCAAAGTGGAGGAATTAAACTAGTGGAGGAATTTAAACAAATTTTGTACCAAATTAATAGTTCAGTCATTTGGTAGTTTTACCTGGAAAGTTTTGGTGGAATTTTTTTTTTCATTGGTCTATCTTATAGTTTTTTAAGTGCTCTTTCCGAATTTTCACTTTGGCACCTTGTATCTTGTCCGCGTAGATTACTATTTAAAAAATGGTTGCCAAGAACTGTTCTTCGGGAGATCATCTTAACACCAAATTTTGTAAAACAACGATTGCGTTATTAACTAAACTTGTATATTATGTGATTTCTAATAATGTGTCTTAAGAATTTTTTGACACGCCCACTTTTTAGAGGCGTTTTTTACTATAATGTTGTTTTTTCGATCAATTTTCATGAAAATAGAAATAACTTATCAATATTTCGGTATAAACTTAATAAATGTTTAGGATTCTCATTTTTCGGGGGAGTTTTTGAATTAATTGATACACAAACGAATTAGTAAAATAAGACATAAAAAATATAAATCATGCACAATGTTTTCCACGAACACCTGCATTGACAAAAAAAAATCATTTCCACACCACCATGACCTGTGGTTTAGTGTGCTTCGCTACTTGCATTATTGGCCAAGTGAAAATTTGGAAAGAGCACTTCAAAAACTATAAAATAGGACAGTAAAAAAAACTCCACAAAAACTTTCCAGCTAACCCCCATTTTTCCGACCAAATGACCGGAGTTTAACTTTAATTTCGAACTACCTCTAAAAGTTGCCAAAGCAATCGAAATTTTTCACATTATTTTATTTTAATACCAAGAACTGCGCTCAGGGTTGCCAAGGCAATTTTTTGAAACTTCAATTCAAGTTCGAAGAAAAAAATTTTACACAAAATCGTAGTTGGGTATAGATTACAGTTAGGTGTCCCATTAAATTTTCTGAAACTTAGATTTTAAGAACCATATAAATACTCGTATGTTTTTAAAAATTATTAAAAGCATACAAAAATTGAAAAATAGTCCATTTTTTATAGAAAAATCATAATTTCACTACAATTTATATTTTTTTTAGTTAATTTTTAATTTAGTTTTTGGTGTTTTTGGTTAAAACCTCTCGGATTAAGTCGGTGAGTTGTTTATTCATCAAAATCTATTCCGCATTTTTTATTTTAGAAAGTAAAACATAGAGGAATTGACTTTTAATCCATTGTTTTTACTCCACCTTCAACAATTATTGTCTTCTGTTCAAATAAAAGAGACCATTTAAAAATCTCAAAAAAATTCCATGATTCTCATAATGGAATTTGATTTTTTTTCTTTTTATAATTCCTTTTATGCTTTAAGATTATTTAAAAAAAAGCAATCACGTTTCTTTTAACTTCCTATTTTGCGCTCCAATTAGATTTGAAACAAACAAAAAAAGGCAGTAATTTCCACCAAACAGATACAAAGATACATGCTTAAGATACTCTATCTATATCAATTCCGATAGAAAAAAAAAAAAAAGTAAATAAAAATCTGTATACACGATATGATAACTTGAATGAAGTTTAAAAATATTCCCGGTATACTATATAACTTCCCTGATGAAGTTAATTACGGATATTAAAAGTCGTGTCTGGGCGCACCCCTTCTATATCTATCGGAACGAAGCAGGAGGAGTTAACAGTTAGAGCGTACCGAGAGGTCTCAAGTAACCCACCAGCCACTATACCTACAACCTGAACCAAGCTGAGCAATCTTAATCTTAGCGTCACATCAGAGGACAATAAAATGTGTAACGATGTTGTTGTTGTTTTTTTTTTATTTTTTTGCATTTTTGTTGTTGTGTCGTTTTTCTTTTTTTTTTGGTTTGAAGGTGATGGTGCACACCTTTTTTGGTTACAAATTTATTTGAATTTACGGCATAGATTTTCATTTTTAATTGGAAAACTATTTTCTAATCGGCTTTTATTGGGGATTTTAATTTATTTATTAAAATCTCGAGTAAAATCTCTTTCAGATAATAATGAACACGATTTGAAAATAAAAATAAGATATTTTTATTGATTTTGAGTGCGAAATTGTTAACATTTTTGCTTGTATAGTGCCTTTCACCTTAATAGATACTTGAGTTGGATAAAAATTGCATGTTTGAAGTCAATAAGATATTTTTTTTGTTTGTATTTAAATGTTATTAATTTTTATTTGATTTTTGTTTTAATTTTTTTATATAATGATCTCTAATAGGCGAATGGGAATAGCTTATTATTATGTTATACGTTTGTCTGGATCTTTAACATGTTAAACCATTAAATGGACTATTTTGCTAGCAAGAGTCCAAAACTTCAAACATTCTTAAAATATCAAAAAGTTGTATAAACTTAGCCAAATTTTTAATTGTGTTGAACTAAAAGTACCATTCTGGATGTTTTGCGTTATTTTGTGTATATATCTGAGTAAGTTTTTGTTTGTATTCCAATTTGCTATCAACCTACACGCCATTGACAAACATTTCAAATAAATCACTGTTATAAGTACTTTTATGTTGAACGAGATATTCGTTTTTAACTTATCCCATTGTTCAACTTATGCCATTGTTCAACTAAACTAACCACGAAATAAATATTCGTTCTAGTTGATTCTCTCATAAAATAGTTTGACTAACGTTAAAGAAGAGTTTATTTATTTTGTATGGCAAACATGAAGGATAAGTCTTTTAACAAATAATTTTTAGACGTTTGTATACTGTTCTACAAATATGCTACAAACATAATTTCAAGTATTTTTTTGAGAATTTTACATCTATTTTTAAGTTTTGTGTACTTTTTCTAGCCTTTATAAAAAAAAAAAAATCTGTCAAATAATACATTTCTGTCTCACCAGAAATAAAAAAATAGCACAAATTTAAGCTTTATAACAGTTATTTGAATAACGTCGAATGATTTCTTCATCAGTAAGATGTGGTGGATTGTGGATTATCTTATTTTTTGTTGTATTAACCCGTAATTTTTTTTTATTATATTTATTAAAAATACTTTGCTATTTTCAATAACAACATTTTCAGACAGTAAAAACTAAAATACATAGCTCAGTTTTGGTATTTGAGCATTTCACAAAACCATTTTCAGCAATTTCTCATTTATTTCAAATTGAACGAGGAATTCTTTTGAGCGTTTTTACTTGGTATTTTTCGTTACTTCGTAAAAAAAGGAATATAACACGTTTTGTTAACTTAATGGCAATATTTTATGATTACAAACTTGAAAATCCGTTGCGTGGTTTTTCAGTTGCAAGCATATCAATGCAACAAGGTCCAACAATTGTTCATTTTTTGAAAACATGCCAAATAGAAGATCTAGGTATATTTGAAACATTCCTCAATGCAAGTATGTCCAACTATTACATAGTGTTAAAAAAAAATAAAACCAGATGAAAAAAAAGTATTCCATAATTAAAACAGGGAAGTGTTCTAAAAGCAAAGAGTAGTAGCAAAACTGGGTTCCATTGAATTATTAAATTTTACTGACCTATTTCATACACAATGATATAATATGTGGAGCTATAAAAAAGGGTAGAACTTTTTGGGAAAATGCAATTCGGGAAAAAGTGATTCTGAAAACATTTCTTGGAGAAAACGTTATTCGAAAAAAACCTGTTTTGGGAAAGCATTTTTCGAGAAAACGTGCCTAATCAATTTTGGTGGTTGAATTAGTTGAGTAATTACAAAATTCATTTCGCTAAGCCCAATGCGATGCGCTCCTGAGTTTTTTGTAGAGAAGCAAACAATATAAAGGAGTGGTTTTCTTGGTGATGATGATCTCTGATCACAAGTAACTATACACAAAATGACAAGTGCCGTTATGAACGAAGACTAAGATGTGGCTGTAATGTGGAATATTACCAATAAAAACCAACTAAGTGTCTGGCTGCGTTGGAAGACAAATTGGAGTAAGTTAGAAGAACCAACAACGAAACAATTTATCGCCGTTTAAACAACCCTCAAGAGTGCTGTTGTAATGGTGTGGTTTGAGCAAAAACATCACTTTTTAAAGAGACTAGAAGATCATTATGTACGAGGAAACTAAATAGTTTGCCTCGCTTTTTTTAGGTTTTTGGGTAGAAATGGAAGGTTAGCGATTCGGCAATACAATTTGGGGAATCGATAAAATAAAAGGGTACATGAAATTATTTACTTTGCTAGAGATTTCTTTCAATTTTGTCTCACAATTTTGGTCCATTCAATAATATATTTTATAGGTATGTTATATTTTATTTGGTATCAGTCGACTTTAGCCCGAGGGACACTGTGGACACTGATGTACCAGTCTGACTAGTCTCCAATCCAAAATTTTAGACAACGTGACAGAGGAATTCTTTACCTTAGGTGGCGCATAAGGTCAAGGAATAGAAAAATAGTAAAGATTCGCTCGTATTTACTTATAATGTGACCGAAATTTAATTTAATCGATCGTTAAAAAGTCATTAAAACAAAACTAGAAAAGAAGATTCAAAAAAATTGCGAAATCATCTATCATCGAGAATCTAATCTAAGACGATATACAAAACAAGTTCATTCACATTTTTACATCAAAAAAGATATCATAATTAAAGACATCCATTTATCATAGAATTTTAATTAAACATCCTATTTCTCATCAATTGATCTCAATATCTTCAAATTCTACTCCATGTATATCTCTTTTCTAACAATGATCTCATTCTTCAAAAAAAAAAGAAACATAAAACCTATCCACATGCAAGGCCTTCAGGGACATCATTCAACACAAATAAATTGATCGTTCAGAGCCAATTTGCCATTTCAAATGTTTCGTTCGTTTGTCCGTCAGTTCCCTAAGGATACGTAACCAATAGATACAAGATATCTATTAGATACAGCTGCGCTACACAGCATCTATTCAATTACTATATTTCAACTCACCAATCTCTTGGAATGAGTGTGTGGTATAAACGCTCGAAGAAGAAGAAGAGTGTGTGTCGGTCATCGACGGCGTCGTCGTCGTCATCCATCATTTCGTCACGACAATTTCATGGCATATTTTATTTCAATTATTACTTTCTGATTGAATTTATTTTATATCATCGATTTTTTTTTGTCTTGCTTATTTTACGGTTTTTTTTTTCTTATATTTTTTATAAAAGACCACACCGTCACTTAGCGGTTCCTAATACAATTCCGTAAGTTGGACACAATAATGCTTGGTATCTCAGTGAACTAGCATTTTTTTTTTAGGTAGACAATAGATAGACGCGCGCACGATGATGGCTTAGTGCATTATAATTAGAAAGTTTAATTACAAGTATTGCAGTAGTTGCATTTTATTGTGCGGTAAGATTTAACAAAAAAAAAATGTATAAAAAAAAATAGAATGTGCTGCACACAACAATTGTGTTGTATGCCATCGACACTTTGATCTTCGGCGCTAACATACATTTTTACGTTTTGGTGCACTTGATTAGGCGCATCTGGAAACATTTAAATTTGAGAAATTTGTAACAGAAGTGCAAATGTCAAACAGATGAAATAGTCAGTAGTTAAACAAGTAAAAGGTAGACAAAATCCACAGAAAGTAAGTACCACCAAATAAAAAAACGTACGAAATGTTAATACCTCGATTGGACAAAATGCAATAATGGACGAAAAAAAAAACTTGGAAGAAGTCGATTAGAATAAATGTAAGAAATACGACAAATACTTCGCAGAATGTTTTTGAAGAAATCGCTGTAAAAAGTCAACAATACTCTAATTACTACACTCTAATCAATTGATCCGGACTGTTATGTGAGTTTTTTTTTTATATAAAACTAAAAATTATCTATTTAAGGCTATCGATACTAATTTATTGTGGAATCAAATACATTTTCCCCTGCGCCGTGTGGTGACATTTTTTTCATTGTTTGTTTGTTTGTGTATATCTTTTATGTTGTGATTTGATATCAGTACGAAAGATACAGTATCTTTCTTTTCCACAAAGCTATGCAAACTTTGTGGAATCACGACAACAAAGACTAATACAACTTCAATAACACCGACGACAACGACGACGACAAAGAAAGTGTTTCTTCAATCCTTTTAAGGTGTAACATTCACTCAAGACAAAAAAAATAATCATAAAATTACAATTATTGGTCTCTAGATACTTTTTAAACGATGCGATGTTTTATTAAAGAATTTTTATTTCTTTTTTTAATTAATCACTATAATAATGTTAAGACTCAGTTTTATGACTTTTTCCAAGGCATGAAGTTTTTTTGAGCTATTTAAAGACCTAGAAGAAATAATGTTCAACATATGGCTAACAGGCATGACCGTTTTTAATGTTCTTTTCCTTTATTCTTAGTATGAGTTAGTATGACGAATCTTGAAGTTTCACAGATTTATTAGTAAGAGAGATGATTCAATGGTTATATTTTGGAATAAGACATTTGCTAACACATGGGGTTTTTTCACACATGAAAGAAGAATGAACTGATTTTGTAGGAGAAAAAAAAAAAAACAAAAACAAAGAAATAATAAAGGGTCATTAATTTAGTCACGATTTTCATAAAAAAGTCTAAAAATAGTTTGTTAACATTTTTGTAAGCTTATAAAAAAAGTTTATATCAGAATTTGTGTTTGCAGAAATCATTGCGAATTTGGGAGCATTTAATTAGTTTTGTTGTTGTTTTTTTGTTTGTTTTTATTGTTCGTACCTTAAGACGTCTAGTTTTTTTTTTGTATTGAATGAACATAAGTAGGAAAAAGGAAAATAATTTTAATTCAATAAAATATCTCAGAATTCTGATGAATAAGAAAAAAAAAAGTTTCTCACCCGGGCGCCACTTAAAAAAAAATTGTAAAAACAACTTTGACAATTCTTATTAAACTGAAAATGTTTAAACTAAATTCTAACAACATATTCCAATACCAAATTGCGAAAACACCTTCTTCGTGTAGTTACACTGGATATTAGATAAACAACAGATGCATAAACATGTTTATGACATAAGCGTAAGACAACTTAACTAATGTTCTTAAAAAAAAAACTAATATATAAAAAAAATAAACTCATAACAAAGTGTTGCCCGTGTTTTAGAAAAAAAAGTAAACAAATAGATTTCACACACGTAGTTGCTTTCGTGAGTAAACGCTTTATGTGAAGACATAAAAAAAATTACAAACAAAATGGAAAAAAGTAAAAAAAAAATATTTTTTTAATTTTTTTTTTTTTTATTTACTTTTAACAATTCTGGTTGATCTGAAAAAACACTGGTCTGCAAAAATAAAGTTTATTTTTTGTCCTTCATTTATTTTTTTTAAATTATGTAAGATTGGGATTTTCTGAATCTATATCTGGTTTCTGAAAAATTCTATCACGTACAGTTCTTTTTCAATTGATTTTTAAAAAAATGTGATTTTGTAGAAAAGAGCTCTCTTAGATTTGGTTCACCTGGTATATATTTAAAACTATTGAGCTGATTCGGCTGAAATTTGGAGGACTTATTTCACATAGCATAAGCTAAGACCTGAAATCAGATTTGTTTTTTATTTAATAATGTATAGTCACATTTTATAGCGTTGTTTTAAGAAAATCACGATAAATTTAAAAATTCCGTAGTTTTTGGGATGTACATGTACATTGCAAAAAAAAACTCTAATTTAGAAGAAAGTATGGACTCTCGAATTTCTTGATACTGGCCAAGTTAATTATGGTGTAAAATTAGGCAGTAATCAAAAGAAAACCAAAAAAACAAGGACCTATTAATAGTTTTATAATAAAGTATTTATCAGTAAAAAAATTCGACGTTAAATGTCACACCAAAAAAACGGTTTTTTGACATGTTCATATTAGAATATCTCGAAAATGTAACTTGCGTTGATTAAGCGTGTCAAAATCCTTTAGAAAGTATAGTTTGGTTGGAAGGCGATTTTCGTTGCAGACCAGTAATTATTTTCAGAAATAAACTGAAGTAAAGGAATAGCACCCGGGCGCCATTTAAAAACAAAATGCATATCACCTTAACTTGCGTTGACAGAATTTGAAGCAATAAACAATATTAATAAATAAATTACATTTTGATAAAAAATTCTATTTATACTAAAATTTATATGGACAATATTACCTATCATTGAGGGTTACAAATAGGGCGCCATTTTTCAAACCATTATTTTAAACTAAACATAAATAAATAAACTGAAAAAACTCAAAAGGTAATTTTAAAAGACACAAAAACTAATTAATTATAAAATAAATTGAAGAAAAAACTACTGCACCCGGGCGCCATTTAAAAAAAAGGTGATACAAAATTTAAAATTGTTTATTTCATTTACATACATATACTAAAACAAGGCACGACGCCTTTCCAAAATTAAAATGCATACACTAATCCTGAGAAAATTTCTAATATGGATAGGATATAGATGTGGATAAAAATTATGTTAACAAAAACTAATTTAATGTTTTATTTATATTTTATTCAATTAAAATAGTTTTGTTTCGATGACAATTATTTTAACTACACTTTCATCGTAAAATGCAAATGTCGTAGTCTTTTTTTTATTGCGTGTTTATCTCAATTCACATTATATATTCATCGTATAGTTTTAACACCCGCATTCAATTCAATTTTTATTTGGTTGTAGGAGAAGACGAAGACGAAGAAAAAAACCCTAAGGCTAACGATAACGATACAAACAAAAACCACATTGCATGAGGCAATTATACTCAAAACTTCATGTTGTGCTCTCTTCAATATTCCAATCAAAAAAAAAAAAACAAAATGTATTTCTTGCATGCATCTCATGATAGGTGGCGGTGTGAAAATTTGAATTGAAATCTTCACGCCACATAAAAGGAAGCCAAGACACACACAAAAAAAATAAACAAATAATAAAAATCTTTGAAAGGATTATACTGCCATGAGATTTGTTAAAAAAGATTTCCCTTCAATAAAAATGCCTTTAAAAAATCATTAAAAAAATATATCAAACTAAATATTTAAAAAATTCACTTTCATCAGCATCACCAGCAAATATCAATACAACACGCAAGCCTTTTTTCAAAAAGATAAAAAGAAAAAATTCAAATGCATTTTTGTTTTTTTTTTTTTGTTAATTGAAAACATTTTTTTTTTTTTTGAGATAAAAATGAGAGTAAATATGAAAAAAGTTGCGTATACGCCATACAGACCGGCATGCAGTGGGATACAAAATATTTTTTTTTGATAAATAACTTTTCATTTCGTGTGGAATGAAGATGGCATTCGCATGCGATGAGAATTCTTTTTTTTTTTTTGTATCTCTCAAACTCCTTTCAACAAGACAATTATGCAATTGTGTAAATGGATCTTTATTATCTTTAAAATGAGGGAAAAAATGAGTAAGACAATTTCAAATACAAAAATATTTTAAGACATTTTTGACACTGAAATTGAAATTTTAGTATTTTTCAGAAGCAATTTATTTCAAAATATGGTCCAAATTTTTAAATTTGCTTCGAACGAATTGAAGACCTTTTCATTATGTTTAAAATGTTGTTAAGTGTTCCAAACTTTGGGAAACCCCGAAGCAGTTGTTAGTGCGTTTGCAAAAATAAGTTTTCGGAATATTCAAATTTAACCAAACCAATTTAGAAAATCAAAAAAGTTGCTTTAACGTTTTTAAAACAAAATCACATTTTTTTTCAAATGCAATTTATTTAATGGCAAAAAATTTTGCACAGTCATCAATATATGCACATCTTTTTGGTTAATTTCTGGTTTTATTTTTAAAAAAATGATAAAAAATGGAGGCTTCATATGCTTCAAAGTTTCTCTTGATTGAAATTTCTATTCTCATAAACTTTTATCGATTTAACTGGTAAATCAATCATTTTAAAGCTGACATTTCTAATAACTTCCCTTCGAAAACTTACCCCCATTACATCCTTAACTTATGAACTTACTTTTTATAAACTTTCCGACAGGTAATCAAGGAAATTAATAACACTGTCAGCTTAGTTCTCGTTTTTTTGCGCTCAACTTCCACCATAACCCTCACACAACTTAAAACCCAACAATTATAATCGTTATAACTTGTTATAATATAAACCCCCATTCCTGGAGTAGTTTCTTCCCTTTTGCATGGTTCTTTTTTTTTTAATTTCTTTTTAACTAATTGCCTCTTTTGACAGCAGCGTTCATAATTTCCACACACACCCTTCATAGACTTAAAGGAGCTACCTTCTATACAATAAAATAAGCAACAAAAATAAACGATATGTTCACAAGCGGAAAAGGTCGCCACAGTTCAGTGCACCTGAGGAACTTTTTTTTTTTTTTTTTCTTTGCTATATCCTGTTGAACATGCCACTACCATCAGGAGGCTAATACGTTATGCATACAAAAAAAAAAAACCCCAGAAAGTAACCAAGTTGTATGTCCTTTCCAAGGCAAACCCAATCTTGTTATTGTTGTTAGTGCTCAATGGTAGTGTTCTTATTCCTTTGTCAGTAAGTTTATAGTTTTCTTCGTGTGTAGGTACTTTGAGTAAGTAAGCCAAACAATGGACTTTTATATAACGTCACTCCTTACAAAAACTCTTGTACCTATCTTCTACTTCTTGTTGTATATTTCTTTCTGTAGACTAGACATATTGTAAAGAACTTCTATGTTTCTTACAGGGGGTGTAATGGATTCACACAAAAAAAACTATAAAACACAAACAAAGTAGAAAAGATTGCAGTACAACATGAATAATATTGAGTTGATAATACAACAATCTTCACTTGTAGTGTAGATCACAGAATAAACAGAATTTTTTGTCTAACTAAAGTAAAAGTAAAAGACAGCATTGAACAAATTTAATTAATTTAATGATGAATGTATTATTAATGAACAATGAATGTATTATTATTTATAATTAGTTATTAATTCTTCAGTTGCTAAAAAATGTTGTAACGTAAGTCACGCAGTAGAGTAGAGTAGTATAGTAGTCACCGCCTGTATAATTGAAATGTATTGTTTTTTTTTTACTTTTTTTTGGAAATGCCAAAAGAATTTATCAGAAAGAAAGTGAAATCTGATAGAAAAGCATATATTTATTGGGTTATTTAAAATTTTGTTAGGAAGAGCAACCTTTAAAGAGAACTCATCGATAAAGCAAACAGCATTGATTGATATGCTTTAATCTTAACGTTACGACTTTTAGTGCACTCTTAAAAACGATATAAAGACTTGTATATCAACCCGTAAAAAAAACAAATATCTGATTTTTTTCTGTACCATCATTTGAAATTTAGTTTTTTGGCTAGGAGTCAGGATCCACTTCTCCAGCTTATGCATGTACATAGTTAAGATGTAGGTGTACCTAAAACTGCTCTACGCATGCTAAAAATAGAAGATTTAGAAAAAAAAACCAAAGTTTGGCAATATAAAGTGACCGTAGTGTAAGTCACGTTTTGAAATTCAGTATACTACTACCAACAAACAAAATTTTATTGTGAGTCATATTTACTTTGATTAATAAAATAATATTGTACAACATTGTAAATGCAAATTTTTATCTTCTTTTAATATACATGAAACTGTTATTATTGTGGTATTTTCTAATTGCCTTATAACTTAACTTCTATATTTTGATTTCTAAATTATAGTATTGTTGATATTTTGGATTTTGAATTTGAAGTTTAAAATTTTTTGTAAGCTAAAATTTATTCGAAATTTTAAATACCTGTGAAGGCTTTAAAATTTGAAATTATAATATTTTTCGGAAATTTTATAACCTACCAACATAATATTGGGAATTTTAATCTAATTGCACTGAACTGTGATTCATTGAATCATTGAATTAAAAACAAAAAAAAATTGATGACAATACATTTTTGGGATTTGAAATATGTACATCGATTCGATGAAACATTAGAGGGGGAATATGGGGGGGGGGAGGTTTCAATGTCCATGTGAGAAACATCGAATATTGCGGAATACCAATGAAAAATCGTGTAAAAGGAAAACAAGTGAAAAGTCGCGAAAAAAGTATACCTGAGAAGAAACATGTCGATCGTTAAAAAAGTTTTTAATAGTCTATTCACCAGTATTCCACGCTTTTAAACGTGATAGTCCGCGGTATTTCGCATAAACTTCCGTGAAGTTTTACGCTTTTTCCGCGGCTTTCCATGTTACATAAAGAGACAAACAAACTAAACTATACATTTTTAACGTTACACTCTGTGATTTGTTTGCTTTTCTCTTCGGTATTTTACGCTTTTTCCAGTGGTACTTATCACATTTGTCATGACGTTTTTTTGCTATTCTCTGTGATTCATCTTTCATCAGTATTCGGTGATTTTTTCCACGGTATTCCGCACTTTTAATCACGATATGTCTCATATTTTTCCGCGACTTTTTACATTCTCTTCACTGACTCCATGCTTTTCTCTGTGATTTTGTTTGTTTTTAGCAGTATTTTATACGCTTTTTCCTGTCATCAAGCGTTTTTTTTTCATAACTTCATATGCGATATTTCGCGATCATTCACGCATGGTGATTAACTCCTTCCGGGAAACTAATAGAAAAAAAAGGAAGTTGGACGATTTTTTTGCAAGAGTAACTTTATTTACTTCGTATTATTAAAAATATAAGAAAAAAAAGCTTGAAAAAATACTAAAATAGGTGGTACGATTTACACCAGGGCTGCTGGTTAAAAGTTTTTTCACCACTTTACCAGTATTTCGTGCTTTTCTTCACGTGATTCCGCGCTTTTTGTCGTGCACATTCTTCTACGACTTTTCAGACTTTTTTCTGCGACTTTCCAGGCTATTCTCTGTGGATTTTTTCTCTTTTCCCTGCGATATTGTACGCTTTTTCCCTATTTTGCTAGTCTCCGAAGTATTCTACGATTTTCCACCAGTTATCCGCGATTTTTTCATGGTATTCCGCGCCTTTTAATACAGTAGGCTGCGGTATTTTACATATTTTAACACGACTTTTTACGCTTTTTTCTTTGATTTTCTTTAAATTTGCGCTCTTATTTTACGGCTTTCTGGCGATAGTATGCTCTCATGCGGTATTTCGCTATCTTTAACCGGTATTCATTTGAATCGAATTCAAATGAAATAACTAACGAAAATTCGAAACAAAAATTGCTGATAAATCGTTGTGCACCTCTCAATAATTTGCTGAATGGTACAATGAAAGGGCTTTGGAACAGAATTAACTTTCAAAGTATAATGCACACAACGCCATCTGCTGGTATTTTCCAATGCATGAAAACTCTTCGAGACCATGATTTGCCAAAGTTTTAAAAGTTATTCTTTTATTCCTTAGGAAGACGAATTCAACTAATTAGAAATCATTAAAATCGGTTCAGCTGTTTTTGAGTTATAAATGGTGTAACTAACAAAAATTACTGATAAATTGTTGTGCACCTCTCAATGAAAGGAATTTGCAACTGCATTAACGCACACAACGCCATCTACTGGCATTTTCCAACTCCTTTCTGGTATCCAGAGATGTCGTTTTTTGTGATTTTCTCGCTTTTATTCAATGCATGGGAAAACTTTTTGAGATCATAATTTTCTATTTGGAACGTTGTGGATGCTGCCAACAACTCAAAAATATTTTCAAATATTACCTAGAAGCATTTCAACAATAATTGTTTTCGGCAGGGGCCACGATACAATCATCATAAAATTTGTATTTATTCTTTTGAAAAAAACTTTTATATGAAAAGAAAGTTTATATTAAATATTTTATTCAAATTTCTATTAAAAAAATCGGTTGAGCAGCTACGTGCGACCCATAACACGTACATTTTATATATACAAATATACTTTTTTGTACGTTAATGGCGAACTTCCTATTCTAATGGTTGAAACGCGACACGTTGTTGGGTCATTGCCTCCAAATAAATTTGCACAGAAAATCACGCAAACTTACTTTATTTTTTGTTGCCTTTTGTCATCACTGGCAGGCATCAGGCGTAAATTGGAACAAACCACTACTTATAATAATAATAGATATAAATGTATTTGTGTGCGAGCATAAATAAAAATTCTGTCATATAGGCAGAAAAAAAAACTATCGTGTCGCTCGAATGTAAGGTCCACGTTATAATAGGTTTTGAGTTTTGTCGGTTTTGTGTCTCTATTTGTTTTCCTTCTTTTCTTGTTGTTTTTGTTTTTTTTTTTTTTGTTGTTGTGCGACCGCACTTTACTCGGAGGTGATTACCAATAATTTACAATTGCGCAAAAAAATCATAAAAAAAAAATAAAACCATAGAGCCACACAGTGAGAAGGTTGCATGAATGAAACTTAACAGAATAAAGACAAGCAAGTAGGAAAAACAAAAACAACAACAACAAAAAGCTTAAAGAAAAAAAAAAAAGAATGTTGAAAACGAAACTAATTTTCCAACGTTTCGCTGAAATACCAATTAAGAAAATTGTCGACTCAATGAAGCGCGTTTTGTATGTCAGAGGTTTTTGTTTCTGCAAACTTTTCTACGTTTTTTGTTTGTGTATAGTTCCTATCATAGCTTGGTGGACATGATAGTTGGAAATTAAAAGTTAATCGAGAAAATCATGTTACTTTTTTCCGTTCCGTGTGTTGTGATGTTTATGGGGAAGTTTTTTTTTGTCAAGGATCAATTAAAACACAAGCAACAAGCAAGCGCCACTATCTTACCTACCTACAACCACCAAGGGCGTTGACACTTTGTCGTGACAGTGTAGAATAAATGCGCTTTGATATCAATCTACAATTTAATTTGCAGAAAACGTTTTTTTTTTTTTAATTCTGTTACAATAGAGGGCACCACTGAACACCGCACACAAAGTCATTGGATATAAAAACAGTAGTAGTAGAAGTAGAAGAAGAAGAAGGGTAATGGATTAAAATCAGTCGTTAACCTTAGGCTACTTTATACTACTACCTGTTGGGTGCAACATTGTAGGGGCTTGTCGTCGTTGAGGCTTAAAGGCTGTTGTTTTGTCATGTCGGATTTAAACTGCAATTAATTAGCTGTTGATCGAAGTGTTGACGTGTATCCAGGTGTGCTTGGTAACAGAAACTCTTTAGCTTACTTGAATCGGGAATGAAAAATTAAGATTACAACTGGAATATTTTTAAATATTTCTGTCAAAATAAAGAAAATAGAAACATCAACATGAAGTAAAAGGGTCTTCACTTCATAGATGTTTTTATTTATTTACATTTTCAATAAATCGGAAGGATTTATTTTTTATTTTCAATACGAACTTTTATTGGTAAATCGATATATTCACCTTTAAAAAAATGAAAAGCAAATACATTCCACAACATGTCATAGCAATTCCTGAGCATTTCAACGGAAAAATGCATAGGCAGTACGGTGAAAATTCACATTTTCTAATCAAACTAATTTTGCTTGATACACGAGAAGTTGTAAAAGCCTAGAAGCTACTTAGTTCGGTTGGAAATTAAATTTTCATAGAAAGTCGCCTGCGTGTAATTTTTTACCTGAATAGATTCCACAGCTTCTATTTCGAGTTTATATTATTTGATTGGTGAATGTTGAGTTTTGAAATGCCACCTCAGGATTTTTCCCTTGTGGTCACATCCTCTTAAAGTTTGAAAGCGGACTATAACATAAAGTGGATTGCGTTCAATTTTCATTTCACGAATGGTAAGTAGGTGCTAAATGCTGGAAATTTCACTCATTCGATTTTACTATATGTTATCAAAATTTCTTGTCTACTTGAAGTGGAAATGGAATTTTCTTAGAGAATCGTTGCTTTTTGCATCTATTTCTAAATAAAATTGTTTGATATGAAAATTTCAAGTTTAAATATGCTTTTTAACTGTATTTTTCCTGCGGCCACATCATAGAATAGTGGTAAAATGGTTCATAAGATGTTGTGGAATGCATTCAATTTTTGTTTCAATAGAGTCAAGTAAAAACCGTAGCTGGGAAAGTTATTTTTTTTCAATAAGAAAAAGTAATTTCCCGATATATGAACAATAAGTTCCACATTGAGCTATTTCACTTGAGCTATTTATACATCTGTTTTTTATTTTTGGTTTTGTGTTCTAGTGGTAAGGCTTTTCACTCAGTTCAGGTGAAAATGAAAATTTCATACAAAATATTCTGCAAGAAATCTTTAGCTTTACATTTCACAGCTTCTATTTCTAGTTTAAATGTATTGATTGGTAAATGTTAGGTTCGGAAATGCAACCTTAGAAGTTTCTCATTACGGTTCCATCTTCAAAAATTGGCTAAAGTGCCCTGCATGTGTTCAATTCACATTTCACGAGGGGTAGGTAAGTACTAAGCTTAAAACTTAAGAACCGAAACTTAGACAAAAAGAACAGTTCCCCAACGTAATATTGTGGAATGTATGTTGGATTTTTTTTTTTGATGTGGAACTTGTTCAATTTTTATTTCACGAGAGGTGAGTATAAGCATATGTGGAAAACGTTTTAAAAATGGTGGGAATTCAATAAAAATGTTAAAGAATAGAATGTGGAACGTGTTTGATTTTTAATTTAGTTGTTTGCTTTTTTAACCTGTTTTCTTAAATTAGGTAAAAAGCTGGTGATTCAATTACAAGAGAAACATTTGGACTAGTGTGGAACGCTATTTATAAAATTTTATTTTGTCTATGATTCAACAAAATGACGTGAAATACTTGCTTTGATAATATTTAAAAATTTGTAAGCTTAGAACTCAATTCGGGTGGAAATGAAATCTTCATTCGTGGAACGTGTTCAAATTTCATTTAACTAAATTGATCACTAGGCTTAAAACAAGACGAGTAAAAGGATGTGAAACAATTTTGTTGCATTCAATTTGTATGCTTCGCTAGGTTTAAGGGAATGGTTATGAGGATACTGAAAAAATGTCGTGGAATAGAATGTGGAACGTATTTTTTTTTTGTTTCTTTTTCCATTAATTGCTTGCTTTGGAAAACTCAATTATGATATATTTTATAAGACGCTGAAGGTACCTACTTGAAAGTGTTTAAAATTTAAAAATGTGATAAAATGTGGAACGTGTTTATATTATTATTTTTATTTGTCTTAAGGACGTTTAGTATTTTACAAAATGATAAGGAACGGGTTTATTTATATGTTTTTTAGTTCGGGGGGCCCAATTGTTTTTATTTCGAACAATGAATTACTATTGATGATGATATGAATGCCTAGATTGAAATGTGGAACGTGTTTGTTTTTTCCTTACATTCTCGTTAGTAAAAAAAGGCACGTGTGGCAAAAATACGGCGATGTGTTCCCAGCCACCTTTTTGACTTAATACTAACCAATGTAACGCTGCTTGATTTCGTCTATCGGAAATTTTTTAACGGTCATTTTTATTCTACCATCAGAAAAGTGGTTTATTTTTAATCTCAAAATCAGATAAACGAACCAAACACAAAAGCTCAAATAACATATTGGATTTCAAGTTCAACTAGATACCCTAATTTCAAGAGTGGGTTAAATTCAAGGAAATAATATTTTATACATTCCACCATCACTCACTCACATCACATCAATTCCGACACACTTCACCTACAAAAAGGTAATCTCTTCTCAGTCCAATCAGTCTCGAAAAATAAAACCCAACCCCTCAACTCATTTCTTTTGTAGCAATTTACACAAATTTTCCATCACCCAAAGAGACGAAAGGCATCTGCTCTTATATCGCATTGAGTTAGTTAGACCATAATATATCCACCCTTCATTAAAGACACAAAACAATATTACATATTATTCAGCAGCGGCAGCTGTTTTCAGTTCGAAACGCTTAAAGCAGCCTGCCTGCACCACCTTTTTCGTCAATGGATGTTTTCCTGCATCGATTTTATGAATGCGTTTTCTGCCCTTTTTGTCCATCCCTAATTAGAGATTCAACATTCTACACAAAATAACAACAACAACAACAATAATAATAAAATAAAACTCCGTTCATCTGCAGACATTTTATTTGCAGATGCTCGATTTTTTTTTTTTTTTGAAATAAAAACAAAATAAGAAGCAAACATGTCGCACAGAAATCCCCATGTGTGTGCAATTTTTAGTTGCAGCCTTTCACGTACCAACTATTAACCAAAAAATCAAAAAAAAAAAAAAACCAAAAACCACTTGAACTACCAGTTTAAAATAAGTTCTTTTAATTTTATTTTTTTCGTATTTTTTTGGCGGACGACGATTATATAAATTCAATTTGGTGAAGCAACCTACACACGAAGAACCACAACATACACAATCCAGAAACCAAAAACCACACAAAAAACACGAAATCTCAAAAATAAAATTGAAAAAAAAAACAAGAACACCATGCAGTCGCAGAACAAGTTCACGTTGTTGTGCGGAGTTCTCCACAGCTCCAATCTATACTCAAGATAGTACTCCAACATCCACATCACATCCAGACTTGGAAGAATCGCGCGTTCTAAGGTCAACAAATTCTTCCTTCGTGTTCACTTTGCTTCGCTTCGATGTTGGTTGGTTCTTCACTTGTCGCCATTCTAGAATTAATCTCCCCCCAACCCTCTCCTCCCCTAACCAACACGACGCAACCTACAACTTCAATGATACACGATACTGTGGTGTCGTTTTTTTGTGTATCTTCGTATCTTCGGAGCGAGAAAAGTGGAACCAACCAGTAAGCCAACCAGCATTACATGAAGACGAAAAAGAAGAAGAAGAAGAAGTTTTGTTGTCTTTCCAATTCCATAATCCATCCAAGACTCACTCGAGTTTTTTTCTTCATTTTTTTTTTTTGTTTTTAAGAATCACCAGGATGAGTCTTCACTTCATTTATTATCAACGTTGTCTGAGAGATGTCGCTGTGTATTCTATGGAAGAAGAGGAGTCATCCTCCTCAACCACTTGGACTTTTCTTTGTTTGAAGTATTTTTTTTTTTTTTTGTCTTTTCTTTCGTTCGATACACTTTACGATTCTATGATCCATCCCGTGGGATGGTGGTTTCTTTGAAAAAGAACACATCCTGGACTCGAATCGAATTGAATCTCGACTCGATTCAACTGGCTCCTCGATACGATATTCCCCGTCCCTGTCAATTGCTTTCGGTTTTTTTTGTTTTTTTTTTTTGTTTATTGTTTTTTTTTTTTTTTTTTTTTTGGAAAAAGTTGCCCAACAAGTATCTGAGATACCTGAAATCTACACTCAGATGCATTCTCTGGAGTTTTTTTTTTCGTTTTTTCTTCTTCTGTTTTTGTATATTTGTTTATGTGTGTGTGTTTTTGTTTTGTAAAATTCTCATGTGATGTATCGTTCCTCTTCAGTGGTTTTAAAGGACGACTACCACTAGCCTAAACCGCAATCGAAGGTTGACTGGCTCATGCACTGAAATCAACACACAAACACGTACAACGAAGATATTATATCGGTATAGAATTGCCAGCTGCTAGCATTCCCAAATACAAAAATTAAAAACAAAAACAAAAAAAAAATGTATCTGGTAGATAGGTTTTTCTGATGAAAATTGATGATTAAGTCTTCGTGTATAAAAAGCTGTTGGTAAATAAATATTAACAAAAAAAGAAATATATATATTTATGTCAACCCACACTCATTTCACGTGACTGGTTTGAGTTCTTTTTTTTTTTTATTGGAAGAAAAATGCAGTCTTATCTTATCGTTATCATATCACATTTCATCTTTTAGTTTGCCCCAGGCAGTTAATAAGAAATTATTGCAATTTTATAAAATGATTTTTGTTTTTCGTTTATTATGCTGATCCTAGATGTCAAGTTTTTATGCGGAAATGCAGAACAACTTACAAGTTTACCACTAATAATTTAGACATTTGGTTTGAAAATGGGGGTAAGGTGGAACGCATTGTTGAGTAATTATTTAAAAACCATACAAATATTAATTGAGACTAATTTTTGGGGCGTGTTTTGACTCAACTGAAATTTTCTGGACACATAATTTCAAAACAATTTTTTTTTTTCATTTTGTACAAATTTGTGAAAAAGAAACTAGGTAGTTAAGATTTTTTTTATTTTAAGCCCGCTCATGTAAATTCCTATTTTCAGGGGCAACAAGGGTTATTTTTCAGAAAACTCCCTTCAAATAATGGTACAGCGATAAAATTTGGCATAAACTTATAATTTGCAATGACAACCAAAAAACAGAAAAAAAAACACCCCTTCAACCAAAATATTTCGATACATTCTTCTGTTTTTTGGTTGTCATGGCAAATAAAACATTCATGCCAAAATTTATCGCTGAACCATTATTGAAAAGGCAGTTTTTTTTAAGATAGTGGCCAATTTTGAAAAAAACAGCACAATTTTGAAAAGCATTTTCGTCAAACAAGCAGAATTTTTAAAGCAATGTTTTGAAACCAGAATTTCGACCCGCTATTAAGAGTAATAGCATCGGTAAAAACAGTTTCCCCCCGTAAAAATTCTGATGTAAAGTATTTTTTACGTGTCCGGCCACTTTTTTGTCTAATTTTCCTAATGAGCTTCCAAATATTATTTTGTTGAAGCTTCTTTAAGATTTCTTTATTCAATATAATCTGACCCAATTTGGCCCGATTTCGCATGAAATTTAAAAGATTTGGATATGAAAATTTATATTCATTACAAAAAATAAGAAAGTAGAGAGTAAACGTTCTAAAAATTCTCAAAATGTTGAAAAGAAACTTCGAGTTGTTAAGGAATGCAAAAGTTTGAAAAGTGGTATTTTGGAAACAATTGGGTAATGATAGATGCATAAAATGTTCTACAAACGCTGCACAGTGGGCCAACTTTTTAAAAGTTAGTCGTTGCAATAATCATATTTCGCGCTTGCTTTAAATTCAAAACTTATTTATTTACTGTGTTTGGGGGGCTTCAAAAGCCAAAAAAAAAAATTAAAATCGGTCGAAGGACTCGCTTGATACAGGTAGTCAAAGTTTCCTTATTGTTTTATTAAAACTATGATCCTTTTTCATGATTTTCGGATATCTGTTTTTGACTCATTTTTTTGACATTTAGTTGCCTTACAAAATTTCTCAACTGAATTTTAATCTTTGGGTATTTTTTAACATTTGCTAATAAAATTAGTTGCCGATATTTACGTTTATTTAAAAAAAAATTAATAAAATGTCCCAATCTGTTCAAAAGTACGCCGAAAATTAGAGTAATTCAAGATACGGAACCCACATTTCTGTAAGGCAGTCACGGATTTTTTTGTGGACTTAAGCAGAACTACTTCTGTGCATTTTTGCAGAAAAGTTTTTCGTTATAATCGATAAAGGAACGCTTTTTGAACCCTAAAACATTGTATCCATGATTTTTACCAACGATTGTAAGACGCTTTCGTTTAAATGAGAAATTGCCCAAATGGATTCCTAAATCTTGAAATTGTGTAAAATTTATAGCCATAAAATATATTGAATATGAAAAAAAATGGGTTTTAGATTCCCATTTCTCCAATTTTTAACCAAATTCTGCAACTTCTAGGTACTATTTATTTTTTCTAGTAGAAGAAAAGTTATACTTCATATTTTCTTAACACCCAATACCATTTCCTCTTTAAAAAAAGAAATATTTCAAAAAATAGATAGACGGTATACCATTTAGATATTCATTAAACTGAAATAAACCCATTTGAATGCAAATGCAATTAGAAATCCTTAAACACAAAAAAAAAAAAAAAAATGAGAAAAAAAACCACTTAAAGACTTCAGGTGTTCCATTAATTTAAAATCATTATAATGCAAATTCAAAAGACTACCAATCACGTTTTTTTTTTTGTTCCATCACTTCTACGACTTTTTATAAAAATAAACTCCATACAATTGAAACAGCACCACCATCGCGGTTAAAATCACTTTTTTTTAAACCATTGATTGCTGCAAAAAGAAGAACAAAATTTGCATCTTCTATCCATTTTATTGTGTTCGTTCTTCTTTTATAGAAAAGATATAGAACGCGCTGCACAAGTGCACACTGTCAATAGAAGAGTCTTTCTTAACCTATGCAATTTTTTATTTTCTTTAATTTTATAGTAGAAGGCGTTGCACTGGTGGTGTGCAATCATTTGTGGTATAAAATTAAATTACGTGAGATAATTCCATGAAATTTATTTTCTATATCACTCTCATTCTATTTTCTTTCGATTTGATTGGATTTAGAAGAGAAGTATTGGTTTTGTGAAAAGAAAAAAACTTGAGTTATCGAAGTTGGAAAGTTTTTGGAAAAATGTGCCAAAAAACGAAAATCACTTGAAGTCATATTTTTTTATTTATTTATTTTTTTTTTTTTTTTTGTACAGAAACAATTATTGGCAGCTCAAGTTCAAAATGTTCAATTTGCTGAACACCTCAAAATTGTCAACCATTATTGCTCACTCATGGGGGTAAAAATTGAAAATAAATTTGTTCAACATATTTTTTTCATTTTTAATGCATCGGAATGCACTATGAGGGTATGTCTAGCAACGCCATGTGTTTGTCATATTATGAACGTTGACGTCTGTTGGTCGATAGAAAATATACAACCAACTGTGTTATTGTTGAGATAAAACATATGAACCCTTGTTTGTATGGCAAATAAATGAAGGTACCCATAATAATTTATTCTATTGTATAAAAAAAACGAAATTTATGAAAATTATGACCTGAAATTATAAGGATGAAGTTTCAGCTGATATTGATACTTTTTTTATTGATTTAGAAGGCAAAGAAAAACATAGCAGTTGGCGGTGAGGTGTGACTGAACTAAAAATATAGGTCAAATTGAAAATTCCAAAATTAAAGTGATTGTTGGGGGGAAATGATTAATCTAAGGTTGAACTTTTGTCAACATACAAGGGTGTCAGCGATGTAATGTTCTATACAGGGTGTCCCACAGTCACCGCTGCAGAAGAAAGAAGAAGAAACCGTGATTTTTGAGGTAGGTAATTTTGATTGAAAAAAGTGAGGTTATTTTGTGTTTTCGCTTCGATTATAATTTCTTTGAAATGGCTCTTTATTTTCAAACTACAACTGATTTAATAAAATATATGTATAATACTACAATGTAGTATCGAACAAAACTCTTATCATTTTTCTTAAAATTTTTTTTCTTAGCAAAAAAAAAAAATCGAAAATGCGGTTCCAAATGAATTGTTCAAAGGTCCTTAAATTTTTAAAATCCACTTACATTATTAGGAATGTATTTATCTTTTCTTTTCTTTTATTGTTACAAAAATCGAAGAGTACTTTCAATATTAGTATCTGACATCCGCTTTTACCCCCTAGACCGCTGATTTTTCTGCCAAATATGGTATTTGAGTTCTTAAAAAAACATATGTTCAACATATTGTAAAGAATATTCAGCATTCTATTTTTTTTAGTAAGACAAAAAAAAATAATTACTATTATTGTGCGTTTTGGTATTGTGAAGTGGTGCCGCAATAATGTATGCTTTATTGTTTTTTACGTTTTGTAGAACTTGCTGAACTTATTACGATTCATAAGGTATAAATTGTACTCTGATAATTTGGATTTAGGACTACAAACGGTATTTTGGAATCACAGCTATTTTATTTTAATTGAATTCAAGAACTCCTGTTTGTTTTCCTAAACTTTAACAATTAATTATTTTAAGCACCTAGGTACTTCAACAATGAACAAAAACATTTTCAGCCTTATTCATAAACGCATTTTAGTGAATGCATAGCACTATGCACTCCTTACAATACCTTTAAATACCAAAACCAAAAATAATTTTAAGAAATTAAGTTTCACTAAATTTCTTAGTTCAATAAGTGGGGAAGTGGAATTTAATTTAGAAAAAACATATTTTACTTTATATAATGTTATTTTGGTAACTCAGGGTAGATTCGTCATTTTGATGGGGGCACATTCAGCAGGTGGCGAATGTTCCCCGGATTTTTAAAAGCTTCCATTATTTTCAATATTACAGGTAGATATTGTTCTAAATTATAAAGGAAAACAAACAGGATTCACATAAACGAAAAATTAATGAAAAAGACAATTGATGAACTTGCTGCAAAAGTAAGGCCGTTCCAATTTTGAAAAAGAGGGTATAAAAAGGAGAAATGCTATTTCAAAATACAGTGGTTCTGTGTGGATTTTGATAGATATTTTATTTCTTGACGAAACTGACTTAGTTTTATATCAAATCAATGTTTTTCAATTTTGCTACAACTCTTCAAAATTGGACCTGCCTATTTTTTACTGCAAGGTTTTCAATTGAGGACATCTGTTTTATTTAAATTATATTTTTAAAGAAATATTAATAAATATTACACAATTTTGTTTATTAATTTATAAAAAAAAACTGCGAAACTGCTCCGGAACGGAATTAAATTTTTAAAAACGGTAACATATAGTTTTGGTAAGTAAAATAAAAACTATTTCTTTTTTTAAATTTAAGAGCAATATTGAAACAACCTGTTAAGCCAACAAAAAATGTGTTCAGAGTTTAAACTAAAATATAGGCTAATGAAAAAAAAAAAATAAAAATTACCAAATGTGCCCTAGTTTACCATAATGGATTAAAACTTGTTTTATGAATAAGAATTTATGCAATGTTGCATAGTGGTTGCATAAATCCTCATACAGTGAATAACTATTCATCTGTGTATATTTAAAAATGGTTAAAAAAAAATCATTTAAATAAATGCAACTTCCAAAATTTTTTTTCATTTTTGAAACTTGACAAAATTTTAGCTATTTTGAATTACATTTAACGATTACATGAATGATTTTTTCTGACATCTGTGATTTTAGTCTTTTTTATCGTTGAATATAAATCTCAGAAAATTATTGTTTTCTTGAACCCCAAACGAAAAAAATATTTTAATTGGTAATTTTCAACCTTTTCGTACTGTGTCGTTGCGTTGGCATTGCCAAAAATGTTCTATAGAAAATTGTAATTTTTTGCGAATTTTTGTGTAAAACAAAATTAATTATTAATTTTTACAAAAAAAAAAAATTAAAAATTTTGTATTCCTTTTTTGGGATATTTATTTTTTAAATCAATACTCTTGGTTAATTTAAATAATATACTAATTTGTGTTACCCCTAAAACAAATGTCTGAAAAGTAGGTACTTACAAGTACATGGTTTTTCCAAAATTATTGCACTTCCTAATGCTAAACTATTGACGTTTACAGAGTATCTTGATTCTAAAAAATATGTCAGTCAACACCTCGCAACTAACTTATACATAGTTTAAAACAATCTACTAAGATAACAGAATGATACAAACATATCTCACTGTCGAATTTAAGTACATACTGTGCTGTAGAAATTATAGAATTTTTTTTCAATTAGAGTTGTAGAAAAATGTTTTTGAAGACTTTATATTTAAAAAAAAATGAGATTAAGGCACCATGATTAAAAATTAAGCGTTTGAACATTTTATTTAAGCTAAAACAAATTGTTTCAAAAATCTCACTTAACACTCGAAAAAAAAATGAAAACAATTGTTTGCACACAAGTGTACCAATGCTCGAAAGGATACCTAGTTTAGTTTGGTTCTTAACACTCTTCGCTCTCAAAGATAATTTTAAAAAATTAACAAACTTGATGTGAATAACTTAAGAAAAAATTGAAAATGTAAATTTATGCTTTCCAAAAAAAAAAAAAAAATAAAAAAACATGAACAGAATGCAAAGGTAAACAAAGCTGACTACACCGTTCTTCAATCTTCTTTTTTCCAAAGTGTTTTTTTCTGTTTGTTATCATCTGATTGGGATACCAACGTAAATTTTATCAAAACAAACATTATGGTCTAAATATTTACTATTTATACAAAAAAAAAATCGCTACCTATATTTACTAAAAACTTCCGTCATTCCTATATACACAAACACATCACCAATACCGTTAATCTCAATTTTAAATTGCACACCTTCCTGAATACATACAAACAATGTCTTTCGAATCTAAAGCATTTTATTCTGACTAAAGAGTCCAACAAAATAAAAGGATCAAAAATTATATCTACCTAAAACCTATACAAACATAATTCATACTCGTATAGAAATAAAAATACCTTACCTCGACATTTACGGTATTCCAATGTTTTGTTGTTTTTTAATTCTTTTTTGAAATTTTATTTCAGTTACTCTATGTGTCGTATGTTTTTATTTTTGTGCGCGCAATAACTATGACGATTACCCTTGCATCGGTCGGTGCATTTGTGTATGTATTTGTGTATGTACAACAAATACTGTATCTGTGTTATTTATAGTAATCCCTCTCGATATGGAACATGTACAGCAACAAACTAAGAATATATATGAAGACGACCAAGAACTATCTGTGATACGATGTTGATGGAGGAATTGCGCTATCTCTGGTATATGTACCTTATAGAAGCCCCGTCAAACCGTCAACCATAAAAGAAGGCGAAGAAGAATAACGAAGATGATAAATCCTGTTTGGGGTTTATTTCCAATTTAAGAACATGTGCTTGTTGTTGTTGTTTATTTGCCTGAACGCGGACACGATTTTTTTTATTTTTTTTTTTTTATTAAAAGGCACAACAATTAAAAAAAAGCGCGATAAATTATTACAACACTCACTCTTCTTTCATTTATCTTTTTTTTTATTTCGATAATTTATATATAAATTTTTCTTATATGATAAAAAAAACACTAAAAATTGTATTTAATTTTTTAAAAATTCACTCATTTAATTGCAGGAAGCACGCAATGGTATGTATTAAAGATACAAAAAAAAAACAATCTTTAAGATACTTCTGCTGAATCTGTTTTATTTCACACAATAAAATTGGGACTTTTGTGTAGGTATATGTGTACCAAAAAAAAGTGCGGGCGAGAACACGGAATATAAATTGCCGGGAAAACGAGAAAAGAACTAAAAACACACACTTGACTGCGAAGGAAATACACAACAGCAAAAAAAAAAAAAAACAAAAAACAAAAAGAACCGGCAAGTTTAATATTGAAAAATGTATCTGGAGGGCCTCTACGAATGGCCGGTGTAGTTTTTGTGTATCTTTTCTTATTTTCATACGAAAAAAGATACAAGAATAAAATTCTCTTTGTTAAGTAAAGCGTGAATGCAAAAACACTGCATTCGATTTGAAGAGCTTTGCTTTGCAAGTACCTACTCGTACTTTAAGATATTTTTGTATCTAAACGGAATTTAGTTGGATTTATATTTCAAAAGGAAATTAAATTGAAAAAAAAAAAGAAATGAATTACAAACTTAAAACGGAAAACAACATAACGTCTGTTGTATGTTCGTTCGTTTAAACAGTTCGCGTTTAACTAAAGTCTTGAGCTGGAAGTCATTTGTTCAGATACTTTATCAACTTCACTCATGTTGCTTATGTTTTGAGTGATTTAGTATTAAACTTGAGTGGGGGTTTGAGTGCAATAGGGTATGTTGTTGAGTTTTAACTCAAAAGTAGTGCATCGCATAGCAACGCATTCACTCATAGTTGATATGGAATATTGAGTGATGGAATTTTTGTATCTTTCTTATCTAGAAAAAGAGTGTTAGTATTGTTGAGCATTAGATACTTTTTGTTCCTTCTAGATTCTTGTGCTTTATAGTTTCATGGGAATTCAAAACTGGAGAAGTGCAGTGCAGAAGCAGATTGCATTAAAAATGTGTGCTTTATAGTTGGAAGAGAATGAGTTCACGATGCGCCATCTAGTTGTAGTTTTTAGTAGATAGTTGAGTGGATTTCTTTTATATTTATTTTTTTGTTTTTTTAGTTCGAGAAGTGATGGATATTGTATCTTTAGTTCGTTCTTAAGAGAACACAAAATGTGTTAATGAGAAGTGCATTCGAGTTGCGGAGCCTTGAGGATAGACGATAGAGATATATAATATTGAAGAACCAAACGAATGGTTTTCAGTTTACTTTTAGAGTGGCGAGATTTATGAAATTCTTGCTAATTGAAAATTACCACGACTGGATTTGCTCGCGCTATAGCTAAGATAGTTTGTTGGTTGGTAGAATTTATATCTGGAGGATGTTTTGGGAAAAAATCAACTCAATCGAACATTATTATTGAGGAAGAATGAAAGTATGCGGTCAGGAGGAGGCTTTATAGATGTATATGGATGGTGTGGTGTTTCTTATTCTTTATTCCATTCTATATCCAGAGAGAAAAGAACAACAACAAAAACACTGAATGAAATGTATTTTACTGATGCATTGCACAGCATATATCTATAACAAAGTCGATTGAATTCAATATAGAAACACGGAAGTAAAGTGCAGGCCTTTCACCATACAGATATTTTTTTTTAGCATTTTTGATTAATATGTAAACAATAAAAATACATTTTTAAATTGATTTTGAATTTTTGTGATGGTGTGATGGTGAGTCAATGGTTTGAATTTATGAATAGATTTTGTTTGGATTTTTACAGGTAACGTTTGAGAAGGGAAGAAGGAAATAATGAAATGGAGATATTTCTTAATATTTCTATTTTTTTTAATGAATTGGAACGTGTTCAAAAGTTTGAGCATTCTAAGAATTGTATTATCAATTTTTTAGAACGTGAATAAACTCCAAGAAAGGGCTTTTTTATTTAAAGGTTGCAATGATTTTAAGACATTTGAACTCTTTAGTTTATGATATGAATATGTTGTTTAAGGGCGATTCCATCGTTTCGGGTGCTACATTTTTTGTACACACATATTTCTTCTTTTACCTTAAAAACATTTTTTGGAAACCTATAAAACCCAATTTAGGTTCTACTACCTTCTTACAAAGTTATTGTTTTAGATGACACAAAAATGAAAATGCCTTTTGAATTTGATTCATTAACTTCCAACTCAAAGTTTTTCAAATTTCTAAAGCAGAACACAGTTTTGATAACAGAAAATCAAATCAAAAATGGAAGTATACTCAACAAGTAGAACAAAATCTCGTTCCATTCTTACACACGATACAAGAAACATAGAATCATTTCGGGTGTCACACATTTTTTGTTTCGGGTGTTACGAGTACGATATTAAGGAGCAATTTGTTCAAACACAATTTTAGTTTTTTTTTTTCAATATTTCATTACAATGATTATTGATGTTCAAGGGTAAAACGAATGACAAAGAAGGTGAAAGAGTCAGGATTAATGATATCCAACATAATATTTTTCCAAACTAGAAAATTTTATTTGTTTTTTTGGTAGCGTTTGCTATGAAATCGCTCTTAACTAAGTTTTGTTAACAAATGGCTAACAATAAGTCATAATTACGTACTTTAGTGAATCTTGGAGAACTACTGCTGGTTATCTAGACCTTGTTTATTTGTAAATTGGGAAGATTGAGTCCTGTATAACGGCATCTTGTAGAAATTTCGCGTGAGACAGGAAGTTGATATTTCATTAAAAAATATGAATTACACTGGTAAACCCAAACTTTTCCGTTTCATTATGTTTCATGATTAAAAGGACTAATTCAGAGTATCAATTCGATAAGATAATAGAATGTCAGACCAAGGAGAGTTTCTAGTCTAGAGTCGATATCCTCAATTAAATAAAGGGTCCTTGGATATAGTAATGATAAAATGTAAGAAAATGTTTTTTTGTTGCGTGGGTATTGTAATCGGAAATACGCTTTGTTATCTGATTTTAATAAAATTTTAAAATTTGTAGAAAACCTGAAGAAAAAAATGATTTTTAAAAATTCTTGGGGCAAATAAAAAGTTTTGGTGTGAAAATTTTGATAAATTGATGAGGGTTTGAGTCGTTTCGAAAGAAATAAGCAGATACCGTTAATCACGTATAACATTTCACAACCAATTTTGAATAAGATTGTAATTACTCAAGCTCTATGATGAGGATTTAAGATAATTTATAATGAGGACTGTTAAGAAAATATGGAACGAAATTAAAAATTAGGCCAAATTTGAAATTCGAATCTAATTGTATTTTTTATATTAAAGGTTTGAATGAAACAACAACAACCTGTGTGGGCTACCACAAAGTTCATAGGCTGGAATTGTAGCTATTTCACAGGCTGCCACACCAAATCATCAGATTCCTTCTATTAGTGGTACTTAGTACGATGTATGTTCAAATTATTTGAAAAACTGATGCCCGAACTGGGCTCGAACCATCGACCTAGCAAGCTACCACATGATAAATCTAAACCCAGATCGAGTTTCATTGTTTATCAAAGTGTATTGAACCGACTAGCATTTTTACTAGCCCACACAGATTTGTTTGTTGTTTATTTGTTTTTTGTATTTTTTATATTTTTTTTTTTGTTTTATGTTTTAGCATAAGCGTTTCTTTTATGATATGGGTACATTGAAGTCATTTTAATTCAAAATAACGAAATTGTTTGCTTATTAATAAATATCAATTACAAAACAAATAAGTGCGAGTTGAAATAATCCCAAGATTTCAAAATTTCGAGAAACGGATTAATTTAATTGGTTCTAAAATATTGCACTAAAACTTAGACGCTTATACGAATAAATTCTTGTTTAAACTGCGAATGGTTTTAGTACATACGATTTATTTTACTTACTTATTTTAATTTAACTTACGGATATGAATCTTTAAGAATTGAGTTATCACAAATGCTTACCTGAAAAGAAATAAAAAAATAAACATCGAAAATTAGTTAACGAATTTTGAGAAATGTATTTTTTGTAGGTTGATGAGAAACATAATACAAAATATACTCTATTACTCGTATAGTAAATTCTAAAATAACATTTAATTTAATTCAAGGAATTTAACGAAAAAAACCTCTTTTCGTCCCTTAATTAAAAGACGAGTTTTTTAAGTGTCAAATCGGCTCATTTTTTATGTATTTGTACTTCCCTGATACCTTAGTCAAAATGAGACAATTTGACACTCAAGAAACCCGTCTATGGCAATTTCCCGAAATTTTCCATGTCATACCCCGTTGGGATATGATTACGGAATTACGGACATTACTTCCAACAATTTCTACACATAAAAATGCTGTAAAGTATTTCGTCCGGGTCAGTTCTCTTTTTTGTTTAATTTCCTCGGTCTAGAAGCAATTTTTAAATAAGCGGTTCCAAGATTTCCTCCAAAAAAATGTTTTATTTTTATATCTTAACTGCCTTCATATAAGAATCAATGCGAACATTAATGTTGGGTCCCTTATTAAATACCAAAATATTTGTTTTGACGAGCACCTACTTCTTGCACGAAATTAACACGAAAAAGTATAAATTATTCGTGTAAGTGGAGCGAATGGATTTATTAGCCGTGTTTTATTGGTTATTGGGTATGAAGCGCAGTAAAACTTTCTATGGAAAACAAAAACAAAACATATATTAAGGCAGAAAAATGAGGTAGTAAAAAGCAAGATGGCGTTGCTGGCTATAGAGCTTTGAAGTATTGAATTGAATAGGGCGCAAAGTCATATTGATGAAATATTTTGTTTGGTTGAAGGTTGGCAGTTTCACGTGCGAAGGATACGTTCGTTGATTTTTGTTTTTCAATAAGACACGTTTTAACTAGACAAAAATAAAATAACAAAAATTACTCTAAAATTGATTTAATTAAGAAGTTATTTAATATATTTACCATCGTGCAGAATAAGAACAAAATATTTACTTATTCGTGTTTTATTTATCATGTTGCTGATCGAAAATAACATTTGATAAAGTTTGCCGACACACCCCTAAACTGGTTTTATTTTCTCATAAATTGCATCAGGAAACATCAATATGGTACCAACTTTTAAAAATTGAATATTCGAACGAATAAAATCGTTTTATTGCCATTCGACGCTGCGCTTTTTACTTATCTATCAATAAAACACAATTATTATTTATTTATTGGGTTTTTTCTTTAAAGTTTGACAGTTTCCAATGTGTTCCATTTTTTTTTTTTTTAACCTTTTGTTTTAAGTTCCAAATAATTTTGCTGACTTGTTAACATATTCATGCTCCCTTATTATTTTCTGATTTAACTTTTGTCTCACTTATAGATACATTATATTTTTAAATATATAAAATGTATAGGATTGTAAGTAGGTACATATCTAGACAAAATTGGGTCATGGGAACATAATTTATGATTGCGTGTCATTTTTTTTTTAAGGACTCCCATAAATCATTAATTTGAAATGTCATACACAAAAAAAAAACCAAATCCTTCTTAAAAAAAAAATGTTATGGTATTAAAATTCACGCTCCTAACTACCAAACATTGTTGATTTGTTCCGAAACATAAGTAAAAAACATACCAAACTACATTATGACAAGTCGTTATATGATAATAATAATAATAATAATAATTATATTAACACGCAATTCTCACGTTAATCAAAACATTTGCATGACACACCCGACCCGGCCGCTAATGTCTGATTTTACCGGCTGCCTAGACATACGTACGTTTCTAGTTATGTAGTGTAGGTACGTGATAATGTACAAACCGGCTAATTACATTCTCTTATCAAATGCAAACGAGAATTCAATAGATTGTTTTTTTTTTTATTATTATTATTTTATAGATACTTCATAGTCATATCCCGTTTGACTTGGCTATGCAATTAGATATTATAATCAAAGTGTTGATGTTGATGTGACTTGTGTCATAAAATATTGGGTGGGTTGTCTTTTTTTTCTATTTTTGTTATTAATGCAAAGTGCATACGAAAATGAGAGTAGGAACAATAAAATGGTTTGTTTTTTGTTGTTGTGTAGGTTGTTGTATTGAAATTCACTTGATTTATATTACAATCGTGAATGAAAGGGTCTACGAATACTTAGTTAAAGAACCAAACGCATATTTTTGAAGGGTTCCACGATATCATTTCAGGAACATTGATAGAAAACAAAAAAAAAAAATCGACCTTTCTTCACGTTTTGGTAATTTTAACTTTGAATAGTTATTTTCAGTTAACAGTACATCATTCGATTTGCAGAAAACTAGATTTGCTACAATTTGAGTTTAGAACCATTTCTCCAGACTTAATAGTTTCCAACGTACAGCTTCTACGACATTTATCAATTTTATCGAAGTCAAACTTTTTTTTCTAGTAATTTTTGATTCGGGAGTATTTTGACTTCGTATTTTTTTTCGGGGAATGTGTTTTAATTAGAAAATAAAAAAGATCAAAAGATTTCGCAAATTGGAGCCTTTTGAACAAAAAAAAAAAAAACTGATAACATCGCAACCAACATGTTGAAGCTATTTAGGTCAACCTATCCAGTTTTATTTTGACTTTTAATCCAATCTTGATTAGGGAAATTCCAAAAAAAACCTATGTTATCTTATTCTAATGACCCTTAAAGGAATTCGTGATCTCAACACTTTAGAACCTTTCATCAAGGTTCGTTCCTCCTCGATGTGTAAACTAAATTCCTTTCTATCAAAAGTTCATGTTCTGTTCATAAAGTTTATCAGTTACTGACACCGACACCACCACCGTCGCGACGACGCGACGTCGAGCATGTTTGGCGTATTACTTCTTTATGGACTTTTACTTTTGGTATCTGGTTCACATCTTAATCGCAAATTCAAGGCACATGCAGGCGGCAGAGGCAAGGCACTTTAACAAAAAGAAAACAAAACAAAAAAGTTCTTATTTTTTTTATCTTTTGGGTTTTCTAAGCCAGTGATCACGAGTTAACTTATACAAAAAAAAAAAAAAACAAACAAAAAAAAATCCAATCAATGCTTGTTCTAGCCATAAGATACCAGGAGGAGTATAACTTGCAACATTTCTGTGCAACGTAGTTATTGTTGTTGTTGTTTTTGTTATTATTATTGCACATGAGTTGATGCCATCGGACCACTGACTTCCATCTCCTCAATGGCTTTCTATTCTCTACAAAAAAAAAAAATAGTTTTTCATTGAAAGACCTAAAAATTGTTATCATTTCTATTTTATAGAACTTGAAAGTTGTATAGGTATGTTGCTGCATCAGCAACAGCCACTATACACATAGCCAACACTCACTCTTTTACCTATAGAATGTATAGATTCAATAGAAGTGCTTTAGATATAGAAGATATTTTCGGAAAGGTTTCGCCAGAATGGAAGATAACTTAAAATATAAACAAAATTCTTAAATAAAATGACAATGTTTTTGAAAAAGCTTTTTTTTTAATTTAAAAACATTCAAGTGGAAATAAAATATTCACCAACATCGTTTCAGATTAATATTGAAGATTCAAGTCCTGGGTTAAGAGACTTAAGAAGATGCGAAGCTTAAGAAGATCCAATAGAAAAACTTAGAACATGCCAATGTAGAAATCTTTCGAAATATTTTTTTGCGAAATTTGGTAGAAAAATTTCAAACAATTTGCAAATATAATTATTGAAAAAAGATATCAGTGGCTGTGATCTTCAAAATGGATGTAAACAAGCGGGAAAAGGAGATATTTTTTTTATTTTAACTGGTGAAGATTTTGATGGACTAGAAATGTATAGTGAACGAGAGGACTATGAGGATTGGCATGTTGATACCATGTCCCGCAGTGTATCCAACCCAAAAGTGAAACAGATATTCACGGAAAAACGGAATATCTATGGCGCCAATTTCCTGGACATTAATTTGAGTAAAACAGTGCTTCCCTTGTCAAAAAGTTCAACTATCTTTAATCTATGAACAAAAGTGAAGCACCTTGTAATGACGAAATCTACTATCACGTGATGAGTGATCGATCAACAGTTCTTCCTGGAAGGAAGAATCTTCAAATTATGCAGGAAGTTTTCCCAAGTAAACAAGCTGTCCCACAGGAGTTACTGAAGAGTTCCCAATCCAAAAGTGAATAAGATATTCACTGCAAACGGAATATCTGTGATCAATCAATTATCTTCAATCTATGATCAAAAGCGAAGCGAAGCGAAGAACCAAGGCCTAGTAAATGGCACAGTTCCTGTGTGTATATTGGAATGGAGAGGCTCTACAATTCTATGGCGGTTGCTAACGACTAAGCTGAGATGCACTTTTTATTACAACTAGTACCTTCTCTTGGAAGTTTCGTCAAATCCTCAAAACAGGCAGTACAGCAGCTGAACTATGTAGGTACTCCGTCTCACAAGCATATTTATTTTTTTTATTTTACTATGTTTTTAAAGTATGTTTATTTTGAAAGAAATAAATTAGGGCTAAAAAGAAAAATTAAAATTTTGTGACGCTTTTTGCAAAACAATTTCATAAAATATAGGAACAGTAGCTAAAAGAAACTAACTAAGGAAGAGGTCAAACTTAATAGCTAACAGCTATTTAACAGACTCTAAACAGAAGTTTCGAAAATATGGCAATGGAAGAGCCAATAAAGCCACAACATGTCAAAAATGACACACATAAGTCAGAAATGCTTAAAATATTAAGCTTTCTATGCAAAACTCAAGGTTTATCGTTCCGGAGTGTAATGTTACACTGTTTTGCTTAAAAATTCATCACTATTACCAAATATTGCAGAAAGCTTAGGTAAAGCTTATTTCGGTTTGAACTTTTTGGAACACTCTCAGACTTGATCAAGTAAATCTCAGGAAACTGAAGGCAACTCAATAAAACCTTCGAATTAAATAAAAATCATTTGCTGGAAAGTTAATACAATCCCCGCAAAAGTTCTTCATTCGTAGCAACTGTATATTACATTTGACAAAAATTGTAATTGTAGTTCAATTACACTTCACATTTTTTTTATCGTTCGCAGAAAGATTTTAACCCAAGCGAATTTACACAATTTGCTGCAAACGAAGCCGAAAAATTGTCTAGCAAACGAAAAAGTCATTTATGCATTTTTTTCCTTTTCGGCAATCGATTTGTTCTCAGTGTAAACGTGCCTCAAAATTTATTTATTAAATTTGTATGTAGCTGACTAATTCAGTAGAACATTGGATGCAGAAAAAACCGAAAGATGCGATACCGGTAACATTTCTCGATGATACTGAGAGTGTATATGGTCGCATGATAGACCTATTCCTTACTACTGTAAACGCCTTGTTCTCGATCCAATCCAGTAGATGAAAAAAAGGTTTAAGAAATTCTTGAGGAAATGTTGGAGTTGTACTCGAGCTTTGGGCTTTTGGATGTAGTACGTATGATTTGCACATTGAAGTCACACCGCAGTTAATGAACAATGCTTTCGGAATTTAAAGAATTTATAATACGCTGACGTTGTACAAGTAGTTCCATATACGATGAGTACAAATGTGAGTTTAGAAAGATGTATAGGAAACTACGAGTGATGTCATCAGAAAACGATGAAACGGTTTATCTACAAAAAAAGAGTAGGAGACAGAAGAGAACCTTGAGGCTTGCCAGTATTTATTTTTAGTACATCAGACTTGAACCCATCCAATAGCAGTCTTGTATTGAAGGGTCCGATAGGCAATCGATTTCAAATAATCGGAGTATCATTGAAAAACGAGCATTGTGTTTATGCCATTTTGTGGAGTTTTTAATATTATTAACGAAACCCCAAACATTCTAGCTGTCTTTAAGATACCAATTGAAGTCTTATTTTCAAGAGAACACTAGCATGATAGGTAAGTCACCAGACTGGTAACTTACAAAGCGCTCGCTATTTCCAATCCCAGTAGATGAAACTAAATTTTACAAACGTATTACACCAGCTGGCGAAATTTACCAGTGTAAAATAATTCTATTCAATGCCGCCGTGTCTTCTTAGTAGAGTCGTATAAGTCGTAAGTCTTCCTCTGGCTTCAGCCAAAGGCAAGAGTTTAAACCATAATAAGAAGGAAGATTAAGATACATCTTCTGATATGCTGGTCAACTCCTTGAGTTTGTTCTCCACTCCATTCCACAGTAAAATATATTCTTTGGTTCATTGAATATTTTGTGTGTAAAGAGAAAAAAATGACTTGGGGTGCTTCTCTCTCTTCCCTGTCGATGTCGATGTGTCGGTTTGTCTATTTATTTGGCAACAATATTTATCCATTAGACACAACTCCCCAAATGATATTTTCCGCTACAAATATATAAGAATCGCATGAGTGTATCTTCCATTTCTTTCTGCAAGGAGGAGCAAAAAGCGGAAGAAAATTTATTCATCTATCTTTAAGAGAGGAGAGAGAAGAGAGGCGAAGGTGGATGGGTAGGGTAAGAGCTATGGGATATGGGAAGACCAAAATGAGGCTCCCATTGAAGATGCCACAAGTATATGGAGAGATACCAGACCATATCTGGAGTGTTTGTTTGTGTAACTTCAAGTGGCGCACGTAACGTTCCAAGATAGATACTTTTCACCAAAGAATATGTGACTTTTTGGTGTTGTTGTTGTTGTTGTTGGTATTCTATGCGATCATCTTACTGAGAAAAGAAAAAGGAGCACACATCGCGCAACTATAACTCGCATTGCCATGCCATGGCATAAACACAAGACATACCACATAGGCTTAGAAGCTCTCCAAACAGTTCTTCGAATGCTTTTTTTGGGATCAGTGTTGTCCGATCTTTCTGTCAGAAGCTATACTCGCTCGCATATATGTATGTGATCCATATCGAAACAAAAACAAGGTTGATCAACGGTTGATTGAAAATCACGAATCAGATACATCAGTTGTAGTCGACTTCTTATTTTTTTTGTTTGGTTGCCTGTGATGCAGTGTCTTCGCGCCCTCTTCGTCTGTCTTTACTAGAAAGAGAACTGCTTGTGGTGACCTCTTAGGTTAATCGCACATTTGGCAAAGCTAACGAGGGATACTTAAAAGTTAATCTTGATGAAGAGCATCTCTTGGTCTGTTTGGTTGGGTTCGGAATCTTGGAATGGATAATGGATAGAAGTCGTGTACCCTTTTTCCTTTATTCTGTTGATGATAGTGAAGAGTAAACGACACAACAACGACGATGAAGACGACGAAGACGACGAAGACGCATATCAGAGTTAAGAGTTGGAAGCTGGCAATCGGTAGCTGATGATGCACTCACTTAGCCCAATCAACTTGAGAACGTTAACTTTGGCCTCCTGCCGATCAATCTTGATGAGATGATTGTTCTTCTTCTTTTTTTTTTCTTTTTTTAGATTAGATTTTGTGGTGTTGTTGTTGGGAATAAAATGTTGACGCCACCTACCGTCCCGCTTTGGTGTTCTCCAAGGCGCTCTCTTGTTATGTGGTTTATGCGTCTGTTGTAGGTCATCCTGAGTATAATATGTGCTAGATGGTGAATGTTGGGGTACATCGTGCGTCGTTGTTGTTTTTGTCGGTTGTATATCGTTCGGTTTCTTATAGTTATTTTTTTTATTAAAAGCCTAATTGTGGTGCCACTGACATCTTTACTGATTGAACTTTCTCCTCAAGAGTATAGGCCGATTTTTTATATTTTTTATTGATTTTTTTTTTTTTTGTTTTGGTTTATCTTTAAGTGAGAGGGAGGTTTTGTGGGAAGATATTTGATTCTTTTTGTGAAAGCATAGGTTTCGATCTGATTCTGTGGTTTTCATTTGAATAATTTCTGTTAACTCCTTTTTTTCTAATTTTTAATTAGATTTAATCTTGAATTTAATCGTTTTATTTCTCAAAATTATTTGAATTCCTGTGTTTGATATGTCGAATTTTTGTAGACATTAACAATTCTTGGAACTTGTAAATTAATTCTAAAACAAAGCTGTTATGAACAGACATTTAATAGGATAATCAGAGGAATTGTTGGAAGACGGGTAGCAGCGAATAAGGTCATTTTATGAGGGACCAGTTTGATTTCTTAGAAACTGTTCCTTTTTGAGAATAATTTTCTAATTTCAAGATTTACGAGATAAGATATCAGGTTCCCGTGCCAGATTTTCTGGCTATTTTTGAAGTTTTATCTTAATTTTACCATGATTTTGAGTTTATTTTAGAAAATTATGATAGAAAAACATATAAATTATGCGACACGCCAACAAAAAATGGTTTTTTTTTCAAATTGAAAAAAAACTTGGACTCTTTCGGAAAATCCTGAAAAACTTATATTTCCGATTATAGAAATTTACTTACCTACTTTTTAAATTAAGTACATTTTACTACAAATTGAGTTCAAAATCATCTAAGAACACCCAAGTTTTACTTTCCATAATGTAACTATTAAAATTAATAACTTTTTCGAACTCGCATTTTGTAGCAGTAATGTTTTATAATACTTCAGTGCAATAAAGTTTTGATCCAATTTTTGATTTTCTATAAATCTGGCTAAAATTTGACGAAAATGGCAATGTCCTCACTGATGTCTAAAGCATCATAACCATTTTTTAGGTGAAGATAGGCAATCGATAATGAAAACAGTGCGATGCACAGCAGAAAGTCTCCTTTTTTATAGCCAACATAATTTTTGTCAGTAAAAATAGTTTTATAATTAAAACTTTTTGCAGTAATAAATGAAATGTCAATTTGTGTAAATAAATAGTATTGATTCCAAAATAATAAACTAAAATCTACTTAACGAAAAAAATCAAATATTTTTTTTTTCAATTTCAAAACAGCCGTTTCTACAACAAAAAATTCAGATTAAGGAAAGCTACTAAAATTAATGCGTTCATGTGAATATTTCTTTAGATCACTTTAACAGAATTTTATATTAACTAGCCGAGCCAGCACTGGAAATTAAAGTGGTAATTTATTTTTTATTTTATTTTTTTTTTTCAGAAGATATCTGAACTGAACTGAAATTTGTGTGGTGTAAATTCTCTCTTTTCAGCAACAGATGTCGCTAGTGTATGTGTGTATTCTTTTTCACTTTTTGCAAAAATTGCCGATTGTAGTTAACGCTTAAAGTTTCAAAATATTACTGTAAGAGCTAAACTACTTAAAAAAACGTTGATGTCCCTTCGGTTTGTGTGGGCCGCGTAAAGAGTACCAATACCAATAGTGTTTGCTTTTTTATTACATGATTTCTATTAATATTTATTTACCGAAAAATTGGATGCGACTGCATCCGACAAAACCTTCTAGTTTATATAATCAGAAAATAAAGTATTCAAGACTAGTTCTGCGATTTTACACCTTACATATTAAATTGCGAATGACTAAATATAAAAATCAATTAAGAAAATTAACAGTCAATATGAAGTGGTTTCATTAATTTATCAGCGATCAAAAACTTTACATTATTATTAAATTTTAAGTTTCTTTATAGAAAAAAGTTACGTATACGCCACCGTGACCCACCTTTAAAGAAGATATATAACTTATGTTTAGCAATGTAGCATCTTCTCCAGAGCCCAATCGGAGAACATTCGTCGCTTCAAATAGTCCATCTTGATCTTGAATGGATTTAAACCAAGATCCTTATGCAAAATACGCCATAATATGGTCTGAGCAACGCCCAATTCATGAGAACGACTTGGAATTGACTGTTTTGGGTCGTTTTCTACGGACGCCTGAACGGCAGCAATATTTTTGACACTTCGACCAACCAGTTGTCTCACTGGCACGGCAACATCACATAAGGAATATGTAGACTTAAATTTACACTAATCTTGTTATTGCATGTTACCGAAAATTGCATTACGACCGAAAATTCGAGTAAACGCTCTTTAAGTCGAGGTCACCGATTCCGAATTTCGGTAGAAAATTTTTATAATTCGAAATTTTTATAATTGAGAAGTCATTAAAAAACATACCGATAGAAATGCGTAAAATGACGCGGATAAAATAGAAAAAAATAAAAACACGAGGTAAAAGATGGAAAGTCAAGGAAAACATGTTAACTAACTAACATGTTAATTTCGAGGAATAACTTTAAAAAAACACAGAATACTGCTGAAAAAACTTTAAAACAGTGCGTTTTTTCCAGGACTATCTTGTCGAGAAGAAATTCTCACGTTTTTCCTGAGATATTACACAATTTTTCCGCAACTTTACTTTAACACGTTATTCCGTGTTTTTCAATGATTTTGACAAAAATGCACACCTCAGAAAAGCTTCAATGCTCCAAGAAAATATGGAATGGAAAAATTCAAAATATAGTATATTCAAAAGCACTTCAATAAAAAGATTTAAATTGGTAAAATTTTTAAGCGAATTACTGAAAATGTAAGAATAACAAATCTGACGTTTCAATAGCTATTTTGGTTGTGGTTCAGACACTAAATGTTAATATGAAATAAAAACCATTGTGCTGGATAAGACAACGTTTGTGGTATTAGCTAGTACTTTATCGATTATATCGAATTCGAATAAGAAGTTTATTTACAAAATTGTGAAATTTTGATTTAATTATAGAGTGCTTGTGTAAATGATCGAATGTACGCATGCGATTATGCGTCAATTCGTGAATGCGTGAATTTGTGGATAACAAGTATACCTACACTCAAATATTAACAAAACTATTTGTGTCCCGCAAACGAAAATCAGAGTTTCATTTACTCTATCAATATGGTTTTCCCCAATTTTGTCCACCAACATGTCTGGTTCTAATGCACAAATCCTTTTACTTTAAAAAAAATTAACAAAAAAACTGCATTTTATCAGATTTAGGTTACACGTGCCTCATAATTTTTCACGAAGTCTATCAGCAAAAACATCAAATATAAACCAGAACATGCCCCACAACTTTTTCGATAAACAATACAAAAAAAATTACTTTCTTCAAAGCTAATTTTTTTTTTACTTTTATTATTCTAATTTGTTTCCTTCTGGTACGCGCATGATCCATTAGACTTGAGTTTTATTCTCGAGCACTCTCCTTATCACTTGGCTCGTAATGGCTCATGAATCAACTCTCTATAGTCAGGAACATGCCCCAGACAATATATCTCAAGCTACTACTCTTATATTGCCATTTTCATTTCACTGGCTAGCAGCTTTCATGCACAATAACTTCAGCCGGAGGAACAGTGTTTTTTTTTTATTTTCAGAAAAGAAAAACAAAAAAAAAAAATTAATAAAAGAACTTGACCCGATTTCTTAGTTCCGAGTGCCCCCGTCAAGTAGTAGTAGTAGCAGAAGCATGCCAGCCAAGCAACAAGTAACTAGATCACCAATTACTTCTGCTTTTTATTCTCTGGAAGCACAACTCAGATGCACACATAGATTCCAGATATCCCAGCATCAGAAAGATATTGTATAAAAGAGTATATGCATTCGTTCGTTCGTTCATTGCCTGGCTGTCACTTCAATTACATGCAAGTCGGACCTGATTTATGGACAAAAGATCATTTCGGTGTTAGATCTCACTCGCGAAATCAGAAAAATATTCACAATTTATGATGATGGAAGAACGCCCCCTACCGTCGCGTAGTCGTTCGATCGTCCTCATGAAGTTCTTCACGCTCCATGGATCTTTTGAAACACAGACCCAAATGATATCGGAATAAAAATAGATTTCGAGGTGAAATTTCACAAGTGAAGTTCAATATTTGTCGAAAACTTTATAATTAATAAATTTCGCAATTCGTCTTTTTATTTTTACTAACAATAACCGAAGATTTCGTCTTGAAAATTCTTATAACAGTTGCTTCGATTAGAAAACTTCAGTGGATCACAATTTTTGAACTAAATAATAGTTAAAAAAGTCGACGTCAAGAAATTTTGAAAAGTTAATGACCAAAAAACTCGGAATTTGTTGTCACTTTTCTAATATTTCAAATTGAAAAATCCCTTGAGAAACTCAGAAAGGTTTATCATTTTCCAACTGTACGGAAATAAACTTCGAAAAGTACCTAAATCACAAGAAAATTCGAATTTTAGAATTTTTTTCTTCGAAATATGTCGTTGAGAACATTGTACACTTGGCATAGAATTGGGCTCAGTTAATTATTTTATTACAATTCGGTACCCAGTCAAGGTAATTTCGAAAAATTTTCGAAGAGAATTTTATAATGCCGAATTTGTTTTTAGATCTTTATTCTATGAATACTTGCAACAAGCTTTAAACAAAATCACCTTATTAGACAAATAAGTTAATTGACTTTGTACTTTAATTTAACGCTACATGAAAAAGCTTTCGGGTAACTAATATCGAAATTTTCGAAATTCAAATTTTTCTTAAACTTTATTATAAACTGAGCACTGAACAATATTTCAACAAGCATATGGGTTCTTGATGTGGAACAATCCCCAATTATACGTTCCTTACAAAAAATCAAAGAAAATTTATTTCGAAAAGTTTGTGACTACAAATTTCGAAGCTAAGATTTTTTTCCGTAAATCAAATGCTTTCCTTGATTTGAACTTTCTCGAAGCAAAAAAATAGATTGAATTTATATTTTCCACATTTCAACTATTTGCTATCTGTTTAAGTTTTCGAAATCAGTTTCGAAAATTTGAAATTAAGGTTTCTATGCCAGCTGTGCCATGAGTAATATTTTAACAGAAATATTGGTTTAAAAAATTAGTAGGTTAAGTATTTTTGAACTAAATAAAACGTCAAAAGTTTACAAAAACTTATTTCGAAAATATTGCTCTATCCAAAATATGACTTCAAGCAATTTTGAAATTCAAAATTTTTTTCAAGGTCTTTATTCTAAGATAAAACCTCAAAAAATACATTAAAGGGTGGTTAATTCGATATATTCCAATATGACGCTACATGGAAGGACTTTTAAGAAATTTATTATGAAAATTACAAAAATCTGATAAGGTTCTTGAATTGAAAACAAAAATTCATGGATCTTCATCGTAAATTTCGTCTTACTTTGTGGTGCGCAATTTGTCAAAAGAAGCAAGACTAATTCGCATGTTGCAGCGCTTTGCTACCTCAGAATTTCCAGGGAAAATAATTTCGAAATACAAAACTTCTTCCGAAGATGAAGACCTTATCGTAGTTATCTTCGCAGCAGTTATGCTAAAACATGATTTCATTTGCTTCATTAAATGAAACAATTTTTTTTCCGAAGACATGCCTTGAACCCTGCTCCAGTTTTCGGAAACTTATTTCCAAATACAAAGCTTCTTTTGAGAAGGAAGACATTCTCGAAAAAATTCAATTTTGAAATTTTCGAAATTCATTTCCATAAGTTGCTTAAGTAAGCGATATCAGTGTTGAAAAAAAATTATCCCATTTTGGTGTCAGTTGAAGTTTTGCTAAGTAATTTCCAATCTTGAAATGTTGCATATGCTGCACGTTGTAAGTTTAAGTTTTCGAAAACAAATTTCGAAACGATAATTACGAAAATTTTGAAATTTATTTTAAATTTAACTACGTTTTGAACTTGAAACTTGGAACAATCTTGCAAAAAAAAATGTGTAGGGATATTTAGCATTTTCCAGTTAAACCAACGCTAGCTTTCTAAAGTTAATATAAAGTATTTTCGAAAAAAACTTTCGAAAATCTAATTTTTCTTTCGTGAACCTTATTCCTTTCTTACCTTGAACAATATTTGGCCAGAAAAATCACACTGAGACACTTAAGTGATTCGCCATATTCCAATTTAATATCGAAAAGCTTACGAAAAACAATTTCGAAAAGTTTATAAAATGAATTTCTAGACACAAAACAATGTTTTGAAATAAACATTGATTAAGGAGAATTATTGCTTCACCATGTTCCAACTATTTCTATGATTTCTGTAAAATTTCTTGGAAATTTACTTCGAAACGGAATGAATTTCGAAAAAAAAAAGAATTTTCCTTGTAAAATTCTCCTTTGTTCAATCTAGATCTTCCAACCTGGTACTTGCTTAGAAGATTGATCAGCAATTTACACTCTCATGTTGCACCAATACCGCTAGTTAGCGTGCTTGTAGTGCTTCTGCTGGTGTAACGAGTGTGTAACGTCTCTTCTCGTATTCAAACAGAACACGATCATCATCTGGTGATAGGCTGGCCACCTACTCTAACAAAACTCGAAAGTTTCCTGGATTACTGTTTGCTTAGTTTTAAAACACCCTGAATGATGGTGATGCTGCCTTTAAGCCTGAGTTCCCGTTACATAATAATTTATTATAAACTCGCGTGCGCAATGTGAATGTTGGCACTTGGGGCGGACGACAAACGAAGACGATCAAAACGATCGACGACATACAACGGACGACGAGCGACGACGACGAGCGACGACGACGGTTTAAGCCACCAACCATGCCAAATGGTGAAACTTAATTTGATTATAGGCAATTGTGCCTCCGGAGCACAAGACATGTGGGTGAATCGGGCTTGAATCTGTTTGCTATCGTAGAGCGAGTCATTAGAATTGGAAGTGGTGCGATGCAGAATGAACATAATTATCGTTATTTCTAGTGGAACCACCTTCCGTTCAAGTTCCTGGTGGTGGTGAAGCTCCTCTTTCTCTCGAGACAAATCGAAACGAACAAAGTGTCAATTGAAAGTCGTCCCAAGATTTGGGCTACCGTTTTTTTCCTTCTTCTCTGCCTTAATAATGATGATTCTTTTCCTTCTGGGCCTGTGGATGTTGGTCTTGAAGCCATGATTAATGTTTTAGGGGGGCATTTTTTTTCTAATAAAGTTTAAAAGTATAATTCCTAACTGTTGATGATAATTACTGAGGAAATAAACGGCCATTGACATGAATTCATAATTGAATTTGTGATATTTTTTTTTTTTGTTTCGTTGGTTGTTTTTTCGGTTACGGATGAGTAACTTGTGTTGTTGCCAACAGTTGCATATATGAATGATGACGGATTGATGAATGGATGGCACCTTCTCCATCAAGCATCATCAAGCAACCACATGTGGGTGGTGAAAGTATTTTTTTTTTGTTTTTGTTGAGACCCAACAAATCAAAAGCAAAATGCATTATTCAGAGTCATTATTACCACGATTTAAACATTAGCGCAGTGATGTCTGCTATATGCTGTGGGGTTACAATTAGAAGAGACCTCATCAGCTTAAAAGCTTGAGAGATTTCTTATCTGGCCCTAGGCTTTTAGATTAATATTTTCTGTATGTGATTTTATGATTTTTTTGTAATCTCTTTAACAAATGGTTTTCTATTTTTTTTTTTTCTATTTGATATGAACTTTCTCTGGATGGGATCAGTTTATTTGCTTTTAATTTTGTATTCTATTTTTTTTTTTTCATTCAAAATATGATTTTTTATTTTTTTTAACAAAATCTTATTTTAATACACAATATTGTACTTTTCTCCGATTTAACGACCCCGTTTTGGTATAAATAAATTGCACAACTCCTTTAGAAAAAGTTACTATATATGCTCAGCCTTTTTAATCAAAAATTTGTAAATGCAGTTCTAGAAAAAAACTAAAAAAAGCAAAAATTTTACCTCAAAAAAACGAACCATGCAATTTGGTTTCTCCTATAATGATTCATTTTTAGAAAAAAAAAATTGAAAATCCGTACAACCGTTTTTTTTTTTAAATATTACCGTTAATATCGGTTTTTGAAAAAAAATGGATTTCATCTGATGATAGACCCTATCCAAAAATAATGACCATAATTTTTTTTTATCAAAATCGTAGGAAATATTTTTGAGAAAAATGAGTTTTTCTAAAACCAACATATGACAGGCACCGTTTTTTTTTTTGTTGGTCCAAAAAACAAAAAAAAAATCAAAAAACGTCTGGGGATAGTCTCCAAAAAACGCCACATACCAAATTTGAATTAAATTGACCCATCCGTCTAGGCTGTGGCTTCTGATACATACACACAGACATTTTCAAATTTTTGTTTCTTTCTTAACAGAACGATTGAAATCCAATAATTTTCCAAAAAGGTTGAAAATCATGTTTGTGTACCCTTTGAAAGGCTGTTACTCATTGGTTTTTGGTCCAATTAACACAAACAATATATCGTTGGAAAGAGAAGAAAAAAATCATCAGACAAACAATATCAAAATATCAACAAAAATAAAGTATTAAAATATTAGAATTACCGTTATCGATACATATGCTTGTTATTGATAATAGAACAGAAAGACATATTTTTTTCACTACTACATATATCTCGAAAACGCTTATTTTGAAAAATAAATTAATTTCATTTTCTTCTTCAGCGACCCAAAATAATCTAAAAAATAGTAATCGTTTTGTGCGAAAAAAAAATCGTGGTGAATAAAAATTGTTCTTTTTCCATTTTGGTTTACAGCTTGGATATATGTGGCTAAATGAAATTTTTTTTTTGCGCAAAAATCGCTCCCATAAGAAATGCATGGGTTTTTTTTTGTGCGAAAAACTGTATACTTGGCTTAAACTAGTAAAATCTAAATAACTTAACTTATAAGAGTTACAGTCATGCATATTTAATTTTACTGTTAGTTGCTACTGAAAGTAGCTTATAAGTATTTTTTTTTTACTTTGTAAAGCCTGAGAATAAATTAGAAAAATTAAAAATTTAAAAACGAAGAATCATACAAAAAAAAAATAGATAGATTTTTTTTACCTTCAACGTTCAAAACAAAAATTTACTCTAGAAAGGAAAAAATCGTGGGTTAGTTAAGCTCAAATTAAGAGGTTTTATTCAACCATTAATTGGTTCTCACATATTAAACCAATATTTTTAAAAAATCACCATAAACTTCAAAATATCGTGTTTTTTTCTGATTTACACTGTAGAAAAAAACTTCTATTATTTGAGGTTTTTGGAATTTCTATACGTTTGAGATTCTTCAAGTCAAATATGTTGTATAGATGTTGTTAATCAGAGTAAATACAGTTTTGCTTCTATAAGTTTTCTATAATTTGATGATAAGAATTTTTTTAGAATCCTTTAAAATTTCTCAAAATGGTTCTTTTACTTTTATTTTAAGAGAAAATTACACTGGTTTGCAACGAAAATTGCTTCCGGACCAAAATACACATTTTTATAAGATTTTGGCAACCTGAATACAAATCAGAAGTCATAAATACTTTGTTACAAAACTATACAAAATTTTTAATGAGATGTGAATGCACTGCATTTCATCTTTCTAAATCATTTTATAATTTTGTAGGGCTAACTTTATGTTTTATGGGATGCTGAGCACGAATCTGTTTTCCCAAAAATTTTATCACGAGAAACATAAGAACTCATCGAAAAACTTCCAAAAATCAGTTTTTTTTTTATAGTTTTTAGCGAAATTTTAATTATTTTATGCCAAGACCGATAATGTAAAATAAAAGAAGAGAAAATTACCAATAATTTTTGTCTGAAACATTTTTTTGGACGACTTCTGAATTCTTCACAAAAAACATATTGAAAAATCCATACAAAATCGTCCTTTTTGAAAAACAGAAAATATGACTTTTTATTCATTTTCTCTTTACATCATTATTAACCTTGAAAATATCAAGGGTATAGAAATTCCAGTATCCCCCATTACATTCTAAAAACTACGAAATGGTGATTTTTTTTAAATTAACGGTTTAAAAAGAAAGTACATGATGATTAATAAAAACAAACCTGATTTCAGGCCTTAGCTTATTTTATTTGGAATACGTTCTGCAAATTTTAGCCAAATCGGCTTAGCCGTTTTCATTCTTAATAAGGTCAACCGAATCTAAGAGAGCTCGTAAAATTGTAAGTTCGAAAAACCGGCTATAATGGAAAGTATTGGTGAATGAATTCTGTGCTTAAATGGCCAAAATTGAGATGAAAAGTAAAGCAATCGAGTTAGTTACAGACCAGGATGTTCTCCATACGTCACACATACATTCATAAAAGTTTTTAAGTTTCTTTTATGAAATTCATGTCACGTGTAGAAACAAATGCCCTAGTAGGAAGTCTCAAAAATTTAAACTTGCAGTTATTTCCTAGAGCCTTTACTTCAATCTTTAAGGTACCTACATAACCAACTCGCCATGACAATTGAATGGAAATCAAAAATAAAAAAAAAAAAAAAAAAAAAAAAATAAAATGAACAACACACCCTGCTTCATGAAATGTGACCAACCAAGATGCCAGTTTAAGTGCTAAACCTTCCTAACCTATTGAGACAAAAAAAAAGCTAAAAAAAAAGGAAAAAAAATACTTTACCTACAAGCAAGTTCCTACTCTCATATAAATTCATGCAGAGTGTCCGAAATCGACTCAAGCCCGTGAAACAATTGAATTTATCACGGTCCAGTGATTGCAGCTCGTTAAAGATATTTTATCTTTTTAAATGATTGTTTTACACAGTTTGTCTGTTTATTTTTCATTTTCAGTTAGTTTCGTTGTCTTCGTTTACACTCCTTGGCTTGTTCCCTCATATCTGTCCTCAGAAACAAACATTATTGTTGCAAGTAGTCAGTGGACAGTACAACACGACAGATAGACAGATAGACAGACATACAAAAAAGCACACTCGTGTTTGTGATCTCGAGACAGTCAAGCTAGTGAGTGTGGTGCCTTAAGATTGTGATGCCATGGGTTATATTATACTGAAACGACAGCGGCACGTTAATTCCTGTGAGCTGAACACTTTTATCTAATCGCTCACACAATTGGCGGTATCTTTTCCTTTCGTGTATGGCTACGACACGAGGTAGGTTAGGTATAGAAGAGGTAAGCATGTAAGTCTATTTTGGAGTCAATTTTTCAGCAGTTTGCAATTTTTCTCGCACGCAACACACACTGCACAATAAGTAATTTCAAAACTAATAGACTCGCAGCTCATGGGCATCATGGGGCCTGTCAGAGACTTGGGTGAAGGTGTCTTACTTGACTTAACCTGCCTGCGGGGCGTGTAGCGTTTGTGAAAAAAAAAAAAATAAATAAAATGAAACAATCCTTTCATTCCATATTGCACACCATAAGCTCGCAAGTTGTGGACTTTTAAAGTGTTCGATTCAAGTTAACTTTTTTTATTTATTGAATTTTTTTCTTTTACCATCGTCATTGGACAGTGGTGGTTAAAATTATTGATTTGGAAATTAAAGAGGTTGTTTTGGTTGCGAACTTCAATGAATTGCATGTGTCTGATTGTTTCGCAAACAAATCGCAGCTTTGATTTACATTGCAAATTGCTCGAAGGTTGTATACTTTGCAATGTCATTTTATTATTTTATAGCTTTGCAAAAATATATAAATGTATTTGCAAATTCGCAATTTTTGATTTCTAGGTTTGTGCAAATAATTAAGCAAGTAAAATATTTTTTTTTTCTTTAATAAAAATCAAAGATATGAGGGCCTTACTAAAGTAAAGTTTTTCGCAAAAGCTATTTTTTGACATAATAAAATTCTTTTCACTTTTTTGTGCGAATGTGTTTTGCGATATTAAAACTAGCAAGGAAACGTTTTACAAGAGTCAGTATGATCTAGGAAGTCTACGAGATTTAGAAATTACCTATTGCAAAACGAATAATTTATTTGCAAAGCCACCTCTTTGATAGAAAACTTCAAAAAGTTGGTCATACGAGATTCGGAAAAGTAAGTTCGCTGTTTGATAGTTTCGCAACAAAACTGGGGAATTGATTTTAACAATTTGTCAGTATGTTTTCATAATTTTCAAAACATTTGTTTTATTTTTCGATATTTTCGCATTTTATATTTACTTATTTATTAAGCTTTGCAAATATACAATGTGTTTGCAAACTCACAAATCTTGACTATGTGTTTTGTGCGAGAAATTAGCAAGAACAAATATTCGCAAAATTGAGTTTGCGAAAGACCCAACCCCTTTTACTTGTTGTTACAATTCTTACTTACTTATCAAAACAAAAAAAACACTTTTGCTACAATATGCGAAAGTTTGCAAAATGGTATTGATTACTTTAAAAATTGGTTGTTCGCAACTATGATAGCTTGTATCTGGATTCGTTTCTTTTTAATATTTAAATTGAAAAAGAAATACTTTGTAGATAAGCTCGCAAACTATATTTCGCAAAAATATTGCAATATGTTTTTTTTTAGAGGAGGTTTGCGAAATATTTTTTTACAAAAAGTAAAAATTCAGAACTTGTACTAAAGTAGTTTAAGGGAGGTCAGTAAAATAAAAACTACCAAAGTAAAGAAAATTTAAAATTATTATAGACAAAATCGCATACAAAATAATACTCACATCTTCACAACGCATTCAATTAGTTAATAATACATATCTATCTTAATTATAAGAATGAATGACTTAAGGTTAGATAATCATAAACTCTACTGATCAAGTAAAAACTACTAAGTCCACATTTTGAATAACAATAAACTTTGCAAAGGTTTGCAAAATAAACTTCTTTCACAGCAAACATCGCAAACTTTGGTATTTCATTTGCTGTTTAGATGGCATGTAAAATTTCAAACAGCTCAATTAGTTGGAAACACTACCAACTAATAATTTTAAATATATTTACACAAATTGTAAAATCAACAATAGCAAATTGCAAAACGTTTGCAAAATGCATTAAATCAAACTTTCGAAAAGTTTTTTGAATGTTCTTTATACATTTACTTTCTTTTCTATTATAAAAACAGAAATTGTAAAAATTAAACCCTTTTTATCATGCATGTCTGCGCAATGCATTTTGCAAAAACACATGGTTATGATCCCAGTTAAAACAAATAACTAAAGATTAAACGTAAATTAGAATAATAAACCTTAAAATCTAATAAAAACTATTGACTTCTCAATAAAATAATTATGTACTTGAATAAAAATATCATATTCTTCACTTTGCGAAGGTTTGCGAAAAAGCTTTATCTCTTAAAAAAATTAGCTCAACCAGTTTCTTATTTGAGAAGTTTCTATTTTGAGAGCAACAAACTAATAATAATTCTAGATTTAACTGCAAATATTAGAAACTCAAAAAACATAACAAATTGCGAACGTTTGCGAAATGGTTTTCTTTAAAAGTTCCTAGAAGTCTTTATGTACGTTTTTTTCCAATATCTTTCGAAAATTCATTAAAAAATTGTTTTCTTAATTTTTAAATAACAAAAATAAATTCTGAAAATCACAATCAAAGCTTCGCAAACTTGCAAAACGCAATCTTTACAATGAATGTCATCAAAATACATTAGTTTTTGTCTTTATAACCTTCATAAACTCTGGAATTCTAATTGCGAACTAAAATTGTTAACTGATTCAGAAATAATACAAAAGGTGGAATGTGCAAACCTTATTTTGTTAATACTCTTTCTGACAGCGTTCTTGGAGAAAGTATCCAAGCTATTTTCATATACATAAATGTCAGTTTTTTTTTTTACTTCCGAACTAATATTTCAAATTGTTGACTGAAGAGTTTTCCAAGACCTACTTTAGTTGAATTTAATCAAGAACTGCAAAGTATCAAGTTCTCTTAATAGAATCCAGGTTCATGTTTCCACCATTAAAGCAGAACTAAACATAAAAAATCAATCCTTATTCAACTACAATAAACCAGTTAGAAGTCAATAAACAGCCGCCGCCACTGACTGTTGTCATCAAACGCGCAGTTTTTTTTTTTTCTATCTAAACCCTTCATTTATGGAAGTCCATCAGCACTTGGGTATTTATCGAGGACCAAACGTGCATTGACCTTGAAAACTAACATCTTATATGGAAGGAAACAAAAACAAAAAAAAATAAACTTCTAGTTCACACTCGATCTTGAAGACTCTTTTGAAGGCCTTTTGAGGGCACACCACCACCGCACCACATCACTACACCATCACACAACAGATTCGCGTTAAGTAAACCATTTTTCAATAACTCGTTATTAGAAGTTCCCCCCCATCGTCCCGTGTTCTTGCTGAAATTCTCGTAGCAATCTGCAAATCCAAGGAAATGAATCTGGACAATTCTATCTATTGGCAATCGGTTAAATATGTCAGTCAGTCGTCGGTCGTTTGGTTTGGTATGGTCTTGGAACTTTTGCTGGCTGCTGGTTAGATGGGATTTGAAGGCCTTCACATCACTTTGATATGTAGCATCATTTGTGATTTACGTGTACGAGTGAGTGTACCATCAACCATCTGCTGCTTCACTCCAAGACAATCCATCCTTCACATATGGTAAGGTATGGCAACTGGCCATGCCATGCCATGCCATGCAATGCAATCATTTCTTCAACGGTCACTGCCGTGGAAAATGCCTTGAAAATCGTATCTAATGGGGATACACTTCGAATGTCAAAAAGAAGAAAAAAAAATACATCAAATATCGGTTGTATGGGATATCATCTATAATCTGGGTTGGATCTGAAAAAGAAACAACATCACAGGAAAGCCTCAGTGATTCTTAAGCCACAATTCTAATGAAAAAGATACAATATCTTTTGCAATTGATTTTCTACAAATTTAACAAAAAGATTCCATTAATCCTCAACTGGGAGAAAAGATGGATGGATAAATACTTTTACCAAAGCGGATCTGTTTTTTTTTTTCTTCTTCTTTTTGTTTCGTGTCTTTCATATTTTACGGAACAAATTCCGCAGTAAATTGTCCAGAGAATAGTTCTTTGCAAACTAGTTTCCGGATCATGATGACGATGATGACGACGATGATGATGATGATAATGGTCAGTGTCCAAACTAATTGGCAGTTTTGCGTCAATCTATAGCTTACTCGCATATGCAGCTTGAAAGGCCTTGAGGCCAAATGGTATCCCATGTGTGTGCTTGTGCTGAATTCATTTATCATTTATCAATTTGTACACCTGATTAATGGAGATCGATGGGGTGAATGCAGTTTTTTTTTCTTATTTTTGTATTTATCTTATTTTTGCAACAAAAGATACATTCGAAATCATATATCTAAAGGTTATTATTATAAATATTATTTGAAAAAAAAACTATGTTTATCCATTTGGAATGGGTTCTGGTATCCAAAAAGTAGGTATGCATTGTCTTTGGTAATGTTTTTTTTTTTTTTGGTTAAGGAGGAAATATTATATTTTACCACTACTGACTGCCGAATAACAATATAATGGTGTGCCTGGCGCGGTTTCTTAAGTAGTCACGAATTTTTTGCAACAAATTTAGTTTTTTTTTGGTTTGTAAAGCTTTAACCATGCATGGAGTTACGTAATAAACATAACTAACAAGACAATAACTGGAGAGCTTATGGGAAATAGCAACAGTGGAGAATAAAATATTTGTCTTTGTGAAATTTAGACTTTTAGGTCACCTAAAAAAAAAATATATGTTTATCGATTTCCTACGAGCTACAGCCTAAGCTTCTGAAGCGATTTTCTTCAAATTTGGTGGTTAAGGGTCATTGATGATTCCCAAGAGGGGAAATTGAAATTTGTTTTTAGGGACCAAAACTAATGGTACCTGCCATATAAACATTAAAGAAAAGTTAACTTTTTTTCAAAAACCATAAGAGCAAGTTCGTGCGACCCAGTGGTGCATTTTATTTTTATTTCAAACTGATTTTTAAAAATATTGTGTTTATAAGTTAGTACAGTAACTCTGTACCTACATCAGATGTCAAATGTGGTGGTTCTGATTTTTTTTTTGTTCGACCTCGAGCGCCGAACTTTGCAAAATTGGTAAAAATATTAGTTTTGAACTTTAAACTATGTTTTGAGGTTTCACCCTTACACCCTTTAAAACTATTAGGACACGTAAATTAGGTAAAAAAAAAGAGAAAAAAATCAAGGGTTGGAGTGTTTGTATTCCCTCGTTCAGGTAGGAGGGGCACTTTTCTAAGAAAAATTACTTTAAATGTTAAAATAACCCCGCAAAAACAACGGCAACACATAGAAAAAATCCCTTAACTAATCATAGAGCCAGAAACATATTCTTGAATTTTATTTTAAAATAAAGTTATTTTAGCTGATAGTTTATGAGCAACTTATTTTTAAACTTTGCGTTGTGTAAAAACATAATTTTTTTCGGTTTAAACTACTATTCACAAAAATTTTACAAAATCTAGTACCCTTTTTGTTTTTTCCGATAAGTTTTTAGTCTAATACTGAAAACCAGGCGAAAAAAAAGTTTTTTTAGTTTTCGAGAAAACTGAAAACCCATCTTTTAAACAACAAAGTTGTTGGCCTTTAGAGAGGGATTTAACCAAAAGGAATCCATCTCAAAAATTTCAGAAAACAAACATTTTTTTCGTGAACTTTTTTGATTGATTAGGATTTTTATTCAAAATAAATTAATCAAAAACTAAAAAAAAAAACAATTGTGTCAGTGAAAAATATAATGTAGGTACATACCTACGTTAAAACAAGTTTTATCAAAATCTACCTATTTTTGAAAAAGGTAAGAATAAAAACAAAAAAATCGTTTTTGGTATTTTTCACAATATTTTCAGTCATTAAGTCATTAATGAAAAAAGTACCACAGCATCTGACTAAAAAATGATTTATGAAACTTAGTTAAATTGTTGTATTTTACATGGTAATCAAGAGTCCTCTGATTAAAATGTTTTTTAAAATAAAGGGTGTTTTTTTTTAAGGTAAACGAAAATATTGAATTAATACAGAAAGAAACTACGATAGAAATGTTACCCTGATGAAGATTGCTAAAAATGTTTCATTTGCCATTGGAATCAAGAATTTAAAAAGTCGATAAAATTACCTATATTGGGTAAGGTTGATGTTTTTTTAAGAAGGAGGTAATTCTTTGACAAGTCCCAAGAAACCAGTGATGTAAATAGTATAAGTAGAAGTAGATATTACTGTTTCATTTATCATCAAAACCAAGAATCAAATGAATAGATGAAATTTGTTTGAGTGAAAGGGTGTTTTTTTTTAGGTGTAGGCAATTATGAGGAATTATTGCAAAATATCTCGGACAATATTATTACCTAATTCAAATCTGGTAGAAATGTTGTACTTGTCCTGGAAACAAATTTAATATAGGTACATTTATTTTGGGTGAAAGGGTGTTTTTTCGAGGAGGAACAATAGGCACTAGTATGACAACTTGGACATTGCAAAATAATATCTGTTTCCCGTAGAGGGGCGTAATACAAGCATTTTCTTACAATATGCGCTTTGGGTTTATTTCTATCCGCCCACCCGGCCCCCCGTACAACTAAAAATGAAAATACATTTTTTTAATAACTTAGGCAACACTGACAATCAAGTATAGTTATGTTATAGCCATTATGATGGATTTTAAAGAAAAAAAGGATATCAAAATACAAATTTAGCAACATAAATTTTAAAATATCATCACATACATACGTACAATTTTTTTTTTTTTTTTCTTAAAATTTTGGTTTCAACCTATTTGTGGGCAAATAGTAAAAAAAACTGCATTTTTTTACCTTTGTTCCTATTTTTAAAATTTTTTAACAATTAATATCTGAAAAACTTGCCTTTTTGATAAAATTGATGTTCTAACCTCTAAATATTAAAAAAAAAAGAAAAAATACATATTTTAGGGTCATATTTCTTGGAAGCATGATGATGAATTGATGAGCATCGGGAAAAATAAAACCCTCAAACATACTCCGACCAAATGTAAGATTTAAAAAAAAAACCCAAGCCTGATTTTCTTATCTACATTTAAAAATTGCCACTTCTTAATACAAAATGAGACTTTTTTATTTTCAAATAATGAACACTAGGGTGACCGCAACTCTGGAAGAAGTTCGAATTCTTTAAGGGGGAGCCCCATAAAATGATCGGACTTTGCAGATTTTTAGATACCCAAAATTTCAGCTCGATTGGATAACGCTAAATGGTGCCGATACTCGCTCAAAATTTCAAAAATCTCTGTTTTTTTCCTATTTTTCGAAGAAAATTAGCTGACCCTATTCTAACTATTTATGTATTAAATAAAAGGTAGTACTTTTGTCAATACTCAACAATAATATTATTCAGTAATTCACGTTGAAAAAAGAAAAGTCGTAGAAAATTGATAGATAGGTAGGGACTGGTACTGTGCTTAAATTTCTTTTTTTTTTATTATTTCAGAGAACGAAACAAATAATTGAACACATTCTGGGCAGAAGAATGTCATTGTACGCATCATGTTGTTCCTCCCACCACAAAAATGTTCATATTATTGTTTACATGGAGATATATTAGAAAATGAACAAACAAATCATATTAAAAATACAAATTCTTGTTTTATTAGTTGCAAAAGAAACAAGAAGAAAACAAAAAAAAAAATCTTTCAGAAACAATTTCATAGATTTCCCAAAAAAAAAGATCCCATACTGAACATTAATATGTAGAACGCCATATCACATGACAACATATCACCTCTCTTCAGATCTTCCTAAGGCTTAACCTTGGCAGAGGCATGAATCTGGAACAACATCTGTGCTCGTGTTACATTCGAATAACAAATTGCAGTGCAGTTCACCTCCTCCTCCTCCTCCATCTTGTCATAGTCGTTGTTGGTCGATGGTAATTTTTCTTCGGATTCTTCTTAACCTTACTTCTGACTTTGGCTTTTCCTAATGTATTATGTTCCTATGTATTATGTTATAAAATGGAATTGCAGCTTCTTCGGTGGTGTTCCGCTTTATTTTTTCTCTTCTTGTTTGCAAAATTGTAACATGAAACCTTCATAACTTCAATAATCATACAAGAGATACCGTTTTAAGAATTTGTTAAAACGTCTTTTATGATGTTCCGTATACCGTTATAATGTAGAAGATTACATCACATTCGTTGTTGTTGTTGTTGTTGTTATTATTTGTTGTATTCAAGTTATTCGCATATGAAGACAAATATTCGGAGGAAATGGAGTACAGAACGAACTCCTTACACAAGTTGGCAACAATAAATTGTATTTGTTCTGGAAAAAAAAGAGATCTTGAAGTGATAAACTGGCACAGTAACCTTCATAATAAAGTTGGCGCATACACTATACAGTCAGCATACATATATGAAGATCACAACTTCTTAACACTGATGATATGGACTTAACAAGACCTAAGGCTACTGCGCCGGATAGTATAGCTTCAGCTTCAGGAAGACACGTCTCCTGCTCAATTTGCTGTCATTAATTTTACTCTTTAAGAGGGAAGTCTTTGTATGTCTTCTGAAATGCGCCGAAGAGTAGTTCTTATGTTTTCTTCGCGAGTTAAAAAAAGGTATTTACGTTGTTTGCATGTGGCTTTAAGGTTTTCAAGAAACTACGTGACCTTTATTAAGTTGCTCGAGAATTGTTATGAAGTTTGAAAATGAAAACAAACACGTTAACACACAAGTTTATGAGAAGATGTAATTTTGACAGGTTTTAACTTTTGAGATGTTTCTTCTTTTGTAAAAGAGATTGTGTAATCGGAGACTTAGTGGAGTAGGTACTGATGGAAGATAATTTATTTGAATGAAGGTTTCATAAGAAAAAGAATTTTACTTCAAGGTTTTTGACACGAAAAAAAAAACAATCTTTAAGTTTAGACCACTGATCCGAAGATAATGAAAATTAAAAGTAATTCTTCTGAAGACTTTGTGATGACATAAAAAATTAAAGGTCGTCAGAAATGGCTTTACCTTTAATTTTTTTGTCAATAAATCACATTAGTACAAAGCATTGAAACATCCATAGAAGTAAAAAAGTCTCCAAAAGTTCCATGTATTAATAAAAATGTATTCAAGGTTAAATGTCAACATTGTTGTTTTTTCGTATTTAACTTTAAAACGAGAGAAGCTATCAAAAAAGAGTATGTATGAGACTTGTAGGTCTTGTGATTCCCTAAAGGTAATAGTTAACACATTTTTTTTCTACGAGCAATCGTTTAGAAGATATCGCCATTTTAAAATGGGTCAATTATCAAGAATAACGTTGTTTGGCATATTACCCTTAAACGGTGAGTCCTTAAAAAAATTATAGATTATGTGCTCTTTTATATAAAGGGTTTTCCAATGGGGACTTGACAACTTTGGATTTAATTTTTGAACGCACCCTTTCACAAATCATCGAACTGTCATTGTTAATTTATTCAGTAAACTCAACATTTACTTCATGACAAAGTACACGGTTGAGTAACGTATGCAAATTATAAAAATTATCTACCGAAATTCGAAGTCGGTGACCACGACTTTAAGAACTTTTACTCCAATTTTCGGTCGTAATTCTCGCCCTAGTAGACAGACAATAACAAGTTTAGTGCAAAAATTTGAGTCTACATATTCGTTTTGTGATGTTGCCGTGCCAGTGAGAAAACAGGTTGGTCGTAGTGTCGAAAATATCGATGTCGTTCAGGCGTCCGTAGAAAACGACCCAAAACAGTCAATTCCAAGGCGTTCTCAAGAATTGGGCATCGCTCAGACCACATTATGGCGTATTTTGCGTGAGGATCTTCGTTAACACCCATACGAGATCAAGCTGACACAAGAATTGAAGCCGATGGACCATTTGAAGCGAAGTACGTTCTCCGATTGGGCGATCTGGAGAAGATGCGCCAAGACAACGAATTTCTTCGCAAAATCATCTTCAGTGACGAAGCTCATTTTTAGCTCAATGGGTTCGTCTATAAACAAAATATGCGTTATTGTTCTGGTGAAAATCCACATTTGCTTCAAGAAACACCACTTTATCCACAAAAAATAACTGTTTAGTGCGGTTTGCATGCCGGCGGCGTTATTGGGCCATATTTTTTTGTCGACGATAACGACCGTCACGTTACTGTGAATGGCCAGCGTTATCGCGCCATGCTAACCGATTATTTTTGGCACGAATTGGAAGATATGGAATTGGACAACATGTGGTTTCAACAGGATGGTGCCACACAGCACACCATACAATCGATCGATTGGCCGCCTCGTCCGTGCGATTTTACGTCTCTAGACTATTATCTTTGGGGCTAAGTTTAGTCATTAGTTCATGCCAACAAGCCGACGACTTTGGAAAAGCTCCGAGCCAACATCGAAAGCGAAATAGAGCCCGTTTCCGCAGAAATGTGTGGCCGAGTCATAGAAAATTGGGTCCAACGAATCGACCGCTGCAAACGGTCCAGCGGTGGCCATATGAATGCAGTTAAGTTTGATTCATAAATATTTTGATTGTACTTCAAGCCAATAATATAATTTTTGAAATATCTCAAATGGTTTTGCGTTTTATTTCAAAAAAAAATTTGTCAAGTCCATATTGCAAAATTAAGTAAGCTTAATTGAGTTATTCAATATTGAAACACTTGAACTTTTTCTTAAATTTTATCAAAATTTTACCTTTTTATATTATTTTTAAAGCAGTATTTTTCGTAATATCTTTTAAATATCTTTCTATCAAGAAATTCTCAAAATATCTCTTCTTTCTCAAAATTCTGATGTTTTTCTTCTTTTTTTTTCTAATTCGTTTTCAATGTACCTCCAACACAAGCATACTCCCGCTCAAAGTGCAATATAATGAAATTTTGTAACAATTAATCAATTTTATGCTGAGTAATACTTTTTTTACATTTAACTTTCCCACTTTCAATTTTATCTTCTCATTATTTTCTATGTTTTGTGTCGTTCGACAAGTTCAAATCAATTTTTGAAAGTGTATCTCATCTCATCATCCAGCTGTTTGTTGTTACCATCAGTTGACCTCTAAAGGAATTCATTTGTGTTCCATAAAATTATTATTTTTTTATTTCTCCTCTTTTTTTTCTGGATTGAATAAGAAAATAAAGTTAATTTCTTTTACAAACAATCACACAGGGCGTCCATCTGTCGAGTAGTCATCGTAAAAATGCCTTTCAAATAACAAAAAATAATCAAAGAAAAGTATTTTTCATGTTGCATCCATTCCATAAGCTCTCAAGATGAAAGTGAAAATGCATTATGTTTTTTTTTTTTTATTTTCATGTTTTTTTTCATTAGGTATTGTACTTTGATTTTTATCACATTGCGTTACTTACGAATCTTAATTATTGTTTCTTTAACTTTTTTTTTTAAGGAAAAGCTAATTTTTTAAGTGTAACCTTTCAAAGTTTATACCTTTACAATTTTGTTCTGCTCTGAAATTGTTAATGAGTTTTTTTTTTATTTTCGACTTTTAAGTCACGACATCTTGAAATGAAAAAAAAAGAATAAATAGTTTTCACTTTTTTGTTGATTTTACGAATGCAACTCAAGTCAGACAGTCAGTCAAGAAAGGTTTTTGCGTTTTTTTTTTTTTTCTTTTTTAAGGCATTAAATTTAGATCTCTGTATAGTGAAGGTACTTAGTGGCTTTATTATGTGATTGTCTTGACGCTTTATAGAAAACCACAAGTTTTATGATTTATAATTTTCCACATGCAATACAAGTAGACAAGGAAAACTAACAGAAAAAAAGGTTTATCATAATGGAATAAAGATAAAATAAAAAGAGAGTGTAATGATCTTTTAATTTTTTTCTTTCCACTAGAAAAAAAAATGCCTACTGAATTAATGGCATCAGTTCATTTGTAATGCGAAGGCTTAGATAATACTGATTACTTACATTATATCAATAAAACATTAGGGCTTATGAAAAATGTACCTTAATGAGTAAAAAATTGTGGAAAATTTGTAGGGAAAACTTCGTCAATTGAATTTATTTAAGTGGACAAAAAAAAACACTTTCATAATCTTCACAAGAAGCTCAACTTCTCTTGAATAGCTTTCACCATTTAAGAATATTAACAGAAATAAGCGATATTTTCGATAAGAATCTTTCTTTGAAACGCAATACCTTTATCATACCTACATCTGTTTTTTTTTTTCATCAACGTGGCAACCCTGTTTGAATGAAAAAAAGCTTCAACCACTTTATGTATCATAACTTTCTTAGTTTATACAAAAAAAGGAAATATTTATTAAGCCAAACAAAAGTTGCAAATTGTAGCAAATTAAAAAAAAAATTAAGAGTGTCAAACTGAGAATGTGGTAACTCTGTCTAAATGAAAAACACACTCAAATAATTCTTTACAAAATGCTTAAATATAGGTACATCAAACTATAGCCTAAAATCTCTTCCATCGCAAAAAAATATCGTGTGCCATATCTAAAATGGAGGTAACTACACGGCAACCCTACTTGAATAAAAAAAAAATCACTAAAAACACAAATTTTTCAGTCCAAATGTACCATATTTAACATATTTAAAAGCCAACATACACACTAAATTGAGCTTTTATTATATTGATTATCTATCTAAAAACTGTCACCTCCCATCTCTTAAATGAGTTTAAGTACACGGCAACCCTATTTGAATGCAGACAAACACTAAAAACACTCGTTTTTAGTCAAAATATACCATATTTTGACAAAGTTAAAAGCTAAAAACCCAACAAATTTTAGATCGGGCTAAAAAACCAGAAAAATGTCAGTTGCCATCTGTGGAAATGGTATAAGTTTATGGCAACTCGTAAGTAAACATTATTTTTGATATCTTACACCGTATTGTGGTTTTATACGAAACACCAAACAAAAATATTGTTACTGACACGAAGTTTTTTTTAGAAAAATCAGTTTCTACCGTTTTTTTTCCAAAGCATCGAAACATATCTTGAGTCGGAAACTACTAATCGGGACATAGAATCAAAACTTTACCTGAATTTTGACAAAATTGGCAAGAAATTCGTTTGTAACTGTGTGTGGTCGGTTAAGTGTTTCAAAATATTAAAAAAAAGCATCTTGTTTTTGAGAACGTATCACGGATTTGACCGGTAATTAATTTTTCTGGTCAAGATCACGGATTTTACAGCTAAGCATCATTGATTTTTCCGTTAAGTATCACAAATTTTTTTCGATAAGTATCACGGATTTTTCTGGTAATTTTCACAAATTTCTCTGGAAAAATCATGAACTTCTTGGGTAAGCATTCCGAATTTCTTTGATAAGTATCACAACTTTCTTAACGAAGTATCACGTTTTTTGCAGGTAAGCATTACGAATTTCTCCGGTAAATATCACAAATTTCTCTGGTAAGTAATACAGATGTCACCAGGAAGTATCACGAATTTTCACGAATCAGGAATTTCTATGGTCCCTAAGCATTAAGAATTTCTTCGGTAAGTATCACGGCTTTGTTCAGTAAGTATCACGATTTTTTTCTGGTGAGCATAACGAATTTCTCCGGTAGGTACAACAGATTTATGCGGTAAATATGACGACTATCTGCAGTAAGTATTACAGATATCTACGTAAAGTATCACGGATTTTTCTGGTAAGTATCAGGAATTTCATCGGTAAGTATCATGAAATTTTCTGGTACAGACCACGAATTTTTCCTGTAAATATTACGAATTTCTTCGATAAGTATCACGTATTTTTCTGCTAACTATTACAAATTTCTACGAGAAATATAACAAATATTACCGGTAAGTATCACATATATGTAACTTCGATCAAGGATTTTTTAAGTAAGTATTCAAAATTTCTCCCATAAGTATCACGGCTTTCATCAGTAAGTACCATGAAATTCAGCGGCAAGCATAACGAATTTGGTAAGAACCAACAGATTTATGCGGAGCGGTGAGAATCATGGTTTTCTCCGGTTAAATATCACGAATATCTTTGATCACAGATATCTTCAGTATCACTGATTTTTCCGTAAAGTATCACGAATTTCTCCGATAAGTATCACAGATTTCTCCGGTACCTATCACGGATTTCTCCGGTAACTATTATTAAATTCTCCAGTACGTTTCCCTGTTTTATGTGGTAAATATCAACGATTTTTCCAGTAATTATCTACAATTTCACCCATAAGTATCACGGCTTTCTTCAGTAAATATCACCAACTTCTCTGGTAAGAATCACGAATTTCTTCGGTAGGTATCACGGATTTCTTTGGCAAATATCACAAATTTCTTGGGTACATACGTATCACAGACTTCTTCTTCTTATGTAACACAGTTTTATTTTGCACGTATCACAGACTGCTCTGGTAAGTATCACGGATTTCAAAAGCATATTTTTCTTATTAAAAATTATACACAAACAAAAATTCTAAACAATTAAGCAATTTATACTATCGCAGAAAACTTAGGTGCATTTATTATTTATTTTCTAAATAAAAAGTCTTCTAAATACTTTATTAATTCATTTTTTAAACTTATGTATTATTGTTGTTGTTGTTAATTTTCATATTTCTTTAATTTTTAACAACGCCAAATAACAGGCAAGTTGTTGATCATTTTTTTAACAATATAAAACAATTTTGACAAACAAAAGGTGTAATTAGGAATTTAGATACCATAATGGGACATCTATCATGTTTTTATGTTGAGAAATATGGCTCTGAGCGTGATGTCACCACTGTCATGTGCATTTGACAGCAAACGAACAAATTTTTTTGTTTTTTTTTTTTGGAAAATTTTGACGCTGAATTTGTATCGTTAAAAAAAATTCATTCGCCCACCTGATCACATGATGATCGATTTGGTTTTGGGCTATTTCACAAGATGTTTCAGTTTGTGTTTAAAAGTGCTTACATCGCTTTACCATTTTCAAGAACCCGGATGGATGCCGTCAACTTTTTTGTTTTTTAATTTTTCACAATCATTTAACTTTCGTTTTCAATTTTCACATTTTAACTAAAAATAACAAACAACTTGTCCTAAAAATGTTTCAAAATTTGTTTAACATGACAGCCAAACCCACATCAATAAACTCCTCACTTATCAAAACTTAAAATAAAACCTCAAATCTAATTTTTTTTTCCTATGTCTTGCCTAATGATAAGTTTCATCCCAAAAAAATAAAAAAAAAATGAAAGAAAACAAAAGTAATGTGTGCAGTTTATAAAACCGCATAATTACAATCAATTTTTACATCCTACTGGGAGTGTTTTAATTTTTTTTTTTTTTTTTGATAATCAATCAAACTCATCGATGGAAAATTATTTCGTTGCAAAACTATTAACTTTTGAGTTTTGAGATGCAGATGCAATAATTTAAAAAAAAAATAAAAAATTGTTGTAAACTGTAGGTACACTTATGGAAGAAATCTTTTGTTGTTGTTGTTTTTATTTTGTCTCCTCTTGTGCAGTTTGAAGAGTAGGTATTTTATTACTGGACATTGATCAAAGATGACAATTAAATTGTTAGGTCGATTGTTAATGGCGGTGTTCGAACTGAAAGAAAGAAATAAAGCGGATCAGGAGCGCGCGCCTCATTGCGTTGCGTATCTTTTTTTTTTGTATTTTATATGGAGAGTTTTGTACACAACCCATTTCATAATTGTTGGGTTATTTAATTTTTTGTTGTTGTAATAGATTGCACGAGTTTAACGGTGAAATATGAGGCTTTTAGAGAAGAAGTCATTAAAAAACAAAAAAAAAAATTATATTGCTTTTCGCCAAACTTTCGTTTCCTTTGAATTGCATTGATCTCAAGAGATCTCCTCAAAGATGCAATTATCGGGATCGATTGGCGTGTGGGCGGTCTTGAGTCTTGAGATGATATGTTGCCTTCCTCCGTTTTTATAATGGGAGTGCCACCATAACTGAGGTCATGGAAAATGACGACGAATTATACTTAAAAAAAAAAACTGATGACTGAAGTGAAAGAAACGGGAGTGAGCCCTACAGAAGAGAAAAAAAAAAGAAGAAAAAAGGAGGAGGAAATCGATATATGTTCAACTTTGAAGTTATTAAATTCAGCTGCACCATCGACGACGTTCGTAACAGTTAAACATAATCCAGAGATAAATCATGGAAGAAGAAGTTAACGATTATTATTATTAAATTTCATAAATGTATAGCTGGAGTTGCTCCATCGTGATTTAGGTTGTGTTGCCCTTTTTTGGGATGACCTCTATATCAAATTTTATGAATTGTTATGCAACAAATACAAATGCAATGGGTTTACCAGGGTGGTCGTTGGTATGAGATAATACAATATTAAGAGGTCGTATTTCTTAAAATCTTTCTACGAGTGTTGAACAAAATTCTTTGAATTGAACTGTCAATCTGTCGCTGGTTGAATTTTTGATTGCTTGTTTTTAAGTTTTTAAACTATACCCGAGAATATAGGTCTACAAGTGCAATCTTTAAAATAATAGGTGTGTTTTTTTTTTGGAAAAGCTATCCGCAGTTCAGTAGGATTTAGCACCAACAACAACACCAAGCTGCCGATAAAAAGAAAAGTTCAGTACAGCTGCTAATAGATTTTTTTTTTAATTTGTTGAATTAATCACCCCAATTACAGAATCCGACGAATGCGTTGCGGAAGTATTCGCACTTATTTCAGCCATATTTTCTCCTGTAGAACTCGCAGATGAGTAAGTGCGTAAGTGGAAATGGTAAAGGTAGTTCCTCGTATTGATAATATAGTTCACCTAGCAATTTCACAATTGCTTTAAATGCGAATGCGAACCCTGCAAATCAGGCTGACTCCCCGGGAGTAAAGTATTGCGAATTCCATGATAGCTGCTGAAAGCTGCTTTGGTACCATTTCAATTTGGATCAGTTCTGACAGTGGCATCCATATAAGAAAATTATCCCCCAGATCTTATTCGGATTGGATTTAATTTTTCAAATTAAATGTTCAACAAAAACAACACACAAACACAATGAATCTTGTGATTTTTTTGTCACACAAGTAATTTTGAAAAAAATCCCACTGATCATCAAAAAAAAAAATTATTTTAATCTTTATTCAATTTAAACCTGGCGTTCCCGGAATGATGCTAAACTGATATACGCTCCTTATGGAAGAAATTGAATCGCAATTATTACTTTAGGTTCATTCATTTATTAGGAAAACTATTAATGTAAGGCAAACCATTACCTCGTCATACCGGAAAGACCATTTGCAGCACCATATGTACGTTAGATGCATCTTCAAATAATATTTATTTAAATACATAATAAAGATGTAGATTTTCCACCATGCAAATAGTTTTGTTTTGTTTTTTTTTTTAGAAATTATTGGCATTAGTCTATTAAGAGTATCTCCGCAATCAATTTTTTGACGTTTTGGAATAATAAACAGATTTTTTTATGTCTTGATATCAGTTCGTCATCGATTTTTTTTTTTTTCATTGTGATAGTTTTTAATGCAAATCCATTAGGTATACAGTCATTTCTTTTAATTAACATCAAAATATTGACACGTATATTTTAATATAGATGGCATTTTATTTCATGTTAATAGCAAAAAGTTCATTTTTACCCATCTATTTGTTAAGAGGGTGTTTCAAAATGCACACAAGGAAAAATCAATTTTTAAATAGCAGTTTTAATAATATCGAAAAAATAATGGCGGAAATTGTCTTCCTTACATTTAATCACTTATCATTTCTCATTGCATAACATCTCTCAATGAAAATAGTATTTGTCTAAAGATTAAAAAGTAATTAAAATGTATCAATGCTCCTTGGCTATTTGATAAAATAAAAGAGTAAAAAAGTACCAATAATAAAATGGCGCCCGGGTGGGATTCTTATAATTCTATCAAGCAAAGTAATAATCTTAACTTATTACCCGTACAAAACCAAAAGTTTCTCTAATACCCTGTTAAAACTATTATGTCGAATTACAATGTCAAATTACAATCCAAGTGATTTCCATAAAAGAGGACAATAAATGGTTATTTCTTATTTTGAAAGCTTAGTGTATGATTTCAAAGATATTTCCGTAATGCACAAATTTATCGTTTTGGTTTGTGTTGAAATTAATAAACGTAATAGTTCTGCATTGAACTTGGAAGAATATGGACTTGTTATTAATAATTTGTCTTCTAACTCAGTTGGATATATCAGTGACTCATAATTTTTCGGATTTCATCACTCCAACAGGAGAAAACATTTCAAATTGTCTGACAAAAATTTTGCATCAAATTGAAAATGATTCAGAAGCACCTTCAACACAAAATATTGCAATTCGCATTGAAACTAAATCAAAGTACATTCGACGTAGTTTTGAAGATGTTATCAACAATTTTCTATCAAGAAACAATGATTTGTCGGTGGTCTTGAATGACAAGGAAATTGCTTCGAATAAATTACAGTTGCAAATGTATTTCATAGATTCATTTGAATCTTTCAAGTAAGTTGATAAAATTATTTGTACCAATTTTCACCGTAAAATGGTTCATTTTTACAGATTTTTAATGGATCAGGAAACAATGAGAGAAATTCACCAATATTATTTGATAACTTTGCTAGCAAACAATCAAGATTTGATAATTGAAGAAATTTTTCAATATTCCCTGGATCGAATGATAACAAATGTGAATGTTCTCATTGATGTCAGAGGAATCATAGAAGTTTACACATTTTATCCATTCAATGAGAAGAAATGTCGAGATTCAACTTCAAAAATTCATAACATTTTCAAAAATGGGAAAATTTTATGGCAAAAATCAATATTTCCATCAAAATTCAAGAACTTTTGGCAGTGCCCTTTGAATATTGTCCTGTGGATAATTATTCCTCATATTTATATCTATAACACTGATAAAGCAAAACCCAGCATTTTTGGAATTGATGGTGATTGTTTGAAAATTGTTGCCAGAGTTATGAACTTTTCATTTTTAACCACAAATGAGTTTGTGAAATCTTCTAAATTTAATGAAAGTTTCGAAATGGTGAGCATTTTTTTGAAAATAAAAAAAAAGTTAAAAAAAAAAATACAATTTTGCAATAACAATTAAGCTAGTATCACCCATTTGTGTAAACACTACAAATTGTGTATTTTTATCATAAATATAAATTGAAGCACAAATTAGATGACAGCCAATAACATTTAATTACGATTTGTTTGTCAATTTCTGTCATCCGAATTGTGGTGGTTCAGATGCCAGTGAGTATTTTAATTGAAACAATACACAAATTTTTCTGTATACACAAATCGTGGAAAACCAGCTTTAACTTATTCAAGGCTATATTTGTATTTATTTAATTCTAGTTATCTGAACGCAAAGCTGATTTACTAATTGGAGGTGCATTTTGTACAAAGCAAAAAAATGAATTGTATGCATCAATTTTTCCATACATTACGTCACCAGTGTTTATAATTATAAAATGCCCCAAAAATAATTCTCATTTGGGAACACTCCTCTACCCATTTGACCGTTATACTTGGTTTATCCTAATTGGTTTGATGTTTGGACAACAAATTCTAAAAAATCTTTTCAAAAATATCGAAAGAAAGTTTTATGGCTACAAATTTACCAGGCGCCCCTACATAATTCCATGGCTATTGGGATTTATTGTTGTACGAAGTGCCTATGAAGGCTTAATTTTCAAAAGTCTCAAAGAAAACAATATGAATGTTATACCTAAAAATATCAACGAAGCCATTAATGATGGTTATAAGTTCATAACAAATAGAGGATTATATCCTTTTTTGAAAGAAGACACAATCTTAAAAAATAACTTAATCTACATAAATGCAAGCCAACGGGACATAGTCGAAATATATTTCAAAAGCGAGAACAAATTAGCACTAATTTTGGATTATAATTTGGCACAAGTAGTCAAGAACATATCAATGAATTATTATGATGAAGAATTTTATGTTTTTGATGAGCCAATATGGAATTTTCTTACTTGTCAATATTTTCCAAAAACATCATCATCTTTAAGAGTAGAATTTGAAAAACGATATGGGGAATTATTTATGCATGGACATATGCAGCAAATAGCCAAAGGCTATTCATTGAATAAAATCAATGCAAATCATGAGATTATGGCTATAACCTTAAAGCAATTGAAAGGAGTATTTAAATGGTTTTTTATACTTTGCAGTTTGAGTGGATGTTTATTAGTTTTCGAATTGCTATCGAAAACTGAAATTAAAAATCTTAATGGATTTAATGTGTTAAATTGCATAAAATATGTTTTTGTATTTGAATATATTGGTTGTTTGTATTTGTATTTGAATAAAAAATAATTAATTGCTCGTTTAATTATAAGAAACAATATATTTTTAACTAACTTATCCTTACCACTGTCGGAAATTGTGTTGAGTGTCACTTTTAGCATAGTATGTTAAAAAATTCAAATATTAATAAAATGTTTATTTTTTTCCAAAATAATTGATAAGTGAGTGTGTAATTTCTTTGAAGACATCATATTTTTGTGTAAAATCAGGCGATTTTTCGTTTGAGAATTTAAAAAAAAAAAAACTTATCTTTTTTTGTAAAAACGTTGAAGGAACAATAATAACCTTTTGACTGCTACATAAGATCATGTCCAAAAATATATCAAAACGTTGAAAATGTTCTTCTTCACATTTTATCATAGAAACAATTTAACGTTAATTTCTTGAGAATAAAGAAAAATGCACAAACTTAAACAAAATTTTATAAAATTAATGTTAAATGGTCATAACCTCACAACTACAGCCCGGACATTATCAATTATTCAAATAAGTTCAAATAGGTTCAAATAAGAGACAAATATATTATCAACACAAAATAGTTTTGGAGATGTAGATCAATTCGCGTTTTTCAAAATTGGTGCCGAAAACCACAATCTAAACTCTCCTTTCAGATTTGTATTTCGTTCTTATCTTATGCTATATGTTCTTTGTAAAAATTTGATTAATCGTTCCAGAACAACATTCAGTCAGTAGTCAATGTTGAAGATAGAAAAAATATTTTTTTTTTTTTTTTGCAAAAAACTAATGAAATCATCTTTAAGAAATTTGATAGCACTTTTTTTTTTGAATTGCTTAAGTTTTCTATGCTGAAATATTAAAGAGAAAATGCTACTTCTGCATCATTTAAAGTCGAAAACCTTAGCAAAAAATTGCCGTTAAAGCCGTTAAAAAGATTTAAAGAGTAAACCAAAATTAAAATCTTTTTTAACCCAAAACATAACACAAATAGTGTTTTTTGGAAGTTAAAAATTCGATATCCAAAATTTTTTCTGGAAGAGTATACTACAGGGTAAACAAAAATTTTAGGCAAACTAAAACACTTATAAATTCTTGGCTAAATAAAAGAAAAAAATTACAAATCCATCGTCGTTTGCAAAAGATAAAGCTAGTTAAAGGAAGGTATAGCAAAAATCTTAAAAAACAATACAACTCGAAAACGAAGCGAGAACGAAAAAATTGTCTCTTACATTTTTCAACTTAGAATGACGTCAGGAGCCCATGGTTTTTGTCTGGGGCGCACAGTGGCCCAACGCCGAAGGACTCGGTATATGATGTCGAAATTTCCTTATTTTTAAAATCAAAGAAAACATTTTTTTTTTAATTAAAATTTGCAGGATTTTATTGTGTCAAAATCTAAAAACTTAGTTAAAAAATTATTTATTTTTATATTTGGACTATTTTCGTGATCTTTTTTTTCAATATTTCAATTTTTTATGATTTCCGGAAAGCTGTTTCTGACTCAATTTTTTGACTTTTAGTTGAGTTACAAAATTTTCAATGAAATTTCATGGACGGATGTTAATTTTTTTTTTAACACAATCTCAAATCCAAATAAAATTTACGACTGTGTCGCACGAACTTGCTCATATCGTCCAAGAATATTATATTATATATACCTACAAGCTTTAGAAGAGATATTCAAAAACAAATATGAAGCCAACTTTCGAAATTATACAAAATTCTTCTGCAGTGGACGGACGGCATGACGAAAACCACTATTTTGGGATGCTCCATTATCGTAATGTTGGTTTTGAATAAAACCTCAATTTTTTGTTTTGACACGAATTTTAGAGTGCAGATCAGAGACCCTCAAAGCCGCAAAAACAAGAAACTGAATTTACTTATAACATTTAATTTTAGCTTTTTATACTTTTTTAAAGGCATTTGAGTCAAATTCTGAAAGTTAGCACAGCAAGGTACAGGTAGCGGGTGCAGGGGCCTAGGGACCCCCTGACTTAACAGATCATTTCCGCCTTCCAATTCGAACTTGTTTTTGGTAAATCTTTGTAAACAAAAAAAAACAACAATATTTACCAGTGTGCCCAATTTAATTCATAACATTTTTTTTTTTCATTAACTTGTTGGTTTAATTATTTTTTTTTTTATTAATATGTAATCCTACTCCAAATATAAACTCTCATTTGTATATTAATAACTTACACTTTATCTCTCTCCAACTAACTTTCCCTGTATGCAAGAATTTTCATACCCACTCTACTCCTATACATTAAAAGTGGTGTTAGTTACACTTTATCATTATTATCGTCCATAAACATTATCAATTTTATGACCTAAACTCACCTCAATATAGGAGCTGCATTTCAAAGATATACGAGTACAAATGCAAATAAAAAAAAAAACTCTTAACAAGATAGCTCACTTTCGCTCCATACTCCAATTAAAACCACGATTATGAATTTCCTATGTTGATTATGATTTTAGCTCCTCTTTAAATAAATACAAAAAAAAAATACCAAGCTTCTCAAGACCTCAAAAATAAATATGAAGACAGAGGAGAGTTTTTTTTTAGAAAAAAAATATAAATTATAAATAAAAAGTAGAAACAGCCCCGTTACCGTTATAATATATTAAAGTATCTCTAGAGCACGATCCCATAAACATATTTGTTTTACTGCGCCAGAGTAGGTTTATATTTTTATATATTTACATGTTTTTTTGCGATCTTATTGTATGAATATTTTTGTTACCAAAAAAATGGAGAGAAAATACAAATAAAAAAAAAGTTAAATAAAATATCGTTGATCTTTTGACTTGCAATCTTTTGAAAAAAAAAAATGAAATTTTACACAGCCCCGACAGAGAGCCAAATTGCTCCAATTAATATTATTTACAAGTTTTAATTAAAAAATCTCTGATTAATTAGTTTATGTCGAGAAAATCTTTTTTTTTTATTTTTAATTATTTACTCAAGTTTTCTTGTAAAACAAACTCAATTACTTCGAAGCATTTGTATCCGTCTGGTGGTTATCTTCTACTGGATGCATATAAAGCAAACACCATGTGTCCGAATTAATTATTATTATCTACGCCAAAAGTGTGTGGCTCTTGGTGGAAACAATTGAAAGCGAAACTGTTTGTAATCTGGAATATTGGTGGACATAATTCTTTAGAGCGGATCTGATGAAAGAAACTTATTTTTTTCTTAACCTGTAAGTTTTATCTTTTATAGGCTGAAATAAAAGATTCACATAAAAGGTTGCAGCTGATGGAAATTATCGCGATTGTACACAGAGGATTGGTTACCATGTCTTTTTTTCTGCAAATTCACGACTGCATGAAATTTTCTATTAAAAGTTTGAGTAGGTTTTTTTTTTGACAGAAAGATTTAAAAAAATTATTAAAAATAAATAAAACTCACTTTTAAAATGGGGACTACAATGTGGCAACCCTGTTTAAAGTAAAACAAAAAATTCTGCATCATTTTATTCCATATCACTTTTTTAATTAGGCAGACAAATTTAAGTTTATACTAATTTCTATTTAAAAACTGTCCCGATGTCATCTCTCATATCAGGATGACTACACGGCAACCCTGTTTAAGTTTAAAAAAATGTACAGAAAATACTAATTTTTTTTTACTCAAAATTTACCATACTGAAAATGTTTAATGCTGAAATGTCCATCAAACTCTAGCTTACACATTTTTTTATTTCTAAAGAATGTCAAATATCGACCCTAAAAAATAAATAAATACACGGTAACCCTGTTTAAATGCAAAAATACGAAAAAAATCTCATTTTTTCAGTCAAAATGAATCATATTTCATGACCCTGAACTTTGCAGAAACTTACATTTTTGATCCTTTTAGTTTTGCCACCGGCCTACAGTGGTACTCTTGATGAGTTTTAGCGACAAAATTCTTGCCGAAAATTGATAAAATTTGGTACACTTAGAGATTTCATTATGGAGAATACTTTTCTAAAGGATTTTTGTATGCTGAATTTGAATCTGAAGTCGGAAAATCTAATTTCGTCAAGCAATGGCCAATGGAAATGAATTTTGTCGCTGAAACTCATCAAAAGCACCACTGTGCGCCTCTGTCTTATTGTCTAAATGAATACTCGATAAGCAATTTGTATTTTGTTTTTTTTTTTTTCATTTACAGTTATAACAAAGTTATGGCCAAAAGAGTCAGAAATACTCTAAAAAAATTATCATTTGAAGGTTTTAACTTTTGTCACATCCGTAAGACTCAACCCATTTTTTAAAAAAAAAGTACGGCAATCGTTTTGGTATACACCATTTTGTATTTTGTTTTTTTTTATGTATTTGCCGTTATAAAGAATTTTCGTCCAAAAAAATCAGAAAAAGTTTAGAAAAGTGTAGTTTAAAACTTTGGACTTTTGCCATAACTGAACCGATTTTCAAAAGAATGTGCCTACGGCAATCAATTTGTCTCAATTAACACTATATAGGCCATTATTTAATTTTTTGTGTTTCCAGTTATAACGCAGTTTCGGCCAAGAGTCTAAAATACTCTAAACGAAAAAAAAAAAACGTAAAAATTTAGACTTCTGCCATAGCCGTAATAACGATTTTCAAAAAAAAGTACGAAATACGATTTATAATAAATACTAAAATCTCGATACGCAATTTTTTAATTTTTCGTTGGACGAACGAAGTTTTGGTCAAATTAGTCAGAAATACTCTAAAAAAGTTTCTTCTAAAAATTCGGACTTCTGAAAGCGCTGTAAAACTAAACCGATTAAAAAACAAAAAGTACCCAAATGGCTTTTTCTCAATGAATACTTTATACGCACTTTTTTAATTTTATTTTTTATTCCCGTTATAACGAAATTTCGGACAAAATAGTCAAAAATGCGGAAACAACCATAAAACTTGAACCTATAAAGTATCAAAAAAAGAACGGCAATGTCTTTGTCTCAATAAATACTCTATACTTACGATTTTTTTTAGTTTTTATCTACCGTCATAATCATAAGGCAGTTTTGGCCAAAAGAGTCCGAAATACTCTACAAAAAATGACGTCAGAAAATTTGGACTTCTGCCATAGCCTTAAAACTGAACGGATTTTCAATAAAAGTACGGCAATTTTATTTTTTTTCAATGCATACTCAATCACAATTTTTAATTTTTTTTTATTTAGGTACCGTTTAAAAAAGTTTCGGCCAAATGAGTCAAAAATGCTCTAAAAACGCGGGGTCTGAAATTTTGAACTTCTATCACTTTTCAAAAAAAAGTACGGCAACTGCTTTGTCTCAATAAATACTCCATTTTTTTTGTTTTTTATTTTTGCAACGAAAAATGGTTAGAAAAAAGTTGCAAATGTCCTAATGTTTCTGGGGTAGAATTACTAGAATTACGTAAACTGATGACTGAAACTTCCTTTGTAACATCAGATTAAGTCTTTTTACGGTGAATACATCCAATACCTATACTTCCAAGGAAAGTGAACCGATTTTGAGGAGAAAAAATTCATTTACTTCTCTTTTTGTATTTATTTTCCATCGAGTTAAAGTTAATTTGAAGATTTATGATTCGACCTGAACCTAAAGTCATTGAGAGATAGCAAGACTAAAAAGCTTTGACAACATGGAGAAACAGATAAATCATCTCTTGAATATGACCGAACGGATACAATAGAACGGTTGGCTGGACATGGACAACCAACTATACAAATACAGTTTCTGTCTGAGTTTAATGTTGAAGCAACAAAGCAGCAGCAGCAGCTCCCCAAAAATATATAACAGTACTTACCTCTACTTTACCTATCCTATAACAATAATTTTATTTAAGGAGTTTAATTTTGATTATGTGCTTATTGTGGCACAGCTGAGGTCTTTTACAGCATTCATAACTCTTATGTTGAGTTTACATTTCTCTATATGTGGACTTTTGCGCGATTTGCTGCCACGAAACTACTTCTTAGGATTTAGATTCATGTTTTTGTTTACTTTGTTTTTTTGGAGAAGAAAAAAAAGTTTAAATATTCATAGGTTCAAATGCATGTTTTGGAGGACCTATTACAGTGCAGTTTTATTTTTTGTTTGTTTTGTTTGGCAACATTTGAGAGAGATAAATGCAAAGAGAAATTGAATTCATTCAAAATTCAGACCTTTAAATCATTTTATTGTTTCATAAGTGTCGTGTTTTTTTTTTCTTCTCAAAAAAAAAAAAAACAAAAAAAAAAGAAACAAATTTGCAATGAAATATTGTGAGAGTTGCAAAATGTGAGTTTTATATGGAGCGAAATGCCTCTGGCTTAGCATCAACATGGAACAACTTAATTGAGAGATAAACCATACTGATAACATGTGGATACCACAAACAAACTATGTACATAATGAAGTTCTCTTTATTTGGAGCACAATGGAATTAAGTTTTTGTGATATGATTTTGCGGAAATTAATTTTTTTTTTTGAGGCACAAAACAGGAGGCTTATTGATTTTTTTTTTTTTTTTTCAATATACAACTTTGAATGTTAAATAAATAAAATACACGACTGGGTCGCACTTATCTGCTCTTATGGTCAAAGGGGCTGTGAACTTTGAAGCTTCATGTACAAACATTTTAAAAATAAATAAAACTGGTCTGCAACGAAAATCGCCTTGTAACCAAATTATACTTTTCTAGAGGATTTTGGCGCGCTAAACCCGAATCTGAAGTCAAAACTACCCTAGCACTTCACGTTTTCGAGATATTCTAATATAAACATGTCAAAAGCAATTTTACTTCTCTATATTTGAAACACTTCGTCATAGTCAATTACTTTTTGTACTTCAATCCCATTTCTGAGATTGTTTTTGATGTCCTGCAACTGTTTTAAAATCTTAGTAACATTGAAACCCTAAATAAAAAACCAATAATTTAAAAAAAATGTCACCAAAAGGTGAAAGACTAATATACAGAATGAGTTAAATCAATCTTTTCTTGACAGCTGCGAAAATGAAAGAGCTTCTAAGGCTTCAAATCAGTCAGGAACTATTAGCTAGGATCATAAGCTGTTCATGTGGATGGCTTATAAGGAAAACACCACATGTTCCAAAACAGAATCTCAGGAAACGATTCACTTCTGCTATGCTGCCCTCAAGTAATTTGGAAAAACATACTTAAGATTGATGAATCTAAGATCAAATTGTTTGTGCCAGACGAAACGTTTATGTAAGACGTTCTCAGAACTTAAAATCATAATTCTAAAATTATGTTCCTCCAAATTACTTGAAGGCAGCTTAGCAGAAGTGAGAAGTTTTCCTGAGATTCTGTTTTGGAACATGTGGTGTTTTGCTTCGTTTTCCATTTGTTGTTTTGCATTCTCTACGATCGTACTTCCCCGCTGCACTGGATGAACAAAAGACACTCTGTAAATTTTGACACCTTCAGGGTAGGCAAGTGTTTAATGACTTTGGCAACACTTAAACTCAATTTAAACTTCTGACGATTTTTCCTTATCAATAAGCTTATAAGTTAATTATGGTGCCAATTTGTATCTCTTAACGTTATTTTTTATTTTTAAAGTTTTTTGGTATGTTGAGTATTGACGTCTGGCAACCATTAATCTGCTGTACCATTAATAAATAATTACGTGGACACTAATTCTAAGCTCCTTAACTCATCAGGTTTTATTTATAGTAAATTAAAGAAAAAAAGAAATAGGTTTGATAACTCTGGCAACTCTATGAATCAACTTACTCTTCTTCAAATATTGTTCCTCAATTATGTTAGTAAAGGATATAATGATACCAATTTTCTACCTTGTATCTATCAGGTCTAAATTATTTTTTCCAAGAACTACATTTATTAGTATTTATTTTCAACTTTGTAACTTATCAAGTTTTTTTTTTATACATTTTTTAAAGGTTTCAAAATAACTGTCTCCTGGCAACTCTTTGGGTATACCTATACCTACTTCGATATTTTTTTTTTTCATACAACACATTTAAAACAACTCTATTTGTACCAATTTTCAGATTTGTATTTTAAAAAGTTTTTTTTTAATTTTTTGACTTTGATATATGATTTCTGGCAACCCTTTTACACCTACCCACGCTTGTGCCGATTCGCTTACATTTTTTTCATTTACAAAACCTATAATACTGACAATTATTTTCAGCTTTGTATCTTATCAATTTTTTTGTGTTTTATGTTACTTAGCAACCCCTTTGTTCCCACTTACGCTTCTGGCAAGGTGTTCCTTTCCATAGAAGTTATAATAATAATAACTATGTTATTCCAAATAATCAGCCTTGCAACGATGACGTTCTTTTGCTAATAAAGTTGCATGTTCAAACATATTGGTATTGGTTAGAGCGAAGGGCTAACACTCCACGACTTATCTCACCTAAGTAGTTCAACCGAGGCAGAAAATTGTAGGTCCTCTTCATTTCTTTTGACTTGAGTGAATAGGAAATGCTTTTTCGTGAGCTGGTTGCACTGAAAATTTATTTGGCGCCTACAAACGCACATGATTTTTATCAAAATTGCAGGAGGCGTTTTTGAGAAAAATAAGCATTTCTTAAATCTATATGAACATCCTTTACATTAAACACTAAGTTGGATGATTTTATGGGATACCCATAGGTGGCTGGTAGACCTGAACTTGATATGCAAGCATTCAAACTACATAAGTCCAACAGTAGTTACTTCTCAAAATTAAGTTTAAAAAATGTAAATTATTCTAGCGGTTCTACTTACAATGCTTACTCCGGTTTCAATTAAAATAATAAAAAAAAAATAATTAACTTTCAACTCAAATCTTCACTCTCTAACCTAAAAAATCTCTATTGAATGCACCGAAATGCAAGTGAAATGCTAAAATTCCATTGTAAATATGCCCATTAATCATCTCGTTGCCTTAAGGCTCTGTTCAATTTGCAGTGGGTAATTAAAATGATTGATTAAATACAACCTGTAAAACTAAAAGCACAAATAAACTAATAATAAAGTCATTAAATCTGCCGAAAGAGTTATAAAAATCAACTGGTCAACCTCCCAGGCCAACAAAAAGTACAGATAATTCGCAAAACAAGCATAATAACGGCTAACGTTCAAAATCAAACCATTTCCATATACAAATGACCATATCGCAATAATTCTTAACAATTTTGTTAAACACTATCGAACTGGAATCCAACAACCAGAAGCCGTCCGTCAGTCGACCATTGAGAAGAGCTATCAATGTAAATGCGAAATTAATCCATTTACCACGGACTACAAACAAAAATCTTACAGCTAGGTATTTCACTGACTTAAGCTTTATTGATAGGAGGACGGCCAGATTAAATTTAATTATAGCCCAACATGAACTCCAATAATAAAAAAAAAAGGAAAAAATAGTTCAACATACCGAGTGTTCATCAAGACGTCTCTGCAATTCTTCAATGCTAAATTGTGTAGCTTCTGATAGGGACGGAGCCTCCTCTAGTTTACTTTCCATTTCACGTAACCATTTTCTCAACTCCTTTGGGTCTTCTGATGAACCTTCACTGCGTGAAGTATCCAACATCTAAAAGTAGGCAATGTTTTTTTTTTGAATAAACAAAAATTCAAAAATAAATTTTCTTTCATTTCCACAAACCTTTAAACAACATTCAGTTGCATTCTCTGTAACACTTGCAGCGCCCTCAATTTCACAACGAGCTTCTTTGCATGTATCCAAGAGGTTCGTGTCCATAATATAATTGTAGTTTGTTTGTAGTGCTGCCCAGAATTCATCTTTTCCAGACAACAACCCAATTATACCACCAGTTGTTGCATTGCTATGCAGACTGCATGAACTGTGGCTGTGGCCACTGCCCCATGAGTGGCGCCATGTGTCACGGTCGGTGTTTCGTTTTTTCTGCAAGAATTTAAATTTAAAAATTAAAATCGTTAATTTTGAAAATTATTTTTTATGAATGTTTAAAAAAAACAAAGTCTAGCACAGAATAAATCGTAAATTATTTTACAAAAAAAATTTGATTGATAAAAAACATACTTTGTTTTTGAAAATATTGACAGTATCGTTTAAAGGCAGCCAAACCAGAAGGTTCTTGCACTTTGTTGCAGAAGTGTTTCCTGGGGTCTTAATAAAATAACTAATAAATGCTTTTTTCAAATCGGTCACTTAGCTATTTGTTTTTGCAAGGTAAATTGAAAAGAAAATATGTATTTATAAGCAATTTTTTTTCTGAGAAGATTTTTCTTTAATATTTGGCTATAAAAACCATTGTGCTCCATAACTGCTATACACCTCTGTGAAATTATTTGAGAGAATAGTTCTTTAGACATCCTGGGGTCTTAAGTAAAGGCAATCCTTGTTTCTGAAAAAAACTCGTCTAATTTTGCGTTTTAACCTTTTCTGAAAGGTTTTCTCTAGTGTTTACATTTAGAAGACTCCAATCACCATTTTCAAAATTCAATCCATTGAATTCGGGTAAATGAAAACTTGATTTTAATCATTTTAGACGAGTTTAAAAGTTTTCAACCTGCTGTAACTCTATTATAACGGCATTTTCTCTACCCCATACGGTAATATATAACATTTTGAAAAATGTGTCTATAACGGTTCATACTGTTATGAACTTAGGAGATTGGTTCCATTTTGCCGCAATGAAAAAACTCCAGACATTAGAAATACTTCGGATATTGTTCTTAGAACCTTCGTTTTGCTTTTGGACTTCGTAAACTATCTTATTCTTTCACTTTAAGATTTGATTTATTTAAAAACAAATATTTTTTTCATTTTGAGACTGTAAAGTTGATTGATCAAAAACGATTTTTTTTTTCTTTGAAAACAGGATGTTTTTTATCCAAAATTTAGTTTTTAGAATTATCTTAAAAATGCATACCAATATTTTTGAAAAATCTTTTGAATATTTTATATGTGCTTCTATATAAGCTTCTTATGTTCTTTAAAGGTTTTAAAAATAATTAATTTGGTAAGGAATTAAAAAAAAAAAATAAAACAAAAACATAAAATTCATTAAAATGACTGAAAACAATTACAAAATTTTATTGTTTTGAGCTTCAATATAATTATGCCATTTAATTTCGTCGAGAAATATAAAACCGATAATTTTGAAAATATTTAGAGCGAAGCTGTGATAATTACCGTTCGATTAAGCTGATGTCACACACCATGAATGACCAGTGCGGATTTGTCGCGGGTAAATCAACCACAGATGCAATCCAGAGTATCAGAATCATTATGGAAAAACATCGGGATTCCTTGAATGATTTGTAAGTCATATTGGTTGATTTCGAGTTCCAGAAACCTATGTGCGGATAATTATGGACATGTATGATGGAGCAGTTACTAAAGTAAGATGTGCAGCTGGAGTCACCGAAGAATTCGAAATCACAGTAGGTGTACACCAGGGAAGCATCTCGAGTCTCCTGCTCTTTATTACCTGTCTTGATTTCCTGCTTTAAGGCAAAGTGACGGACTCCAAAATTCATCAGTTATTCTTTGCTGACGATGGAGCCATCCTAAGTGAAGATCCGATATCCCTGCAACGAGCACTTGACGTATGGGTGGATGTTTTCGAAGGAAGTGGGCACCGAATAAGCGCGAAAAAGACAGAATACCTATGCTGCCCATTTTCTGATTCACACAGGCCTATTCCTGACATTTATTTGAATGGAGTAGTGCTTCCCAAGTGTGAAAAGTTCAAATATCTAGGGTCTATGATAAATAATGAAGCTACTTGTGATGACGATATCAATCATCGCGTAAGCGTAGGGTGGATGAAGTGGCGGGAAAATTCTGCTATCTTCTGTGATCAAAAAATGCCCCCTAAGCTGGAAGGAAGGCTCTACACCGTAGTTGTGCGTCCAGCACTCACATACGGTTCACAATGTTGGACAATGTACAAAAATTATGAGAGTAAGTTAACGGCAGCTGAGATGAAGATGCTTCGTATGACAGCAGGAGTTACAAAGCTTGATAGAAGTATGAAGATTCGAGGAAGCCTTCATGTTAAAAATGCCATCTCACAAAAAATTGAACACGACCGACTCAGTTGGTATTGCCATGTTCAAAGGAGAGATCCTGAGAACCCCGTCAAAAAGGCAATATCATACAACGTTCCAACAATAGGAAGAAAGAAGAAAGGTAGGCCTAAACACTCCTGGTACACGCAAATGCAAAAACATCAGCATTTAGTTGGCCTCAGAAATGGAACAATACAAAACCGGGAGGCTTGCCGACGAACCCCACAGGCGGATCACTAGTGTGAAGCAGATACGTTGGACAGCTATGATCAAAAGCTATGATGAAAAGGAAGAAGAAGATATATCAAATTGTATTCAAACAATTTCGATAACATTCACATTTTTTTTTATTCTTTTGTAAATAAAATCGACATTTTCGTCATTTTACGTTTTTAGGAATTAAAAAGTGTGTGGAAAGCTTATTTGTAGAAAATGTAGAACAAGTTTTGCCTCAAATACTTTTCAATAGCTTCTACCGTTAAATAGTTATATGCTAAAAACCAATATTTTTGACATTTGACTCTGAATAACTTTTGACGCGCACACGATCTTTCAATGGACTTTGGCGTGCGTATTATTTTTTAGACCAAAATGAAGGTAATTGCATTTAAAAATCTTTACTTTGGAATTTTTCGGTAGGTTCTTCCTGGGTTAGGTTATCTTGGGGTCAATTTTCTTTTAAGAATCCTTAACTTACCTTATAGTAAATACATTTATATTGCAAGTAAACAATTCTCATCAGATGTAAAGTCTTAAGTCATTATCATTATTTTTTCTAAGATATTTGAGGCGAAAGACATTTTACAATTTTTCAATTCTACATAACTTTCTGCAGCTGTTGAAGTCATCACCAGCAAATAAACTTCATCAAAAGTTGATACATTTTCCGTTCTCAGATTCGTACGAGTAGAAACTTAATTGATAGTTTGAAGAAAGACCCAATATTTCGCACTAATAAACGTCTGAACCTTGCGAGCTAAACATTTATTAAACAATTACATTTAAGAGACAAGGAGAAAAAGGTCACAATTGCACTCAAAGCAATTCTGTAAAATCTCAAGAAAAATAATGCTAAAGTATTCAATCATTTCTTTGAAATCAAAGTTATTATAACATTTCACCTGTTTTAGGTATTAATCGTAACTACTGCACTTCCCGCGTGGACCGGAAACCGTTTTTTTTTAATCGGTATTTAGTGCTCTTACAGTCAGTAACTGACCTAACAATAAAACTAACACTAAATTTATCAAACCAAAGCTAAAAACAAGATCCATATAAAAAAAAACGAGTATCCGTATTACGAATCATAAAAGTCACAAATAAAACTTGTTCAAATTGAAACAACTCAATTTCAGTTCAATTAGTTATCTAATCGCCAAATCTAATCAAATTTAGTTCACTTATTCAATTCCCAGTTAGGAATTGAATAGCTCTTTATAAGTACCTCAACTCTTTAAAAATACATTTAACATCTTTGCGTTTGTTCTTTTTTTCAAAACTAAAATTGGTACACAAGTTTCCTGAACTCAAAGACGAGCACAAAACATTTCCACTTCCAAGACTTTTCACTTAAAAGATGTTTACCATTCAATTAGACCTTTTTTTTTAATGGCTCCAGAGTTTGTATCTTTCTTTGGTATATGTATTTGTACAGCCTTAGCTAATTCTCTATCAAATCAATGTGAGCCATTTTTTTTTTTTTTTAAGTATGATATATTTCCTTTTAATTGATTTTATTTATTATTCGAATAGCAATCACGCTAGCTTGTGGATCACAGAACATTAATCAAACATTTCCACTTACACAACATATCATAAATATGTACACTCTGGATCACATGATTTAATTCATTTCCCTAAAGATATATTTTTGTCTTTTATTTACAAATATGACTCAAAAAGTGCAATGAAAATAAATAACATTCGCTTTGAGGAATAGGCAACTACTCCAAGAAATTGAGCAAAAGCTTATGAAAATCTACATTTTCTTAAATTTCATGCAGAAAAAAAACTGATATTTTTTTAGGTAGGTTATCATCTGACTTAATGAAGTGCTCAATGATGCCAAATTAAGCACTGGCTTCCAATTAGTACTAAATTCTATTTAAGAAACTAGTGTACTTCTAATCTAATTTAATGTTCAGTTCTCTAAAACTCGGATGCGTTTTTTTTTTTTTTTTATTAGAGATTTGTTGCAAAGAGCGAAGCTGGATACTTGGATTTGTACTCCAAGGATGCTATGAATTTAAAAAATAAGCATTTACCTAAATAAGCAAATTATAGTAATATCAACCAGCAAGGAATGTTCATACAAACCAAAAAATGTTTGCAAAAGGTGTTGACTCTCTGAACTCGAATCTAGTATCAGAATTACTCTAGCATGCAAAGTTTTTGAGATATTGAATTTTGAACTTCCTAAGATCACTTTTTTGAGAAATTTTGGGTAAAGTGAGATTTCATTTTCAAAAATTAGACCATATCTTTGGCAAGACTTTCAAAGTGCTGACCACTAGTCTGAATTTGAATTTAGTGTAATTAATTATTCGGGCTTAAAAAACATTGCCAAAAACATTTTCTTGTTAATAAAAATGAAATCTCGTTGCCCAAAACATCACAAAAACAGTGTTCTTGGGAAGTTCAAAATTCAGAGAGCAGAGAGTTCAGAGCGTCATAATCTTATGCAAATTAATAATTTGGTTTCTATGACCGCTCCTTACTGGCTGATGTTACTGTCATTTACGGAAAAAAATTATTTAAAAAATGCTTTTTTTTTGTTTATCAATTTTTGACAATGTTTTCCACGATAACTGTAATGTTTTCTTACTTAGTCTACAAAAAGAGGATTTAACCAAAAACAATCCATCTCAGAATTTTCAAAAATCAATTTTTGTTCGTAAATTGTATGTAAAAATGTACTAGCTAATTTTCTTACACCGATTATCTGCTGAATACAAAAAATATCTTTTTTAAAGAGCAAAGGCTCAAATAAGTTGAGTAAATTATAAGGAAAATTTCATTTTCTTAGCTTTTCAGAAAACTACTAATATAAAAAATGTGTCTAATTGCTTAAACTCTGATTTACAAGGTAATTTTTATAATCATAATCATATCATAATCTTGTTTTTTTTTTTTTTAATTATGATAGTAAAAGGGCGATATATTACTCGGTGAGTGATATTACTTATAAAGATAATGTGAATACAAGACTAGCATTTGCTCAGAGCATATACTCTAATCACTTGAGTAAATGCTCTTGAAAATATATTTCTTCCAAAGTTTAATGAATCTGTCAAAAATTTGCACTTGCTTCCAACAGTGGATATTGAGTAAGTACTCAATTTTAGTATCAACATCCAATGGGGTTCTAGTAAGGTTTATTAGAGTCCATTTGATGAAACAATATACAATAAAATTAAATATCAGTTTAATATCCTATATTCCTTTTAACTTTCAAAAAGTTACTGATGTAAAAATTCCCCATATTAAATAAGAACACTCATTTTCAAATTTTGCTTTTGCAGTGTTTGTTTGTGGTATGAACGTAATACTTGAACATATAAAATTTTTTAAGCCTTATTACAACGAGGCGAAGATAGATACAGAGCAGAAGCTTGAGTTAATGTTCCTGAAAATGTAAATTTTCTAAAACTTTTTGCATTTATTTATTTAAAATTGAGAACTTGCTCTGAAGATTGAAATTTTGAGAAGTTACTCAAATTCATTTTTAAACAAACAAACCTCAGGCAAAGTTTGCTAAGAATTAAAATGAGCACTTGCTCAAAACTTTGCTTTTCGGAACAGGTAGGTACAAAATATGAACAAAATTATTAAGTCCATACATTTTCATGAGGACCTACTCACCTTATTACCCTGAGTACCTGCTCTGAGCAAGTGCTTCGTTGTTTTCATACCACCCAAATAATCAATTTTGAAATTTTTGATAAAAGAATCTACTAAAAATTTAGTATACTGACAAAAAACCTAACATACTTAGTTGTAAAAGCTGCAATCTAGTGAAGCGGAGTGTAAAAATCTTGAGGTTAACTCCGAGTGGAATGCAGGTTTAAAAGAAACAAAAAAAAATCACGACTCAAACTCAGTAGAAGACTCATATAAGGTTGACATATTATGAGATGTGATGATAACCAGCTAAATCAGTTTGTTACACAATCAATCATTATTATTAGTTTTTTCGCATTAAACTTATCTAAAATTATTATTTATTAGTCCATCGCTTCCATATATAAAGCTTCCGCATCCTAAGCCTAACACGAAAAAAAAAACACACAAAACAAAAATGAAAAGACAATCATCATTGTCATCATTTGGTCGTGGTGGGTCTATGAATTGTAGCTAAACTCTACCCAGTACCCTGACTTAACTCGTGAAAAGGTTATGCCCTCTTCGGGTAACAACAACAGTTGTGTTCCGCATTTTAACGAAATCATCCAAAAACAAAAAGATACAAAACGAACTTCGCGCCCACAAAAAATACAAACTCTATTACACCAGACATGAGTTGAGTACCTAGCTAAGCGGATAAATAAGTCTCAAGAAACTTAAGCGCGGCGGTGCTGGTGAAACCTAAGCAAATTGTGCATCGCGATTTGGTGCATCGATCAGGGGTTTTCTTTGTTATTAGCTTGTAATTTAGTTTTTTTTTAGGAATCTCGCTCTCTTACCTTAAGACTATTGTACGGTCTCTCAACCCTCAGCTTAGCCTTAATAACTTCCCTGCCTTCTTGTTGCTCATCGGGGGGCAGCGATGTCATCGATAGTGAGGCTTTTATGTACGAACCACCAACATTACCACCACCGTTGCCGCCATTGCCATTATTGGTTGTTGTGTTAACACCGTTTATTCTACTCACTCCATCAGGGCCATCACCAATTCCAATTCCAATGCCACTGGCACTAGCACTTGTTGTTTGATGGAAGAGGCCACTGCCGCTTTTGCTACTGCTGCTGCCAAAGCTAGGGGTTTGCGGTGTATTATCTATTGTAGTGTTCATTTCGGATCCAGAAAATGACATAAAATTTGCATTGCTACTGCAAAAAGACTCATCTCCTCCGCTCGTAGTATTGGTGGTGGTTATGGTGGTGGTGGCAGCGGCACTTGAGGAGGTTGAGGTGGTGACGACGGTTGCTGGCGCCTTCATTTTTATCTTGAGTAATTGTTGTCGTCGTTTGATCAGTGAGAAAAAGAGGCAATCAATCAAATGATGTCATTGGTTTGACTTTTTTACCATCTCTGGGACATGCTTAGATTGGTTTTCTGAAAAAAAAAGAACAAGAAGAAAAAGACAAAATAAATAAAAAGTTTTTTTTTTAGAGATTTGAACAAAATTTACTGAAATAAACTTGGCTCAGAAAATAAACAATTGTACTAACGAAGCCGTGCTTGCGTTGCTTCGCTGGTTTTCGAGATTTTATTTTAATCGGTCTAAGATTGGTCATAAGTTCAGATTCATAAATAGATTTGATATTTTTTTTCTAATTTGACTGCATTTTTTTGAACTCATGTGACAAAAATCAAAGTTCATTCTTACTTTATTATAAAAAAAGTAGCCTATGTCCATCCTTGAAATATTTTTTCGGGAACAAAATTTGCCGGGGAATTTTTTCGTGGGAAAAAGGTTTCCAAAATTCCAGGAATTTTGTTCCGTTTTCGCTTGTTATTTGTTGCTCTAGTTGAAGAATAACGGAAAAGTGAGAAGGGAGCGATTTTCTTAGCAATTTTTTGATCGAGAGCCTTTTTCCCAAAAAAATTTCCGCGGAAATTTCATTCTCAATAGAGGTGATTAAATTGATAAACGTTTTCATCGAAACTGTTTGTTCCACAAGAACAAACACGGAATACATTTATCATTAGCAGCTACTGATTGTTTTGGCCAGTCTTAGGTAGTAAAAGTATTTCGGTCAGAATCTCGAAAATACGGTTCGGATCTTCTGGTATGGGACTTTGCCTACCGCTATCCTAGCTGTCAAATCCGGTAAAAAGATGAAGATCGATTATTTCTTACCAGCCCTGGTGTTTCAGTGTGAATAGGCAATTCAGCAGAAATGTTTCATAAAATATTTCGGTTATTTTTTTAAAGTGGCTGTGAAGCCTTTTAAAAGAAGACTATTTTATAATTATTAGTTCAGCAGGAGTTTCGAACAGGCACTTTGAACAGAATCTGCAAAGACTGAAGACACCAACAGTGACTTTCTCCCAAACATTAACAACTGTATCAACTACTGCTGTTTTCTCCAGAAGTGGAAAACGCTTCGTGAACTTGATTTCAAACACAATACAGGCCGATATCTCTTGACAACAATAGCAAAATTTTCGAGGACGTATTACTCTGGAGGCTAAAGAAGTTTTGCAACAAAGATGCATTCATCCCATACATACAGTTCGACTTTCGAAAAAGACACTCTACACTGCATCCCTAGCTTAGGTTTCAATGCTATGTATAGCTTTTAAATTGCTTTTTTTGCATTTCTTTCTTCCAGAAATTTTTTTCGGAAACATCAAGTCTTCATTCAACAATCACAATCAAATCATGGATCGAAAATTAAACCATTCATCTGCAGCCTGATGAAATGTTACAAACAAGTGCCAACTGAGTGCGAGAACCTGCTCTTTTCGGATGATTCACAGGCCTATACTTCATCAATTTCACCAATAGCAGAAGTTCGCAAAGTCAGGTACTCAAGGCACACATCCACAGACTCTTCGAGTACTATACGTAAAAAAAGGAGCATCCGAATCATGTGAACGGCAGCGGTAACAGTCGATCAGCAGCAAACTGCAGAAAACTGGTCGTGAAGCTTCCTGACGGACAAACTATCACAGCCAAAAACAGGCTGAAGTATTTTACGGTCCACTTGAATGAATTGCTGAAATGATAGATGAGAAGAAGAACCAGTCTGAGCAAGCCAACGAAGCCAACGATATCCTCGATATCTACAAGCAGCTTCTTAGACCGATCGACTACAGATTCCCAATGTGGTATGACAGTCTTGAAAGAACTTTAAATATTTGAAAGACATTTTTTAGGATCTGCAACCACAAAGACGCGTATGTATTTAATGCTGAATCAGCAGGCCTCTTTCCTGCTCATTTTGATTTTTCCAGAAGTCGAAGAGGTTTTCAGAAAGACCTTGACGATGGTAAACAAAAACAACTACACAATATTGATGTAGGTGGGTACTATTAATGACTTCTGCGGTTTCTCCGACTTTTAACATTTGGGACTGTTCAATTTAATGATTTAAATTTTGAAGATTAAGATCTCAAATTGAGCTCTTCTGATTGAAAAGTGGATTTTTATTGAAGACTTTGAAAAACATCCGATGGAATAGAAAAACCTGCTTCCCTTGATATTCTTTGTATATGATTCAATTCAACAATCTCAATCTGTCACTCAAACCCGAACTTTAATCTTCTACTACATTTCCTCTTTCCCTCCTCCAACAAACCAGGACAAAGTAATATCGAAATGAACTTTCGCGTTTCTCTAAGAAAAAAAAAGACAATATTTGCATACCAAACCAATATAAAAAATAAAAAAAAACTAAGAAAAACTGGTCTAAAAAAAAAAGTTCATATTATGGACTTCTTGTCTCGCACACAAAACTATATCTTCTACCAAAACAAGTTGCATTTCAGCAAAATATTCGTACAAAACCAACTACCAACTAACTGTGCGCAAACAATAGCCAATTGTTGTGTCAATTCAATTACGTATCTAAGCAATTTTCAAATGTCAGACAAGTGTAACTTCTTGGAATGCGGTGTTTCCACCACCGCCGCACCGGCCGCAGTACCACCAGCAGCAGCGCCACCAAGTTGCCAAAAACAAAAACAAACAATACAAAAAAAAAAACTAATAATACTGAACAAAAGGTGATCACAATTTGCATAGAGGAACCGAGCGCCAACTATAACGCGCGCTCCACACTATAAAACACTCAACTAAGAATAACTTTCGCTTTTTCCATTGATGCGAGCCAAGACACCAGCCTAGATTCCATGTGTGCACCTTTCTTCTTGGGATGCCTTTTGCCAAAAACTATTTTTTGCGGTAACTACTCCCCCGGGGGCCAAAGGCGTTTAGTTTTTTTAATGTTCACATTCACATGGTTGGCAGTGGATGTCACTCGTCGAACATTAGTGTGACACTGACATCGACCAACTTGTCGAATGTTGTTGTTGTTGTGTTCTCCGTCCGATGACATTCTCATGGTGGCGTTAATTAGAATTCACTTAGAGTGCAACCAAATTAGATCGAAATGTGATAAAAATTGACAATAAATTAAGACAGAATCACACGACACGAAGAAATTAAACTGGAGCATTGGCAACTAAAAGTTTTGGCACGAAACTAAAAAAAAAAAAAAAGAACAATCAATGACTTTCAAATTTCAATTTCTTTAATAGCTTGTAAAAAACGAAACGCTATCAGACGTCAAACCAATAAATGCATTTAAGTTTAAGATCTTTATTTTCATATCAAACGGTTAAGCCGTACCGCTTATATTGTTAAATAAGGCCTTCAGTTGCATTTACCGTTGCACAAACCACCTATTTTAGGCCACTTAGGGTCAATACAACCATAATATTTGCAATAAGAGGTCTTAATCTTCAACAGGGGCATTGTTCCGTAAAACGAAAATGTTCTAGCGGTGTCGTTTTGGCAAAAGCTAATCTGTAGAAAAGAGATAGGGACACGGGGTCACTTGAACATGCTTCTTCCAAAACTATGCTTGAGCTGCCAACACTGCCATAGGCGAAAGATTTGTGTGTACGGACCGATTCTAACAATTTCGCGATGCTGTTTTAAATTGAAAGATATTATTTAGAATGAATTGTTCTTCAAAAGAGCGGAAAGTTTGCTTTCTTCGTCGACATGAGAAAAAGGTTCTTTCCAGATCTTCAGTAATTACTGCTCACTCCCTACCGTAGGTATTTCTATTCTCGCCAAGGAAGGCCTTCGTCTTGGGCTGGATTAATTGAGAAGACAGTTTCACCCTTTGGAAAAACTTTCGAACATGAAGCCTAACTTTTCGTGATCTTTCTTCGGTGTTTTCAGAAGTCACTGTTCCTCACTGCACTTGCATATAGAGATAGCGGGCTGCCCACTAACCAATACTGGCTTTATAATTGACTCACAGGAACTAGCTGCATGCATGTGCCTGGAGCCTAGTTCCTGAATGCATGTGCCTGGAACCACTATTCATCGAACTAAAGGTAGCACTTCAGTGGCAGGACTTCTGATGGCAAAATAACAATATTTCAACTGTTTCTCTACACTTGTCTCTCTATGAGCCGTTTTGCTGAAACGAAACATAAGCTTTTAAGTTTAACATTAAACTTAAGTGACAGTTTAGTCAAGAAAAGTACAGCATAAGCTTTTATGTTGAACATACTTAAGTCTTGTTTCAGCAAACTGTTTTTTTTATTTTCGAGATACTAAAAGAGACACGGTTAACAAAAATTCTAACAGCCCTTCGTGAAAGTTTATCGGAAATCAGTATATTCAGACCTAGGCAGTAATCCGAGTCTATATTGGTTCTTCGGGACCTTCGGACAAGCACGTTACTGAAATAATACTTGGCATCAATCAAAACATCATCAATTTGGTCGTGAGTTCCTTGATCCGGAGAGTGCTAAGTGCACTGGTAAATATTGAGTGGGAACATTTACGTCGTTAGAGTCTCCACGAACAATTTTAATATAGTCTGTCTCCGGTATTTATCATATGTCTTCCCGAGAAAATAGAAGATTGTTTCTGTTAGGGCGTGGGTAGGGTAGGGTAGGTGCAGATCAGCGTAATGTTCTTTAAAATGAGTTCAATTCTGAATGTGAGAAAACGCTCGTTTACACATTACTGCAAGGCAACATTTAACACGGCAACATCTAAACAACAGCTGACCCCTCTGCTTCTGGGGCTTGCCGAAGAAGATATCTTTACCTATTCACATTTTCTGAACCTATAATACCAGCTTTAATCTTTAACAATTTCTACTAACTTCCACTTCCCTCTTAGGTCATCAGCATTTCGATCATCTATATTCTTAAGCTCGTTGTTTTACGGGGATAGAAAAGTAGCCCTGGGCACAATCCCCTTGAACCCGGGCTCCGCTTTTACATAGCAAGACGACAACGCACAACTGTGAAGTAACAGGCAGTAAAGCATTCTTTCAAAGAGCCACACAAATATTAGGTATATTAGACCTAAATCCTTATAGTCTTGCTATTTTGGAGCAAAGACATAGCTATCTAGGGACCTGGCTGACTGGAAAGGTTTTCCGGCTAAGGAAATGTAAGCGCCATCTTTAGTTAGTAATTAAGTAAGTTGGCGTTGGTTGGGACATTACTTTATTCAGGGGAAACTAGTACCGACAATCTACTGTGAAACATGGGTAGTTCTTTTAAGGAAGCAATTTCTAAGAACGTAAGGTTACCCTATTAAGGCCAAGTTACAATTAAAAAGTAAAATTTATGGCGCGAATAGCTCACAGCTCACGAAGAACCAGTGACTGACTTTCTCAACTATTTCCTGGGTGCGTGTGTAGCTAGAAGTACTGGAGGGAAACTATAAATTTTTGGCAGTGGGATGCACTTTTTGTGACAAGTAGTACCTACTCTTGGGGGTTTTGTCAGTTCGTCGCAAGAAGCAGTACCCCTTAAAAAAACTAGGCGGGTAAGACTGGGAATCGAACCCAGACCTCACACTCTTGATACCTAGTACAATTTTCAGTTTTAGTCTTCCTGTTTACCGAATCAGTAAATTTCAATGTGCTGTTACATAAACTTTGAGGAACAGAATTAAAAATTTCGAGTTTCTATTTATAAGCAATTTCTATCCCAAACTTCCGTCCTCCTCCGAAAAAGTGGTATCAACTTATAAGTAATTCCTCCCAAGAGAATAACTTCATCAACTTAACAATAATTCACTATTAACTGTAAGCTGCATGATAATTAAAATTAAATTAAATTTAATTAACATCACCAACTTAGACAGCCATTAAAAAAAAAAAAAAAAAAACAAAAAAAAAATCTAATTATCTAAACTAACGGCTTCTTTTCTCTTCCATCACTTGGAACTCTTTGTTGTATCTGAATATTTAATCGGTAATAAATCGGTCAATTTATTGATATAAAACCTATTGAAATGTTATTTATTGCGTGTTTCCCACAACAACAGGGTTCCACTGCACCAATGCGGCTTGCCACCAACCAACCAACCAATCTACCGACAATCTCAACGCCCATAGAATTGATTATCTTAAACTCAAACCAATTTAAACTTTCCACCATAAATAAATGAATTCTTGTGTTTTTTCCTCTTTTCTTTAACAAACACATGCAAACGGATATACTCTCTATTGAGATGCAACATTCTTGGATGAATTTTTTATGACACTCAATGATACTTCAACTTCACTATCAAGGCAGGCAGCATAGGCTTTGATCAGGCAGGCGTAGGTTTTCGTTTAGCATAAATCATAGGCGCAGGTCGTCGTCGTCGTCGGTCGTTGGGTTGTTGAATAAAGTTATTCCTCCTCTGGCATTCAATTATGTTGCTGATGCCCTTTGTCACTCAATCTTTCAATAATATTGAGGCGAAAACATCACAATGGAACGATAGAAGTTCGCTCTAATATGGGTAAGAAGAAAGAAAATGTGCAACTTACACTTTCCAAATGTCCAGCGAGACTTGTTCAATTTGGTTCCCTCTCTCTGTTACGATCTCCTACCCAATATATTTTGACAGGCGATTATTCTAGTTCTGGGAGTGCCACTGCAACCGATATCAATGCGTCGCGTCCCAATGGGAATGGAAATGAGTGTTTTTTTTTTTTTAATTTGAAATACCTCTTCGAATGACACATTAAAGTCTAAAAAGGGACAACCAGTCGACAACGCTGTGCTCGACTCGAATTCGATTGAAAGAAAACGTGGAATTCCCAATTTGGCGAGGTAGGCAATTAATTTCCATATTTTATGAATTGTCTTTTTTTTTTTTTTTTTTAGTGTATTTTGGCGCCAAAAGCAAACTATCAACTCCGCTTTTTTGAAATTTTGTTCGTTTCATTATTGAAAACAGACACTTTGTCACGTTTTACTAAACAAAAAATGAGAAAATAATATTTGTCGTCATAAAACAAACATTTTGCTTGTCATTTATTTTAGGGGACCTTCAAGACATGTCGGGGTATTGCACACTAGTCGATGACAAAAGTGTAATTTCGATTTCAAAGACTTAATGCAATATAAGAATTACCCAAACATTTCTGATACTATTCGAGATTTGAACAACTATTTAAAAAAGTACTGTTTCGTGAGTTTCGAGTTTTTGGATCCACTAACTTGTTGGTCGAAGATTTTCAAAAACACGCTCACTTGGGTCCTATTTAACCGACAGAATTTTTATTGTGGTTCCATTTCAATTTGGTCCAGTTTTGACAATGGCAGAAGACCATTGTAAGTCGGTTGTTTTTCTTTTGAAAGGTTGGTATTAATTGAACGACGAGTTCGTTTTAAACTCATCCAGTTCATCTTATAAGAAAAACTAACAATGTTCGTTCCTGGTTAATCTCATACATTCGTATGACCAAAATCAAAGACTTATTTAATTATTTTGTATGACAGATAATGACGAATAACCCTCATACTATTGATATTGATTTGATGTACTTCGTTTGTTCTGCAAAATATGTTGCAATTTACTTAATTGTGTTCAATTTCAATATCAACATCAGGAATCTCTCAAGTAATATTGATATTTGAGCATTTCACAAAACCATGTTAAGCATTTTCATCTAAATTTCTAATTGAACGACAAATTCGTGTCATCTTTCTTTCTCGCTTATTTTTATATCTATGTGAATAAGCATACAACACGTTTTTTTATTATTATAATGGCAACATTTTAAAACTATACGCTTGAATTTTTGTTGTGTCGTTTTTAAGTTATCAGCGTTGAAATGCATTCATATTTAATTACATGAAAAAATATTTATTTTTTTTTTATTCCAATACCGAATAATTTAAAAAAATGAGAATAAAATCAGTAAAATTTCTTTTAAAAAATATTAAAAGTTCTTAAATAGTCCCGAATACATGTACATTCACTGCCAAAAAATTCCATCATCATTTTGGTTTTAGGAATACACACGCGAAAGTTCATTGGTAGATCGTGTCCACGTCAAAAGTTTTCCAGTGTCAAATGTTAAAAATATTGGTTTTTCGCTTATAACTTTTTAACAATAGAAGCTATTAAAAAGTGTTCTAGGCAAAACTTGTAGATCATTCGATTTTTTGCAAATACCGTTGTGACTTTTTTTTTCGACTGATCACTTAGAGGATATTGGCTTTCCAAAAAAAACGAAAAAATTACGAATATATCGGTTTCACGCGAAAAAAAACTAAAAAGCTGTGAATGTTGACAAGATTGTTTGTAAACAAAATTTATACATTGTATAAGTTTGTGCAACAAGACATTAATTTTATTTTGCTCGTTGCGATAGTTTTCATTCCAAAATTTTCGTCAAAAGACCAAAAATCCATATGAGCTGTCAATTACAAAATATTGCTACTTCAAAAAGGTGAATTGTTGAAAATATAGGGTTTTTGCATTTTTTTGGTAAATTGAATCAACATTTTTTTTTAAACAATTTGAGGCTTATGAGACCTTAGATGAAAAAATATTAACAAATTTGTTTTAATAGCTTTCGTGTATTACAATGTTTTCAAAAATTGGTCAAAAGCAAATAAAAAAACTATTTTTTTCTGTTAGCTCTTAAATGGTTGAGTTTTCTAAATGTATTCGTAGATAATAATATTTCCCATAGAAGATGTCATGAAAAGTTTTTCGATACGTGTAATCAGTTACTACATATCGTGGCTTAAAAAATACCAATCGAAAATTTGGTACTCTCGAAATTGGAAAATTTTTAAGGTTGCGATATCTTATAACTGATCACCCGTATGGAAAAAAACTTGTCATGACATCTCCTATGGGAAACATTGATATCTTAAGAATTAGCATAAAATATATTTCGAAAACTCCACCGGTTTTTGTAGAAAATCGAATGGCATAAGCCCCTACAAAACAGGGGACCAGATGAATTGATAGGTTATTTTTTTCGCAACACTTTAATATTAAATTTCAACGAATTTTTCAAAACAAATGTAACAATTTTTGATTAGTTAAGTAGACACCATACATTTTTTTTACACAGAAAATGAAGAGTTATCGGTACCATTTAACAACAAAAAATACACACTTATACACAGTTAACCGCATGACTGAACATTGAACAACTCACTTCTTTTTCCTCAGCAGTGCGAGTATAAACAAATCACTTAATTTTTTTGTATTTTTCTAAATAACTCAATTATTTTCTTTAACACAAAAAAATATACACAATTTACCCCAAATTCAGCGACCATGAAATAAAAATTACTCGTTACACATTTAATCGGATAAAAACTGTGCAAATTAGTTATCTGTAACAAAAAATCCCACGCACAACAACTTAATAAAGTCTAAAATATAGCTTCGAGGCCTAAATAAAATTATTTAACTCGACTGCCCCAAAGGCATATTTACGTAACCGGGCCTGCGGTCTATATTTTCGATCTTGCAACTCTATTATCATCGATAAGATAATTTGACGTTTAAACACAAATAATACAAACAAAATAAACACTACAAACATTTGTGTGGGTTCAAATTAGATACTCTATCTATTTGAATAATATATTTTCCCGCCTTTCACACCGAATGGACTCTTGACAAATGCTGTTAATTCAACAACTTGCTCATTAGTCAAGCTCCATCGAATACCAACTCTAAACTCTAATTAAATGACCAAAGATCGCGTATAAAGGTTGACATTTTAAAATGTATAGATTGTTCAAAATTGTTCCTAAAAAAAATCTCTGGCACTCACCCAGAAACTGGGTCAAAAATCCATTTGAAATTATCTACCACTTCTCTCTAAACACAATCTGATCAGTGATCACTAAAATATTAACATTATCGCAGCAGCTCATAAACATACATCATTTTTTTTTTTTTTAAGAACTCAAATCAGGGTGTGTTTGGTGTTTGAAGTTAATTTTTATCCTAAAATCTGACTGAAAGATACTTTAGACAGATTGAAAGATACTTTTGAAGTATATTTTGGAGATGGAGGTGGCGCGGCGCGGCACTCCCTATGTGTGACAACAAAAATAAAAGTAAATTTAGAAATATACTTTTTTTGTACAATTTTATGACAATCGACGTGCGGCAATCTTCTTTTGTGACAGAATTAAGGGCCCATTTGTGTATTTGAATTAGAGTTGTCATCTTCTATCAAGATTTATTTTTAGAGAAGTCATAAAGTACCTAAGAAGAAAAAAAGATACACATACATTTTTTCCCCTCGTATGGAATTAGATGTAGTAGGTATAGAATTTTCGTCAAATTAGGGCAAATACATGTTTGACTAATTGTGCGTGTAAATTGTAACCCACTTAGATACGCTTTTAGAGGCAGTTTACATTTTTAAGAATGAATCACAGAGAATAGTTGTTGTAGGTACCCTTATGGAGGTTATTTAATTTCGGAAGTCGAACAAATTAGCGTTAACAACATCTGGAAGTCGATATAAGTGGCAGGGTATTTACAGTAAGGTTTGAAAAAATTTAGAAGCATCCCCTAGTTGTAATAATGTTAACTTTTTTGTGTGATTTTAACTGAAAACCGGGAAAAAAGAATGACCCTGAACTTTACAGACGATTTAACAGTTAATATCACTGGTCTGCAAAAATAAAGTTTTTTTTTTGTTTTTCAAATACCCAATTTTTTAAATTAGGTAAGATTGGACTATTCTGAATCTGGTTTCAGAAAATTTCTTTCGCGTACGTATTTGTTTTATTGATTTAAAAAAAAAATTACATTGTTTTGTAGAAAAAAACTCTCTTAGATTCGGTTCACCTGGTATATATTCAAAACTACTGAGTCGATTCAGATGAAATTTAGAGAACTTATTCTACATAGCACAAGTAAAGACCTGAAACCAAACTTGTTTTTATTAACCAATGTATAGTCACATTTTAAACCGTTTAAAAAAAAAAAAATCACCATACATTTCAAAATTCCGTAGTTTTTGGGATGTACAAAAGAAGAAGTAATTAGAGAAAAACCAATTTTGTTTTGTTTTTTTTTTATTCAGCGTGCCAAAATCCTTTAGAAAAGTATCATTTGCTTTGAAGGCGATTTTCGTTGCAGACCAGTGATTTGGACTTTTTTTGTATTTACCGAAGAACTCTAAAAAAGAGCCGTTTGAAATTTTGGACTTCTGCCACCGTCGTAAAACTTAACCGATTTTGACAAAGCGATTGTGGTACTTTATTTTAAAAAACGGTGCATTTTTCAAGGCCATTAAAATAGGACTTTTTGGAAACGCAGTAGGAAATTATATTCGATATGCACGAGAAAATCTGCGACAACAAATTTAGACTAATCGACTTTGCATTGACGTGGGTAATGATTTCATAAGTAGTTCGCCAATCACATATTTTTTCACTAGACAATATTATGGGGATCTAACGATCAATCAATTGGATTGAACATTTGGATTGACCTGGATCATGAAATCTAAAGGTTCCGGGGAGCCAAAATTGATTCAGACCACTATTTGTTGTATAGACATGATACGGATGATGGAGGATATCCAGTACATCAGCAAAACAAGGAAATATCGTGGTGAAGTTTAAAGTCGGAAGGCTGCGATCGCAGGGCCTTTTTCTGTTAAGTCTCTAATATCTGCTTGAAAAATTCTTTGCAGCTGCAAGTATTGAGAAACAATATTAACATATTCCAAAAACCATCTAAGATGGCGTCTCTTTTAAAACTAAGTTTCACAAACACAACAAAACCTCGGTAGTAACCCTTGGAGTGATGGTTAGTGCGATGGACTATCATGCCCCCTTGCAAGGAATTGACAAAACCGTTCGGAACAATCAGAAAATTGTAGGTCCCATCCATTCCTGCTAACTACATTCACACCGGAAATGGTTGTGAGTGTCAGTCACAATGCCCTGGATCTTCGTAGGCTAGTCAACCCACGTTGCTTAATAATTTGTAATTTAAACGAAATCAATAAATTAACATTTAAAAAAGGACAAAGGAATATCTTAGTCGAGTAATAGTTAATTTTTTGCAAAGTTTATTTGATCCTTACGAAAAGAGATCCCTCAGAAATTCACTGACACCCAACACTAACTTCTTAACATTTTGGTCACTATGAAAAGCCAAAACTTTGAAGTAGCAAAAAACTTTGTCTGTCAAGGCTTGCGCTATAAACTAGTTTGTCCACAATGTTGCGTACAAAAATGTAGTAGAATATTCTCCTTTATTCTCAAGTTTTATCATCGATACACACTGTCCGAAATTTGTCAGAAGTTTTCTCTTTGAACCAGTACTGGAATAAGAGATTTTAAAGAAAGCAACTCGACTTGTGAGTAAAGTCATTTTGTTTTGTTCCATTGTTGATGGAAAGTGAATCCCTTGAGTAAAAATATCTGCACAGCACTGTTATTGTGTACATTTACCAATCGTTGTATTAAAGCAAATTGATTCTACTTGAGTTTGACATAAAAAAAACAAGAATATTTTATTACTTGAGCCTAGATAGCCTCGAAAGACTATAAACCGATCGATGTAGAGACTTAGAAGAAAAATTAGTTGCCACAACTGCTGTCATCTCTTAGTCGCCACTGTCGTCATTGTTGTTGTTGTTGTTATTGTATGTATGTCCGCCAATTCCAAAGTACAACACTATAAGAATCGATCAACACAACAACTACAATACACATTGTAAAGTTGTCAGGAGTTTATGTGGTAACACAAAGCAAATACAAAAAAAGAAATACGGTAGCCATAAAGTGAGTCACCAATAACTTTAACCACACCACAATGCAGGGTCCATTAGAAATAATAAGAAGGGGCAAAGTCTATTAAGAAGTAATCACACTCAAAAGTATTCAGCGGTGGTCTCACACAACATACTATTATGCAAAGTCTTTAATATCCAAAGAAAGTGACAAGAAACTAAGAAATATTTTTCAACAGTTTTTGCAAGACTATGGGTCTTAAGATATTCTATATTGATTACACAATAGTCATTGAGTAAATTTAATTTATGGCTCACATTTTGAATTGCACGAGCTTAAGATTGATTTACGAATCGTTTTAACGGACAGACCTTGATTTTTTTTTTTTGCATAATGTAGGTACTTTGACACAGGTTATTGGTTAAACGAATATGAGTTAACACACTTTACAGTTCTAAGTTTTTTGTCTTACAGGCCTTGGTCTAGATTTTTTGTATGTAACGTGAAACAACTTGGATACATGATTTTATTGTTGAAATGCAAAGAGGAATGCGGTTTCCACATCTCCGGAAAACATCTATTCCATCTATTCACGAATGTTTGCTGCTTTCTTGAGACAGCAAATATGACTTCTCAAGTGCTACCACCATAAAGAAAAGCATTCCTAACGCAGCCTTTGCCTTCCTGATTCGGCTTTTGATGTCTCGTTCAGTTCCGCTATCGGTAAAGGCAAAACTCCCTAAAATATTGGAAATTTTTATTTGCTCTACCGCTTGTCGTGAAATAATTTCTGAGACTAAGCAATTTCCGAGGCTGATCATTCTTTTTTTTCTGACGTTATTTTTAAGCCCCAACATATCTGGTTCTACCTGCATCGTGTATCATAGTCGATTAAATTCCTACATTTCCGTTCAGGACTGAACAGGGCACAACAAATCGCTTATATCACCAACAAAAACAATATTGGTGACAGTATTCAGCCCTGTCTGACTCCTCAATGGACTTCAAACTCTGACAACTATACTCCATGCAAAACGAGATATTCCACCCGTTATTTAATAATGATTCGAAAGCTGTTAATGTGGTCAATAAAGAAGGATCCACAGTTAGCACAGATCCCTCTCTTCAGATCTCCATTCTACGGGAGCTTGTCGATCATTTTCTTTTTGTACTTCTCGGGGATACACTCTGTGTTCCAAGTCCTCTCTATGAGTATATGGGTTGGCACCTTAAACGAAGAAAGCGCAGTTTCCAGAGAACTAAGAGCCAAAATCCTTAGAATCCGTCGCGTCCGTTTCGTCAACGCATCCATTGTCGATGAATTTGAAAATCCGACTACTTTCTTTTGTCGCATTCGTTCTTATGGTCGGCTTTAGTTAAAAACGTCGACGTAACGCACTCGACCGATTCTATTTTGGCTCTTGTAGAGAAAATTCAGAATTGCTTTTCAGTATATACGTTGGATCGGTCTTTCTCCAAAGTTTAAGTCTTCCCTACTTCACTGGAATCAGTGCCCTCTTAGTTTATCGCAGCTAAATCATAAACATACCATAAGAAGTCAACTACATACCACACTGCGGTGCACAAGTACCTTTTATATCTAAAATTAGCCCAAAGGAACCATGTAATTGACAGTACTATTGCGTGACTAGAAATCATAGAAAATATATTAATTATCCACTATTCGAATTTTTCTTGAAATTAAAGAAAATCGCTAGAAGCGTCTTGAATGGCGTCATAGGATATAAATATCCTCTTTTCACGTTAAAAACTTTAATAGAAATTCGCAACACGTTTCCCCCATGTAAAGTCACTTTATTACTACAGTAGACGCCATCATATAGTTTCTCCCCCTCTCGATTTATTTATTATTTTTTTTTTTTGCAGAGCTCAAATGCTTAAAGTCTAATCACTTCTTTATGCAAATATTATGATTTCCGGACCTGTGTAGTGAGTATACTGAAAACGTGAGTAATACCCCCATAGACACTTTTAATTACACTTAAAAATGCTAAAATTAACCCCTTGTTGTGGCTTTCAAAGGAAAACAATTTTATCATTACAATTTTATTAATCACGTTTGAAGTTTTGCATAAAAATCTCTCATCATTTTCATAATGCATTTTATTTACAAAAACAACAAAAATGCATGCAAAGTCATTGATCTTCACCCCATAAGCTAGATAAATACATCCAAGGGCATCTTCTTTTTTTATTTTCAAACCAAACCACGGTATGAATCCGTTTCATGTATTCAAATGTCAAGTGACATACTGCTTGGAACGTGAACGTGGTTCAGATTTAAAGAAGCTGTCAACCGCGAGATTGGTACAACTGACGATCATTCGTCCATCAACTGTCAAACTCTCAAATGACATATTATATTCTGACAGACACCACCGATCGCATCACGGGGGTTTAAATGGCCTTGTCATAAATTTCGTATCTAAATTAAGCATTCAATCGCCACCTCTTCTAGCGAATAAAGAATAAAGAAATATCTTTAGTTTGAAAAATATTTACATCAGCACGCGTATGTGTTTTAGGATTAAGATTACAATATTTTGTGTCTCCTGTCGCGCCTCAAAACCAAAACCAAAAAATAATCTTAAGTTGTGTTGAAAATATACATCAAAGAATTTGACAGTTGTTGTTTTTGTTTTTTTTTTTTAAGAAGTAGAAGCTGAAATAAGCTGTCAATGATGATGTTGATGATGGGTGTAGTTAGAGAGAAAAGTGTGACAGGAATTTTAATGGCTTACTGGAAAAAGGGCTTTGGACTTCTTTTGAAATTGCTTTTGTGTGCTGATATGAGGGAGGGGTTATTATATGTTTTGCACTATAGGTGCTGGTGCATACACTTACACGGACTTGGTTCAATGATCCGACAGCCACAAAAAAAAAAAGACAACAACACCTTTGTGTTACCAACGATTGCTCACCAGACTATGAAATTTGATTGCAAGAAGGTAAATTGAAGTTGCTTCTGCGCGAAATAATGTTTCATTAGGGTTATGTGATGGAAGAAATGTGTTTTTCTTAAATAATTTCCTATAATTTTTTCTATGATCCATTCAAGAAAATTATAGTAAACTATGCCATAAAAAACACCTATTATATACCAATGGGATAAATGGGTGCGACCCTTTTATATCAGACGGATAAATAGGTTCAACCCTTTAATAAATCCGTCGGATAAATGGGTTGCGAATCGTTTAAAAATCAGTCGGATAAATGGGATCAACATTTTCATAGATCAGTCGGATAAATGGGTGCAACCCATTTATAAATCAGTCGGATAAATGGGTGCAACCCATTTATAAATCAGTCGGATAAATGGGTTGCGACCCTTTTATAAATAAGTCCGATAAATGGGTTCGACCCTGTAATAAATCCGTAGGATAAATGGGTTGCGAATCTTTTATAAATCAGTCGGATAAATGGGTTCAACATTTTCATAGATCAGTCGGATAAATGGGTGCAACCCATTTATAAATCAGTCGGATAAATGGGTGCGACCAGTTTATAAATCAGTCGGATAAATAGGTTCAACCTACTTATTAATCAGTCGGATAAATGGGTTCAACATTTTCATAGATCAGTCGGATAAATGTGTGCAACTTATTTATAAATCAGTCGGATAAATAAGTGCAACCAATTTATAAATCAGTCGGATAAATGGGTTGAGACCCTTTTAAAAATCAGTCCGATAAATGGGTTGCGACCCTTTTATAAATCAGTCGGCTTAAGGGGTTTAACCCTTTCATAGATCAGTCGGATAAATAGGTTCAACCCCTTCATAAATCAGTCGGATAAATGCGGCCCTTTTATAAATTAGTCGGATTAATGGGTTCAACCTTTTTATAAATCAGTCGGATAAATTGGTTCAACCTTTTTATTAGTCAGTCGGATAAATGGGTTCAACCCTTTTATAAATCAATTGGATAAGTAAGTTGCTACCAATTTATAAATCAGTCAGATAAATGGGTACGACCCTTTTATAAATCAGACGGATAAATGGGTTGTGACCCTTTTATAAATAAATCGGATAAATGGGTGCGACCAGTTTATAAATCATATGGATAAATAAGTACGACCCTTATCAGTCTCCTTCTTAGGAGCTCTTAAGACTCCATAAAATTCGATTTGGTCCTACAAACTGTATTGTCTTTATGTTCCAAACTAAAGTTGTTGCGTTGCAAGCTGGAAATAAATACTTTGAGTTGTTTGAAGAAAACAAACAATTTTTGTGTAATTTCCTATTCTCGCAATAACCTTGTTTGGTAGGTTTAGCTACAAAATAAAATCTCTCAAAATATCGCTATGTCTTTAAGTGAAATAATATAACACATCTTTAAAGTCCACACTCTACTCAACAAATGGTTGGTACAACAGATGAAATGAAAAATAACATCCAATTGAAGATAATTAAATTTGTTTTTATTTTATTTCATAAAAGAAAACCTTCAATTAAGAACACACGTCCGTATTATTTGTTTTGCTTTTTTTTTTTAATTTTTTGTTTGCTTTCCAATTAAATACTTCGACAAGTCTCACAAGTTCCGAGAGACTTTAATAAAAAAGTAAAATTTCCTCTGTACACAATACACCTTCTTCTTCTTCGTCTTCGGTCTGCTTTTTTTTTTTTTTGTTAGTTTACCAAGTTTTTGTTTCTATTTCACTGAAGATCTCTTTAAAAGAAATTAACTCCCAGTGAAGACATTTACTTTTGTAATTACACGTATCTTTTACAAAAGTATCTATTTTAAAGTGAAGAAGAAGAAGAAAACATACATTTTTGTTTGGTTTATTGCTCACATTCTAACCTAAATCAACTTTCGCTGGAAAAAAACAAATGAAATACCATTATCTAGTATTGAAGATGCCGGCCGGCTAAGTCGACTACAGCAACAGGGTCGTCCGTCGCGTCTGTCTTCGGCCGTTTTTACTCTTCCATACCAACCACCTTCCACAACCACCAACTCTAACTGCCAACCACAATTATTATTATTGCCATTTCATGCTGCTAAAGTTAATCAACATGGAAGTGTGCAGTCGTCTTCAGCAAACACCGAGTAAAATACCGAAATAAAAATCGACAAAAAAAAGATTAAATTGAAATTTAATGTCAACGAATCCATTTATCCATTGTAAGTAACGTCGACAATTTAACAGCCAATTGCCAGTATCGAAGAGCGGCAATAAAAATCCCAAAACACAAACACGAAAGTTAGTGTGGCAGTGAAGACCAGAGTTGGAGCAAAATTTTTGGATGGACTTGGCGCGCGAAGACACCACCATACATCGATTGGCCGCCGCCAGGTCCATCTCATCCTGTCCATTGAAATAGCTCGGGTGGTATAGAAGTATGTGATAATTAACATCCGCTTTACATTTGATTTTGAAAGTCATTCCTTCTGCTGATGGAGCTTAGGAAAATGCAACAGTACAGACAATCAGATGTGTAGAAAAGAAAAATGAGTCGCTCGAACTCACTCAATACAATCCCTGTACTTCAAGTCCTGTACAAATATTATCTTATGAACGGGATCGATTGAAGAACATGTAGGAGAGTCACAAAAACTTGGCAATGTCTACACCATATTATGGACCGGGTGATTTATACACTATTTCCCAAATGGTCGACACCGAATTTGTGTATATTTCTGCTGCTTTGACAGTCATACTCATCATTTTCGAAACTAAATCTATATTCTTCGAGAATAGAAATCAATGAAGATAGATTCTAAAAACGCCTCCCGCTCCAGGCGCAGATCCAGAAATTTAGAGGGTAAGTCACGTTTCCGAAAACTTTGTTTTATTTGGAAAGTGGAGTAAAACAGCTGATAAGCAAGCTCAGGCCATCGATAGTTGGGAAGATTGAGACCCGGAACAACATCCCAAACGAAAGAGTGTTCCCTCTGAGGCACTCCAAAAAGATTAGACGGTAGCGGTATAGAATTCTCTTAATGGAATCAGCAGTAGCGTAACTAGTTCCAGCAAGGATGAACTACTTGGTGACCACCTTATGCGGGCTATTACTATTCGGAGTGCAGGCCGATGAGGAGCGGTTTGATCCGGCTCTTCACTCTTGGAGCAAACTGAGAGCCAGGTCTTTCAGGATGGAGATTGTGCATCGGGGTAACTTCCCTACCTCCGAAAAAAAATCTTGTTCCGAAACAACATGCTTCGGTTTCGGATGATCTCAATATTGACGAAACCATCTAAACGAAACAAGGACAAAGAACTACGAATCTGTACGCGGAATGTCCGGACTTTATAAAACGACAAGTCCTGCCGAACAATTAGTGGAGAACCTAGATAGGAGTTGTGATGGGATGGACAGGGCATGCGAATGGTGAAATCTTGTGACATCTAACATGGGCAGTGCTTCAAGGAGCAGGTTCAGCGGCTGTTTGGGTGCGGTTTTGTGATAACGGGAAGACAAAGGCACAAAGTCTTCATGTTTAATGCGGTAAGGCAAAATTCCAGAACATGACGCTTATCAGTTTACACGCCATCCAAGAAGAAAAAGATCAAATACGAATTTTACGACATCCTTCAGGGCAAGTACGATTACTGCCCGAAGTACGACGAACGTCAATATTATTCTTAATCGCAAGCGACGGCAAAACGTTGGCTTACCGCTTTACTTTGTACCTCTCGGCCAGCCAGGCACCAGTGAAGACAATATCAACAAGCCATCAGAAGTGCCGCCACTGATGTGCTGATTTCACAACAGAACCTCTGGATCGACGAATGGGCAGGCTCTCCCATGCAGCTTTCATCAAAACCTATCAGGTATTGCTGCAAACAAGAACGAGAGCCACTGAGAGAGCATCCTGAGAACTTTACAGGCAAAAATGAAGAGAGGATCACCAATTTTTCAGGAAGAAAAAGAGGGAGCTTGAGAAACGGACCATTGAGGGTCATTCTAGCAGAGAAAATATTGGAAAATTCTACCATAGGATGAGAAGATCTACCCTAGGTCACAAGGCCGGGAAGAGAAGGGAAATTTGGAAGTAGATACGGAGCTGGAAACGTCTTAGATGAAGATCAAGCGAACACCTTTCGTGAGTACAAACAGCAATTCCAAAACAGAGCCCGTTCCAAAACAATGTTCCAATGAAAAACTGAAGATTCATATATTTTTAGATAGACCTTGAGATTCCGGGGAGCTAAAAATACTCTTTGAACCATTTTTCAACAAATTTTACTTTAAAACCTATGCCCCCAATACTGAACCGTTATTATTGAATAAAAGAAGAAGCAATCTGACGTTGCCGGCCGCCACACCGTACACCCGACCGGCCGGTCGTACCATCTCACCTCACTACAAACAGTGCAGCTTCAATTGAATGAAAATGAGATAATTGAAGAAGAAGTTCAAACATTGTTGCCATCGATAAATCTTTGACTAACCGCGGGACATCTCAATGCCATCTCTGCTAGCCGCCGCGCCGTGCGCCAGTCGCTGCTGGCCAAGCGGTCGACCAGGTAGTCCAAGTTAACAAAAAAAAAATAAAAAAAGGAGTCAACGAAAGTACGAGTATGTATACGACTAGTATCTAAGTATCTTTTTGTGTTGCATACTCACCACTTTATTATTTGCGAAGAAATTTATCAATTTTTGCTTTTTGTTTTTTTTAGTTTTTGTTGTTGTAATGTTTGTTGTAGTTGCAGTTGTTATTGTTGTTGTTGAGCAAATGTTTTCGCTGGGGTTTTTTGCGCCTGAAAATGATAAGAAACATAATTAATTGGACAAATATTCTAAATTAATGATACAAAAGTATGTGAGGTGAATGTGGTCATGGGATAAGGATTTATTTTGTATGCTTATGCACCTCTTACAGGTGAGGATCGTATATTAACACACACACACACACACATACTCATATAATGTTGATAGTTGTTTATCTTTGGAAAGATTTTTGCGTAATGTGTGTTTGATTTTTTTTGCAACATATACAACATATACAGTGGCTATAGTAGTAGGAGTGTTTTTGTATACTGCAGTGCTGTCTGAATGCAGTATTTTTGTTGCACTGAAGAGACTGCGGAATGTCATTTATTTCAATAGATTCTAGAAATTGCACTAAATCATTCAATAAAATCGATGAAAGTGCGATTGAGATTTTTATTTTGTGTTGTTAGTGCATCGAGTAGGTATCTATGTGTGATGTGGTCAGTGGCTTAGGAGCATAATAATAATAATTATGATTAAGAAAAAAGAAAGGACATATTTTTTTTATACATGAACACGCCATAGTTGGTAATTTTTTTGTTTTTAAACGTTTTTTTTTATGTAAAAAAAGAAGAGCATATAAAAAATAATTGGAAATGGGGGTGGGTGCTAATGCCAATAGATGGCGTTGTGTGCATTATCCTTTGATAACTGATTCAGTTGCGAAGGCCTTTCATTGCATACTATTTAGTTGGTATGTTACAGAATTGCGGCACAATTTATCGTCCTATTTTTAATTTTCGACAAGTTTCCATTCAGTTTTTAATAGTTATTTTAAGACACGGAGAATATCATGGAAAACAACAAAAAAAAATTACGGAGAAATATGGCCGCCATACTGGTTTCAGAAATTTTTAAATAACGCACTTATTTCCACAATTTTTCACTCAATGTAAATTGATAAAAATTGAAATTTGATAGTCTATGGTGACAATTTTGAGAAGTTTGTAAATTCTAAAAATGGACAAGTGACAATGACAAATTTATCGTGAAAAATTTGTCAATAGTTTTGTTTTATGAGTCTTTTCTTAACTGTTTCGAACAGAAAATACAACTTTTCGGTGTTTAATGAGAAAATTGAAAATTTCTGTGCTAAGCAGATCTATTTCGTGTTTACTGAGTCAGTCTGGAACAATGTAGAACAGGACTTTCTGTTCTACTCGTAGCTTTTAAGTCAGTACAGATTTGCGCAAACTGTCAAAATCAGCTATTTGTGTAGTATTTTGATACAAATATTTCGTTTTATTGCGAATATAATAAAATTAAATTGGATTCAGTGGAGTTAAGCCCGATGCTGGGCAAACAGTTGTTATCCAATGTTCTCCGAACAAAGTTTTTTTTTAAACAGAGTAGAATGGGCATTCCAATTGGTGTAACACATAGTGACCAATTTGTATTTTTTATGGGCATAAGCCCGTATCTCGTGGGGAAAAAATGTATGGCGTCTTCTTTACCAAAATGAAAGTACAATTTATTAATTTGTTAATGGTCAAAAACTTTAAAACTTTAATTAAATCAAGTGGAATATGCAGGCGGTCAATGAGATGAACTGCAACCAAAGTCCCAGCAGCCCCTCTTCCCCTACTTCCCAAGAAATAAAGCCATGTTTTTTTCTATTCCTTCGGGATTTCGTCCCTGGTGTATATTAATCGAGACCTTTTCAACGATATAGGTCACTATGTGTTACACCAATGGGACGGAACCGCCTATTCTCCTTTATATGTATGTAGGTAGGTACTTTTAAGCAACAAAAAGTTTTTTAACATCTGTGTTCTGACATCTGACGTCTGTCCTCAGCTGCCTGAATTTTTCTGTTCTGGTTCTGTCCTGTTTTGCCTTTTTTTTCCTTAAACACAGCTATTGTCAAATTATGATAAATTTTTCGTTGTCATATTTTGACAAAATATGTCGTGACATATTGACATATTGACTGACAATTTATTGTCAGTCTTGACAAATTTGTCGTAACGTTAGAATACAACAGATGATACTACAAATACATTATTGAGCTTCACTTTAAAGCCAGTGTAACGCACACAAAAGTTGGGTTTTAGATCAAGGCATGATTCCTTCACCAATTTTTAACAAAATATATTCCGCTGTTATTGTCCCTACGCAAAATTTTTCATCAAACTGAAAATCACTTAATACCATCAAATCATTGTCAATTTTTTGTTTGAAAATTCGAGGGCGCACACCACGATATTCCACTTAAATTAAATATTGTCAATGACATATTGACAAATTTGTAATTTACATATCTTTGGTCATTACACATATGTATGCCATAAAATTCATGATTATTCTCGGAAAATTCATGACAATTCATTTTTATGATTCAAAAACTTGAAAATAGTTGAAAATTTTCCCACAATTCTTAAAATTTGTCAAATTATTTATGGGTCAGAAATCTGCAATTATAAGCGGTTACTTGACAAAAAGTTAGCTGTCAGTGTTTATGAAATAGAGCCTTGGTAAATAGTTTTGGGATAAAATTTAGATTTTTGCTGATTGAATGTGGTTAAAAAAAAGGATATTTCAACACTTCATTGACGTAAATTCCGTAAAGATTAAAAAAAAACTTGTTTTTTCCTCGTTTTGCATCGCTAATTTTATATTTTGAAGCAACAGTACCAAATTTTTGCAAAACAACACCTAAACACTAGTTTTTACAACTGAAAGCAATGCCAAAGCAACACAAAACAAAAAAAAACAATTGTATTAAATAAAATTATGTTCCTCAATTTAATAAATTTTTGTTTTCTTAACTTTGGTTTACCTCTAACAAACAATAATACAATTTTTTCTGTATCTTTTAGCAAGCTCGTTAGCAGGTTAACCCATTTAATTCACGACGCTAGTGTCAAAATTAATCCAACGTAGAAAATGTTAAGTAACTTTTGATACATATTAAAATGTTAGAAATTTTGTACACTTAATTTTTTGAAAAGAACAACAACAAATACAAAAACTAAAAATATTTTTTTCTTTTTTTTCAAATTTCAATGTAGTTTCTTCAGATATGAAAACATCATCCTTTCTGTATGTCGTTCCAAAACATATATTCCTGTTTAATAAATTTTGAACACATGCGAAAATTTAATTTTATTTATTTTGCAAGTCAAAAAAATGTACTTTCTATAATATGTATTCACAAAATAGTTTAAATCAAAACTGTTGAAAGCCATTGATAAAAATCACTTTAGCCTTTTGAGGCTGTAATTATGTAGCTCAACATGCAGTCAGTTAGAGAGAATTGCGGGACACACTTTTTATTTATAAAATGTAAATTCATGTTTAATTGTTATCTCGAGTTCGACTTTTGACAACTTTTACGAATGCAAAACTTGTCATTTAGTAACCCATAGAGTTTAAAACAAGTACAAAATTATATACATAATATTTATATTCATTTTGTTCTAAAATAAAATCGTGACTTAATTATAAATTGTATCTTAAAACAGCAACAATATTTTATGTTGCATATACGGAAACAGTATGTCAAGGTATTCAACTGTTTTTTTTTTCTTTTTTTTTATTGATAACAAACCAGTCGTAAATCGAGAAAACAATCTAATTTTGCTTAAAATAAAACACAAACTGAACTGTTGTATCAAAAAAAGTGTATTGGCCATTCAATCTAAGCACAGATTTTGACAGAAATATGATAGATGAAAAGTATAACTACGGTATGAATATCTACAGTTGATAAATACTAAATGTCAACCAACTTTAAACTGGAAGCATTTACTGGTCAGGTCATTAAAATTTTTCAGAATTGTTTATTAAACAGCGAAAATCTATCAAATCTGTAAATCAATCTGTTCAGATATACTCGATGTTGTTGAGAAAAATACAGCAAATTAATTTATTAAAGCAATTTGTATTCACCTTCAATTATAACTGAATCACTTATATTGACAAAAAGCGAAACAGTGCACAGTTAATTATTAATTCTGTCAGCACAACATCTTTCCTTCACCGTCCGTCGTCGTCGTAGTTTGTCAGTGTGTCATGCTGTTTGGTTTTACTGTTTTACTCTATAAACTAGTCATGAGTCTTGCATTCCAAACAGAGGAAAGAATTTTCTATTTAATTTGTTTTTTTTTTTTTGTAAATATTTACTGAAAGAAAGTTCTAAAGGACTTTGTAAGTCCAGACGACAAAACATTAAGTTTTATTTATAGCTTTCACGTTTAGACTACATTTTTTGTTTTGTGTTTCCTCGGATATTACCATATATCACGAACATGGTAACACGGAAATACAGAAACATGTCCTTTAAGTGTGTTTTCAGTGGAAAATAAAACATAAAAAAAACAAGTAAAAACTAAAAATACCTAGTCATAAAACAAACGCATAGAAAATGCTAATTTTTTTCTTGCAAAATAGGTTGATTAGACAGGAATTTAACTAACTATTAAGGGAATTTATGGGATTTAAGAAAAAAAAACTAAATTTTAACACAATGTGAGAAACATCCAATTTTGACAATTTCGAAATATTTTTTTTGTTTCCATGCAAATTTATCCAAAAAGACCAATTGAGTTATGGAACCTTCGACCAAATTTTAATCAAAAATATATTTAATAAGTGGGCGTGGCAAAAAAAAGTTTGAAAACGGATTATTTGGAAATATAAACGACTTATTAGTTTTCATATACAAACTTTATTGATACAAAATTTGGTTGTATGGGATAATTTTTCTAAAGCTCACGTTGTATTTCTAAAAAAAATTTCATGCAATTAAATTCAAATCTTATATTTTGAAGACCACTTTTCAAAGCAATAAGCGGTCTTAAAACTTATTGGTGCACCAACATTTTTTTAGTAATGAAAAACAGTTTTTGTTCTTAAGACGGGCACTTACTTGAATTAAATGCACTAAATAAAATGCAGCAAAACTTGCTCTTATAGATAAAGTTACTTTGTTTGTTAAGCTTTTCTACTTAAGTTTTGTAAATGCAGTTTTAGTAAAAATTCAAGCATAGCATAAGATTTGATTTGCAAATGACTAAGACAGTTTAATGAATTTGACCTCAAAACGAAGTACTTTTACATTTTAATTACTTCTATATTGAATCTGAATTTTTAGAAAAAACATTTTTAAAAATTTTTAGAGATTATTTTTTATATGAACATACATAAAATTTTCAAAGAACTTTTCAAAAACAAAAATTTTTACAAATTTTTTACCAATTTTCGAAAACCTTTATATAAAAATTATTACAATAACTTAAAAAAATTGTACGAAAAAAAATCGCTTAGATTGAGTGATTCATGAAGGAGAAAATTAGAATTAAAAAAAAAAGTTTTCAAGGCAAGTATAGGTAATAACGATTTTTGAAAAAAATTGTTTTCATATTCTTTAAGATAGATCTTGTACTAAAAAATTATCAAATTTTTTTTAATTGAAATCGTAGAGTTGTGTTTGAGAAAATTTTGTTTCAAAAATCGGTACATTGGAGGTACCGTTGTTTTTGGTAAAAAAAAAATATTTCAAAATGGTTTAAACCCCGTTTACAAATTCCTTTCTATCGTAAGTAAAAAAATGGGATCAAGAACTTCCAAATTTTGATTCATTTGAAAATGGGCCATAGAACAGTTTTTTATCCTAATTTTTCAAAATAACGACTTATCCGGTAAAGATACGAGGTGTCAAAATTGAAATTCAAAAACTATGAAATGTCACGTAAAAAAAGCACCAAATGCCGGCACTATCACTTCAAATCCTCAAAAAAAAAAACGAAAAGATGCCACATTTTAAAAAACATTTCAAAACTGCCTTGAAGGCACAAGGCGAATTAGTTTTAGTTTTTGAACGGATTTCTCTGATTTTGTTTGAAATATTGGCTGCAGTCTATTAAAAAAATATACAGGGTACCGAAATCACCGCCGCAGAAGAAAACCATGGGTTCCTGAGATCATTTTAAGTCGAAAAACTTTAGAGGTAATTTGCTCGTTCTCGCTCCGTTTTCGACTTATGACGGTTTTAATGATTTGTATTGGTTAGAACGAGCAAATTACCTCTTAAGTTTTTCGACTTAAAATGACCTCACGAACCCATGGTTTTCTTCTGCGGCGGTGATTTCGGGCCACCTTAATATGTACTGATAGCCCGAATATTCCCGTAAAAATATTCCTAGAGTATCGTAATGAAGCAAGTTCTTTCTACCCACACACCCACATTAAATTATTTAAAAAAAAAAGTTACTTATATTCAAATGAAATACGAACCATAAAACTAAAAGAGAGTAAAACAAAAAAAAGGAAAAATATATACAAATTTTCAAACACACACATGTCGTCGAGAGTTCATTATTCGGTTAAATGTTTTACTTTGGTGGTTGAAGTGGAACTTATTTAAGTCGACAGGTGATTGTAAACTCACTTTAGTTTTTATTTTCCCATTATTTTTATTTATTTTTTTTATTAAATGGCAATTTAGTCCAGTTCCAGTCCAATTGTGCTGAAATCAGCACATAAATAAGTTAGAGATTTGTTTTATTTGCAAATTAGATAACGACGAGTCGGACGTATTAAATGGCGCTATTTATTTGTACACACACTTAAAAAGTTGTTTACCGGAATTTTGTTGGTTTTATATTGTGCATCGTGTTGGAATTTAACATGATATTGGTTAAATTATGTATATTTTGGCGAACATTTTGTATAAAATACACTAGACCAAACAATCTAAGGAATATAATTAATGATTTTTGAAGTAAAAATGGTTGCATAGAAGAAAATATAAATAAATTTGAAAAGTTTATTTCAAATCTTTTAACAATTTAATATTTTTGCTCTACGATTATGATGCAATCAATAGAAATACCGAGCTTTAGTTTTGTTCCGTAAGATATCCTTCTTTAAGTGATACTTTTGTTTTTAAGTCCCGATAACTGAGCATTACATTAATAAGAAATATTCAATTGATAACACTACAATGTCCAGTTGTAGTGTAACTCACAAAATAAACAGAATTGTTTCTTTAACTTTAGTGAAAGCTCTACTACAGCTTGCACAAAATAATTCTTAAGTAAATTGCCTCAAACATTTTTGTAGTGTAACTCACGAAGAAGGGCTGGTTACGAAAAACATATTCATTACTAAATCTAAATCTAATTTCAGAGCAATTCTACCACTAACAGTGGTGAAAAATGTAGAACTCGTACAAAAAATTGACTATAAAATAAATTATTTGTATCAAGAACAGTATTTGTATCAAGAACAGTTTTAGCGAAAAATGTTACCATTTTCAACTATAGAAACACCAAAAACAATAGAAAAAAAAAACAATTATTTTGAAGTTTTTCGATGATTTCTCGTGTTAACTGATATACATTTTAATAGTTTAATGGCTTCAGATTCATGCTGAGCACCCCAAAAATTATAAAGTTAGCCATTGAAAATTATTACTTCAGAACTTTCCACCTTTGAATACGATTTTACTGGACTACAGAGAATATATGGGACAAACATAACACTGTGTGACAAAAACAGGGTAATAAAAACGCCTGTTTGAAATGGTTAATGGTTTTTTTTTTATAGTATTTCTTTTGATTTGGAAATAAACATTATTTTAGAATATATTTTTAAAGCAGCATGTTGTTTTGCAAACATATGCTCTAAATTGACATCGAAGTTGGGTAAATGAAGAAAAAAATTGAATTTTTGAAGTTGATCTAGATGGATTAATCACCCACATGTTTTTATTTTGTTCAAAGAGTCTAAGTGTCTACTTTTTTGAAGAGAATGAAAAATAATAAAGGGTTTTCCAATGGGGACTTGACAACTTTGAATTTAATTTGTGAATGCATCACCCTTTCACAAATCATCGAACTTTTACCGAAATTCGGAGTCGGTGACCGATTCCAATCCGACTCCAATTTTCGGTCGTAATTCTCTCACTAGTAGACAGGTAATAACAAGTTTAGTGCAAAAAAATTGAGTCTACATATTCGTTGTGTAATGTTGCCATGTCAGTGAGACAACGGGTTGGTCGAAGTTTCGAAAATATCGCTACCGTTCAGAGGCGTCCGTAGAAAATGACCCAAAACAGTCAATTCCAAGGCGTTCTCAAGAATTGAGCATCGCTCAGACGACATTATGGCGTATTTTGCGTAAGGATCTTGGTGTACACCCATACCAGATCAAGCTGACTCAAGAATTGGAGCCAATGGACCATTTGAAGCAACGTACGTTCTCCGATTGGGCTCTGGAGAAGATGCGCCAAGATAATGAATTTCATCGCAAGATCATCATCTTTTGGCTCAATCGGTTCGTCAATAAACAAAATATGCGTTATTGGTCTGGTGAAACCCCATATTTGCTTCATGAAACAACACTTCATCTACAAAAAATAACTTTTTGGTGCGGTTTGCAATTTTTGAAATATCTCAAATGGTTTGCGTTTTGTTTTTGAAATATCTCAAATGGTTTGCGTTTTATTAAAAAAAAAAGTTGTCAAGTCCTTATTGGAAAACTCTTAATTATGTCAGGAACTACTAGACTACTAAGACTAGAAAGAAGATTTTATTAAGTTAAGTTGCAATCTCTTCTACTGAAGGAATTGGCGAGTTCTAACATTAGTTTTGTTCTTGAATCTTTTTTTGTAGAACTCATCGCTGTTGTCTTTTGATTTACGTAAAACTTGAAGCACCTTAATCGACATAGTGTAAGAGCCGGACGAAGATTTTTTGCTTTCGGTCTAATACTTTTGTTTCGAAATTGTTAAACTTCTTAAAATTGTTCAAATAATCCACTCAATTTTAGTTTCTTTTTTGGTGTTAATTTTACCTCTTTTGCTCTTAATTGTAATAGAAATTATTATAAATTTTCTAAGAGAGTTATCGAAATGATTTAAACTGAATAAAATAGAAGAAAAACAAGTTCTTTTATAATCCAATACAATTTTTACTGTAAGAAGTTACCTCACGTTATAATAACGCTTCAAAAATATTGAAAAATGTTTTTTTTGTCTTTTTCTAACGGAAATATCTCAAAAACAAGAGCTTCTGACTTCGGATTCAAGTTCAGCATGTCGAAAACCTTTAGAAACATTAATCAAATTTTGAGCAACAATAAATAAATTTAATTTTGTTTACCTTTGTAATTATCTATATTTCCTTTTTTTAGAAAAACTAATAACAAAATTAAACATTCGTTGATCTTTTAATTGAAAAATGCTGAAAACATCCTGACACCATAAAAAATAAATAAACAGAACATAGTTACAAGCAAGAACATACACAGAATTAATAGAAATACAAAGTTTAACACATAAAATCTATAAGAATTTTTATTTTCAAAAACTTTTTCGATAGCAATTCCAAGATAAATAAACATCCACTCAAACTGCAAAGCAAAGCAAACAAATGAAATACTCTATTGAATTGTTTCAAGGTTATTGCCTCAATTTCATGATTTCCATTGATTGTTTTTAATTGATCTTTTAATGAATAACTTTTGGTTATTTTCTGGAAATGTCCATGAACAAATAACTGATCAAATCGATTTTCAAATTTTTCCTTTAAAGATGATGTTTTCGGAAAATATGTGCAAGTAAGAAAATTCATTATTGGTTCATCAAAAACATAATATTCTTCATCATAGTTCTTTGATATGTACATGAATTCCATAGAAAAAAGATCATTCAAAATCAATGCTAACTTTTCATTGCTTTTAAAAAATATTTCCAGTATATCCAAGTGTTTAGCATTTCTGTAGACTAAACTATTTTGTAATATTGAAAAATTTTTCAAATAAGGATATAAATCTGTATTGGTGATGAACTTATAGTTGTCATTTAATGCTTCTTCGATATTTGTAGGTATCACATTCACATGGTTTTCTGTAAGACTTTTGAAAATCAAACCTTCATAAGCACTTCGAATAACAATAAATCCCAATAGCCACGGAATGATGGGAATACGCCTGGTAAATTTGAATGCACAAAACTTTTTTTCCATTTTTTTCCAAAGAATTTTTAAAACTTTTTGTCCAATCATCAATCCAAAAAGAATAGACCAAGTAAATCGATCAAATGGGTAGAGAAGAGTGCGCAAGTGAAAGGAATTTTTGGGCCACTTTAGTAGAATTAACAGTGGTGAGAAAGTAAATGAAAAAGTTGACGAAAACAATTCATTCCTTTGCTTCGAACAAATTGCACCTCCAATTAATAAATCTGCTTTGCGTTCACGTAACTAAAATTAAATAAACAAAAATAAGCCGAAGATTAGTTTAGATAGACTAAACTGTTAAATCTAGTACTGTTGTCTAATTTAATTGTTATAAGATCCTTAGCAGCAAAATGGACGAAGTAATATTTCCATGAACGACCACCTACTTACCATATGGAAACTTTCTTTATATTTAGATGTTACCACCAATTCGTTCGTGAGTAAAAATGAAAAGTTCATAGCTCTTGCAAAAATTTTCACACTATCACCAGTAATTCCGCAAATAGTGCGCTTCGTCAAATCAGTGTAATCAATGTCGATATCTTGAGCATTAATCCACAAGACGATATTCAACGGACAGTGCCAGAAGTTCTCGAACTTCGATGGAAATATTGATTTTCGCCATAAAAATTCTCCATTTTTGAAAATGTTATGAATTTTTGAACTTGAATCTCGACACTTTTTCTCATTGAATGGAAAGAATGTGTAAATTTCTATGATTCCTCTGACATCAATGAGAACATTCAAATTTGTAATCATTCGATCAATGGAATATTGAAAAATTTCGTCAATTATCAAATCTTGATTGTTTGCTAGCAAAGTTATCAAATAATATTGGTGATTTCCTCTCATTGCTTCCTGATCCATTAAAATTCTGTTAAAATAAACCATTTTACTGTGAAAATTTGTATACGAATAATTTTAACAACTTACTTGAAAGATTCAAATGAATCGATGAAATAAAATTGCAACTGTAATTTATTCGAAGCAATTTCGTTGGAATTCAGAGAAATCGAAAAATCACTCCTTCTGGATATGAGATTATTAATAACATCTTCAAAACTATGTCGAATGTAATTTGATTTAGTTTCTATGCGAATTGCAATATTTTGTGTTGAAGGTGTTTTTGGATCATTTTCAATTTGATGCAATATTTTTGTCAAGCATTTCGAAATATTATCTCCAGATTGTAGGAGATTGATGGAATCAGAAAAAATATGGCTCACTGATATATCCACCTGAGTTAGAAGACAAATTATCAAGAACCACTCCATATTATTCTAAATTCAATACTAAACTATTAGATTCAGTGTGTTTCTTTCTTTTTGTTCCTTGCAAAAATATCTTTCAAATAAATCTTTATCTTATAAATAAAAAAAGGAAGGCTTCACTTCACATTTGTAGTGAAATTATTTTTAAAAACCCATTTAATGATCCTATCAATCAATTGACATGAGTATTAAAGTTGACGTGGCAATATTCTAAAACAAAATAAAGAAAAATAATTACAACGAATACAAATCGATAATAAACTCGTACAGATTTGATATCTATCAAAATAAACATAGAAAATATTGTCAAGCGTTTTAAATTACAAATAATGATTGATTTCGAAAGTAATGGAGTCTTGGATTAATATTTTAGTTTGAAACCATCTATGAATATGCGTTTATTTTATAAAGTCTTTTTTGACTGTTAATTGGCAAAGCTTTAAAATTTTACAATTATTTTTAATACAATTTTAGAAAAATAATAAATACAAATTAATAATTAAATGAATAAATAAATCATGAATGTTGTCCTGGAAACATTCCATTTTTTTTTTTTTTGTAAGTATTTCATGCTCGGACATTTTTAACATATTCCTAATATTTAAATATTCCTTAAGAGCCTTTGGCCTACAAATTACAGAATTATAATATAAGTACCTTACAATTTTGTTCATTATAGAGATTTTTCTGAAGTTAAATCATTATTTTTGCGTTTTCAAGGGGTGATAATGATAATTTGGATAATATGCAATTAGATTTCTTTTTTTTATCAAATACTGTTCGATGTAGAAGTGGTTTTTCAAGGACAGTTTTCTTTTCAATGAAATAAGTTGAAACGGAATCATTTTGAATTAACTTAATTTTTGATATTTATTTCAAAAGTTATGAGCTTTTGGATTTTTTCTGGTTTTAAATAAATTTTCGAACTTTTTGACCCATCAAACTTAACTTATAGAAAATGTGAATATATTTGCAGTTTTTGTTTTCTCAAAAAGATAGTCCTATTAATTTATATATTTTATTCGATAACAAACCAAAAGTGGAATAATATAGAATATCGGCAAAGTATTATAGTAGAAACAAACGATTTTATCTATTAGAAAGTTTTCAGTTTTTGGAGTTACTAGGTTAAACGATTGAAATAATCATTTTTTTATTTTTGATTGCAAATAAGAAGCAATAAAAATATTTTTTTGCAAAATAGTTAAATTTCAAGACAGTTTTTTAAAAGATCCTGTTTACAAATTCTCTTGAAACTCATTAAACTCTTTAACTGTTTCGGTTCCATTCTTATAATTTTATATTTCAAATTCATATGTAACCTACCATCAAGTGTTTGTGTCCCAGTTGTAAAGTTTATTTATTTTATTGTCAAATAGATAAATCCAACAAGTTCTGTAAACTAAGTCATCAAAATAAATCCTTATAATAAAAATAAAAACTAACTGAAATTTCCATAATAAATTTATTATACTGTTCCTACTGTGAGAATAAAAACAAATAACTTAATTCCACGGAAATGTGTATAATACCAATCAGTGCGTCGGAAATACATGACTTTTATAAATTAATTCCACCTTTAAGCATCACGCACACATCAAAACTTCAAAATGATGGAGTTACAGTATAGTTATAGCCTCGAGAACAAGGTGAAAATGAGCAAATATTCATAAATATTAATCCATCCCAGTTCTCATAAGACCTCTCTCAAGATTTTTAGAAAAGCAAGGAAATAACATTTCTTTTTTCGCACAGAGCGCGAAAATGTATGCACATAAAAAAAAATTCACAGATTGCATCCAATTCAATAATAAAATTGTAAATTCTGCCTCCTTCTATAATTCCCATAACCAGAAAATGCAATTTACTTGCATGTTGGCACTTCATCTAAGTAGAAAGGCAGCCATTATAAGCAACAAAAAAAAAAATCATAAAAAAAAGCCAGCTGGCAATATAAGTTGATTTGCTTAAAAATCAAATTAACGCACGCAATAAAATTTTACCATTTAGAGATGCCGAGTTGCCCCACTGCCACTACAGCTACTGCTGCTTCCAAATGATGCTGATAATGATGATGAGGATTACTTCGGTTTTAACCTGTTTTTTTTTCTATGTTTTTTGTGCTTAGATTTTGTTGATCTTATCCTGGCACATTTGTTTTACACCTGTGGTGCATGATTATTGCCCCAACACCATTAGTTTCAACAAAAAAAAAACGCGCTAAATCTACACTCCTCCTCGTCGACGCGACGTCCTATAATACCAATCGACACCACAATCAAAAGTTAACTCGGTACAGTGCTGAGAGAGTCCGTTTAAGCTTATTGCAATCAGTTTGAATTAATTAATTCAAGTCATTGCCATCGTAATCGATTTTTTGAGATCTTTTAATTGAAACCGAAGCGCACCAGAGTTCGACCATGGCCCACCACCATACCCACCACCAATCTATATTCCATACTCCATACCGTATCGCCAGCGCAACCGCCACCGCCACCGCAACGGCAATTAAATGAAAATATTTTGTGATTTACAGCACCCAACCTGCTGTGTTGTTTTTGGATACCTATAATAGTAGCGGTGGCAGCTTGGAGGATATTTTTTGTATACAAATTTCTCCTCCCCATCAGCAAGCATCTAAACTGCGTGTTTGAATATCTTAGATGCATTTTCCAAAGAAAAAAAAATAAATAAATCCCACACAGACTTTTCAAATTCAAATGAAAAAAAAATGAAAAATAATAAATCAGTGCAGAATGTAGTACCGCGCGCCACCACTGCCACCTACTTTCGAGATTTGAAACTAAAGACTTTACCTTTGTATATCATTCCTGGATAATGTTGCAATTTGACGCCCACTTTGTGGGCCTTTTTGGCTCTTTATTGTTATTCACTTTATTTGTCTTTTGGTTTATATGTGTTTTGCGCGTGTGCTTTATCCCACTGGCACAATATCTGTCAGATGCACTGATAAAAAAAGTTTACTTTAATTTGGTCAGCGAGAAAAATAGACGAAAAAAAATATATGCGAGGCTGCATGGACGTTTTAAATAAAAAATAATGTCTGTTAGACAGAAGGTTTTTTAAATGCAACTTACGCTGCAAGAGAATAGTTTTCAAAATCGTATGTTTTGAAAGGATAGCAAAATATCCAAAACTTATGCCTTCGTCATATCGCCTCAGTCTTTTTTAGGTCTTTTTGAAAGCCTATCGGTTGCCGATCGATCTTCGAAATTAAGCATCACTAAGCGCTATTGGTAGGAAGATGGGTGACCATCAAATACCAACTGCGTTCTGTTGTCATGTGTTCTTTTTATGATTTGTCTTTCTGGGTTGTATTTTGTGTCTTGTGAGAGCTTTTAAATTTATGTCAAATGAATGATAAGTTGATAGTTAAAATAAAAACATAAGGGAACCACTTTTAAATTGGTAACATCAACGTGGCAACCCTGTTTGAATGAAAAACAAAGCAACATCACTTTATGCATCAAAACTTTTTAGTATTATAATACATAAATGGAAAATATTTATATGGCCAAACAATATGTAAACAAAAATTAAAAGAATTAAGTTAAGAGTGTAAAGCTGATAATGTGGTAATCTTGGCCAATTGAAATACATACTCAAATAATTCTTATTTAAAACAAGAAGTATAAATTTTGATAGAGCTAAAGGCTAAAATGTAAATCAAATTTTAGCCTTAAGTCTCTTCTATCTAAAAAATGTCGGGTGTTGACTCTAAAATGGATATAAGTATACGATAACCCTACTTGAATGCAAAAAAACACGAAGAACACTAATTTTTCAGTCAAAATAAAACACATTTGAAAAGAGTTAAAAGTTTGAAACGTACCAAATTTTAGACCGGGCGATCTTTTGGTATTTGATATGTTTTCAGCTTTTAAGTCTTGTTAAATGTGTTTTATTTTAACTTAAAAATTAGTGTTCGTGGTATTTTTTTTTTTGCATTCAAATAGGGTTACAGTGTACTTATACCAATTTTAAAGTTTTGGCACCCGAATTTTTTTATGTAGAAGATGGTTGAGGCAAGAATTGTATTTACATTTTAGCCTATATCTCCACCAACATTTATACTATTTTGTTTAAATACGAGTTTTTTTAGTCTGTTTTGCAGTTAAACAGGGTTACCATATTCTTAGAATTAAACTCTGAGCTTATTTTGTTGAATTTTTACATTTTTTTGTAAGATCTGCATGTAACCCAGTGTTTATGTACACTCATTTTGAAAAAGAAATTTACAAATTATAAAATTCTATACGATTTTAAACTTTGCGTCTCAGTTCACACTTGCTCATGTCAAGAAATTTTTCTTACGATAACAGTTAGCTAGCAGCTAGTTCTGTTACTCCCGGATGTCCCGTGCACCATCTTCTTCGCACCCTAAAGGTACAATAATGACTAAAATGCGTCTGATTGTTAAGGTTGTACTGTACTTAAAGTACAACTTACACCAGGGTCTCTATCAGTTACTGGAAGAAGATGTAACAATAATCGGCAGACTTGCTTGTTAAAGTTGTCGGCTGTTATGGGTTGGCCGCACCCATAGAATCCGTCGCCTCCATTCCATCAACGAATTCATTATCGATGAAGTTAAAAGTTCGGCTACAACTTTGATGCTATGGAAATGGTCGTTCCTGGTATATTGTTATGAATAGAAATTTAAGTTACCAACGAGCTGGATTAAAATATTGTAGCTGGAAAAACCGATAGTTTCCTTGGTGAAATGTTTCTGATAATGTATCTGTTATCGGAAAATAAATATTGATACACACAAATGTCGATAACAGCGATATCCATTATCTGCCATAACTATTCGTATCGATACAAAATATTATCGATAACTGCCTTCGATCGTTTTCGATATTAATTTTGTTTTTTCTTTAACTTTTACATTACAAACTAAAGTTTGTCGAAACAATCTTAATTTTCACAACTCATTATTGATCAATCTATCAGAAAATAATGTACCTTCTCGCCTAAAAGATAGTTCCATTGCGAACTTCATTTTCATAAAAGCTTTGATCAAATTTAACATAGCAGCACATTTAGTAACCCTAAAACCTTCTTCAAAAACACTGGTAGCCAGCAAAAAAAAGTGCAACCAACATCTTCTACCATAGTTTTTGATATTTTATTAAATTGTATTCAATATTTTTGACTGTGTAATTCTTTTCGAATTTTATATGTCAAAGACCGGATGTTGGCCAACGGCCACAGTAACCGTTAAACTTGTCTTGATAACAGATTGACACTGTTGGACGGTCCAAGTAACACTTGCACCCGAATTGCCTGCGGTGCATAATAATATAAGATGCCACTTCTATTATACTTTACGCTCTCGAATCCGAAGAACTACCTGCAATATGAGTTGTATTATAAAAGTTGGTTGCTTGGCATTCAGCTATAAGGAAAAGTATATCTTTGAATTGGACCGCTTCGTTCCGTCGTCGACTGTGGTATATAGAAGGTACCGAGTACGAGTATGGTGCATCTTGGTGTATACGGATGCCAGAGAGTGTGCATATAATCACGATTTGTCGCCTGCGGTGTATTAGTTGACACATTGATATGAATTGGAGAGCAAATCTAATTCGCAAGTTTTTTTTTTTTTGTTTTTTGTTTATATTTTACATTTTTAAATTTATATTGGGATTAGAGCGTAACACAGATCCGTGCGCTGCAAATGGATACTCGAATGACACCTTAATCCATTCACTTTAAGGAGATTGAGTGTTTGTTTAGGTTACTGGTGGCTATTTTGCTTCGTAAAAAAAGTTTAATAGTATTTTGTGCCACAAGGAATGGGACAAAAATGGACTTGAATTTATTTAAATAATCATAAATTTTCTTTACTGCGGTAAATCAGTTCATTTTGGTATGTGGTTTATTATTTTTTCTTCCTTTCTTTCTTTAACCGGAGATATACCCAAGTCGGGCTATTATTTATAAAAATTTTCTCCAATAAAGATAAATCGGATTCTGTTCATATACTCGTACTTTTGACTTTCACATTGCTTCCTTCAGAGGATATAATTTGTATTACTTTATGGGTGACAGTAATTGAATGCAGGAAGTTTTTAGTCTTAATTTTGTTTATTGATTCAAAAAAGCTTTCAGAAAATGTCAAATTACTCATCAGAGTTGTAAAAGACTGCAGTCAATTGATAATGCAGTCAATTTTGATTTTAACTGCAAGTTAGTACTGCAGGTAGGTACTGCTACTAAGTACCTTAACTTCAAAATAAGCTGTCAATGCTTAAATGCTGACTGTACAGTTAATAAAAGCAGTTAATTGACTAAAAGTTTATTAACTGCAGTACTTTTTGACTGGTTTTAGTTTTATTTTTATTAGAAAGTTTCTTGCACTGCTTGCTTTCATTAACTGTACCGTAAATATTTTATTAGGTACTGACTGTAGTTACAGTCAAAGTACTTTTGTAAGTTAAAAGTCTTTTTAGACTATTAACTGCAGTACCAAAAAAACTGCAGTTTTTAAAACTTTGCAACTCATGTTTTATTTTTGTTCTTTAATTCCTTTATACACGTTTTTTTTTTTTTTTAATTCATGTTAAAGTCAATACAATTCTAATCTTATTATATTTCCAAAAAAAATTCAAAAATCGCCGCATAATTGCAGTAAATTTTTCTCAAAACCACAGCCAAGAGGAGATGTTATGTAAAAAAAAAAAATTATTTATACCTCAGAGAAATTAGACAACAAAGAGGCCTGACACAGAAAAAATACTTTGCATCATTTTAACATTTTTATTGGTGGAAAATGTTGGGAGTCATGAGTAGGTACAGAGACACTTGAAGCTGGGAAGTTTTCTTACGACTTTTTTAATTGTTTTTTGTGGTTGGTTGATTTTCAATCGTTTTTTAATTGCCTTGAGTAATTCAAAAAGCTGATTTGACTTTGAGAGTAATTTACATCGGAGTAGGTCAATGCCCTCTTCTACGAAGTCAATAGGACATATTCATAGACGTTATTAAAGCGGTTTGTAAGGAAAATAACATTGGATAAACTCCAGTTTCAGATATATAGATTCTAAGCAATTCATTTCTATACGGATGGTTCAAAAACCGAAAATGGGGTGGGTGGCGGAAAGACTTAATCTAAATCTCTGCTTCCGTCTTCCTGATTATTGTAGCGTGTTCCAAGTGGAAATCCTGGCTATCAATGAGGTACTATCTTGGCTCAAAGAAAACGTGATATCCACGTTGAATATTCGTATCTACTCAGATAGTCAAGCAGCCCTCAAATCGCTCGGTTCAGCTGCCACAAACTCTGTAACTGCCCGAAACTGTCGTTCGTCTCTCTTAGAGATGGCAGAACAGTTCAACATTCACCTTTTCTGGGTGCCGGGACACAGAGACATTCCAGGTAACTGCATAGCCGACGAACTAGCCAGAAAAGGAACCGTAAGTCCAATTTTACCTAACAAGGTGAATATTGGAATACCTATCGCTACATGTAAACTTATGCTAAAACAGTATGCTATTACGATGACAAACAACAGATGGACCAATATCTCTTGTATAAAGACCAAACAGATCTGGCCAGTACTAGATCCGAAGCGATCTAAGTGCTTGTTGTCTCTAAGCAGACTGCATATTAGCTCCACAATAGGTGTCATCACTGGACACTGCATGATAGGTATACACGCCAGAAGACTAGGGGTCTTCTCTAACGATTCCTGCAGAAGTTGCATGGACGGGGAGGAGGAGGAAACAATCCAACACCTTCTCTGTTCATGCCCCGCTCTATCCCAACGACGCAAAATTCACTTAGGTGAATATTTCTTTGAAGATATAAGCGACTTCATTAAGACTGACATTCACAGTCTCCATCGGTTTATTAAAAGCTCCAACTGGTTTAATTAAAGGAACTTCCTTTACTTTTTTATGTGGTATCACAATGGGCCTATTATTGGCCTAGGTGTGTCAGTAGTTTTCCTGACAGCCACCTTAACCTAACCTAACCTAAGACTACGAATACGCCTCAATTGTAATACTTGTCCTCTATGACATTGTGTAAACAAACACACAAAAAAAAGCTGAACCGTTTTGTGCGCCACTCCTGCCCACAAAGAAAATCAAAGCAATTAAAAAACGATTAAAAATCAACCGACCACAAAAAAACAATTAAAAAGTCGTAAAAAAACTTCCCAGCTCCAAGTGCCTCTATACCTACTGCCATGTCTTAATCAGATACCAAAAACCCCCACAAATTTCATTTGGGGTTTGGCCACCATCTTAAAAAAAAACTTCATCCATATTTCAATTTTAGGTTTAGCTATTAGACCAACCAATTTTGAGAGGGCAAAAGGTTAAAAAATTATAAGCAGAATAAGGAAAAATTGTATATACAAAGGGGGTGGGGGAAAAAGTAGGGTTGATGTCGAAAAAAATCGTTGTTTTGTTATGATTTTTATCAAAAGTAAATCTACCATCGAAAAAAGTTTCATTCAAAAGTTGTTGATGGTAAATAGATCAACAACTTTTGGTCATAACATCAAAAATACTATGAAAAACTCCAAAAACGGTTATTTTTGTTTTTCCTTCCGAAAGGAAGGAATGTACATTGAAATTTCATTTACTAAAAACAATTTATTTTTAAGTAAAATATTATTTTTTGTGTTTTTGACGAATTCATTTTGAAAAAATAGCCTAATTTTTGACGTAAAAATTTTAGATTTTTGAAAATTTTGATATGGCTATAGAAAAATTATCTGAATAAAAGTTGTTGATTTTTTTTACCTTGTATTAAATTTTTTCGATAGCAGTTTAACTTTTTAGAGAAATTGTAGAAAACTACGATCTTCGACACTTTCCTCACTTTTTCGGCTACCCACCCTGTTTCCCCCAATCTGGGTAAATTATTTTTCCCCTTTCATATCATAAATTTTCTCGAGTTGGTTACGTTTTCCCGCCGAAAAAAATCCCGTGTAGCGGAAGCCAGCCGTTAAAAAAACGTCGTTCAAATAAAAGTAAATAAGCTTTTGAATTTTTTGAAATTTCTTCAGTATCGATTAGTTGTCTCGACTATTGTTTTTAATAGTAAATTTGCATATTTATTCTAATCAATGACTCACGGATTCTGTAACGCAATAGTGTTTTCTCGGTTATTTGATGCGATAGTGTTGATTTATAATTATATTCGTGTTGCTGGTGTTTTAAATAGTAAAAATTAACCAATTTTTTTGAACTATTTCATAACATACATACGTAAAAGAGGTCATTTATGTCTGCAACACAATGGGGGAACATTACTATGGGTATAAAATGAATAGTTAAAGAGATTCATTTCTGGTATAAGATTTAAATTAATTATTTATAATTAATTTCAGTCTGATTTATGACCATACAAAAATTTAAAAAACCATGTATAGAAAACCCATCAATAAATTTATTTTTTGAGGCGATAGTTCATAATAATGAAACACTATCCTACCAACATTGAATTTGAAAATCTTATCAACTATTCAGGTCAATTTTTCAGCGATTTATATCTTTTTTACATCCATCAACACATGAATCAATATTTCAACGTATTAAAACTTAAATATTAGTCTAAAACCCATTATTTCCGCCCTCAATCATCAAACATTATAATTTTGATGTGTATTTTATAGATAGGTATCGAATGTATTCATTTTAATTATTTTAAATCGAGTGTCTAATAGCAGTTTATTTTACTCTGCCAAACAATAATGTCAAGTGAGTTTAAATATTTATGTCAATTGATTGATAGGATCATGAAATGGCGCCCGGGTAGGGTTCTTATACATATTTTTTTTTTTTAACAATTTTACTTTCTATAAAAATAAATACTCAAACTACAAACTTCAATGATATTGCTGGGTTCAATTGAATTCTATTTGGTTTATTTATATTTTTACGAAGAATAAAAGATTTTCCCTGTGATTTATGTTTTGCAAACGCATTGAAGCTAATAGTTTAGTATTGAATTCGAAAGAATATGAAGTGGTTTTTAATAATTTGTCTTCTAACTCACTTGGATATATCAGCGACACATAGTCTTTCGGTTTCCATCACTCCACCATCATCGGGAGTAAATATTTTGAAATGCCTGACAAAAATTTTACATCAAATTGAAAATGATTCAGAAACACCCTCAACACAAAATATTGCAATTCGCATAGACACTAAATCAAAGTACATTCGTCGTAATTTTGAAGATGTTATCAACAATTTTCTATCAAGAAGAAGTGATTTTTCGGTGGTTTTGAATACCAACGAAATTGCTTCGAATAAATTACAGTTGCAAATGTATTTCATAGATTCATTTGAATCTTTCAAGTAAGTTGATAAAATTATTTGTACTAATCTTCACTGTAAAATGGTTCGTTTTTACAGATTTTTAATGGATCAGGAAACAATGAGAGGAAGTCACCAATATTATTTGATAACTTTGCTAGCAAACAATCAAGATTTGATAATTGACGAAATTTTTCAATATTGCATTGATCGAATGATAACAAATGTGAATGTGCTAAATGATGTCAGGGGCATAATAGAAGTTAACACATTCTTTCCATTCAATGAGAAAAAGTGTCGAGATTCAAGATCAATAATTCATAACATTTTCAAAAATGGAGAATTTTTATGGCGAAAATCAATATTTCCATCAAAGTTCAAAAACTTTTGGCAGTGTCCTTTGATTATCATCATGTGGGTTTTTACTCCTAATATCGATATCGATAACATTGAATTTGTAAGGCCTAAAGTTTTAGGAATTGATGGTGATTGTTTAAAAATTGTTGCTAGAGTTATGAATTTTTCATTTTTACCCATGAAAAAATTGGTGAAAATATCTGAATTTAAAGAAAGTTTCCAAATGGTAAGTATTTTTTGAAAATAATTAAAAATATAATTTTGTTTTTCATTAATTCAATTCTAGTTAAATGAACGCAAAGCTGATTTATTGACTGGAGAAGCAGTTTGTTCAAAGCAAAGAAATAAATTGTATTCATCAACTTTTCCATACATATCATTACCAGTGTTTATAATCGTTAAGTGGCCCAAAAATAATTCTCACTTGGTAAATCTCCTCTGTCCATTTGATTTGTATACTTGGTCTCTTCTAATTGGATTGATGATTGTAAGACAAACTGTAAAAATTCTATGGAAAAATATTGAAGGAAAACGTCAATACCACATCTTGCCATGGCTATTGGGATTTCTAGTAATTCGAAGTGCCTATGAAGGTTTGATATTCAAAAATCTCACAAAAAACAATATGAGTGTCATTCCAACAAATATGGACGAAGCTTTAAATGATGGTTATAAGTTCATCACCAATAAAGGATTATATCCATTTTTGAAACAAGTTCCAATGTTAAAAAATAATCTGATCTACATTAATGCTGAGCAATCGGATATTGTCGATAAATATTTCAAAAGTGAAGAAAAATTAGCATTGGTTTTGGACGATCATTTTGCTTTGGTATTCAAGAATATATCAATGAATTATGATGAAGAATTTTATATTTTTGATGAACCCGTCTTGAATTTTCTTACTTGCATATATTTTCCGAAAACATCATCATTAAAGGAAGAATTTCAGAATCGATTTCAGCAGTTATTTGTACATGGACATTTTCAGCAAATAACCAAAGGTTATTCATTGATAGATCAATTACAAACAATCAATGCAAAACATGAAATTAAGGCAATATCCTTAAAAGAATTGAAAGGATTATTCAATTTGTTTGCAATACTTTGCGGTTTGAGTGGATGTTTGTTTAACTTGGAATTGATATCAAAAAAGTTTTTGAAAGTACAAATTCTTATGGATTTACTGTATTAAACTTTGAATTTTTATTAAATGTTTGTGTGTGTTTAATTTATTCTTACTTGTATTCATTGGAATAAAAAATAACATATTTTACTATGCAGAAACAATCTTTATATTGCAGGTTTTTTTTTTCAGTATTATTTAGTAAAATATAACAAAGAATTATTCACTATCATGGACGTTTTTATAATTTGCTTCGTAATTGTTTTTTTTTTTTTGCAAATGTTATGAAGTCCAGTGACCTTGTCGTTTCGTAGGATGGATATTTTGCGTCAAATCCGGTAGTTATGATTTTTCGCTGAGTTTTTTTTATAATGTTAAGTTGATGGTATTGTTAAAAATAATTTTTCGCCCTCGACTAATAACTATATGTATCCCAGACTTGTTCGGGTGGTTTTTTTTTCTGAAAATTTATAATTTCCGAATTTTTACTTTATGGTTTGATGAAATGTTGTGAAAGTTTCGAGTATTAAAAAAATCAATGCCTCAAAAACGGGGGTAATATTATTCTTGTATGGCAAAAAAGAAATATGAAGAACGAGAAGCGGCCACATTATGTTGATTTTTGAAGAACAAAATGCTTGGTCAACAAAGTTGTGTTCAACAGGACTAATATTATTAGTTTAAATTTTTGAGATTTCTCTTAATAAATAAGAAAAATTTTTTAAATTTAAATTAAACAATTATTTGGCCAAGAAATCTACAATAATATAATATCATTAGTGCTAACTAACTCCCAACTGAAATCGAACACTTTTCGTTCTCCACTATTTTCATCTGCTTCGTAATTGTTTTTTTTTTTTTGCAAATGTTATGAAGTCCAGTGACCTTGTCGTTTCGTAGGATGGATATTTTGCGTCAAATCCGGTAGTTATGATTTTTCGCTGAGTTTTTTTTATAATGTTAAGTTGATGGTATTGTTAAAAATAATTTTTCGCCCTCGACTAATAACTATATGTATCCCAGACTTGTTCGGGTGGTTTTTTTTTCTGAAAATTTATAATTTCCGAATTTTTACTTTATGGTTTGATGAAATGTTGTGAAAGTTTCGAGTATTAAAAAAATCAATGCCTCAAAAACGGGGGTAATATTATTCTTGTATGGCAAAAAAGAAATATGAAGAACGAGAAGCGGCCACATTATGTTGATTTTTGAAGAACAAAATGCTTGGTCAACAAAGTTGTGTTCAACAGGACTAATATTATTAGTTTAAATTTTTGAGATTTCTCTTAATAAATAAGAAAAATTTTTTAAATTTAAATTAAACAATTATTTGGCCAAGAAATCTACAATAATATAATATCATTAGTGCTAACTAACTCCCAACTGAAATCGAACACTTTTCGTTCTCCACTATTTTCATCTTTTAGAACGCGTTTTATTTTGTCTACCCCCGCTACCAAATACGTTTCTACCCTTAAAACTAAAGAAACAAGAAACAAGCAACAAGAAATTCAGATATTTGTTTATTTCCGTTACTCCTAGTAACACTTGTAAATTTTAAAGAAGCTAATTCGCTTCTGTATTGATTGAATTCGCCGCACTACAAATGTAATGAAATGTTTACGAAACCTTATTCATAAAATTTATAAAATGTTCAATAGAGGCATGAGGCATTACAACCTAAACGCGTTTCGAGGTACTAAGGAAATTTAAAAAAAAAAATGTTATTATGGCATCCCATTAAAGAATTGCAAGTGTCGAAAAATTGTTAGGATGTGTTTAATTTTTTTTTTTTTCTAAGATTTCTGTAAAATGCAAAAAAAATGCAATGAAAATAATATTTTTAGCTGACCAATTCCAAGTAGAAAATTACTTTAGTGTAGTTTTAATGAAATTTATTAATTATTCTACATATTAATGTTAATATCAAAACCAGAGTGCCTTTTTAGTTTTTACTGTTTTTACTGCATTTTTTTTGAAATTTCGAAAAACCCCATGTTTGATCCAGTATTTTCCACCGTCTATTATTGGTTTTTGGAAATTTCGCACTTAAGCAATAATAAATTGTTCAAAATACAAGTGGAAAATTTATGGAAAACAAAAATCAATGTAGACGAACGGTGGAAAATACTGGATCAAGGAATTGGTTTATTTTGAACTTTCAAAAAAACTAACTGCTGTAAATCGAAAACCGGCAATGTTTCGAAACAAATTAGTTTCATAATTCTTAAGGATCATGACCAGGGCATATACTATTTTCAGTTTGAACCATAACTTTTCGGAGATCCTGAGTTAAAGAAATTCGAGTAAAATAGGTAAAACGATTTTTTTTTTTTAAAAGGACCTCATTTTTTTTTTTGAGAGGAATTGTAGTCACGAATATATGTTTTGGTAATATAAGTCTATAATGTTGAGTGATATTGACAAAAAAAATAAAGAATCAGCTTTTATTTTTAAAAAAATCCATACTAACCAATACAACTTTTTTGGGTGGTCTGAAATTTTGTCTCCATTATTCAGGATCCGAATGGCATTCATTCTTCCTACAGTTTTAATCTAAAAATAAAATTAAAAGTAAATTTTCCAGAAGAATACTTTTTGTCTGCCGTTTTTTTAAATGGTGAAATATCGGAAAGGGGAGCCCAAAAACTATAACACAGGGAAATAAAAAAAAACTCCACCAAAACGATACAACCCAAATTTGTACGACCCCATAATTGGAATATTTAGCTTATCTGGTTTTTTTTTCAGTGATTGTATTGTAATTCTATAATCGCCGTAGCTAAAATTGATAGCACAAATTCTTTTAGGTTTCTGTGACATAATTTTTTTGTTTTCTTCTTGTTTCCTAAAATTTCTGATAATTTCTCATAATTTTTATATGTTTTGGCATAATGATTTGGATTCAATAAATAAATTCAAATTTAAAAAAAAACACTGCCGAGATTTAAACCAGCAACCCCTTGCTTATAAAGCGAGGATCTTGCTATTGCACCAAAAACTCGATCAACAATGTTCCCAATAAAATTCTCGTGAAAAAAAGCCCTAAAAAGCCTTGATGGCTTTGATAGAAAACAAATAGAAATGAAAAACTTTTCTCAGTCATCCGAACTCTCTTCCATACTTAATTAACACATTAAGCTGCAAACACAAAAGATGTTAGTTAACTAACTCCATTGATTGTGTCTAAATGTGTTTGTCAATTTGTCAACAAGAGTGTGTATAGTGTCATCTCATTAACATGCTCCACAATGAGTTAAATACTCTCACTTGAGTCAACGAATAGAAATAACAACAACAACCATGACAACGATGTAAAGCGAGTCTACCGACCAACGGAAGACGCGACAACTGCAAGTGAATATTCACATTCTTGGAATATAAATTCAACTTTCCTCTCAATACAAAAACAAACAAAAACAAGTAAAAAAACGATAGAAGAAAGAAAAATATCGAAAATCGGCTTTTTCTCGCACCTTTTATCTTTTAGCAAATCCCATAACCATATTCAAATAGTAAAAGTCAGTTTTGCTGTGAATGTGTCCAAAGCAAAACCAACAACAAAATCCCCCGATCACTTTTCATTTCGTGATTTATCAATTTCACGTGCCACAATGTCAAAGATTTACCTTAAATCGATAGCACCTCTGATATTATCGATAACAACAGCAACACCAAATACAAGTAAAAAACAAAAATCCAAAGACCTCTAACATATGAGCTCTGAATAGCGGTAAGTCTATCTTAAATCAATTGTATCTTTTAGTTTGCAAGTTTGCCACTCATTTCCGAGTTCAATTTCACAGCCAGTGCCAAGACGCCAAGAGTGCCAGAGCCAGTGCACACACAAAACAAAACAAAAAAACGAGTTACAATTGTGTTTGGAGCCAAAAGTGCAGTGCATGTTGCATTTGTAATGCGCCATGTAAATCATAACCTAATCACATATCTCTAACGAACGCAGAATTAAATTCAAATTTACTCGCAGCGCGCAATCATATTTATGTCTTTCTTTCAGCTTATAACTGCGAGCAGATCTGGTTGACTAAAATGGTGGAGCGGTGCGGAAACCTCCTCGACTAACGGCTCCTGTGTCTTGATGGGAAAACCATTAAGTTACCTACACAAGTCGCATCGTCGTCGTCGACTTGATTTTGGTAGGTACTCCTCCGCTCAACAAAATTATATTCATCTTAATCAATGGGAAACAGTTGAGCGTGTTTCTGGATATACCTACGCGCTGCTAATCAAAATCACAATCAAAATTCGCAAGCGAACAAAAAAACCCCGACTAACTAATGTCGTTCGTCTAAGAAAAAAAAATAAGAGTTACACGTATTTGTATTATATATTTGTGATCTAATGGCGGACATTCCCAACATATCTCTTTAGGCTCTCATATTGTATGGATTATATCCGTGTACTACATGTCGCTCCCCCATGTCAGATTTGTGTTGCACTGTTGGCGCGCACTGGCCTCCTGCCACTACCGCCATCCAGGGGCAATTATTAACGGTTAAATGCAAAGTTAGACGACTTTTTTTTTTAAATCAGAGTAGATGCTATCCGATGCAATGCGACGAAAACAAACGAATGAATGAGAATGAGTGTGCAATCGCGCGCACAATGTGTGTGTTGTGTGTGTTTTGTGTGTGATGTATTTGTAATTCACTTTTGTTGAACTTCAAAATTGTGAAGGAAGAAATTCACTTTCGCGAAATATACCTTTCGGCTTTTGTGTGTTCCCGATTGACATTGTATAAATTTTAAATGACAGTCGTGCTAAAAAGTTACGGTTGTTCAATGAGAGTGCAAAAAAATAATAGAAGAAACTTGGAAGAGCTGAGATTTATCATATGTCTCCTAGTAGTTTTTGTAGTTCCCTTGGCAAAATGGTAAGTAAGTAAGTTAGTTCAAGTTCCTTGGGGCCTTACTTACTTACTTATACTAAGGTCCTCAGACCTGGATGAGTCCGTTGTGATCCCCTTAAGGGGCATAATCCATCCATCCATCGTGCACGGTTTCTGGAAAATTACCGCACTTCTCTCGAACTCTTCCCCAGTTGTGCAAATTACCGTTCGACTGTTCTGCGCGATATACTTCTTGGTTGAACCGACCCTCTAACTGCCTGTTCCACTGCATCGCTTGGCAAGCAATGCAATCGTTGCCTTTTCGAAGCGTATGACCAATCCGCAACTTACGTCTGCTTATAGTACTGTCTATTGACCCGTTCTCATAATATGAGAACGGGTCATATTATGAAGTTCTTCATTAGAAATACGGTTGGGCCAGAAAATCGTTAAGATGTTTCGTAGACACCTATTTACAAAGGATTGCAGCTTACTTGTGACGGTAGGTAAGATTTTTCAAGTGCTACAGGCATACAGAAGTACGGATTCACCATTGAAGCAGAACAGTCTTAGCTTGATTTTTATAGCTGATAGCATTATTTCTATATATTTTGCACAGCAACCGAAAGCATCCTTTGCCTTTTTATTAAGGCTGTCGACGGCTTGTTCAGTTCCACCTTTGGTAGTCACAAAACTCCCGAGATATGGAAAGTCTTTTACTTTCTCTACAGGATGAACCAGTTCTGAAACCAGCTTGTTCGGCGTCGAGTGGGTCTTCTAGATGTTCTTTTATTCGCTGTAATACAATTTTTGCTGCTATCTTGGCAACCTTGGTTCATTGGTCCCACCAAATATGATTGCATGCATCTGTCAAATAGTTGTTGGTTCATAACTCGCTACACTGTTTGATAGTTCGAACGTATCTTCACCGGCAGATCGAAGACTTTAAAGGTCTGCTATATCACACGGAATCAACAGGCTCATAATGTTACACTTTTCTACACGAGCAAATTAGAAATTTGCGCATGAACTGCTAAATCCTTCGGTAGATACAAGGATAAGTTGTCTAATAGGTCAGAAAGAATCCACGGTTTTGGTACTCACTCTTATAGGTCGTATCACAGCCTAAACTGTCTGGCTAAACGTATTTATTCAGATCGAACACGTTTCTTCAGGTCACTTGTTTTCACACTGGTAGGTTTATCACAGCAATCGGGTTGTTAAGAGTTGATATTTCTTCCAATCGCTTTAACTGCTTTATATTGCTTTTTGTAAAAAGTAGTAGATGTGAATTCTATCAATGCGAAGAGTAATTTTGTTGAATTATTTCATTAATTTGCAATGTTAAAGAGAAAATCATTTAAAGAAAATCTTTTGTAGAACATGTTTTTAAGTTTCCATTAGTAAACAAAACATATAGTGTACATTGTGCAGTGCACAACGAAAGGGGATGTAGGGATAAAAGCAACGTTGCTTAACAAACAAAATAAGTAAAACACTAACAGAATCCGCAAGGTTATAAAGTTTCTGTAAGTGCGAATCTTGTTGCTAGGCTGTGCATTGCAGTGCATATCATGTTATTGTCACTTAGAATTCATCCGCAGATTAGGTTGCAAAAGATAAAAGCACTGTTTCCCCTAAGAACTAATTAAAATTAAGAAAAAGCTTTTACAAAATTTGCAAAGTCCTAAAGTTTCAAAAGTTAGTTTCTATACTATATTCAACAATGCTTGTCAGTAACAGAGAAAATAGGACGTTTGCGTCTCAGTTTGGATGCAAAGTATTAAATAAGTCTATTTCATAATAAAAGCTTGACAAAGCTTTCAAATAAGTTGTGTGGGTACTGGCAATTTTTGTTTTTTGGATACATAGCACATTTTTGTGACTTAGAATACTGTAATAGCTTTCGGTGCAAAAGAAACGAATTGCGTTTCTTTTCAAAAAAAAAAATGTATGAAAATCTTTACAGAGTCTACAAAGTCTAAAAGTTCATACTGCTGCAAGATGGGACACAAAAGAAGATTGTTGCTATGTTGTTGTTTTTGTGGGTTAGTACATTTGCAGTGACGTGGTATATATAAGTCGATATTGGATGAATAATACCCTGTAATTTTTTGCAGGTATTGAGAATATTCATAACTACTTAAGTGGGTGTGAATTATAAAACAAACAACAATACACAAAAACTGGAGTTTAAATTTGGTCACGAATCAAAAAGATTCTTATGTAACTCCAAAATAAAACATACAACTTTAAGGGTCAGGTTTTTTGACAAGAAAGTGATGTTAAGAATAAACGCTACCTTACAGTCCCTTGATTTAATCATTGACAATGTAAACTGACCCTGTACAACAATGCTTGTCAGTAACAGAGGAAATAGGACGTTTTCATCTCAGTTTGGTTGCAGCGCATTACATAAGTCTATTGCATGTAAAAAGCTTGAAAAGAGCTTTCTCATAACATTTGTACTGACAATCTTTGTTGGGCAGAGTATAGTATATGAACAGAAATTTCAAGTGAACTTTTAAAATTCAAAGGCAAATATGTAAACCTGTTTGAAAATTGTTACTCCCTACTTTATTTTTTGAGTACCTACCTGCTTTATAAAATATTCCTTCAAAGAATGTCCATCATCAGGAAAAATGAAAATTTTCCTCCAACCATCAACTGCAGACTGCATCAGGAGTGCATACAAACATTCCTCATTTCATCGATACCTACCTATAGAAATGGCTGTGTTCAGTGTATAGTGCACTTTGGCTTTGGATGACATGGCAAGGAAAAGGAAAACTGTCAAACGGGCCAACATAAATGAACGGCTGATTGGATGGGCACTTACGTCGACTAAAAGAGCCACGTCCAGTCAGCGCAGCGGTAGCGGCAGTCTGTCTGTCTTCCATTTTATTTTTGATTTTTTGTTGTTTTTTTTTTAACTTTTGGTTGATTGTTTGCCGTTAACTATGTGGTTCCGTTTGTTCTTTTGTTGTTGCCATCATGCGATTCATGTGTATACTCGTATGGTGGTGGTAGTGGTGGTCCGTTAGAAAAGAGTTGCAGCCATTGTGTTCTGTTTGTATGTGATTTTTCCTTGATTCGCCTTTTTATTGAATTTATTGATCGGTTTTGGGAACAAGGTCAAGGAACAAACAACTCGACAACCAACCCGACTATAATATGACGATGTGAGATGATGTGACAACAGAAAACAGCAACTTCACTTGCTATTATGTGTATAAAGTTTTGACACAATGTGTGTGCCTGTGTGATTGCAGTACTGAGAGTAAAAGAAATAGACGTTTTAAGTTTTCAGTCGCATTGCCATGAAAAAATATATCTTATGTCTGCTGGGGGCTCTAGTGGTTTTTTTGAGATTTCAAGTAAGTGATATGCGTTGTTTTTTTTTTTTGAAGTTGTATTAATTTTTTGTTATTTTTACTGCAAAAGAATCGATTGGGAATGAATAATGGTGGCGGAGGAGGTTTGTTTTCTTTAAATGGTTATTAGAAATTGAGGTTGTCATTGGAGGTTTTACTTTTATTTGCGAAGGAGATGTTTTTTGTGGGCAATGTGGAACATTCTTGAGCATGAAATTGGATATTAATTGTCAAGGTGGATGCAAGACATGATGTGTACTACATTTTACGAAATTGATTGGTTATTTTTATTTGTGTGTTTTTGATGGAGTGATTTTTATTAATTTCTGCAAAAGGAACTGGAAAAGAAAATCTTCATGGAAATTGAATAAGTTTTTTTCTTGTTGTTGTAAGGAGCTATGGACTTAAAATTATGTCTGAGAGCATTCGCTTTCTACAATAAACTCTTCGGTTTTGGTGAAGAAATTGTTGATTCCGTTCATTTGTGTTTGTGGGTGACCTACAGAAATGGTTGAGAATGTAAGAAATAATAAGCCTCTAAACTTTCTGCACAAGTTGTTGTGTCCAGTAAAAGCGCGGAGCACTCACCTCTTAATAATTTTGGAGCTAAGCTCAAAAAATGTTAAAATGATCGTAAAGAGATAAAACAAAACGGATTTTGATACTTAAAGCTCTTGTTGGTAAATGGTAATACATTTCTCACGACTAACGGTAGTTGTTTAAATATTTGAAAATAGCGGTAAAATTTTTCTCACTTTCTTTTTTTAATTCGCCAATAGTTGTTTTTTTTTTTTAACTTGGGGTGTTAAAGAGGGGAAATAAGGGGGATTTGAAAGTTTATCAGGTTGCATAATTTTTGTTAATAAAGGGTTTTCCAATAAGAGGTGTTATTTTGAATAGCCCGCTATTTCGGTAGCTGTCACTTTTGAAGCTGTCATTTTTTGACATTTGACAAGTAGAAACTACGCTATTAATAAAAATGGAACGATACAAGCTTCAACACTATAAAAATGGTGAAAATTTGGCAGAGACGGTTCGTAAAACTAAAACATTTTTGGGTCGTCGTGAAGCACCTTGTCGGACCGCAATACAGAAATTGGTGGACAAATTCGAGCTGTTGGGACAAGTTAGTGATGTGAAGAATAAAACCCGTGCACGTCGCTCAAGAACAACTGAGAATATTGCTGTTGTAGCCCAAAGTGTTGAAGAAAACCCAGGTTTGTCCATTCCTCGTCGTTCTTTGGAATTAGGCATTCCGCAAACGTCATTACACCGTATTTTGCATAAAGACTTGGGTCTTAAGGCTTATAAAGTTCAGTTAACACAAGAACTCAAACCGGCTGATCATCAACAACGTCGTGTCTTTGCTGATTGGGTCCTTGAAATGCATGAAAATGAACCGGAATTTCATCGAAAAATCATCTTGACTGATGAGGCCCATTTCCACCTCGGAGGCTACGTCAACAAGCAAAACTGTCGCATCTGGGGCTCGGAAAACCCAAGAGTTATTGTTGAAAAGCCTCTCCATCCTCAACGCGTGACTGTTTGGTGCGGTTTATGGTCCCGCGGGGTCATTGGACCTTACTTTTTCGAAAATGAGGCTGGAGCAACAGTTACGGTCAATGGATTGCGCTATCGAGAGACGATTAATGATTTTTTATGGCCTGAATTGGATGGTATTGATCTGGACAACGTTTACTTTCAACAAGACGGCGCTACGTGACACACAAGCAATGAAACCATCGATCTTTTACGGGAAAAGTTTCCGGACCGTGTTATCTCTCGAAGAGGTGATCACAATTGGCCACCGAGATCTTGTGATTTAACACCTTGCGACTTCTTCCTTTGGGGCCACGTGAAAGATAAGGCCTACGCCAACAGCCCAGCGTCGATTCAAGACCTCAAAGATGAAATTCGTGAGGCTATCGAGGACATAGGGCAGCCACTTTGCGATTTGGTTATGGAAAATTTCATGAAAAGGATATGGTATTGTAAGCGTGGTCTTGGCGGCCATTTGGTTGATGTTGTGTTCTATTATTAACGGCATACCTTCCTCTTTATAATGAAATAAACATCCGATCATTTATCTCCAAAAATGCAATTTTTCTTTGAATATCAAAATAACACCTCTTATTGGAAAACAATCCAGCCATATGAAACATGATTTAAAAGTATATTTTCAAAGACAAAGTACTTAACATTTGATTCTAATATATTTTTTCTGAAGTAAAAAAATAAAAAATCATTGTTTTGAGATGGACAACTTCAGGCTGAAATACAAAAACTGGGTATGCAATTAATTGTGAATTTGTCGCTGAAAAGTGGCATACTCAATATGCAATTAATTGCATACCCAGTTTTTGTATTTATAGTCGTTTTAACACTTTTCCAGGGGTGGTAGTGCTAACTTGACCGTTAAGTTAGCACTACCAGGGGTTAGTTTTAAAAAACGAGGCGCGACAAATTTTTTTTTTCACGACAAATTCACGACAATTAATTGCATCATTACTTTTTTGAAATTTGAAAGTGGTAGTGCTAACTTGACAGACACCAAAAACAAAAAAAAACTAACTTTCGAAATTACGTAAAATGGAGAAGTGTACAGATGGACGCACAGACGTACAGACGAATATTTTTTTTAACTAAGGGTGGACAAACTATTAAAACCATTTCCGGTCAAAAACATTGTGTTCGCAATTCTGGCTTCACGGAGCTATTAGCTCCGTTCATCGGAGGTTAACATTTGACATCCTATAAAAATGTTTCTTTTAATGTTTTCACAAATCGTTCATACAAAAAAATTAAGTTCGTATAGAATTTAAATTCTTTTTAAATGATAAATCGCCTGTTCTTTTTACGAAGAATAGAAAAACATTCTATTGGTATTTTAAAAAATAAAAGGAAAAGTAAGTGATTACATATTTTATTTTTAATTTTATTTATCAAACAAACACACAAAAAAAAATTATTCACATACAATGTAAAGCTTAACATATCAAATCTATCACAATTTGTATTTTCAAAAACTTTTTCGATAGCAATTCCAAGCCAAATAAACATCCACTCAAACCGCAAAGTATAGCAAACCAATTGAATACTCCTTTCAATTGCTTCAATGGTATAGCTTTAATTTCAAATTTAACTTGTTTTGTCTTGAGTGCATTTTTCATAGAATAACCTTTTGTAATTTTCTTCAAATGTCCATTAGTAAATAATTGCCTCAATCGATTTTGAAACTCTTCTACTAAATGTGATGTTTTTGGAAAATATATGCAAGTCTTAAAAATAAATACTGGTTCTTGAAAACCAAAATATTCATCGTCATAGTTCTTTGTTATGTTCATTAATAACTGGGCATATTCATCATCCATAACTAAGGCAAATTTTTCCTCGCTTTCAACAAATATTTCAAGAACTTTCAGTTTTTTATCATCTATGTAGATGGTATTGTTTTGTAATCCGGGAACTATATTCAAAAATGGATACAACCCTAAATTGGTGATGAACTTGTAGCCATCATTTACGGCTTCATCGATATTTTGAGGCACAACACTCACAGGTTTCACTTTGAGACTTTTGAAAATCAAACCTTCATAGGCACTTCGAATAACAATTAATCCCAATAGCCATGGAATAATGTGGAAACATTTGGTAATTTTAGCCTTTCCACCTAGTTTTTCTTCCATATTTTTGCAAAGAATTGTTAAAATTCTTTGTACAATTATCAAACCAATGAGGACAAACCAAGTATACTGATCAAATGGATAGAGAAGTATTCCAAAATTGGTGTTGTTTTTAGGTATTTTTATTATTATTACCACAGGTACCGGAATGTATGAAAAAGTGGATGAATACAAGTCATTTCTTTGTTTTGAAAGAAACGCACCTCCAATTAAAAAGTCAGCACTGTTCTCCTGCAACTAAGATACAAAAAAATCAAAAGGAGGTCATTTATAAATAAAACTACTCACGAGTCTTAAACTCTCTGCATAATTTGATAATATCAGAAATTTGTTGGTAATTGAAAAATTCATAACTCTGGCAAAAATATTTAAACTATCACCGTCAATTCCAACAATCTTGGGCTTTGTAACATCAGTGTAGTCGATATCCATATAAGGAGGAAGAATCCACATGACAATATTTAAAGGACACTGCCAAAAGTTTCTGAACTTTGATGGAAATATTGATTTTTGCAATAAAAATTCTCCATTTTTGAAAATGTTATGAATTTTTGAATTTGAATCTCGACACTTCTTCTCATTGAATGGAAAGAATGTGTAAACTTCTATGATGCCCCTGCTGACATCAATTAGCACATTTACATTTGTTATCATTCGTTGAAGGCAATATTGAAAAATTTCGTCAATAATCAAATCTGGATTGTTTGCTAGCAAAGTTATCAAATAATATTGGTGACTTTCACTCACTGTTTCCTGATCCATTAAAAATCTGTAACAACGAACCAATTTAGTGTTGAAAAAACAATTCAAATAGTTTCTTCAACTTACTTGAAAGATTCAAATGAATCTATGAAATACAATTGCAACTGCATTTTATTCGAAGCAATTTCCTTGGCATTCAAGACAATTGAAAAATCACTACTTCGGGATATGAAATTTTCAACTACATCTTTAAAATTATTCCGAATTTGAGTTGATTTAGTTTCTATGCGAATTGCAATATTTATGGTTGAAGGTGTTTTTGAATCATTTTCAATTTGATGCAAAATTTTTGTTAGACATTTTGAAATATTTTCTCCCAGTGATGGTGGTGGTGGAGTGATAGGATGCAATAAAATATAGCTCACTGAATTATCCAACTGAGTTAGAATGCAAATTAATAAGAACCACTTCATAGCCTTTTAAGTTCAAAACTAAACTATTGCTTTTCATTACAAATCAAAACGAAAAAATAAAATATTTGTTCGTGTCGGAGTATATATCTTAAAAATTAAATTAAAACGGATATTGAAGGATCCTATGTGGACAGTATATTTACAACTGTAATTTGTAGGTAACACATTTACTATAGTAGGGTGTTATAGAAAATGATTTGTTATTAAAAATAATATAAAACCACCCGGGCGCCATTTTTTTTTTTTTTTTTTTTTTTTTATCAAAGTTTGGAAGTAGCCATACATTTTTAGTAATGATATTCCGCCGATCTAAACACAAATATATTTTTATTTTTTTTTTAATTATATCATTTGAGGTAGAAAGTTTAACTCATAACGAAGAGATAGTTGTTTTGAGCATCATGAGGAAGATTAAGAAAAAATTATTTTATTTTTGTAGCATATTTCGGTTTTTTTTATTGTATTGAGAAAAAAAAACACCCTTTTCAAAAACAGATGGGTAAATATGAACATGCAATTAAGCATGAAATCAAATTGAAATATTATTAAAAGCATTAAGCAAAATAGAGTAGCGAATTAAAATAATAACGCATTGCTAATGGCTTTATGTTGACCATAACCATCAGTTATATAAAAATCAATAGATAAATTAAATTATATCTCTTAAGTAAACATTACAATTAGTGGTTAAACGCTTTAAAATGACAAATAATTGACTGTTTAGACACTTTATTAAATCAACACTTCTTATTAAAAATAATTCTAAGACTGTGATCGCATGCGGCAGGCAGGCACTAAACTTTTATATCGGTTTGTACATCAAAATTGATATTGTTCACTTAAAATTTGTGGACTTATAGTAGAGTCATTTATTGCAGAAAACAGGCCAACGATCTGAATTTTTACTACCAGCAGATAGAAATTTGATATCTTTATAAGACCAACAATATATTTTGTTGCATATCGGCAGTTTAGCCACGCCCAACTAAGTGGGCGTAAAAAAGATTTGATTTTCAATCAAACTTGATAAAATTTACACAGAAGACACTATAGTGCTTGTTTATTAAAAATTCATTAAAAAATATTAAAATTTCAAGATGGTTGCCACAAAATGGCAGATTAAAGCAAAAAATGAAAACTGGAATTTGTGCCGTTTCTCTTGGTCTTAGAGAAAAAATTATTAAGAGAAAAAATGTTTAAAATGACATTTTACATCATATTAGATAGACGTGTAAAACTTCTTTTAAATTTTGCTACGACAAAAACACAAGTGTAAAGTTGACTTAAAGCTCCCTTTATTAGAATATCAGGCAGGTTCCACACCCTCTATTTTGGCGATCAAGAAACGCGTACCACCTTAAATACTATCTCTGTGCCAAGTTTTAAATTTTCAATACCGAATTGATAATAGTGGAAGATACCACGCCCCTTATTGGAAAACTTTAAACTTTTGGTGACGGAAAGTGCTCCATAATTTTGATGATCAGTCAGTTACGGTTGTTGCAGTTTTTGAAGCCCTGTATCTCATAAACCACTCATGCTTAGTGGATGAAATTTGCTAAGCTGGGTTTTCTTGACTATCTCAACAAATATTAAATTCTTAGTGTAATTTGTTTAGAAGTTAGAGGGGGTCGAAAATGGCCTGAGCGTGTTGCCGTTAATAAGGATGTAGTGCCAAAGTTGTCAAAATTTTGCTCTTTGATTTTCAGGAATAAATTAGAGCTATTTTGATCCCTCGTTCATCTTTGAAAACTACAAACACTAGAAGCATTCACACGATGAAATACAACGAAAAAACTTTCTAAAATTTCAAGTAACAACTATAATTCGATTTTTTATATCAAAGTTCAAATTATTGATATCTGAAAAAATAAACAGGAAACTGTAAATAATGTCTTCGATACGAAACTTTTATAGTTTTTTCCACCACAAGGACTAGGTCACGCCCCTTTGGGGCGTTAAATTCACCTTTTGTTTTATTAAATTAAGTATGTTATGGGACACTGAATATATATCAAATAAAAACTGTGCATAATTTCAAAAATGACAAAAAACAAAAAAAATAATATTAACACCCCCAGGGAGGCGGGCGCCTGGGGGTGTTAATTTGAACGCAAAATCAAAAAGGGTTTAAAATTTATACTTAAAAATACAGTCTTGTTGAACAAGTTGTGGTCTTAACGTCATTAACAGTAATAAATAAAAAAATGTTGAAAAAGGTTCAGTTTTTCGTCATTCCATCATCAATAATTTTGTGTGTCAAAAAACCGAATGGCATTTTTGACAATACCAATTATTTTGACGACCAGTGCTAGGACGTCTGCTTATTTATATAAAAATTATTGAAAAAAAAGAACAAAACAATTTTTTGCTTTTATTTCACGATTTTACCAGCACTTCATATTTTTAAAAGCATTTTTTTAAAGCATGTAACACCTTTCTAAGAGCTTAGTTTTAGAGCGCTTTAAAAGTTTTTGAAGAGCATATTTCAAGTTGCCATAACAATAAATACAAACAAAAATGGCTTAAACAAGTTCTGCAGTCAAATACTTTAGTTGCAGTTCTTTTTTTTTTAACTCGCTGCAAAGAGTAAAAGGAAGCGGACATATAAGCTGTTAAAAGAAGACATTACATTCAGTTATATTAAGTTGCCGTTAATTAACCTTACTTTTGAGTGCAAGTCAATATAGTGAACACCTAAAGCATAATGTATAAAATTTCAGCCCAAACATTAACTTCGCTTTCGCTTTTCTCAATCAATTTTATTATAAAGTCAGTTCAAACATTAATATAATTTTCCATCATAATTTCCATCACAACAAACAATTCTGGTAGTAAAAACTTTATATAACAGTTTCAAATCTATAAACAAAATTAAATTGTTTTTTACGGTAAAAAATGTGTTTTCCCATTACTTTTGCAATTAAAACGTAAACATTAAAAAAAACAACAAAACATTTTATGATCCTTCGGTTTATGTCTATTACTAAACCTAACATTTAAAAAATGAAAAAAAAAAAACACACACACACTTTGATCTTTTAGCGGTGCATTAAGTTAGTGTTCGTTGGTGCATCAGTTCATTATAATAAAAAAGAAATATCTCATAAAAAAAACATTCACTTTTCACGGTTTGTGAAATCTTTGATGAAAGTGTCAAGAAAATCTATTAAAGTAAAAAGAAAAGAAAAAAGTCTTATTTATCTTAATCGAAGAGTAGGAAGGATCACTACGTCATATTGACCCTTGTGACATGAAATGAAAAAGATCACTTTTTACGGTATGCACCCTACCTTTCATTACCAATATACCAAGGCCGTACTAGGACCATATTCATATTCTGTGATAATTTTCTAGTTTTTTTGTAAGAATTTTGTTTCTTGTAATTGTAAAGTGAAAAAAACATAAAAAAGCCAAATAAATAAATAAGCAGTAACTTTTACAGAAAAATTCTGGTTTTAAAATTATGGTTTTCATAATTATTCTTTTTTGAAAAATATTCTGCTATTCGAAATTCTGCTCAATTTCATTTCTGTCTGTAAGATATCTGCTTTACAAAATTCTGTAAATTCAGTTGAATTTTCTGTAATTTAAGCCAGAAAATTCAACTGATTCTGGTTTTCTTTAATATGGGTTAAAAAAAAAAAAAAAAAAAGTTCATTACCTGTTAAATAATAGAATAAGTTGCAACTTAGTCAGACAAAGATACAACAGTGTGGCAAAAGTTAACTATTTCGTTATGGCTATAATCACTCCATTTTTCTGAAAAAATTGACAATTCTTCTTTAAAAACAAAAAAATATATAAAATTTTAAGTACCTATATTACAATCTACTCTATCCTTATCAAATTTCAATCCTTGAATTGTTGGGTGAACTGCATTATGGACAGAGTAGCAACACTGCCACTTTGTCAAACTACCTCAAGACAATGACCTATCATTGTTGACATTTATCAACCCTAACCCTACCATATTTTTCAAACGAGTTTTTTAAATTATTTACAGAATTTTCTAAAACACAATTTTTAATTGACTTAGAATGTGCATATAAACAAAATTAGAGAACATATCATTTGCGTCAAACGACATTTCGTCTGCTGGACAGTAATCTTTTGACTTCAACTTCGTTCGCAGCAAACTCTTAAATTCGTTCCGATGAAACAATTTATGCGAACGACTAAATAAAAAAAAGTTCAGCGTAACACCGGCTATTGATTTCGACCCAAGACTAGATAACTTACGTGTAGCACAGAATTATTATTAAGAAAATTTGTTTCCTGCAGTGATTTGTTGTCAATCAATTGTAATCTTTGCAACAAACTACTTTCTGAGGAGGTTCTTTACAAACTAATAATTCGTTTGCTGCAAACAATAGAATTTTCTAGTAACCGATAAGGTGTTAAGATGTGGAAAGGACTTTCGTTTTTTTCGCAATTAACTCATGAAAATGAGCTTCCAACGAATGTGTTGTTTTGCGTTATGTTTAATGTAGTAAAATTACAATTTGGGTCAAATGTAACACTGTCGGGGATTGTATTTTGTATTAACTTTCCAGCAAATGATTTTAATTTAATTCAAAGGATATCCATTAGCTGCAAACGAAAAAAATATATATTATTTATCTGTATGGTTTTTTTCATATAACACACTTATTTGCCCCGCTCTTTTTTGGCTGATTTTTTTTTTTGAAAAAAATTTGTAATTATGGTTGGCACGTCAAATTAAAAAAAAAAATACTGGAAATGCTGTTTTCCAATCGATGTTTATATGCATTTTAATTTTGGGCAGGACAACGTATGGCGGGTCGGCTAGTCAATAGTAAAAATACTCATTTACAGATTAATATACACAAAATTCTTAACGTTGACTGTATTTTTAATAATGCTAAGTTTTACGTAACATCAAAAATCACGAATTTTCATACAATTTTACACTTCGCCACCTCTCAATTCATACTCACTCCTTAGCAAATTTCAAATAACGGTTTTGTTTTAGATCGATTCTGCCGAGGTCCTTTTTACTGACCATTATACGAATAGCTCCTCAAAAAATCACCATTTGATGACATGATCGTAGGATCAAGGTTTGAGAGTAGAGTAGGTACGTGACCATAATAATAACAATTGTAAAGGAATTGAGATTTCTGCAATGCAATTCGGTGGCACTATGTACAGAAATAATTGAAAAGAGTCTGCAGAATTGGGGAAGGACTGAACGCGATGATACGCAGGAGGAGGCTCTATACATTCAAAGGGAAAGTCCACGGTTCAGTCTATATTTCATACTTGAAACGGATCCTTCCATTTTATCACAGTTTCCTGACGGCACAAAAAAGAATTTTTTAGAAGAAATTAAGGCCTCAGTCAGCCTCGATCCGCTTCTGAAAATATTTAAGCTACATCCGTTTATACTCTACGCAGTGTATCTTTAGTAAAAAAAAAAAAAAAAAAATATGATCAGATTTCGCAAATCACTCGTGATGACCAATTGACCCGAATTGCATTCCAGCAAATGAAGAAGAAGAAAAATAAAATAATAATACACGGCAGCTATTTTTTTCTGCCTTCACTGGGCATCATCGGTATCAGCTTCGATATGCGAACGAACAAAAAAATAAAAAAAAAAAAAACTCTCATAGCAATTTTGCCCTTCGGCGGCATAGCTTCTTTCAGTTCAGTTCAAGCCAACGAGAAGTAAAATACGGTACCGATCCATCATAAACACGTTTAAGTAGTTCCTCCTCTTGTTGCGAATTGGTGTTGTGTTTTTTTTTTTTTTTTTGTTTACTGCACTGAGGCGCAACATACTCAAAGAGTTTAACAATTGCAAATGCCTACAACTGCTAACGTAGTCATTTTGCTATTGTTAAAATGATTAACCAAACGATAATGGCTGAGACCGACGACGACGACGCGATGTCCAACGATGAGACGCGGAAAACTCCTCGAATAACGGTATTTAGCGTAAATTCAGCAACATTTTTAAAATGTCCCTCCTTCCCCCTATCTGCTAATCTGATGACGATGAAGACGACGATGAGTGCAGATTTGTGTGTGTTTATCGGATTGAAATATTGACATCGGAAATTGAGGAAGAAAAATGGCAGAAAAATACCGTGATGGCCTTCGGCTGTCACAGACTTGGTTGAATGACATTTCTTAGCTGCTGCGTGTCAGACTTTTTTAAGTTAAAATGGATACTGACCCTTAATAGCCCAAATTACAAGACAAAAATCCATAATTTTGTGGTATTTGTTACAAAATATTTGGTAAAAACCATAAAACATTTAAATGAAGACCTTCAAAGTGGTATCGTCTTTCTCCAAATACGATATGCCTTCTCTTCAATTCGTTCATAATGCCAAACGGAACGTGAACTTTCACACAAAAGAAGCAAGCTAACTTTATAAGCCAGATATACTAGCAAAGAAAATAGAAGAAAAAAAAGTGGATCCAGGAGCCAAAGCCCCTCATTCTTGTCGAAGTTGAATCATCTTTTTACTTCTTTAGTCGTTCGTCGTGTCGGTAGCGTGTCGATGATAGTTATTTGTTCTTGTTTCATGGTGCAATATGAAAAGATACACAAAATACGAAATACGAGTAAGTACACAGAAAGTGTGAAATACAATCGCGTCTTCTTTGCAGATTGTAAAAGCTGCGATGAGAGGATTTCCGTTTCCTATATAAAAGGTGCAACAGTCTTTTCTAAATGCCTATGCCTAACTTCTTTTTTCATTCATTAATTTTTTGCTTAGAACGTAACTAGATTAGTTTACTATACTTTATTTTTCTTTCTATTTGATTCTTTAGGTGTGAAAAGAGCAATGTTCACATAGACTGCATTTGTGGTTTAATGAAATCAGACAATTTATTATAATTCTGAGTGTTGGTGGTGGTGGAAGTTAAAAATGCGTTTTGTCACGGTTAAGGAATTTATCTTTTGTTTCACATATACTTTACCTACTGACTGACGTCTGTGAACAAAGTGATTAAGAATAAACAAAATAATTGAACTGGAAATAAGAGGTCTGGAAATTAAATAGCCAACAATAGTAGATAAATGAGCTTTTTCATAGTTCGAAATACATAGATTGGAGTAAGTTGCCAGTAATACTTTCTTTTGTATCAAGTGGATAGCAAAAATTGAAAGAACGAAATCATTAAAAATGTGGAAATGTAAAAGAAGAAATTTTACATTTTTATTTTTTTCTCCTTTTCCTTCTTTTTTCACAACTTTTAAACTTATTAACATGCAAAAATTGAAAACGCCCTCTGATATATAAATTCTTTTTAAATTTGCCTTTTTTGCTAGTCGAATTTTTGTAAAATTAATAAAAAATACTGCAATAATTAAGGGGTTTATGTATTTGAGTTAAACTTTTCAATACTATTGCTTGAAGCCGATTTCTTAACAAAGTGTTAGTGCTAGGACCGGTACTAGTCAAAAAATTTGTCACCATTTAAGCTTAAATGTGCTTCGAACAGTCCTCAAGATGAACTGATAGATGAATTTTATAGGCATATTTATATTTCTTAGAATAATTTAATTGTTAAATATTCAACTATGTCTGTAGATTTCAAGGTACTGCGTGTTTAAAGCAACGTCCATATACGGCTCCTTATTGATTCACAAGATATTAAGTTGGCCCATATATGACTGCTTGTGCATTCACAACAAATTAATATTCTAACTTTTTATTGCTTTTTGGAATGAGAAAACAACCATCTCATCATATTTTTTTTACAAAACAAAATACCTATTTGTGCTGCCGAGTGAGTATAAGATCCTGGAATAAGTGGATTAGAGAACCCCGCATACTTCTTTTCATTGATTTTGACAGGATTTTTAAGGAATCCAATATAAAAAACTTTTAAAGCAGCATTACCCGAAGTGAACTTAAAAAAATCGATGGTCTTTCTTTATTCACGTCTCTCATCGAATTGATTTCTACAAGAAAGTATTGAAAGCCTCAACAAGCACTTACTTACTTAACTTAGTCAACAAGAACATTCTTTTGTTAATGAGACCATACCATGTAGGGCTTTGAGAAGAAATCAAAAAATTTTTGCTGATAATGATAATTTTGTGAAATTTGACCATACAAGCTTTTTAGAGACAGGCCACTCCTAAATAATATAAGGAAAAGGCCTTGCAAAAGATCAACAAACAATTGGATAACATTTCGGAATAGGAAAAACCAAATAAGCAATTCGAAAATGACTGCAAGTACAGTTCATCAAAGCTTATAGTAAAGATATATACAAAATCTGAATCATAGAAATCTGTCCTTTATTTATATTTTCAAATTGAGTTTATTTTAATCAATGGTTTTTGAACAAAATAATGTTAAACTCAAAATTTAGGATACATTTTTGCACAAGTGAAAAAACCGAAAAAAATGACACTTTTTAGCAATTTTTTTTTTTTTCTAAGGTCGAGTATGATGGCCGGTGTTAAAATTCTTGATTCTTTTTTTTATTGTATTTTATAAAAATTATTTTAAAAAATAGGTATCTTCATTTTCTTTTCAAAATTTTACGAACTTTTAACAGTTTTAAGGCGCTGTAAGCGTTTTTTTTTTAAGAGCATATTTCCGGTTGCCCTATAATTACACTAGTTTACAGCCAAACTGCACCCCAAGTGCCGTTTTATTTTTCGTATAGATTTTAGCCCTCAGAACTCGAAAATCGCATTGAAAAAAATATTCGATATATAATTTCTTAAAGTTTTTTGCCATTTTTTTCGAAAGCATTTTATAGTATTCGGTACATACCTAGAGTAATAGTTTACTGATCTGAAAAAAAAAAATCCAACACCTGAATACTGATAAAGATTTTTAATAGTATTAGTATAAAATATTTTTGGAGGAAAACCGCTAAATAAGACCCAAAACAGTAGAATTCGAGCAGTCATATATCTCAGCCAGTTTCAGAAATTTTTGCAGATTCAGCCAAAAACAACGACAGGACACTTTTCGATTTTTGGATAAAAACATCGTTGGTCCCTATCGGGAATCTCCAGAAGAATTTTATTCCCCCGGAATTTTTTCAGCGATCGTAAATCTCCTCTGGAAAAATCTTCCAGGGAACAAATATGTAAGATATGAAAAAATAAGTTAAGAGTTAAAATAGGGTTGCCGTGTGCTTGCCCCCCTTTAAAGTATGGCACCACCCGACATCTTTTAGATAGAAAAGAATTCACGTTAAAATATTATGTATATTTTGACATTTTGATAGTTTATGTTTATATAAGAAATATTCGAGTGTTTTTCAGTTTACCAGGATTGCCACATTTCCAGCTTTAACCTTAAAACTTTTTTTATTTTTAATTTTTTTTTTTTCACTTTTGTTTGGCATTATGAGTATTTCTCATTTTTTAATAAACTAAAAGTTATGATGAATAAAGTGATGTAGCTTTTTTTGTTCATTCAAAAAGGGTTGGTGCTCCTATTTAAAAGTGGCAACCCTAAGTTTTCCAATTTAAATCTCTTATACTATAAGCCAAGTAATCAGACGGTTGTCGCTTGCACTACTATTTCTCCAGGTTTCTATTTGCTTGGCTTTAATAATAAAACTTATTTTGCTTTCAAGTTCTTGACAAGGAAATATACACAAATTATTTTTCCTTTTAACCTGGCAATGCTACTTCTCTAATCCCCAATGACTTGTTACACTTGTTATGGTTACCCTTAGTCATAAGCATAACTTTTAGTTCCAGTATTTTGTTTTAATTATTTAAAACTTTTTTTCAATACTCGTTCGCTCACAAAATATATGTACGTACATAATATGAGAAAACATGTCACTTGAGTGAAATTCACTTTATGATTGTTGTAAGTCCATCGGCCGTGCAATCCGTGCAATGCATGCAATCTTCATCTGTGGAACAATACTTTTTTCTTGTTTTTTGAGCCCATTGTACTTCATGTTACTAACAACTACTTAGTTTAAGAAGCGCGGTAAAAACAATGACGCCCGCCATTGCACAGTGGGGCCGATCGTTTAAAAAAGTCGGAACTTTTTTTAAATATTAATTTTGAATGAAAAAAAGTGAAATATTTAAGGAAAGTAGTTTTTGTATGAGTCGAAAGTGTGAGTTGTGGGATTTATTTTTGTGACTATTAAAGTTTCTAGTACCTAATTTAAAAGTTTGGCCACTTAATTTTCAATATTTTAAGGAATTTTGGCTTGCAACGGAAATGACGCCTTCAGTTTTAGCACGCACCAGTTTTTACTTTACTGCAGTCATTTTCTGTAATTGATTTTGACGTTTTGAATTAATGACTCTAAGGACAGGTACAAAACCGATAATTGTCTAGTTTTTGTGCCCCACTGTCAGCCGGTGGAAATTCAAAGCTTTGCACGGAACAGCAGACAAAACAATTGCAGTTGCATCAGTTTTGCGCACACAAGGTATCGCTTTACAACTTGGGGGAGGACCTGAACATTATAGAAACTATAAATAAAAAAAACAAAAACATGTGAACTATAGAAAAACACGTTGGTTAGGGAGGCGTGTGGAATTTAGGGGAATTAGTGGAAAAAAAAATATAATCAGAAGTGAAGTTCACCTCTTTGACTGTGAATTTTTTTTAGTTTTCTTTTGTGTTTTTTTTTTACTATTTTTACTTTTGTTTTTTGGATCTATAGGCACAAACATAGATGTTTTTTTGTTTTTATTTTTGGTGGTGGCAACAACTGGCAACCACATGAAAGTGAGTTTCGTGGGAACAAAGAAATTAATGTTAATACTCAAAAGGAGTCCATTTGTAACAGGCACATGCAAAATAGACAGTTCAATGCTATTTGGCAGTAACCAATACGGCGACAGCGGCCGGTGACGCGACGGCCGGTGTTGGCGGTGGTGCCAATTGAGTACAAATAAAGTCAACTTGCAATGCAAAAATTTAGTTTTTTTTTTTTTGTGTCAACTTTGGCAATACAATTGTTTGTTTTTTGTGTTGGTTTCTTCTATGAAGCAAATCGAAGATTCCATTTATGGAAATGGAAAGGGCTGTTATGTTTCTTAGCATGCAAGAAATATTTTTATTTGCGCTCTCAATGTCGTGTCTAGCATACCTAATATGTATATTTAAGAGAACAGTGTCACTGTGAATATTAGAAATGGAATTAATTGTTACCTATCGTTATTTACTTAGTAATAACAATGACTAATATACGAGGCAACTTAATCAAAGTTCAGTTAGTTGGAAATCTGACACAGCGCAGTATAAAAAACACTTACATGGAATACCTTATCTTTTTTCTTCAGTGGGAAGTAGGGTGAATGATTTGAAAAAGATACGTGCAGCATTAGTCCTGATTCTTACCTGAAAATAAAAAAAAATTACAAATATGTTATGACTAAGTTCTTTGGAATATAAAATTTAAATCAAATAAATTCTTAAAATAAAAATTGACTTTTGAATAATGTTGTAAGTAAATATAATGCTTTTTGGTAAGAGTTTTCTGGCAATATCTTAAAGCCTCCATACAAACTCCATACTTTTTTTTGACTGCAATAAATATGCATTTAAAAATACACAGCGACTGCACATTTAACATTTACACTACTAGAGCTAGCCCGCTTATTAACATGATTTTTCAATAAGTCTTTCCAGTCTTTTTTTTACATGAATGCTTTTAAGTTGCCGTAATAATATTTAATAAAAAAAATTTCGAAAATAATTTTTTTTTGATTTTTAAAAAAAGTTTGAATTTTTTTTTTTTTGAAAAATAATTTATTCGAAAACTATTCAATATTTTTTTTCAAATTTTAGTTTTTAGATGTTAATATATAACATCTTAAAAATGGCGTACCAATTTTTTTTTATGAAAGTCCTTGTAAAATTTTATATAGAAAAAATAGTTTTTTTAAAAAACGGCTCTTACGATTTTCAAATTTTTTTTTCTAAAAATGTATCATTATAGAAGAAATCAAATTGCATACTTTGTTTTGAGGTTAAATTCATTTAAGAAGTTGTTTTAGTGAGACAGTGAAAATCGAATTGTATGCTTTTAAAATTTCTTTTTTTCTAAAATTGCATTTACAAATTTTCAATTAAAAAGGCTTAGCATAAATAGTAATTTTATCTACAAGAGCAAGTACGTGCGACCCAGTCGTGCATTTTATTTCTCCAAGTATACAATGTTGAGTTCAACAAACTGAACAAAATTGAGATTTGAAAGATGTTCTGCCTTTTAAAAGTTTGGAAACTCTGAATAAAAAAAAAAACATTTTCTTAGTGTGGTATTTTAAGGATCTAATCAATTAAAATCCATGGTTATGAGTTTTTTAAATTTGTAATAATATTTGAACATTGCTATAACATTACAATGAAATCGTAAACTAAGAGACACAGGTACAGCAAGAGATGATAGATAAAGTTATACTTTCCATATTTTAATATAAATAAAAAGTAGTAGACTAATCTTAACAAAATGTGGTCTGTCAAAAAGCTTCAACTACCTTGTTATTCCAGTTAATATGCAAGCATAGTCACAAATTGATATTTCGTCAAGGACTGTCAAGGGAAATTTATTTCGAACTCAAAAATCAAGGTCAAAAACAGCCTTTAGAAAATCTTAAAATTTTCCAACAATGGGTAAGTGTAGAAAATAGTGGTTTTTAGATAGAAATCATCTAATATATCTAATTTAAGAGTTGTTAGTAGGTGGCAAAAAGATTCACATAATTTTTCTATATAACCTCAAATATATTGGGAAAAATGCTATAAAACTAATTTTTTTAGTTTAAATTTTTATCTTTTTCAAATATAGTTAGATTTTGATGAAACTTGGTTTAAGCATTGAACATTGAATTATTTTTTATTAGGTAATATATTTTTTTCAGAAAAATATTAATGTTTGTGTGTTTGACGAGTTTCTTAAAAAAAAAAAAATAGTCTAATTTTCAATCAAAAAAGTTGATGAAGTAATATCATCCAGCGAAGAGTGGTCATGGACACCAAATTAATCTTTTTCAAAAGATTTTGACTCTATTAAATGAAAACTCTATCCAATTTAGTATTATAATTTCTCTACCATGCAAAGTTTTTCAGATATCAAATTATGAACTTCCCAAAAACACTGTTTTTGTGATGCTTTGTGTAGAGAGACATTTTATGCGCTTTAAACCAGTCTGAATTTGTTTAAAGTGTAATCAATTATATGGGCTCAGAAAACATTGCAAAAAATCGATTAAAATGGATTCTCTCTTCACAAAAAACATCACAAAAACAATGTTTTTTGGGAAGTTCGAAATTCGATATCTCAAAAACTTTGCATGGTAGAGCAATTTTAATACTTAATTCGAAAACTCTAAATCTTTTGCAAGAGAAACTCTAAATCTTTTGCTTGCAAAAGTTTAATTTGGTTTCTATGAGCAGGGCCAGTCTTTGCTGGCTGATATTACTGTCATTTACGGAAAAATCAATCTTAAAAATGGGTTTTTATGTTTTTTTTTTTCAATTTTAACAATGTTTCCTGCAATAACTGGTTGTTTTTTTTTTCAATTATTGACAGCAATTGAACTGCAGTTTAAAGCAACTAATTGTATATTTAACATGTCCAACGTTGAGAATGAAAACGTCACAACGCAACCATTTTAATTCTCAAGACTGGCATCTAAAAAAGGTTGCTATAATAAAATTATCGGTAGGTAGGTAGGTAGGTACTATTAAAAGACCATTGATGTTTAATCAGCAATTACCTTATCTTTTTAACAATCGACGTGATATTTTATCGATAATAAAAAGTATCGGCACTATTAATAGACTATATTAACACAAATGCACTATCTTCTTTGTTTACTTACTGTACAAAATTAATTACGTTTGCAGAATGCAATTCAAATAAATAAAATTGCCATATTCTGCTTTCGATACACAAAGTACACATCGTCAAACTATGAAGAACCCAACATAAACATTCGTTATCCACACCCAACAATATTATTGCACTCATCGCTCAAACAACAACTTCATTTCCTATTTTTCAACTTTAATAGTCAATAAACTCCATGACTGATACAGTTAGACTCATTCATTGCAATGACCCTTGGCCGACATCCATCGTTCGTTCGCTAATACACAAGCAAGTATATTTATATGTGTTTATCGTACAATAATCCCATAATCATAACTCACTTATCTGCCCACTTCAAGACTTTAAACTCCCATTACCCAACCCCATATACTGTAGCCCCATCTATGTGCTCGTATTCGTACCAACCACTCAACTACTCAATAAACGGTCGCACTTGAACTAATCGATTCAAATGCGTTGGCCATTAGCGGTCTAATGGTTTGGCCATTCCAAATCATCAGCGTCAGTTTATAAGCGTCGCTGTCGTCGGTCGTTGTAGTCGTCAGCGTCATCGACGCGTCGTTGTCCGACATGTTTCCAATTAAGGATATGCACACATTTGGTGCACTCGGCACTCACTCGCAATGATAAAGAGAGACAGAAAGAGAGAGAGAACTTGGTTTTTGTTGTGCATTAACTCAAATTCCATTGCATTCAGTGATAAATAGGTGTTTCGAGGTGTTCCAGTGCTGGATGGGCAATTTGCCCGCAACTGGTTGTGCCTAGGTATGTGATGTCTGAAGCCACATCAAGTGCAACCGCATCATCACATCACACAGAAATGACCAGTATCTCTGGAACGAATGTGGGCCAAAGCAATCGTTAGATGGGTGACCGTTTACAGGCATAAAACACCAGATGGTGCTGGCCATCCCACAGAGCATCAGAGGTGTCCTGATTGCCACTTTTGTGCGCTCATACTTGCCGGGAATGTCCAAGTCACACCATACGAACAGACAGATTTTTGAGCTTCTTTCTGTTTCTGCTTCTGCTTCTTTGCTCCAAGTCGAAGTCGTCGTCAAAGTCGAAGGCTTGAAATTCATAAAACTTCATTTACCGATTAGCTCAGATGTTACTACAACAGTGTTACTTTAGTGCTTGCCCCTGCGCGTGCGCCAGCGTCCATGATTCAAGATACAATCGAAGCGCGCGCGCGCAGAACATCGCGACAAGCGTCTAACACTGTATCAGCTGCTGCTGTGGCTGATGCTTCTTTTGCGGCTGTACAACATTGACGCAATTAATTTTACCAAAGAGGCGATATTGTTGTTACGCGATGGCATTTATGCTGCTACCGCAATAATGCTCCATCACAGTTGAATTCGCGCAACATTAAAGCACCAGATGGGGCTGGTAAACTGCCATAATATCTGCCAGCCACCACCTGGCGGCCATGTTGAAATGCATTTAAATTTATGTGTTAAGTTCAATGTGAGTGGCAATTTGCATGAAATTGGCTTTGAAGACCAACCAACGACGACGATGACGATGACGATGGACATTTAAAAACTTCCGTTAGAAAGATGCGCATTTTTAGTGCCCATAAATGGATTTTTATTTCATCATCATCAACTTTATCTTCTTCTTTTGTTTTTTATTTATAAAGAAAAAGAGAGACAAAACAATAAATACAACTTCATCATTACCACATAGTTTTGTAGGTTCCTACACATGTTTGCATGTAACTATTTTGTGCAGAGAATTACTTCCGCGCCATTATAATTTATTAATGACAAACGGAAATTCATCTCAAAAACAAATCAATTATATTGACAATGTGACATTTTTTTGACAGCAAAATGACACTTAAAATCCATTGACAGTTTTGTGAGATATTTTTTTTTTTTTGAGATGTGCCACAAAAATAAGGAAAGTATATTTACATACATCCAAGCTGACGGGAAATTTATGGCAGAAGTTGTTGTAAAAAAAATGACATGGATTCTGACAACACTCAATAAATTTTTGACAGTTATGGATGTCTTTGAAGTTTGCCGCCACACAATAACGCGACAAATTCAAGGTTTTGTTATTACTTTTTATTTCATTTCAAATTGACTTGATTTGTACTTCCTTGAAGTGTCAGTCAAAATGAGGCAATTTGATACTTAAAAAAGTCGTCTATGATATTTTATTGAGATTTGCCATTTTATGACGCCAATGTTATTATTGAAAAATAGCACCCTTTCACCTATGGTATGCATGTGGTGTGTTTACTTGCGATAAAGGTACTGTAGGGCAAGTGATTCGTAAAAATAACGTCAAACTCGAGAAAACAAACAGGCATGACATTCAGATATTTAAGGTTTCCTTAGATTTAAGAGATTTTTGTTGACAGCATTTAAAAAACAAGTCCAAAATTTAGTTTGCTCCGTTTTTGACAGGCAATTTACTGAAAAATTCTCCTGAGCGCTCAGAGACCTCAAAAACGTGAAATGGCTAATTACGATGACAGAGAATGCAATAAAAAGTTGGTCTGCCTGTCTGTGTGAAAAGTGTCTTGCTTGCTTGGATATAAATTTTTAAAGGTGTTGCATTTTTTCTGCCCGTCCACGAACTACAACCCAAGCCGCTAGCTAAAGCGATTTTTTTTAAATTAGCTGGGTACAGGATTTGGTAATTTACTTAAGGGAAACATTTAATTTTTTTTTAAGACCAAAACTATTGGCACCTGCCATATAATCATTAAGGAAAACTTTTCTTTCTTCAAATGTTTGTGCTTAAGTTTTTTAATTGTTTTCAATATTGAATACGATACAACTAAATTATACTGCCTAGAAAAACGTAAAATCAGAGATCCGAATTAACTGTCAACCTTTGTTTTCAATGGGTTCCTCTCTGAGATTTACTACATTCCTACCAATGAAAGATTTCGGTTTCGGTTTGAGATTTATTTAACAAAAAAAAAAAGAAATTCGGTTAACGGTTGAGATTTATTTTGTATTTTTAAATATATCTCTCAATGGTTGAGTTTTATCTGAAAAAATAAAGGAAAAGGTCAACCTTTAACCATTTTTGCTGAACAAAATGGTTAATGCTAGCAAAATGACGAATATGTTAAATACGTTTAGTGTTTCAAGTTATAAGTGCCTGGCCTAGTAATTAAAATCAGTTTAAAACAAACCTTTGTCAAATGATCAAGAACACGACTAACTTTGCGAAATAGTAAGTTAACTTAGGTTAAATTGTCGTTTAACCACGCTACATTATCAAGGAGGTGTATTCAAAGATAAAATTACTTCTGAAAACTAAAAATTCCTATCGTTTTCAAAAAAATTATTTTTTTTCTCAGATTCCAATAAAAGCCATTCCTTTGTCCACCTCGGGTTCTTGACACAGCAAAACGACGAGACGATTAGACAATTTTTTTGTTTTTTTTATACTTTCTATAAAAACTGACTAACATTTTCAGAGGAAATAATATTTTTTGAATGGGTACCCCGAAAAATATTTGATGGATAAACGTGAACAAACGATTAAAACCATTTCCGGTCAACCCTTTGAGTCGACAGTTCTGGCTTCACAGGGCTAAAAAGATGGCACTCATAGTTTTGGTTTTAGAGAGGGGTTAGAAACAGGTTCTATGTTTCCACATTTTACTCCACAAGTTATTATAGTGAAGTATATTCAATTGTACAAACATACAATCAATTGTACAAACATACAATTAAAAAATCACATTTTACGACATCGAATCAAACTCTAGTACATTTAATTTTTTTTAAAGAAGAATTTCACCTAAAGAAAAAAAAACAATGTTTGATGAGTTTTTTATAATGATTGACGGAAGAATAGTTCAAGTTTTCAAACAGCAGCCCAGAACCCAACATTTTACCCACATTAAAACACCAAAAAAAACACAAAATACACAATAATAAGAGGTGTTATTTTGATATTCAAAGAAAAATGGCATTTTTGGAGATAAATGATCAGATGTTTATTTCATTATAAAGAAGAAGGTATGCCGTTAATAATGGAACACAACATCAGCCAAATGGCCCGTAAAAGATCTATGGTTTCATTGCTTGTGTGGCACGTAGCGCCGTCTTGTTGAAAGTAAACGTTGTCCAGATCAATACCATCCAATTCAGGCCATAAAAAATCATTAATCATCTCTCGATAGCACAATCCATTGACCGTAACTGTTGCTCCAGCCTCATTTTCGAAAAAGTAAGGTCCAATGACCCCGCGGGACCATAAACCGCACCAAACAGTCACGCGTTGAGGATGGAGAGGCTTTTCAACAATAACTCTTGGGTTTTCCGAGCCCCAGATGCGACAGTTTTGCTTGTTGACGTAGCCTCCGAGGTGGAAATGGGCCTCATCAGTCAAGATGATTTTTCGATGAAATTCCGGTTCATTTTCATGCATTTCAAGGACCCAATCAGCAAAGACACGACGTTATTGATGATCAGCCGGCTTGAGTTCTTGTGTTAACTGAACTTTATAAGCCTTAAGACCCAAGTCTTTATGCAAAATACGGTGTAATGACGTTTGTGGAATGCCTAATTCCAAAGAACGACGAGGAATGGACAAACCTGGGTTTTCTTCAACACTTTGGGCTACAACAGCAATATTCTCAGTTGTTCTTGAGCGACGTGCACGGGTTTTATTCTTCACATCACCAACTTGTCCCAACAGCTCGAATTTGTCCACCAATTTCTGTATTGCGGTCCGACAAGGTGCTTCACGACGACCCAAAAATGTTTTAGTTTTACGAACCGTCTCTGCCAAATTTTCACCATTTTTATAGTGAATTTTAATAATTTCAATGCGTTGTTGAAGCGTGTATCGTTCCATTTTTATTAATAGCGTAGTTTCTACTTGTCAAATGTCAAAAAATGACAGCTTCAAAAGTGACAGCTACCGAAATAGCGGGCTATTCAAAACACCTCTTATTGGAAAACCCTTTACTTCAGTTATTGGCGGTATAAGTCTTCAACGTACGTTCGTGTTTAAAGTATAGCCAAACAAAATCCCCCAAAAAAATCCAGAAGGCAGGCAAAAGTTTTCTAGTTTTTGATGTTCCATATCGGGGACTTGGAGTGATTCGAGTAATTAAATTCATGAACGCCGTTGCAAAAATCAGAAATAAAGAGTTTGGTGTCAAAATAATTTTTGGTGTTCAAAATTTTGGGTTTTCGCGATTCTGTGTTTTCTAGATTTTGGATTTTCGGGTTTCTATGTTTTCGGGATTCTTGTGTTTTGGGAATTTTGGGTTTCCGGGTTTGCGATTTTCGGGATTATAGGTTTTCTGGATTACACGATTCTTTCTGTCTACCAAATACCGGCGATCTTAAATTGTATGTGGGCCAAAATCATGAAGGTGGGAAATTTCACTGCCCAATCAATAAAAAAATCAACTTTAGTTATAAACGGGCAGAGCTCAAAACTAGTAACTCAATTTATCGAAAAATATTGAAATTTGAATAACCAATACAAATTTAGATTGACTTGTTAGAATTCAATTAATATTTCATGTATTTCTATTAATTGAATTCTAACAAATGGTAAATAAAAAAAAAAAACAATGTTTGGATATTTATATGTCATATTTTCGGTTTTGTATTTTGCTTATTTACAAAAAATATGTGAAGTTCTTATAAAATTTATATTTATTAATGTTATTTCAATTTTTATATTATATACGGGTAGCATTAAGTTATACTGGTACACTGAAAAAATTTTAAATTACTTCATAAAAATGTAAAATTAAAATCTTAATCTTTATTCATACTAAAACAGGCGTTCCCAAAATGATGCTTAATTGATGTACGCTTCTTTTATATCAAATTTAATTTCAATTACCACTCTTATTTAATCTATTCATGTAGAAAAATATTTATGCAACGATAAACCAATTCCATGAAATATCGGAGAGACCATTTGTAGCGCCATCTCCACGTTACAGACATATTCTTTCGGACAACTTAAATTAAAATAGAAATAATGAATCTTCTAATTTTTTTTTTTTTTTTGTAAGGTACGTGAGAATTTCTGAAGAAAATTTTGCCCTAGTTATGTGAAGAATGCAGATGGCTAAATTTAATTTATTTTAGTGTATTTTGTTGATATTAATTTCAGTTTTTGAGTTATGGAAGCGTCCCCGAAATGATTTTCGGCTATATTAGATGGACGGTACGGTACGTCAAAAATAAATTTTAATTTAATGTAATTTTGATTTTACAAAAAGCCTGGATATCAAATTTTCCACCTCATTTATTTTGTGTCATGTACGCTTCTTAACACAAAGTTTCAGTTTTATTATACTTTTGTAAACTATATGAAACGTCTCCTATTCTCGTATTTAGTTTAAAAGTAGTTAACCTGTTGCAATATGATAACATCTCATTTGACGCAATTAAAAGCTTGAGTGCATCTTCTTCATCTTGCATCACAATTTCGACCCCCGGAATGCACCTTTATAAAGTTGAAAAAAATATAAACAAAAAATCAAAACATTTAACTTTTCACATCCATAAAACCGGCGCCCACAAAAGTGCATGCTTATAATAATTCATTTCTTTAATTGTCCGTCCACCTCCCACAGAAAAATCCCATTCATGAAGTTTGCAGTTCATGTTTCGTTTCTCACAAAACGAACTTGGAAATCGAAATCAAATTAAAAGCAAAAAAAAAATCATTTAAAATGAGTCGAAATGAATAAAATTTTTTTTTTTTGTTCAAATAATAACATACTCTTTTGGTCGGCAAATCGAAAATATAATAACAAAAAAAAAAATTTTAAAAACCGTGAGATCGACAGAAAAAATGCCACTGCATCACTCCTCCAAAAGCTCAATTGCTATTTAACTCTCGCCATACAACTTGATCTCGGATTTGTTATAAAAAGCCAGCAATTTACCAAAAGTCCTAATCATGAATCTATAACCAAAGAAGAAGAAGAAGAAGTAGCAGCGCTTCGGTATGTCTCTGTGGAACTAATAAAACCAAAGCCAAATGATGATGTTGTTGTTTTTGTTATTTTATGCCGAATGGATGCCAACCATGATGATGATGGGAAGAAGAAGCACTTTTAATTTTTATACCGCGACGCGCACCACCACCAAGTCTAGGTTTTTCTTTTTTTCTATATTGATGACTTGCAAACAACAAATCAACAACAAATAAAATCGATGCAATAAAAATCAACTGCATTGATGTCACTACAGAAGTTGCAGGCAGGTAACTCTCCTCAGCCTCGGCAGCAGTTAGTTTGGTTCCCCGGGAACACCGAAATTCAATTGTGCAACCCGAATTCGAATCCAACAACGGTGTGCGCCAACTTGGATTCGGTTTGACTTGAATGGAATCAAATTGAAGAACCGCTGCTGCTGCGGCTGCCACTGTTGAATGACTCTATTGAGCAACTCTATAGGGTGATGGCAAAATGATAAAGGCGGAGTATGACGGGCGCGGTGGCGACCGTAAACAACGACGACCGTCATCGTCAGCACAGCAGCGTGGTTAATCCAAGTCAATTCACGATTAAATGATTGCATCCATTCAATAGACCCAAGCATAAACATTGTCATCGTCATCTTCGTCGTAGTCGTAGTTGCAGTCGCAGTCTTTTTCGTCAGCCTTCCGACGACGGACTTACGTCTCGTCGTTTGTTCGCTCTCAATCAGTCTGAACCGAACTTGATGGGCTTTTTGTTGTTTTTTTTTAACCAAATGGGATGTGTGTCTCTAAACGGATTTGTTTGCAAATAATTCAGAGTACATAATGCCAACGAGATAAACCAGATAAATACAGCTGCGTCAGTTGCAACTAAATCGCGTTATTTCGATGCATAAATTATGAGTATCTTAAGTCTTTGAATGCAATTCGGTGGCAGGGTTACCTTTGCAACACTTTAAGTGTCAACTCAACAAAATTAAATGATTTCTTCATATTTCTTTCTTTCTTATAAACAAAAATAAACACAAAATATTAGAAGAATTAAAAAACAAAGAATAAATAAAAAATAAAAAATGCTTTATAGAAAATATTAAAAATAAAAAACAAGAAAGTGACAAAAAAAACTACAAAACATAAAAAAAAATAAAATGCACAAATGAGTCGCACGTACAAAATAACAAATGACTGCTATTTGTGAAGCATTTTTACCAATATTTTTAGATATTTTGAAAGAAACCATATCAAGCAAAAACAATGCTCTAAGAAATTGAGAGAACGAAAGAGAAATTTGCTGCACTCATTAATTTCCAGGCATCGATTTCGATTACACAAAAACTTGGAATTTTAATGCCTTTATTATGTACTTAGGCTCAAAAATTTGTTTAATAATTAAATTAAGATGTTCTTTTAAATATTTGCATCCAAAAAATATACAAATCTGTGATTTTAAAATTGATGTGCAAAATCGTGTGTAGCGGAATCGCTCTTATATAAAGTTTTTAAAAATAAATACTGTTATCAGAAATTGAAAAACAAAAACATTAAATTCATTACTTAAATCACTTAAACAACTTCTTAAATTGTTTTAACCTCCAAATTAAGAATGCAATTTGATTTCGTTCAAAAAGAATAATTTAAAAAAAAAATTTTAAATCGTTATTACGGTTTTTAAAATAATTAATTTTTGTTATATAAAAATACTCAAGCCTTGTTTGAAAAAAAAATTGCTATGCCATTTTAAAGAAAATATTAATGAACTTAAGATGTAAAAAAAAAAAAAATCAAAAAAAAAAATACGAACACATTTTCGAAAAATCGATTTTTGAATAAAAAATTTGAAGGTTTTTTTTTAAATAAAAAAAAAAAAAATATTGGAAATTTTGATATGAAATAATTTGAAAATTAATAAAAATGTGTGAAAATTGTCATCCAAATTGCTTCCCAGAAAATCAGAAAAGAGAAAAACGGCTCTATGTTCTTAACCGATGAAAAATAATTTTTTTATATATAAAATGTATGACCTTGTCTGTTGTAGTAGACACACATAAAAATTTTAATCAAAATCGTTTGAACCGTTTTTGAGAATATTAAGATTTTCCATATTGGTTGTATGGCAGGTACCGTTAATTTTGGTCCTAAAAATCTATGAGAAAGAAAAATCAGTTGTCGATCTTTCATGGATTAGTTCAGATTTCGAGGTGGTTTTAGTGAGGTAAGAGTCCCACACTACTTGGTGTCGATTGTCAAAAAAATTATATATACCTACTTTTGCCCAAATTTTGTCAAATATGACACCTTTTGACTAAAATCCTTGTTTAGAGATAGGCGAGAGTTCAAGCTAAAATTCATGGCATATTTAGGTGTTAAACTCAATCAAAAGCGTAACTTTTTTTGTTCAAAAGAATTATCAAAGTGTTTTTTTTTTTACATTTTAACAGGGTTGCCACATTCTCAGACAAACACTTTTCTTATTTTTTTTTTTCTTTATTTTGAACATCTTCTTTACTTTTATTTGGCATAATAACTATTTCCACACTTGAACAAACTAAAAAGTAAGAATGATGTCATGTAGGAGCGGTAACTCTGTAATTAAATTTTCACTATCGACTACACTGTGTAAAAAAAAAGGCAAGAAATATAAGCGGGCGGAGACCTATCAGGTTTTGTAGAAGTTGATACACTGATTATAAAGGTAGGTAAAAATTACGTAACATCCCCAATATCGGGACATAGGGTCAAAAAACGAGTTTTAGGACCTTCATTTGTTGCAGAAAGTCTTGCTTCGTGAAATTTCAGTTTAAATTCTATTTTAACCACACCACATGATTTTTACATTGTTAAAATGGTCTAAATGTCCATTTTGGAAATCAGTTAAAAATATCTAAAATGGGTAAAAATTTGACGAAGCTAGATTTTGTTTGCAGTGGATGAAGGTCGTTTTCCCCTCAAGCTTCACAAAACGTGATGGGTCTCCACCCGCGTATATTTTGAGTGTCACAGTGTTATTAGTGATGTATCAGCCCTGGTTATCAACCCAAATCAACTAGAGTAGGACACAAATCGAGTTAATCAAGATATTAGATTTGTTTAAAGTTTTTTACTGCTTCGGAAACAGTTGATTTGAGAGAAATTGGATCATATCTGGAATGAAATATACTTTTTGCTTTAAAATTTATTTTAACTCCGATCTATCACGTTATGAACTGTCAAATTTTACTGGAGAATAGCAACGATGTGAATGGAGTATAAAAAAACAACATTTTTAGCCTACTAACAATTATCGTATCGAAGTGAATATTTTTGCGGTGTGGACCCAGGGGGGTCGAAAATACCTAAAATCATTTTAAACCTACTTCCAATAATCGAATCGAGTATTACAGGCACAAACAGTTTTTTTTTTTTTTTTAATTAGTCTATTCATCATGAAACATCATAAAACGTAAGAGAAACACGTTTTCGAGACACTTTTATGTGCGTGTGCCGTTGTCGTCATCGTTGGCGTTGGAAATTTTAAAACATAATTAGCCAAACTAAGGTTATCTTCAAAATTCAGCAATTTTGAAAAAAAAAACAAAACTTTCTTGTACTTTTCATACAAAAATCATCAAAAAATGTCACTTTTGTAAAACTTCCCATGAACAATGGCGCTGATTTTCAAAAGAATGGAGGTGTTCAAAAACCGGATTACTTAACTGGGTTTTTTAACGCATTTTTCTTTGTTGCTTCTCTTTCTCACAAAATAGAAAACAAAAAGAAAACGATCTTGTCAAAAGAATGTAAAAAACAGTGCAAAAAAATTCTTCATTTTCAAAAAAAAAAAATTATTTTCCTTATATTCACAGTTTAAATTTATTATCAAGATAATTTCTAGTTGATAGCCAACTGATTTAGCACTAAATATGCTAGTTTTTCTAGGTTTTCTAGATTCACAAACTTTTTTCAAGAAACAGGAGCCATTAAACATTTCTTCAAACTAGAGAACTGCTATTTTTAGGTCACTAATTTTTTTTTTATTTTTGCCTGACGTCTGGGGTAAAAGCCCAATTCTCAAAAGCTTTGGAAAAAAATCAATATTTCAAACTTTTTGACAAAACAAAGTTTTAATTAAGAACATTTAAAAAGGTCCCTAACCTAATAAGGTTTGGTTATGTTGAATAGAAAAGAGTGAAGTGAGAAAAAAGGGTTAATATATTTATTTCCTTGGAATATTTTGTCTACTTTTCTTCTATAGTTTTTGTTTTTGATTTTAACAATTTTAAAAAGTAGGGTAACCCTATCATGATGATTGTTTTGATTTGAAAATGTCTTGACTTCGCGGACTCACATATGAGATGTGACTATAGAATGAGTAGTTGAGTGAGTGAGTGTAGTTTATCTTAAACAAGATTATCTTAAAGATACACCCTCAAGATGAATATTCCATAATTATTATGGTGTCAGCGTGACGTGAATGCATTTTTGCCCAACGAGATATCGATCAAAACATACATTCGATGGTGAATTTAATGGCGGCGGTCGGTGGCGGTGCAGTGTGTTGTACTTTGAAAAAAGAGTCTTGTCGTGTCGTGAAGTGAGGTGAGTCCGAGGTGGGTCTGCCGCCCTCTTTACATATTTCAATAACAACGGTCGTTGTTGTTTGGCATTTTCATTCTACTTCAAACGCCAAACACCTTTCAAATTCACTTTTTAAAGAGCAAGACTCTCCTTTGCAAAAAAAAAAAAAAAAACTGATGACTTAAAATGTATCAGGCTGTGTTGCCACAATAATGGTTCCTTTTAAGGAAGGTGGTAACTATATGCACATTTTTAGAAGAATGATGATGGTTTAGAGAGGCGATGGGGAATGCAGCGATGGTGTCATATATGTTTTAGTGCCCGCCTTGCCCGCTTAGCATTATGTCCATCAATTCATCACTTTCTATGAGAATTATATAGAAGAAGAAGAAGAAGAAAGAAGCCTTGTGAAGGCCTCTGCCCAGGTACCTAACTCAGTCAGTGTAGATATACGTAAGGAAGAAAATTTCAATTGAACTGCTTCCCATAGTGAAAGATTATTTGTTTTTTTTGTTGTTGTTTTATGTTTGTTTCTTCTATATAGCTGGTGTTGGAATTGGCTTTGGTCCTCCGGCTGAGATGCATAACTAACGATCCATCGATGGGGCAGCGCAGCACCATCACAGGCAACCTTAGCTGGAGCAAAAGCAACAACAGCAGCAGCCAGCGCAGACGAGGCACATATTATAAATTATAATCTGAATCGGTTTTTGGAATCTTGATTTAAATTTTTCGTATAAATAAATGTTCGGGTTGTTGTTGTTGTTGTGGGGGGGGGAAGGGGGGGGGGGCAGACTTTCCCTTTTCTTTCGGTAAAAAAAAAAATGTTGTCCACAATGTTGGTGGTTTTTTTGTTTTGTTGATCCTGGAAAGTCAATGTTTTATGATAATAAATATGTAAAGGCTGTGAGAACGCATTCCGATGACCCGGATGAAGAGATAAGTGGTTATAGGTTGATGTTTTATGTGATGGTCATGAAGACTTTTCAAATTGCATACATTTTCAAAGTTTTTTTGTATTTTATATTTTGATATCGTTTTCGTAATGTTAGAGAATTGTACGTATAATCTTCCTTAGAAACAATTTTTCCAATGATGTGAAAATAATTGAAAAAAAAAAACAAATAAAAATAAAAAAAAAAATTAATTATTAAAATTAATTAAATTTAAAAAAAAAAAATTTTAGATTAAAATAAATATATATGTATGTATATTTTTATAATAAATTAAAAGGAAAAAAATTGAAAAAAAAACAGCAATACAAAAAAAAAAACAATTAAAAAATTAAAAAACAATTCAAAAAGAAAAAGAAATAAAAACAACTAAAAACAAAATTTGTAAAAATGGTGTTGTTATGTTTGCGAGAAACCAAGATAAAATCTGGGGAACAAACGGATACACTTTCCAAACTGTTAAACTTGATTTTGTTCAATGCAATTATGAGAAAATGGTTACTCAACGGACTTAACATTGCTCGAAATTATGCACACCAACCCCCTCACTGATATATTGAAAGGTGCTTACAATCCAAGTTTGGGATTTGGATGTCATCTTGAAGAAAAAACGCCATCTTAGATATTTGTGGTTAAGCTTTATACAGAAATAGAAACCGAAATCGAGAGGGTATGATGTCTCCAAGCATAGTTATTACGTTTTTAATGTATTACTTGTGTTTCTCCTCAAAAGGTAGGTACATTTTTACCGTATACTTTGTTTTTTAAATAATGTCACAGTGATCAAAACTAGAACCCAGAATTAAAAATCGTTCAGTTAAATTTTTGTCACTTGAAAAGGGCCATAACTAGGGCAACCGGAAAAATACTCGAGCATGTTTTTTTGTTTTTGGGAAATCGTATCGGAAATTTGAAGATACAGAAATGTGTACAAATCTAACGATTTTGAGGCCTATTCGTTTGTGCATATTTATGCATATTTTGGTATAAATCAAAATTAGAGCATATTTTTGACATATTTCAGCATTTTAGGACACATTTTTTTGATTATTTGAGGATCGTTGATATATTTTTGAATATTTTATATGTTTATTTTTTTTATTTGTGTAAGTGCACTACTGCTAGTTGCGCATCGCCAATAACAACACGATGGGGTACTAGGATGGAAGCAGTTACATACTACGCCGAAAACTATGAACAAATACTTAATGTTTTCCATTCATTGGATGAATAGGATTCAGCTACTATCAAAACAGATATACAACGAGGTAAAATAAAAGTGAAACTTGTGTTTTTGGCATCAAACACTTTTTTTTTCAAAATAAATGAAATAAATGGTTTTGAACTTTGAGCATACATCAAAACAGTTAACGATGCCGAAGCTAGAGTTAATGCTATTGACTGTGAAGTCTGTAAAAGAATAAAACAAAACAAATTAGGATGATTTAGAAAACATCTCGGATTTATAATTTTGACAGACCTTAGAAATTGCTTATCTGGAGAAAATGTCACCTTATCGAAATATAAGGGCTTCAAAAAACAAAAAAAAAGGCATTTGAATTTGCGCCTTTAAACTTACTTTAAAGATGAAAGAAGTTTTTCCATGTACGAAAATTTTATTAGAGCAAACTTTTCTTTTTGAAAATTTAAGAAAAATTAATGAATTTTTAATTCAACCTAGACCTACCTATAGAATGTTGAAATAAATAATATGTTCGGTTTTTTTCATATTCCTTTTATTGTTCGATTCAGTACAAACCAGCTAGAAAACACTGCACAGGTTTGATCGTTCTAAGACAATAGTGCTAAAAGATATAGCCATACCACCAGAATGGCGGTGTATCTTCAAAATGGCAGCTAAACCCCAAATTATCATTGATTTCAATTTTGAGATGTGAATAGGGGAATTGTTGAGAACAATTTCCGACAATTTTCCGCCTGTTCAATATTTTGTCCTAAAATTCATAATGATTTTATTGACCAATTTGTACACTCAAAGAAATAATAAATTTAAATTAAAACAGAATCATATGTTGGATAGTTAATACAAATTGTAATTTTACTAGCTACAGTAAACATAACGCAAATTAATCCAGTCATTCGGAGCTCATTTTCATGAGTTGAATGTGGCAAACAAAAATGCTTCCCACATCTAAGCACCATTTCGTTTACTAGAAAATTCTATTGTTTGCAGCAAAACGAATGAATAGTTTGTGAAGAACCTCCCCAGAAGGCAGTTTGTTGCAAGGAACTTCACTTGTGGTGTAAACGTATAGTTCATTTCATCAAATGAATGCATGAAACAAATTTGTTTTATAAATTATTCTCTTATTGAACTGCGAAAAATCCGTATAAATAGATTTTGATTTGTATAAAAATATAACACATATGTTTGTGGTGTTCATTTGCATTCTATATTCTTTTCATTCTATGCATTTCGTGGCGCACTGGCAACAGCCTTGGTTCAAAATCGAGAGGTCACAGGTTCAATCACCGGTGTTAAGCTGATCTTTTTTTTTATTTAATCGTTTTTATTTTCAAAGAAACGAATTTAAGAATTTGCTGCAAAAGAAGTTAGAGTCGAAAAACTATTGTCCAACAAACAAAAAGTCGTTTGATGCAAACGATTGGTTTTTGTTTATATGCCTTTTGTTTTTATGCCAAAAAAATGTTTAACACATACGAATTTACCAATTTGCTCCAAACAAAGCCGACGAAAAAGTCGTTTGGGGCGATTTTTTCACTTGCCGCAATCGATTTTTTCTCTCAGTGCAGTTAAGTTTGTGTTGGAAGAGATTCTACCGCCAGCACTTCCGTCTTAATTGCACTGCACAAAATTACTTTTAGGTAACTGTTTTTAGGCGGAAAATATCGGTAATTGCCATACACGTTTTATTTAAGTGTTAAATTGAGGAATTTAGACTACCACACAAAGGAAGTATATAATCAAGTCAAAAGCAGTCAGTTTGACGTTTAAATAAAATGTCTATTGCGATTATCGATATTTCACAAGATATAAATGGTTTTTTTTAGAAGCTATAGAACTTTGAACTGGAATAAAACATAGATGATTTTTTTTTAAATTGACATGTACCTTTTGCGAAAGATAATATTCTGGCATTATAATTTAAATATGATTTCTGGCATATGACCGCCACGACTGGCTTGCACATACCTAGTCTAATATGGAGGTCCAATTTTCGATGACAATTTCCAACATTTCGTCGTATTACGGCACTTACACGGTAAATGTTATCCTCTAAGTGGTCAATAGTTTCGGGCTTATCGGCGTAGATAAGCGACTTATCCCCCACGGAAACTAGTCAAGCGACGTTAAATCACATCATCTTGGAGGCCAATTCACGGGTCTGTAATGTGAAACTATGCGGTTAGCAAACGTTTCCTTCAAAACATCAATTGTGGCTTGAGCTATGTGACATATTGCCCCGTCTAGTTGAAACCACAGCTCCTGCACATCATGGCAGTTCAATTCACGAAAGAAAAATCAGTAAACATGGCACTGTACGGTCACCATTGACTGTAACGTTCTTGATTTGGGCCCATTCACCGAATCTATGTCTTGCTAGGTGATCCTAGGTAAAATGCCAAACAAAACTAAAAATAAATCACTTGACAGCTGATAAAATGGCCACCAATTCAAATAGTGTTGCCAACTTAAAGTTATATATCTCTAAAAAAAAAAAAAAAACCCTTTAGTTAGGACCCGAATAAATCGAATATAAGGTCACTGTAACGGGAAAAAAACACCCTTTCACTCATGATACGCATGTGGATCTAACTGGTCTAATTTTCAAATTTTAAATCAAAAGTGTTAACAATCTATGTAACTTTAGCTGTAAGCGAATCAACTGTGCATTATATTTTTCTTGTTTTGATAAAATATAAAGGGTTTTCCAATAAGAGGTGTTATTTTGAATAGCCCGCTATTTCGGTAGCTGTCACTTTTGAAGCTGTCATTTTTTGACATTTGACAAGTAGAAACTACGCTATTAATAAAAATGGAACGATACACGCTTCAACAACGCATTGAAATTATTAAAATTCACTATAAAAATGGTGAAAATTTGGCAGAGACGGTTCGTAAAACTAAAACATTTTTGGGTCGTCGTGAAGCACCTTGTCGGACCGCAATACAGAAATTGGTGGACAAATTCGAGCTGTTGGGACAAGTTAGTGATGTGAAAAATAAAACCCGTGCACGTCGCTCAAGAACAACTGAGAATATTGCTGTTGTAGCCCAAAGTGTTGAAGAAAACCCAGGTTTGTCCATTCCTCGTCGTTCTTTGGAATTAGGCATTCCACAAACGTCATTACACCGTATTTTGCATAAGACTTGGGTCTTAGGGCTTATAAAGTTCAGTTAACACAAGAACTCAAGCCGGCTGATCATCAACAACGTCGTGTCTTTGCTGATTGGGTCCTTGAAATGCATGAAAATGAACCGGAATTTCATCGAAAAATCATCTTGACTGATGAGGCCCATTTCCACCTCGGAGGCTACGTCAACAAGCAAAACTGTCGCATCTGGAGCTCGGAAAACCCAAGAGTTATTGTTGAAAAGCCTCTCCATCCTCAACGCGTGACTGTTTGATGCGGTTTATGGTCCCGCGGGGTCATTGGACCTTACTTTTTCGAAAATGAGGCTGGAGCAACAGTTACGGTCAATGGATTGCGCTATCGAGAGATGATTAATGATTTTTTATGGCCTGAATTGGATGGTATTGACCTGGACAACGTTTACTTTCAACAAGACGGCGCTACGTGCCACACAAGCAATGAAACCATCGATCTTTTACGGGAAAAGTTTCCGGACCGTGTTATCTCTCGAAGAGGTGATCACAATTGGCCACCGAGATCTTGTGATTTAACACCTTGCGACTTCTTCCTTTGGGGCCACGTGAAAGATAAGGTCTACGCCAACAGCCCAGCGTCGATTCAAGACCTCAAAGATGAAATTCGTGAGGCTATCGAGGACATAGGGCAGCCACTTTGCGATTTGGTTATGGAAAATTTTATGAAAAGGATATGGTCCTGTAAGCGTGGTCTTGGAGGCCATTTGGCTGATGTTGTGTTCCATTATTAACGGCATACCTTTCTCTTTATAATGAAATAAACATCCGATCATTTATCTCCAAAAATGCCATTTTTCTTTGAATATCAAAATAACACCTCTTATTGGAAAACCCTTTACTTGGTCTAGCTTTTTGTCAGAGCACATTAAAACCACCAGTATATTCGTAGCTTAAGTATCTATCTTTCCATGAACACAATTCCACTAATTATGACAAAACACCATACATTAACATTCCATAATACTCTTCGTATAAAATGAAATTGAATTTTCCAAGAAAATGAGGTGAATGTTTTCCATCGAGCCCAAGCGAGAGTGAAATTGAATCGATATTTTGTAATAGATTCATGGACATGGAAGCCCTTTTAAGGTAGTTTTGGCTTGAGTTGTTTTTTCGTTTGGTTATTTTTCGCTGCCTAAGTGCAAAATAAACAAACAAACAAAGAAAAGTAGGTGGCTCACCTTAAAAGAAAAAAAATGTAAAAAAAAAACAAAAGCAACTTTTATCAGTGTGTTTGTAATTGAGTGAACTTGTACAAAGAACGATCAGCATCGTCTAGCGGCAACCTTTAAAATACAATTAAAAAAAAAATACCCACCATGTTGCGACTGTCACCACTTTCTTACCAAATTAGTAACAAATTAAGGCAATAAACTATTAAGTGCATTTGAGGATGCAACATGCGACCACCATTCCAAAGTGTCACTATATAATTCACATGAGTAGATATCGTTTGTACTCGTACGTGTGGCACAATATCATTCTAGGTACGAAGGTGGCAGAGGTATAGCTTATAAAAGGTGACTAAATTTAGACCTAGTCGGTATTTTTATATTCTTTTCTTTTGTGTTTCCAAGTCATGGATGATTGGCGGTGTCGATGCTCTATTGTTTTTTTTAGATTTTCTTTTTTTAATTCTTCTTTTTTTTTTGTTTTTGACTGACATAACGCAATATATTTTGATTTCTTTTAGTGTCAAAGTTGACACATAGTCTTTTAAGTGGAAGCCATTTACACAAGAATTGAGGAGTCCTTGGGTATAATAAATTTACATTTTTTTTTTTTCTTTTAATTTACCTTAATTCGTCGGGGATTGGAATATTGTTGATTTTAAAAGAACAAGGTGATAAATTGGGGTTTTCTTAAGACGATTCTATAAGAAAAAAGCTTTTTTAAGAGGAATTGTTTTGATTTCGATTGTTGGGTATTTAAAAATGTAAAATTAAATATATGATCTATTTACGTGTAAGAACGTAGGCTCCGATTTAGAGGTAGCTAATAACTTACATTTACAAGAGTACTTTGATTTTTTTTTTAACAAAACCTATAAACTTTTGTTGTCGGTTGACATTCCTAAAAACGTAAGGTTTGTGGACTTCCAAAAGGACTTAATAAATATTTTGGTATATCAAAGAGGTTATGTAAAATACTTCCAATTCAGTTCCCGAAAAATGTATATCACTGGACTACCGCATTCAAAATAATAACAAAACAGATGAAGACAAGGCTTGTCTGCGGTCATCATAGAAGGTGTTTAATTTACTGACAAGGAATTAGATTCGAACCACAAAAACGATAATCCCAAACCCCAAAGATCGAAAAACCAAAAAATTAGAAATATCAAAAATCCCAAAAACTTAAGAACCGCAAAAGCAACAACCTGAAACTTTTTGGTGCAAAAAGTTTGGTTTGTGAAAACTCTGTCTAAAAAAAACCAAAATTCTGAAAATTCAAGATTTAAAAAAAAAATCAATAAAAAGACCAAAGCCTTTAAACCAAAATATCAAAAAAAAATCTTTCAAAATTCAGTTTATTTACACATTATTTTCCGGATATCCGAAAATGCAGAAATAATATAATTCTACAACCGAAGTCTGCAAAGATTGTGATTTTTTGCTATTTTTCAGATACATACCAAAACCAGTGCCAATAATTTTTTTTTTTTTTTTGAAAAAATAAATTATTAGCAGCATATGGATGGAGGAAAAAATTAGGAAAATGGTATGTGAAAGGGGAAAAATAAATTGCTCACCAATAGATTTGGGAGAAAGGGGGTTGGTGGGCGTTAAAGTGGGTAGAGTGTCGAAAATCGTGTTTTTTTTTACCATTTCTATTAAAAATGGACCTCCTATCGAAAAAAGTTTAATACAAGAGTTGTAGTTGGTAAAAAGATGCACAATATTTGTTCAGATCATTTTTCTATCTAAACTCAAAAATGTTGTGAAGAATGCCAAAAAGAATTTTTTTTTTCTGATATTACTGTCATTTACGAAAAAATCGACCTTAAAAATTCAGTTTTTGTCATAATAACTGCTTTTTTCTAAAAAGAGGATTTAATCAAAAAGAATCCATCTCAAAATTTTAAAAGTAAAACAAAAAAATTCGTTGACTTTTTTTATATTTAAAATAAGTCAATTTCATTAAAATAAATTCGTCAAAACACAAAAATTAATATTTTGCTGAAAAAAATGTATACGATAAAAAAAAACATACGTTAAACCCAAGTTTCATCAAAATCTAACTATTTTTGCAAAAGATAAATATAAAAAACCAAACAAAATGTTTTTGGCATTTTTTCCAATATTTTTGAGGTTATATAGAAAAATGATCTGTACAAAAGTTGTAGATCTTTTTACAACCTACAACTCTTGTATTAAAGTTTTTTTTGGAAAAAACCTTTTAACACCTTCCCCACTTGTATACGGGCCCCCCTTTTCCCTTTTTCCTCCTTTTCCCCTTCGATATACCATTTATTGTACATTTTCTCATCACCATTATTCTGCTAATGGATTGGCACTGGCCTAAAAATAAAAAGCTCAAATTTAAGAGCCACAAGCCCGAAAACTAAAAAATCATGAAACGCACTGAAACACACAAAATCACAAAAATCCAGTCTTGAAAAAACATTAAACCATTTTTCCCAATAATTTGGAATAAATCCTGGAAGTTTAAGATCTAAAAATGAAGAACCTTGAAAGCCCAAAAAATATAAAAATTGAAGTCGAATATCAAAAAAAAAAAAAAAAAAATTTACAAAATCTTGAAAAAGTCAAGATTTCAAAACTCAAAATCGCGAAAACCTAAAATACCAAAAGCCCAAAATCAAAACTACAAAGATTCAGAACACGAAAAATCTCGAAACCTCTTAATTTTAAAAATTCTAAAATTCCTAAAAAAATATCACAAAGTCCAAAGATTCTAAGAATATACAAAACCTCGCAAGACATAAATTTCGGAGAACCAAAAACCTAAAAAAATCTTTGGTCTTCAGTCTAGTTAAAATTATATCATACCGCAAAAAAAACAAAAAGTCAAGTTAACTTAAAATCCCAATTATGGAAAAAAAAAACTTAAATCCCCAAAAGTAAAATTGGATATTCCAAAAAAAATTGCGATATTTCTGCAAAATTCAAACCTGTGTTTAAGGAGCCTATCGATAATGTGTTTCCGGGATTTCGAATTAAATGGACTTCTACCCTAGTTTTTTCAGTTCAACTTTGGCCACCAGATGATTGATCAAAAAATATTTAACCTAAATGCCTAAGAACTGTCAAAAATGATAATAAAACAACAAATTCTATAAAAAAAGATCTTGTGTTCCATTTTATTCAAAATGAAAGTCTGGTAACTCTTGTAACCATGATCATCGCCTGCTTGCATTTTTTGAAGCATTAATATTCAAACCCACCATTAGTCACTGTCAACACAAATTAAATTATTTCTCTTCAATATACCAATCAATCTTAAGCTTTAAAACAGTCGTTAAGTGCAGTTTAAAATTCAACACAAAACACACATCCTCCACTGCTTTTTGTTTTTTTTTTTTACCTCACTTTGATAAAAAAAAAAAAAAATCAATTCCTGCATCGTGGTGTTGTTAGTTAAAATTCGAAACAATCTCTCATTTCCGCGACAAAACGCATACAGAAATAACAAAAAAAAAAGAACTTTACGGTCCATTTCAATCGTCACCATCGATCTCGGGCCTATAACAGACGCAGACAAACGGCTTCACTTCAAAGTTGTTGGCCTAAACGCTTAAACGTCATGATGTGTCGGTTATAAGATAAACAGGAAAAAAACTGATTACCCACGACAATTTATGGAGAATCATTTATTATGTTTTAACCAAGTTGAGTTTAAGTGTATAAAAACACACACCGCCTCCGGCCGCCAATGTGCAGTGCACCTGCAGCAAAAATTGTTTTTGCCAAGACAATTACATAATTCCTCCGTTGTCGATAAATATTATTGCCAGAGGCCGTATAGTTAATGGCGCTGTAAGCTTTTAAAATCTATACCCCCAAAAGGGTGCTGCAGGCCTTAGAGTTTATCTATTAACAAAATTTTGGTTTTAAACTTTTTTTTTTAATCTATTTTGTTGTTTTTCTTTTTTCATTTAAACAAAATTGAACTTATTGAGGCCAGGAATAAATAGCCCATCAGAATTCCAAAAGCATATTGCAACACCTTCCGTCCTCTTCAGATCTTTTATTTACCTATGGTGCGCTCTTAATGACTTAACAAAACTTTGAAGTGTGTTATTTTATCGCGCTCTTTGAAAGATATACACGTCAGATTGCGTAACGGTATCCATAGGTGGCAGTAGTATCTGTCTGCTGCAGCAATCTATGTATTATTCGTTTTGAAGCCAACAGCAGCTGTTAACAATATTTGCCAGACACACTGAGTGTGTGGCAACAACCACCCTTCTTCTGGAGTTAAAGGCGGTAATTCAAAATAATATTTACACACGTTTGGCATAGCACACACACACAATCATTGCTGGATTTAAGGCGAAATAAAGCCTCAGTCATTGTTAAATGAGAGGGCTCAGTTATTTCTGAGGCACAATAAACTTTTTATTACTTTGGCAGCACTTAATTTATATAGGATTACTTAACGAAAATTAACGAAGATCTGTAAATTTTGTGTATACATAAACAGCCTGAGATCAAAGGCGCACAAAAGCAAATGATATTTGGAGAAAATTAACGAAACTGAACATTCTTATGACGAACTCAATTTCATTAGTGAACGAAAGACTCATTCTCATCTACCAATTGTGTGTAGATAAAACAGGGACATTCTTGAAGTACAAAATCAAAGTCATTCGATGAAAATAAACGAGACTACCAGTCCAGTCCGGTCTTATAACGAAGCTTATTCTATTCATTATGTATTTTAACGAAACTCCATTCCTGCCAGTCGAATTTGAGTTTGTATAATAACTGGGACTCATTTTAAGAACACAACAAGACAAGCTTTTAACGAAACTGGTCCGCCCACTGTTTTCACGAAGTTGATGTCATTATTGAACAAAAATTCCAAACCGAATTGTCAAATATGTGTACCTATCTGACTATAGGACGTTTTTTTAATATCAAAATTTCATTCCAAACTGTCAAATTTGTGTAAGTACGTAAGGCAGGGATGTTTTTTTTTTTTAACGAAATCGAAAGTTATTTAATAAAAAAACTGAACGAACAATTGATTGAATCGAAATTTTCATTTTAGCTAAACTGGACAGCATTATCTTAAGACGAAATAAATATCATTATTGAACGAAAAAATCATTCAAAAGCAAAAGTTATTCGATGAAAATTAACGAAAGCAGCCCCTCCCACTTTTATGAAAATTTAATGTCATTATTGAACGAAAATAATTTCCGACTTATCAAATGTGAAAAAGAAAAGCTTTTTTTCATTAAAATCAACGAAACTGACTATTTCATAAGAGCGTACGACTCTTATGACATAGTAAATTTTGTTATTGAACGAAAAATTCATTCCGATCTGTCAAAATGTGTACATATTTAACGTCAGGAACGAAATCAAAAGTTATTTAATGAAAGTGAACGAAACTAACTCTTGATAACGGTCTATGTCATTATTGAACGAAACGAAAGTGTAAAAATGCATTTTACCACAAGTACCTACATGGTTTCTAACAAATCCCTCACTGTACACACGGTACAGCTATTCAGTTGGATAAAAACAAATTTATTGTCATCAAAGCACTCAGTCGAAAATTTGCATATCTTTCAAAAGTCTGGTATTTTCCTTCTTTCAACCGCCCCTGTCACAAATAAAAAATAATAATAAAAAAAAAAATACAAACAAAACAAATCAAACGACGGAAATCATTAACATAATATCGTGTACTTTTGGCAAATCGAACAAACACAAACACACACTCACCAAACTGTGGATGAATGCATTTGAGTGACATTCATTGATCCAACACACCCTCAGGGGACGTTTGTTTTTATGCATTAACACGCGCAACTGGGCATATACACACACACATGGTTGACAGGAAGGACCTCCTGCTGTCACATGTGACAGTTCGATATCGCGCAATAGTTATAATTTTATGCCATAAAACAAAATGAACAGGAACACACCTTTTTTTCTAGAGCGTGTGTACAAATTTTGTTGTGTGGAGTGAAATTGGGAAAAATTTCACTTGGCAGCGAGTTGAGAGTAAAATGTGGTACACGCATGTTGCACACGCAAAAATGTGTCAAACGCACATTGCACCGCCACCATATCGCCGCGACGTTTATTGCGGCCAGGCGGGGCAACATGATGATCATGATGATGACGATGATGGAGAACCAGCTTTTATTTATTTTTATTTTTTTTTTTTTTGTAAAACTGAATTGATTATGCATCCAAGGAGAAGGAAGTGGGTCTCCAATTTTAATTATTTTCCCATTGATCTTGTGCGTCTGGGAAAATTGATGGGTCGGTTGGTTTGGTGGAAGTGCTCTGCAATTAGGTCGTGGCAGTCAGGTGGATCTCAAGTAATTCTTCTTTTTTTTTTTGAGAAAGAAGAGGACCTTGTTTGTTACCATACTGAAACACGATTTTTTGTAGGACAATATCTGTGCTACTTTGTTTTTATTTTTTTGTTAAATTTTTGTGGAATTTTTATATCATGTCCATCAGTGAAGGAGAAATTAATCGAAATTAACATTTTAATATTCTTTTTTTGCTTTTAAAAATACCATTTTTTTTTTAATCGAAATGAAATTTCGATTTCATTAGGACATTTCACGTGATGTGTGTCGTTTAAAGGAGAAATTTATCAAGTGCAAGGTTTTTAAACAAAGGTAACTTCACTTAATTTTTTTTTTTTAATTTAATTTATACGGTTTTGCTTTCTTTGAGGGGATATTTTAGTTTTTTATTTATTTAAATTATTACTTTGGAGCACTGGGAGAGAAAGTCACATTAACATTTGATTACATGGTGTTTGGGGTGTAAAGCAAATTGGCTATTATTAACTTTAAGAGAGCGTTTAGCGGCTAAGTGTTCGTTATTTTAAACTCAAGAGATTGCGAAATAAAAAAAAAAAAAAAAAAAACTTAAAACAAGCAGTACATAAATATGGTTGTAATGTTTTATTATTAAAAGGACTATTAAGGGTGAAATTTTAATGGCCTACATTTACAGTTGCACGGTTTATAATATTTTATATGTTGATAGTGTTTTGGTATTTTTTTTTATAAAGTTTTTTGTTTGTTATTTTGGTATAAAATGTCGCCAAAGTTAAAAGTTTTTAATGAAACAACAATTGTGTTACCACGAAGTTCATAGGCTGGAATTATGGTTTTTTTTTTCACAGGGTGTGGCCTGTACCCTATCACCAGATTCCTTCCTTTAGTGGTGCTAACCCAAACTCTAAGCCATATCCTCTTGTTTTAATAGATGCGCTAGCGCTGTAACCCTCGGGGAAAGTATTATATATCTCACGATTAAATACTTTTCAATTTTTAAAAATTGATAGATATTTTTTATAAAGGCTTTAAAGGGAAAATAAAATGCACGACTGGGTCACACGTATGTACTTGCTCTTAGGGTCAAAGTTGCTGTGGATGCTTAAGGTTCATATATAAAGTTTTTAATAGTAAATACTTTTATAAAAAAATAACAAAATAAGCATAAAATTCATTACTAAAATTACTTAAACATCTTCTTAAATAGAATGATTAATTTTTAAAAAGGGATAAGTGGGTATCATATTGTTTCTAAACTATATTCACCAGATTTTTTTTTGATGAATAACATGTAGGATAGAAGAACCTAAAATACGTCGCAAAAATCTGGTAAATATAATTTAGAAACAAAAAACTAACCACCTTTTATTTCGCCTGAAAAAAAGTTTAAAATGGGCCTACACTCTTTTCCTTATGTGTAGTAATAAATTAATATAAAAAAAAAGTGTCATACGAAGTTTTTTATAAAATATATTTTACATTTTTATCGCCCAAATAAAAAACACTTTGATTTAACTATATTTCGGAATGATTTAGTTTCGAAGAAGAAAATTTCAAAATCAAAGCCAAATTAAATAATTTAAAGTTTCATGTCTACTAAAAAAATTAAAATTAAAAAATCGAAAACCAACTGGGATTTGAACCAGCTATGTTTGAATTAAAAGTCAGATGCCATACCTATCGGACTATACTATAGAAAACGAATTGCATATTATGTTCAACTTTATACCAAATTCAAATTTAAAGTGCATATTTTAATCAAAAAATATGTTTTATTGGTAAATTAAATATGTTTGAGGTAAGTTGTCATAACTTAACAATTAAAAATTACCAAACTAAATTTTACGTTGCGTTGTTTTCCCTCAGTACTTAAGCGCACAAAAAACATTTTAATGGAGGAAATCTACCGATGAAAAAAAATTAAAAGAAACAAGAAATGTGTATAAATTCTTTCACAAACCAACATGACAAGATTGGCCTCCTAACTAATTCACACGCGAGACCATTTAAGCTACTAATTTAATTTCATTCTATTAAACTTAAATTAAAAATAATTTAACTTAAATAAATATATATGGCAACAAAACCACTTACTCGTAAATCAACCAAAACACATAAACATTTGGTTTTATAAATTAATTTTAAATTAATTAATCTGCCAACAGCTTTTATAATCACCTAGTAGTTTTATGCTAATATAATTGTTTAAACGTAGATATTAAAATAAATTTGATTTCATCGCTAATTATGTTATTAGTAAAGCTTAATGAGGACCCATTGTTAACTTATCGATTTCTCTCAAGGTCATTTATTACCTAATAAATTTCACTTTTTAATCTTATTAAATTTGTCAAAATACAAAAGAATTTTTCGCTTATTTTAAAGAAATATAAGCAAAGAATGAGTAATTTCCTTTTAAAACAATCATTAATTTTGTTATTCTTTTATTTTTTAACACACAATAGAATAAAAAATGTTTGAATAGTGCTTTTAGATCAAAATCAACAATAATTTAATAACATCAATCACTTCAATTCGAAGAAAAAAATAATAGAAGCAAAAGAAATTCATATAAATAACTTGTTTAGATTCATTTGTCAAGTTTAGATAAATAAATATTGGGATTGAGGAATCTGGAATGAGGAAAGAAATCAACAATTTTACACGTATGGTAAAATAAAGTTGAATTAGTTAATAGTTATGGTTTATTACAATCCAGTGTATCCTGATAAAAAAAAAATGTTTCAGCTTCGATAATTAATATTCAAAATTGATAAATTAAAACCACAAGTTCCCGAAATTAACATTCATGTACTAGCTGCCGAGTAGGTTTTTTTTTTTAAATGCCGAAAATCATATATTTCAAACCAACAAAAAGTTTTGATTCAAAAACTATTCCTGCCTTTTTCTCATTAAATCATTTGTCTCAAAATTATATCCAATTGTATTTCTGAGTACTGTTTTATTCTTAAAAAAACAATTCAATAATTTACGTCAAACAAACAAAAATTTCCAAACAGAAGTCACAAGTCAACTACGGTAACAACTTAAATTAGTATCTTCATAAAAAATGTAGATCACCATTCAATTAAATGGAGCACTTAAAATATTTTCAAACTTAGCAGCTCAGCAAAATAAACAAGAGCCAAAATCAATGCATAAGTCAATTTATTTAATTAATAACATCGTTCAAATAGTCTAAACAACTTGAGATAACTTATATAAACTGCTATTTTTCTCTCCCTCTGTCTCGTGGAAAAGTAGTTCAATAATTTAATTAAAAGTAGAAAAATACCATTAACAAAAAAAAATAAACAAAATAAAAAAATAACTAACTTGATAGCATTACAATTTTATCGTTCTGCAAATGTGACAAATGCAATATTAATTATTGCCATCGAAATCGAAGTGAAACCCGATTCGGATTGAATTGAATCGACTTTAATCGAACTACTGCGGTCAATAACATTGGCATCGCAGTGTGCAGTGTGCAGCTAACCAAATGTCTGTGTCCTAGATGTGTTAAAAAAGTGTTCTTGGCAAAAGTATAGTGGCACAAATTGTATGGCAAAGTTGGAATAAACTCACGAAACAAGCTAGGAATTGAACCCAGATCCTCTCGCGCAAACACCATCCGTTAAAGACACTCGTTTTAAGTTAAAGTCAAGTTAACGATGATTTAGCGATGAGTTAACGTAGAACTAACAATGAGTTAATAACGAGTTAACGATGAACTGACGATGAGTTAACGTTGAGTTCCCGAAGAGATAACGATGAGGTAAGGACGAGTTAACGACGAGATAACAATGAGTTAAGGACGAGTTAAGGACGAGTTAACGACGAGATAACGACGACGAGTTAACAACCAGTTAACGACCAGTTCTCATCGTTTACGGTGAGTTAACGAAGAGTTTTTATCGTTAACGATGCGTTAAGGATAAGTAACCGACGAGAAAAGAGGAGGTAACGATGAGTTATCGATGAGTTAACAACGCGCCCTGTTGACGATAAGTTAACGATGAGTTAACGACGAGTTAACGACGAATTAACGACTCGTGACTATGAGTTAACGACGAGTTCTCATCGTTAGCGGTAAGTTAAGGATAAGTAACCGACGAGAAACGACGAGTAAAGGACAAGTTGACGACAAGTTGACGACAAGTAAACGATGAGTTAACGACAAGTAAACGATGAGTTAACGATGATTTAAGGACGAGTTAACGATGAAGTAACGTAGTGTTAACGTACAGTTAACGTACAGTTAATAACAGTTAACGATGAGTTAAGGATGAGTTAAGAATTAGTTAAGAATGAGTCAAGAATGAGTAAAGAATGAATTAATGATGTGTTAACGACGAGTAAACGATGAGTTGATGAGTTAATGATGAGTAACGACGAGATATTAATAAGTAACGACGAGTTATTGATGAGCAAAGACAAATTAACGAGTTAAAAATGAGTTAACGACGAGGTTAAAGTCGAGTTAACGATGAATTCACGAAAAAATAAAGATGGGTTGACGAGTTATTGATGAGTAGCGACGAGTTAACGACGAGTTAAAGGCAAGTTTTGGGCGAGTTAAAGGCTTGTTGAAGACTAATTAAAGATGAGTTAAAGATTAATTAAAGACGAGTTAAAGACAAGTTAAAGACAAGTTATAGACGATTTCAAGAAAAAACGACGAGGTAACGATGAGTTATCAATGAGTTATCAATGAATTAACAACGCATCTAGTTGACGATAAGTTAACGATGAGTTAAAGACGAGTTAACGACGATTTAACGATGGCTTGACGAGTTATTGATGTGTAACGACGAGCTAACGATGAGTTAACGATGAGTTTAAGATAAGTTAAAGACGAGTTAAAGACAAGTTAATGATTAGTTAGAGACAAGTTAACAATGAGTCAACTTACTGAACCAGGATGATCCCGAAAAACTGAGCCTTTGCAAATTAAAATTTAGGCGTTGATGATCTTTCTTGTTCATGTTTAAGTGTTGTTCTGAGATTTAGGTTTGAAAATGCAGAACTCAAATCATATCCATATTTTGTGTTTGCTCTTATTTCTATTTTGTATTATTTAGTTTCTTTCCAGTTCTAACATCATTTTATTCCAAAGTCCAACATTTTCTACCCCATGCGTCATGTCATCGTTGTCGCACTTTTAAGTTGCAACAACTGCTGAAGCAGCAGCAAAAATAGTTTGTTGAATGTACGCGCTAATCTATCGATTGCATGTGAATGAAATACTTGGAACATCTAATGGAAATGTCATGAACTAATTACTCACTCTCCCGAAGTGAATGTCTTCTGATGTGTCTCCCCCATGTCCATGGTGCTATTATAGCCATAGATAGTAAGAAGTTTCTTCAATAATGCCTGATTAGAGAAGCATGAGTTCTTAATTATTATGTGACATTGATATTGTTTTAAGTCTAATGCACAGTGATAATTCAATTTTTTTTTGTTTTCATATAAAAAAAAAAAACAAGGAATGTGGGAAAGAAAAATAAACAATAACACCAAATCGGGATACAATTCATCGGGTTTCATTTAAATGTGTCAAAAGTTATTCTCGCATGAAAAAGCAATAAATTCCAAAAGAATCAAAACAAGTAAATTGATAAAAGAAAATTCTGTTTCCAAATTCTTAGCTGACACATAACCCCGGGGACTTAAAACTGGAATTTTGGTTCCTTTTCGAGATTTTTTTTCTTCTTAATTTTAAAGTGAACACACTTCAACTTCAATCAATTATGGATGAATGACCCAGCATTTCTTAAGGGCTTCAGCAGCCCAGTCAGCAGTCCCCCATCATTATCAAGAAAACCCAAAAACGAAGCATGAAAAATATCTTGAAGGAGATAACGAATACATTAAAGGTAGTTTTTTTTTTTTATTTTTTTTTTTCCATAGAATCCTCAATTCTTCGATACTTTCATTTTAATCTCTTGAAAAATCACTTTGATCGGCACGCATGCATGCAACTGCAACTGGTGCAGAAGCTCATATGCCAGTTTAGGTTGATGTTGTTTAATTTATGTGCAACATCGACGCAACAAAATGTTACTTTGAAGTAATTCTTTTTAATTATATTGGCGTTTTTTTTTTTTTTAAACAGGGGACAAAAACAAATCAGGAAGTATCGAATTTAATTTAGGTATTCAACATAATAAGGAACGGCCATATTGGTTATGGTTACCGAAAATTTATGTCAGGAAGAATTTTAGTGCGGTAGATTTATAAAATTTTAAAATTATTCAATGATAAATTAACTAAAATTGTGCTTAAAGACAAAATTGGTAAAAGAAAAAGTTTTTGAAAATTTCCAAAAACTCTTAGAATGGTACAAAATAATTTGTTTAGAATACTTTATTTCGAAATGTGGCGATCCCACATTAGAAGCATTTTTTTTTTGCATCTAAGAAGAATTTTGTCCGGCTAAGGAAATGATTTCATCATTATTTTCGCCAGGGTTTTTCCTTAGAGGAATGTCAAAATATTTCAAGTATTCAATCAATGAAGTTAAAAAACACATATCTTGCCTTTGCCGTAACGCTTTTTTGTAATTCGAGCATTTCAGAAATCGATATTTGAAAAAAAAGCACCTTAAAAACCTTAACATGGCCCAGTAAATAAAAAACTCTACCATAACTTGCAGCCAATCCTCATTTTCGCACCAAATTACTGGACTAGTAGGGGAGTTTTAAATCAAACAAAAGATTTTTATTTTCTCATCAATTAATAAACAAAAGTTTTGAGACTTATTTAAACAATGAAAAACAATTAATTACATATTGACTTTGGATTTTTTTGTTTTTTTTTTCAAATTCACAATCTTAATTGTTAATTTAAGTTACAAATCATAATTGGAAATTTCTCTCTTTAATCTAACCTTACTTTTTTTCATAATTTTTAAGACTTTCGCTGTTAATTAGCTAGTGTGTGGATGTGGATGATCCTACATACCTATTTTCCCATGATCAATTGCAATTTTTTTGTATATTGTATCGAAACATTATTCTTTGTCATTCATCACAATACAATCAAATTTCCCAAAGCAATTATGGTAGTTAAATGTAAGCTTCAAGACCACCAAATTGCATTAAAATAACTTTAAATCAAAGCATAAATAAACTGCGAAGAGATTAAAAATCCAATTTTCACACAACTTAATAAAGAAATCTTTGTTTTATGATAATACTTAATTAAAATTACAGCTCTGTGGTTTTGAAAAGCTTGTTAGTTCCCTTGTCAATTAAAAAAATAAACTGTTTTTTTTTTTTTTTGATTTGTTATTTTAACTTAAATTAAATTAAAAAAAAAATGATAAATATAAATGCGAAGCATAGAATCATATAATTTTTTTTAAAGACCAAAATAAGAGCTTACCTTTTTTGCGTCTTATTAAACGTTTTGAAGACACCTGGAATAAAAAAAAAAAAAAAAAAAAATTAACAAAAATACTCAAGAGAATTATTTGAATAATATATAAAAATTTGACAAAATACTTTACTGTTTAAATTTTCAAGATTTTGAACCAAAAACGAAATAGTTTTTGATAAAAATCGACCTTAATTATATAAAAGTCATAAAAATTTTGTATGTATATTTAAATATCAAAAATTGACAATTCAAACACATGATTTGAAAAATTAATTTTGACATATTTTTTTATATTAATTTACAATTTGGTACAAAGGATAACATAATAATTTTGCTTGTTTGGAAAATAATTCGTAATGTACCAACATTAGGTTTTCAAAATGATCAACTCCAAGGATAGTGGTTCTGATAAATTTGTATTTTAGATATTTAACGACATTTCGACAGGGTAACACTTGTTGTGTACACGGGCTTGTTGGTACACTATTACTGTTTTTAATTTAAAAGTGTAATACTAATTTGTATCTTAATTAGAAAATTTTATTTTTGATTTGTAAGTTCAAAAATTTAACATCAAAATTTGGTTCCAAATTTTCACCGATTTTAAAATATGTATCGACATTGATCAGCTCATACTTTATGGACAAAATATAACCTTACTTCAATATTTTGTACCAAATTTCATGTATTTTGAAGTTTATTGTAAGTTCAAAACGAAGAACAAAACTTTATTTTATTGTTTTGATTTTGCTAGATTAACGGACGACAAATATAAATTTACTTAAAAATTTGTACCAAATTGTGTTTGTAAGGAAAATAAAATATTTTGTTCAATTTTTATTGGAAATCTTGTGAAGTATTTTTTGCATCGAAATTACTGATATTAACTAAAAATGTAACTTAACTTTAAAATCAAATAAAATCTCATTTTCTTTCTTAGTTTCGATCATAAGATTATGTACTAAATTTACTGCATTTTTTGTATTTTAATTTGCTTCCTAGTTTTAAAAAGTTGTACTTAAAAGAAAAAAAAATTTATAATCTTAACAAAGCGACTTAAAAATTGTAAGTAAAAATTTGTTCTTTGAAAATTTGGCACCGAATTTCTCGACTTTTTCTTTAATTTAATTTTAATTTTAATGGATCAATAATACAACCCAGATAACTTGAAAACTGTGTCCTCAAAGTCTAAGAACCCAATTTCTCAGTGCAGAGTTACCTCTGAGTTAACATGGGGTTAGCTATCCTAATTATCCACGATTGACTTTTTTACTTTTCCGTCAAGGATAAGTGGAGCGATTGTCACAATTTTTTTTTTTTTTTTTTTAGAAATAGTCTATTTCGTCATGAATCACCATGAAACGTATAGAAAAAACATTGTGTGCGTAACGGCGCCACGCGTCATTGGTGTTAAATTTGTTAACACGATAACTTTCGTTAGAATCAAAACAATTGGTATCTGTGAACGCTAAAAGTTGAGGTTTTGAATAAAACCTTCTTGTTCAAATGTTCCAAAAATGTCAATTTTGTATGGGAAGTACCATTTTTTATATGTTACAATGAACAATTGTTCTACTTATAAAAAAAATCAATACATAATTCTCAAAAATGTTGGGAAAAAAAAATTATTACAACGCACATAGTTTTAAAAGACCCTTAAAAGAGTTTAAATTAAGCTTTAATAAAACCAATTCAGGCCAAAATAAAGCATGTTTAATATATTTATGAACTTTTTTTACTAAACTAAAACATTTTTATGCCATGATATGGCCATTAAAAATATTCAATTGACTCTGAAGTGGGTTCTTCTCATCACTATCTATTTCATGTAATCTTCATTTTCATTGGACATTGCAGTTAAATCATTATTTTGTAAAGATGAAGACCAGACAACCCTAAAACCAGCATTTCAAGAGCTTCTTTTGTGAAAGGTTTAGCTTTTCGTACAGGCAAGGGTCGTAAACTTCTTATGAGAGGATCTTAACTTAAAAGTAACCTTGATATAAAAAAACCAAAAATGAATTTATTATTTCCGAATGCTTTTTATATTTTTCAAAACCTGCTAGGAATGTCCATGTTGCACCCTGTTCTTGAAATATTTTTGGCGAAATTTAATCGGTATAATCTAAAATGATTGCTTCGTTCTTCTGCTGCTTCTTCTGTTGGAATTGGAAAAAAGACCATTTTGATCTGATTAATTTGTTAACCCCACCAATTTGTCAACACAAAACCACCAATAAATCACAATAATTTAGTGATATATCACTTACGCAATTAATATCGCTTTGCTCAGATTATGTATATCCAGAAAACATTTAACCCAAAACTTAACACTTAGGCATTTTGACAAAAAAATTTGTTACAAAATATTTTTAGGAAATCATCAATCACCTCAACAATCATCATCATCAAACGGATTTATTTTTTGTTTGTTGTTGTTTTGAAAATAAGACCCTACAACTTATTTAAATCAAATCAAATAAAATAAGCCCCCGTGTCACGTGCTTATGGTGTTTTGAAATATTGGCCACGAAAAATAACATGAAAGAAACATTCGTCACACGCTAACCAAGTTGTTATCGAAATAAATTAACTGCAACTGCAGCACCCACTGAATTTCGATATAAATTAGCCACGTTCCAGTGATATTTCATGGAATGCCCTTCCAATTCATCTTGGGCAGAAAATTTCGTCAGAACTACTTTTTTTTCTGGAGCAGAAATTTGTTTAAATATTCAGAAATAGAATTGAAATTTTGTGGATATTTTTACACTTTTTGGCGGTGGTGGCAGGAAACTGTTTGAATTAGATGACGAATTTCATGAGCGTTTTGTACTGAAAACATATGGCATCCCGCAAAAGAGCTCAAGATGTCATAACCATAATGTGTACACACGGTCAGTTCTCCATTTTGTATATTTACACATCAGCACAGAGTCAACTTGGTCCCCCATCTTTGGATCAGGAGCTAGGGGGATCAACAGAAGCACATATCCGTCGACGTCGTTGTTTTGTCTTTTTTATTTTAATATCAGCAAACATTCTTCATGACTCTAAGCTAGAGAACGTGGTTTGTTATGGTGGTGGCACAGACCACCAGAGTTCTATTTTCATCCTGAAATTCTTCAGAACTTTGTCGTTTCACCAATATGGAGAGATTTCTGTTAAGAGTTGTTTTTTTTGTTTTTGTTTTTGTTTACTTGCAGCAGTTGCAGCAGCAATGCCATCACATCCAACATATTATAGCAGCACTCCCTTGTGCGAAACCAGTATCTTAAGTGTGCGCATGTAGCTGAGATGATATCATCCCAAGATCGGGAACGAGTAGATAATTCTATCTTATTAGGTATTAACTATGGAATTCTGCAGTCGAGCGACAACAGATAGTTTGTGCTGTCTTGTGTTATGTTGACTCTGTTGAGTTTACTTTTGGTTAATTTTTTATTTTTATTTTATTTTTTTTTGTGTTGTTGTGCAAAAATAGTTCCCCTTTTTTCTTGGCGAAATGGGTGATGCGTGTGCTGACTATTTTGGGGTGCGATTTAAAGGGTGACTGTTCAGACACTTTCCAAAAATAGAATCACCGATGAAGATGAAGGTAAAGATTCAACAACATGATTTCTAAATAGCGAATGGGTTGGATATCCTTTTGATACAACTTGACAATTTTGTTGTTTTTTTGGAATTAAATAACTTGGGGAATACGAAGTAAGGATGGTTATAAGTGCAATATTATTCCTCAGGGTTGCGTTGAAAGTTTTGTTTGGCAAGCACCAACCGCAAGAAGATATTAAAAAAATTGGTAGACTTTAAGTAGTGGAAACACCACAGTAATATCAAGCAAAATCTTCTAGAAATTGCGAAATACTCCTTCACTTACGACATTGACTCAGAGAGACACTGGCATAAAATCTATGCTATACCCAAAAAAAATAAAATAACCGTACTGCAAACCTTATGCTTTGTCGAGCTTTAATTTCAAGAACATGTAAATGACAGTAAACAAAAGTATTTTAGTTATTTACAAATGTGGTTTTTAAAGGAATTCAATTTTACTGCAAAAGTTTATATTTTTACTAGGAAAATGTTATAGCGTTAGCTAGAGACATCGGAAATGCTTGGTGCTGTGACATTTGTGGTAAACAGTCCTCTGATTAAACCATATGTTTTTTTTTAAGCGTATAGTTAAAAAAATTCCTATAAAACACTGACAATATGTCATACAAAATATGACTTGGCAGTTTTTTTACTTATTAAATTGTTAGATCATTGCCAAGGAAACCATAAAGACAAAAGGTGAGAAAAGTCGTAGAAAGAAGTGTGAAAAGTCGCGGAAAATATGTGAAATACCACGGCCTACACAGTGAAGAAGCGCAAAATACTATGGAAAAAATCACGGAATACTGGCGGAAGATCGTCAAAAAAAAAATTAAAATACTGAGGAAAATACAAATAAGGTCACAGAGAAAATCGTGAAACCGCAGAAGAGAATATGAAAATTCGCGGAAAAATATGAGTAAAAATCGCGGAATACTGCGGAATACTGTGGAAAAAAACGCGGAATACTGCGTGAAACGTCATCGAAAAATATGCGAAATACCGAAGATTAGCGCGGTAAACACCACGGAATACCATGGATAAAAACGCGGAATGCTGGTGATTAAACTTTTAAACCTCAAATTCTTTTTTCACGATCTCACATGTTTCTTTCTCAGGTACTCTATACTTTTTCGAGACTTTTCATGTATTTTCCTTGATTTTCAACACATTATAACACTTCTTAAGGCTTTTTTATGTAAATAAATGAATTGAATTGAATTGAATTTTTTCCTCGGTATTCCGCATTGTTCTATGTTTGTCACATGGACATGGACAACTGTATTATTTAGCCTTCTAATGCGTCGGAAAAACTTCAAACTAATTTGTCTATGGTCCAATTGGAAAAACAAAAAAATGTTTTGTATCCAAGAGTATACAAAAAAAAGATTTAAAATGCTAAAAATGCAAATGTAATTAAATAGTTATATTATAAGAAAAACTTACTTTGAATAAGAACTGAGCTTGACTTTGAAAGATTTTATACGTGAAAGTTATTGAAAAGGTAAACCAGAGTGAACCCATACATTTCTTCTTCATTAAGCTACTCTTAAATTGAAAGTTAATATACATTTCACGAAATCGTCTAATTTGGCATTAATTCGTAAAAAAAGGAGTGAATATCAGAAAAACATTTTAACAAATAAAAGTTACCTTCCCAATGATTAAGTCCAAAAATAGTAAAAACTAATATTTGATTATGGACGAAAAGTGCAAAATACTGGTTTAAAGTAGGGTTTTTTTTTCGAAATTTTAATTCGGTATTCAGTAATTTTGAATTCGGTATGAAGAATTAACTAATTTTTGAGAGATCATGGACAGGTGTATTTTTTTATTATGACCATAGTTTTTTTTATTATTCTTTGTGTTTTGTTTTAATCTTTTAATTTTTTTTTTGTTGCTTAAATTTTCTTTTTAGTTTTTTTATGATTTTTTTTTTAATTAAATTAAATTAATTAAGTTTTGATTTAAATTAACTTTTTTTGATTTTATTTTATTTTTTTCAACTTTAATCTAATTTTTTCTTATTTTAAATTTTTAATATTTTTTTTTAAATTTTTTCTTTTCGAAATTTTGAAAAAAAAAAACAATTTTTAAAGAAATTCACCAAAAGTTTTCTTTTTTTTCGTCCTCAAAATTATTTTGTTACGAGAAGTTTAAAACAAAACGAATATTGTTTTTTTTTTTTAATAAGAAAAATTTAATTTTTTTTTTTCGTTAGAAAACTAATTTTTTTTTCAGTGTTAATTACTCGTATGTAACTTTGGAACCGCAGTTTTTTTGCCCTAGGGTAGGAACAGGGTAGCCCATCCTTTTTTTTATTTTTAACACTTATTTTTTAAATTGGTTATTTATTCATTACAAAAACGTTTTTTTTCTTTTCTGGATAGGGTGGACCAAAGAACAAAATTCTAGGCTATTTTGGGCTAACCTTGGGCAATAGAACCGCATAGTTTTATTTTTTGCGGTCCCTATTTCACATAGCCTTCGCGCATTTAAAAATTAATTCACTTTTGAACAAATTTCATATGATTCAAAAATTCACGCACTGAAACTTAAATAAACTAACTACCAAGTTCACGACCCATTGTTAAATATAAATTCTTGACCTTATATTAAAGATCAAGATCATTTCAGCTCTTCAACATTGCGAGTTAATTTATTCCAAACATATTTATTTAAACATTGTATCGTAAATATTTCTAAGAAAAGAATGCAATTCTTAAAGTGAGCGCAGTTTGTTAGGCACATAAAAAATTATGATAATCAATAATAATGCCGTAAAAGTTGTAATCAATAAATTTCTAACCCATGAGGTACTGACTCACTGTATACTTGTGAACTTTGTGATTCAATGTTTGCACTTCAGAATACGTAATGACTTCCATTTAATATTGTTTCTTTCTGATTTTTTTTTTTTTGCACAATGATATCATCACCTTTGCATTTCTGGCGGCAAAAAGTCCAAACACACTTCACAATCAAAGAAACGATATGAAAACGAAAGATAAGAAGAAAAAAAAACTTAAAAGCAAACTCATGTGTTTGTCATTTTGATTTGATGAAGAATCGACCATTTTTTTTAAATGTGACTTTAGTTTAGATAATGAAATCAATAAATCTAATTATTTATTCAAACAGTCTTGTAGTTTTGTGAACAAATTTGTTATTAAAAGGTGTCACAACCGAAATTAATATTCCAATAACTTGTTTATGTGTTTTTTTTTATGTTTTACACAAGGTTATTGAAAGAATGCTTTGAATGATTTTGTTAAGATTTTAGCGAACGGAAACAGTAAAGAATCATGTTTTTTTTTTTTTGTTTTCTTTGGTCAAATATAATTATATGATACCGCAGTTATCACATAATCGATAAGATATTTGATAAAGTTATTGATAAATCATATTTAACGATTAGCCAATTTAATAACTTAAAAATTAAGAGATATTTTACTCCCTCTTCGAAAGTAAAACACTTAAACGGACACGTGTATCAACACCATGTTGTTTATCAGATGTGTTTAATCTTAGTATACTAATGGTCTACGACATGCACAGTCTGATTTCGGAATTATTGCTCTAAGGAGTGTAGATTGATATGCTTACTTACTCTTGGAAGGCACATTTAAAAAAAAAAAAAAAAATCAGAGAGGTCTTAGAGGTTTTACAGGTGTGAAAAAAATATTTTTTCAAAAAACAAAAAATTAGTTTTAACTGAAATCATTAAAAAAAACAGTTTTAGTAATCCAATGGAAATAGTAAACAAAATTGTCCCATCAGGAGAGCACAAAATACCCACCTCAATCGAGTGACATAGAGTGTACGAGTATACATCGATAAATAATATAAAGCATAACATTCTTGAATCAACATTACAAATTGTTTATTTAAGTCTGTTGTTGAAAAGTTGTCAATTAATATTTTTGCCGCGCAAATATGTTGAATATCATTATTAGTTTGTTCGTAGATACTCCATTCTGATTGGGTTTTGAATTTCATTAAACGAAACACACCTTTGTTTGTACGACCATGCAGAAAATATTGTATAATATATATATTTCTGTGCTGTAATCAAATACAATCAAATAAATGCCATAGTGTAATATGAATGTTGAATATAGTTAATCTTGGTGGAACGAAATTACGGAAATATTTTAAGTAAACTTTATGCTTAGCGACAAGTGTTTTTGGTCATTAAAACCAGGGTTTTACACATTATTTCTTGAGTTTTATTGTGTTTATTTATTAGATTTAATAATATGAATAATAAATATTAGTACAAATCTTAACATTCTAGTTTGAAAACGTTGTGATAATAATAAACCTTTTTTCAAAGAAGATAAAGTGCATAAGTTAGCAGAGTGCGCGTAGAAATTAAACTATGGCCTCAAAATAAACTAGGAATTGAATACTTAAAAATCATTTTATCAGGTAGTGCTTGGTTAAGTCACTGGTCATCAACATAAAATATTTGCCTCAGAAAAAAAAACTATACTATTTTGATGGTTTCGATCCTCTGAATTTGAATATAGTTTTATTAAATCGTACTGTTATAAAAATATAATATGTAACAACAATTTTTTTTTTTCTCTCTTAATTTCAAACCCCCGAGCAATTTTTCCCAAAATTCCCATACCTTATTTGAATTAAGTTCTCAATTAGAATTAAAAGCAAAGTAAAATAGAAGTTCGTGAAATAAACAAGTGATAACAGATAAATTATTAAAAATGCAAGCAAATTTTTTTTATCAAATTTATCTATTAGACTCTCAAAAACAAAACTAGAATTTGTAAAATTTTGAAGGTAGGTATGTATATAAAAATTTCGAAGTTAATTCGCGATTATAAAAAGGATTAGACGGGTAATGCATTCCATATTCGCGTAGTACAACCAATGAAAGAATCTATGTTGGCAAAAATTGAAAAATAAATCTTTTTTATCATTGATTTTTGCGTAAATGATAGTAATTTTTACCAGCCATCAGGCTTGGCCATAGGAACCACATTATACATTTTCAAAACCCTCTGAATTTGAATTTAATATAAGAATTGCTCGATTACTGATTACTGTAATACGTATTCGATTACTGATTATAAAAATTCAAACAGAAATCGATTTCTGTTTTAAAAAATGTAATCAGTAATCCCGATTACTTTTGTAATCGCACTAATCAGTAAATCAGATTACTTTTTTTGCACAACACTGCTTGATACATTAGTTGGTGCTCGAGTAATTGTTTCGATTATATGTACATCTATCACCTATATTACTTTTAGAGTTCTATTTTGAATTCTGTCCAAAGAATAAGTTGGTAATAGGAGCACCTTTCAAGATGTGACAATTGTACTCGAGCTTTGTATTGCAGCATGGGTGTAGGTTCCGATTTAACGATAGAAAGCAGCATTTTAAGTTTGAGGTATTAAATTCTACGCGGTTTCTTATTTCCCACTTGACAATGCCTGAGACAGATATTATTGAACTTATCATATTTTGCCGTTGAAGTTTAAACTCGAAGACCATTGGTGTGAACCTGCAAACGAATGTATAAAGCTTAGCTAGGTACCTACTATCATCAGCAAAATAATTGATTGAATTAGAAAAGAAGATCATTACTAAAAATAAGGACCCCAAATCCAGCCCTGGGGCACACCAGCATTTATTTTGAAGACCTCATATTTGAATCCATCCAATACGAATTGAACGGTCTGAAAGGTGAATTCTTATTCAACGAAAAAATGATTCATGAAAATGCCACACCAAAAGCAAGCATTTTTGATAAGAGAACTTGATGCCAACCAAGTTCAATAATCTTATAAAGGGTTTTCCAATAAGAGGTGTTATTTTGAATAGCCCGCTATTTCGGTAGCTGTCACTTTTGAAGCTGTCATTTTTTGACATTTGACAAGTAGAAACTACGCTATTAATAAAAATGGAACGATACACGGTTCAACAACGCATTGAAATTATTAAAATTCACTATAAAAATGCTGAAAATTTGGCAGAGACGGTTCGTAAAACTAAAACATTTTTGGGTCGTCGTGAAGCACCTTGTCGGACCGCAATACAGAAATTGGTGGACAAATTCGAGCTGTTGGGACAAGTTAGTGATGTGAAGAATAAAACCCGTGCACGTCGCTCAAGAACAACTGAGAATATTGCTGTTGTAGCCCAAAGTGTTGAAGAAAACCTAGGTTTGTCCATTCCTCGTCGTTCTTTGGAATTAGGCATTCCACAAACGTCATTACACCGTATTTTGCATAAAGACTTGGGTCTTAAGGCTTATAAAGTTCAGTTAACACAAGAACTCAAGCCGGCTGATCATCAATAACGTCGTGTCTTTGCTGATTGGGTCCTTGAAATGCATGAAAATGAACCGGAATTTCATCGAAAGATCATCTTGACTGATGAGGCCCATTTCCACCTCGGAGGCTACGTCAACAAGCAAAACTGTCGCATCTGGGGCTCGGAAAACCCAAGAGTTATTGTTGAAAAGCCTCTCCATCCTCAACGCGTGACTGTTTGGTGCGGTTTATGGTCCCGCGGGGTCATTGGACCTTACTTTTTCGAAAATGAGGCTGGAGCAACAGTTACGGTCAATGGATTGCGCTATCGAGAGATGATTAATGATTTTTTATGGCCTGTATTGGATGGTATTGATCTGGACAACGTTTACTTTCAACAAGACGGCCACACAAGCAATGAAACCATCGATCTTTTACGGGAAAAGTTTCCGGACCGTGTTATCTCTCGAAGAGGGCCACGTGAAAGATAAGGTCTACGCCAACAGCCCAGCGTCGATTCAAGACCTCAAAGATGAAATTCGTGAGGCTATCAAGGTCATAGGGCAGCCACTTTGCGATTTGGTTATGGAAAATTTCATGAAAAGGATATGGTCCTGTAAGCGTGGTCTTGGCGGCCATTTGGCTGATGTTGTGTTCCATTATTAACGGCATACCTTCCTCTTTATAATGAAATAAACATCCGATCATTTATCTCCAAAAATGCCATTTTTCTTTGAATCTAAAAATAACACCTCTTATTGGAAAACACTTTACTTTCTCCAATGAGATTTGTTCGACTGTTCGGTGCGATATACCATCAGAAGCAACGCGACCTGCAATTGGTTGATAGTTTGAGCGTAATGAAGATTCGGCTTTATTAAGGACTGGCTGGACAAATGCTATCCATATATGCCTTACGACAAGGTTAGCCTTCTGCAACCGAAAACAAATTGGTACATATTTCGAATGTTTTTTTACAAACGATCAAAAATGTTTACTACCTTAGGGACATAATAATATTTGTTGCGTTAGCTTTTGGTCATGTAAAAAATTGGTTCATCCAATATTATAGGCGTTGATGGTTCTTCTAGCTTGTTTGAACACTTTTCGGTTTTCTTCAGAGGTGTTGGCTTTTGCTTTAAAACATGGGACGCTTACCCTGATAATCTCTTCACAACTCGAATCAAACCGGTATGATTCCTCATATGCGAAACAATTAAATTTGTAATCATAATCTGCAATGGAGTGTACGTCAGTATCGAAGAAGAATAGATTAACCAGTTTCTGCAGAAGTGATTTAGACTATCCCAGTTGGGTTTCTCGTACTATTAAACGGTTCTCTTAGAAGATTTTTCTTTAACTAGATTTTGTTGGCACGATAAATTTGCAGAAATGACACAATATTTATTGATACAGTTTAGCGTTATTTCCCGTAACTAATTGTGTTCATATTAGATTTTGGATTCTTAAGAAATTGGAATACCTACTTTTTCTGCAAAAAAAAATGTTAAAAATGGCTGGTAAGAAAACTTTTTTTTTTCACTTTTGTTATTTAGAAAAAAGTTGCCATTGTAGTTCGGCTTTAATACAATAAAATAGTTGGAAATGAAATAAAATCGGTACTTCATGGTAACGAATTAAAAAATATGTTTTTGTTTATTTCAAAAGTATCACCAATTCCCTAAAGCCTACGCATTAAAAGTCGTCTTTATAGAAATAAGCTTTACTTTAACCTTTAATTTATTTTCGTTCTAAAATTATATTGGTGGGTATTGACATATTTTGCCTTTTCATAACAGGTATGGCAAGTGGATTGATTTTTGTTGTCTCTTTTTTTGTATATCGTGTCAACTTGGGATCTCTACACAAACTTGTGGGAAAATTCTTTTATCTTTTTGTAGATATAATTCGTAATTCTATTAAAGTGAATTAATTTCCTACAACATTGTTATAAAATATTTCTTATCTTAAATAGTTCCCAGTTACACTAAACTAATAAAACACTGTCATTCTAAATATTATAATTAAGCTTATTTACAGCACAAGATACGGCCTCAAAGATTAACGATTTATTTAACTCTGCTCATCTGACATATCTTCATAAAAACCTTACAACATTAAAAAAACAAAAAAAAAAAAAAAAACAAATAGGGCTCCCCTTTGCGTTAAACAAATTTAGAAGAAAACAAAAAAAAATTAAACTTGATTCCCTTCATTTTGCTTTTTTATCTCAATTCTCTTCCGTTTACACTCGAAAACAACCTGAAATTCATTCAGAAGATAGAAATACAATAATAATGAAAAACTTCACAGATACAGCGAGTTAGCAATTATCGTTTACTCATACAAATACACTTAAACATTATCTATGTTGGTAGATACGAACTTGTATATCAAAGTGATCATTTAGGAACTTGAATCTTCTTCTGTTCGAGTATAAAATACATGAAGATCGACTTCAAACTGCCGATGGATGTAAGCAAAAGAGCAACATGTGAATTTTAAAGATGGAAACTATCGTTTTGATGGTTAAAATAGAGCCAAGGTTTTTGTAGTCGTTGTTGTTGGTATTATTTTCTTGAACTCTTTTTTTCATTTCTTTTGTACTTAATGTTCACCTGTTTTGCTTTTGGCTTTTAGATAAGTATAAGTTTTTTTTTTTTTCTTGAGATACTTTTTGTATTTTCTGCTTTTATCTGTCATTATCACCCTGACGGCCTAACAGAGCTTCTACGTGATAAAATAGTTTTTGTTTTCTTTTGGTAGCATGGCAAACATTTTATAGATAAAATGCAAGAAATATGTTTTTATTTTTTCTTTACAACAAATGATTCGTATCAAAGCCGGCAAAATAAAAAAAAAGATGCGTGCGCTTCAAATTGAATTAATGGCTGTCTTGAGACCGTGACTGAGATTCAAATAAATTCCCAAAGCCCATTGATTATGGAACGGAATACTTGTTCGTTTGTAGATCGTAACGAGCACTAAGTATGTGGTATTAAAAATTTGTATAATAATGTCGGTGGGATTCTTATTTAAATTAGATACAAATTAAATTGACAGCAATAATTTGTTATTATTGTAGGTAGATTATAGCTTAGTTTTCATTTTCACTCTATCAAATTATTATAGACATTCTTATGTTTTGTGTGTGGGACGACTTATACTAATTATAATTCCTAGAAATAAAAAAACAATTAAATTCAATTGTTAACATAGTTTTGATGACATTGACATACGAAATGTAATAGAAGAGTTAAAAAATAGAGTACTGAATGAAGAAAAATTAACGTTTTTATAATTGAAATGACATACAGGTTAACTGTTAAAGTTTTAACTGTTGAAGTTTGGCGTCAATCGTTTCAAAAATTCGTTTACTCTGCATCAAAATTGATCAACTTTGGAAAACTCTGACAATCAAGCAAGTAACATTCAAATAATGCATGGGCGGGGGTCCCTGATATTTTGTAGGGCTTTCTTTTCTAATTACTAAACGGTATGGAAAAATTGCATTACACCTCCAAAATATGGTTTGATGGTCCAAAAACGTTTTTTTTGGATTTTCAGCCATTGCACGAATTATAGATTCGTTTATTTTTAAAGCGTTTGCAATGCATTGCAACAAAAATCGCTTTCAAGCCAAACTGAACCCGAATCTGAAGTCAAAACTACCTTAGTACGTCACGTTTTCGAGATATACTAATATGAACATGTCAAAAACCCGTTGTACATTTAACGTCAAATTTCTTTACCAGTTACTACTTTATTACAAAACTATTAATGGAATGTGAATGAAGTGCATTTCATCGGTCTAAACTATTTACTATCACAACGGACTTTTTAAGGTCTGAGGACCTAAGTAAGTAAGTAAGTAAGTAAACTATTTTAAATCATTTAAAAATTCGCTTTCGGCGCAAAGATATTGCATAGCTAAATTTATAATTTGTCCGAAATACTCTCTTTGGTCAAATTAAGCGTTTTAAAGGTGTAAGTTCTGAGGTAATAATTTTCAATGGCTAAGTTTCCGTTTTTTTAGGATACTGAACACGAATCTGAAGTTATCCTACCAAATTTATGACGGGAAACACGAGAACTCATTGAAAAACTTAAAAAAAAAAATGTTTTTGCAGACCAAAGTTATCAAGCGATTAAAAGCTGCGCTTTTTAATCTCAAGAATTTCGAAAATTATGCTTTCTTTCTTATTTTCTCAAAACTATTACTATAATTAGGGTTATTCAAAAAAAAATATATAAAAAAATGATCTATGAGTTTTTTTTAGAACTTTAAAAATCCTTAACTATATCAATTTTTTTTTCTATACCACGTTCCGTTCAATAATGACAACATTTATGAATAAAACAAGCAAATTGCCAGTGCAATTTGTATGGAAAAACGAAAAGTCCATTGCGCGGTGCGCGTGCTTAACATTAATTTTAAGAGCTTGTTTTGATGTTTTGAGCTTGGTGCCGGGAATTTTTGGTTTTAATCACGTGCTTACATATTTTTTTTAGAAGAAAATGACAAAAAACTGAATTCGTAAAATTCGTTTCACTTGGTTATTTTTTGCTCGATTATTAATTTCTATAGCTCGCTGCACTCAACAATAAATAGACCATCAAATTTATATAAAAAATGTTGTAAAACAATTTGTGGTACTAACTCTTCTTTTAAAGTTGGAAAATAAGTAGCAAGAAATGCAAAAATTGCAAAAATACATTTCCTTATATAAACGTAATTTTAAATAGTACAGAAATAAATGGCACACCGTTATTCTTTTTTTTTTAAATAGAATAACATAAATTAGTAAATAAAGTAACTACCAATCAACCGAAAAGTAGTTTTTTGCCCGTTAATAAAGATTTTGTATTAAAATTTTTTTTGTCATAAAACGAAAAATCATTTTCCAGCAAGGCAACGCTCTTAATCACAAAGCTTGTGGATAAAAACGAGTTTGGAAAGGCAAATTTTGGGTAAACTACCCTGGTAACCATGCTCTTCCAGCATTAAATGTAGATGAAAATACGCGATTTCATCTTCACTGCAAAGCTAACAAAGGAAGGAAGTACTAAGCAAGTAAAAGGGGGTCGACTGAAACCATTGCAGTGGCCTGCAATATCGTTTGCCTAGACCCATTGAGACTTCCTGACTATTTCTTACTTTTATGAGGCGGTTATTAAAAATAAGGTAATGTGTTTGAAGCTCTTACTTGATTTACTTTAAAAAAAATAATAAGAAGTGTATTCTTAAAATGGATAATTACATAATATTGTCATTTTAACTGCTATTAATGTGGTATGGCTTAAGGCTTAACCACAATGACCACTTTTTGCAAAAGTGAAAAAGTAAAATATTTTTTTTTTCTTTATAGGTCCATTTGTTTGAGAAAAAAGTACTTAACCACTTGTTTGAGAATCCAAATCTATAAGGTTTTTGACACATTTTTGAACTTTTTCTGAAGTTAAATGAAATTTGAATAACTTTGACAACAGTGTATACATTTAAGTACAATAGTATAGGGCTTTTTAGAAAAAAAGGCAATACATCTCTGTCTCATAGATTCTAAACGTCAAATCGACACTTTGGCCCATTGACGTTTAAGTAAATCAACAGTATAATCAAACTTGCTTATATTTTTTTTTCATTTGAGAACTGTTTTGGAACAAAGTGTTGGCTAATTTGACAATTTGGTAAAAATCTTTATATTGGAAATGACAAAATTTGACAAACAAAATACTCAGTACCTGTCAAATAAAATTAAAAACTATAACAATTTTTTAATTTTGTAGCTATCAAGCATTTCAGCAGCCAACACATTTTAAAGAAATCTAACTTCTCAATTGTCAATTTGCATGAGTTTGAGCCAGCAGGTATGTTTTAGGTATATCAGTTAAAAAAAATGTTCTTATAATCTTGGTATGGAATGTTAAAGATTCTAGGCTCTCATTAAATACGATACGAATAACCTACTTAATTCAGTAACTAAAATTTATCTTCTTGTTACTTAAAATGAAAACTTTTATTTTGATTTCTTCCCACCCATTGATCACTGTTAGAAACCAAATAATAAACAAATGAAAGTAGACAATAGAAAGGGAATCATATATCCCGTTGTAAAATTATTTATTTTTTTTTTTTTCATTTTTCGAGATTAAAAAATAAACAAAAAAGCCGTAAAAGGCTCTTGTCAAATCATAAAGAAAAAAAAAATGATTAAATTATGTAAATCTTTTCAACTACACATATTATACCTTCTGCCTTTCTCAACACTCGCCTTTAACTCAAAACAAAAGTGAAGAGATTTGTTTAAAGTGATGCGTCTTCATGTTCTTTGTTGTTGTTGTTGCCTTCCCTCAGGGTGATACACACACACATACAGCTTAGCACACTTTCAATATAACAAGCTGACCATCCAGAGAAAGGGTAATTATCTACAAAATGCACCGACTCGACTATCCAACTCCACTCAACAAAACGGACGCATTCACTCAAAAACAAAGACGCAAATTCCACTAAGAAGTGTGGTTTCTAGCAACAAATTTCTTTTCATATAGTAAATGGTTAACTGAACAAACACACAAGACCCCAAATTATATGGTGTTGCCTGACTATTGTTGAAAAAAAAAACAATTTAAAGGTAAAAAATGACAAGTTACAAGTGGTAAAAATCTGTCATCGTTGTTGACAGATGAAGCACTCGTTTAGTGGTGAGAGTTTCATTTAGGAACATTTCTTTCTCTCTTTCTCACTCTGTTTATCTCTTTTTATGTCATTCAATTTCTTTGCTAAATTGGTGAAATAATTGGAATGTCATTGTCAGTTGGGCAACTAAAGGTTTAACCCACTGAAATGACAATGACATATTGTTTACATTGATCGTTTAGGAAAGAAATAATGATGATGACGGGTGGTATAATATGGTACCTACCACTTTAAAATATTTTTAGTGATCTTATGAAGTTTTTATCAGTATCCCGTCGAGAGTTAAAAATATCTACTTTCAATGATGAAGACGACTGTGCCCACACAGAAAAAAACTTTCGTTTTTTTGTCATTTTTTTAAGTGGAAATAAAAAAAAACAATTTTTTCAAAGTGATTTTCAAGTGATATTTTAATAATTTTTTTTAAAGGCGTTTTAATGGAAGTAGGGTTTTTTTTACTACCGAGAGTTGGATTTTCGCTTTCAGTGTATTTTCGTTTGTTTGAAGACCGTTGAAATTAAAGACACAGTAAGGAAAAAGTTATACAATGTTGTGTTTCCAAACAACAAGTACATTACTGCCTCCAAGAGTACTGCTGGTGACGAAATGTGCATCTCAATAAACCGTTCGGAACCGGCAGAAAATTGTAGGTCCTATCCATTACTGCTTAAAACTACACGCACACAGGAAATGGTTCAGAGAGTAAGTCAGGTTGGCTACGTTTGACCGATTTACGTTTGCCCAAATCACGTTTGACCGAAAAATCCTACTATTGTACTTGAAAGCGTTTGAAAGGCTTTCCTGCTTGGGGTCACTATCGGATTTGAGGTGGGTGCGATGTATACCCAATGATTCTAAGATCATTGCTTGATTTATTCAGCAGAATCATACAATGAAGGAAATTTCAGTAAGAACACTTCTGTATCTTTTTTTCACGTTCAAGACCATCGTGCTAAATTCTTTTAAGTAGTGTGTTAGTGGCTCTAACCAAACAAAATATACAACAGTAATGTTTTTGAAAATTAAAAAAATACTGATTCACTTTTTGGTAAACGTGGTAAACCTAATAAATATGGTAAATATGTCAAAATTTGTATGGAAATAACAGTTAGTTTACCAGATATTGTACTTTACCACGTTTACCAAGAGTTAACCAGGTTGCATGAATACCCTTAATGAGTCTGAACGAAACTCTAAGGTAAATACCGTCCTTGGATTAGTTGTCACCTGTCTTAAATCAATTTTTTTTAATCAGGGCTAAAATTTAATAACTATTCAAAATACCTATATTAATTAGGGCACATTAACACTAGGTGCCTTTAATACTAGCACCATTATTATTGTGTTATGACATTTAATAACAGTCCGGAATGCTTACTGTTTATGCTAAAGTATTATGATTATGTAAATAAATGTAGTTAAAATTCTTTAATGCCTAGTTAACACTTTCATCGCCCTACAATTTGGTTAAAATCTTATTTCCCAACATACATATGTTTCGTGGTCTGCAAGAACTGACAATGCTCATGCATACATGAACGATCATAATTCACCAAATGTGTTTCCTTTTTTTCTTGTTTGTGTATCATAATTTTACTGCCTCTACACAACTGACACAGTCATTTCCACCCCCATGTTGCAATTAATCACTTCCATATGCAAATATACCGTAATCCGTTTCCGGAGTTGCCCTCATAAAATGTCATGAATGAATTTCATGAATATAATGCCCACACTAAACTTGTTTTTATTTTTTGTATGTTTTGTTTTTGAAAACAAAAAAACTCTTTTTACGGTCTTAAACTTCATCAAATTGAAAACTGCTATAAAAAAAGAGTAGAACACTTTTGTCACTAATATCTTTCACCAAAATGTCACTTTCTAATCAAATAAAATCAACTGTCAATGCGCACTCGACTGTCAGAATAACGATCTCTTTATTGACAGTTCTGTCACGCGTTCAATGTTCTTTTTTTGAACTAAGAAAAAAAAAAAGAATACAAATCAATTGAAATTCTAAAATTACACAATAGAGCACACAAAATGATTGAAATCAACGATTTCAAGTTGAAAATACTCTCCCATGTGTTGGCAATAAAAAAAAATAAACTTGATCTCTTTGAACATGAAAATTGGAAAAACTGAATAACAGTTTTAATGTGTTTCCTTACCAGGAGCCAGGTTGTAAAAACAAACTACTATCTCATAAATCGAAACTTACAAGAAGCGAGTTCATAATGCATTTTTCAAAACCACAAACACAAAAAGAAAAAATGTAACATATGAAATAATATTTTGAAAGCGGAAAGAACTTCCCGCCATTAGGCGTCCATAAAACGAAAAGGAAATATCCAGCCAAGTTCATTTGATATCTTAACACCACAGCAATGGCTGCTTGTCTCCTGTCAGAACTAATGACATCCACAAACTGACAGCCACCAAAACAAAAGTGTTGTCGGACTTCATAAATCGAACCGACCATAATTGCCCTTTTAATGGAGATTTTTTCTTCACCAAAAAGATCATCTCGAAAAACTTCCTTTACACGAAAAAAAAAATAAATAAATACACGTGTAGATTTCGAGGTGAAGATTGAAATATTATATATCTGCACCCTAAATTATGTGTATTCGTATTTGGTGTTGCTAGTTGGTAACATATGTAACAATTATTGATGATGGGAACGCGTGAAATAGAAGGGCTAAATGTGAGTAGAATTTAAAATTCCTCAAACTAAAAGAGTGTTCACTGAATGCTCAAAGCTTGTACAAAAATTAACATTTTTTCCGCCGCCTGGCTATGAGACTTATAGTCTATTGTCGTCGAGTTGCATACGTAATTAGTTTTTGTGGAAATTTTACTGAACGAACAGAGCGTAATGGTTCAGTGATCTTAGAACACTCCACCTTTTATTATCAGGGGTTGTTCACCAGACCATTGAACGTGATTAAATAAAAATTCTTGTTGCCTTTTGACGATTAAGTAAAACGTAACACGAAAGAGATTAAATGATTTGTAGAGATTTTTCAACAAATCAAAGTTGGCAATTAAAAGAAGTGGCGACAGTAGCCAACCTTGTGGGATCCCATTTTTTTGTTTTCACTTTTAAGTTGTTGTTTGACAGCTGTGTTTTTTTTGGTGTGTGGATCATTTGTTCTCTTGGACCTAAACAAACAACAAGGATCTACAAGAGAATCACGTACACTCAAACAAATCAACAAATCTCTTAATGCAATTTCTTCATTTTCAACTCTTCAGCAGAACGTGATGTTTGCATCGGCTTCTTGAAAACGTGTGAACAACCAACAAACATTTTTCCATTTTTCGTCTTTTTTCACTATAAATTCAATGCTGAAATAGAAATGTTAAGTGTGAAGATCAAATAAACAAGTTGCATTGTACCATCTGTCATGTTCTCTATGAAAACTCTAAACAGTCAATGGGTTTATGTATCATCAGATGCGAACATCAATAACAATAAACCTTCGTTCTTCATTTAACAAAAAAAAAAAAGAAACTGAATTGTTTCTTTGTCGTATGACTGGTGCATAGTATGAGAGTGAATGAAATGGATAATATTCTCTTAAGTGAAAGCAATTGATTAAAATTGAATGGAATAGGGGCGGTTTATGGGAATTACCAATCCTGACAAAGACAATGGTAATGTAATATAATAAATATTGAAGAACACTATGGGAACATAAATGGAATACGGAACACGCACAGAGATGGCATTGATGATGATTCAGTGTCAGAAGTTGCGGGTAATTCAGTAATTAGACAACATTTCTGTTAAAAATTGATTTAATTTCAGTAGGAACTTGTATGGAAGGTTGTTGCTGAGTTCTTGGACTCTAGAGATAGGGGCAAGAAACTCAGTTATATCTTTTGGGTGAAATAGCTGAGTTGAAAAATCACTAAATAAGGGTATTCGTCCGTAAACGTGGTCAATACGGTCGATTTTTGTATGGGAAATCTTGATGATAAAATGGCAGAAATTTCCGTGAGGAGGTCTATCATCTGAAAATGTTAAAAAGAATTTTTAATGGTCAACTTATTGGTTTACTGCTTCCAACTTTGATTGTTCAAAAATTAAGAGATAAATCTTCTTGATTTCATGAAGAAAATCTAATAAAAATGGGCTCTTACAGGATAGATAGGCGGTACCCTTTTTTGTTTAAAATTTTATAATCCATAGATTTTAGGATAACTGGGTTTTATTGTAACCCCTTATTTTTAATTAAATTTTATTCCTAGACAACCATTACTTAAAAATAAAGGCCCTCCGTTAAGGATGTACTTTATAGGCTTACCAACAAAAAGAAGAACATTTTTTGACCCCTCGACTATAGTGCTATTAAATTAAATTAATTTTTTCTTTTGCACGAAATCAAAAAAAAAACACATCTGAGCTGAACCTTTCCATATGAACTACACTTTGGTCACTATTATTAACTTCAAACAAATCTTCATTATTTATTATTATGATTTTTTGACATCTTTTCTGAACAAACGCTTATTTGCAAATGAAAATTTTTCTTTGCATATTTTTGAAAAGCTTTTCTAAATTATTAATATAATTAGCAGAGTTTGTGTGTTTGGTGAAACAAAAAGTACAAATACTTTGCAAACTAACGAAGCTTTTCACTTTGCAGAAAAAAACTTTTCACTTTGCAAATTTGTGTTTGGTGAAATGTTTTTTTGCAAAGAGGAAAACTTTTCAACTTTTCATTTCAATAAGTAACTTTGCAAATTGGCGTTTGGTGAAACGAAATTTGCAAAGCAAAACTGAAAAGATGCAACGTGAACAGTGAAAAGTGTTTGTTGAAATAGGCCCCTGGTCAAAAGATTAAAAGTTCGTCATAAAGTGTCTTCAGACCACAAAATCGACAAATCCGCTCACAAAAACAGACGACTAAGACTTATGGGGGACCTCAATTAACTATTCGTGTGAAACCAAAGACATATTGAGACCACAACAAAAGTTTAACATCTTTTATATAGTAAATAAATTTCTCATAATTTGTGTGTAAAAACTTCCCTGATCATTATCGCAAATAGATACATTGTTTTGTTTACATGTTGTTTTTGCACTATCAAACTCAAGTCAGTCTTTCAGCTTCTCATGAAGTGAAATTTTATCAAAACATTTCCTAATCGCTCTTACCGCTGAAACCAAAATTTAATAAAAGACTTGCAACAAAGTATAATATTCAAACCATAAAACAACATCAGAGTGTAGGTATACCCAGCTAAGCTCTCTTTCTTCAAAGATTGTCTTCAAAATCACTGATTATGATGAAAGCTCATCCTTGCGGTATTGCACTTTATTCAACATTACCACTGATGCTGCCGCAGCTCATTACATCATCGTAATGTAAACAACGCGTAATCGTATAAAAGTGAATTGTTTACCAAGAGAGGCACATCAGTGAACATACAATAAAATACAAAAAAAAAAAAAAAAAATTAACGCCGCTGCATGCCGGCTCCACTCATCGCTCAACATTATCGTTTGCCGGCAAGTTTTTAAATCAAAACGCGATTTTATTGTAGCTTGTAAATTGAGGCACAGCCAACAATAATAAAACTGTGAACTATCACCGCCACCAAAACAGTCACAACAAAAACCAAATCCGATCACTCATTCATTCATTTCATTCAATGAAATCAAATCAAACAGATCTTTGGACCGACGACTAGACGCACAGCGGTTGCTTTGGAAAACATTTGCAGTTTGTGTCATAGAAACCTCGCCATTTCCATCAAATGGGTCCACGAAACTTTGAAAACGCGTCATACGAGTATGTGCGCACGCCATGTTAGTCGTCGAAATCGGTTAAAGAACAGCTATATCTGGCCGCCATTGTATGTTGATGAGTCAAGTACTTTATGTCTTTGTCGACTACTCCGTCCGTCGTCGTCGTTGTTGTCTACCTACGCGTACGCCTTGGAGTACACTTATTTTTTTTTTTCTTCCTTTTAATTGCCTCACTCGAAAAGTGAGTGGCTTTAGAGATACTTCATTCAAACTCGGCAAAGACACGACACATCAGTGTGTTGCACACTGAGATTGTATATCTTTATTTTTTTTTTGTCGTATTTGTATCTGACGGATATCGTTGTTGTGCGTGCGGTTTTATGAAAAGCGAAAGGACTCCTGCCAATGTATGCCGCATTGCAGCAGCACAACGCGGTGGCGGCGCGGCGGCTCCATACAACCGCCACAAGTGGTCGAAGTATTTATCAAATCAAAAAGGGAGACCGAAGCAGCACGGGTCGTTTCGTTTAAGAATTGTGACAACAATGAATTGTGTGTTTCATTTTGATTATTTTTCTGGGTAAATAGGTCAATTTAGAAAGGTCTACAAAAAAAGAAAAATAACAAAACAAAATAGCCCCATATCGGCGGCGGCAAAAAAAAAGGAAGTTTCCTTGTAGGCATATACAACGCACCCCATGGACTTAAGAATTTTTGGAGCTTTACATTTCTACAAAAGAAAAGAAAAGTTATGGGTCATAAAGATTAGTCGAATCTAAATAAAATGTATTTCCCATAAAATTATGGTGTGTATGAGCTGTCTGACTGTCTGTTTAGAATAATTTAATTACCTCTCTCTTCCCTAATTTGATCTTTTATTTGACACGAAATAGTAAATTTACTACTGGTCGGCTGGCGGCGCTAAAGTTTTTATTATGTTCGACCTAATTCAGTTAGAATGCACACCCAAAACTGGCGTGTGTAACATTAAAATCATTTGAATATAATTTAACGAGTTTCATTCCTGTCCAGATCCCGAGGGAATCACATTAAACTTGTAACTTCCTAAGAAATACAACAACAACAACAAAAATGAAATAAATTCTTTTCCTGGGCAAAATAGTGTTATTGATTATGTAGTTCAGTTTTTTTTTTTATGGAAAGTAAACAAAACCAAAGACCGACCGAGGGTATTTTTTTTTTTATACTCGATAAGAATTTCAAGAATTTAGTCCATTCATTTGGTATAGCGATAAAGTTTTGGTAGAATTTTTAAAAATCCAATTTTTTTAATTTATGAGGTACTTTTTCTCAATTAAACTTGGATATGAAGACTTGTCAGGCTGGTGCGACGATGTCAATACACTGCAAGTTGGCTAGCCATCTATTTGGTGGTATTTGTTAGCTTTTTGACCAGGTCTATATAGCTGTAAGGCCGCACAGTGGGCCAGATTTTCATTTTTCGTTGCAAAACTCATAACTTATGAAAATGCTGAGATATTTTAATATTTCTTTTTTTAAATAAACGAAAAACATATAGCAATGAATTCGATGAGTTTTGAAGAAAATTGATTAACAGGGTGTTTCCGAATATTGTCTTGAAATTATTTTTTTTTTTTTATTTTTTGCTTATTATTTGCAATGAAAGCAATTAAGGTATTTTTTTTTGTTATAAAAATATCAATAAAGCCTTTAAGTAAAAAAAAAATGTAACTGGCCAGAGGGGCCAGTTACAGCGACCAGGAAAAGTTAAAACTGCATGAAATTGAATATTTTTTCCTAATGGTCGTTTATAGCGATCAGGGAAATTGTGTCCGGAATAAGAGCCAGCCTTTCTCCTCTTTTTCCTGATTGAAATGGACACGAAAAAGTTTTAAGTATGCAATTCCTTCAGTGGAAGAGAGGAAATTCAAATCAAATCATGGGAACGATTTGTTCTATTTTGTTTGAAATGTCAGTCAGCTGGCACGAAAAATGAATTTGCGTCAGGAAAATAAAGAAATAATTTTTTACAATAAAATTTTTTGTTATTTGTCATCGATTAGTGTTGGAATTGTGTTTCAAATTGATTAAAAATTATCTACCGACCTAAAAAATCCAATAGAATATTTTTCCTGATTCGTTTTCGTGATCGCTAGTTGATGAACAAAATCGACAGAAATCTAAATTGAGTTTAAGAGTTGCCAGGTGTTTTATGAATTTGGAAACTTAATTTACACGGCGATTGCCGATTTTTGTTCATCAACATTCTTATAAAGGCTATTATGGTACCAATTTTCAACTTTGTATCTTATACCGTAATTTTTTAATAATTGTTTTTTTTTTGTTGTTTATTGACGTCTGACACCATTTCTGCTGTATCTATAATAATAGATATGTGGACATCAATTTTTTTGAGTAAATCCAAAAAATGGATTGATGGCTCTGGCAACATTATAAATCAACTAACACTTCTGTCAATCTCGTTTTTTATTAACGTCAATTAAGGCTATATAATAACACTGCTCTTCAGCCTTGTATGTAATAGAAATAATTATTATGTTGTTTTTAATTTTTGTACTTTGCTGATTTTTGGCAACCCTTTTACATCCGATTTTTCTTTTTTTTCAATTTTGTTTTTTTCTTAATTATATTGGCAACGTGTATTAGCTTTGGCAACCCTTTAACAACCTTTTTGTTTGATGACACCTGGCAACCCTTTGCCCTGACTTACACTTCCCGCCATAGAATCATAAAAACTATGTTATCCCAAATATTCAGCTCTGTTGTTGTGCTTGAAAATTTGCATGTTTCGACTTCTGCTAGAGGAATTTTCGGACTGTCGATTCCCGAAACATTTATGAATTCTCCAAAGTTGTAAGATTCATTAATGAAGTTCATTAGAATATGAACACACAAATTCATTTGAAATTGCTTATTTAAATGCCAAATACGTCGTCAGCAGGTAGGTACGAGTATATAATTATTCAATTAAATACTTAAATGATATTGACTCTTGCGTCTTTTTTTATCATTTAAAGTGTTCATAGTTCAAGTATCTTCTAATACTATCATATTTCTCAACAGTTAACGCCTCCTAAGTGATTAACCTTTGTAAAGCCATTATCACACTTTATTACAGAAAAAAAAAACAAAAATTACACAACCCAAACAATGGTTAAAAGAAATAACAAAAAAAAATAATAATTAATTTCATAATACTGATGCGTATATGTCTGCGCTGTCTACCTCCTCATTTAGATTTTGCGTGTCACTAATTAAGATGCCCGAATGCTGACCATTTTCCAAAACTATTAATCATTTTTTTACTCTTTGTATATTCTTTTGTTTCTTTTTTTCACTGGCGGTTTTTGTATCTAAGAAGTCAGCACAGATTTGAAAAAAAAATCATTCAACCTAACCTAACTGACCAGAAACAGAAACACGCAAATGTGCACGCACAATAATAATTGTGCTTATTATTGCTTAATGGCTGATTCGAATACCAAAACGGATAATAATGATTTTTTTTCACACTTTAATCGATTAATTTAATTTATTTGAACAAAAAAAAAAACAAACATAACATAACAACCATGTAAATTTAATTCAATTATTATTTTTATAATTCAAATGCAGAAGAAAATGCGTTTGGTATTTGACATTGTTGTTGTTGGTATTTATTTAATCCAGTAATTAATAGTCGGAGAAATATTGTTGCAATAAGGAGTATGAGTTATTTTGATAAGAAAAAATAAAAAAATTAACTTTTAACCATATGATAAGGTATAGCTGTTAAAATCAACAGACTTGTATGGGACAAAATAATTAAATTATAAAATGTTTGATGTTAGACCGGTTTATACCCAACAGCGGTCAAAAAGAATAGTAGTGTAATGGAAATCTATCTTTAGTTACCACAAGGAAGTAAAATTAATAGAAAATTTTAATCATACAAATTATTTTCGGGTCTGTACCTTAAACAAGTACTAAGTTTCCTGTTCTGTTTTGGTAAATAACGGTAAATATAGCGAAGTTTAATCGAGTTTACCATTTTTTTGATCTTTTCTGCTGATATCGACCTCCATGATTGCCGCATAGCTTCCCAAATGCCTAAATGTCTGGTTTGACACTTGCAAATCATTATTTCTGCATCACAGCAAAGGTTTCCTATTGGATTGTTGGCTGGATAGTGTAGTTACCATTCCATCATATTTACTCTTATTGCCAGAAACCACTGCTTCGAAAGTTTACTTGAGTGAATAAGTTCATGCATGGTGTCTAATAAGGAGTATGAGGCTGACACCATAGAATGAGAAACATGCTCAAGCTATTATGCTAGATCCTCCATGTTTAAATGTCTTTGTTGTGAAACTTGGATTATATTTTTTGTTCGGAAGCCGTCTTAAATATATATCGATATTTTCCACAAAATGTATAAAGTTCTAATGGCTAAACAAGCACTGACCTTTAAAGCTTCAATTCTACAAATTAGTGGAAAAAATTGTATTTGTCAACGATACACCGATGCACTACTATTATTTTGACCGGGAAAATAAGCATCTTCGATTATTAACGGTTTTTTATTTGTCCTATTAACAAAGGAACACAATTCTTTGGGTAATATAATCGTTGAAAAACTGATACTTTATCAATTTCTAACTAAGGTTGGTTTTTAAGGCTATCACAAATATTTTACTTCCACTACTATTATTTTGACGGCAACGGTGCCCCTCAGACTATAACGTTTAAATACTTTTCGGAATGTGGCCCAATTGCTTTGTGTAGCAGCAAAATATGTCGCAGCCGGCAACCCACAGCATGCATTTTAAACAACACACAAGCGGTCAACAACATTTATAAACAATTTACAAAGAGGAATGCAGTTTAACAAGGTACATACAAAAAAAAAGGGTAACAAGTAGAGGGTGTGTCATAAATAAATAAATCTATTTTAAACATTTAAATGAAGTGAATTTGAATAAAGAAACTATTTTTAAAAAAATTAGCTTCGATTTGGATTATATTTTTTTTTCATGCTGCTATTCAAAAATACTTTGACATTGTTGGATTAAAAATTTCCGCAAATGCGTTTTTTTTTTTATTTTTGTGAACAATTTGTTCAAAATTTTATAAAATAAACTAAGTATGCCAAGAATTTTCCAGGTTCGTTAAAGGAAAATAATTTGTAAGGATAGGGGTCTACCTTTTGGGTGGGGAAATTTTCTCAAAAGTACATCTAAAACAAAAAACATACCAAAAACACGCATAATTTTTAAAGTTTAATTAGGTATTTTGATTAAAAGTAAAGAATATAAAATTATGCTCATTAATTTATTAGTATGAGGTTATGGTTAGTGCTATGGCTTAACAAGCCGAAGGCGGAGTTCTGACTATGAATGCAGCCTTGTTTTTTTCTGGGGTAGGTACTACCTCTTCCGAAGAACTACAAAACGTCTAAGATTATTCTTGCCATGAGAACCATGAGTAGCTGTGCGTATTTGGCACATAATTGGTTTGTCCCTTAGACCATTAGATCTTGGTTCTTCATGAGCTTGTCCTGCCAGATATTTTTTTTTATGTATTTATGACCCACCCTGTATAATTCGAGCAGCTTCGAGCTTAATTCGCCGTATGTCCACTTTATGCTTAGAAATTCAAATTTTGTTTTGGATTATTTTTGTCAAAAAAAAACATATCCTATGATTGGGGCTATTTGCATTATAATGGTTCAATTGCAATTTGGTTGAATAGTTAAAGTCTTTTTTTTTTTAACTAAACACAACATAAATAAATATAAAACAAACATGTAGTCTTGTACATGATCAGCTTGCTTTGATTAAATTGATTAAATCAAAATTGGCTTTTAAGATAAACTTTCAGGTTGCAAATATTATTATTTGTTTTTTTTTAATATACAGTTTTTAGTATTTTTGTTTCAAATTTAAATAAAAGTGGACAAGACTACAAGCTTTTAGTTTAAAAAGTTATGTATACTCATATTTTCTTAGAAAGATCATTGAAACCACATGACCAGTTTATTATTTAAATGTACCAAACTTATGTAGTAATTCATTGAAACATCGATGTACCTACCTTTTAAATGTTAGTAGTAATTATTAATAGGATGTGCATTAAGTACGTTAAAACACTCGGGTCGGGCAATTAAAGGAGCCAACCCATAGTATCCGTTGCGTCAACGAATCTGCTGTCGATGCCGGATTGGACAGAAAGGGGTGACCCATACAATACGTTGCTTGACTGATTGCTTTTGACAGCTTCAATTTTATTGGGTTTGTTCGATGTTTTGTAACTTAATTTCCACTGTTTACATGCAAAGTCGAGTGGTCCAGTTGGAATTTGAACACAGAATTGTATTCTTTTGTTTTCCGATGTAAACAAATTTTTAACTTTTTACGTTTTTCCGTGTTTACTTATGATATATTTTATATGAAAAACGTTTTGCGCTTAATCGCATTTAGTGTGAGTACTCTCATATGACGCTTTGTAAATAAATTTTGGCCCGTCGTGTCGCACTGTCGCACTTCGGTTTGGGCAAGCCTTTAAATGTTCTTTTTTTTTCACCGAAAAGTCTTTTTTTTTTTAGTTTTTGTGTCGATAAATAGTTTTTTTTGTGCATTTTCGTCGCAGAAATGAATTTTAAGGCTTGCCAAAGCCAAGTGCGACATGACAACGTGACACGACAGAGCAGTTTTATTTACACAGAGTCGAATGAGAGACACCAAACGCGACAAAGTGACACAATTTTTTCATATGAAAGCCCTAGTTGTGTTTTTCGTAAAACTTTCTCGTCAAAAAGGTAAATCTGAAGAACAAAAAGAGAATGTTTATTTTGACATTTTTTAATAGGGACATTCATGCAAACTGATAAAACTCTTGGTAAACGTGGTAAAGTACAATATCTGGTAAACTAACTATCATTTCCATACAAATTTTGATATGTTTACCATATTTACCAGGTTTACCACGGTTGCATGAATATCTCTAATAACAGATTACCAGTTGTGTAACTGTGGTGTTGCAAAATTTAACTGTACAATAGAATTCAAAATCATTAAGACTTAAATATCAGTTTATTTATTTATTAGGAACAATAAAAGTTGACAGCTCATAAAATCGGAGACAAAAAAGCACAGTTCTTAGTTCTCATATTCCCCGGAGTGCACTTAGATAACGAACATCGAACAGACCTATTATTGACATCTGAAATGACATCTCTTGTCAAACGCATTTGCCCGTCGTGTCCGTCCGATCAGTCGCTTATGGGTCGCTTCTCATAAAAACGTGTGTATTTTATCGAGCTGTCAGTTGAATGTCTGTCAAGTTAGCACTACCACTTTCAAATTTCAAAAAATTAATGATGCAATTAATTGTCGTGAATTTGTTGTAAATTTGTCGTGAAAAAAAAATTTGTCGCGCCTCGTTTTTTAAAACTAACCCCTGGTAGTGCTAACTTGACACACAAGTTAGCACTACCAGCCCTCAAAAACTGTTAACACAAGCTCAAATTTTGAAAAAAAGGAAGTCACTAACTGTCGTGATTTTGTCGTAGGTACCTAGATGGCGCTATCAAAAATTTTGTCCCACCCATATTTTGGAAAATACGCCCCCTAAACTGAATAATCTGAAATTAACACTACCAAACGTACAATTCTGCTTTAAATTACCAATTTCTAATAAATTTTGCTATAATCGATTGTTTCTCGATAATTTATAGCACGTTATGCTATTAAAAAAAAATTGTCGCACCTTTATTTTAGAAATAACACCCATATAGGTGCATTTTAGAAACCTAGCAGGCACTACCATATGAAATTTGTTTGGTTGTTTGCTTTTTTGCTATAAACAAATGTCGCTCTTTCCACTAGAAGTCCATTGTTTTGACTGTTCCTTGCTTTACTGTGAGTTGAGTAGTACGCCTTTGCGTGATGATTATTGCCAGCCATGCCACTGTCTCTTGCAAGGAATTGAGAAAAAAAAACCAAGACTATTGCTTTTCACGAAAAGTGCATCTCAACTAGACGTTCTGAACCGGCGGAAAATTGTAGGTCCCCGTCCCATCCATTCCTGCTTAAAACTTCACGCACAAAGGAATTGGTTAAGAGAGTCAATCACTAGGCCTTTTTTTTCTTCGTGAACTAGTCATGCCATAAAATTTATTTATTTGATGGGTTTTCCGTGTGTTGTGAATTCAGGTTTCATCCACGGTTACAAAACGGCGCAAAAACTTAGTCGAATTTTTCTTGGAACATCGCCAAATCCACCTTTGAAAGTTGTCAAACGAATGCTCTTGTTGTCGATTGTGACCTGACTCGGCAAACATCTTGCGAGAATCTTTTTCATGTCCAAATATTAATATTAAATCGAAATCATTGATCCCTGTGATAAGCCTGTGTTCTTCAATAACTTGTTTGTCATCAACAGTGCTTCGCGGATTCTGTTCTCGGTATTTTAACCCTCGATTTGTCGCGATTCACATTTTAAGAAAATTAATTCTCTTTAATTCGCATAAGAATATCTTCCTTTAAAGGTATATTTTCGAGATTTAAATGCTGTTATCAAAGGTTTGTTCATAAAACTTCTAAACTCTAACATCTATAGACCAATCATGCGAAGGTTGTAGGCATTAGTATTAGGAATTAAATATTAATTGATTAATTAGATAATTGAGAAAAAAATTTCTAGAATTTCCTGCAGAATTTCATAGCTATTTCGTTGAGAACAGATAATAAATCTCAGAATTAAATTCATTACTAGTTGACGGTTGACCATTGCTTATTCTTTGTTACCTACTCAACGTCGACGCACTGGAGAAAAGTCTAGGTACCAAAGTGCATAGTTACTTCATCTAGATATATCTACCTGCACTGTGAAACCGACTGTTGTGATTGTGGAATGTTCCTGCTTCGTAAAGAACTACTACCTTCCAGGCAGAACAACCGAACACAAGAAGTGCAATCAACTCTTCCCAGGTTTTCAGCTTCTTGCACTTTTCTTCTTCTACTGCTGTTGCTGCTGCTGCTGCTGCTGCTGCTGCTGCTGCTGCTCTACCAACAAACAAACCAAAGTAAGAATACGATGACGACGACGACGACGATGATGATAATAATGATGATGGTTGGTGCGCATCAAAGAACACAACAACAACACACGATTAGTAGTTTAGTACCTGCAGGGATTTTTGTATTTTATACAATTTTCTTCTTTATACTCTGTAGTTTGCTTTTGCTGCAGCAACGATGCATAAAACAAAGAACTTCGAGTACTGGGGCAACGGGTTCTTTTTTTTTATTTTCAGTTTTTCCAAGAGTGGAAAGAACGTCAAAGATAAAAATGGACGATCCATCAAGTTTCATGTCCAAGACTAAGAATCAAGACCAAGAATGAGTCTGCTTCTGTTCTCTAATTCTTTGAATGTCCATATAAATAAAGACCACGACGACAACAAGATGGAGCCAAACCGTAACCATATGTGCAATCTTATCAGAATTACCAATCATCTAACTATATGCTTCCAAAAATATTCTGAACTGAACATTGAACTTACCTCCAATTAGAATCCACGTTGTTTTTCTTTTTTTTATTTTATTTTTTGTTTATTTATCCAAACAAAAACACGACTTGGTAGGTATATTCTGATTTACCGAATGTATACGTAACTTTTGTAACTGATTTCTACCTACTCCCGGCAGCAGATGCTTCTTTTTTGTTGTTTGCAAATCCACCACCAAAAATAAAATTACAACCACCCTCCGATTGTGCCCCGGCGGCGTCGATGACACTTTGGAAAGCGATAAACGATGTCGAACCGGCTCAAGGTAAAAAATCAAACACAGAAAAAGATTTACTATTTTTTTTTTATAAATTTAACAAATAAAACATCAACCGTGCAGAGAAGAGACGAAAAACCGATTGCAATTCTTTGTGGAATGTTGCTTTTTTTTTTGTATTTTGCAAAAAACTACACCCGTTGGGTGCTTCGTTTGTTTTTTTTTTTTTACAAAATCTTCTCCGATAACCGCTCGATATCACTCACAAACTTTTAATTAAGAAAAATAACTTAATTAAATGCACTTTTTTAGAATTTTACGATTTTTATAACTTTTTCACGCACAAATTGTAAAGACAAGAACTTGCAAGTTGGACAATACAGTAGAAAAAAAAATTGTAACCGTGAGATGGTAGTAGTAGTGGTGGTGGTAGAAAAAATATGCACTTTGGAACGAAGGGGGACAATGAAAGAAAAATGAGTAATTCACAGAAAAAAAAATATTCTTTTTCAACACACAAAATGTACTCCGAAGAGTTATTTTTGGTATCCACTTTACTTTGTATTCTTTAATATAATTTTTACATTCTATTTTGAAATTTTATTTGAAAAACACAAAAAAAAAACTATAAAAGAATATTATTTTGTTGCAACACTACAGCGGCGACAAAAGCAGAAATAACAAGAACAAAACAACACGCGCGACACTTGCACTTGCATTCGTAACGGACGATTCACTGAACACGAATACGAACAAAAAACTATCCACCTTCCCGTTTGAATACAAATACAAAAACAAAAAAAAAAACACCTTCCATAATCAAAAACAGTTTGTCGCATGTTGTAGGGGGATTAGCTAGGCGGTTGAAAAGAGATGGTAGTAGCGGATTAACTGTTTCAATTCAAACTGGAACTGGATGTAGTTTGGAATGGAATGGAAAAGGAGTTGAAGAAAGTGAAGTTTGAAGCAGTTGGAAGAAGATAAGGCGGCTGTTTCATTTTTGTGGGTTGTAAACGGAAATTTTGTTCAATTGTGTTTATTTCGATTTTGGATAATAAAATTGCATTGAAATTTGCCAAATGAGCCTACATACTAAATTATTTTTCCCATACAAATTTGCAACCTCAAATGAGATAATTTTGAAATCTTGTATAATAGCGTGTTTCGACTAGAACCCAAATGAGATAACTAAGCGAATGTGATAAAAAGTGTTTTCATTACAAATTAAGGGTATTCGTACAACGAGATAAGTTTATCTTTTGTGTCTGGAAATTATTTATTTTTAAATGGAGAACCTCTCCCGTGAACCAAGTCGAGATCGGTTCCAAATGTCTCGGAGCAATAAAAAATGTTGAATTAAAGACAATTGTAGCATTTTAAGCGTAAGTCACGTTTCAAGGTAGAAATATAATATTGATGAGCTCACGGCAGTGTTCCGATAGAAAAGAGGTAGTGCAAAAAATTATATGGCAGACCTTATTGCTGTTTCTTGATTTTCGGTAACTTGTAATGCTTCTTTTTATATAAAATATGGTTGAATTCACAACTTAAATCGTCAACCAAGTTCGATGCGATAGTTACATAATACGGACATAGTAAGGGTGCTCATGTGACCGTTGTAAACGTGATAAATGTGGTAAACCTGTCAAAATTTGTATGGAAATGACAGTTAGTTTACCAGATATTGTACTTTACCATGAATATCTTTACTGTTTTTACTTCTCTAAACTCTGAGATGTTTACTTAAATTATATATCTGAACACGCCTTATTCTAAAAAAGTCACAATGACATTTAGATAAGTTTATACAAACAAATTTGATACTTTTACACAGCAAAATCCTTGGATAAATTTATCCAATTTGTGTAAACTATTTCCATACAGAATTTGACACTTCTTTTATCAAAAGCTAAACTTATCTTAAAGATAAACATGCCTTTTATGGAATTCGCAATACTTTACTCCCGGGGAGTCAGTGTGCTTCGCATTGTTGCATTCACATTTAAAACAATTATGAACTTGCCGGGTGAACTTTTTATTCGAAGAACTACCTTACTATTTCCACTAAGCTTTAGCTTTTAAATTTATAAATTTAATTTTTGTTTGTACCAGAAGCAAATGATATGAGGCATTTTAAAAAAAAACTTAAGTCTCTGCGAAAAACGCCCTCATCTGCACATAGCCTTAAATATCTTCCACATTCGTTCAATTCTGGAATGAACGAAATCAGCTGTCATTCGACTGTCAACAATTTTTTTTTGACATTTCTGTGGACGGCTAAACGGACGCGGCTTTCAAGGTTTTTCGCAAGTTGCACAGTTACTAAAATCGCATTAATAATAAATTGAATATTGAATTTATTTTGAAATACAGAAAGTTAATAAAAAATATAAACTAAAAAGAAGTAAAAATGTCCAATCTCCAGAGATCCATTATGAAATCTCGTCTACCCCCAACAATTCCGGGTAGTAGAATTGGAAGATCGTAAGTGTATTATTGACCGCCCACCCACCTCTGTTTTATTTTTTATTTGTTTGCTTGTTATACAAAAATGTTTACAAATAAATTTGCATAATTTCCTATTTTTGTATGATTCTAGGGATTCATTTAAAAAATCAAAATCCCGAGATTACAAACCAACACTTTGGAGCGAATACTTTGTTGAAAAAGAAGATGTGCAAATCGATGAAAAAACAGTATTTCGCGTTTATCGTACTAGCCAGCCCCAAAAAGCCGGTCCAGTCATTCTTTTATTGCATGGAGGCGGTTACTCCGCTCTAACTTGGTCACATTTTTGCGTAAGTAGTTTGAAAGGGGGGTGTAAGTCGATTAAAAAGATACAAAAAAATAAGATTTTCTATTCGTTTTAGGTGGAAATCACACACATGATCCATTGTCAGTGTTTGTCGGTAGATATGAGAGGACACGGTGACACAATTACCGACGATGAAGAAGACTTGTCTGCTGAAACACTTGCTACGTAAGCGAAGCTACACTCAAATTGGGTCAAGTAATTGAGTGTTTTTTTCTTTCTCATTGTATTTTAAATGTTCACAGAGACATTGGAAAACTAATAAACAAACTGTATCCTGAAGATACACCCTGTCCACCCATTCATCTGGTTGGACATTCAATGGGTGGCGCTATTGCTGTGCACATCGCATATATGGAACTCATTCCAGCACTAGTTGGTGTCACCGTCATTGATGTGGTCGAGGGTACAGCCATGGAGGCACTTGCCAGCATGCAAAGTTTCCTTAGGTCGCGACCGAACTTCTTCAAGAGCATAACAAATGCCATCGAGTGGTGCATTCGCAGTGGACAAATCCGAAACATCGATAGTGCCAAGGTGTCTATGCCTGGACAAATAATCAAGTAAGACTAATTTTAAGTTTGCAAGGAAAAGCATTAAATCATAGGGGTCCGTATTAAGTTTCCCAGGGAGCGTCTAGAACTCAAAATAGCTATCAGTCAGTTTGTTAGTCCGGTATTAGTCTTTCTGCCTGTATAAGTAGCCTCAGTCTAAACGAATAGGTCGATTAACTTCAAACTTGGTCCGAATTCTTTTTTGGGCCATAATGACGGTACCTGTCATGCTACGATTTTAATGAAAAATAGCGCTTATTTTTGTTTATGTACTCGCAAATAAATACTTTGGAGTTTTGATCCTAAGAAAGTATGTAGTTACCGTCACCAATTATGGTATTTTCTTGCTATAAACTTAAGATTTATCATAAAGTATGTTCTTTTGATTTGTAAAGACTATTATTTAACAATCAATTCAGAACAGGCACGGACTTGAGGAATCCGGCTGTCTGATAAACACAAAGCATTTTGATGGCCCTAACGGGTGTTGACACAATCTGATTTATGTCCATTACTTTGATTCTCAACTTTGAGAAAAATTCAAATAAGCGCGAATAGACGGCGGGGGTGGGTATGCCTCTTTTAACCAAGCCTTTGAGGTTACCAACATCTTCCGTTTTTGATTAATTGGTTCAAACACAAATAACAGCCTCAACTACTTTCTTATGCAGATGACATAGACATAGTAGTACCGCCCTCTCTCATAGAACCAAGGAAACGCTATACAAGACCTAAATCATCTCGGTCCGCTTAAGCATGGGGCGAAAGCATGGGCTTAAAACAAATTCGGATAAAAATTTGCTTGGTTGCTTTGAGAGAAAAATTCTTCGAATGATTGTTGTTCCTGTGTTGTGTGTATCGAAGGAGTATGGAGAAGAAGATTCAACGACGAGCTTTTCGGGTTGTACAGCGACGTTGAACTGGTGAAGAAGCTGAAAATACAGCGGCTGAGATGGCTGGGACATGTAGAGCGTATGGACATCAACGCACCAGCCGACGAGTCTTCGAATCCAACCTTGATGGTGTACACACAAAGCAGTAACATGTAGCCCACACAAGTGGAGAACAACCTCAACCAACTTGGCGTGCGTAACTGAAGGCGGCTAGCTAGTGACGGAGCTAACCTAAGAGACATATTGTTTGAAGCCGTAATCCATGCTGGATTGTAAGCGCCATCTTAAGTAAGTAAGTAAGGGCTCGGTTTTCATAAACGGAGCGAGCACTAAAATGAGTTTAATAAGTAGAGATTGAAAATCAGTGTGAGAACTCGTGGGTCAGATGAACAGTCAGAAATGTTGGCTTACTATTTTTAAGCACCAACGTTCAAGAAAGATCAAAGAAACAAACAAACGAGAATAAAAATTCGCTTAAAATATCACCTGGTTCAGACGGCATAAGACCTCTACAACTTTGAGATATTTCCAGAGGATATACTCACAAAGATGTTCAATTTTTTTCTACAATGGCTATTGGCAATTCTTCCACCACTGCAGCCGTGAAGAATTTGATTTTTTGCCAAAAATACAATCAGGCCTTTAACAACCACTTAATAGTTAAACACACGGAAGATTTTTCAGAGACATGTGGCTAACAGTGAGCATTAAAAGACAGCAAAAATAAAAAAATCTTTCAATCTCGGAAATAGAACCTTACCAAACCTTGAATGAACTGACACTATAACACTTGGGTATTCAATTTTTGAGTCTAAAGGATGGCTGCAAAAATTGAGTCTCATTACTAAGGCCTCAGTTAAACCACAACAGCGGTCGCACGTTCTCAGATGTTTCCTCATCCCTCAGCTTTACCATAATCTTCATTAAGGGACCATCCACATCGGGCTCCTTTGAGCGAATCATTAGAAAGGAAGTCAGGGGATGGATTGATCTTTCGAGTAACACTTATCACATACTTCCGTCATCCAGTGATCAAAAGGTTAAGGTGGATGGCTCCTCTCAAGAGACTTCTCAGGTCAAGACTTCATTCATTGCATCAAATTCCGTTTTAATGCGCTCCCGTCTAGATCTCAACCTTTCTTCCGGAAATAGATCACCACTTTAGAGCAGGATGTTTGCGTCCAGAAACCATGAGCCTTAGTAGTCGAATTGACGGGCATAAATGCCATTGTGACGTACTTTAAAAGAAGTGCCAAATCTAAACAACTAAAGACGATAGTTGAACCGGAAATAGATCACCTCTTTAGAGCAGGATGTTTGCGTCCAGAAACCATGAGCCTAAGTAGTCGAATTGACGGGCATAAATGCCATTGTGACGTACTTTAAAAGGAGTGCAAAATCTAAACAACTAAAGACGATAGTTGAACCCGTCATTAAGTAGACAAAGTAGTTATAGTCGACGTTTAAATAATGAGTGAACCAGCACATGGTAAAAAAAATAAAAGATACAATTAAAGCGCGCTTTCAGGTTAACGAAGTACTTGTTACAATCTTAAAATGCAGGGGAATATGGGCGAAAAAACGTATACAACTTGATCGATCTTGGTCTTATTCTATATCAGATTATTGATTGGGTTTTACGATAGCCTTACGTAGTATTGTGAAATGACTTGGAGCAGTGAGATCTATCGGGTATGATCTTCCTTTTATTGTTCTGTCCTCCTTCCCCTTATCTTCTTCGTAGAAGAATCGCCTAGTTTCAAGGCGATTTGTTTTTACCAAAATTATTTTAACACCTCTCTCTACCCTGATTGTCGTCTGATGCAAATTTATGATTAAAATATTTGTGCACTCAATTCTATTAACCCCTTTTTTAAGTTTTGTATTTTTATTTTTTACTACTGAATTCTCTCTTCTTAAAATGTCTCTTTCTAATTTATTTTATTAAGTTGCACAACGAAGAAGCTCGCCACAAATGAGCTTCCCTTACAAGACGATCCCGAAGAATCAAACGAAACATCGACATTTACCCATCCTTTGGTTATATCCGAAGATGAAGAAGGAGCCGAAAATGCAGAAACTGCCACATCACCAACATCATCAACAGTACCCCCATTGCCTCCAAGTATTGATTTTAAAAAACCAGAACCTGTAAATGATGAGGCTAATAAGAAGTAAGAACTTTTCTTCTCATTCTGTAAAGTCCTGTAATTCCATATTCTTAATAAAAAAAAAAAAAAACCCAACACATTTTCAGATACACTTGGCGTATTGATTTATCCAAATCAGAAAAATATTGGGTCGGATGGTTCTCAGGATTAAGTGAGAAATTCCTTAGCTTAAGAGTACCAAAGCAGCTGTTGCTAGCAAGTATTGACGGTTTGGATAAGACACTTACAGTTGGACAAATGCAAGGTAACTGTTTTTGTCTAGGATGAAAAGTAGATAAAGTTACTTAAATGATTTCTATTTAGGAAAATTCCAAATGCAAGTTTTAGCACGATGTGGTCATGCAGTACACGAAGATCGCCCACACGAAGTCGCCGAAGTAATAAGCTCATATTTGATTCGGAATAGATTTGCCGAAGCTGCTGGTGAATTTCGTTCACACATGCCAGCGTGTTAAATAAGTTTGAACAACATACAAAAGAATGTTTTTTGTGTGTTTATTTTTGTATTGAGATGGCTTAGGATGCATGTGATCGACATTTTTCATTAGATTGTTGTTTTTCTTGGTTTGAGATTAATAATATGAATGGAACAACTTAATAATATTGTTTCCTTAACTTATTATGAAATACTTATCCTACAAATTTGTAAAATTTCGCCACCGAAAAGGCCAAAATTATTCAAGACTATTTTATTTAAAAACAAAAAAAAAACAAAACATACATTGAATAATTTTTTTTTGTCAGCTTTGTGCGTACAAATATTAGACGCATTGATTCGCTATTTATATTATTATATATTTATATATAAAAGTATACGTAATTTGTTTCTTATTTTTATGCTTAAGAATATATATTTATAAAAATTATGCAGCCAAAATTTCTTTGGAATCTTAGCGAGAGGTCATTTTACTAACTTTTTGCCTCTGAATCCATTGAACGCATTTTAATGTCTCTCTCCAAAACTTTTGTAAATAATAAATTATACTAACGAAAACTATTTATTCAGTAGCGGAAAGATACAACAAAAAAAAAAACAATCCCGCAAAATTATCCTTTATTGGTTTTCCCTCAATTTGAAAAATAAATTATATCGTACAACAAAAAGTGATTTTTATTTTCCTTTAATGATAACAAGGTGGCTCACTTGCCACGGGTAATTTTGAAACTTGCAATGCTTAAAAAGAAGTTACCAATTAACGTTGGTTAAATGTTAAAATAAAAAAAATAGAGAAGCTTATACGTTCTACATTCGTGAAGTAATGCTAAATAAAGAATTTCCGTACTTAATCGTGCGTTTGAAGTTTCGTTCAGGGGTATATTTTGTCATACGACAGGGCAACAATACAAATATCAATTCAAAATAGCTCACAAGTCTTTTTCCTTACACCGTTTCACCCCACAGACAGAGTATAATTATGTAAGTTGACAAATAAACATTTCCCTTGCTATATTAGAAGATTACAATAACAACATGTAATGAAGAACTACAAGCAAACCTACTCTCATACCCTATCTGGGAATGGCAGATCGACAAAACACGAAGTACTTAAAAGTACATTGTACTTTTTTGTCGATGTGCGTCGGCAACCTTTAACCGGCATCACTGTCAATTTATCTGTGATATTTACCGGAAAAAATCCGTTTGTACTTGTCGGAGAAATTTTTGAATACTTACCTAAGAAATCGTGATACCTAACTGAGTAATTCGTGATAAAGTATGTATGCCGGGAAAATCCTTGATACTTATCGGAGAGATCCGCGATACCTACCAGGAAGATCCGATATACTTATCGGAGGAATCCGTGATACTTACCGTTAAAATCTGTAATGCTTATCGCAGAAATTCGTGATACTTAGCGGAGAGACAGGTGATGCTTACAAGCGAGATCCGTGATACCTACCGGGAAAATTTATGTAGCTGGAATTCGTGATACTTACCTAAAGAATCCGTGATACCGAAAAAATCGTGATACTTACCAGAATAGTCCATATGGTACTTACTGGATAAATCTATCACACTGATCGGAAAACTCGTGATCGAAAAATATGTGATAATGACCGGAAACATTCGTGATACTGACTTTTGCTGAATGGGCTTCAGGGGTAAAATCAAAACAACAAATTAAACGATATCGTTTTGAAGATTGCTATCAAATCACATATGATAGGGATGGCTTTGCAAAAACGACAGCATTCGTCATTTTTGTTTTACTTAATAACCCTTAGGTCAAATGAACCAAATACATTTTTTGTCAGCACCATCACCACGTACATCCGTTAGTCTTACTGTAAAAATAAGTAATACTGACCAGAGAAATAATCTATCATACTGACCGGTGATATCTGTGATACTTACCGAGTAAATGCCTGATATCCATTGGAGTCATCAAACATACTTACCGTTGCAACTCGCGATACTTACTAAATAAATCCGTTCTAATTTGCACAGCAACCTGCAATACCACAGCCGATCCATGATATTATATCGTAGGAACCAAAGATACTTAGCGGATAACAAATCATCAAAAGCTGCACACAATCCCTAAAACTGATAGTCTCGACGAAGATTTAAAAAACTCTGAACTAAAAAGAAGAACAATTTCTTCGTTATGCAGAAAATCTCCGCTATGCATTCACCTACCACAAATTTCAACAAACAGTGGAAATTATGAAGAAAGTAGTCGCAACTACTGTATGGCTAAAAGCCCCACCTAAGAATACAGGGAAAAGGTGAATTTACATGTTATGAAGATCCTGCAGCCCAACAGAAGAATGTCCAGGAAAGGAAGAACATTGATTCAGGAAAAGGAACAAAAAGAAGATCCTGTGGAGAAAGAAATAGCGAACGTTGAAGCTCATCTGAAGGAAATAGAAAAGTTCCCAATCAAAACAACACCCGAAGGTTTTATAAAACAAACAACTAGCAGCTGGTACGAAAATACGTCACGCAAAATCCTAAAAACAACGAATGTAACCTTCAGTCACCGATGAGCAGGGAATAGTAGATGTATAACCGGAACAATCCATGATATTGGAAAAATACCAAGAAAACCACCCGTGTACCTTAAAAAAGGACAAAGAGGAGTACTACATTTTAAAACACGTTTGAGTTTCAGAAACCGATGCCATCAACCTGACATGAATAATGAATTATTTAAACGTTTCACTTGCTAGTGGAACAACAAATAACAAGAGCCCACAAAAATATGTTGTAAAGGCAAGGTGTTTATTAATTTTTTGAAGATATGGTACACTGGTATACCTCCATTTATATCGAAGGCTTATGAAACTAAAGAAAGGCCTTCGGTAAAATCTTTATGGTATTTTTATAAACTAGATTGAACTGAAACAACTACTATGATAAAAGGGTAGACCAAAAGATATCTACATGTTTATTTAGAAATATATTCGAATTTAATCAATTTATTCGATAAATCGGCATCCATGTTTCTTGAGTTCCAATTGCTTTTCCAGTGATTTTATTTTTCTCAATCGATCTGCTATTTGCGACTTTATGTCTTCACGATATTTTTTGCCTTCTCCTAGTTCTTCCATTTCAGCTAGCCAATCGGCTCTCTCGCTGATCTGATCAAGTACTACAAAAGAATTATTTAATAATTTTATTGACTACTCAATTAGTAGACATTCATTAGCTTACATTCATTAATAAGTTCTTCTGGGTCATAATCTTGTTCCTCTACCGGTCCAGGTCGTTTCTTCGGCTTCAGGCACATCTCTGATTGTCGAATTCCACTCATTACTTCTTGTAACTTAAGTTTAGCCTTATTCGATGGTACTTTACCGTCTGGGTTTGGACGATATCTAAATACAAAAAAAAAGGACCAAGACATTATTGATGTGAGTAATAAAAATGATATACTGGTTTGAAAAACCTTGGCATTTCATAAGCGCCACTAGCAAGGATAGCATTGAGACTCTTCCTTTTAGCAGCATGGGCTCTATGAATTATGTAGAGAGCCCTTGAGTTGTCATCCATGTTCTTGGGAGCGGCTTTAGTCGGGAGTATAGGCGGTGGTAAAGGATTGCCATTACGCAAGTGATAGTTGATTTGTTTTCTTATTTGCATGCTAAGCTTAGATTCTTCCATTAGCACTGGAAAATTAACATAATTAAACCAAAAGTTCACCATACATAATCAAGATATGATAGAAACTTACTTTTTAGCAAATCGCTTGTTTCTTTGCTATATTCAACTTTTGGAGCATGGAATATACCACCTTGGGCAATACGATCACTTGGCCATTTGATATTTTGCTCGGACATTATTAGATGAAATTTTTTTTTAACAAATATAAGAAATTCGTGAAGTAAGTAGTTTTCAAAATTGGAAATAATTTGTAAACAAATTTTTAAATACTATGGCAACCGGAATTTCCGTTTTCTTTGTGTTATCAAAATTAATCGATAACAAGTGTAGTCGAATATAGAACTGTTTGATTAGTATGTTCTACCTGCAACCAAGTGAGCCACAAAATAAAATTTATTGTCGTTTTCCTATTGAAAATTCGAGTTTGATCTCAAATTTCAGATTTTTCGTTACAAGCTTAGTTTACTATTCAAAGTGAAAAAAAAAAAAATGAATTTAGGAGCGTTCAGACGGAAAAGTTAACTAAAAATTAATTCCAATAAAAATAATTGTTGACTGCATGTGGTTCTGTCACCCTTCGTCTTTTCCTAGGTCTTGCCTTTTAAACTTTTTACAAAGTTACAAGTTTTCGTATACAAACAATAATTGTAAATAAAAACGTGAGTGAAACTCCTTGTTTGACCATGCCAATTCGGTTCTTTTTGAAACCATCAAAATTGGTTCCTTTTTATTATTTATTTGTGTTCAAGACGTTTTTCTGGACTGTTGAGAATATAAAAAAAGTACAACTTTTTTCTGTTTACTATTCAATAAGGTTTTTCTGTTCCAGACAACACTAGTTCAAAGACGCTGTCTAGAACAGTTTAGAACAGGATTATCAGTACTTGCTTTTGAGTCAGAAGAAAGCAGAACAGATTCGTGAAAACCGTCAAATTATTTTGTTGTTTATTTTCTGTCCTGACGTTTCTCACAAAACTGTTCTGATCTGTGCTGTTCTAATTATTTCCTCATTGAACACAGCTAATAGCTGTTTAAAATCGAACGTATCTAAAAGTTGACATTTCTGATTTGTTTTGGTTTTTTTCAGCTCCCACCGGCATTTGTGTGTTTTTTTAAGACAGAAAGGGTCTTGTTTATTTATTTTGTTCTTTTTTATTATAAAAAACTAATTAATTGAAAAAAATGTCTTGGAAAAAACCACCAGGTAAATGCGAATTCTTTTTCACTATCATAAACTACAATAACCCTCATTCCAATTTCAGAAGAAACTATAAAATTTGCCAAAGATGAGCCCATCGTATTGGATTACAAGTCGGCTGTCTCCTACATGAATAAAAGCGCATATGATCGGGCTCAGATGACTCTTGGTTTTGTATGGCATCTAATACTTGTCCATCATCGTGGGAAATTCTCTCAACGTTCGATTCTAGAAGCTCTATTCAAATCTGTTGGCGATGATGAATTTTTCCCGATGGTTTATCAGGTAAAAATTAAGCAAAAACTCTTACCAAGTTCTTGCCATTTATTTGAATTATTATTAAAAGGAAGGATCCCAGAACGATAGATTCTTAGTTCGTCAATGTACACCAGCTCTAGATAAGTTATTCCTCAAGAATCTTTGTCTCACTATGCCCAATGGAAGCACACTAAAACTAGAAGTTATACTTAATGTTGCTGTGTATAAATTTGGGCAGATATCACCTTCAAGACGTATTGAAAAGGTTCTTGATGGTTTGTTTAAGAAATTAGAAAAAGGTGGAATCTTGAATTTGAATGAATTCGCCAAAAATCCAGGTAAAATTAATTCACTAAAGTTTGCCTAGAAATAATCACTTTAAACATTCGATATAATTTACAGAATTCAATGATATCGTAATCAATCTTCAAAACAAAGCAGTTTTTGAAACAGTTTGCCGGTCGGTGTTTCGAAATGAAGAACAATTTCGTCGGGTCAATGGGTTACGCTTAAAAAACAACAACATATCAAGTTTACAACCTTTAAAAGTCTTTAACGGTTGTGAATTCGATATATTGGATCTGAGTGGGAATCGGGTAAGTCAAAAATATGAAGCCTATAATCTACATGTAGGTAGTGGGATTGCAAGTAAAATCATACATTTATCCATACATAATGGAGCAATTTCACTTGTAATTGTAATTGTAATTGTAATACCATACTTGTAGTTTTGTGTTCTCTTGTTTTGTTGTCTCTTCTAATTCAACTCTCTCAAATATAATCAATCAGTTACATTCATCTTCGAGAATTTGCAAAGAACTGACAGAAATCAAAATGGAATTACTCTTTCTCGAAGGTAACCCGGTAACTGAAGGCGAAGATTATCCCTTGAATATGAAAAATCTATTTAAAAATTTGGTTAAGTTGGTAAGATACAAAGTATGCAGTAATTATTATTGGAATTTGATTTTTATGAAAAATCGTTTATAGGACGGCAAGACAATAGACGAGCTACGAACTATGCCAAAACAAACAGAAAAAGACGACGATGACGATAATACTGTAGGAAAATTGATTGATCCTTTTAAACCGCATCGATTGAAGAAATACGAAAATAATGATAATTGGAATTCAATCACAGTAAGTATTTAATCTTGAGTTTAATTTGAGATTCTTTAACTTTGAAGGAAGTTTTCTATTCACAAAAACACAAAAAATCTATATGACCTAAATTGTTTGTGGAATCATTAGGTATGATTTTGTGGAATAGGGAGGGAAAAGCTGATCGCTTTTCTTTGTCAGATGGCTGCTTGGTGTTTTTTCTTGATGGAATGGCATGTTAAGTGGAATGATGTAAAACGTTAACCATCGCTTAATAAATACAGCAGTCGAAGTGGCAGACTATCACGCAGACAGCCTCTATTTTAGAGTCCAGCTTCTATTAAGCAGCTCATTCAAACGATTTCATCCAACAGAGTTACTGCGAATTTTGCTCACCTATGGCTCACATATTGCTTGATTTAAAAGACAGTGCTCCTGTTGTTGATAGCACCGACATGTAGAGCTGCCAAAAGTTAACCACGGTAAAAAAAAGGCATCCGTGTACGTGCCAGACCGCTGATTTTAGCTTCGAATCCCATTCGGCAGCGTAGAGCCTGAATTGAGTTTGTCCAGCAGAAGAAGCGAAGTGCAAGTCTTGCTCAAAAGAATAACTGGCTGAACACAATGGTGAAGCTGAATGGTGTGGTATTGTCAAAGTTGAAAAGCAAAGTTGAAGTTGAAGCGGAGGCTGAAGCGCAAGTTGAGTCGTCTTCAACTTTTTACCACATGACTCGCTTCATTTTGACATTTCGTATGAGATCGTCCAAAGCAATGATCTTCTTTCTCTTTTTTATGATTGGGATTGCCTCACTTCACCATTGTGTACTACTTTTGCTACACAGTGAGCGTTTTTAAGGACATCTTTGACTTCGCGTTTTTTTTAGCTTCAGCTTCAGCTTCCTTAGTATCAGTCGCTTATTTAATGATTTCCATTTCTTTATATTAAAGCCGTTTCGTTTTGGTAAGAAAAAGTAGTAAATTTTCATTTCTTTTTATTAGCGAGGTCAGTTAGGTCGTCTAGGAACAAAGCACCAAAGTCCTGGTGTCCAGACTGGGCGAAAATCATCTAATATCACTTTTTCCTCTGTTGCATTGCGGCAACGACAGTGAGCATTGTTCGGTTTTCCGACCTTAGCTGCATGCTCATCTACCGGCCAGTGCGTACAGTTATTATTCTGCCTATCTAGTAATTTAGCTATTAGTTCCTCAAATTTGTTTTTGTCTATGGTGAACCATATCTTCCGTGATATTCGCCTCTATTACAGAATACGACGAATGCTTTGCGTCGGGAGTTGACCTCACCTTAGTCATATATTTTCTACTAGCTGACCCGGCAGACGTTGACCTGCTCTGCAGAATGGTTTTTATTTTCTATAACACGATCGTTTATAATTTTATTTATGCATTGGACCACAACTAAACTTCGGTAGCTTATTACCCTCAAGACTTATCATTATTTAATTTCAGTAATTGGCTAATTTTAGTATTTTTAATCACACAGTATTTTAAATACACAATATTTTTGTTTTTTTTTTTTCATTTGGAATACAAAGAAATTATTTTTGAGTTTTTCCGAGACATGAGCAGGCCATATACAGTTGTTGTTCATGTAAGAATCATGGAACAACGTGAAAGACCGAAGATAAAACGTGTAATGTTGCGGCAAAAAGTCTGAAATACCTCAAAAAGAAAAGTATGATGTTTAAAACTTATCCGCGCTTTTATCCACGATTTTTACCACGCTAGTCTATGGTATTTCGCATTTTTTTACCGCCACTTTTTACGCTTTTTCTGCTACTTTCCACGCATTTTATGTCACCTTCTTCGCATTTTTACGGTATTCCGCTCTTTTTACCTCGGTACTTCGCGGTATTTCGCATGAGAAAAATTCGAAAAGCCATGATTTTCCAAAGTCTTAACAGTTAATCTGCTTTTCGGAAGGGAGTCAAAACCAACAAATTAGAGATCATTAAAATCGGTTCAGCTGATCTTGAGTTATGAAAGCTCAAAGTCGGCTTGCCAAGTCTGCACATAACCGAGCTTAATGAAACGCCTGATCTCGTGTGTCGGATTTGCTCAGGAAAAAAAATCAAGTTTCAGGTGCAGTAATAAAACTGTGTACGTACTTTCAGATAGCGAATCCAAATAATTACAGCAAAGCTGAGATTCTAGATGCGTTCTTTGATGCCCTTCCACAGGAATTAGGTGAAATATATCCATGCAATTACAATGTAAGTTAAATTGTATTTTAATATTCGAATTTTGTTGATCAAAATGTTTTTTTTATTTTTTTGTTTGAAGGAAGAATCACCACAAGAACACTGCTTCCTCGTTCGTGAGTGTTATGATCAATTGAAATTCTTAGTAACCAACTGTAAGCTTCAAATTCAAGGACCAGATCCAACTGCCGAAAGATTATTATTACAACTGCGAATGAATGTTAAGAATTTCGATAGTGATCCTTTAGATGCTGTAAAAGCTATAGCTAAAGCCATTACACAACGATTCTTCGAAAAAGATCGCTTATTGGACCTTGAAGATTTAAATTCAACTCCCTGTTTGTAGATAAAACCTTTTAAAAAGTGCACTTTAATATTGATATATATTTTTTTTGTCATAGGTCTTGAAAATGTAGAAGTTAATTTAAGATCACCAAAAGTTCTTAATCGTGTTCTTACCCAAGCCAGCAATAGATTCGCAAAGAAAGTTTTAGAGCTGCGATTGGGAAAGAATCGAATATGGAGTTGTAACTTTGCCAAACCATTTTTGCAAATGTTACATTTGAGAGTTCTTGATTTTAGTTACAATAATTTAAAAGATTTCAGTGATTTCTTGGAATTAGAAAAGCTTCCAATCAAAGCTTTGATTTTAAATGGTAATCCACTTTGTGACACGTACACTTATGCACCGGAATATATTAAAGCTGCGAAAGCTATGTTTCCTGAAATTACTAAGCTTGTGGGTAATTTAACAAAGTCATAGCCAAAAATTAAATTTTGTTTTAATTTAGGACAACATAGAGTTGGGTACACTAACACCTTTGAAAACAAAGAAGAATTTCCTCTGTGATCTCGATGGATATGATTTGGTTCAACAATTTGTAAATCATTATTTCCCGTTGTTTGAATCAGAGAATCGCATTGATTTAAAAGGTAAATCATTCATACAATCTTGGCCTTTGAGAAGAAATAAATATATAATTGTATGCTTTCCACAGAAATGTATCATCCAAAAGCGATTTTCTCCATGATCTGCAACTACAGTTTAGCAAATCTAAGCAATCATAGTACAAAGCGCATCTCCCGGTATTCGAATTTAGCCAGAAATATCCTTAAAATGTCAGACTTTTCACGTGCTATGGGTTCTTTGCATAGTGGATACGACGAAATTTGCCAGGCTTTGGTGGCAATTCCGAATGTGGAACATGATATTGTTGGATTCAGTACCGATACAACGATATTAAATGTAAGTTAAATTTTTTTAATCAAATAAAAAAAAATTATTGTATAAAGCTCTTTAGTTTTTAAGCCTCTAAATTGTTTGAGCTATGGATTGACTCTGTTTTATAAACAACTTCATTCATATATTGAATATCATTCGCAGGAAAATATGGTCGTTATTACTATTAGAGGAGTTTTGAAAGACGTTGCACCATCTGCTCTTGAGCCAGATATTGTTTTGGCTTTTAGCCGAATGTTTGTGCTGACACCTTATGTAAAGGACACGGTAATAGTCTTTTATATAATTTACTCTGAACCACATTAACTCGTTTTAATTTTTTTGATTGGGTAAGGGTTTCCTGGAGTGTTCGACGGAATATAAAATTATCAATGATCTCTTCAGTGTGTCAAATCCTTCAGAATGGCAAATGAAAAACTCATTTAAATTCACAAGAAATCCATTGATTAAGAAAGAAAACAAGGTGACAAGTGAAGAGAAGGAAGGTTTGCTGATAATGTTTCAAGAACTCACTACAAGCAAAACAATTTGGTGTAGAAGGTATAAGTTTATTTTTATTTTTGTAGATATGACCGAAGCCAATGATTTGTATTTTGTCCTAGATTTCTAGATGAGGCCGATTGGGACTTTAAAAAAGCTGTAGAACTTTTTCTAGAAGAATTAAAAAAGAATAATAAATTGATTTAAATCGATTTATTTAATATTCAAACAAATATAGTTGCGGTTTTTTTTTTGTTGTTGCTGACAATTAAAAAATAAGTGTTATTGAATGTTTTTTAAATACAGAAATGCATTTGTCAATTTTGATACAATAAATCATTATGAGATAATAATTAAAAAATAAGTTTATTTATTGCCTGATTACTGTTTCACTCTTATCTATTAAAGTAGCCTACTTAAGTAGCCTACAATGTGATGTTTTTGTTGTGATTTTTCTGCTTTGGTTTTTTTTTTATGTCTGATTCATAATCCAGGAACAAACTGCATTGAGTATTAACACATGTCTGTTAAACACTCAAAAAGGTAAGTGGATTTACAAGGTTGTATTGAAAGTAAATGCAGGTTTTCTACGAAATAATTTTAAACTTATATTTGCTGCAACATGATGACACTTAAAATAAGTGCAGAGGTATCTGATTCTAGTCTAAACTCATTAGTTGCATTTTTCGGTTAAATTAAAACCAAGATAATTCGACAAACCCGAAAAATGTAATATTAATTTACCTATCAACATGCTATATTTCAACCATAGAAATAGTACAGTTGTGGCTCATTTACATATTTACTTGAAGACTGTCATACATCAAAAGAATCGATTTTGCAAAAAGCGTGTTTAAAATTTTCAAAATGGTACATTTGTCAATGAAATAACGGTATATATTCTCGATTCTAACTGACAAGATAGACAATATTATTTCTAGGAATATTTTTTTCATAATTCATATGAAATATATGGTAAAACGTATAATTCTAAATCATTAACTCAGAGTTCCCGTTTTTTAGTTATGACAATGCGAATGGAAAACCTAAAGAAAGTTTTGAGTGCTGCATTGAACAAGAATTGATTTTCAATATACTTACCTAACTGCTAACTTGCCAAATATGTATTCAGATTTATGTGGCTTCCGCGATTTATTTCCCTTTTTATAGTTGTTGCCATTAAACTTAGTTGGCAATACTATACCTTCAAAATTGTCATTTTTTTTTAATGAGGATCAATAAGCAAGATCATGAAATTGCTTATGACAAACAAAAAATCCTTATAATAGGCCAAGAAATAGCTCTAATGGTTTTCGCTGAAGTGTGTGTATATTGCAGGCTTAAATCTTCTTGTTTTGTTAACTCCTTAGTTTTTTTTTTGTCCTGGTTATAACTGAAATATGCATAATTACGTTGCAGTCAGTATTTAAGGATCTATTTTGCATAAATTCAGCCAAAATTATAACTTAGAGAATAATTTGTTTTCAGTTTATCGTTTTCATTGCTTGTTCCGGCCGCCATATTGGAGCCGCACATTTTGTAAATGGAAAATATATCAGACTTTTTGCATTCTTCATAATTAATTCTCTAAGTGTACCAAATTTCATAAATTTTCGTAAAGAAATGGCCACGCAAATGAATTTTGTCGCTGAAACTCTTAAAAAGCACCACTGTGCGGCGGTGCTTGAGTTACCAGTCGGCAGTCTTTCTTATTGTGCTATAATCTCTGTTGGAAAGAACGTGTATTTGAACCAACTTAGACCTTAACGTGAAAATGAGCATTACGAAACAACCTTGAATATAATATGAGCTATCTAAATTTTACGTTGCGTTTTTTGAGTGTATTTGATAAACTAAAACATTTTCGTAAATCTTAGAGATTTAGAGGGAGCTCAGATACTCAAGCTCCCCCCTCCCTCCCCCAATTTTTTTCTAGATACGCGAATGCTTACAACTATTTTCTACGCAAGTTAAAATAAACTTAAAAATACGTATTTCTTGGCATTCCAACTCGGAAAGTATACCTGGCAACTTAAACTCTAAATTCATGATCTTTGTACTGATTCACTGATTCACTATGTACATCCATGGTATACAGTGAATCACATGGAAAATTTAATTTCAAATAAATTTTTCAATATCTCAAATAAAATAGAGATAGAACATTTAAAAAACCTCTGGAAAAAATTCCATGTCTACCAATTATATCAACAGGACGTGGAGAAAATGAAAAGAATCATATCAAATAATAAGCAGCAATATCATTTACATATAACAGCAAATTTCCGATTGAAAACTGAACAAAATAAATTTATTTATTTCTGTTCTGAATAGTTCCAGAACAGCCTCATTGAACAGATACAAACAAAAATATACAAGGGTATATTCTTCCTTCTAGTGCAGACAGTCGGTCGCTCATCGAACTAAAAAGTTACCTCAGACCTGACAACATGCGCCAATACCCAACCCAGCCCAAATTCATGCAATGCCAACATCGACGACGCCGTCAACAACTGGTTTTCTAGCCAGTCGCCTCATATTTTGTCTAGTTTCGTTGTTTCAGTTTCATTTCGAGTTCCAACATTACTCGTTCGTTCGGTTACGGTTGTGTTCGTCGCATCATTATTTTGTTAAACATTCATCCACACGACAATTATTTTAGATTTCGAATTTGTGAGATACTTTCCATTTGAAGTGAATTAAAAATATTGTATGTTCGAATAAATATCTTCAAAACAACAACAACAATCCAATTAAGCGTGCAGCAAATATTTGGTGCATTTACCAGTGCTTCTTTGATTTTTGTATACAAAAAAAATCAATTCAAATAAACAAATTAAAAAAAAAATAAGTAAATATTAAGGTGAATACTGTTTTATGTTAAAATTAATTTTTTCTCATGCGATTTCCATAAATCAAATAAAAATTAGAAAAAAATATCTACAAGTTGTATTTCACCTTCCCATTCCTACAATAAAACTTTTCACACAGACGGATGACAACTAATGGATCAAGATTAAAAACAAAAAAACTACATTAAAATTATTAATTATTGATCTTAACAATTTTGTTCAAAACAAGTATGTATGTAGTAATATTCTGAGACTCTCATGTATGATAATTTATCAAATAAAAATTATTAACATTTAGATACAAAAGATATAAAATGAGCTAACATTTTTGCTGCCGGCTGCTGGGTTGGAGCATCTTATTAAAGGTGTTCGAATCCGAATGTTCGAGCGCTGAATTTCGTTCAATGAATAAAAATATATAATTTTTCTATGAAAAAAAAAACAAAAAAAAATTTCTATGACGTGGGAAAATACTTTAAGTGTCAAATTCAAGTTCGAAATATAAATAAATAACAAAGAAAAATGTTTAGTTATGTTGACAGTCCCACACCCACACCCCTCGCAAGGCTTGTGATGATATTCGCTTTTCATACCCCAACAAAGTGGAGGTGTAATTTAAATCAAATTATTATAAGAGATGAAAAATTATGTTTATTATTATTTTTTTTTTGATTAAATCGACTCGAGTTGGAATTATGTTTCTATATGGGATGGGTAGATTATGTTGGTATGTAAGTACAATAGCGTGAAACGTAGAAAGATAATAACAATAATAAAGTGAAGAGTTTCACACACTCACAGTGTAGTTATTATTTTACTGTCAATTGAGTTTAAAATGCGATTTTGCGTTGCATTTTTTTTTTGGTGTTAAGCCGATATCTTGTGATGCGCAACGTGGTTCTGCTGGTCAGATAACAAAAAAGGTTCTCTGATAACGCCCTGACTTTGGTTTTCATTTTCTTTTTCTCTGAAATGAAATGAAGTATACCTACGTCGATATCGTTTCTTTAACCTTTTGTTGCTTTAAGACTTCCTCTATTGTTTATTATTTTTTTTGTTTTCTTCATTTTGTACCTCAAGAAACATGGGTATGAAGGTAGATGTGCGACAGCGGCTGTTTAGAAACCGGTTTGAGTCTTCTTCTTTTTTTAGTTATTTTGTTTTGTATTATAATCTTCAATAAAAAAATGTGCAGATATAGTATTCCTTATGCAAGGTACCTATTATAATTAATTTGCTATATTATTGCGTATAATAGGGGCCGTGTTTGTATAGACATAGAGAGACTGATAGTCTATTATTGAAATTAATTTGAGTTATTCTACCTACCAGTTGAACTTTATGTAGGTATTGGATTCGGTTGTAGGGGATAAAGATGAGGTCATTTTCCCACATTGAAAAGGTACCTACTACCAAGTTATTGTGGTTTTTAAATATTTTTTACAATAGATTATACCAGTTATAGTAGTGCATCTTTGATACAAGTATCTAAGGCATTAATTTTAAACTATGGCCTTTGTAATGGTTGTCAATTATTATTATCAATTAATTTTAAAAACAATTTTCTAGCTTGTAGATCCATAGTTTTGTTTTTTTACCGAAACAACAAGTTTAGTGTACAATTTAATTTTTATTTGCTCTTGCTCTATTAAAAAAAATGTTTTTTGTATGAATACCAACAAAAATGAAAAATTAAAATTTTAATTAAATTCTTGGCAAAAAAACTTCTTTACTCTAATCTAAATTGTAATTTGAAAACTTTATAAGTTTAAAATGTAGGTACAATTTAAAAATCAAAGTAATATTTAAAAAAAATATACCTAAGCCTTTATTGACTCGACTATCTTATCTAGTATGGCTCCGAGATTTTAGCAAACTTTGTGTACAATTTCGTATGACAAATAACAGAGGTTTATTTGTATTACTTATTAGGTCAGGTATAGAAAATTACTGTTTTAAACGTTAACATTTTTACCAGAAAAAAAGTTACTCATACGCCACAGTGAACAGATAAAATTTAAACTTCATTAAATATGTATACAATTTGAATCTTTGACCTTGTTAACCATAAATTATATTGCATATATAGATATTGATTGCTAAGATTTCGAAGTCCTTAAGGGCCAAAATCATGGAGGTGAGAAATTTCATTGTTATTAAAAAATAAACAATTTTTTTTTATATTCACGTTTTTGCACTCATATGTCGATTTAATTATCATTTAGTAGTTTCTAAACGGGCAGAGCTCAAAATTATTTATTTTTTTTTTAATTTATTACAAAATATTGAAATTTTAGCATCTTTTCAAAAGTAAATAGATTCCAATAACTAAGCCAAAATCAGTGTAAGTTGTTAGAATTTAATTATGTATATAAAGTTTATAAATAAACTAAAAATATGGTTTGGATATTTATATGCAATTTTTTCTATGTTTTATGATGCATAATGCGTATTTACAAAAATATGTGGATTTCATATAAAATTTTTATTTATTAACATTATTTCAATTTTTAAATTATTTATTTCATAAGGGTAGCACTTAGTAGCATTAGTGCCTCATTGATATAATGTTGAAATACTTTATAAAAATTTAAGATTTTTCTTTTAAAAATGCATTAAAAAGCGTTCCCGGAAATGGTGAAGGCATAAGAAAATGAAAAACATGTTCCTTAAACGACTGTGGTGATCTCAATTATGAATTATACATTTTATTAATCAAATCTGACTTCCTTTTGGGTTGTCTATGTTTTGTTTTCTATAAAAAATACCTACGAAATACCTAATAAGTATTTTCACTAATTTTATAATAAGACACCATATTCAAGCCATATTTGCATTAGATTCTGACTTAAAATACCAAAAATATTCAGATTTGTTTGGAGAATACCGTATAACTCATTCATAGTCTTAAAGCGTTCCCCGAAATGACGTTCCCAAAAATTATTTTTTGATCATTATCATCGTTCATTTTCTTTCTAACAAAATCAAACGAAATATTTTTGTGATTTTGTTGTAGTGGTCTCGTTTTTATATCATAATATTGACACAGAATTATAATTTTAGTATTTATTCATCCCAAAACAGGCGTTCCCGGAATGATGCTTAATTAATGTTTGCCCCTTATACTTTTATTTAAGTTATTCATGCATACAATTATTTATGGAACGATAAACCAATTCCATAACATTCCCGAAAGACCATTTTGTAGTGCCATCTGAACGTTAACGTATGCATACAAATTTGATATTTTGTCACTGTAACTAGTAACTATATTGAGACATATTTCTTCGGACAACTTTTATTTAAGTAGAAATAATGATTCTTCTCAATTTTGCCTTAGTAATGCTAATAATAGCTAGCTAGATTTAATTGATCTTAGTGTATTTTTTGGCCGGAATGATTTTTTGGGTATATTAGATCGAATAAAACAAAAACTTACTCTGTTTCAAATAAAGTTAAGTTTATTTCGATTATATTAACCGATGCGTCAGGAGTGAATTTCAATTTTATGTAATTTTAATTTAAAAAAAAACCTGGACATCAAATTTTCCACGTCCATGATTTTGGGCGATACGTACATTCATGAGTACTTAAGACTCATGAATGTACGTATAACAAGGTAAAATTAATAGTTTGGTATTGACCCACAACCTATGTTCAAAATCAATCACAAAACCAAGTAGAGGAAGTTAGAGAAACTTTCAAAAACTGTTTTGATTTTTAAACATACAGGGGTGCTACATTTTAAACTTCTTTTTTAATGAAGTAACTAAAGCAAATTTTCAAGATAACCGGGCAAAACTGCTTCCATTTGGATGATTTTATTTCAAGTTTTGCTAGGTATTCAAAAATATTTAAACAGTTTTTGTGCACAAACATTTTTTTTTATCAAAAAAATAGTTAAAATTGTATAAAATAATATATGCTTACAAAATTTCTCGGTTTGTTTAAGGCAAGCAACTAGTAAAGATGGGAGTCTATTTTTACCCGTTCAGACAGATGGGGGAATTTTCTCAATAGTTGACTTAAGGAGACAAAAATTTTTTGAAATAAATGATTAACTCTTATGTTTTTTTATAGCCAAAAAATGCTTCTCCTACTAATATTTTAAATCAAGTTAATCCAATAAATAGAGTTTAAGAAAAAATGATTTTCTAACTCAGAATTAAAAAAAAAAAAAAATCAATCAAAGTTTGGAGCTGAGTTTTGTCTTCCAAAATTCAATGGCCTTATTTGAAGTTAACCGTCTCAAGAAAAGAAAAGGGTCTATGTTTTTTATTTTTGAAAAAAAAAATAATATTAAAAAAAAAAATCAAACAGATTTTATAACATTAACTACTTTTTTTAGGTTAATTTTGCTCCCAAAATTCAATGGTTTTATTTTATTTTAATTGAATTCAAAAAGTTTATTGTAAATTTGTCTTCTAGTTCTGAAGAAATTTAAGAAAATACAATACTGAATGCCGTTTTATTTGATTTTTTTTCTTTAAAAATTGAGTAACTTTTTAATTTTTTTAAGCAACTAATATACATATGTACGTACATAAGACATTTTAATTTTCTACATTTGGTTGCTGAAAATTATGCTGGTACCACTGTATCAGTCAATAGCCTGCGATAAAATATGCGTTAAGGTTGATCATTTACTGTCACCTATACGTTGACATAGTCCGTCACGTCCGCGAAAATAATAACTGCGTTTTATAGAGCAACTTTTATACAAAGACATGAGTGTTCCAATAACTAAGGTCACAACTCGGTACTTTTAGGTGATACATTTTATTTTGTGCATGAAATCATTTTCTCGTAGGTTTGGGGTACATAACCTTAAAACCTTTCGGAACAATCAAAAGAGCGTTTTGCAATGAGCCATCAATTACGAAAATATTGTTGTTGATCTACTTGAAAGCTAATTTTGAACAGTGCTTTTACATAAGAAAATAACAGAAAACTTGCGAAAATTGAAAAAAGATTCGTCCAGTTTTACGATTGAAAATAGTACAATTATCTGAGAATCACCCATATATTATAACTGTCACATAAAAGTGACAATATTTATCGTAGAAAATGTGTTAATCTTGCTTATTTCAAATCCGAAATCAGGAATGTTCTATATCGTCAGGTTATGAGATATAAAAGAAGACAATTAGAGCTTTGAGAAACCATTTACAAAAACCTATTGCAAAGTTAAAAAAAAAAAATCCGATTAGAGCGGCAATTTGTAACCCATAAATGTTAATGTAAATTTTTGAATACCAACATTTTGAGCTTTAAGTTACAAAACTAAATATTTTTACATAATATCACTGCTAATATCACTGCAAGTTCCGCAGTCACCTTATCATTGGTAGCTTAATATGAATACTATGTCTTATATACTTTTTTTTTTTTATTTTTGCGCATTTAAATTAACACAGACACAGTAATGTACACTATGTGTGTTGTGTAAACAACTATCCCGTTATTTTACTTAGAAAATTGAATTAGTTTGAATCAGAGTTTTCCATTCCCTAGTAGTGTATCTTATTTATAAACAAATGCATTGCTTCGATGTCTTATGCGTTCAGAATATAATAACGTGTCAGGTGTTTTAATCTCTAGCGGCGAAAATGCATTTTTAATTTAAAATAACTTTATTTTAAATAGTTTGTTTTTAATTCCTTTCAATAAAATTATAATTACTTAACTGTATATCTTGGACTTGACCCATTAGTATTTTGAATGCCTAGTGTTGTAAATGGAAGAGAAAGAGAGCATTGAAAGAGTTAAACAAAATACTCGGTTTCCTTCTTTTTTTATTTTTAAATTAAGATATAAAGGGACTGAAACACAAAAAAAAAACATACAAATTTGTCAACCCTATCAATTGTGCCTAATTGAGTGAACAAGCAGTCAGCAGTGTAAACATATGCACAATAATTTTTAGAAAGAGTATACCATTATTCGTGAGTTCTTTTCTGTTCCCATTGCGTTATTCTTGCAACAACAATAAATCAAACAGTTCTATTATTCGAACGGGTGGCATTCATCACTTTGCTTTTCCATCACCGGTAAAAATAAACAAAAACAACAACATCAGCATTTTAGTGATGCTATCAGTCTGCAAGTTGAGTCTTTTACAACTGCGCGGTATAATCCCACTGCAAACTGATGTCCGCCACAAACAAAATTAATATTCCAAACAGTTCGATTAGGTTTTTATTTATTTTCCTTTTTTTTTCTAGAGAAATGCACTTTATATCGATGCTATCTTACAATATGCAGTATAAAAGATGCACTGTCAAGTATCAAGAGGTCTAGAGTACACTTTATTTTTTATTTATTTATAAATATAAATTTTGAAAGGATAAGTTTTTATTATAATTTCATCAAGATAATGTGTGAGGGCTATTTGTTCAGCTATGGGCTATTAAAAGCGTTGATATGAAATTCAGGAGTGAAGAGACAAAAGTAATTTTTGATAAGTGACAATCTAGTAGAGTCACATGATTGTGATAGCTGGAGAGCAAAGCATAGTTTTCTTATTGTTATTACCTTTAAGAAAATAAGGTCTAATAACACCGGTCTGCAACGGAAATCGCCTTCAAACCAAAATATACTTTTCTAAAGGATTTTGGCACGCTAAACCCGAGTCTGCAGTTGAAAATGATCTAGCACGTCACGTTTTTCAGATATGCTAATATGAACATCCGTTCGAAAATTCGTTTTTTGGGTACTTTCAACGTCGAATTTCTTTACTGGGTTGTAATCGGCTAATTTGATAGTTGATTGTCGCTGTTTTTGATTATCTTTTTTTTAATTTTCAACTACTATTCGATCTGTGTAATTCTAATACTATATTTTTATCTACTTTTAACACTCTTTTGCATTTAAAAAAAATTGTTTTTTAAGAAATTGAGCTCGAAATCCATATAAAAATCAAAAAAATATTCAAAAACGACACCTAAATATGTAGGTGTCAATCGCAAAACGATTGTCGTTTTGATAATCACCTTACATAGAGCAAAAGTGTCTGACTATCAACTGTCAACTATCACCTTAGCCGATTCCATCCCTGGTTAATACTTTATTACAAAAATATTAATAGGATGTGAATGGAGTTCATTTCATCTGTCTAAATCATTTTAAATCATCTAAAAATTCGATTTCGGTGCAAAAATATTAGAAAGTGAAGTTTATGATTTGTTAAAAAATAATATGTTTACTCCAATTCAAGAGTTTTTAGGTGTAGAGAGTTCCGAAGTAATAATTTTCAATTGCTAACTTTATGTTTCTTGAGATGCTGAGCACGAATCTGAAGTTTATGGGAAACATGCGAAATTATTGAAAAACTTACACAAAATTGTTTATTGTTTTTGGTGCATAACCCAAAATATGAACATTTTTCGCTAAAACCGTTTATGTTGAACAAATGTAAACAAAATTCCTAATTTTATGTCTTGACCAATATTTCGTACGATTCTTCGCAAAAAAAAATCAAACTAAAAAATCAAAAACTAGGGAATTTTGAAAAAAAAATCTGGTTCCATGCCTTAGCTGACGCTATGTGGAATGAGTCCTCCAAATTTCAGCCGAATCGGCTCCATATTTTTAAATATATACCAGGTCAACCGAATTTAAGAGAGCTCTTTTCTACAAAACAATCACATTTTTTTCTAAAATCAATTAAAAAAATGCACGTGATAGAATTTATCTTAAACCAGATTTAGATTCAAAAAAGTCCAATCTTATATAATTTCAAAAAATTATATGAAGGAAAGAAAAAAATTTTATTTTTGCAGACCAGTGTAATTTAACCAAAAACCCTATGTCGAGAGCTTTAACATGAATTTGTTGTAAAATTTGAAAAAAAAAATCTTTAAATATTAATACAAAGAAAATAATTTACACAAAAAAGGAAATTTGGGAAGCAACTCTTTGCTTCGACGATTGCATCGATTTTTTTTTAACCTGACTGACGAATAAATAATTAAATTCACACTAAAATGCTAATAAATTATATCTTATATCAGCTACTATACTCAATACGACAAATATGTTGCTATAAAATTTTCTCCATTTTGAAAAAAAACAAAATCTTGCATTTATGTAAGAAAAATGTCTACGTATGTATTGTTTATAATACGTTACTTAAGCATACGGTTTATTAATATTTTCATTACATTATAAAGGAAAACTAATTATTATTATCAAAGAAATGTATAATTTTAGCATTTTTCGCATGGATGATAAAACCACTTAATGAATCGTGCCAAATGAAGGCCAAATGTGAAAAAAAAAATAGAACCGATTTTAGCGCTTTAAATTTTCTTTTCTTTTGAAAAAAAAAAATCATTAATATACAATTTAATTTTCTAAGTCACGATATAATTTATTTTAGTTTCTTTTCTGACATAATTTGTAAATTATTTACTCATGTGGTGTGTGACGCCGCTGCTGTGGGAGGTGTGCAATATATTTTTTTTCTTCAAAAGAGTTTGTTCATAAATATTTTTTTTGTTGTTTTATTTTGCAATTCAGAAATAGTTTTCGTTTTCTTTTTTTTTTCAAAAATACTGTTATTTAAAGATAAATTCAAAGACTAAGTTCATCACTTTGTCTTCTTAGTGCAATGCATCTTAATGAATAATAACATCTGTTGTACGGATGATAGAAATAAGTTGGTTCAGTTTTTTGAGAAAACAAAATTTATTATAAACTAAAATGCAGTTAAAAGGGTAAAAATGCGAAAAATTTAATTATTTCATACAAATTTTAGATCAGATAAAAACTGTTAAAAATTTTTTATTTGCCATTGAAACCAAGAAGCTAATGAGTTCATAAAATTATATTGTCTGAAAATGTGTTTTTTTTAGAGAAGAAATGAAAATTTTTGCATAGTCCCAAGAAACCGTAATTTAAATGCAACGCTTTAGTATTACAGTTTCATTTGTCATGACAAGGGACCAAGAATATAAAGGGTCTTTCAAATTGTTTTGGGAGAAAGAGGATGGACAAAAGGCAAGAGTACGATACTTTGACATTGCTATACGTTTTACTGTAGAAGAACTAATTACATGGGTCTTCCTCTACATATATCTCCCCGTTTAGGCAGGAGAACAAATTTTGGAAAACAAGACATAAAATAAAACCAAAAAATAATATCAACGGCAGCACAATCAAGAACTGTATAATTTTTGCAAATTTGGCCTCTTTTTTGATTTTAAGTAAAGTTATTTATTTCAATCAATAGTTTTTGAAAAAATTATTTCACGCTCAAAATTTGACAAAAAAAAATGAACTAAGATAACATTGTGTACTGTGTTTTTCCAAGATCGGGTCTCTAATTTCTAATGGCACCAATGTTGATCGCACCTAACCTTTATTTTTCACTTTATTTGACTGTATTTGTCTGTTCAAAATATAGTTTACCCCCGATCGGTCAAGATATGAACAATCAAATTCCGTTGAAAGATGGCTACGTGTCGGTGGATTAAAAAAAAATCACAAAAAAATCTGTTCAGAATTTGTTTTCTGCTCCGGGAACAGATGACTTTAAAACGGCTGACATTTGGAACGAAATATACTTTTCGCGTCAAAATATAGTTCATCACCGATCTGTCAGGCTATGAGCTGTCAAATTCCGTTGGAGGATGGCTATGATGTCGATGGATTAAAAAAACACTAAGAAATCCAAAATTTTCTGAGTTTTTTTTCTGCTCCGGAAACATGTGTTTTAGAGTAACAGAGTGACATTTTGAACGAAATATACATTTTGCGTCGAAATATAGTTCAACCCCGATGCATCAAATAAACAGTGATAGTGTGTAGGGAGCTTAAAATTAGAGAAATGTTACTCTGCGCATGTGCCTTAAATGATGTTGCCATCATTTATGCCATGTAGTAGCTCATAGCGATAATACAGTTCATCCGACGAATTCTAATTATTCATTTTTATTGCGAATGCGAATCAATAGCGAATCGAGTTTACTCCCCGGGAGTAGAATATTGCGAATTCCTTAAAAGGCATGAATGAATAATAAAATATTTCCATAGAGAAATCTTAATGATTTTATGACGATTGCTAATAAATTTCAATAAGATTTTCTTAATTTTTCTCACAATTTTTCCTTTTAGTTGAGCTTAAGTTTCAAATATTGGCCTCTATTAGACTCCACTGTGAATACTACACTCAGTGTCAGAATTTCAAAATTTTAACCTTTATCTGCTGTCAAAAGCTGAATATCCAAAAAAAATTATTTAGCCGTAAGGCCCCATTCATATTCAAAGTACTTCAATTGTGATTAAAATTTATAACAATAAACTAGAATGTGTAATTTGCTATTTTTGTTCCCATTTTTCCAGAATAATGTTTAAATTAGGTTACTCAAAAACAAAATCCATACAATAAGTCAATGTAAAGCCAGCTTCTGACCTTTACACCCTTTAAGCATTTTAATGCAATATCTCTATCAAATTTAATTAACTCTAATCGAGGGTGTGCATTTTAGAAGAAACAAAAAAAAAAGAAGAAGAAAAAATTCATTAATCTAAATACTTTGTTGTTTATTAGGAATGGGTCATTGTCTAAACACATTAACGTCTAAACACGTTCAAATAATTGTGTTCTACTTTTTAGCGTTAACGTCTATGTGTAAACAACTCAAAAGTCCATAGGTAAACTCATAAAGCATCGTATTATTGTGCAACTTCTCTCCAATGCCCCCATGCAGCGGGTATTAAGAAAAAAAAATTAATGCATTTGCTGTCTTTCAATTTATTGTATATATTTTTTATATGTTATCTATACCCTCTATATAAGACAAGTTGTCTGGTCTTTTAAACTTCTAACAGGGATCGTTTCGAAAAAAAAAATTCTGAAATAAACAACAAGTTCACCGCAGAACCCCCACACTTTTTCTTCGTCTTTTTTTTTTTTAATATTACGTCAGAAAAAAGAAAAATAAACGATTCTTTGTGACACAGTGACACACCGACCGACAACCAATATCGGACCCGGACTGGCTCGGCTGATTCATGTCAAGTTGATTAACCTTAAAAAAAAAATAATATAGTATAGGAGAAGCAGTAGGTACCTACAAGATACAGATACATCTTCTTACATTCTCTTACGTACCCGTAGTACATTTTGCAAACAAGAATTATTATTGCTCTACAATATTAGTTTGGTTATTTCTGTTTTTAATTTATGAACTCGCCTAGAGAGATGAATATCTAATAAATTTTTATCTAACTGTAAGTGAGTTTTATTGATGAAAGATGCGCAATTTGAATGTGCTTTTATGTAATTACAAGTGCTTCTAATTACCCGATCAAAATTGATAGGTTTGACAGTGGTTATAGGGTTGCCAGCTATTAGCATATTGTTGAATTACGTGCTTAAGCGCTTCAGCAATAACATTTAATATTAATTTAAAACAAACAAAAAAAAAAATGATGCAGAAAAGAAGAATGTGATTTTATTTGTGGGGAATACATAGTTATTATGCAAACACAATTTATCCTTTCAAAATAATTGTAACTTACAGAACGATAATTTAAAAAAAAATATTGTCAATATTATAATTGATAATAATTTTTCTTATTTGTATGTATTTATTGGTGTTGAATATTTTTGACCTATCAATAAAAATCAGTTGTGAATAGATTTTAGATTTTTTTGAACGGTAGCACTTTGGCTGTCACTGTCATTATATCACGTGTCAAAATGACAAATGTGTATTCAGGTGTGGTACTCTACTCTCACAATTGCTGAATGAATATTAATTTAAATACAAATTTGCATCGTAGTTTCTTAAGATGAGTAAGATGAGTATATGAACTTCTAGTCATGTAAATATAATTGTAGATGTTAATCTTTTACAATTTAGGTAGGTATCGGATGCGGTATCTTAGTGGTTCTTTTTTGGTTAAGGGATTGAAATAATGCTGGGTCAAGACTGTAATGCTTTGAGCTCAATGTAAACCTTATGGATCATAGAATAGAGAGTTCGTAAAGTATCGTTCACGAATTGAAAATAAAATTCGTACCATTTGATTTGCATATAGGAACCAAAAAAATAAAACTCCCAAAAGAAATAAAAATTAAATTTTAATGCGAGAACGAATAATTGTTTTTCGTTCCCCGGACCTTGAACTCAATTTTTAGGTCCTCAGAACCGCTAAAAGAACTTGGTTGATCTGCTTACTTTAGATTATAAACTTTTAAGGTGAATCATATCGGTACTTTTTTGGGAGAGTTTTCATATAAAAAAAAAACAACAAAAAATAAAACTGAAATATGTCCAAAATTGATTCACAAAATAACTTACAACTTCAGTTCAATAAATCAAAAGGTCAAGCTTAAGGACTCGAAACTTAGGAAAAATCACAGAGCATCTGTTCCAATATTCAAAATTTTGAATAATCGCTTAAAGCTATATAGAAGGCTGACATATAAGCCTAGGGAATACATTTGAATTTGAATTAGGACGCACTTATAAAACTGCATGCTCAGATTTTGGTTATCACTCCTCTCCCTAAATACTGAGACAGTTCTTAGACTATATCTTTTGTATTTAAAATTGCAAGCACTATACTCTTGTTATATGGCATGACTATAATTATAAGCTTTTGAAAAATTTGTTCTGACTGCTCTGACTTTCAGAAACCAAATTGATGACAGTTCAAAAGCTTGTTGAAACCGGTGGTGCCTGAAAGTTTTAGTTTTATATCGTTTTTCCTTGTGAAAAGGATTTGCGTTTGACACTTTCAATTTTGTTCTTGTTTCATTATCAAAAAGTAATTTTCGAGATCAATTCAAAAGACAAAAAACCAAACGATCTCCCAAATGTGATATATTCTGCGTTGTTGTCATTCACATTTTGATTTTCTTCTGCCAGGCTTATTAAATGAAAGACCATTAAGATTCGTCCCATGCATAACCATTCTTAATTTCGGAATAGAATAAATAGCAATCATTGAAAAGCATCATTAAAAGACATTTTATTTTTGAAACAACATGCTGATTTAAAAATATATCTTAAAATATCTTTTTTTTACCTTAATCCATTGCAAATAATTTAGATTTGTTAAATTTTCACAAATTTTGGATTTTTTACTGTTTTGGAAAGAAGACATTTACTTAACGTTTAAATTTCTGAACCACTCCACATGTTTTTTTAAATTGTTGAAAAGGTCTAAATGTCTAGGTACTTTCCAAAACAGTAAAAAAATCTAAAATGGGTTAAAATTTGACGAAGCTAAATTTTTTGCAATGAAATGAGGTTTGAATGTTATATATTTAAATGTATTTTAAATGTTAAGTAATACATATTTTCATCTAACTGCTAGTTCAACGAACATTTCTGGGCTCATTTTAATCGGTCCGCAGAGTAAGAGTGACAATACTTTCTAAGTTTGGAAAGGTGATACAATTTTGTGTTGCCGACACCCAAAAAGTGACGCCCTAACCTCACCTCTGCTCTATGTCACTGAAACTAATTTTACTCAATTTTTCATAGGCCATATCAATTGCGTGAAATCATGCAAGGATGCTTAATTTAGTTAAAGTAAAACGTGTTCATTTGTGGAAAACAACAATATTTTGAAAACTGTAGAAAATCTTACTACGGTAACTAAAACAGTCTCTGTTTGTAGTCTTGCTAAATTTACTGTAAAGATTGTTTCTCTAATGGGGCTATTTTCCTATTTGAATTAGATTTTTTTTTTTCAGACTTTCAGACCAATATGCTTAGCTAATGGATTTTCTTTCTTTCTTAAACTATATGAACGAAATATTTGTGTATGAACTTATAATATTAAGAAGGTATTTCTGTGTATGATTCCTTGGACTGCGAAATTTCAGAATTTACCCTTCCTACTAAATCATGCGTAACACATACATAAATGTGTCACAAGTATTTTTTGCTGAATTCAAAATTGTACCCTTCCTTTTTTTTTTGTATCGTCATAATTTAAATTGTATTCGGAACACGTCTTTCCAATTACCCGCATAAGGAAAAACACTTGTTACTCCCCAGGAAGGGACACATTTACGTCATATAACATAAATAGGAAGTTAAACATAAGAAGTTAGTAATCACATGGACATGCGGCCAGAACTATTTCTGAATTCTACATATCTATTGAGAAATACAAAACAAAAAAAAAAAAAAAACCTCCAGACAATAGCTTCCTGACCGACCACCAATTGCCACCCGCGTTTGCGTAAGTGCCGCAGAGTACTTTTATTATTCGTGACGCAATATGAAAACTATAAAGAACTTAATTAAAGAAACAAAAAAAAATAGTAATATACTCAAATACTCGTTTTTTTTATATCCTATCCTACCCTACCCTTTGGGATTCCAATTGAAAATTCGTAAGTCTTTGATAAATTTCTAAAATTAAAATTCTTAAAGTGTATATGGATGATATCATGCAATCAATATTAATTAAAGATCGAATTCTATTATAAATTCTCAAACCCGCACATGCTTTTCTTCTTAATTCAAATTAAATTCAGATTCTATTAAAAATTATATGTTAATTTTCAAAAACAAAATAAAAAGAAAAAAAAAACAATATCCGCTTTTTTGAAATTTTTCTTTTCACAACCTTCGGAAAAATGTCTCCAAAAAAATTGATATAGGGTTTATTGCTCTTTTTTAAATTTCCCGCTAAACATCCATAAATAAAGAATAAAATAAACAAAATGGACCATCAAACTATCAAGGCGAATGTTTATTATTATTTTTGCTTGCGGCTGACTTTGAATAAAAATATACTTTCGTTTTAGTATAAAATATTTTTTTTTTTGATATACGAAAATATTTCGGAAACACTGTGCCAACACTGGAACTATTTTTGGCATAGTGTTTGAGTATTGCTATCAATTTGTTTTGATTTTATTAGAGTATAAGAATAGTTGACAGATGACAGCTGACAAGTTGAATCTACAACACCCAGGCGACAGATGTTTTGAATTTTCAAAAACTTACATTTTTCAAAAAAAAAATTTACTACATTATCACAATATTCAAGTGCAGAGATACTAATTGTTTGTAAAAAAAAATTTGTTTTCAATTTTATTTTGAAGAACTTTTGCAATGTGAATTTGTCTCTGGAAATCATCATTTCTCTTTAAGTTTGTGTATCTGTGATTTTTGTCGTAATGGGAAAAGTATTTACAAGTACAAAGCATATTTGAAATGGATCATTGCCAGATATACGTAAAAATCGTTTTAAGAAGCTCTATTTTCAGCCGGAAGACGTTTTAAATTGCGTTTCTCATGTAATCTACAACTTTGACCTCAAGGAACCGTCATACGCACTGAGACAATTCAACCGTAGATGAAAGAAAGACGAAAAAAGTAGTGAAATGTATAGATGAACAAATTGTTCAACTCTTATTTTGAGTGTTAATCAAATTGTTGTTGTAGAGGAAAATACACTTTTAAACATGACAGTTGAACGAACCATCACGAACGAACCCTTGAATGTGTATTATTTCTTATCAAGTTTTTGACATCGGATCTAACCTCCTTTCGATGATTTCTCACAGACCAAAACAATCGCCACAGATTGTGTAGAGTAATTATGAATGTAAAATATTCCCACAGTATGTCCAATGATTACAGAAAAATTACCAAGATGTTCTTCACTTAAAGGGTTGCCAAAGCGTTTACAAAAATTATTTTTAAAATTTGTATTCAAAAAAATGTGGTGTCATTTATTTTACAAACAAAATTTGTCTGGGTACTGGAAATCGTTGTTCTCAATTGCGGGAGGAAGCGCCCGAAGTAAATTAATGTTTTGCCTAATAAAAAACATTGTATTATGCGACGCTGGGTTATCTTTTCAGCCAGACTATGTTTGCAGTTTTCAAAATGGTATAAAACTTTCCAAAGCAATGTTCGGTTCCCATATACGTTGAACTCATTCAGGCAAGGTTTTTTTAGGAAAAAAAAACACAAATTAAAAAAAAAATAATCGAATTTTATTTGTTGTTTGCACAAAATCGTTTTTACTTCGTTTGTTCGAACTCTAGTAGGTACCACAAAAGTTCCGGTTTTGTATTTTGTATTCTAAATGCTTTTTAAAAATGCTTCCATACGAAAAGAAGAAAAAGAAATTTGCAAGACTCACAAAAAATCAGAGCATCAAAAGTGTTCATAAAATTTAGTTTGATGAAAGAGTTTTTTTTATTATGATACGTGGCAACTGTGGCAATCAGTGATTGCTGGAGTAAATTTTGGTTTAAGGGCACAATCCATTTTAACTGTGGACTACATCAAAAATATACAAGATAAAAGATCAATAAATATTTCAACAGCGCAGCGGTTTTTAAATAGTATAGCAAACAAATGTGGGGTATGCAAGAAGTATTAGAAAAAAAATTGATGACTGGGTTGCACGAACTTGCTTTTATAGTGAAAGTTGCTCAGAATGTCACCATTAAATCGTTAAAATATATAGGTAACTTTATACGTAATCCAAATATATAAAACAAAGTTGGGTTAGTAGGTAACACCATTTATAAGAACTCAAGAACTGTTGGGGTGATTTCAATGATCTCTGATTTGTTGGATTCCTCTCCCTTCCGAATAGTAGAAGTAGAACTATTAAAACTTCGGAAAACCATGGTCTCGAGAAGTTTTCTAATGCATTGAAATAAGGAGAAGAAAATCACAAAAAAATTAAACCTCAATACAACGCCATCTCTGATACAAGAAACAGTACCCGGAATGCTGGCTCGGTAATGCCAGCAGATGACGTTGTGTGTATTATCCTTTGAGAGTTGATATACCATTTAGCTAGCTGTTGAGACAACAATTTATCAGTATTTTTTTTTTCGAATTTTCCAAAGTTATTTCATTTGAATTCGATTTAAATAAATATCTGTAAAAGACCGCAAAATACCGCAGTGAAAGTCATGAAAAAAAACACTAAATACCGCGGGGAAAGCGCAAAATACTGCGCAAAAATGTCACAGAGAAAAGCGTGAAAAGTCGTGGAAAAAAGTGTGAAAAGTCGCGAAATACCGCGGTAAAAAGCTAGAAATACAGTGAAAAGAAACACGAAATACTGGTGAAAGATCGCAGAATAACTCGCAGAATATCAAGAGAGGACATAAAGATGGCACTGAGTACCACAAGAAAAGGCACAAAATACCACGGAGAAAAGCGTGGAAAGTCGCTGTAAAAAGTGTGAAAGCTGCGGGAAAATATGCGAAATACTTAAACTACTGCAGTAAAAAGCGCAAAATATTGTGAAAAAAAACTGGTGAAAGATCACGAAATACTGCGGAGAACATAAAGGGAGCTAATTAAAAAACCGCTCTTTGCTCTTCGATATTCGGATAACACATAGCAAACTTTTTTTTGTAGTCAATCAAAGCAAAGGGCTAAGAATGCAATTTATTGTTTTTTTACATGCGAAAATTCGTTTGTAGCCTCTGCTACCAATTGTATAAGAAAAGAAAAGGTAATTTATGTATTGGGTACGGTGATTTGAAAATATAAACATCAAAATATGGTAAAAAATTGTGCCCAAAACAGACTAAAATTTGCTTTGAAGTTTTGTTTTTTTGTTTTTGCACGCTGAACTGTAAACTAGCCTTTAAAAGACAAGAGCAAAAAACATGTTTTTTCGACTTTGAAACAATTTACTTAAATAAATTTTTCTTTTATACAAGAGCTTTAATAAAAAAAAATTTCTAACATTGTCTTATGGAGAATTATAGTATAAGCTACAAATCGTGTAAACAATATTATCAAATTTACCGTTAATAAGTTATATTCGAAAAACCTAAAAAGAGCTCAAGACCACTTTTTTGTAAAATGAACTTAATGATGCAAAAATGTCAGAAAAGCCATCCTGTAAAAAAATCCCATGTATATTTAATTTAAATTTGTAGTTATTGCATCAAAACAATTCATTCTATGTGTCAAGCCACCCAAATTTGCGGATTATGCTTTTCTTAAAGGAAAGCATTTTACATACACTTTTTTCATCTTTAATTTTAAAATTTTCATTTTCGAAGCTAAATCATTTCAAAAAGTATTAAACTCAAACTGATTTTCTTTGATTTTAGGTTGTTTTTTCTCTGGGTGTAGTCACCACTTTCAGGTTTAGTCAACGAATTGGTAATATTTAAGATTATGAGTTTTAGATATCCAAACTCTCCAACACGATGCTTATTGTGCTGTTAGTAACTAATATTACAATTAAAAGTGTAGTTTTTGTTCGTAGTAACAAATCTGTCTCGCGCGCAGGGTAAGGATGCATAAACTATTGAATTTATCCCTAAAATCTTATAAGAAGAGAAAATTCGAAAATTTTAAGCAATATATTGACATTGGGAAATATTGCTGCAACGACAAAATAAAGTTTGTCTTCTATTTATTCAAACAGGATGGTGTTTGCAGTCGTCCTTGATGGCAAATTCTATTCATTTTTTTGACGGGCATGTTTAATTGAAAAAAAAATTCTCGCAAGAATTACTGCACCTTAAAAACTATACTTCTCGATAATATTGTTTGACCACAATTTTTATAAAGAAAAAACTATGTCAACCGTTATAATTTATAACTTATCCTTACAACTTGTAACAACCAATTACCGATATAATGAATGGTCGTTTTAGTTCAACGATAAACGATAAATCAATTTATTATATTTTATGTCCTACAAACGACATACCATGATGTAAAATTGCACTCCCAGGACAAGGCAATAATCCTTAAATATATTAACGATTTTCAATTGAGGTCATGTCTGCACTCTAGAGCAATGGAAAAATACCTTTTTTTCTAAGTATGTGACATAGAAATTCAATGAAGACAAGTCCGTATTGCAAAAACAAAAGAAACATTTCCCCTGTCCCATATAGCTGACCGAACTGACCTAATAGATTTTCGCTGAACTCAAAAGTGAATCACATGTGTGTGCATCATTTATAGCAGAGAAATAAAACAAAACTAAATCCTCGACCAAGCCCACAAGAAGGAGTCAACGGATAAAGTAACACAACATGACTGACTGCGCGTTAGTATAGCAGCAACAAAAAAAAAAAAAAAATATATATAAATTTTAACCAAGACACGCTATGCTATGTCCTGATGATAATGATGACCTTCGGTATTATCTACAACGACGTGACCATTTATTAGTCCTCTAGCACGGAACTTGAGATAGTTAAATCACTAAAGTATAGTCCTCTGGTGGGTTAAAGTTGATGACCTACATACATAAATGAAATGATATAAGCACAAGAAACAAATAGATAACACTGCATGGGGTACATATGTATGTATGTATGTGTGTTAAGGCTCCTTCTTCTTCTTGTCGCAGTTTAAAAAACCGAAGATCTATTGGTCATCATAAAATATTGATTCGTCCTCATTTGCAAAGTTCTGTTTTTGGCAAAAAAAAAAAAAATTCCAAGGACCTTTATTTTGATTGGAACCATTAGATTTAATTACTAAATTAGGTAAAGTCCTTTGTTAAAAAAAAAAAATAGTGTTAGGATTTTGACAGGCTTATAAAATTTATTTCAAGTAAATTTCAATGTAGAAGACTTTCATAATTTGTGAAAGAGGTAATTTGCTTTATGTGATTTAATTGATATGTTGTTTAAGCCAATTAATAAATAAATGTGCTGCTGCTTAAACGATATAAGTCGAAAATAAAGAGGGCACGACAGTTTTGTTCATTTATTATGACATTAATCAAGTTGTCATGTGAATAAAAGAGTAATAGGCTTGAAGATAAGGGTCAGAAATTACCACGAAATTATTCCAGAGTGTACACAATTTACATACATAAGATAAAGGGGCTATTAAATCACTAGATATTATCCTGATAAAATATTATGCCTAATGGTTATAAAGCTTCATGAAACATTATTATTAATACATAATAATTATGTAATCGTTCTTTTGTTTTGAAAAATTATCAAGGTGGTAAAATGTATTCTCTTTCGAATAGAGTTTGATATTTTAATTATTAGGTGTGACGAATTTCTTACTTTGGTATGAGTGCCTATAATTCTACTCCAACAATTAATTTGGAAAAAAAAGTTTTCCTGAAACTAATAGATTTAAGAATAAGAATAGAAGAAGAATTTTTACGAAAGAAAAGGAAAACAATCATAGCATGGCTAAGTTGCTGTGTTCTCAGGGTTGGCATGGACATTTTAAACAAAATGTTGACAGGTAGTGTTATTTGCTATCTGCTAGCAATGGATTTACTTACGAAAATTGAGGACCAACAAATACAAAAATGTCCATTATCCGGTTCCATCATTGAGGCCTAAGTTTTAAGATTTACTTAATTACTTACTTAAGATATCGCATGCAATCCAGGGTAGATCTCGGGCTCAACCAACAAACATCTTCAAGTAGCCCGGTTCGCACACCAAGTTGGTTGAGGTCGTCCAGTACTTGATTGTGCCACCTAAGATGAGGTCATCCTCTGTCACGTTGTACATTGGGGTTGGATGCGAAGACTTGTCGGGCTGGTGCATTGGTGTCCATACGCTCCACATGACCCATCCATCTCAATCGCTGTATATTCAGCTTTTTGACAAGGTCGATGTCGGTGTTAAGCCCGTACAGTTCGTGTTGCATCACACTGGACCAAATATCACTCGAAGAATCTTTCTCTCAAAGCAACCCAGCTGGTTTTCATCCGAAACTGACAGTGTCCATACCTCTGCCAAATACAGCAGGACCGTAATCATTAAGGTTTTGTATAAGGTCTCCTTGGTTCCAAAATATCAGACAGAATTTTATATGCGATGTTGAGGAGCAGCCAATGTAAGGTGTTCAACAAGTAGTTCATTCTGACTGGAACTAGTGACGCTATCGTTGATTCCGTTGACTAGAAGTTGGTATAAAAATGCCTTTCGCCTCATTTCAACAATGAACTCATTTCAACAATGAATACACTCCGTCTCACTTGATTACGAACAAGTATTCAAATTTTTTGATTTTACTATATGAAGCTTTCTGTAATATTTGGTAATAAGCGATTGATTTTTAAGAAAAACAATATAACATTACACTCCGAAACGATAAATAAAGCCTTGATTTTTGTATAGCGAACTTAAAATTGTAAGCATTTCTGACTTTTGCGCGTCATTTCTAACATATTGTGGTTTTGTTGACTCTTCCTTTGCAATTAAATAACCTAGATCGACCAAGCTAAAAAGTTAGGAAAAAAAGGTGATGTCTTTGATTCGTTAAAATAGGGTTGCCACCTACAATCTTGAATTTAAAGTATCGACATTGGTTGTTTATTCAGTATCAACTGATTTGCCAGCTGGTACCAGCCGCTGTTAACCTGCTTCCAATAGTTGAACGCCGCTGGTCAGTAAAATCGGATGATATGGCATATTGTCTTTGCAATATCATACATTATAAATTTTTACTTAAACTTTATAAAAAAAACAAAACCTAGACATAGCAAAAAAAAAACTTTTTTAACAATCTTCGACTAATTTTGGTTCGATATTTTTGTATTGTTTTTATCACAGATAGCATGATGAATACTACTTACGTCAGTTTAAACTATTTAAACGAAAAACGATTTGTACGAGTTATGTAAGTGGCACCATCTACCCCACTGTGCCATATTAACTGCCTTTACCCTAAATACTTGTCGGCTTACGCCATCAGAGTCGTTTTTTTGGGGTCGCATCAAGCTGGGCAGCAGCGTCTACAGCATTCCACTTGCTTAAGGTTAGGCACGAGTAATCCGATGAAACGGTTGCTGCTTGAACTAATAAATATTAAGTTTACACTATTTTCGTTTGATTTTCTTCAGAAATCGTTAAGGTCTATCCTTTTATTTAGTTTAAGAACAGTTGTTTCTGAGCATAACATGTAAATTATTTAACTAAGTTCTTAATATTTATCAATTACTATTTTGAACTTAATCATGAATTATAATATCTGCTATCCAATTGACAGATAATTATTAAAAATTACACGATGTGGCTTTCAAGAAGCTTAAACTCATAAAAGAAACCTATAAGTTCTTTTATTGATATTGAAGTCAATAATAATAATTCAATTGCTGACAGCGGGGAATTATTATTTTTATTATTTAACTTTTCTATTTTACCAAGCAAATGTTTGTAGAGTGTTCAATGTACATAATGTACTTCCTTCGTATTTATTTTCACTCAAATAGGTACTAATATTATATACTACACAGATGTATCTGTACGGACCAATAGACAAATACATCAGATATTAAAACACGTGTTTTCGAACGAATTTTTTGTATTTCTTCTATCACAAAAAAATATCTTAATCGCTAAATGCCATTAATCCCACTAAAGTGCTTGCAAAAGTTCTCTTCCTCGGTTAAAATATAACAACAACAAAAAAAAAAAAAACGAAAATAATAAAATAAAGTGGCATGTGTCACATCGAACACTAAATTTGTTTTTAAGCGCCACGCTAGAGGAAATTTTTGGTTTCGATGGGGTTAATTGAAATTGAATTAATTAATTTATTGGAAAAGCAAAATAATTTGATGCTTTTTGTGCCGAATGAAAAAGTGGCAGTTTTTAGAAATTTAATATTATGTACATATACATATATGTATATTTAATAATTATTTTTGTTTTCTTATGGACGAATTGAGTATGTGTGTTTTACCCTTTCCAGTATACCCCTTGGTGTAATAACACTGGTCTGCAGCGAAAACCGCTTCCAAAGGATTTTGGCCTCTTTTGGTCTCTTTTTCGAGATATGCTAATATGAGCATGTCAAAAACCAGTTTTTTTGGTACATTTAACGTCATATTTCTTTACTGGTAAATACTTTATTTCAAAACTATTAATGGAATGTGAAAGAAGTGCATTCCATAAAAATTTTCAATAATTAAAAATTCAGTCTCGACGCAAATATATTGCAAAGTGAAATGGATGATTTGTCCAAAATGCTCTCTTTAATACAATTAAAACGTTTTTAGAGATGAAAAACTCTGAAGTACTAACTTTATGTTTTTTGGAATGCTGAGCACGTATCTGAAGTTACGCAACAAAATTTATCACGGGAATAATAATGAGAAATCATTGAAAAACTTACATACAAATGTTTTTTTTTTTTTTAAGTGTTGTCTGTGCATAATCCAAAATATGTATTAATATTTTTCGCTAAAACTGTTTACGCAGAATAAATGTAGACAAAACTACCAAATTTAGATCTTGACTAGTTTTTTTTTTATTAATTCTAGATTCTTCACAAAAAACAATTGTTAGTGAACAGAAAAATAAATAGAAAAAAAATGTATCTAAGATATGGGCCAAAATCATTGGAGGTGTGAAATTTGCTTGCCCAAATCATTAAAAAATCAACTTTGTTTAATAATTAAGTTTTTACGCTCATATGTTGAGTTTAGTTATAATTAAGTAGTTCCTAAACGGGCAGAGCTCAACATTATTTATTTCTTAATTTATCACCAATTATTGTAATTTGAGTGTACATTCATTTAAAAATTGGATAAATTCAAATAAATAAGCCAAAATCAGTATTAGTTGTTAGAATTCAATTAAAAAAGTTCTTAAATAAACTAAAAAAATCGTTTGGATATCTAATGTAATTTTTTGTGGGTTTTATGATGGATGCGTATTTACAAAAATATGTGGATTTCATATAGAATTTATTTTAACTAATATTATTACAATTTTTAAATTTGTTTTTCTTTTTAATAAGGGTAGAATTTAGTATTAGTGCCTCGTTGGTATAATGTTGAATTACTTTATAAAATTATAAGCTTTTGCTTTTAAAAATGCATTAAAAAGCGTTCCCGGAAATGACGTTTTGATCATTATCATCGTTTATTTTCCTTATAACAAAATCAAACGATGTAACATCACACTAAATTCGAATTTTAATCCTTATTTATTTCAAAACATGCGTTCCCGTAATGACGCTTAATTGATTTACGGTCCTTTTATATCAAAATGAACTTCAATTATCACTTTAGTTTAATTTATTCAAGCTGAAAGTTATCTATGAAATGATAAACCGATTACATGAGATTCCGGAAAGAAGATCTTTTGTACCGCCATCTGAACGTTAAATGAATACAAATTTGATATTTTGTCACTGTAACTACATCGAGACATATTTCTTCGGATAAATTTAAAAATTCTTAAGGAAAATGATATCTTAGTAAGGCCAAGAATATAAATAGCTAAATTTAATTGATTTTAGTGCATTTTTTGGCAACTTGAATTTCAGGTTTTGAGTTATGGAAGCGTTCCCGGAATGATTTTTCGGGTATATTAGATCGAATAAAACAAAAACTAATTTTGTTTCAAACAAAGTAAATACATCCAGAGATTTTTCTCCAGAGCTTCAGAGATGAATTTTAATTTAATGTAATTTTGATTTAAAAAAAAGCCTGGACATCAAATTTTTCACCTCCATAATTTTGGCTCATATAGTTCAGTTCAGTTCAGTTCAGTTTATTTTGTATATCAACAATTATGCAAATACACAAGAGGTAAAAATTTTGAATAGCTTTTATTTTTTTTTTTTTTCTAATTTTTGTTTATTATTTTTTTGAAAAAAAAAATGCTACAACTTTTGACGCACTGTAAAACTTACAGATTCGTTCTTTACTTGCACTCACTTATTACAATATTAAATCATCGAAGATCATTTTTTTAAGCTTTATTCGTTAACTCTCTTATAAAAGCTCACTTACTCTTATAAAATATTATCATGTTTGTCAAAATGTCTTCAGTCTACTTTTATTACAAAAAAAGGAATGTTGGGTTACTCGGGCGTATATGTACTGTTTTTATCTTTCTATTACAACACAAAAGGCTATACTACTCATGTGCAAACTACTTCTTTTGACACTACCTGAATAAAAATATATCGTAAATGATTGTATATCTTGGGAATCAAAAGATTGAGTGTCATATAAAATGCTGGGTCACTTGAAGAAAATGTTCATGAATGCATTGTTTAAAAACTCACTTAAATGACCATTCGCTTTCGTACTAAAAATAGTTTTAGACGACACCTATTACAGTAAAGGGAAGTAAGCGTAGTGATTCGCTTGTGTCCTCGTATTAAATCCTTTCCACACTTTGTGAACACTCACGCTGGGTGATTAAAACAATTACTTTATTAGATACAACAACTAACAACACACTTGCTCGAATTCATAAACTTATAATCCCTTGAGTGCGTGCAAATTATACAGATAATAATTTTGTGTTTCCCTTGTTTTTAATATTTAATTTAAATTTAATTAAAATTGTGTTGCCAGTAGTTGCCACCAAGCAAACATGAGTTTGCTTTTATGTTGGCTTAATTTTTAATATGTACCTAAATATTTTTAATTGAACTCCATTCTCAATAGCAGCTTCTAGCTTCTTTTTTCTATCTTGCTGCAAGTGTTAGTAATGAGGACTATTGAATGTTTTAGAAAAATTTATCTTCTAGGTTCTAACAAACTTTAAATTCCAATTCTAATTTTTCAATGTCTATACGTATGAACAATAATTCTGAAAACTTTTATTTGTATATCCTATCTAATTGTAATAGTAAGCAAATAATACAATATGTGTTTATTCTTTATAGAAATGAAAGTGCTTTGGATAACAGTGATACTAGCTTTAAGTCAATACGAAGCTGCTTATGCAAATCCACAATCAGAAGCAGTGCCACAGGAACAAAAATGTTGCGAAGAATACTGCTTTGGAACAGATAAATCTCGGCCTCAAACTCTTCGATTCACATCGAAAACTGCCTACCTATTAGCAAAAGGCAATGACATTGAGAGAAATATACTCCCAAGTAAGATGAAAGAAATAATTCAAATAAAGAAATAAATTTTCTTCGAAAAATAAACTTAATTAATATTTTACAGATTGTTCACCAACAAAAATGTGGACACTTAGCAGACATGGAACAAGATTACCATCAGCAAAAACGATAGGAAAAGCAGGTCATCTTGAAGAGGTACAATTTTTATTTAATTTATTACTGCATCTGTTTTATTTTAATAAATATATATTTAAATGTTTGTATTTTTAGTTGCGAGATAAAATTGTAAATAACTATAAAGTTCTTAAAACAAAACCAGACACTGGTGCCTTATGTGCGGAAGATTTCTTTTCCATCAAAACATGGAAGTTCAATTCGAGTATTACACCGGAAATGGAAAATATGTTAACTCCTCAGGTAATTATAATATAATATTTTATTTTGCTTCATTTTATTTTGTTGTAAATGTTGTATTGTTTGAAAACATTCCATTATACTTGTATTATACACTGCGGTTCACTTAATTCGACGCATCTCCAAAAATGACGAAAAACAAAAGCAGATCAAAAATAAATTGCAAAAGTGCTTCAAAAAAAAAAAAAAAAAACCCTACAAACCTTTTTAATGCAAAAGTATTTCATGTCAATAGGACATTTAAATTACATCTTTCATATCTCCTAGTTTCGAGATATTGTGTTTTTTTTGCAATTTTAAGAGCTGAACGGAATGTGCATCGCTTATTGTTGAGCGACACGTGGTTGACATTTATGTCAAATTCGTCGCTTGAAAAAGTAAAAAACATTTGAACTATACCGAAGTGCGACTACCACCTGTCAGCAACGTCGATCAGCGATGCATTATTTTGTTGTATTTGAGCTTGATGTATGCAATACTCTTCACACGACCACAGTGGGGCAGAAGACGTGTCGTTTTGTGATATTATTTATTTCCACTAGTAATTAACTTTGTAACTTTTTATAATTTTATGAAGAAATCTTGAAATTGTAACGGGTGTGACACATTTTTCATATTTTTCGCTCCTATCTTTTGTACTATTCATTTTATAAAGTTAGTATTTAAACACTTTGTCACCTAATATAAAAAGTTTTTTAATTGTTATCAATATTAAAAGAACATATTAATACAATATGTAACGGTTGTGACTTTCTCATGTTACTCCCTTTACATCTTATTTGAATATATTCGCAGGCAGCATAACAGTTATAATACATTCAATATTGAAAATACTTCAAAAAATTGGAGAGCATAAGATCAAACGCATCTGTTCATTTAATCCATAGTCGTATCCATCTATAATATGGTTTCTGTGTGTACCACAACTTAATTCTCTTAACATGTTCTTCAGTAAAATGTAAGTGTTGACGTTTCTATAGGTACTTCCTATATAATTCTAGTTTCTAACCCAGTCGACTTGTGTTTTTACCAGAAAAGTTTTGGAGTAATTTTGATTTCATTAAAACTCTATGTTTGTAAGGTTCGGAATCGGAATTTGAAGGTTTTCTATCGAAATTTAACTTCGCAACTTTGTCAAAAATGCAGAAACAGGTAAACGAAAATATATTTTTTTTTTAACTTTCTGGAGTTCTTTTTTAACCATGAAGGATTAATTTTTACTGAATTTACAAAAATATGAGCCAAAGATTGTCTACGTAGACATAATAGTGTCAAAAATACTGCTTTACAAAATTTATTAGTAGGAGTAGCATTAGTTTAATGCATTTTAATTTTGACCCAGACATTTTCTTTTTAATCTGAAATGTGGTTAAAATGTTCACAACAATGCGTTTGATATAAAATTGCAATAGTCCATCGTCTATGCAAAACCCGCTGCCATCTTGGATTTATATTTTTTTGTCTATATGTGTGTTATAGTTCTAGAATGGTCATTTTTGGGTCAAATAAAGAAATAATTGTCAATTTCCACCATCAAAAATTGACCAAACGAATCCGAATGTATTTTACCATTGCCTTATTCTAATTTTTTTTTATTTCATTCCAGGGCTGGGAAGATTTAAAACTATTGGCAAAGACCTATCAACGGCAATATCCAAATATTCTTACCAAAGATTATAGATCTCAAAATTTTTTGGTAAAAACGAATTACATACAAAAAAAAAAATTATCTTTAATTTTAAACATTTTTTTTTTTAATTCCTTATAATCAAATTATAGTTCCGCCGCACCGAAACCCAAAGGACAGAAGAAAGTTTTAAGGCATACGTCGAAGGACTTTTCGGACCAAATGCTTGGCAAAGCATACATTTATCAAAACCAGATGGAAATGATACATTATTGCGTCCCTATGATTACTGCCCCAAATGGGAAGAAAATAACAGTGAAAAGGAAGGCACTGAATTTATGAAGTTCCTAAATTCAGCTCTAATGAACAAAACGGTTGCTGATGTATCCACCAGGCTGGGGTAAATGAGACAAATTTCAATTGTTTATCAAAAAATAAAAACAAAATTCATAATCATTATTTTATTAGATTCCAATACTCTTTAGAGTTCAAAGACATCGAATTGATGTGGGATATGTGTCGCTATGAGCAAGCTTGGAATGTTGATCGTATCAGTTCATGGTGTGGTGTAAGCAATTTTAAAATTAAAATGAAATTAAATCATTGAAATATTGAAAATTCTTTTCTAGGCTTTTACTCAGCCACAACTTAAAGTTCTAGAATACTACGATGATTTGAGATATTACAAGAAATCAGGATACGGAAGTGAAATCAACACCAAATTACCTTGTGAAATCATCAAGGACATGCTTTATCATCTCAATAGCCAAACTCAGCCAAATGCAGTTACATACTTTGCCCATTCAACTGTAATTCAAACAATGATCACTGCTCTTGGTTGGTATAAGGATGATGAAGCACCTACAGCTAGCAACTATGAAAGTATGGAGGATCGACAATGGAGAATCAGTAAAATTGATCCATTTGCATCAAATTTGGTTGCAATTAAATATTAGTAAGCTTTCAAAAATTGTTAATTTTGTTTCCATCTTTTATAAATCAACTATCCTGTTTTTTTTCTTTAGTTGTCCTGCTGATGGTGGTGATCAAGAAAAAGTTCTGTTTCTTCTCAATCAAAAGGCAGTCAGTGTTAGTTGGTGCAGCGTTGGATTATGTGATTGGTCGACTGTAATGAAAAAGTATAACGATTTCTACAACGGAAACTGCACTGAAATGTTCTGCCAATCGGGTGCTTCAAGTATATCGTCTGTAGTATCATTGTTGTCCTTCCTAGTCGCTGCCATAGTTTACTTAATTTATTAAAAAAAGAAAGAAATAGAAAATAACCTTTGTTTAGGATCCTTATTTTTTTTTACATGCCAAATCAAAGTTCTAGTTTTTGAACTCCATTGAATCAGTCCTTTTTCAAACAGTGGTGTATAAAGATTTGTTTTGTTAACGACTGCTTTAAACAATAGAATGTTAAACTAATATTTTGTTTAGTACCTACAATCAAAAAAAAAAAAAAACTAAAATAATACAAAAAAACTAAAAAAAAATGAAACAATATTATAGGTATTTTATTTTTTACAACAATGAAAACCAAAAACAGTGTTTATTAAATAAAAAAAAAAGTTGTAGCTTTTTATTGTAATGAGAAGAAATAAAGTGCACTTTTTATTTTAACAAAATATACAAATATTTAAATATTTTTTGATTTCTTTAATAATGATTTTGAAAACATCGTTATTATGAGTAAAATGTCCATTAAATATTGACATCCTGCAAGTCAGAGGAATCCCTTATTTAGGAAATAAGGCTGCCATCTTTGATTTTTTATTCACAGTTTAACTTAAACTGTTAATTTTGTAAAAAGTAGATAAATATTTTTTTTTGTTGAAAAACTAGTTAACCCTTATGGATAAGGGATTTTTCTGGGATGTTTTTAAGATAGATATCAGTACTGTTAAACCTAGTTTCCAGCTTCTATATACCTGTGCTAACAGCATGGTGCACCTCTGACTTTTTCTGGCTTAACAGGGGTGGAATTAGCTAAGGTGATAATTTGATTCTCGCTCTTTTGCAATCTGCATAGATTCATATGTATTAATGTCCTGTTATCCATTTTAAGAATCTTAAAGATATTTTAGCCCAATAGATGTGAGCAATAAGTAAGTCTATAACCTCAAAAGATCCTTGAAGGAGTTTCAAGTTTTATTTTTACTGTGTTGTTGTTTGAGACAAAAATCATTTTTCAATTGTTTTTTGTCTCAAAAATCCTGAAAAAAAAATAATTATATCCATTTCGGGCTGATTTTATTTTAAACCTTTACTAATAAAAATTTGATTAGAATTTAACAAAAATAAAACAACGGCCAGTTTTTTTCGAATTAAAAAAAAAATACGAAAAATTGTTAAAAAGTGAAATTTGTATCAAAATCTAGAGAACGTTAAATGATATTAAATCCAATCAATATATTTTCTACAAAAAAATGTTCTTTTAAATTTAAATTCTATATAAAAAATCATATAGAAAGATTTTTCTAAAAGAAAAAAAAAAAAAAGTAACAAAAAAATGCTGAAAAAAATGGTTTTCTTTCAAATATCTCAGGAGTCAGGAATCATGGCTATGAGTTCCGGGATAAGGGTATCTAGTTTCTAAGGGCACCGGCGAGAAGCTACCAGTAATCGCCTTCAAACCAAAATACACTTTTCTAGACGATTTTGACACACTGGATTCAAATCTAAAGTCAAAACTACTTTAGCACATCACGTTTTTGAGATAGGTATGGTAATAAAAACATGTCAAAATCCGTTTTTTTTTTAATATTTAACGTCGAATTTCTTCACTGGTAAATACTTTGTTACAAAACTGTTTATGAGATGTGAAAGAACTGCATTTCATCCTTTAAAATCATCTTAAATCTTTTTAAAATTCGTTTTCCATGCAGAGATATTGAAAATTGAAATGTATTATTTGTCCGAAATATTCTCTATAGTCCAGTCAAAGCGTATTTAGCGCTGAAAAGTTCTGAAGAAATAATTTTTAATCGATAACTTTACTTATTTTAGGGTACTGTACATGAATTTGAAGTTATCCATAAAATTTTATTACGGAAAACATGATAAAATATCAAAAAACTTCAAAATACTTGTTTTTCGATTTTTTTGGCGTATATTTGAAAATGTGTTCAGTTTTCTCTAAAACAATTTATGCAGAATAAAAACAGAGAAATTTCAAGTGGTTTATGTTCTAATCAATTTATTGTACGACTTCTGGATTCTTAGCAAAAAAATGTTGAAAAATCCATAAAATCAGAACTTTTTTTAATTGATTTTCTTGTGAATAATATCAAGAGTATAAAAATTCCAATGTCCTTCAAATTAAAGCGTTTTTTTTTTCAGTGTACATCCCAATAACTACAGAATTTTGAAATTTCTCTTGATTTTTTTTTTTTTAATTAACCATTTAAAATGTATATGTATGGATTGATGAATAAACACAAATCTGATTTTCTTAGCTTATATTTTATAGAATAAGTACTCCAAATTTGAGCCAAATCAGCTTAAGCGTTTAAAAGTTTTACCAGGGCAACCAAATCTAATAAGAATTTTTGTATCAAACAGTAACATTTATTTAAAAATCAATTTAAAAAAACTGTGCGTGATAGTATTTTTCTGAAAACAGATTAAAATTTCGAAAAGTCAAATCTTGTATAATTTCAAAAATATTATATGAAGGACAAAAAAAAACTTTATTTTTGCAGCCAAGTGTAATGAATACAAACAAGTGTTTAATAAAAGCTAAATAAAACATTATAAATATAATAAATTTATCTATACATATGTATGTGCTGTTTTAGTTTTGTTAAATTAATAAAACAACAGTTACAAATATAAATGAAATCATTGTTAATGTAACTGCAGTAAGTTTTTCTCCATTACTGCAAAAGTATTCCGTACAATTAGCATTGTAAAACTGTTCATATTGTTTCAATACATTTGACCATTCACAAAGTCCTTGGTTGCACCATTCCAAATCTACACGTCTTTGATTTAGAAAGAACATTGCTTTCTCATCAGATTCATTCGATTCATCTGATGAACATCTAAAAAAAAACACACCAATAGATTGTTTAAAAGATCGAAAATTTATCCTTAACTTACTCAAATTTAACAGCTACCAAATTCGAAGCAAAAGGATTGATGACACTAGTCTTCCACTTTCGATCAGCCATAGATTCAAAATTATTAGCTGTTGGTGGAACATTATCTTTGCTAATTCCTAAAGCAGTTATTAAAGTTTCCATAGTGTTAGAATGGGCAAAATATGCAACAGCATCTGGATCATCGTCACTATCCAACTTGTGGAGCATATCTTTTACAAGATTACATGAGACCCGAGAGTTTATTTCATGACCGTAACCAGAATTTTGGTAATATTTTAGATCGTCCAGATATTCCAAAACTATAAGATGAGCAGGTGTGAAAGCCTTTTGTATGGTTATAAAAATTTTGAAAAAAATATTCAAATTAAGGGAACTATAAAAAAAACAAAGAGATTTACTCACCCCACACCAGACACTTGACCGATTAACATACCAAGCTTGTTCTAACCGACAAATATCCCACATTAGCTCGATATCCTTAAATTCAAGGGGAGTCTGAAATCTAAAAATGAAACCATATCGATTGATTAATGACAAAGACTTGAAAAAAAGTTCTTTATCTTTGGAACAATCAGTTTGAAAGTTTGTTGAGTTCAGCTCTCCAGTGAAAACTTAAACTGTGGATTCGACTGTTTTGAAATTTAGCGGGGTTTGGGTTTTCTAAATCGACGATCCTCAGAGGAAAATGTTTTGCAAATAGCTTTTTACAGTTTTACGGGTTTAATTTTTCACTGGAGAACTATGTCGACAGTAAAATATCCACTTTTCTTACATTTCTTCATGAATAGAAAAACAGAGAAATCTTACCCGAGTCTTCTTGAAATATACTCGATAGTTTTCTTCACAACCGGGCTTTCCCTGAACTTATAATATTCAGTATCTTTTGAGTTGTAAGTTTTCCAATTATTTTCTTTCCAAATCGGACAACTTAAGTAACCCCGCAGAAGAGTATCATTTATTTCTGGAACAATTTCCCTGTGGATATTTTGATAAACATTTGGCCCAAAAAGACCTTCAGAAAATGCCTTGAAACTCTCTTCGGCTCGTTGGTTTTGAGTATGATGGAACTTAAAATATAAAAAAATGTATTATCAATAAAAATTTAAAAAAATACGGTGGTATACCGCAAATTTTTCAGCATCATATTCTTTCAGGAGGATATTGGGAAATATTTTCTGGTAAGTTGTTGCTAAATATTTTAAATCTTCCCATCCCTGAAATAATAAAAAAAGCGATGAAATTTTTTGTTATTCAAAAGATTGAATGTTGAATTTGGAGCCGAACTCATTGAGAGTTTCCTTACCTGAAATGTTAACAATCTTGCCATTTCTGGTGTTATTGATGCATTGAATTTCCATGATTGAATTGATAGAAAATCTTCCATACACAAAGCTCCAGTTTCCGGTTTTGTTTGTAGGGTTAAATAATTATTTAGTATTTGAGTCTTAATCTAAAAAAAGAAATATTGAAAACAGTGCATTGAAAATCAAAATCCAAAATATTCAAACGAATAAGTCTTATAGAAGCCCTATAATTCTGTCCCACTATAAAAAAGAACTAAAACCTAAGGTGATAGGTTGTTTTATTTCATAAGTGGATTATAGCGTTTTTCGAACATTCTTGAGATGGGTTTTTGAATTTTGTTTACTACCTGCACTGTACTCATTTTGAAAACCAATTTGGAAAAACTTAAACTTGGCCAAAAACAGTTTCATTGCAAAAACAGCAGAAACAAATAAAATATGCAGATGTGTGCAGTTTTGGAATTGAGTGCTTTGGAGTGAGAACCTAAAGTTAAATTTGTTTGCGTTAAACACTATTAGCATACGATACAAAAAAATTTGGCGTGACACCTGTGATTGAAGCGGTGACCTCCCGCTTACGAAGCGAGTATCTTTTCATACCTCCACACACTATATAACTTATGATCGGCGCGGCGTAGAATGCATACAAACAAAATGAGAGAACGAAATGTTTGCGTCAAACGACTTTTCGTATTGGACAGTCATTTTTTGACTTCAAGTCCTATTACTTTTCGTTTAATTTTGTTTGCTTGCATTTGTAAAACCCATAGTCATCATATTCAAAATATCTACCAATCTTTTTTTTATTTGCTATCACCCACGCCCAAATATTGCGGTGAGCCCTTAGTCTAAGGAGTATAAACCCGATTCACCTTATCGATATAATATGGGCTTGCCAAATTGGTAAGCTTTTTTTTGATGAATAAGTAAAAAACAATATGTAAGTTAATATCAACCATATCATGTCATATGAGTCACATGATGCATTTTAGATTCTTTTTAGAATTGGGTGTGTTAGTTTGACTCACCAATAAAGATCACTCCAAAGGTTTGTAATGTTAAGATACTAATAATGACACAAAAAGGCTAAACCCTACTCGTGGGGGTAATATTTGCTTGGATTTGTCAAGGATCAGTATTATTATTACAAACAACAGTATAAAATCTTACCTCTTCAAGTTTGGGTGCATTAAGTATGGTATCGCGGTAAGGCAGTCTTGTACCATGTCTGCTGGTTATCCAAACTTTTGTAGCTGAACAATCTAAAAAAAAAAATAAAAACTAAAGTATGAAAAAAAGAAATTATTATGATTTTCTTACTTGGCACTTGAAAACCTACATCCAAGTCGGTACCCCTCACAAATTGGTAGGCAGTTTTTGAAGTAAATGTTCGAGTTTGTAGTCGCTCACTATCCCTTCCTAGACAGTATTCTTCGCAACAAGATTCCTGGGCGTGTACTTTATATTGACTTAAAGCTAAAAACAACGTGATCCACAATACTTTCATATTAAGATTTTTGTTTGGGAAAATTATTAAAAAAAAAAGAAAAGGAACACTCTAAGACAGCAAAGACGTTTTTATGTAATAACTTTTGGCCAATATCTTTTAATTCTTCTGATGTAAATGAATTCTATCACATCGCAACTATTAAAATTTCAATCTTCAATCTTATGTTTGGCTTTAGATAAGAAGATCACAAGTTCAATAAATAATTTAGGTGAGAAGAATGATAAAAAGTGTTTTTTTCAGGTGTATTTGTTTAGTTTTATTTTTTTTATGGGAAAAAAACAAAAATTAAAGATCACATCTCACGCACAAACTTTTACAATAAATTTGTGTATTTAATTTTGATTATTATCTATAGCAACAGTATCTTGCAAAATGATTATTGCATTGAGACACACCGAAATGTACTGCTAGAATATTTTAAACAATTATTTTATTATACATACCTACATCAACTTCAGGTCTAAGGTGCTTTTTTATTTTTTGGTAGAGATAGAGAGATGTTTCACTTGTTATATGGAATAACAACCAATAAAGATAAGGATAAGTTAAGATACATGTATAGGGTATTTGCGTAAGTCAAAAATTTGTATTAAAATTGTTTGTTTGACCTAAAGGGTGTTTCAGCATTTACTTAATATTCGAGAACAAGACTCATTTCAAGACTTATTTGGCTAACATCATATATCACAGTATTACACAGAACCGCCGAGCGGCTCTAGAATCATGATACAGGTTAAAACTGAACTGTAGATGGAATTCTGCTTGTACCTTTCAAATAAGACCAACATTATTAAAATAGGTTGCCGAAATTTTGGTTAAAAAGGGAGAAATAGGAATCGTGTTTACGTATTAATATAATGATGATTAGGGTACTAGCCCACACGCCATAGAGAGCTGATTGTCCAAAATATGAGACCTTGATTGTCAACTGGGGATTTATTCACAAAAAACGAGTAATAAGAATAGGAAACTAGTCGGTGATAGAAGCTACACTGCCGGTCACTTAAATACTTCCAATGCTTTGCAAAAATTCAAGTTGAGTTTTTTTCGGACACAGTGGCAACATTTGTTTCAATCCAATACCACTTGTACGAAATAATATTCAGCTTTGGATATAAGAAAAATCAGAACTCTAGAAAATACCATTCTTTTTAAAAACACGTTAACGTATAAATCATTATCCAAAAACACTCATTTATTTTAGCTAATCTGAATACATCCAGTAGCTTGGATATAAGAAAATGCAATAAATTGTTGTTTCTGCAACTTTGAATAACAGAATACGTTAAAATAAACCTTTTTCTAAAAATGAGTAGGTACTTCCGCCTTGATTAAGGGTAACTTCATAAAGTCTTTTTAGTATTGATTCATAGAGTTTAGCCAAATAATCCAAGGTTATGTCACTCCAAGCTTTTTTGACGGCATGCATAAGCTCGTCCTTGGTATTATATTATTTTTCTGACTCATAGTCATCCAAATCCACACATTTTCCATGATATTAAGGTCAGAAGAGTACCTATGGTGGCCACTCAAGTAACGAAACATGTTGTCCCCTAATCCACTCTTTCACTACTCGAACGGTATGGATAGGCGCGTTATCGTGTTGGTATCCTGAATAATAGTAAGAAAATATAGAAAGACCCTTTCCAATGCACCAACATACGAAACAGCGTTAATTTTTGAATAGAAAAACTGTTGTTGTGAGACGCCATAGAATGAAATTGCTCCCCATAAATCCACCCTCACGTTACTGCGAAAACGATTCAATTCGTGCATTTCCTTTCTGGAATCGTAAGAATAATAGTTGCCTTGGCACATTCTTAATAATTTCGTAATGCACTCTCGACGCGGTGACCGAATCAGGAATGAAAACTCCCGCGTTAATTGTTTTTTGGGAGAAGGGTTCTCAATCTAAAAATTGCTGGCAAAGTCGCTCCTGTTTCACATTTCCGTTAATTTTAATACCAGAGGAACAAATTACAAGCGAAAACGGAACAAAATTCTACCAAAAACAAAATCATCGGGAGTTTTCATTCCCGATAGGGGTGTTGCCTTCTTCCTAACGCCTATGCCACGTCTTAGGCTCCGGAAATGCACTTGACGCACCTCCGACGCGACGCAAGGTCTCTTGTAGGACGCCTAACGAGTTAAGGGACCAACCCATAGAATCCGTTGCATTCGTTCCGTCAACGAATCCATTGTCGATGAAGTTAAAAGTTCGGCTACTTTATCCGTCACGTCCGTTTCTATAGTTCGCTTCGACGGATTCTATGGGTTGGCCCCTTTACTGGTGATCAACCTTCTATCGGTCTTCTAATTCTGGTCAGCTTGTTACTATAGTTTTGTCTTTTTCTGGTGTGGTTCTAGTCCCGATTTGGTGATAGAATTAAATTTGATTGGGTTCATTTCCTACGTATTCGGTTTCATTCGGTTCGATCGTATACCTAATCAAACCAAATAGGTGTGAAAAGAATTTGACCATTTTTAAAATTTTTCTACATAAAAAACTTAATTCGAATAAACCGGATACGAAGCAAAAACGGACTGAACCGAATTACACCGAAATCGTATGAAACAAGCCATATGCATCTTAATGTCAACTGGGAGTTGTAGAAATAACGCACGTGGGTTCATTCCTTATTATTTTGGGAGATAGCTCCCACGAACCTTATAGCAAGTTGCGATGCACTTTGTTTTTCTAATTCAGCATAAGCTTGTAGCATTGTCCAAACTACTTATTTGAGAATAACGCAATGAAAGAACTTTAAAACTTTTTTCATTTTTGTATTTTCTTTTCTATTCTCCTTTAAATATCATATTTTTCTTTTGATCTTGTAAAGAGTTTGAGAAAATGTTCATCATTCATCGTCATCTTCTTCCTCCTTAAGTATGCCAAGTCTACGTGCAACTTCTTTGACATTAGCTATAAATTCTTCTTGTACCAAATTGAAGCTCATAGCTAATAGGGCTATTCCAAATAGTAAATACAATGAACAGAGGGCAATTGATTCTTGGGAGTTTTCCTTAACTCCTCTTGCTGGCACATAATCTCCAAAACCTAGAATAAAAGAAAAAAACGTCATAGTCTTATCGTGGTAGTTCCATTTTAAGGGAAACAAACCTATAGTTGTCAAGGTTATGAAGCAAAAATATGCCGAATCAAGGAATGTCCAACCCTCCCATTGATGAAAGAGAAATGCCCCAGCTATAATATAACTGATGACTAGAAATACACACAACCATATTGGAACGGGTCGGTCTTTGGGCGAGATATCCCCATAGCTATCCCATTCCTCTTCAAAATAGGAATCATCATCATCGTAGATCGGTCTCGCTCTAGTCTGTCGATGGATTGCAAAGCCCATTGGTGACATAATTCTTGGGGAAGGTGGTAAAGGTTCTAGAAAAACATTTTTATTTCAAAAACTTTTCTTGAATAGTGAGGCTATAAAAGTAAATACCTTGTCTTTCACGACGTGGTCTTCGATCCCGTTCACGTGCTGGCACATGTGTTGGAAGATCATCATAAGAACCATCAAAATCATCGAAGTCTTCTTCAAAGTCTTCATATCGTGATGGACGACGCTGTTGATGTTTATTATGATTTCTCGGTGTAGGTCCTGGTAATTCTAATCGATTGCCATATCTTGATGGCATTGGTGCGTTCAGACTGCCACGTCTTTGACTATGTGGAGTTCCAGGAGCATGTATTGCTGGTTGATCCATATTGGCTTTGGGATGTCGGGGCATTGATTGTGAGCGGGGTGAATTCTTATGGTGTCTGTGATCGTTCGATAGTCTTCGATCAAGTTCATCGATCGCATATCGATTGCAAAGAATTGGAGTCTTTCGGACAACTTCCTCATCAACATCTTCATAATGAGCTGATGATCGAGGATCAACAGATTTTGCTCGAATTTTAGGAGCATTTGGCATGGAACGTCCTCGTGTATTGGCAGGAAGAGTCTGTGAGTAGTTTCGATTCATTTCGCGTGGATTATTGTTTGGAGTTCGCATCGATCGGACACTCTGAGCCCGTTTGTGTGAAGGTAGTTCAAAATCTTCAGCGGAACCGAACTGTTGCCTTGATCTTCCGACATTTCGTTCTCGCTCTACTGTATGCCGATCACGCATACGATCGCGAGTTCTTTGTCGATTACTAAAGCGTGAGTTCCTGTTTATTGATCCTCGCTGATCATATTCTTCTTCTTCATACACTGTCTGTCGACTTCCACGGTTGTCGCGAGATGGTTGTCCTCGACCAGAATGATGATGTTGCTGATGCTGATGCTGATGCTGATGGTGGTGATGCATACTGTGTGGTGGCTGATGTGATCCACCTCGATAAAAATCTCGTTCTCTGTCCATTTTCCCTATTGTTCTTAGCTCTGGATCAGAATAGGCATGTGAAAGACCTGGATCATAAGTTCCAAAACCCGAGTCAGCTGAACGGGGAGATATTTTCATAGATCTTCGAAAAGGTGGCGGTTGTGAGCGTGATGAATATCTATGATTTGCGCTAGCAGCACGTGATCGGCCACGTGATCTTCGATTTCTCCGGGGCTCTCGACTACAAACATAACAGCAAACTCGCCAATAGGTAAACCTTAAGAACAAAGATTGATGGCATAGATAATTTATTTTGCAAAAGTTATATTTACCGAAATGATGTGGCCATAACATCGCCAATATTAGACAGGCAAAGCAACATCAATGGTATTCCGACAATAGCGTAAAATATTGTGCAAACTTTTCCCCATTCGGTTCGAGGAGAAATGTGTCCATATCCTATAATGAATTGTGTAAGGTAAAGTTACCATTTTTAATATATAGAAGTCAGAAATTTTACATTCAGTTAAGAGCTGGATTGCATCTTGATTTACAACGATGTGGGTCAAATACTGTTAGACGAATTTTATAAGCCTTACAGCGAGTCATTTTGATTTGCTTAGGAAAACAACTTTCTTACCTCAAGGTTAGGTGATATATTTGAAAAACCTTTTTCAAATTGGGCAACTGTTGTTAATTGTTCGAGAAAACTATTTCTGAAACTCGAATCTAATATCAGAATGTTCCTATCAGCTCTCATTTTTCAAATATTCTCATTAGAAAATCACAAGGAAACCTTTTTCGCCTCGAGTCAAAAAGTTTCTTCGAAAAGTAAGAAAAAGGGTTTTTTTTTTTGTTATTTTTATTCCAAAGTTCTGGATAAACAAATACTGATTTTGACTTCTCTATAATTTTATTCTATACATAAAATGAAGTGATAACTAACTGAAGTTACGATAGTGTGGGTCGCACCAATCCAACCAACTTTCAAACAACAAAGTTGCTGGCCTGTAAATACTGAACTAGATCACGTTATTGTCAGTTTTCACGAAAACTAAAAGACTTCTTTGCAAAACTAATATTTTTTGCAAAATGCAGAGTTTGAATATAAGTTGTTCGCAAAAAATTTAATTTAACATCGACTTAACATCATCAGCAAAAAATCGCAACTACTATGTAGATTAATAACTTCTTTGTGTAAACACCAGAATTTGTGTACAAAATTGTGTATTTTGGTCATAGAAATGCACAAAACACACGACAAATTGGTTGACAGCAAATTACTTACAAACACCATTTGTGTTTGTTATAAAAATACGCAATACCATCTGAATATTGCGTATTTTTATAACAAATTTTTCTTTATACACAAGTCGTGTCGTGCGATCTAAACTTTAGTTAGAAATGAAATATTCAAAGTCTCTTCCTGAGTTTTTAAAATCTTACTAACTTTTTATACCAATGTGAGATCTTCACCCAAAAATTACTTCTTATGGAACAAGTTCTATACACCCACGTTATTTTTCAATTTTAATTGAAAAAAAATATACAATCAAATTCCCAAAATCCGTTCAATGACACGAACCAACATTGAACTTTACGCAACAGCAATTTCCTATTTTTGAATTGCGAAACACCAAAAGCATTTACCTTTTTCGGACAAGGTTACTGGGTTACACACTCTTCCGCAAAATCTTTATTTTTTTTTTATTGTTTGTTTATGAACTCATGAAGACCTGCTATGGACACATGGTACGCCTACAATTTTGCAATCAAACAACAACTTCTGATTGTTAGTGAACTTATTTGAGCATGAAAGGCAGTTTTTGCATTGCAGTTCTGTCAGAAAACAATAGCCCCCTAAACCATTTTGACTGCAAGAAGTCAGTCAATGGTCATTAAAGTTGCAATATTGCATCATCAACGTCACAGTTGGGTGACATATCTTTTGGAAATCATCATCAGCAGTAGAATTAAAGTTGTAATTTCTGTTGATTTTTTCATAACTCTTTGACTTGCTGATGATGATGATGGAAATAACAATAATGAAATGCATATTCGTCTCATTATTTTGTCAAAATGTCGACGTAAATTATTGTGATTTTTTTGAAACAAATTATGCGATAAAATAGTTTGGCAAAGGCCGGCCGGTCGGGCATTTACTCGTACACTTCAATGAAAATGTTTTATGTGGTGTTTACGAGCAATTAATTGTGATGAGAAGAGATCGTGATTTTGTTTAAATGTTTTGCCAAAAATAATAATAAAACAAATACAAAAAAAAACAAAAAAAAAAAAAAATATGAATCAGATGTGTACCCATGATTGACGAACCTTAAAAACGTTTCAACTCGATTCGCCAAATCAGTATGCAAATAATGTTTACTTATGCCATTTTATCTTGCATATACTAGGTATATGCCGGGCGGAAGTTCATCATTTTATTTTAGTTCTTACTTTTTGCATCAACTGAGAGTGTTTAAGTTTTTGAAAACTTGAAATGGGACTACGGAAGAAGCCTCTATACCCTACTACAGTGAGTCAGAAGATACTTTGTAAGAATTCGATTATGGAGAATGATACGTGATCCCATAAACCACAAGATTCGATTTGAGGTGAATGACAAAATTTAATTATTCTAGTGAATTGCTAATAAAATAAAGTTAAGAGGTGTATAAGTGACTTACAGTTAGTATAAAGTTGTAGGAATTTTATTTCAATTGTTTTTGAGTAAAGCACTCAATGAGGTAATTTCGGTTTTAATACTAAAGAGTTGATGTTTCCCTACGCTTGTCTTATATGGTTAATAAAGTCCAATGAAAGCTAAAAAACAATTATATTGGACTTACTGCACTTTTAAAAGAAGGAACTACGATTCATCCCCGCATGTCCTTGACTTCGTGGAATTCGCAAAGTTGACTGTTTATCTAACAAAAATCGAATTACTTTAACTTTGGTACGGAAGAAAAAAGTACATATTTTGAATCGAGACAGAAAGCAAAACTTATTATTAGCTCAAAGATATTTTGGAGGTCAACTTTTAAATAAAAATAGATCAAAGACAGGCTTAGAATAGGCATATTGCACCCAGTTTTAACAATTTTATTTAATTCGACCGTATTAAATTCTACAAAAAAAAAAAAAAAAAACAATAACTATTGTTTACTTGTAGTTAGCCATTAGTTCCAAATGGCTAGTTGAAATGCACTTTTCTCGACAAGCAATATTCTTATCTCTTACACTAAAATCAATTTAATTTAGCTACCTTCATTCTTAGCATTGCTAAGACAAAATTTTCTTCAAAAATTCTCAAGTGCCTTACAAAAAAACTGAGAAGAATCGTGATTTCTATTTAAAAAAAAAATTGTCCGAAGAGATATGCCTCAGTGTGGTTACAGTGACAAAATATCAAATTTGTATTCATTTAACGTTTAGATGGCGCTAACGGAATTGGTATATCGTTCCATAAATAATTTTCTGCACGAATAAATAACATGGGAAATTTCGGGAAATTGCCTCATTTTGACTAACAAATCGGAGAAGTACAAATAAAGACAAAATGAGACGATTTGACACTAAAAAAACAACCGTCTATGGCAATTTCCCCGAAATTTCCTATGTTATAGCACAGACCCGAAAAAAATCGAATGTAAGATCAGTATAATATAAAAAAGTACCCTTTGACCATGTGGGGTTTTTGTATTCTTGATTCTAATGAACATCAGAATATATCTACAAATTTTCTTAAATTTGCCATTATTTTTAGAAGGTGTTTTGGTACTCGTTGCACAACCTTCTTTCTCCCTTAAGAAAAACACCCTTTAAACCAAAATATTTCGATGCACTCTTTTGGTTCTTGGTTCTCACTGTAAATGAAACGTCCATGTTTGGATTTTCTGAAAAATTACCCCCGTTGCACTGAAAATAGGAAAAACAAAAAAAAAGCCCATTATAGCCACTTAGAGTAGTCGTATTGCCTTGGTTTTGATCCTAATGGATTTAACATACCTACAAATACGCTTATTTGTTTAATTTTTGTTTAAATTTCCTAATAATTTGGAAAGTAAAACTTCTCACCTACATGATTTTGGCCCAAATGCTCATTAAAAAATTATGAATAATTTATCTTAAACGTCCCATTGCAAGTTATTGTAATTGGTGCGATTTGTCCATTTTTGAGGTCTATAGAATCAGAATCTGTCAATTTCATAAAGATGTCTGTGCATGTTCGTACCTTTGTGACCCTTTTTTTTCGTTCATCGTATCCCGAGAACAAATAAAGATACTTCAACGTCGAGCAAATATTATTTTACAACATATAACCTCAAAAGACGCAGATGTAGGTTTCAAAAATTTTAGTAATTAGTTTTTTTATTTCTGCTATTTTAAAAAAAAAAAATTGTTAAATAGCTTTTGTTTTAAATATCTGGAGAACAAATACAACTTCGATTCAATTTTGTTTTACAACTTATGACGTTAAAGAACTGATAAGAAGACAGAAAATGGGTTTTGAATCAATTTTCGAAGATGTTGAAATTCTGATATTCTAAAAATACAAATTAAGGTGAAAACCCTGTAGTAAGCCTCTTAACAACTTTGGATTTAATTTGTGAACTCAATTTATTCAGTAAACTCAACATTTTCATCATGAAAAAGTACACAGTTAAGCAACGTCTGCAAATTATAAAAATTTTCTACCAAAATTCGGAGCCGGTAACCGCAACCTTAAGAGCCAATTTTCGGTTGTAATTCTCGCAAAAATTTGAGTCTACATATTCTTTGTGTGATGTTGCGTGTCAGTAAGACCACGGGCTGGTCGAAAATATCGCTGACGACGTCCGTAGCAAACAGTCCAAATCAGCCAATTCTACGGCGTTGCATATGACGACGTAAAAAAGAGAGTCACAAATGTTTACAAGTTCTTATAAGCCGTGTGCTCGTAGCTTTACATATTAAAACAATATGCAGTCTTTTGGTCAGAAGTGCTTTTGGTTTTCCTCACAGTATTTTTTCCTAATTTGTGTTAACAAGGTAAATGATTTCAAAGACCTCGATTAAACAAATATCCGCTCTTACCATTGTATGGTTCAAGAATTTCTTTTCAAGTTCAAAAAGATAAATCTATTTATTACCAAATTTGTATCTAATTTTAATGAAGATACATTAGGCAGAGTTTTCACTCTGTGTGCTCACTAAAGTGTGTCATATTTGTATTTTTCGACAAATTATAATTATCCAGACTTAAAATCGGAAACAATTAAACCGACATTGATTTATCAAACCAACACACATATTTTAATTATTTTTTTTTTATTTTATTTTTAGTTTATCCAATATCGGGGGAATTTTGTGTTTTTTTTTTAATTTTAAATCTTCAACTTATCAAAATTGTAGATGTGGGCATGTGTGCCAGTGACAATATATAGATTCTTAACCAGAAAATGAAATACTTGAAGAAGATGTTCCATTGAATTATATCTTCGCCCACAGAAAAGTTGTGTGTCAGTTAAAGTTGGTAAGTTATTCACAGAACATATAAAGTGAAGTTATAAAAGAAGCTGAGATATCAAACTGCAAGTTATTTCATCGAGGTCTTTGGGAGTGGACACATCACAGCAATAAATTCGGATTATTTAAATAACTAAACAGTTTCAATTGGAAAAAGGTAAATTATTAATTTTATTCTGTAAATAAAAACAGTTCTTTGTGGGAAATTGTATGTGAAAGTTTGTGGGAGTTAATTTTATATAAAAAATTTATGATATTAAAGTTAAATCAAAAATGCATTTTTTTTCTTGTAGATAATGTTGCGCATTTGGATTGCAGTGTTTTTTGTGATTGCTGCTACAAAAGCTGAAGAAAATCGATGGGTCTGGGGAAAGAGTCATCGCAGCCAACGGGCTTTCAGTAATGACGAAGCACCAAATAAATATGAAAATTTCTATGCTCGCGAAAAGGATCGTGAACCAACTACTAGAAGACCACCTCCAGGACAGACATCACAAGAGGACTATTTGAATCCAGATGATTTGAGAAACTACAATGGTCCACCAAATTTTGGATACCCTCCGTATGGCCAAGGAGGAGCAACTCCAAATAATTTTCCACCAAATTATGGACAACAACCGGGTGCGAGTGTACCGCAAAATAATCCAAACAGTGGTTTTCCTTATCCTGGTGGCCAGCCATCAGGTTTTCCTGGAGCAGGGGGTGGTTATCCGGGAGGTTATCCACAGTCTCCAAGTAATGGATTTCCAAATCAACAAGGAGGTTATCCAAACCAAGGATCTGTTCAAGGATATCCACCAACAGGACCAGCATATCCAGGGGTGCAAGGAGGTGGATTCCAAGGCGGTTTTCCAGGGCAGGGAGGTTTTCAAGGTCATCAGGGTGGTTTCCCAGGACAAGGCTTAGGAGGAATTCCTTATCCACAACAAGGATTAGGAGGAGGAGGAGGAGGAGGGTATCCCGGCCAAGGTGGATTTCCTTCTCAAACAGGATACCCAAGTCAGTTTCCAGGAGGAGTCGGGTATCCTCCAAATGGTGGACAACCACAAATAGGACAATACATAGGCTGTGGACCATTTGGAAATTGTGGGCAATTAGGTCAACAACCAGGACTATATCCTGGACAATATCCTTATCCATATCCCGGCCTAGGACAGTATCCATATCCACAACCTTTTGCGCATCCCCACCATGCTGGCAATCCATATGGTGTAACACCGTACAACAGCAACGCCGGAGGTGGAGCACAAGCATCATCCCCTTCGGATGACTACGAAGACTTGAACAAAAATGGTACAGACAATACAAATAGTGCCCTGAAAATCGAAGGAAAAACTTCCAATGCCCGAAATTCACAACAAAAGTCCACCGATACGAAATCACATAAACATAAAAAAGCATACGAATAGGATAATTTGTGTGTTTTTAGAAATTAAGGATTTAAATGTGTATAAAATTTAAATTAAGTTTTTTTTTTTTATATAAGAAATAAAGTTTTATAATTAAATTTATATTTTTTAAGAAAGAAACATACCAATTGTTGTTATAACGATAATCGAATAAAATAACGCCCCGGCAAATGTCCACTGTGATTGTTCGAGGTCTTCATTTCCATCCCAGCCGTGTGTTTTCATAGCTGTAAGAATTTGTTTTTCCAAAGTGGACAATTGTTCTTTGACTTTATTAGTCCAAACATCTTCTTCGAGATAATTTTCAGCCTCAGTCATTTTCCATATTGAATCAGTGATGTTCAAACGCATGTCCTTGATGCCTTTCTTTACCTGGAATTTAAAGATTAGACTTCGAAGTAACTTTTATATCAAATTTCTAACCAAGACTTAAAAGTTTGTGCCATAAAAATTGATTTTTATTCAAAGTTAAAATAAACTTAAAAAAAGTTACGTATACAACACAGTGACCCATCTCATGTCTTAAGCGAATAATTGATTTTCAAATGAAATGTATGAAATAAAAATAACAATCTTACCTTGGTTTCATGTGGCTGTTCTAAAAATGAGAATAGATATGCTCCTCCCAAGCAATATGCCACCACAAGTGAAATTAGTGTCACGTGCGATACAATACAAGTTAGGACTTTCCATGATATGCAAATGGCTGTCACACACCGTCCGCGAGTTGGTTTTTCCATTATCTGTGGCGGAAGTGAATGTCCCCTACGTCCAGACATTTTTGTATTGACGTTTGTTTAATTAAATTTCGTTTTATTTTAATAGAACACACTCCGGGACACCACCAACCATCAATACATGGGGGTACAGCTTTCCGCGGACTCAGTTGGAACACCACGTTTAAAAATGCTTTTATTTATTTATTTCTTTTATTTTTCAAAAATAATCATAACGTCTCACTGCATCTGAATGGTGTGTACAAAAAAAAAATATTGAAATTACAAATATTTTCCAAAATTACAACACACACGCTGCATTCAAAACATTGTAAGACATTTTCAAAAAATATTTGTTTTTAGGGAAGCTTCTATTGTTGGTGAGATTTTTTCTTGTTTTTGAACGTTTGTGCAAATAATATGGCGCTGGACTTGGTTTTGTGTATGAAAATCTTTTGATCGTATAAATATAATTATAATTTTTTTGTATGTAACTGCAAACAAATATCTAAAGTTATTTTTCTATTTATGTCCATGGGGGAAAAAAATGTCGAAGCAGTATTTCTAGACATTATACTTGTAGAAAAATTAGAAAATAATCAGTTAAAATCTTTCTTTTTTTTTGTTTTTAAAACTAAAATAAGTTTTAAAATTGAAAATTGAAGGTTTTAACTCCCGTAAACCACCGCAAAGTGGTGCTTTCGATGAGTTTCAGGGACAAAATTCATTCCCGTGGCCATTTCTTAGGAAAAATTTTATTCTCCATAATGAAATCTATAAGTGTGCCAGATTTCATCAATTTTTGTCAAGAAATGGCCACGCGGAAATTAATGTTGTCGCTGAAACTGAAAGTTTTGTATGGTTGATCTTTTAGTATATAGTGGTGAGTTAAAGGTTTTTACTCGAGTCATGTCAAGAACAATTAATGGTAATTTGTTCCTTTTAATGTCACCTGCAGTGATGGACCCTCCTCAGGTAAAAGCAGTTTTTCCAATAATCACCTTATACTATTAAGACAATAGTATAGTTTTATGTTTAGACTTCAATATTGATTAACTTTAAACAAACATTCATAAATTTATTATGATTTTTCGACATTTTTTCTCAAAAAACTCTTATTTGCAAATAAAAATTTCTCTTTGTATATTATTGAAAAGCTTTTCGAAATTATTAATATATTTTGCGAAGTTTATTTGTTTGGTGAAACAAAAAATACAAATACTTTGCAAATTAACAAATCTTTTTACCTTGCAGAAAAGAACTTTACACTTTGCAAATTTGTGTTCGCTAAAACGTATTGACTTTTCAACTTTTCATTTCAATAAATATTCTCTTTGCACATTGGTGTTTAGTAAAACAATATTTGCAAAGCAAAAGTGATAAGTTGCAAAGTGAAAAGTGCTTGGTGAAATAGGCTTATGCCTTATAGGCTTATGCTTATGCTTATGGAACTTTCAGGTGAACTACATTATCACTACGAAGAACTACTTTACCATTTCCAATAAATGCTTTAAATACGAATGCGAGTATTGCGAATCAAGCTGACTCCCCAGAAGTAGCATATTGCGAATTCCATAATAGGCATAATTTATTTTTTTTGACTTTGTCTGGTTCTTGGCCGTACTGTGAACTTTATGAAATTTTTTAATACAAAAGATTAAAGTCTTTTTCAATACCAACATTTGAAATCGTTATACCTACTTGCTTTTATTTTTCATTTTTATATCGTATAAAGATTTTGTTAAATAAACACCAAGCATGTGACAATTTTCGGAAAGGCTAGATACTTAAACTTTGATACACCATGGCTGCATTGAATTTCAAAGCTCCTACTCATCGATGTAACCATGCATTTTCCAAAAAAATAATTATGTACAAAATCACACGTGACAGATTGTTTTAAGTGAAAGGTGATTCAATGTTTTTGAAAAACATATGTTACAAAAAAAAAGAAATCCATGTCAATCATTTTGATGATTTATTTATACGGATGTTACCTCTAAGCTGTCTAGAGTTTGAGATATTTTAAGAAAAGCCGCACAAAATTAACATCAACAATTTGGAGAGACAGAGAGACAGAGTGAGAGATAGAGTCAAATAATGATGACGACATAAAGAAAAACACCAAAGCCAGACACCAAAAACGTATATAATCATATGGCAAGAGGCCACACGCTGTCCATTCATTTATTTTTGGTACACGAACAAAAACAACAAAAAAAAAACAAGGAAAAACTCGAAAATAACGCTTTTTTTCTTAATGAAAAAAATAAATTACAAAAAAATAAAACACTAAATAAATACAAATAACTTTCAATAAATTTGTATATCGCATTGTTGCAGGTTAATTATTTTGTGCTTCCGCACTTGAAGTTTATATTGAATAAAAGTTTTATTGGTAATTTTGGTTTTTCAAAAAAAAAAAAAATTACAAATAAAATATTTTCTATAGACACTTTCAATTTCAGTACCGAAAGTGCACACACGAAACAGCAGTTTTCGGTTTTGAGATCTTCTTCGGTGATCTTTTGGACAGAGACTGTTGGAAAATTTGAAGCTATTTTGTAAGGAGACTATATTGTGTGCGGTTCTGCTTGGAGAGAAAATAGATTGATTTTCCCAATATTCTCTTAAATAAAATGTGTGTGTTTTGACTTTTTTTTTCTCTGGAATTTGTTTATGTATTTGTTTACAATTAAAGAATATAATATTGCGGATCAAGAATGCAATGGATTGAATTTTAATATAACGGTTTTTTGTATTGATATAAAAAGCAAGCAATCCATACGTTCAACTGTTGTTTTACCATTAATGTTTTTTGTTTGCATGGACTTATTTAGCTTTCAAAATTATGAGCCATATCTCGGGATTCTTTGTGATAATATTTAACTGCAAAATTAGTTTGAAAAGATGTTGAAAAGTTGAGTTATACACTTACAATCAGCATTCACATATTGATCATTTTAGTGAAGTGCAGTCCGATGGCTGCAATTCGATCACACACTTTAATATAAATTAGCAAAAGTATGCATTTTACCAAATAATTCGATGATCGTCCATTTTGCAAGTTTCACTTTTCAAGTTAAATATTTTTTTTATCCGGAATTTTATTAGCTTTTTTAAGCTTATAATTGTTATAGCTTTTCAAATTTCGGGTGAAATTCAGAACTAGTTCTGACTATCCATATATCCGAAATGGATCTCAGTTTCTGATCCAAAAGCCGATACATCCGGATACTGTCAGATTTTGGGAAACCTTGACCACCTAATGAGTTCTGGCGAGTTGGGTGCGAGTGATACAATAAAATAATTGGTATTTTTGGACAAGTCTATTAATTTTTAAATACGAGTAATTATGATGAAATATTTTTTTTAGATAGGAGAGAGCCTACTTTAAAATTTGATGTGTATTTTAAGCCTCTAAATCTGTCTGTATTTTGTTAAAAAAACTAACGATTTGAGTTTGATTTTCCTTTATTTGACTTATTTAATGACTCTCCAACCGAAATGGTTCCTTTAAAAAGCTGATGAAAAAGCCGACGTACAAAACAAAAAACACACCTACAGTGAGTGTTTTGGTCAGCATGGAAGAACACCCACAGTCACCACCGAAAACCAAAAACATGGTTTTCTGTGGACATTCTAGTTAGAATAATTTAAGAGTCGATTTTATCGTTTTAGATTTTGGCTCTATTTTCCTTTAACTGGCCTTGTCTTTGCCAAATCAAGTTCTTTTTATTAAATCAAGATTAATAAGTGATATACATTGAACCATAATTTTTTTGTGAAAATAACGGTTTTCCCGCAATGTTTTATCAAACTCAATTTTTATTGAAAATCTGTTTTCTCACTTTGATATCATTTAATTAAACAAAAAAAAAAAAAAAAACACTTTTAAAGGTAATAATTTTAACTGCGCTTATTACGAAAGCCCAGCTTATTGCCTTTAAAATAAAAAAAAAAACAAACTGAGTGAAATTGAAAATAAATTGGAATTTTAAATAAAAAAATAATAAAAATGTTTAACAACTATAACTTATAAATAGTGGAGTAACTAAAACATTATCCCGAATCCGGGAAAAAACTCCTCTGATTTGGATGATTTTTTCTCCAAATGTTGGTATTCATAAATACTTTAACATCTACTAGCTAAAAATTAGACCCCTAGATATTTTCCTTAAACAGACTTGGGAAATTTTTGGCAGAATTTATTTTATAAAATTTTAACAAAATTTTTTGATAAAAAAAAATATTTGTTCACAAAAATTTTATTGTTTAGTTGAAAGGAAAATCCGTTGAGAGCGGACCAAATCGGAGCAGTTTTTCCGGTTCCGAGATAATTTGCTTTAGTAGCTCACTATTAGCTCAGAAGTAGTTTTTGTTCTTTCTCATTATTATTTTTTTTATATTTAAAATTTCAATCAATTTTTAATTTCACGCTCCTACAATCCAGGGTGGCATCTTAACAATCCTTTCCAGACAATTTACTCCTTAGGTAGCTACCTCAGGGTGCACACACATCAAGTTTATTGAGGTTGATCTTCACATGATTGCGTCTTCTTGAATGAGGTCTTTTAATATGTTACGTTCCACGTTGTTCATCAGGTTTGATTGGAAGACTCGTTGCGTCAACCTGATGCATTGAAGGCCATACGCTCCACATGTCCTAGCAATTTCAGTTTCAGCCGCTGTATTTTTAACATATGACCATATCATCTATCCCCCTCCACTCTCTATCTACACATCTGGTCCAAAGATCGTTTGACGCATCTTTCTCTCAATGCAACCCAGCAGGTTTTCATTCCATTATATACATGCATCTTGCCGCATACAACGAGGATTGAACCATTGAGGTCCTGAAACTCCTTGATTCCTCAAGAAATAGCTTAACGTGTTTAAATATCTGTGTAGAAAAAACGGTTAGCAAAGATGAAAAAGTCCTTGGCTACTTTGAAGCTATATCTCTGCTCATTGTGATGTTTTGTCCTACACGGAGAATTTGGACGTCCTTTCCCGAAGACAGCATTACTTAAATCCATTCACGCCGTCTCTGTTTCAATAATCTTCAAACAATAACAACAACTTGAAAGTACTACCACCAACATGGCTAGAGTTATAGCTATTTTAAGGGTGCCAATCCTCTCATCTCACTCATTTTTCCGTCAATTCCATTCTGATTGTTCCATCGACTTTTTGACTTTGACTATTCCCCGAGGCTAGTTATGGTCTTAATGACAAGACATACATATTTTGAACAGTGAACAGAAAAAAAAACTAGATCTTGTATAAGATAGCGAATGAGAAATTAGATTGGATTTTACTCCTGTGCAGGGTCGAACTTTTTAAAAACTATTTCTCTGGTCTTGGCTCTTCTTCAAGTACGAAATTAAATAATTCCGTCGACGATCTTTCTGTATTTGATAAAGCTGCTAGTGGAATGCAAAGATTTGTCATGATCATGTATGAATCATCCCGATTTTTGCTACCATTGGTCTAAGTTCTTAGGTTTTAATCAAAAATATGTCGATATATCGATGGTCTTTGGCAAAAACGTTCCAGTCGCTTACACTGCGACGATATTGAGAAGACTAAATAGGCTATAATTGGCGAAGTTTAAATGTTTGAATGAGATGAAGTTTAGCTCCCTTCTTGTGGATGCGCCACACTATCCCAGAATTCCATTCATTCGGTAGATTTTCCCTCGACCAAACTGTCAAGGTGACCTAGTGTATGCTCCTGATCAAGTAATTTCCGCGCCGTCTAAAGCAATTTGGGGCTGCTATCTGCACCAGCCTTATGCTTATGTGACTTAAATTTGGTTGTCCCTGTTTAAAAGTTAAAAAAAAAAAAAAAATACTTCTTGTTGGCCAGATGAAAAAAAGCCAGCCACTAGATATCATGCGACAGAGACTTGACTAAACAATCAAAAAAGTTTTATCTGATGGAAAAACTAGGCGATTATCATTTCTAATTTCTTTACAATTTATTCAACGAGACAAATGCGGCCGAGACAACAACAGCAAAGTGCCATTGCTCAGAAACTAAAAAAAAAAATAATTAAGGAACAAAGTCAATCTATATATCATCGCCGCCCGTCGAACGAGAACCGATAAAATGCTTCGCTGGGAGTTTAAATTTTAGGAAAGGATAGAAAAAAAAATAAATTATAATAATTTATTGAATAGTTCCAGCATCAGTCAATGCGATGAAACTACTCAATCAACAATTCAATAAATGCAACACGTCGATGTTGTTGTTATCAGTTGTACTTGGATAGAGCAGGCAGTGGGGCCATGCTGTTGCCTGGACGTCTCATTAAATTTGATTGACCAACGTATCTGGAATGTAAATGGTTTAGTTGGAAATTCAGACATCGAATGAAAAGAATTTCTACCTCCAAAAGACTGAGCTTCCTCGTTTGAGCTCACCACGAGTCTGTAAATCATTCCAACAGTCCCTCCAGCCAGCGTATTCTGGCATAACTGGTGGACGGCCAGCCATTAACCTAAAAAATAAACTGTTAGTTATGTGCTTTGGAGTGCATTTAGATATTTACCTTGATCCTGTGACAGTCATGCAGGTGGACACGACATGCAAGGGATACAGGATGGTCGCAAAGATGAACTTAAAAAGAATTAACCATTAGCCTTTATATTTGGAAGCGAAACACACACAGAATTACCTGAGTTCCTCCTGCACAATAAGTCCTCGAGATTTTATCCTTAACCAGATACTTGCTGACCATGTAGACGGTTGAGCTTGTCAGAACTAGACAAGCTACGTCACAGAGTATCTTTGGAATCAATCCCGAGAAGAAGCCAGAAATGCCCTCAGTTCGGAAGATTTCTTTGACCGAACCGAAAATCGATCGGTACAGTGATTCCTTTCCAATGAACTGAGCCATCATTCGCACCGAGATGACATGGAATGGATGGGACACAATCAAGCCACTTACACTGAGAACTACATCCCGTTTGAGGGCTGTCTTGAATTGTAAATAACTATGAAAGATTAATTAGTGAAATGCGCTTTGAAGAGAATAAAATAATAAGCTCATACAGTTCTTCATCGGTAACCACTCCTTCTTGCCATTTTGAGTCTATGGAAAGCTCTGATAACGATTCATCATTCTTCTCAGCTGGCAGACCAAGTTCGGTAGCGACTTTTTCACTGAAAAGCATTCCAACAATAGAACCCACTAATTTCGGTGTCAAACCGCGATACATGCCCAAGAAGCCATCCATCCGTCTTATGTAACCAGCTAAATTGTATTTTTACATTTTTAAGTGAAAAGTCAATAAAAATAATAATTAGGGTCGAGTTGGCACTTACCGTATTCGAAAATATTCGGTAGGAACATGATGGGTTTGCCTAGGAGCGATGTTCCTGCTCGTGGAGCAATGGGCTCATAGCCCAGCTGTAAGGACAAAAATCAAGTTATTGGTTAAAAAAATTTGGCAAAACTCAATGGAAGACTCAACTTGAATTAAGACTTTGGAATATTCTAGTGGATGAAGGGCCGCACTAACACCTAATCTCAAACCGAAACGAATCCATTCGTTAACCTCCTTTTCGTGATCATTCATTGTTTGTGTAGAGTCGTTTAGATCCATTTTTAGTTTTTATTGTTGATGATTTAATGAACTAGATGGCCGCCGGAACACTGTTAAGGCTGGTTGATTGTGATGAAATTTTTATTTTGTGATTCCTGAGGACTTTTGTGAGGCGATTTTTTTTATTTTTCAACCGGCCTGGCTTGGACAAATCTTCTGAATCACAGAAATTTTTCCCCCAAATATTTTTTGACAAGGTTAAATGTCAAAATTTTGTTTTTGGGTTTGGACATTTGCGTTCGGGTTATGAGATGTAAATTAGTTTTGGAAGATAAAAACAAAATGAACGAGTTCAGCATGATGAGGTTTAAATTCGACGATTTTTATAGTGATGCACTTTCGTTTCTTGTTGTTCATTTCTCGGAATGGAAAAGAATCTTTCACGATTACAAGAGTAAGTACAAATATACACAGGAAGTATTGCAAGCCGCTGATGAATATTTACTCGCCGACTGACGCCATCAGAAACGATTTGTTGTGGTAACTCCAAGCTGACAGCATCTGGCTTCAAAGATTCAAGATGACATCAACTAGGTATGATTCATGCGTAAAGCACGGGTCACACCTAGCTGGTGACAAAACTTTTAGGGGTGTTCATGCAACCCTGGTAAACGCGGTGAACTAGAAAGATGAAGAAAACATGTCTAAATTTGTATGGAAATGGCAGTTCATTTACCACTTTATCACGTTTACCAAAAAATTACCGGGCTGCTTGAATATCCCTAATGTGTGCTGTGTTTTACCTGTTCCTCTTCTGTGTTTCTCTGTGGTGTGTGAACCACTTAAGGCAAAACTTTAAGTTAAATTCCTTTCAAAATAAAATTAATTTAGTAGCGTTTTCAAGGCATTTTATTTTCTTTAATTCAATAGGGGTATTCATGCAACCTGGTAAACTCTTGGTTAACGTGGTAAAGTACATTATCTGGTAATTACTGTCATTTCCTTACAAATGTTGAATTTACCACATTTACCAGGTATACCACGGTTGCATGAGTACCTTTAGTGAATTGTCGTGAAATCGCTGCAAAATAATTTTTTTTTAAAGGAATTCGACATTAATTTCATATCATACTGCACTAAATATGACATCAAACGCTTTTCTTCTCAAACTGCATCGTTCAGGTTTTCAATCACAATACTTTGACAGTTTGCTGTCAGCCGGTCATTCTTGCTTTTCCATTTTTTAATCAAAAATTTAGTCTATTTATACAAAAATCATAAAACTATGAACAGATATTTATTAAATATTTCCTATATTGGTACAAGATTCAGGCAGGTAAACCATTATATTAATTCTTCAACAAAAGACCTAATAAATTTCATATAGTGGCATCCAAAAACCCATTTATAAAGGAGTTCCTCGCATAGACACCACAACAATTCAAGGTAGTTTGGAATTAGCTCTTCAAGTATTCCGGCCTGTTAATCCTATAAATACTCTTCTATCCAGTCGGTAAGTAAATGTTTGTTGCATCAACATTCATTGACATTTAATCTATCGCGCTTTGCAGAACAGATGCCGGAGTTCATGCTTTGCAATCATCAATCCATGTCGATCTAGAACGCCACGATGGTAAACCTTACAATGTGGATGTTATGACTGGAGTCCTAAATAGAACTCTAGACAAACAAGATCTTCCCATACGTGTCGTCAGCACCAAGCTCGTTCCAAGCTCATTTCACTGTCGTTACCAGGCCAGAGGACGAACGTATTTGTATCGATTGGCTGTTGCGAAAGACACCCCAACCGGTGTCAATTTGAAGAACAGAAACTATCAAAACTTCATCCCAGTTGATGAGTACAAGCGCTGCTTCTTTTTGCAGTAAGTTTGTCAAAAACTACTATCTACTAATCACTTTTAGCTAAGAATCCATGGTTTTTTTTTTCAGAGATCACAATTTCGACATAGAAAAGTTCAAGGAAGCTGCGGAGCTCTTCAAAGGACGACATGATTTTCGTACTTTTATGAGTTCCACCAAGCAAAAGGTTGAAGTAAACAGCTACAAAATTTGTCTATTGTCCAAGATTCAATAATTATGTTTCTTTCCAGAAGAGTCCAATGTTCAGCATCCGATCGATTTCCGACATTAAAGTGTATCCTGGTAGATCTCTGGCAGTTCATTTAGATGCAAATCGCGCCGAATCCCTGTACAACTACTGGGACCTTGAAATTTCTGGAAGATCGTTCCTATATAAGCAAGCAAGTGATGAGTCTTACAAAGTAAAGAAACATTCTCTAGCATATTTCCCTCTTTCAGGTTCGTCGCATTGTCGGATGTTTGGTGTCAGTGGCCTGCCATAGAATCACACTCAAGGATGTTTATGAAATGCTAACAATCCCATCCAAAGAATCTTGGCATCCCAAGTCCGTAGTGGCTCCGCCGTTTGGTCTTTATCTATGCAAAGTTCATTACGACGAAGCTGATTTCATTTTCAAAGAAGCTGACAACGAAGTATCCTCCAATCATGAGTCTATTGGAACAACTGAAGTTAAAGAAAGACAAGCTCAAGCCAACTAACACCACAATAACCACAACTAGCGGAAGTAAATACATCGAATCCTCCATCGACGGTCGTAGACACATTCAACAGCTCGAAGAAAATTCATTTGGTTTTGTCGTGGACACAAAACCTGACCTCATCCCAGCATGTATACTGGAGAATTTTCTATATCTCGGCTCACAAGATTCTGTGAATGTTGAAAACATTCACGAATACAACATTTCGCATGTTTTAAGCGTTGGAATACCAAGTCCTCCAATTAACGCTGACTTGCAGCTAAAATTTATTCAATGCTTGGATTTGCCAGAGACTGATTTGAGTCTAGAAGTTTTGCCTTTGGCATGTGCATTTATGGATGAGGCACGCATAGTTGCAGGTAAAGTTCTGGTGCATTGCAATGCTGGAGTATCACGGTCCGCTAGTTTAGTCATAGGATATTTGATTATCAGATGTGGTTATGACTTTGAAGATGCTTACAATCTAGTTAAGTCAAAGAGAGAGTGCATTCAACCTAATGTAGGATTTTTAAGGCAGTTAAAAGATTTGAAAAGATGAGAATATTTTGTTTTTAACTTGTTTAGTTTTAGGTTTTATAATGCAATAAAAGTTTTAAGTGTTAATAAGTACTTAATTTTATAACAATAAACGTTAATAGTCAAAGCAATTACCGTAGCTGAAAATAGGTTGTACTTTCCGAAGCGTTTTTAAAGACCCTCATATAATAGCGTTCAAGCAAGTCAGATATTCAGGATGTTTCAAATGATGTATAAATTCTATTAGGATATTTAATTGAAAACTAGTTGAGCTTTCGTCTTCCTCTGCTGCCAAGCAATATAAAAAAAGCCAAAAATTGAAGGTTGATACAAATCGAAAACCGAAATAATTATTCATTTTAATTAACTGACAATCCGTCTGCTGGTTTCTTTAATGACGTAATTTACATAATTGGACGAGAACATTCCAATTAGAATTTTTATTAACCTAAGAGAACTATAAAAAGAAACGTTTCTACTGAGTGGTTGCCAAAATTCTAAGCTTAGTTTAATTGAACTTTGGTTATTTCGTTTCCTGCGATCGTGCGCATTAATAATACTATAAGATGCGCATGAGGAATACGTGCGTACAACATAAATATAAGGACTAAGAAAATCCAGGAAATTTCTTTCTTACATCTGATTTTTTCTACCATGGCAAAAAATAATCTAATAACAGAAAATCCGAAACAGAAACGGTATGGCAAACAGAAACGAAACAGAAATGGCTGTCACGAGCACATAGCTCATAACACAATTAGCACTGGGTTGCGCCAATTTAATACTAAAACTGGTGTAAACTTGTGGGTTGTATAAGGATTTTAGTGTTTGTTTTAAAGGGGATAACGTTTAAATGACCGGACATTCCTTCATACGGGATAGAAGATGTTGGTCGAGTAGAATTGGGACCTTTGTGGGTTGCTACTGAACTCATATAAGGCCACTCACCTCCTTAGAATGTTTAATCATGACACCATGACCATCTCCAATGTCGTGACTCGGAGCTCGCTGTCTTTGATCTTTAAGTCGGAAAGTTCATTAAGATTTTTATGAAAGGCTTTTCCAAGAAGGTGAAAGATAGTTTCCTTTTCATGAGGCTCCTCACAACAGCGACAGAAGGTGTTGTGAGGAAAGCATAAAGTATGGCAACTTGTGCGATTCCGATTCGTTCACATCACCACTCGAATGCAAAAACTGTTGAAATTTGAGATATTGTACTTTGTACATATATACTTTATATGTTTATGTATTGCTTATATCGAGTTGTTTTTACTTAAAACGTTTTTGTTTATTGAAAATAAAATACTTACTTCATTTTGGAATCTTAAAACATTAGGTTATGGGCCTTATCACATTTAAATATTAAGGAAAATATATTTAAAAAAGATGTCTGAAATGAAGCACAATATCGAAAGACTTCGGGGAAGCGAAAATTTTGAAGACTGGAAATTTTCCGTCGAAGCATATCTTCAAATGAAAGGATTATGGAAGGCTGTTTCTGGTACTGAAACGGATACAACGAAGCTTTTAAATGCGAAGTCGGAGCTAATATTGCTTGTAGAGAGGTCCATCTATCCTCATATAAGACAATGCAACAGCGCAAAGGAAATTTGGGATTCTCTTCAAAGAATTTTTCAAGATTCTGGGCTTATGAGAAGAGTCGGACTCATCCAGAAATTTTGTTCGACAAAATTGAACGATTTCTCAAGAGTAGATGAGTATGTGAACGATGTTTTAAACACATCATGCAAACTTAGGTCTGCAGGTCTTAATGTTGACGAGGAATGGGTTGGTTCAATGCTTTTATCTGGACTTCCAGACGAATATAAACCCATGATAATGGGAATTCAAAGTTCCGGTGTAAAAATTACTGGAGATTCAATTAAAATGAAGTTGTTACAAGACGTCAAAATGGACCATGGCAATGATACTGCATTCATTGGCAAAAATTGGAAAAGTCCAGGAAATAAACAATTTAAAGGCCCCAAATGTTACAACTGTAACGAATTTGGCCATATTGCCGCAAAATATCCAAAGAAGAACAAGATAAGCCAGGTTAAGAAGAAGAGTGCGATGTTCAGTTCGTTCTCTGTCAAGACTCTTAACAAAGACGAATGGTACTTCGACTCTGGAGCATCAGCTCATATGTGCTCCAATAGTTCATATTTTTCAAGCAAGATGGAATCTATAAAATCTGAGGTTATTGTCGCCAATAATTCGAAGATAGAGGTCAAAGGTATTGGCAAGGTCGACATGAAGGTTTCGATAGGGAAATCGAAAGAAAACGAAGTAGAATTTCTGGACGTTCTTCATGTTCCAGACTTGTGCATAAATCTTTTGTCTGTGTCAAAGATTGTTCAAAGAGGTTTTTCAATGGATTTTAGCAAGAATGGATGTCTAGTCAAAGACAACAAGGGTAACATTGTTGCAACTGCAGATTTGGTCAATGAAATGTTCCGCCTGAATAGATCACCGAACCAATATGCATACGCTGCAAAAATTAAAGAAACCAATCTCGAACTCTGGCACGAGCGAATAGGTCATCCAAGTAGTGAGACGACTAAGCTGATGGTTCCTGAAAATGTTAAAACCACTGATGTTGATGGTGCTAAAGTCAATTGTATAACATGTCTTAAAGGAAAGATGGCACGCCAGCCATTTAAAGCAATTGGCACCAGAGCTGAAGCTGTCCTAGATCTCATCCACACAGATCTTTGTGGTCCAATGAATCACAAGTCAATTGGAGGCTCATTGTACATGCTTCTCTTCATTGATGATTATTCAAGAAAAGTCTATGCTTATTTCATTAAAAGCAAGTCAGAAGTAGCTGAAAAGTTCCTTGAATTCAAGACTTTTGTGGAAAATCAAACAAGCAAGAAAATAAAAGCATTAAGAAGTGACAATGGAAAAGAATACTGCAATTGGAAGATGAAAAAGATTCTAGTGGATGGAGGTATTCAACATCAAACGACAGTGCCATATTCGCCGCAACAAAATGGTTTGGTAGAAAGAATGAATAGGACCGTGATCGAAAAAGTGCGTTGTCTTCTCATCGGATCTGGACTGGAAAAAAGATTTTGGGCTGAGGCAGCAAACACAGCAGTATATCTTATAAATCGGACACCATGTAAAGGTATACAAAATAAATCACCGGAAGAGCTTTGGTCTGGTAAAAGACCAAATTTAGAACACCTGAGAGTCTTTGGATGTCAAGCTGTCATTCACATTCCCAAAGAGAAACGGAAGAAACTCGATGCTAAGGGGAGAGATGTAGTTTTTATTGGATACTGCACACACTCAAGATCGTACCGATTCTTCGATACGAAAAAGAAGGAAGTGGTTATAAGTCGCGATGCAGCATTCTTTGAACACAATTTTCCAAAGAAAAAAGAGGTAAATGATGATTCTTATTATGAAATATTTGAAGGATGTGATTCCGTGGGGGAAGAAAACGAAGATTCAATCCATGTTTTAAATGAACGAATACCCACACCAGAAAATGAAGAAACGGACTCAAATAGTTTCACGGAAACTCAAGATGATTCCGTTGGTGAGGAATCTTCTGAAGGAATCACATCTTCTACACAGCTAAGACGTTCTACTCGACCAAGAAATGCACCTGTAAGAGACGGATATGTTTCGTATATTGCCACCAACAACGATGAAGATCCGAAAACTGTGGCTGATGCTATGAAGAGTACAAGCAATTCTCGTTGGAAAGAAGCAATGAACGACGAATATTCAGCTCTAATCAAAAACGGAACTTGGGAGTTAGTAGAATTACCAAAAGGAAAAAAGCCCATTAACTGCAAATGGACGTTCAAAACAAAAAGAGACATGCACGGTGAAATAGAAAAGTACAAAGCAAGACTAGTTATCAAGGGTTATTCGCAACGTCAAGGGATCGATTACCAAGAAACATTTTCTCCCGTCGTAAGGTACACATCGATAAGATTGCTGTTAAGTTTAGCGGTACGTTATAACTTGGACATAGATCAAATGGACGTTGTGACTGCTTTCTTGCAAAGTGAACTTGAAGAAGAGGTCTACATGAAACCCCCGGAAGGATTTGACGATGTTCAAGGAAAGGTATGTAAACTTAAAAAGTCACTGTATGGTCTCAAACAAGCTAGTAGAGTATGGAATAAAAAACTGGACGCAACTTTAAAAAAAATCGGACTTTCACAATCTAAAACGGATCCCTGCATTTACTACGAGACAAACGGCGAAGAAAAAACTTTTGTGGCTATCTACGTAGACGATATTCTTATCTTTACTAATAACAAGGACAAGAAATCAAGCATTAAGGATAGTTTGGCGAAATCATTCGAGATGAAGGATTTTGGAGAAGCTAAGTTTGTACTTGGAATGCAAATAACTCGCGATAGAGAAAAAGGAAAGTTGTGGATTGACCAAGAACCGTATATCAAGACTATGCTTAAGCGTTTTAATATGGACGATTGCAACTCAGTTTCCACGCCGATGGACATCAATCAAAAACTTATAAAAGAGACATGTCCTAAAACAAAAGAAGAGATTGAGTACATGAACACCGTGCCATATCAAGAAGCAATTGGCAGTATATTATACGCAGCTCAAGTAAGTCGCCCTGATTTATCTTTTGCAGTGGGGGCTTTGTCTAGATTCAATAACAATCCATCAAAGTCTCACTGGGCAGCAGTTAAAAGACTTTTCCGTTACGTCAAAGGGACTAAAAACTATAAACTAGAATTTACACGTGATGATAAAGGTCGTCTAGAAGGATTTTCAGATGCAGACTGGGCCAGCGATGAAGATGATAGAAAATCAACAACTGGTTACATCTTTAAATACCAAGGAGGACCTATATCATGGAATGCAAAGAAGCAACCAACCGTGGCTCTTTCCACTACAGAAGCAGAGTACATGGCTTTGGCTTCAACGTCCCAAGAAGCACTATGGCTTCAATCTTTATTAAAAGAACTTACTACCTGGAATGAAGAATTGATATTGCGATGTGATAACAAGAGCGCAATAAATCTTTCTCAAGACAATATGTATCATGCACGTTCCAAGCATATCGACATCAGACATCACTTTATACGAGATCTTATAGATGAAAAGAAGATAAAGATCGAATATTTAAAAACAGAAGACATGCTTGCAGACGTTATGACCAAAGGACTTCCAGCTCAGAAACATAACCACTGTTGCAATTTAATTAGTATAAAAGTACCAACATCTAGTGGGGGTGTTGAAATTTGAGATATTGTACTTTGTACATATATACTTTATATGTTTATGTATTGCTTATATCGAGTTGTTTTTACTTAAAACGTTTTTGTTTATTGAAAATAAAATACTTACTTCATTTTGGAATCTTAAAACATCAAAAACAAACTGAATGATGAAAAATCTTGCAACAAATGTATTTTGTTTTGTTTTTGCATGAAATTAAAAAGTTCGATACAATTAGACAACTCATACGGCTAGCTGTTTCACAGACACAAATATACACCAATACAGTAGCAAATAAAATATCAATCTGAAATTTGTTCGATTTACCAATTTAATAAATTTACCAAACGAAAACCCCATAATATAATTTTTGTTGAGAATCTTGAAGTGAGCTTTAGTATGCCAAGATAAAGATCTTGAAAAAAATCCATTTCGAGGTTGTTCAAGGACGTTTTTGGTGCTCATCCCTGAATTTTCTCTAACCCTAAAAAAAAAACATTATAATTTAACATCATGTATGTACAGTGACAAGCAAAAGTGGTTAAATGTTTTCACTTTTTTGAAAGAGTTAATAAAACTAAGTGTTTTTAACAGGAAGGAAATCGTTTTTATTTTCTTAATTTTGTGTGTTTAACCCATCGTTTGTTTTCTTCAATAAAATTTAAACAAAATGTTTCAGAAATAAAAACATTTGATTGGTTTCGGGACTTGTCCAATTTTGCCCGTTTTTGAATACAGTTCTTGTTTCAATATTTTGTCCACGAGGATCTGTTTCTTTATCACTTGTAAACAATGCCTTGACATACTATTAAATTATGAAGAAAAAGTTAAAGCATTCAGCCCTATTTCAGCTAAATTCAAACCCAAAGCCTATTAGCTTTAGATTTATGTGTTTCGTATTGAACTCAGCATTGCTTTAGGATTGTAAAGAAATTCTCAATCGGGTTCGTGTTGGCTAAGCTGCGGTCTAAGATTTCTGTTTTTCGATGCATTTTTTTGACAATTTTACAGGTTTTTCTGGGATATTAATCTACTTAAAAAGTGACTTCTGCGAAATTTTGTCGGAAATCACAAAAACTGGACCATAGGCCTATAGAAAAAGGTTGTTTTGTTTGACGAGATCAATCTCATTCAAACAGAAACATTGAGCATATCGTATTATTAGCCACGAGTTGGAAAACCACTAACAACATCAAGTCCTTAGGACGAACACAAATGATGAATTATGCCTTGGATGTGTTTTTCGGAGATTCCTTTCGAATCATCAATAAAATTCGAGAAAACAATGAACAGGGAACGTTATCCTGGCATAATATGAGGAATTTGAAGTCGCTTTTCGAGTAGATTAACATTCCAGAAAAAAATTCAAAATTGTCAAGAAATGCGTCGAAAAACAGAAATTTTATACTGTATGTAAGTTTTCGTGTTTGTTTTTTAAATAAAAAAAAACAGATATGTCCTTAAGTGGAGTTACCATGTTTCTACAAAACACCATCTTTTAACGTGTACCTACTTAAAAGTTGCTTTCAACTTTTTTCGCGAACTTAAATTCCTGTTTCTCGTTAAATAGTTTCCAAAGTTATATTTCAGGAAGTGGAAGAAAGGGACTTTTAAGGCTCAACTACAATGGCCGATTTTTGAAAAAGTGCAAAAGTAAATAATTTTTGTTTTCTTTAGAGATCCATTTGTTTGAGGAAAAAAGTACACTACTTGTTTGAGGAATCCAAAATCTAAGGTTTTTGACAAATTTTTGAAATTTTTCCTTTTGCAGCCGTTGTAGTTAGGCCTTTATAAGGCAATTTGGATTTTAAACAAAAAGAAATGTTTTTCAGATCCTATAACGATATTTTTATAAAAAATAATTTAGTGGCTATGTAATTAAAATTGAATAAAGCATATATCGCGTTTTTTATATTTATAAACACTTTGTTTCATAATATTGTATGTTTTTGTGTTAAGTTAAAATATTTGAACACTTTCCCATGTGAAGAATTTACACTCAAAAAATTGCTTTTGTCGAAACGGAGGAAATAAATTACGATTTTTGTGTGTTTTGATCCAATTTATAGGCTCTAGCCTTTAGTGTTTTGTCACATCCTATGCAAATCATCATGTTAACCATATAACACCGTTTTTTACTGACCTGGAGATCGACATAATAAGTTGTGGGCATTTATGTATGTTTTTCTTTGTCACATTTGAAAATTTCATAAAATTCAGTGTTTTTTACAGTCTGCATGCAACTTACAATAAATAAAACAATTTGATTTTAATTCATTTTTCTGAGGTTGTTTTCATTTTCACTTTTATTGTTATTATCATTAATAGTAATTTTAATCATTTTATGTTTTTATTTTTTCTTTTCATTTTGATTGTAATGTATGTGTGTGTGTGTCTTTGTGTGTCTGTATAATAATAATACTTAATTAATTCTGTTTGTTTTATTTTTATCTTTTTTTCTTTTGTTGAATTACTTCTTTTTGTTTTTGGATTATAAATTCGTACTCTTCGATGTGTTAATTAAGTTGTTAATGTAATAGTAAATTAGTTTGTTTTATTTTTTTTTTGTTTTGTTTGTTTTTTATTTTTTTATTTCTATACAATGTTTCAACTTCATCGGTTTTGTTTTTCTTTGGTTTTTTTTTTGTATTTTTTTTTTGTATTAATATTTTCATTTATGTATAAAAATTAAAAATAAAAACAATTATTAACAAGTTATTTTAATAATAATAGATATAATAATTACAAATAAATATTTTCTTACACAAAAACAAAAATTCTTATAATACTTTGGGGTAAAACTTTTAACCTGAATAAAAATGGAAGAACAAATTTGTTTTTCTATGTTTTTTGTTGGTATCAACATAATACTTTACATCATTACTTGTTTTTTGTTTGTTTTGAATTGAAGATCTTTTTGTGATTTGTATTTTCTTTGTTTTTTTTTTTTTTTGTTCTAGAGTTTATTTATTTTAAATAAATGCGTTTTTGAGTTCTTTGGATGTTTATTTCTTAGAGGTGATTTTTTCTGATAAAAAAAACTGGGCATGTTTGCAGTTGTTGGCCAAAATGTTTTAATATTTTACAGTTAATTTGTTCAAACAAGCATGCTTTTTAAAGGAATTTTTATTTCTATTTGAAATTGTTGGTTAGGAAAGAGAAAAAAAATTAAACCAGTCTATTACCGTTATTGTAAGATTACAAAAAGAGTTATACGCAAGCTTGTAGTTGGTGAGGAAGATTGTTTGTTTTTTTTTTTTTTTTAATTTGGCCATTTAACTACATACATTTTTAGTTTTATATTTTTTGTTATAAATTAGTCGTTAAAACAATTTAGATTTATTTTTGATGTTTCTTCAGAATCAATATTTAATGTTTATGTTTAAATGCTATGGAACAATTTAGTCCTTAAATAATATTTTTTTGTTTTGTTTAATTTTTTTGTGTACTTATTACTTTTTTTTTGATAACATTTACAATATTTTTTTTTATTTTAATTGTATAGGTAAAATTATTTTAAGAAATAGGTCATTTATACTATACAATATTTTCAATACATATATATTTATTTTAATTTATAAAATTTTCTTATAGGCAATTTTTTGTTTTGCCAATAATAACTTTAAAAATTTGATTATAATTTTTGTTTGGTTTTTAATTTTAATTAAATTAACATTTTCATTTCCATTTTTTGTCTTTAGCATTTTAATAATGGTTTAAATATTTTTTTTTTTGGTTGAAATTTTAGTTAGAACCATTTAAAATTAATTCAGTTTTGTAAAGTTAATAAAAAGTAAGTACCAAGTTTTCGAAAAAAAAGAATCCTGTACTAAATTCTGTGCGGAAAAATAACTTAACGTTAAGGTACCGAATTGATAAGCCTATTGTTTAAAATTTTACAGTGGGTGGTTTTCTAAAAAAGGATATATAAATAACCTTTATCTTAACAATCTTACAATTTTGTAGGAGACAAAATTAAACTAACACTATAAATTCAATTTTCAGTGCAACAGTGATATTTTTTAGAAAACCCCATTCCAATAACGGTAAAGTCCATCGAAATATTTTGGCTGCAAGGGTGTTTTTAAGATAGAAAAAGTGTTGTGCAACAAGTATCAAAACACCCAGTGAAAATAATTGCATAGATTTTGGAAAATTGCGTGAAATGTAAGCTCCAACCCGGCAATATGACATCTTACAACCAGCAAATTCCTAAAATTTCTTAGAACATACCTAACCCCTTCAAAAATAAAGGACAGTTTAGTTAATAAAAAAACAGAAACACCCATGGCATGCAAGTGGTTTTTGAAACAGCAAATAACTGGAAGGTACACACTTTGAAATTTCAAAGTTTAAACACTGAGTTTCAAAAATTTGGAAGATTAAAATTTATATCATTTAAAACCTTCACAAAAGCATAGTTTGTAGTTTAGCAATAAATAAATTCTAGATTCTTCCTCTCAGAGTTCGCATCAACTTTGAGCCGAAGTTAGAACTGAGAAATTTGTTCTCTCCTAATGGGTACAAAATATAGGAAAATCGTTTTCTAATTGCTGCTGTAGTAGGAATTTAGTGTACAGAGAATCAGTTACTCCGAAATAGAAGTAAATTCTACAAGGAAGCTTTTATTTATGGTATTGATTTACATTTTTGGGCTCCCAAAGTTCTTTCTCTAGAGTTCTTTTTCAAAAAGCTCTTTAGTAATAATTTCATCTAGAAGATTCCGAAAGAATATTTCTGTGAATTGACAAATGGGTTTTCCGTTTAAGATCAACTTTAATAAACAAAACATGAAAGACTGACAGAACTGGTGGCTGATTTAAAGGAATAGTCGCTGATTTCTTGATTAGGTATGATAAAGGAAGGTTTAGTACACCCTGTGCTGTCAAATGCATCTGCCGCTTATTAAAATTTGACAAGCAGAAGTCTAATGCCGTTTTTGATTGGCAATCCGAAATAGCAACTCACTTCTGAAGTTTCTTTTGTTTGTGATGTAAATGCTAGGAGCAAACCCCGAAAACGGCCATGGGCCAACAAAATCGACCAAACCCCGAAATGGCATTTCACAAACGACCAAAACCCGAAATTCGAGGTTTGGTCATTCTTAAAACGACCAAATCGCGAAATGGAATTTCACAAATGACCAAACCCCGAAATCCAGGGTTTTGCAGTTTGATGCCATGACAAAGAGTAGCTCCTAATTGTAGTTGGGACATTTTTCTGTGGCACGTTTGCCCGTGGAATCCTATCCAATGCGACAGCACAGAATTCAGTATTGAACTAAATTATTGGAGGGAGCTACAAAAGCTTGACAAACTTTTCAGTCCTATTCTGAATGAATATTCCCGAGGAATTGTGCTCGGGAAAAGGACTTTTAATCAAAAATTTCTACGAATTGTGTTCCTTTTTTGCTTGCATTTTTTTCCTTTCCGTTAAGTTAAAAGGGAATGATTACTTTAGGCCCTATCTCCAGGGGAATTTGTTTCCCGATAAATATTTTTCTGCCCCGATTTTTTTCAGCGATCGTGAATCTTTCCTGGAATTATTTTCCAGGGAACAAAAAAATGTATAAAATCACATAAATATCCCTACAAATAATGTTCTCGATACCATAAAATCCGAGAGAAACATTGCCTTTGCATTTACGTTCCAATTTCTTTTACGAGAGAAACATTCCCAGAAATTTTTTTATTCTCGATATACTTGAAACTTGGGCCTTCTGTTTGTAGTCTCATCTTAAGGCTCTACAATTTCGTGGTCACGAAGCCGACAGCTTTCTTTTACTTACCGATTCTTAAAACTGCTTTGGCCGAATACTTCTGGATGAAAGGGGTTATGACTCGGGCTACAGTGACTCACAAACTTTACAGCTATATGCCAAGACAGTGGGCAGCGCAATCTAAGTTCACAGTTGACAGTCATGTGGATGCTTAATTAGTCCAACCAAGGTTGCTCAAAACAAACCATTCCATTATCATAAAACCCACGCAGGTAAGAAAAGGGTATGACCCTTATTCTGTTACGCCCCTTCTGATCAGTGATTACAACTCACAAAAATTATGGTATCAAGCTTCCAAGATCATGTTGTTATTAAGGTGATAACATCATGCTGTCAAGTTAATCTTAGATATTTAGAGGGATACTCAGATACTCGAGCCCCCCTAAAAATTTTTTTCTAGATACGCCACTGTGTTAAATTTGTCTTTTGTCAGTTGAAAACTAAGAACTAGAATTACTATGGAAAAATCTCTTAAGAAAAAATTTCTTATAAGTTGTTCTTTTTTTTCATAAAAAACTTGATACTTGTAATTGTTTTTTGATTTAAAATTTTTTTATGACACAAAAAGTTGGCATCTCTTTTTTCATATAAAACTTTTCTAGCACATTCATTCTAATAAACAATATGTTTGTTTTTTTTTTTTTTTTAATTTTATTTTGATTTAGTTATTCAATTTTTTCCATTTTGTTCATTAAATTACTTACATTATATTGAATTTTGTAAAAAATGTGTTTTCTGGTATTTCTTAAAATTTTTTGTTTGTTTTCTTTTTACTTTTTAATTTCAATTTTTGATTTATGTATGTAATACTAATTTTGAATATATAGAAATATATATGTATATAATATATATTTATTATATAATTTGTATTAATAAAAATCGAGAGTATAACTAGAATTTATATAAAAAAAAATATTTTGTATGTTATTTTATTTTTCTATTTTTTTTTGTAATTTTAAATTTTGGCACATGGTTTCCGAAACGTGTGAAAAACTATTTTTTTCTTTCTGTTAATTCCTATGTTTTATTTTTTTTTTGTTTTGTTTAAATGTTTAATTTTTAATTTGTTTTACTTATATTTTGGTTGTATTTTGTAACATTCAGTTTTGTTGTTGTTGTTTTGTTGTATTACACATATCATATAGACGTTAATTTATTATAATTATTATTTATTATTAAATTTACTTTACTACATTTTTGTATTATAATTCAACTTATTTCTTTTTGGCAATTATTTCATTCATTTTGTATATGTATAAGTTTTTTTTTTTTTCTTTAATATTTATTTAAACAAGAAACTAACAATTTTTTTTATTTAATATTTATTCTATATAACTAGATTTTTTATTTGATTTAAGTTTTCTTTTAATTTTTTTGCATTTTGTGTTTTTGTTGTTGTCATTGCTCTTTTTTTTTTTTTGGTTTTGGTATCGTTCCATTTTTGTTTGTTATTTTGTATTTTTGTTTTTTTTTTTTTTATTAATGTTACTAGTTTACTTTGGATAGACCAAAAATTCACATTGGAATGTGTATAAAAAAATATAAATATACATTAGAAAAAGATACATAGTTACTTGCATAAATCAGTTCAGTTAAAGTTTTATTTTATTATTTTATTTTTTTTTTTAATTTTACTTTTCAAAAAGTAGATTTTTTGGAGGATTTATTTTTTTTTTTATTTTGCTGATGGTGGAAGAATGGAGGGGCTATTGGGGCAGGACGGGGATATAGTGAGGGGAAATGAAGGACTGTGAATTATGTATTATGTTGGTTATTATTTTCTTTTGCTTTGCTGTTTTTGGTGAGTTTATTGTTTTTTTTTTTTTAAGTGAAAATGATTGTCGAAAAATTTTGAATCTTTCATGTCCCAAAAAAGTTGCCAAATTTAATATTTTGTATCTAAATTTTTTGTTGATGATGGTAATGATGTGAGAGAGAGAGAGAGAGAGAGAGAGATAGAGAAATAGAGAGATAAAGTAGTTATTTAAAAAAAAAAGAAGAATCAAACTGACACGATAGAAAAAAACAGTTATTTTAAGAACGTTAATTAGGTAATGATGGCATCGAAGACTTGTCAAATTAATTCCAAAAATGTTTTTATTTTAGTAGTGGAAAGCGTGTTAGTCAAAATGTTAACTCAATTTTAAGAGCCTCTTTCTCCGTTATGTATTGGTTTCCATTTTATTCAGGCAGTTTATGTTCCGGTTCGGAATCAGTTTATCAGTGCTAATTTAACTATTTATGAAGTTAGTTAATCCTGTAACAAATCTTATCTCACAGAGTATAAACACATGTCAAAAATGTGAGAATAAAATCATGTGTAATAGTTTGGAGACAGAATATGAGAATACGTTCCAAATCCCATACTGAACAATATGACATGAGATTATACCTGTACATTTTTAGGATCGGTTCTTAAACCATCACATATTCTATACGTTTCAGTTTTTAAGGTTATGAACACATTTCTTTTTTGTTCTGATCGAAAATAATTTTCAATCGGAAACAAACGGAAGCTAATGTCAAAAATGAACGTACCGCTTCTTATCGTCTGTCAAACTTATGAAAGTTCACATCATTGACGGAAGAGATTTCCAAATTTCTGCATATAAAAAAATAACAGTTTTGTTTTCTTTGAGCCGTCCGCTATTATGGATGCGCTGTATGATTTGCGTGTGTTCGGTTTTTTTTCGTATGGCAACGTACGTACCGTTTCTTCTTTTATGGTTGGGCCTTAACAATTTTTGACGGTTCATTTACCAAATTGTAAACTAACGCAAGTAATAATCTTTCGCAGTTTTTAGCAGTGACAGGTGGCAAAGTATTCACGATTACTAGATGAAAACGCATGCTGCTCTACGTGAGTAAATGCGAATATAACTATGTTACTTTAACGTGCGTTCGATTATATGTAAATTATTTGAAAGTTCTCATGAGTACTGAGAGCAAAATCCAAAGGAACGCGTTTATAGTTTGATTTTTATCTGCCCAGTAAACTTACATATAAACTGTCAGATTTCCTTGACTGTGTTCACATTGAACTCAGTCCGTCGACTTATTTTGACGTCTCTGTGTGTTATGAAAATCCATGTGTTCACACAATTTTGTGTCTAAACACGACAGGGTAGACTTACGTCAAAATAAATCGGTTGAGAGAGTCCAATGTGAACATCGTCTTTGAATGATGGATGCTTTTTTAAAAGATTAGGCTCGTCTCCACCTAAAATTATCTTTGGGAAATGAATACAAACATTTTTGTCTTCGCAGAATGCATGAATGTGACAGCTGAGATTGTTTGTCCCACTTAAAAAATTTCAGAGCCCTCCGAGCCCTCTCTTTCTGTGACGCGCCTATTAAAGAAACGACTATAGGTGCTATGAAATATTTGTAAATTTCTCTTGGTTGATTTTAAGGAAAAAATGCTCATCAAATGTCAAATAATGGTCTACTTTATTTACAAACTGTGGAGTCTTATCGATGCACTAAAATTTTTTTTTCTTTTCAAATTGGTATTAAAAGTGTTTTTTTATCAGTAAAATGCTTTTCATGCATACGTCCGGCCATGTTTTGAAGCCATTTTGACAGATTACCTATCAAATTGACAGTTCAATGATAACATTTATATTCACCAACCATCCGTTCTTAAAACAACAACCAAATGAAAATTAAAAAAAAAGTAAAAACACATTTGAAGAAGAACAAAAATGCCTTAATATGCGTGGGCGTTTTAAAAAATTAAAGCTTCGTTCGTATCTCACACCGCTATCGAATAATCGGAGTGACGTTTTGCAGGTAATCCCTGCTGTTGTTGTTCTTGAAGCTGCTGGTGCTGTTGTTGCTGTGGTTGTTGTTGTTGTTGTTGCTGTGATGGCGGTGGATGGTGCTGTTGTGGGTGATACTGCTGTGGTTGCTGTTGCTGTTGGATGACACTGCTGACAGTTGAGGATGGTCGCGACCATAACGATGATCGCAAACCCAACTTCAGCTTCTTCAAGGTATCAATATCGCATTCGGCTTCTGAAAGCTCCGGCCTATCGGGAGTGCTTCCCTCGATTGGTATCTGATGGAAGCCACTGCCAGCTCCGATGCCGCTGGCGAGATTCTCTTGTAATTGCAAAGGAAGTAGTGCTCGCATGGCTCCTCCCCTGTTCGGGATAAGCAGCACAGTATATCTCTCATATATCAACTCAACATCTTTTTCTTTTTAATTGTTTTTTTTTTTTGAACTTTAACATTCTATAAGATGGCAGTGTGTAATATTTTTTTTTTTTTTTTTAATTTTATTTTTATGTTTTTGGACTGATTCATAATGAATGATGCTTAAATGATACTACAGAAACCGTATTAACATAAAACGAAAAATATAATTATTTATTCTAACAGGATCCCCCGGGGCCCAGCCCGCACCTGATGACAATCGTTATAATTAACTTGTATGTATAGGTTTTGACAGATTTGACAGAGAGTATATAAGAAGCTATATGTTTTATGTTTAGTGACCATCACAAGGAGTATCGACAAAAAAAAAGATATTTTTGTGTGCGTCTTGTCTTTGGGTGTTCTTATTTTTGCAACGTTGTCGCAGAGAAGAATTTCGACGACAGTGGTGCCGTGGAAGGATTTAGGATTGTGTCTGTGTTGGAGGGGATTGTCTTGTGGGGAATGGGTCGGAATTGGGAAGCTGGATTATTACTATCTAACAAATCGATTTTGGTCGACGATGGCTTGGGGGCAAGCAGCATTGGTGGCAGTGGCGGTGGCAGATTGCCACCTCCTCCCCCACCACCGGGCTTTGGTGTTATTGGCGATTTGACTAATGTCGAGATATTACACTGTATGGAGTCTTGAGACTTGAACGTATTGGACAATTTCAAATTGTTATTACTACGTGGTGATAGAATTTGTTTGTTATTATTCGGATTGGTGGTTTTTGTGTGTCTGGGTGTGGTGTTTGTCGTAAAATGATATTGTTGATGATACCTTGATCTGCCGCGACGTGGCAATGATTTTTGTTCGGACATTGGTGAGAGATCGGAGGATGTGCTTGATTGTGCTCCATGGTAGATGATACCTGTAAATATGACATTAAACACAAAAAGAAAGGCAGGTGAGATAAACCGAAAAAAACAAAGAACAAGAGGTTGAATGTTTAGTGCTGGGCTGGAATGAATGAAAGACAAATACATATTAAAGTAAATAATTCACAAAGAAGGCGGGTTTAACGATTAACTTTTAAATATTAAAGGTAAAGGTAGGTAATTACAGTCATCGGCAAAAGTAACTGTACAGTATTATACAATAAAACATAATTAGGCTTTCTTGAAGACAATTTTAATCAGCTTAAAATACATGTCACATGAACTTTAGAAAATATATCATTCCAAAGATATGGCCACAATTTATAAAAATACAATAATTATATGTTCTCATTAATACATTTTCAACTTCTTATTTTTTAGTAAAACATTTCGGATGAGCAAAGCTAAAATAATAAGCCTAAAAATAAGAGCTTTTCCTTGATAATAGCGTGAAATATAAATATTATTAGATGGTCTTAGACAATACACTATTTTAATGGTAACTGGTACACTTACTTTTGACGCCGACTGTATTTGCATTGTTTTTTTCTAAATTAACATTGAATGAATGATTTGATAGGAATGGAACCTTTGTATTCTTCTATTTAAGTAGTCAAAACAGGGGTTTTTTTTTTAGTGGGTACCTTAAAACTGGGGACGGGTTCTTAATCACTTTTGAAGGTTATCGGGCAGAAAAGGAGAGAGAAGGAATAAGGTAAATATTTAGAAATATTTTTCTTGATCCAGATGGCAGGGAAGAATGTCCTTAATGATGTCCATGAGACGTTCCAATTCCGATTTGTTTATATGAGACTCGGTTGTACAACAATGGTTTACCACTGAACATAACTCATTACGAATTCTTGATCCTTTGTTTGGATTCAACGCTCTAGCAAGCCCCCATTCTTGAAAAAGGGTTAGGTTAAGGATTTGGACCTGATAGGTCATTATAATATAACAGAATTACAATAAGCGGGGTCTCTAAATTGATGGAAATAGGAAGAAAGATGATAATAGATTTAGGGAGGTTCACATTCAAGAACATGTTCATCAACTTCTGTCGTTTTGGCGGACTTGTGTGATGTGAACAAACCTTAATGGGAATCCACCTAAATGTTTTGGGTTGTGGTCTTGGGTTTATGGATTTGACATTTCATGTGTCAGTGGTATTTCCAATTGTTTTAGCAGTACCAGCTAACCAGCACTGACCTAAAACCAACAAATCTGTTACAAAAATGACTCTTGAATAGTGATCTAAAAATTTTTTTGTTCACCGGATTAATTCGATTGTATTCTGAATGATAGTATTACTAATAACATTATTGGAACATTAAGAGATGTCTTTGCAACGAATTGCTGTGCTTGATGTCCATTGTGGTATCGTCCGGACAACTACTGTTTAAGCCTAGTACGCAGCTGAAGCGAAATGAAATTTTTCGTTGGTCTCCAAGAAGACAACGAAAACCTCAGCGGAAAATATTGATGTAGAGTTTCACAAATTGCAAAATAAAAAACAAAGACAAACGCCAATAAAATCACACAAATTCTAGTTATAATGCAAGAAACAGCATAAACAACAAAAAACAAATTCAAATGTCATTTTTCCGCACACAAATAATGTAAACGGCAATTAATTTTATGCGAAAAGAGAATGGAGACTTCTCCAAATAAAGCAGTATAAACTAATTTCGCTGGTCGGGAACTGCGTACTGGAGAACGAAAAGCAGAACGAAATTTTTCGTTTACGATTTCGTTGTGTGATTTTTCTATGAGATTTTGCGTACTAGGCTTTATAGTGAATTTTGTGCGGGCTTACACCCAGTTCACATTTTTCTATGGATGTAAGGCTAGCCCAAACAAAAGTTTCGCACTATCGCGCTACAAATCTTTCATCTGATAAACGTTTTGCACTTCAACACGTGGCAGAACGTACTTTAGTCTGGGCAAGGAAGTAGCTTATTGAGAGCGACTTACATCAGTTTTTGTTAGTGGAGGCTTTCCTGATACCCGCAATGACAACGTCATCGGTGTATGCATTCACTTTGAACCCTTCTGCTTCTATTGGTTAATTAGTAGTAGGACTCCACCTTGCGGTGTGCCTTATTTACTAATCAATATTTAAACAGAAAAGTTTACTAGTGTAGAGTTAATAATTCTACTTCTCAACATGAGATCAACTTTCAAGTTCTTCAGCAAGGGTTGTGTTTACAAGATTGCTAGCGTTTTTGATGGTGCTTTCTAAAGAATGTAGTTTTTATAACGATATTGTACTAACGACAGGAAAGATTCTACTGAGATCTGAAATATTTCGGATTTGATGGGTACCATTGTACAACTATTCACACTTAGATCTAAGGCAAAACCTCTAAGGCCGCTTCCGGTGCGGCAGCATTTTTTGTGACGATACATTTAGAACAATGCCATGTTATGATTTCTCTATCAAACTATAAAATCCGACAATAACCTAGTTTCAGAAAAAGGTGCATTCCACCCTTGTCTTTTATTGTGTATTTTTGTCAACAAATATACATAATTCAACACACTTTTTTTTTTCCTTAATGTATTCAACAAAAAAAAAAAAAAGTACTTGACTCTTTAACTTTTTAACTTACTGTGCTTTATTTTGGCCTCATGCTGATTTGATGACTCTGTTCGACTTGATGTCAATTGGTCTGGATCTGATTCAGATTCCTCACTCTCGGGTTCTGTTTTTCGTGAATGCCTTCTGCGGTTTTTCGAAGTCTATATTTATATATTAAAAGGGAAATAAAAAACAAACATTCATTTAAAACACAAGTACCTTTAACAATTCAAAAAGTACCAATTAAATACTACAAGATAAGCGACGCATAAATTATAAACAACAAAAAGTATAAAACGGGAAGAAATTAAAAACAAAAAAAAAAATTATAAAAATAAATAAACAACACGCGCCCTATTCAGTGGCGGATTTAATCAAAACAATACAAAAAAAAAAAAAAAAAAAAAAATAAAAACATACACCTTGAATCACTTGGTTAGATACATACATGAAAATTAATGTTCTATTTTATTTGTTTCTTTTTCTCTTGCTCAAATTGGATAGAATTATAATGTGATATAATAACTTATAAACTTAACAGTGTTTGAATTGACCTTTTTTCTATTTAATATTGTTTTCAATGAAATCAGGTATTTATATTACAGGTGCGTAAGCTAAAACAACAATAAAACAGGTTTTACCAAATAAATAATTTTAAATTCGTTAAGTAAAGGGTTTTCAAATGGGGACTTGACAACTTTGGATTTCAAAAATCATTGAACTGTCATTGTCAATTTATTCAGAAAACTCAACATTTTCATCATGACAAAGTACAAGGTTGAGCAACGTCTGCAAATTATAAAAAATTTCTACCAAAATTCGGAGTAGGTGACAGCAACTTTAAGAGCCAATTTTAGGTCGTAATTCTCGCCCTAGTAGACAGGAAATAAAAAGTAAGGTGTACAAATTTGAGTCTACATATTCGTTGTGTGATGTTGCCAGTGACACAACGGGTTGGTCGAAAATAATTTTATTTACATTTTTTTTTTGCTAAAAAGCCCTCTTTCTCTCAGACAAGAAAAAGGCTTTGAATAAGAAGTACAGGAAATAAGTGAAGCTCCTTGTCTTCTAGTGTGAGAGTGAAAATGGATTTACATTTATCTTATCAGATAAATAAATGAATATAACTGTAAATAAACTTACAATCTTACACAAAATATTGAAATCGACTGATGCAGCATAACTGATCGAAAAATGCAGCGACTTCTCGTCACGAACAAAAATTAATGGGCCCCCTGAAAAACAAGGTCGGAAAAAAATTACAGATAGGGCACTATTTTGACAGATAGCGTGCCATTTTGACTGATAATTGAGAAAATTTTGGCGCTTCACTCACCAACACTGTAGGTGTAGCTTACACCCCTTCCTGTTCTTCTTATTCAATGGAAAAAGGATAGATCCGGAATGAATTCTCCATTTCAAAGAAAAATGCGTCGAAGTGCCGTAAAAAAACTTTGACAGTTGAGCCATAGTGAAATATTGTACAAAAGGAAAACGTCAAAATTAATTCCCCTTTTGTTGGGGTGGAAACACTTCAAGTTTAATTTAAGATTTCTTGTCTTAATTATGATACGAATGCATGGTATAAAGAAGACAATGAATGCTTGACAGTTCAGGACGACTGTTTCGGTGACGTCATTGGGGGCTAAAGATCTCAATTGACAATTGTTTACCAGAAGAACGAAAACAACCAAAACAATAACAACAAAATAAAATGACACTTCCAATTACGTCACATAAAAACAAAATGGCGACTATTCATCATATATAGAGCATACTTTGTCTCCTTTCTACCATGGTACAAGTTCAAGTAACACAAATGTCATTTTGACATTACCTGATCCTACTTTCTATCGGAATCCATTTTAATAATCGAAAAATTAGTTCTAACTCTGAAATGCAGATGGCTTTTCAAGGTCGATAAGGAGACAAATAAGAGAATCAAGATTATTTCAAAATAAACAAATACTAGGAAAAAAGAGATAGATATCAACAAAGCCTCCATTTAGATCCGGTCGTTTTATTTTCATGATCTAATCCAGATCAGATCATGAGGATAATAAAATGCGGCTATTAGAAACAAACACTATTGATAAAGTGCATCTAACCAAGTGAACCGTACTGTATGATTATACCAAGCGCTCGTTACTCTCTCCAACTACTAGCATCAAGCATCAGTTCAGGAACTTCTCAAGTATACTGGCTGACTGCTGCTAAGAGAGATGATGAGTTATTTTACACAATACGATACGAACAAAACAATTGAAAGTCACATAATAATGAAGCGGCCAATTACGAATGAATGAGTGTGAGTGAGAGCAAAATAGTAGTAGTAGTAGTAGTAATAGTAGTAGAAGAATAATAAAATACAAAAAATGAACTCAAACCGAAAACAACGGTATAACGCACGATATTGTAATATGGTGAGGACGAGGAATTGTGTCGGGTGGTTGATTTAAGTACCGCGGGTGGTGGTGGTGATGAGCAACCCTCTGCTAGGGCCCGCTCATGGTACATGAACGAATGCAGCAAGGTGTTGGCAGGTCCGGTGTGATGGGGTTGCGCCAGAGTGCTGGCCTCAGACAATTGGAAAGTTGCATACGGCGAGATGTCTTCGGATGTCTCTGTTGGAATATAAATAAAGAATAAATTAAAAAAAAAAAAACTGAAAAGTTAGCTGAGTGTTGTGTTGTATGTTATAGCCCCGCGAAAGCCGCAGGGCAATTACTGCACGAGTAGGTATACATAATACATTTTAAGGAACGCGCGCGCCATGCGTTCCCTTAGAGACAACAATAAATTTATGTGCAATATGCATAAATTGGAATTCAGTGCGATTGTTTTGCAAATTCATATTCATATTTTTTCTACTCTTCTCTACACATTTGTGTATATAGTATATTTTTTTTGTTGTTTTAATTTACCAGGAATTTTCTCATTGTTCTGCAGGGACACTTTATGAATCGTTGCATAGTAGCGTTCACGCTGTGCAGCTTCGTTGTTCTGTCGATTTTCCAAGGACTCCTTTTGTAGTCGATTGCTTTGTTCTATTGGCGGGACGAGACCATTAAAATAAAAAAAAAAATTACTCATACGTACAATATCAACAGGGAAAGGGTCCTCTTCAAACTTACTATGCCGGTAGCATATAACTACGAGCGCTATGGTGCAAATCATTCCCGAGACAGCAGCTATGCTGGGAATCAGCAGATTGATGTTGCCATAGAATATGTTGGAGCGATGACCTCGTTGCACAATCTCGGGTGGTGGTGGGTCACCGTCTTTGGTCAAGGTGACAAATGTGAAGTCTGCATTGGATACTCCGGCTACGTTGTGGGCTTCCATTTTCATTTGATACAGTGTGGATGGGCTCAGTCCAGAAATGATGAATCTTCGTTGTGGTTTAAGTGCGTTTGACACTGCAGCAGCATAAGAATGGAAAGATAAAGAGTATATTGTTTCAAGTTAAGAAAAAGATATATAAAATCTGATGATAGAGCATTATGAGATAATATGGTTGAATGGTTGGTGTTCCAGAGGCATCTATACGCTAAGGGTAATTAGGTATGAATGGATATCTCCAAGAATGGAAACTCATAGGTTTAAATGTTGTGAATGTATAGGAAAGAGCTGACCTAAGGACATTGTTGCAGTGAGATATATTTTGCAAAGGCAAATTCAATGTATCAAGTAAATACAAGTAGAGTGAATGAACATGACACAAAAAGATATAAAATTACAGATTAACAACTCTGTGTGCCTTGCTTTTGTTTCAAGAACCTAAAATCATAAAGTATTAAGGCTGCTGAAATGTTATAAATACTAGCAGGTTTGTACTAATCATTTTGAAAATTATTCTGAGGGTTTATGTTAGACATTTTGCTAATGGGATCTATTGAGAGCTTAAATAAAACAGTACCGGAACGCGAATAACTAAAAATCAATGGGAGCGGTTATAGAGTGAACAAAGCGAAAATTAAGATATCTAAACGATTATATATTTACGTAGGTTAGGTTCATAACTACTCCTGAAAAACAACACTATTCAACTCACAAAAGTAAACAAACTGAACCGAATTCTTACTAAACCGGTACTGTTTGTACCAATTTTGGCTCAAGATTTTACAAAAGATGAAATAATTTCTCTGGAAGAAATTAGCAATTCCAATTTCCGGAGCTGTTTAGGTTCAAATTAAATAACAGCTTTTTAAAAATAAGCAATTTTTCACAAAAAATTGAAAATTTATTTTTATATTTCGAGCATTTGGTTGGCACTTGATTAAAAAGTATTTTTACTTTTACGATCTAAATACTATAGATATATAGGGTAAGTTTAGGATTCGTAAAAAAACTCGAAACAGAAATCAAACATGACATTACAACACTATAATAGATAGTCCGAAAAAAGTGGGGCTTGAAATTTGTTCTTTCCTTCAAACTTGGTAGTTAAGGGTTTTGAGTGGCTCCCTAAATGTAATTTTTACTAGGACCAAATTTAACGTCACCTGTCGAATATGGAAAAAACTTAATTTGTTTAAAACGGCTGTAACGATTTTGATTAAAATTTGAATGTGTATTTTTCATTCGTCGGTGATTTTTTTTTAAATTTTGGATTTAGATGTAAATTAGAATTCTCTTAAACATGGCATATCAACTTTTTTTAATAAGTTTTTAACTTAGTTTGAAAACCAAAAACAAAAGAACACATTTCTAGTTTTCAAAAAAAGGTTTTGGATTTTATTGTAGGTGTTGCCGCTGTGATTAAATAATATTTTAAGTCATTTTTTGAAAACTGACCCTCCCCACTAAACGGGGAGATATAAACTCTCTCCGATAACAAAAAAATGACTGTAGTTACAGTGACAAAACATTAAATTTTTATTCATCAAATGTGCAGATGATGATGATGTGCAACACTCAGTGTTGAAACAAATTAAATTACTTAGCATTTTGTTGTTTTTGGTTTGTGAATAAAATAAACCACTGAGCAGCTACTTAGTTTCAAATAAAACACAGCTAGCAAAAGGAGCTCACATCAATTAAGCGTCATTTCGGGAACGCCTGTTTTGGTATGAATTAATATTAAAATTATAGTATTTTGACAATGTTTGATGCAAAATCAAGAACACTACAATATAATAAAAAAAAAATATTTCGTTTGCTTTTGTTAGAAAGAAAATAAATGATAATAATGATCAAAACATCATCTTCGGGAATGTCATTTCCGGGAACGCTTTTGGGCTATGAATGAATTTTACAGTATTCTCAAAACAAATCTGCAATTGTTTTGGTAATTTAAGTCAGAATCTAATGCAAATATGGCGAACAATAGACGGTGACTTTCTCAGTCGATACCAAACATAAAATATCATGAATTAATTTTTCTGACCTTTGCATTACTAAATTTCTTAAAAACGTGGAAGTTGGCATGGGTATTTCACTAGTAGATAGAATAAACATCAAAAGAGTTTTTTAAAGTATCTATTAGTGAAGGGGTGTTTTTTATGAAACTATATGAAACTATTAATGTGAAACTTTATTTAAAAATGTTTACCCTTATGAAATTTTAATGAAAAAAGAGTTCATAAAACTAATTCGGTAAATGGGTGTCTTTTCAGGGTTAATGTAAATGTGTGCTAAGATAAGGTAGTTGGGTAAGGAAAATTATTACAAGTTGTGGGTTTTATAAAAGCAAGTCTATTTTCCTTTTTCTCTTACTTTTTGCTGAAGGAAAATGGTTGTGGAAAGTTTTTAAAATTAAGTTTTAAGTTATTTCTCTAATTTACTTAAAGATTAAAAAAATATGATTAAAAAAAAATATTTAAGTAAAAAAAATTGAAACTTACCTAATATCCAGTCCTTTTCAATGACATCAGATACGGGTCTGTATTGCAGTACAAAATATATCATAGGACAGCCATTGTCCGGCCAAGTGTGCAGTCTTATAGCAACCGAAGTCGAGTTCGGTGATAGTAAATTGGCAGTTGATGGCATTCCAGGCGATTGACCCTGAGTTCGAACATGCAATGTTATGCTGGCCGGTGATGAACCAACCTTATTGTGCGCAGTTAAATGTATCTGATATGTACTTCCACAAACTAGGCCCTTCAACTCATGACTAGAGGCATGTCTTGATAAATGCATTTCTTCCAAATTTCCAACAGATCGTCTGTAGAAAAGAGTGTAACCGGAAATTGGTGCATTTCCATTGAAACCACATTTCCAGTGCATCAAAATACTGCTTGAAGTGGCACTGGTAACATATAAAACCGGTGCCGATGGAGGAACTTGCACAATCAGTACATGTGTCAAACGATCAGTACCGATACCATTGTCAACTTGACAGCTATAGTTGCCACTATCGCCCACTTGGAGGCTTGAAATTATCAAATCTCCAGAGTCAAGAAGTTGTGTATTATGAAGTCCACCTTGTCTCAGTGGTGCATCGGCCTTGTACCATTCACGTTTCGGTTTTCCCACCGAGGTACATGGAAGGGTGACAGTTGACCGCCACGGACGTACAATTGGACCTCCAAAAGACACTATTCGTGCAGGAACTCTATTTGTAGTTACTTGTGATGCCACACGAGAGCTCTTGCCCTCGCCCACGCGAGTCGAAGCAGTTACCCAAAACTGATATTCGATGTGCGGATGCAGGTTCTTAGCTTCGTAGTTAGCCTGTTGCGAAGGAAGACTTCGCTTTTCATTGTTTAGTTCTTCCCGACCATTTACCACTCTCGTATAGAGATTGAATTTGGTTACAACACCATTGGGCTCTGTTGGTGGCAGCCATGAGACATACAAGGACTGCGGTGAGCTAACAACGACTTTTATATCAGCAGGTGCCTCGGGGGCATCTTCTTCGGTGTGGCAGTAGAGTGGATTTGATAGGCTTCCATCGCCCATTCTAGTGTGGGCTAGAACTTGTATGCTATAGTTTGTGTATTTCCTGAGACCTGTTAAGACGGTGGTCAGGGCAGTTGTCTTACGACTTTCTACCTCGTCTTTGGATGGTGAGAAATCGTTTAGGATTGGCTCAAAAAGAAGCTTATAGCCTTGAAGAAGTCCATTAGTATGGTAAATTGGTGGTGGTTGCCAGGAAACTTGAAGTGATTGAGAAGTTAGGGCCGCGCAACGAATGTCATCCGGTGGGCGACTAGGAACTTTAATGAATACACAAAATTTTAAAACCTTTTCAACTATTAAAAAATTCTAAAGTAAACTTACCATCTTCCATTGTTTGTGCAGAGACCGGTTCAGATAGAGGTCCCGGTCCGACCTGATTGAATGCCTGGATGACAATATTGTACCGTGCGTATTTTTGCAGCCCCCCCAACAGAAGCTCACCCGTTCCACCCTCTCCATCGCCAGAAACCGAAGTGAAATTAAACGACGAGCTTCCCGAACTTGATAGCTTATACCCCACATTGTAGCCTTGGATATCGCCATGGCGTAACTCAACAAGTGGAGCTACCCAACTTACCAGAAGTTCAGTTGATGATAATGGCCGAACAGAGAGATTCAGCGGTGGTCCCGCTGGTCTCTGTGGTTCGGTTTTTATTGTTAACTCTTGACTCGGAGCACTACGACCAGCAGTTCCCTCGGCAATAATGCGGAAGGAATAACGTGTCGCTGGTTTCAGATTCTCAATCAATGCCGTAAACTGCGGTGGATCTGTTACTTCCATTTGCTGCCATTGCTCTATGAAAAGGGCTAAAAAAACGATTTGTAATCATGCAATAAGCTTTCAATCGTTGCTACCTAAAACTCACACTTACGGTCTAGTTCTTTGAATTCCACAATGTACTTTGACACTTCAGCAGTATTTGTATTTCTAGGCTGCCACTTTAGATTTACCGACCTACTCGACACCATAGCTGCTTCCAATACAGTGGGTGCTTGGGGTGGCTCTTGGACTTGCAACTGAACCAATTGCTGGTCGTTGCCATACAAATTACTGGCACGACAGAAATACGGTCCACTGTCACTTGCCTCAACAGTGCGGATTTGCAACTCGGCTGACACCCCATCTGGAGTAGCTTCCTGCTTCACCGAAATCCTGTAACTCATCATGCAACCGATTAAAGTACAAGGTTACCCTAAATAGGCAGCAACCAAACTCACTTGTAGTTTGTCGATGGATTCAGGGTGTTCTTTCCGGACCTCATCCAAACAATATTGATTGGCTTGTCCCCACTGACCGAGCACTGCAGCAAAGCAGTATCGCCCTTTTTCACTGTCACCGACCTCGATGTGGATGAAAAGTAAGGAGAAGCTGCAAAAATAAATACAAAAAAAAAAAAAAATAAAACACCAAACATCGAATATGTAGGTAAGCTCAGCAGAGAAGAGTGTCCTTCTCGCATGCAACACTCACAATTAACTTTAAGCTGAATGACCTTTCCAATACCAGTGCCGATGCCATTGTTCGCCTGACACAAGTAGAAACCCTCACGGTCCTCCTTTACGTGTTGCAGCAGCAGCGACCCATTTCCCAGTAATTTGGTGAATGGCCGCTCCCTTACTTCCTCGTATTCCCCCGACTTGCTACCTGTATGCGCAACACACAAAAAAAGGGCAGAGAGAACAATGTATGTAACATGATAAAATTTTGTACATCTACTGGACCGGAAAACATCTCTCACCCGTACCTGTCGCTTTTTTCCAAACAATACTCGGTGTGGGTACACCCTGTGCTTGACAGTGCAACATAATGTGTCGATTTCGTTCCACATTTACGTCGGCTGGTTCGACAATCCAACGTGGCGGAACTGTTGTTTCATTGTTTTTGTTTTTTTTTTTCGTTTTTTGTATTCAATCATTTTTGTTTTTTTGTTTTCATTGAAGTGGGAATAGAAAATGCACGATTTGAGTGAAAGAGGAATTAAAATATTTCAGGGCAAGAGGGGGGGCGGGTGGATTTGGTGGAAATTTGATGTTAATTTTATTTAAATAATATATAATTATTATCTAGGTCATAATTAATATTTATATATTTTTTATGCAAAACAAAAAACATGTTTCATAATTCAAAAATAATAATAAAAAAAAAATAAGAGGAAACGGAAACATATATAAACAAAAAAACGGAACAAATGATCCAAAAAGTCCAATTAGATTGATTTTTATTGCAAAAATATTTATATTTTAACTTATTTTACACAAAATAAATAATAAAGAAATAAACTGTGTGCAACGATTTATTTATAATTATAAAGAAGTTTTTTTTTATGAATAAAATAGTCAAATAATTTTGTACATTGCACGTAGAGTGAACATTTTGTATTTTTTGTGACATACATATTTTTTTAAGTATAATTTTAGACTGTATTTTCAAATACAGTGGTGATATTTTTAATATTATGTTTTATTTTAAAACTCCCTATTTGAATTTCATTAGAAACATGAGAAGTAGTTTATTTTTAACTTAATGTTTGTGAGGAACAGAGCTGTAAAAGAGTGCAGTCAAATGGTAATACATTTAATTAAGTTGCAGTTAATTCACTTTAATTTTAACTGCATGTTAGTATTAATACTGATTACTTTAACTGCAAAATAAGCAGAAAGAATTAAAATAATGACTAAATAGTTAATGAAAGCAGTTAGTTGAGTTAAAGTTAATTAACTGCATTACATTTTGACTGGTTTTAGTCTTCTGGTGAGTAGAAAGTTTTTTGTACTATTATTTTTTTTTGCAATCTTTTAAATTAAAGTTACTTTTAGAGCTCTATATTCCTTTAAGAAAGTGTCATGGAATTGTGGCAGAATGCCTGACTAAAATTTTAAACACAACAGTACAAAAACTTTCTACTGACTAGAAGACTAAAACCAGTCAAAAAGTACTGCAGTGAATTAAATTTTAGTCAATTAACTGCTTTCATTGACTGTTTAGTCAGTATTTTAGTTATATTTACTTACTGCTGACTGCAGTCAAAGTACTTTTGTGATTTCAAAGACATAAGAAATTTAGTCTTATTAGTCAATTAACTGCAGTACCGAAAAGAGCAGTTTTGACAAATCTGATGAGTCTTAAATTATTCGAATCTGATTTTAATGAAACTTCTTAATGATTTGTATTTAAATAGGTTTGTGTATGAACAAAGAATATTTTTCATAATGTTAGTTAGTTTAAAAAGTTTATAAAAGATGTGAAACCACACAAGCATGAGTATTGAGTTTGCTAGGTAACGATACAAATAATAGATCTAACAGGATTGTAACTGTAAAGTGTTTATAGCATTTTCTGTTAAAAATGATTGTTTTAATCGTTCAACAAGTTTTTGAAAATTACAAATAAATAAATTATTAAGTTGAGTGTCCTTTTGAGAAGATTTGAAGTTTTTGAAGATTACAAATAACTAAACTATTAAGGTGCGTGTCCTTTTGAGTATAAAAATGCTTCAAGATGTAATGTTCAATCTTGTTTCCAAAATTATTTTATTCTCCAGAAATTTTGAACACAGAATTTGCAGTATTTTTACTCTCATCTTGATATACATCTTAGGTTTCAGTTCAATATCCGCCATTTTAAAATTAAGAAAGTAAAGTTTTGAAAATGTATTGGAAATAATTTTTAACAATTTTTAAAAAACTTAACACGAACTTATAAAATTAAGCATCAAAATGCTGGTCTAACAATGGTTTCTAGACTCAATAGAAGCAGAAATGTATGGTAATTCTGGTCTAATTACACTAGTTTACTGCCAAACTGTAGGTACCCTAAATACCGTTATATTTTTCGTAAAGATTTTATTCTGTAGAACTCGAAAATCACATCGAAAAAAATATTCATAGATACGTTTTTGAGACATGATTTTTAAAAGTTTTTTGTCGTTTTTTTCTAAAAGCAGCTTTAGTATTCGGTCCATATCTTGCAAAAAAAAAACAATACCTGAATACTGATAAAATTTGGGACAAATTCAAATCTAAAATTTAATTTTCTCTGCACACATTAGTGAAGAAGATTAGGCACAGTGTGTTAAAATAGGCTATACAACCGCTTAAAAAGACCCAAAACAGTAGCATTTGAGCAGGCACATCTTAGTCAGTTTAAGATATTTTTACTTTTATTGATCTGGCATATGAAAATTTGAAGCATTTTCTTATATTCATTGTACATCCTGTATCTATAATTGCTCAGAAAAACTTATAACCAAGTTAGTTAAAACTTTGCACAAAATCTGTTTTTAAATTGGTTTTGTAAAAATTTCTTGTATAATTATTTTTGTAAAATTTTAAAAATTACCAATTTCGGTAGGAAATTATATTACCTACAAAAAGTTGGTTACGTTTAGTTTTCAGATTCAACTTAGTTTTCCCGTTATACATATACAAAATTATAAAAAGTTACTAAGAAAGGCTAAACTAATTTTGCAGTTACTAAATTGATTTTTTCTTTGAGTAAGACTAACTTTATATCGTAAATTATGCTTAAAGAATGACTTCTTTGAAAATATTTAAGTATAGTAACACACTAGTATAGTAGAGAAAATCAGTATTCAAGTAATGTTTTTTTGTTCAGATCCGTAAATTATTACTCAAGATATGAACCGAATACTAAAGATGCTTTGAAACAAAAACGACAAAAACTATAAAGAATCATATCTCGAAAACGTATCTTTGAATATTTTTTTCAATGCGATTTTAGAGTTTTTACGGGCGAAAAATATACGAAAAATATAACGGCACTTAGAGTGAAATTTTTTTTAGTGTTATTGATCCGTGAAATCTCCTAATAACAAAATTTCACCAACTACATGGATTCGTAAAATAGAAATTCATTTGATGCACCTTTTTTGAATACTTATATGTCTATGCACATCATACTAGTGGAAAATGACACTGACAGACAATTTCCTTCATAAAAGAAATTGAAAACTTTTCGACAAAAAATATTTTATTTTTAAATTTATGTATATCAATTTTCGTTAAGTTTTTTTTTAAAGCAACAACACACATGGACAAGAAAGACATATTATTGACTAATTTCAAAACGCGATATATCATAAAAACTAGTTTGGTAAAGTTTAAAAATTGCAAATTCTCTTCAAATTGGTATTATTTTCGAAAGTTTTAACATATCTGAAATTAGTTTTCTTTAATATAACATATTCGTCGAAATATTGCAACATTTAAGCTCCATTAAACTAGTTTTACTATGAAACTAGTTTTAAAATTTGTTAATAATATTTTGATGCAACGTTTTTTTTCAATTAACAAGCAAATTCTGTCTAGCTTTTATTGGATTTAAATAATCATTTTTCAAGACCCCCAAAAACCTGAAATTTCAAGTTATTGAATAAAAGGGACACGTATTATAAATAATCTATGAGGCTGTTGTCGTGTATGCATTCGTTGCATTCTATAGAGTCACAAAAATGAGAAACTACTTGTTTTTTTTTTTTTTATTTGAAGTCGTGGCAAGGGCTATGCAGTTTCCTAATTTTGAACGCTTACAATCTGTGAAAGCAGTCCCAACAAAAAGCCAAGGATTTTCACCGGTGTGCCGTACCGTTTGAGACACTTTAGGTTCTTTTATTTACTTTTTATCTGTATCTCTGAGCATTTTGCCACAAAGAAAAGAAATTCCACCTGTTTCTTTTACAATTTTTTTTATCATTATATTTAATTATAGTCTTTTTGTCTTAAAATGCAAAATTACAAGCATAAATGGAACATGTGAAAAAAGATGTCTTATCGATCAAAGACAAAAAAGTGCGCATACGCCCCGTTGTACCTACAATTTTTTAATTATTTCAATTTTACGTCTGCAATTCGAATGGAATCATTTCAAATACGTGAACTTCGAACAAAAAACTCGAGAAAAATGTTTCGACTTTAAGAGTCGAGCTTCCGAAGGGGCAGAGTCGGTATATCGACAATTAACAGTTGACTCAAAAATATTTTAATATTTTGAATTTAATTCGAAAACTATTTAGATTTTCAAAATTTAAGCTTTGTAACTTTTTTGATAATTCACTTTCTTAGAGTGATTCAAATTCTTCAAGAATAAACCTCGCAATTTTGGATTTTCGATCAAAATTAACGACTTTTTGTAAACAAATAATAATTTGTCAGAAAAATGGCAACGTTGCGCAGTGTGAAATTTTCACATTCTACCGGAATTTTATTAAAAAAAAATGAAGTTGAACAGCCATGCATAAACACTTTTTTTTGCGGCTGTTATTATAATAAACCTTTTGTTTAAGCTTAGATTTGCTGTATATTTGCAAACTCCACATATTGTAGCAAGCTTAAAGTCAAGGTTAAGCAGGTTAAAGTCAAGTTTCCGTATCAAAGAAATTACAAATAGATTTTTTCAGTAATTTTCATGAACACAGTTGTTTTAAATTTTTAGTGGTTTTGAAAAAATAATATTTAATACGTCGGCTCCCTCTAATCACGGGATATCAAAATTCGTTTGAGTTAGACGAAGTTTTGGAAAAATAATAGTAAGAGGGATTAAAAATAGGCTATTTAAATTTGGAGGAATACAAAATATGGCAAGAAAGTTCGAGTTCGAGGAAGATTCGACTTGGAGGGAGTTCGACTGTATTTAGTATCAACAATATTCACACTTTACGCAAAAGTAAGAAAGATTTAAAAAAAAGTCTTTTTTTTTCTTTAATTTTCACTTAGTCTAAACAATAAATAGCAATCTAAATTAAAGTTTTCCCTTTAATAGAGTTATTTAAAAAGTAGACAATACTTGTAGACGCGCCAATTTTAGAATTTTCAATTTTTCTGACTTTATTTATTAAACCAGAAACAAAGGTTATCTCGTTCAAATTTTTTTAGCCGACATATATTTTTTTTTCAAATGCAGATGAAGAGGCTAGATGCTTTTTTATTTTAATTTTATTTTGGTTTATTTGTCCCAACATTTGAATTATATTGTAAATTTAAATTACAGTCAAACCCCTTTCCTTGAACTGCGAATACAAAATTTAAATTTAACAAAGTTTTTTTTTTCTTGTTAAATATTCTCGTCAAAATTTCTTGCGTACCATATTTTAAATTTTGTTTTAAATTTTCCATTTTCATAAAATATTTAATTTTTCACGTTACAGTTACAAAAGTTAAATTTTAGAATCGGTTTAGTTTTTGAGTTATATCTAAGATATTGAAAAGCAAACAACAAGTTTTGCGGTTTGCAAGGAAACTTGTAAAACGCAAGTATGAGTTCCAAACAAAACATAAATATAAATAAATAAATTCCTTTAAACACAATTAACTATTCCTTCACTTAAAGGTATATTAACTAGTCTTTTAAATACAGTTTAAATGTATTTAATACAATTTAATACAAAACTTGAGGTAATAAAAGTTTATGAAGTTTCGATCAAATTAAATAATAATGAATTAGTCATTTACTAAGCAACCTATTATGAATTTGTAGCTGTCCTAAAATTAATTATTACTAAAATTTTTTCTATGCTTATAAATAGTAAATAACTCTTAATTAAATATTTTTATATAGTAAAAATATTATATTTTAAGTTATTTTTATTGTTTACGACATTAATTTTAAAGTTTATAAATAGTTTTACCACATAGTTTTGAGTAGAACATTTTATTTTCTTTGACATAGGAGAGGGACATTACATGCACATAAATGTTTTACAAAGCAATAAAGCATTTAAATAATATACTTGATCACCACTGTAACGATTCAGCAATACCTGGTCAATTTGAATAGTTAAATTAGTTAAATCGGCCAACAAAAATTATACTAAAACAATATAAATGCACATAATTTGTTTTTATTTTGTGTCTAATTCAACTATTCAATATCGACACTTCGCTAAGCAGGATTATGTCTTTAATTAAGCAGTAATTTTTTTTTTATATAAAATAAAAGGAACTAAGCTAAAGCCAGTTATTAGGATTATGTAAAACAAAAAGCATCATAGGATAAGCGCTTTTTTACTCAAGTAAGTATATTTTACTTTAAAATTTGCAAAGAAAAAGTTTCTCAAAAGTTGGGTTGAAAAAAATCCTTGCACACAATGGCATTATAAAAAAACAAAAAAAAAAATTATTCGTTTGCCATTTATTCTTCTTTTCCAATTAAAAAATTTTGATTGAAAAGCATAAATATACAAGAAAAATAAATAAAACAAAAAATAAAAGTATACAAAAATCGTGTAATTTACTAACTAGGGTTGCAGATGAGAGAGAGAGAGAGAGAAAAATTGTAATTCATTGGCAAAGAAAAGAGTATCAGTGCAAGAAACTATGTACTTGTAGTTTTAAAAAAATTGTTCATGCCTTTGAGATTCAAGCCATTCAAATATAATTAAAAAAAACACATCCTAAACACACAAAAAACAAGAGGCATATATTTTTAATTCAAAAGCTACAAATGAGAACATTATAAAAACTAAAAAAAAAATATACTTATATAGATTTTTTTTTCAAATAGATTATAATAATATTTACAAAAAACACTGGCGGGGGATAGCGAAGCTTTTTAAAAACAGAGATATTTTATTTTGGTTTTTTTTTGTTTGTATTATAAAGTAAAGGCAGAGAGTTTTGGTAGTTTGGTTCGATCAATACAGCAAACATACTATGATATTCAGTAGTAGAGAAAATAAAGGCGGATGGTATTAAAATTATTCAAAGAAAAGATTCCATTTTGTTGTTTTGATTAAGAATGGAATCAATTTCTTTCAAAAATCAATATTTAAGCACAAAAAAATTAGTTTGTAATTTTTTTTGTTGTTGGCGAAAGGCATTTATAGACTTAGGCGGTGTTCTGAGAAAGGCGAGAGCATATAAGGAAAAGGCAGGTATACGAGATTTCAAAAGCTCAGAAGTGGAATTCAACGATGATAATAAGGATTGGATTTGGTTTTTGTTTATTTTTTAGTTGTTTTTTAGATCTACTCCAGTAGTTGTAAGTTTTTGTTTTTTTTTTTCTTGCGATAGCGGTAGGTTATTGGTAGGTACTATATATGGATTGCTAAAAATTTACACAGATCATGCATAAAGCTTATAAGGGTGCAACGAAAAAAATTAATTTTAACTTAAAAGTAAATTTAAACTTAAAATTTTAAATAATAAATGTAAAAATAACGTTTTAAATAAAAAATAAAATAAAAATAAAAATTAAAAAATACAAAAAACGTGTACAATATGTACATTAATATTTGAAATTTTATAAATCGTGTACATTTAGTACTTTAACAGCATAACTGATTCGTTGCCAAAAATATCAAACATTTCTGTGTCACCAGCTTACTGATTTTCAATGTGTTTGTTTTCTGTGAGAACACTTTATAAAACACTAAAAGGGCTTTGCAAGATTTTAAGCAGTTGACACTCGTTTGAATTCAATATCAACATTTTTGGCCCTTAAAATCAAAAAACTGTGACGTAATTTTAATATTTCATATATATTCTTCTATATTTCTAATTGAACGACGAATTCGTATCAGCGTTCTTACTCACTTATTTCCATACATATGTAATAAAAAAATACAACACTTATTGTATTATTATAATAGCATCATTTTAACACTATATACTAAAAAATTCGTTGACTATTTTTTCAGTCACAACTATTCAAATGCAAAAAGGTACATTTTGCTCTTGTTTTTTGTATTTTTAATTTTTTTTTCTATTTGCTTCATTCCATTGATTGTCATGGATTATTGTCTACAAAATAAAAAAGTATTGAACAATCAATACAGGGAAGTCTTCTTATATTTGAAAAGTAGTAAAAACCTTCATTCATTGTCATAAAAACGAGTCTTCTAGTGCAAAGAAAAATGCACTTTTGTTTAATAGCGACAAAACGCAACACAGGAAAGATGCGGATTTAAGATCAGGGCATCAAAAACCTCGAAAAAAGTATAGTTTTTTAAGTTTAGGGAAATTTTTGAGAAAATAGCAGTGTACTCTACTTTGTAGAGCTAGCCCTAAACATTTTCTCTGCTTAACATGTGGTCATTAAAAAAATATCAAAGTTTTGAGTTCCAACAAAAATACTTGTTGAATTAATTAGCTCATAAGGTGAAAGGTTTAAATTGGTGTCAAATAAAAGATAAGTTGGTACTGAATATGAAAACATAGGGATGCCATTTTAAAATGTTTAGATCAATGGTGGGTAACCTGGTTGAACGAAAAATAGCTGCATCACTTTATGCATCATAACTTTTTGGTTTACTAAAAAACGCAAACATTAATATTGCTAAACAAAAGTCAAAAATATGTAAAAAACTTACTGTATAAGTGTATAGCCCTGAATTTGGTAACCCTGTTCAACTGAAAAACACACTTAAATAATTCTTATTTAAACAAAGTAGTATAATTTTGTACGTCAAATTTTATCCTGAATTCTCTTCTATCTAAAAAATGTCAGATGCCAACTCCAAAATGGATATAAGTATACGGTAACCCTATTTAAATGCAAAAAAACACTAAAAACACTAATTTTTCTGTGAAAATGTTCCATATTTGATTAGGTTAAAAGCTAAAAACATACTAAATTTTGGATTGGGCTATATCTTCCATCAAAAAATGCCATGTAAATAACTGCCTCCTTTTTAGATATATCATCCAACATTTTATATAGATAGAAGAGGAACCAATAAAAAAATTGGTATGGGTTTAGCTTCTCAATTTGTCAAATATGGTGCATTTTGACTGAAAAATTAGTGTTTAAGTTTTTTTTTGCATTTAAATAGCATTTCTGAGCCTTACCTACAGTCTTAACATTTGTTTTGTATTTTTTCCATATTTTTTTAATTTTGTTTGGCAATTTTAATATTTTCGTTTTTTAATTAACCAAAAAGTTATGATGCATAAAGTGATGTAGCTTTTTTTCGTTCACATAGGGTTGCCACGTTGATGTACCCATTTTAAAAATGGCAACCCTATGTTTTCATATTCAGTACCAACTTATCTACCATTTGACACCTAACTTTAATGACCTAACTTTATGTCCTAAATAATCCGACGGTCGCCTTCTCGACTATTCAAAATCTCCACTATAAATAGCTTAAACGGCCCAAAGTCTCCTCAAGCGTGCAGTTGAGACAAATCTCGACTTTAGTAACTATTTATGAATTCTGCCCTCAAAGTCGTGTACCTCGTTATTATTATTAAAAGTAAAATTACCAATTTGTTTTCAAATTTTGATGTTATCTTACATCAGCTGCAACTTAGTTCTTCATTTTAAAACTCATTTTTCATTGCATATCTAAATATAAAACATCCATTTTAAATAATTTCCATAATGAAACATTTATGTGAATTTTATTAAACCTACATTTCTGATTCGTGTGTAAAAAAAGTTAAAAATAAAAAATTGAACCTACATCATCTAGTTTCCCGCAACACTATAAACTTTTCTTTCGTTTTTACTTCTCGGCTATGGAAATAATAATTTCCATCATAAACTTCGACTGTCGTCGTCACCAATATTGTGGGAAAATATTTCCATTTTATTGAAAGCAATATCCGTACCAACGATTTTTTTTTATAGCATCGCATCATAGCTAGAGAGCAAAAAAAAAAAGAAAGTTCTTCTCAGCAATGAGCAGCGTGATGATCATGAATGGAATATCATTATTATTCCCAACCTCTCAGTTAAAGTCGATTTCGTTTTTCATTTTTTTGTCATTTTTTTTTTTTTGATGTCCTGGATTTTTTTTTTTAGCTTCATTGTGCACCATATCGTAGTGCTGTCCCAAGTGTCATCGCAGTCAAGGATTTTGATTAAACCACTAAATCAAGTGATGTCTCCCAATTCCTCCCCTTGCCCTCTTTTCCTTCTCTCCCCCCTATGCCAGATTTTATTCTAAATACGCCATTTTATATAAATTTCTCCATCAATAAATATTTAATTGGTCAAATTAAAACGGCTGCCATTTGCAGCAGCATCAGCAGGATGCACGAACAGCAACTGACTATATGGGAGGTTTTTGAAGTTGCTGTGGTTGGTGTGAGTACCTAGATGTGCCATCAAAAACAGATTATAGTTCTGGGGTTTTTATATCAATAAACTTTATTGTTTGTTAGACGCGATGGAAATACAAAAAAAAAAAAAATTATTATCATGGTGTGTTGATGGTGAAAAGAGAGTTATTGCCACAATTCACAATGAATTGCACTGAAATTAGGTCAATGAGATGTATGTTGCTCCAGGGCTGGATTATCAAAAAGGCACACACTAAGTGTGTTTATATGGGGCCGCGTTTGTTAGGACCAGTGGGAGTTTAGATTTTTTAAATTTATTTCAACCTTCGTCATTGAAATTGTCTGTACAGTGCAGTAAAGACGTATCCATTGGATTTAGGAGAAATTGTTAAATTACTGGATTGTCATGTCAATTTGATAAGAAAAATATTTTGTTTAATATAACAGAGTAAAACAAATCGCAGTAAAATAAAAGTTATACTGAAAGCCCTAGAATTAGCTTGCCTTTCAAACCTTTTTTTTTTTACTAATTCCAGCCCTGACGTTTTGCACTTATTGCACGAGTGAGGAATAAATAATTTGAAAAATATGATATTATATTCCCGTTTAATTATTAAAATGTCGTCTCTTTCCCTTTTCCATTCAACACAACAATACATTCACGTAAAAAAAAAAAATGAGAAATAAAAGCCCGGGTGGGTCGTCAACGGCAGGATGTTGTTATTGACTATTTATTGCTATTTCCGAATTAAAATACCCATTTATGCGAGGTAATTTCAATTTAATATTAAAAAAATCTCAAACAGTGAGAGAAAATAAATATGAGAAAAAAAAGATTGGGTACATATTCGTAATTATTATTGGTAATTAAATGTTTTAAATAAATAAATATGGAAATTAATTCATGTGTGGGTAGAAGAACTTGTATATATGTTTTTCTGGTATTATATGTGATTATACAGAACGGAAATAAGGTTTTCAATATTGTTTACTTTTTATTCTTTTTTTGCTGTTTGTGAACAAAAAAACCACAGAAAACAATTTATATTATTTATTTTTAATTATAATATTTTTCAGTGGAATGGGTAATTTATCAAAGGTGCATTTTTTTAATGCAGTCTAATGTTATTTTAATAATTTAAAAATGTATGCACAGTTTTTGTTTTTGCAAAAAAAAAAAAGAGGCTGGGTGCGACCCACACTTGTAACTTCCCATTGGTACCCGTAGAAACTAGAATCCTTTGATAACTATAGAGATCTCAAATTCAAGATCTTCAGTAACGGTTCAGTATTAAACCAACCGTTTGTTGTTGAGCTGTTTTCAGTTTTTTTCACTAAAAAAAAATATCAATTCAATTTTCTTTAAAACCTCCTGAATTTTAAATTACAGCATTATGTGCAGAATGAAATTCACCCGGAATTGTTCAGCAATTTTGGGAAAGATAAGAAGATATTTGATACGAAAGTCATTTTACAACATTTTTATTTTTCAAATTGCAGTAATAATAAAAATACTTATTATTTTTTCTTAAAACTCCTTTCTGCATAAGTTGTAAAAAAAAAATTCATCCGAAGTTGATATTTTGATTCGTTGTCGAAATATGGTGAAGGAAAAAAGTGTCACGAACATAGATACACACACAAACACTAAAAACGATGGATTCAGGTTCTATTGACCTCAAAACGTCAAGAAATGTCAAAATTTTCACTTCGACAAATCGCACCAAGCATAATAACTTCAAATGGGAATTTAAAAATGAAGTACTTAAAGCTATGAAAACTCAATAAAAGTCCGAAACTATAAAAAATATTATTAAGATCTAGTTTGGCAGAGTTACCAGAGTTGGAATTATAGGACCTACATCTCTTGATGCCTTATAGCACTTATTTTCGTTTAATACCCGGCTACCCATTTCATATATTGAAGTCCTATAAGTTTTTTTTATGGTTGGTTACGTTTGCCCGCTGAACAAAATCCCGTGTAGCTAAATTCCGCCGATCAGAATCCCGTGTAACGAAATCCCGCCAAATACAAACTTTCATTAGCGCTGTATTTCATATGAAATAGGTCTTTTTGATTTCATGAGAATCAATTGGAACGAAGTTTCCTACTATTCTGTTTCTTGGAGACAGCGCTGGATTGGGACTCTGATTTCAGTGACTCGAATCGATGAGAATCAGTTGGAACAAAAAAATAAAATTCGTCGTTCAAATAAAAGTATATAAACTTTTGAATTTGTTTTTGAAATATCTTCAGTATCGATTAGTATTCTTTTCAAGGAAGTCGTTTTAAAAAATTTTTTTGTATGAACAGAATTTGTCGTTCAATTAAAATATATAAATTTTTGAATTTTTGGAATTTTCTTTGGTTTCTTTTCAGATATCGTCGAAGAAGGTCGGCCTTTTTAAATCTTCTGTTCTCCTTAGAATTTTATTTTGTTTTTAGAGAGATTTGACTTTTATTCACACAATAATTATCAAGGATATTGACTAGCTGTCTCTATAACGCTGTTGCGTTTTCTTCTTAGGTTAGTGTTAATTTATGATTATATTCGTATTGTTGGTGTTTTAAATAGTAAATTTGTATATTTACTCTTGTGAATCACTCACGAATTCTGTAACGCTATGGCGTTTTCTTGGCTTTTAGAAGTGTAATAGTTGATTTATGACTATATTCGTATTTCGGGTGCTTTTAACAGTAAATTTGCACATTTACTTTTATCAATCACTCACGGATTCTGTAACGCTATAGCGTTTTCTTGGCAATATGAACCTTATTTTGAAAATCATCAGCGAATAATAGAATAATTGCAAAAATCACTTAATTTTCTCCCACGCATTAGCAGGCTAAATATTATACAATTTTACATGTCCATGTGAGAAACATGGAACAGTGCAGAATACCGAAAAAAAAAAATTGTAATAAAGTGTTGAAATTCAAGGAAAATACGTAAAAGTCGCGAAAAAAGTGTGGAATACCTGAGAAAGAAATATGTGAGATTCTGAAAATAGCTTGGGGTTTAAAAGTTCATTCACCAGTACTCCACGCTTTCATACACGGTTTTCCTCAATTTTCACCGTGCTAGTCTTCGTTATTTAGCATATTTTTCCATAATGTATCACCCAGTATTCCATGGTGTTTTGTGATTTTTACCACGGTATGTCTCATATATTCACACTTTCTTCTGCAACTCCACTCTTTTCTCTGTGAATTTGTTTGTTTTTTCCTCATTATTTTACGCTTTTTTCTCGCGGTAATAAATGAAGGGCCTATGGGAAAAACGGGACATGTCCACTTATTGTCAAAATTAAACTTCTGATGAGGTCTCGTAGTATGGTTTGAGTACTATATCTGAGTGTATTCTTACTTTTATAAAGCCAATTTAATTCTTTCTAAGAAAATTAAAAAAAGGTGTGCCTTTAGTATACTAAGTTGTATATGAAAAACAAAATTTGTAATTGCATTTTTCTCGAAATGTGTTTTATGCCGTTTTTTCCCTGGACCCTTCAAGTGCTTTTCCCACAACTTCCCATGCGGTATTTTCTGATCATTCAAGTGGTGTTTAAAAGTTCTTTCATACTTCACCAGTGTCCCGTGCTTTTATCCAAGATTTTTTTAGGATTTTTTTCAATGTAATGAAAGGACTTTGCAACTGAATTAACTCTCAAAGTATAATGCATACAACGCCATCTGGTGGCATTTTCTGTGTTCTGTTTCTATCGTGTATCAACGATTGCAGATTCGGTTGCAAGTTTTGCCAAAATTTGTTATGAGTTCAACAGATTTGAGTTCAACACTCCGAAAAAAATGAAGTTAGCCATTTAAAAGAATTAAATGGTAATCAATTTTTGAATACTAGTTGATGGACTGCAACGGAATATAAAAATCAAAACAGTTATTCCTAGGAATATTGTCTTAATGCTGCTTTATAACTGACTGTTCAATAATTTGGACTAAAAAGCATAAAGACGACTTTGGGCTAGAAAAAAAAAAACATATAAGGTGGTAGACCACAATTCTCATTGAAAAAATACTTGCATTTTGGACCATTTTGTTAAAATTTGATCAAAGTAGTCGAATGTCCGCTGAAACAATTTTTTTTTCTGAGAATTCATTGTTTGAGTTGTTAATCATGGATTGAGCTGAAAATTACGCTAAAAACTTAACCCGTTGTAAACTTATTAGCTCTAAGTCCATCTAAAAGAATGGTTTATTATTTTGCAGCGCCAATGCTGTCCCTTGCTTCTTTTATGATTCGTTTGGCCTAAAAATTCTGAAAACTATCAAATGAACTTATTAACCTTAAAAAATATTGGGACCAACATAAATATAATCTCAAATCCTGTCTCATTTCGGGTTTTCGAGATGTTACACTTCTAAAAGTGAAAAACTAATAATTTTCATTATAATACTGTGAATGAATGCTAAGAAGAAATATTGTTTAGTTAAATTTCGATTAAATTGCCGTTGGACATCTTGCACAACCATTTTGATCAATAACTCTTTTTCATGATACAGTAATTTCTCTTAATTTAATAAAGAGAGTATTAATTTTAAATGTAAAAATTCAAATACAAGTACATCTATAAATACACTTTAAAATAAATCAATAAATTAAAATTAATTTTATAATAAATAAAATTAAAAGAAAATAATAATTTTACATAAATTTAAAAAAAAAACTTAAAAGAAAACACATAAGCAGTGCAAATAGGTTACCTGGTGATCTGCCGCAAAAACCCACTGCGTGCCAAAGCAACTGGGATGGGGAGGACACATTTTTTTTTTATATATATTTATAAGTTTTTAAAATTTCATATTTTTTGTTCACGTTTATTCAAAAATTAGTTTTGTTTTATTTTTTTTTATTCAAAAATAATAGAAAAAAAAATCTCAATTACTTTTTTGAGAGAGGTATTAATTATATAAAAAGCATTATTTTTTTTTTGATTAATTTTTTTTTGTATAAAATTCAATAAGAAAAAAAAAAGTACAGAGGAGGTTGTTGAGTAAAAAATTAAAATAAACAAGGAAAATAAAATTAAAATTAAAAACAAAAAAACCTGGGCTTTTTAAGGACAATAAGAAGCTAGATTTTGAAATTAAAATAATTTCAAATCAATTTTTTTCCCTTTTCTTAGTGTTAATTTAAATGTGATTAATAATGTTTAAGGTGTGTGTATAGGTATAAGGAGGAAGTGTTTTTTTTTTTTTTTTTTTAATTTTTAAATTTATTTATGTAAGTGTTTTGTTTGTTTTTGTTAATTTTTCTTTTCATATATACTATACCTTTAACCTGCAGCTGAGCTGTGTATTTGATTTCGGCTGCTGGATTAGTAGCCACACATGTGTATTCACCGGAGTGTGTCGCCGATAAGGAGGGAATACTAAGGAGTGAGGAATATTGATCTAACATTGTTACATTAGCGCCCAAGAGTGCGGGCAATGGCTCACCATCCTTGAGCCAACGTAAGGTTAGGGGAGGATCACCCCTAGATACCCCACAAACAGTACGCGTTCGCATACCCTCAGCCAGTCCGTCTTGGAATGAAAATGGCTCTATAATAGGAGGTACTGTAATGGAATACAAGACGAAACAAACGGATAACACAAATTGAAAAATAAAACAAAACAATACAAAAAAAAAAAACACAACAAGGATTCATCATCATCATCATCATTATCATCATTATCATCATTATCATCATCATTAAAACATTCAAAGAGAGAATAAAGAGAATTTTCATTTCATTTTCTTGTTATTTTTTATCATTTCCGTGTTGCGTGACATTTAATTTTTTCATTTTCCATTTCTATTATTTCGTGCGAGTTTTTTTTAAATTATTTTTGTCCCATCCAGTAAGTTGCAGTTTGTAATAATTGAAGTAAATTTGTTTTTTGTTTTAATATTTATATATTTACATTAGATACTCTTATATAAACTTTTAAAATTTTAAACACAAAAAAAAATTATAATAAAATATGTAAACTTAAATCATCTACCAAATATCTCCACACTTGAAACATACACAGAAAATTAAATATAGTTTATGTATAATAATTGTTTTTTTTTTTTTAATTTTTACTTAAGAAGAAAACGTTTCCAAAGAACACACAATCATTTAAAGTCTTTTTTTTTTTTTGAAAATATTAAAAGGGTGAAATATAGAAGAGAATGAAATATATGTATTTATTTATATATATATAGAAATAGTGGAAAATAGCATTCTCTCTAAATGAAATATTTATATATAGAAAGAAAGGAAAAATCAAAAAAAAAAGAAAATCATAAATATTTTTCTCTAAAGAAAAATTAAACTTTCAACAGTAAAAACTCTAAAAAAGTTTCTCATATAAACTAAACTAAAAGTTTTCAAGTTTTAAACTAAAATAAGAAAAAAAAATTAACATCCTAATTGTTTGTTTGTTTATATTTTGTTTTTGTTTTTGAGTGTGTTAGTATTAGAAAGAAAAAAAAAAAAAACCAACAAAATATCTATTAACGAGTGTTTGAATGGAGATAGTTTTTGAATATATATAAAATGGTGAGTAGAAGTTTATATCCATGTATGTATATCTCGTTACCATTGACCAGAAGAGCCTGTGAATTTTCCACTTCGGCAGCAAGATTTCGCACAACACACGAGTAGTTGCCGGTGTGATCGGAGCCCAAATTTTCAATCACCAATATACTATTGTATTGATCGACTTGTTTCACCGACATATGCTGTGATGGATCGATGAGGCGATTATCCTTGCGCCAGGTTATTGTTATTGGTAGATCACCTTTGACAACCGAACATGTCAAGGAGGCACGATCTCCCATATTTAGTTGAAGTATTGATGTTTGAAATGGACTCAATTTTGGAGGAACTGCAATGTGAATTTGACATTTTTTGTTTTGTTTTTTCGTTCTTTTTTTTTTTTTTTTTTGATATATGATGATTTTATATAATTTTTTTAAACTGGATAGAGAAATATATTATATACTTTGACCATGATTATTATGTAGAAATTCCTTAAATGATTATGAAGAATGTAAATGTAGACACCTAAACGATGATGTGGAACAGTGGAGATAGCTAAATTCGAATATTAAAAACATCTTTCAAAAAGCCTCAAGATAGAAATGAAAAAAGAATTGCAATACAATTTTAACATCAATTTCCGTTTGCTCTTCCTGCGTTGCTAAACACTAAATACCGAAAAACGAAGTCTGCATCCAAATTTTGCAGGTATACAACAAGATCCTAAATCGAAGATGATTTTGTGAACACAACGAGTGATATAATTTGTAAAAGAAAATATCCGCAAACACCATACATACGTTAATTTATTCTTGTTTCGTAAATTAAAATAGCAGCTCACCTCGTCATTGTCATAAGAAAGATCCCAATCTAACGCCCTTCTATGGCAACGGCAAACAACAACCTATGAAATAAGGCTGCATTCCAAATGGGACTTTATTTCAATGAGAAAATTGAAATAACGCCCGACGACGCACGGTTTAAATTTCTAATGCATTTTAGAAATAAAAGCCTCAACTTGAAACGGTTTGTAAATTTTCAAAAAAACGCCCGATTTTTTTAATAATTTGCAACCCGTTCCAAGTTGAGTTTTAAAAAATATATTTTGAAAAGCATCGGAGTCTCAAAAAAAAAAAAAAAAAAAAAATTAGACCAGGCCGATAACTTTTTGAAAAAAAAAAATAAATAATTAGCAGGATATGGATGGTAGTAAAAATTAGGAAAAATGGTACATACATAAATGAAAGGGGAAAGATAAATATTGTTTTTATCTTTTTCAAAAAGAGTTAGATTTTGATAAAACTTAGTTTAAAAGAACATTGTTATGTCTTTTACTCAGACAATTTTTTTCTACAAAAATTATAATTTTGCATTTTTGACGAATTTATGTTGAAAACAAACCTAATTTTCCATCAAGAAAATTGACGACAAAATTTTTAATTTTTGAAATTTGAAGATGTTTTTTTAAATATTACTGAAGAAAACAACACAGTTATTGTAGAAAACATTCTCAAAAATAAAAACAAAAACAAGAAACTCATTTTTAAGATCGAATTTCCGTAAATGACAGTAATATCAGCCAGCCAAATTTAACATTTCGAATGTATCAAGCGACACTTATTTCGAAAATGACTTTGATTTGAACCTATACTGTGTGCTAAGGCCCACGTTTATGGTCTGGGTTTCGTTGCTCAAATAATTCTACTAAGCGACATGTTTGAAAAGGTCATTGTTGTATGCGACAAGACATCCAGACAAAAATTTTGATGCATGTCGCTTAGTTTTATTAAAATTGCGGCTTAACACAACGATCTTACTGGAACTTGGGATATTTTTGTCGCTTAACACACGTTCCAGACATGGTTGTATTTGATTAAAAATATTTGTAGAAAGTAGTCTAGTGTTTTCTTGCGAGAGACTGAGACGTTTTTTTCGTTTTCTGAACATTTTTCAAAATGTCGCTTAATACATTCTGACGGGAAGGTATTGATTTACAAAAGATTTTGACACTCTGAACTCGATCTAGTATTAGAATTGCTCTATCATGCAATTTTTTTTTGAGATATGGATTTTAAATTTCTCAAAAACACTGTTTTCACGATGTTTTGGCTAAAAAAAATTTATTTTCAGAAACAAGTTATATATTTTTGTAAGCATCTTCGATGCTAGTCTGAATTTTTTTTACGTGTAATTAAATATTCGGGCTTAAAAACATTACAAAAAAAATCTTGTTCCTAAAAATGAAATCTTGCTTTGCCCAAAACATCAAAAAAAAAAATAGTGTTTTTGGGAAGATCAAAATTCGATATCTCAAAAAATTTGCATGATAGAGCAGTTTAGATACTAGATTCGAGTTCAGAGAGTCAAAATCTTTTGTAAATATTTAATCTAGATAAAATCGATCTTGAAAATTATTTTATTATTTTTTGAATTTTTGAGAATGCTGTTTTTTTACTTATTCTTAAAAAAACGGATTTAACCAAAGAGAATCCATCTCAAAATTTTCAAAAATCAAAATTCTTTCGTCAACTTTTTTTAATGAAAATTAGACTATTTTTTTTTTAAATAAGAAAACACAAAAAATAATACTTTGGTGAGTAAAAGACATAGAAATGTACGTCAAAACCAAGTTTCATCAAAATCTATAACTATTTTTGAAAAGATAAAAAATATTATCAAAAAAATTTATTTTTGGCATTTTCACAATATTTTTGATGTTATATAGAAAAATTTGTTTGTTTTTTATTAAAAAACTCAACTTGTGACACTTTCCGTTTCTATGTATGTATTTGTATGTGAATTTCAAACTAGAACGAAAAACGGGGAGTCTTATTTCAAGAGTCGTGCGGGACAATTTAAAACTTCGCAAGACTTAATAAACAGGACTCCTGACACCGGTCGTTGTATAATTGACCTCAGAAAAGAAATCAAAAATGAGCGATAAAAAGTGTTATTGAATTATCGGTTTTTTGACACGAAAAATAAATAGATGAAAACAAAGAGCAAATATGCAAAATTATGATATGCTAAGACTTATGGCAGAATATGCAAAAATATGCCCTTAAAAGCTCAACTATGCCCTAAATATGATCTAAAAGTCTGCAAATAATATAAGTATGCAGTAATATCAAAATATTCACAAATATGTCCCCACAAAAAGGACTTAAGAATCTTAATTTTATGTATGAAACACATTTCTTCGTCTTCAAATTTTCAATACAACCTTCTTCGAGTATGATTCCGGTTGCGTTACTTATTTAAATTCCCGGATTTCAATATAAAAAAAAAACGCCTTGAAATTAATATTTCCCAATATGTAGTTTTTATTCCAAAGTCCTTAGTTTCGAACTCAATACTGTCCTTTTAATTCAGCAAATACTTCCTTTTCATCCGCTTAGTTATAACTATCAAAAACTGCAGCTCTAATTTTCTCAATTTTGTGATTCCATTTACCACCTTAATTTAATATAAATTTATATTATTTCTGACCCTAACACGTGACCCGACAGCCTACTTTCATACTTATTAATTTTGTACAAATTAAGTTGATCGGATAAAAGAATGCCCAATGAATGGAACCCCATGCTCTGAACTGTCCCAACTAAAAAAAGCATTAATCTTCTAAATAACGCGAAAAAAAATAAACACATTTTCAAAAAAACAATTTCCAACTAAAATCTAATTTTCCCAAGACTCTCAATTTTTTCTTTCAAGATTTTCGCCTAAATTGATTCACCGAACAAGAAAAAAAAATACAATTTAAATTTAGAAACGTTTACCACCAAAGTCGGAAATTATTTCGATAATATTTATATCAATTTGAAGAACCCACAGGAACCCTTTCATTTCTCATATTCTAGTCGTGTGCCAACAACGCTCCCTTCATCCCAGCACTTATCGGCATCGCACACGACAAATAGTAGGTATTCATGATTTTCTTCCTTTCTTTGAGCGATTTACCAAACCACCACACACATTTTGCTTCTGCTGAAGCAACACTACGACTACCTACATGATGCGAAGAAAAAGGAAATTCTTTCATTTCCTGTCATTTCCATATTCAAATTCAAAGAAACACACACACAAACCACTCTGGGGTTCAGCCAGCCATTTTCTCTATTTCCTTCACCGCCGGAATTTCCGCTTGCGGTTAGTTATTGTGTTACAATGATGCAACTCAGCCAACAGTGTCGTGAGACTGCATAATTCACACTTCAGCAAGACACCGAAATTTCCTTGTAAAAATATTCAAGTCAAGAGGCACCAACCAACCAGTCCCAGCCATCTATAGCAACGCAAAGGGAAGTCCTTTAACACATATTATAGGGGGTTTTATGTTATTTGGGTTAGATGGCAAAAAGTATCGTTTGTGTCGGTTACGCGGCGGCGGCGCGCGGTAGCGGTGAGACATTTTGGGAAAGACAAAAGTAGCTTTTCTTTCATTGCATCAGACTATACCATACCGCACTCTTCATCTGCAACCATCTCAAGACGTTTAAATCTGCAATCCAATGTATTCGAGTTTTTCATTTTGTGAATGTTGGATTTTTTTCTATCCCCACTTCCGGACAAGAATCCTGCCGCTAAGGGCCCACTTGCAGTCAGTTTAAATGGGAAAAAATAAAAAAATCATTTTGTAAAGTAGTTGCACAATTTTCGTTTTACTATTCTCTCTCTCTCGTTGGGGTTTTTTTTTTTTTGGCATCTTGTTCTTTGGGCTTTCATTTTGTTTTTATTTTGGTTGTTGTTGAGGGAAAAAATATTGTTTCTCGGGACGAAAAGTCGAGAACAACCAACTCCTTGAAAGAACGAACTCAAACAAAGAAAACCGAATAAACCTAAAGCGAGAGAGCTGGACCTACAAAACTATAATATGTACACAAATAGAAAGGACAAAAAAAAACAAAAATGGAATAACGCAGATCCACAAACCAAAAGATGTAGAGTTGGAAAAAAAAAGTTTTATTTGATTCGGTTTTTATCCATTTGGCGTGTCTATATGTACCAAGTACTTGAAGTTTTTACAAAAAAAAAAAAAAAAAAAAATAACTTGCAGCTTTCATATCGTGTTGTTGGCTCAACAATCTTACCCGCCATGTTTCCCCTTTCATTTTTATTCTCTGTGCTTCTAAACCCGGCATTTCTTCATTGCATTTTTAATTATTTTATTATTCGTTATTTTCTTTTACTTGCTCGAAGGAAAAAATAAAACAAAGAAGAGAAACAAAAAAAAAAAACAAACTCGAAAAAAATTTATAAAATTAAGTTTTTATTTAATTTTTTATACCCCTCCCCCCTCGACTTTTAAGGTGGATTCATGAATAAAAAAAATATACTCATACTCAGGTGAAAATAAATCACCTTAGAAGCTGATGACAATGAACTATGTCTACGTGCTTAAGCATAATAGTGCAAAAGAGACATTTAGGACCCCAAAAGGAGAACCATAGTTTATTTCGGAAAACTATTTCATTGAAATTTGTTTTCGGAAGAAGCTGCTTACGACTTTTTATGGAAACAAAAATGAAAGAATCACTCTAATCGAGATATTCTTAATTTCCACAATTAAGGTCTGAAGACTACATCTTATTTCAAACCTTAAACTTTTAATGACATTTGAATTGGTTTGAGCTTTGTATATTTATTTTAGGACCCCAAATATATATCCGAAATGCTTACAAACAAATATTTTAGGCCCATTTTAACAAGATCCTAAATCGAAGATGATTTTGTGAACACAACGAGTGATATAATTTGTAAAAGAAAATATCCGCAAACAACATTTGAATTGGTTTGAGCTTTGTATATTTATTTTAGGACCCCAAATATATATACGAAATGCTTACAAACAAGTATTTTGGGCCCACATTTGCTTTGCTGAAATCTTAGTACCCCACATTTGATATCTATTTCAATCTTTAAATGACATTTACACTCAAGGTACTATTTAATTTTACGAGCATAAGGGCTAGGGAAGCTTATCCCTTAAATTTAGACCTTAAATGACTTTTCAATTTAGGAGGACTTTAAGAGTCTAAATATATTTTTTAGACAAATGTGTTTTGGGTGTTTTTGACCCCAACCCCAACCTCAAACTTGAAATGAAATTTGTTTTGATAAGGGCTTAGAAAATTTTGCTTCAAGGATTAGAACTGATGGTCTTCGTAATTATTTTGTGATATATCAGTGAAATTGTTTTCAAATAAGGTGTTTTACCCTTTCATTTGAAATCTTGAATGGCATTTGAATTGATAAGGTCATTTGAAATTTAGTTTGAGCCCTAAATCATTTTTTTTTAAATTAAACATTTATGATGTATAAGGGTATAAGGTGCATTTGTGTTATCCCAATCCAAACCTTAAATATGGTTTACTTGATGAGACTGTAGTAAATTTAGTTTCGAAGATTTTCACTAATGGGGTCTTAGTAAATTTTGTTGGGTAATATAATCCAGAACAGCATTTTTTTACAATGAAGGGGTTTCATAAACTTACCCCTCCGTTTGAAAACATAAATGACACTTGCATTGATGATAATGATAACATTAGAATGTTTTTTTTAAGATCCTGAATCATATTTCTGAAATGTTCATAAATGAGGGGTTTGGGGACATTTGACCACAGATTCAAACTTTTATTGATGCGTGCATACATAGTTACTTTAGTTTTGGACATTTATACTGATGAGGTCTTACTTAGTAAATTTTGTTTTGGGACCCTAAATCATATTTTTGATATTTTCGGGAACAATTGTTTTTTTGGGGGATTATTCTCTTGAAATTTAAATGCCACTTACATCAATGAGACCTCAATACATTTTTGATTCGAAGATTCTAAGGTCAGATTTAACAAATATTCACAAAACATTATTTAAGCGATATTTCGACCTCATCATTTAAATCAAATAACTTCGCATTAATAAGGACACATTAAATTTTGTTTGAGCGCCTAAATCAAATGAAATCATATATCTCTCACAAATAAGAATTTTACATGCAGACTTATTTATTTTAATTTTTAGTTAATTAAAACTTTTAAGATTTTATTTGGGACCCCCCAATCAAGATCTGTAAAATTTGCACAATTAAGTATTTATGAAGGCATTTTTATTCTCATTTCACCATTAACATACTCGTGGTATTGGTTAGTGTTTAGCGAATTTAATTTGAGAGTTGAGACCCTAAGGCATATTTCCGAAATTTTAAATATCATTAGTTTTTTGGAGAATTTGTCCTCCATCTAAAAATATAAATGACTTTTGCACTGAACAATATTTTGAATGGCAGTTGACCCTCCTTTTGGGGGACTTTTTAGAATAAGTTAAGAAATACAAAATGAAAACTCAGGCAAATTTTAACTCAATCAATCTTCTAAATCTTTCATTTTGCTCGAAAAAATTAATTTTTTGAAAGAGACTTAATCGAATCGATGAAGGCTTAATAAAGAATTTTTGGGACCCTAATTAAAACTTTAAACTAATTACAAAAAAAAAAAATAGTTTAAATCTTACTCATTTTCAGACTTTTAGTGACTTCGACTTTAAATGATATATCCTTAATGGGGAATTTTCAAATTTTATTTGAGACCTTAAGTAAAGTCTGCGAAATGTATACGAGCTAGAGCTACGGTTCAAAAAGGGAAAGAGAGTGGGGAGGGAGGGTGGAGGTGATTTGAACATTATCATACTTATTTGCAAATCTTATAAATGACATTAGATGTAATGAGGGCATAGTAAACTTATTCTGGGACCCTTACACAAATATCAAAACTTGTTATAAAAAAAGGATTTTAGGCACTTGAGTACTTGACACTCATCTTAGATTTTTAATAACATTTGCAGTAATAAAATCATAGAAAGTGTGATTTAGGACCTTAAAATTTAAGAGCCTAATGAGACCCTTAGTCTTGAACTTGTTGTCAGATCTCTAGTTCTTTTCTTAAAAGCTGGATATCTTTTCTGACACCTGAGTATTGTTAAACCGGCCGGCCTCTTTTTTTCGACTTGATGAATGAATGATAAAAAAAAATAATATTCATAATTTTCTTTCTCCTCTTCTTGCAGTCAAGTCGCGAATGAATGTTGAAATGGATGAAGAAATAAAGGACGATGCACTTGGGTATCCTAGTTATGGATAAACATAACGAAGGCTATATAATACCCCGGCAAAGGAGTATGTATATACATAACATAGGCAAGTATAACAGAGACCCCGAGGATGTAGTTGATGTGATGGCATTGCTTTTATGGCATTTAAATATTTGTATGCTTATGGTAGGTATGCCTACATGAATCCTCCAAGTTAGTCGTCCTTCTATCCTATTACATTGCGATGAATAAATATGAATGGCGCGCCGAATGATGAAGGCATAGTTAGTTACATAAAAATGTGCACATCTACCTACTACAAAGTATAGCCAGGCTTTAAAGACAAAAGAACCTTGTAGATTTACCTGCGATGATGGTAGCTTTTTTGATTATATTACTTTGCTGCAGTATAGCGTTGTAGACCAGCCAAGGCAGTCATCAATTCCCATGATAATCAAAGAAGTATTGCTGGAATAAGATACAAAAGGAACAGACATGCAATGCATGCCGCCATTCGAAAATGTTTTCCTCAAAGGCCGTCACATTTATTCGCTGGAGGAGTGTGTTTTTTTTTTTTTAGTTTTTTTTTAGCTTTGTGTCGCCTTTTGAACTGATAGAAATCTAGATGAATATCAGTGTGGCGGCTTTGGGACTCTTTGTAAAATATACCTTGAAACAGAAATATGTATTGGAAAGAATGGAGAAAGTCCAATTAAAATTGGACAAAATTATAACCCGAACATAAAGCGAATAAAAGCGATTTTGGTTAACAGCAGTAACTGTTGGCACAGTAACTGCTTTGCATGTATAATGGGAATTATATACGTTTAAGTGAGTTTCATAATGAATTCATTTGTGTTGAATGGGACACTGCACGGATATGAATGAGTTTACAACACGGAATTTATTAAAAGGGCCTTTTCAATAAAGCTAACAATGTTTGGAAATCCACCGGAAATACCTGAATTAGGAATTAGACAAATTGTTGATAAAATTTTGTTCCAATTGTCAAAGAAATGTTCCGCTTTTAGTTGAAAGTCACTGAAGAATGCACTAAAATTATTGAAAAAATGTTTCATGTGGACTAAATGCCAGAAAAGTTGGCTTTCAAGAAATTTGTTGATCAAGTAGTGTTAAAATGTGAGGTTTTTCTCGAGTTTTGCCACATTGTGAACTGAGAGAAGGTCACATTCCCTCTACGACACAGGCATTTTGTTCAATGCAGATAAGTGTCGAAGTGTCATCTAGACAGAGTTCCGATGTTTTCCATCTTCCAGAACTGAGGAAACATCTCATTTGGCGGTTTGGCCTAATCGAACACGTTTTGATTTAGCTGGCTATCAATGTGAGTAAGTTTTGACGTGACGGAGAGGCTTACGGCAAATACTGTAAACAAAAACTTAGAGCTATGCGTTCTGTAAGAAAATACAAAATACGTTTTGTTGAACGACTAGACCTAGTGACTTAACCATTTCCTATATGTGCCTGGTAGTAAGCAGGAATGGAATCGAGGGCACCTTCAATTTTCTGCAACAAGTAGGTTTTTCTTTTCAATTTATAGCAAGAGTCAGTAACCCTGATAAAAATCATGGTGGCATATAGTGGAAATCGAACTCAAACCTTCGCTTCGGCGTGATGGTCCATCGCACTAATCACCACACCAAGGGGTACTACAAACTATGCGTTCCGTAAACTTAATTCTGCAGAAGGGTCGCTTATGGTCGATAGGCCGAAATACAGTAGGATGACTCTACTAAGCAGCCTCCCTTTCCCTAAAGCAAAGAGAGTATTGCTACCAAGGCACTCCTAAAAAAGCAACAGAACTTTGAGTTATCATCAAAACGGTAAATTTAAGTGACCATCAAAAGATATGGCTATTCCAAAAAACGGTAAAATGACGAAAATGTCGGTTGTTCACGATAACATTTGTAAGATATCGAGTGATAATTTGTTTACATTATTAGTGTTTGAGATGAACTTTACGTTAGTTATTCAGGTGTTTAACTTTAACAGGAGCTAGTTCAAAACTTTTTTGTTGCAATTCAGACAAAAAAAACTGCAATTTACTGCAAAAATTCGGGGTACCAGTAGAAAAAAAAACATGTTGAAAAAGGTGCACTTTCGTGCAGTTGATTCTTTCATAAATATCTTAAATATAAAGTGTCTTACATAATTAATTAAATTCTAAGACTTAAATACGATTTAAAAAAACTACAAATATTTACCGGTACCAACAATAATTGGCCAGTTATTTATTCGAAATTTATGTGACTAAGCTCTAATTTTTCAATAATAAACTCCATACAAACAAAAAACTATTTTTCCTATGAATAGGCCCTAAATATGCTTAATCTAATAATTAAAAAATTGGGGCTAAATAAAGTAAATACCTTGCCTAGAATAATACATAAAAAAGTTTAAGAAAAAAATTACACAGGTTCATAATTAAACAATAAAATCTATGCTTTTCTCAAAAACGCAATCTTGTTTGAGACAAAAATTGTAACTTCTCTCCGATCGTGCTGCCCTCTATGAGGAAGTAGATCTATCTGATTTTTGCATTTTAGTTGAAGTTTTGCAGGAAGTAATAAATCGGATTAGGTAATTGGCAAGCAAAAAATAGTTTTTTGGCCAAGTTTTAGAGCCGAATACCACACTGTGTGCCATTCAAACTGTGTTAACGAGAGATTAGATGACTTGCATTTTCACAGTTCTTTTTGGATAAAAGTATGTCCAACGAATAGAAACTTGCCATAGTGTGACATATCCACAAGAAAGGATATGCCTTGATCTATCCCAAATACAACTTCCGTATTTTGGGACCACTACGTGATTTTAAGATAAAAGATAAGATTTATTTTTGGCCAAAAACAATTTTGTTCTTCTATTGATTTAAGTTTAGTAGATTAATACAGTAAATTTGTGATCAGAAAGGTTCCTAGAAGGAAAGTTTTGATTTCTTTCGAACTTAACGTTTTTGGGGATACAGAATCTAACAAACAAATTACTAATAAAAAAATTTCAGGGCTCAAAAATTGATAAAGTTTGAAGAGTTTGAAGATATTTTGCAAATTGTTATGGTTACGTAGAAAACTCTGAGCTCAAATTTTAGCAATTTGGTTTTTCTCGAACACTGAGGTACACACATAAAACTAATTCTTTATGGAAAAATATTCCAATTTTGCATTTTTGACCATTTTGCGTCACTAAATTTTGTTAGCAGACCTCAAATTCGGATAGAATAGGCACCCTCAAATATATAAAGTACGAATTAAGTCAAAACAACCCGAAAACTTTACTAATAAAAACACAATTTGACTGGATTAAGATAGAATTTTTTAAAACCGGTCTGTGTATGAATTTATCTACAGATGAAAAATAAGTAAAAAAAAAAATATTTTTAACATGCGATTAGTTTCTGAAGAAACATATTAAAACATAAATATCCTTACAGGCAATTCTTCTTACTAAAAGGTATGTACATTACATAATGCACTACAACTCGTTTGATTTTTTTAACAACAAAAGGAGCAATCTAACACTCAATAGATTCATCTAAGTTGTGGTAAGTATATCTTCAATTTTCATTGTTCGTTGAAGAAAATGCTACATCAATTTCATTGTGCATTGCTGTACAAAAAAAAAAAAGTGTCACTACTTGTTATAACAAGGACTTTATTCTCCTTTGATATTGCAATAACAAAAGGAGTTTAGTTTGAACATACCCTCACCTGAGTGAGTGATGAGGACTTTACCAAAAGAAAATTTCATTCAATAGAAAATAGAAAGGATACTCTCGTACCTATATAATTCGTTTGAAAAGGATTTTGAGAGAATAAAGGAAGTAAGAAACGATAACGATAACGAGTTTTTATTTTTATCAAAGTTAGTTTCTGTTCAAAAAGCTATTCTTGTTTTTTTTTTTTTTTATTTGCTAAGTAAAAGGACTTAAACAAATAAACCTTTTCGGTTAGACAAACGTAGATTGGTTCTCTATCAATAAAATAAAAGATAAATGCCAAAAGACTGGCGAAAAGGTATCATATGCCCCATACATAAGAAGGGAGATGTCACAAAGTGCAGCAATTATAGAGGTATCACGTTGCTGAGTACCGCCTATAAGATACTCTCGTCTATCCTACAAGACCGGATAACCCCATACGCTAAAAACACCAGCGGACACTATCAGTGTAATTTCATTCCAGGCAAATCAACAACTGATCAGATTTTTACCCTTAGGCAGGCGATGGAAAAATGTCTAGAATTTAACATCCCAACATACCATCTGTTTATAGACTTTAAAGCCGCCTATGATAGCATAGCCAGGGTAGAACTTTACAAAGCCATGAGAGAATTCGGCATCCCAAATAAATTGACACGACTATGTAGGTTGACCATGACCAACGTAATAAGCCAAGTTAAAATAGCAGGATTGCTATCCAGACCAATCAACATCTTTAATGGACTCCGACAAGGGGATGGTTTGGCCTGCCTCCTCTTCAACCTGGCGTTGGAGAAAGCAATCCGTGACTCTGGCACGGCAACAAGAGGGACCATCGTCAACAGGTCCAGCCAGATACTGGCTTACGCAGACGACATCGACATCATCGGAAGAACCGAACAAGCTGTACACGATTCCTTCATCCAGATCGAGCAGGCGACACAAAATCTAGGGCTTCACTACCACCATGTAGGTGGCGTCGAATGCGAGAAGAACAGTTGGTCAAACAATCAAGGTAGCGGAGCACGAATTTAGAAGAAGAAATACGCGGGCGGCTTCTCAAATCCAACAGGGCCTACTACAGTCTGTCGAAGCTAATCAAATCCAGAAATCTAACCATAACTTCAAAAAACTGCTGCTGTACAGGACCATGGTCCTGCCAGTACTCATGTATGGATGCGAGACTTGGGTGCTTAGCAAAAGGCACTGTGACCTCTTAGCCGCAATCTACCAATCTAATGTACGCAATCTACCTTGAAGCAGACATAGTGACAAAAATTAAGCTCGGTAGACTCCAAATGGCAGGGGCAGTCTATGGTAGACGGCAACGTGGTAGACCTTGCTTGCGCTGGAGAGATGGCGTAGACCAGGACGCCCGAAGCCTGGGGTGCCCAACTGGATGGCGTCGGCTCGAGACCGGGATAGGTGAAGAGACTTGTTGAAAGAGGCCAGGACCGGACCCCGGTTGTCGAGCCGATGATGATGATGATGAAATAATATAATTATTTTAAGCTCTCAAGAATTCATAAAGATGACAGTCCCAAAATTTCGTATAATGTAGATAGAATTTGAAACTGTTTTCATTCAAATCCTTCAAGTCCTGTTTCGGAATGCAGGAACTTATGGACTCAGATAGTTTATAGTAAAAAGTAGAGACTTCTGGTAAAATTTAATAAGCCTTCTAAGAAAAACGATATTTTTACTATAATTATGCTGTAGAACAAATACCGTATCGCATTACCTTTAAGACAAAAAAAAAATAATTGACTAAGAATAAGTTTTTGGACTGAGGCATATTGACCGGGAAAATTAAACAAATAAGAGGATTGATCTGGGAAAAATACTTTATAGCATTTTTAATTGGTGTCAATTGTTGGGCGAGTAATGTCCTTACTCATATCCCAAAAGTTCCAACTAATCCCATTTACGATTATAATGATAACAAAATTGTTAAGCACTTTAATTGACGTCGTAAGAGCCATAGTGGCTTAACTGATTTTTTCCCGTTTTTTGTTAGTAAACTAGTGTTTACTTTAGCAGTATTAAATTCATTTTGAAAAAAAGTTCTACTAATAGATATGAACCAATTTTCGTGACCATAACTACAAGTTTTTACCGCTTGAAAAAAAAAGTTCAAAAATCAGAACTACGATCTCACGGCTTTAGTAACTTTTCATTATTTTGTATATAAAGGGAAAACTAAACTGAATGTGAAAATTTAACACATGTAACTTTTTGTAGGAAATTTAATCTCCTATTGAAATTTTACAAAAATAGTTATGCAAGAAAGGTTTACAAAACCAATTTAGAAACAGCTATTTTGTAAAGTTTTTACAAAAATTTTCATAATTTTGTCTGGACAATTATTAGATACAGGACGTGCGAGGAATAAAAGAAAACGATTTAAATTTTAATTTGCCAGACCAAAAAATTAAAAAGATATCTGAAACTGGCTAAGTTATGCCTACTGAATTCTACCTACTGTTTTGGGGCTTTTTTAGCGGTTTTCTGTCAAAATATATTTGAACAAGTAAAAATCTGAGGATTACCTTAACCTGGGAATATTTAATATTTATCAAAGTTAATTCCATAAAAATATACCTGGGTAAGCCTTTTTCTAAATAAATATCGAAAATAAATAATTTGACTTTGCATTAGTTTAAAATACGCTTCGAATTTTCCCAAAGTAAAATGTCTTATATTAAGTAGACACGCACTTTTAATAGCAATGATAATTTGGATTTATTTTATATCTTTTGATGTAGGTGATAGTCCAGTAACCTAGTTGTATCGTATAGGAAGGAAACCTTGCGTCAAATCCATTAGTTCTGATTTCTTGCAGAGTTGTTTATGATGTTAAGCCAATGTTAAAACCAATTTTTCGACCTCGAGCCAACATTGGTAAAAAAACGGAGATTTTTTTGCGTTTATTTTTCAGTAAATGATAATTTTAGCTATGAAGGGCTAGTTTTTGAACTAGCTAAGGTTCCGCCCTTACAAAATTTTATTTAAATTAGGGCCAGTAATATTTCTGTAGATTCAATAGTTTGCAAGATACAGCTTTTCAAAATATAGCAATAAAAAATATTGTATAAGAAGTCGTAGAAATTAAACGTAGGTATTTTAAGTGATTCTGAATGTTTCCCATAACATTAATCAAACTATTAGAACGTGTTGATTAGGTAAAAAAAAGGACAAAAATTAGTCTATATGTCTTCGTTTTCTAAAAATAATACTTCACATGTTAAAATAACTATTCAAAGACAAAGGTAACATCTAGAAAAAAATCCTATAGCTTATCTTAGAGCCCTACACGTATTCTTCAATTTTATTTTAAAATAAAGTTATTGCATTGTTATTATTGTACTATTCGTACTAGAATGTCAGCTTATTAGACTTGACCATTCTTTATTCCGTCAATTTCATTGACGTAGTACGTAGTACTACGAATTGTAGTCTATCGAAATAAGATATGGAGAAAAATGGAGGCAGAACAAGACAGCATACTTAAAGGCGCTAATAAAAATGCTGTGACTCCAAATGCATTGGATAAACAAGAAACACATCTCGACCTGTGACGTCAGTGGTCTAAAGTGGTGGAGTGCGTAGTGCACACGACTTCTAAGACTGAGCTAAGATCTGATATGCGTGGGTTCGATTCCCATGGTGTGCATAGAAAGTTTTTCATAATAAAATTGGATTAAAGCTCAGCACCACAAAAAGGAGACTGATGAGTAGTGCATAAGTGGCAAAGCACGAAATAGCTATATCTCCAGCCAAAACAAGAGTGCTAGCGCCTTTAAGTTGTTGTTGTTCAAACATTAAATAAAGTTGTTTTAATTTTTGAACAACTTATTTTCAAATTCTGCATTTTGCAAAAATATTAGTTTTATTTGGTTTAAACTATTATTTACAATTTTTTTTTACATAATCTCAGATCCTTTTTGATTTAAGTTCTAAAAATGTTCCTATCTATTTGAAGTTCAATACTGAAAACCAGATGCGAAAAAGTCTATTAGTTTTCGAGTAAACTGATATAACAAGAAAATCAACAATAGTTTTTTTTGTAATTAATACATAGAATATTAAATTTTTAGTAGGTAACAATCCCCCAAAAAAAGTATAAAAATAATTTTGTCCGAGTAAAATTCATGAATAACACTTTGATTAAATAAAGCTAAAACAACATTATTATAATAAGAATTCATCTATAACTATCCAACAATGAGAATTTTGGCACACAGATCGATATATATTTGAGAAGGGCTAACAGCAAATTTTCAACCCCACTATTTCACATATTGACTACTAAATTGTTAAAAAAAACCCTAAGCCATATTTTATAATGTTGGTAGTGAATTAAAAAAAAACAACAAAGCTAACCAATTTATTTCTACACAAACAAATCCGCACCTAAATAAACCAAAGCAAAAAAAAACTCTCCACTGTTCCACAAAAAAAAAAATGATAATAAAACCTCAACAAATCTCCATTTTATTCCTATTTAAATGCCAATGGTTGTTTATTTTGTTTTTCACAAACAAAAAGGACTTGGCAAAAAAAGTTAAACAAACTATAAATAATTATAACACACTCTCATATCCTCTTTGGCCGCATACTGCAAATTACTGTAAAAATTAATTTCAATTAATTAAATTTTTAATGTTTACACAATGTGACACACACAAAACAATGTAGGTATGTAACTAGAGAAGGACTATAATAACATAAGTCCTCTCTTGTTTTGTGTATGTGCACATGTGTGTAATGTACATTTATTACACACACATATTATTACGTATGTATGAAATGCATGCCTGTGTATATATGTATGGAAAGAGATAAAACAATAGGTGTTATTTTACTAACCTATGACGGTGACTTCGCCACTCCTGCGCGCACTATGTCCTTGTTTATTACGTGCCCAGCATGTGTAAACGCCCGAATCTGCGTTCTTCTGGACCGGACTTATGACCAAAGATCCATCCGGCTGCACCCTCTGTCGTATATCATCAGGTAATTCTCTGCCGCTACGCTCCCAGTGTATCTCCTCGATGGGGTATCCGGCCACAGGACATTTCAAATTTAATGTCTCTCCAGCCACTGCAGTGACTTTAGGGATTAAACGAATATACGGGAGTCCTGCAAAAAAAAAAAAAAGCAGAAAAAAAAGGAAATCACACACGGATACTCATATAACAACGTACTCTCAGTCGCAGAGTAGGGTATGACAATATTTGAGTTTCACACATAAAAATGTTTATGCAGTGACGGGGGCTACGTATATCTTTTTTTTTTTATATAATATTGTATGTTATTTGGAAAGGACAAAATAGTGTACAAAAAAATACATATCCTGGACAAAAAAATGAAAAAAAATGGGGAAATTAAACACACTCTGTACTCGACAACCAAAAATGAAAGAACTTCAAAAAAAAATGAAACTGAATTCTGCACCAGAACATTTTACATCCTTTTGGCTACATAACAACCAACATCCTGTTCTGTCTTCTGCATATGTGTATACAGGGACGAGAGTATGCAACGTCGCTACTGATACATGCCTATGAATATGAAAGGAACAACTTTTGCATTTAGATTTACAATTTAAATTCCATAAAATGGGGAACGAACATAATAAAGAATCCCGCTTATGGATATGGAAGAGTGCATTAATAAACACACAGGCACGCGGGTATACAGGATTTTGAATTTGGTCCTGGGTACTGTTTAAAGATGTACCTACCAGAGAAGAACATATAACAACTTTGGAAACAGAATCCTTGAAAAAAATGAAAGATCCTTGTGGGAGATTAAGGGAGATATAATGATGGTTCTACATTTTTCCAGGACAGGAAAAAAAAATCCTAATTATTTGTAGTGTCTGTCTGATTCAGAGTTGAGAGCGGTTTGGAATATGCAAACTCTCCCATCACCACCGGTACCGGTACCGGCATTGGTGTGATTCGTGTTTTTTCCATCTTCCAGTGGACCATTAAATGTCTGCATCCATCAACTTCTCAGCTCAAGGTGGTATGTAGTATGAATTTTCTGTTTCTAGGTGGACCACTCCTTTCAGCCAAATTGAATACACGTGAATAGTTTTGCAGTTTTATTTATTTTTATAAAATCTCAACATAATTCTGAACAAACATAAAAAAAACTTAAATGAATTTTATTAAAGTTTATGAAAAAGTTAGTTGAGTATTCATATGTGATGGTGATGGTATTTTTTTTTTTTCCCTAAGAAAAATGGTCTGTTCACACTTTTCTATGGATGTGTTGATTATAATTTTATAAAAGCTACAAACTCAGATTTTATACAATTTCTGCATCAGCAAATTTGAAATATGCACTTGACCTGAAGCGATTTAAATATTTATGAGTATTTTATAGCCATTGAATGTCAATTTATGTAGGTTTTTAGAAGAAGACAAAATTGATATGCCTATATTACTGGTAAGTGCTTAACTTTGGATATTGAACTCTTAGAAATATTTTGTAGTAGAGGATTAACCTTGGTTCCAATATTGTCATTTCACTTAAAATTGCTTTTTTTTTCCAGGGCTGTGTGTAACTTGTGAAGAGGTCTTTAATAACCCAAGAGTGCATATATCTTTTTAAATGGAAAACTTTTTCTCATTTTTGCCTTTTCCATTCTTTTCGGTTTGTAACACGCACGCAGAAATTCTTGAGGGTATGTTAATTAACTTAAAGTCCTTGTTTCTCCTTAAACAGTGGCGCTACTATTTTATTTACTTTCATAAATTTCCATTCAATATTTAAGTTTTGTCGTAGTTCACATTCACTTTTGATACAAAAAAAATATAATTTTCACATTTCCTTCAAGTATAATCCAATCAATGTAGAAAGTGTAATCATAAACTGACCTTGGTTATCATATTCTAATAAAAGGCCATAACCTTCTCAAGATCCTCATCGATATTGAATTTCTTTCTGGCACTATTAAAACTGATATTTGTTCTACGAGAGCTACGGAACTACGTTTTCACGACTCCAGCCAATGAGCCGAATTTCGAAGCTGTACCCTATAGTCTATAAATCTTCAACAGCAGATCATAACCTACAGCTTACCAAAAGAACACATGTAAGCTGCAAAAAGCTGCCGATTAGAATTAGACAGTCGTTTTAGGAGATTGCTAGGTTTACCGACATTAATTCAACCAGTGATTGTGTTACCAACCGCACTCTTGAGGGAATTCAGGACAACCTCAGCTACAACCGTTTTGAAAATAGCAAACTCCGTTTTTAACAGTACCCATTATTTGACGTGGAAATGGACTCATTCAGAGAACTAATATGTTACTGTACAACTACAGGCTGCTAAAAATATCAATGAATGTTTGTGCAATTACAACTTTTTAACTGATATAGCGGTCTTGACAATTTTTAAACGTGTTAAGCTTTCCATACACACTGTCAAAAACTTCTTACCATAATAAATTTTTAGTTCTAGCTTTCGAAGAAAAGCCAAGAAATAAAGTCTGAACCTCTCTAAATGTGCGAAGAGAGGGCCAACCAAATGTGATCAGTAAAAGGCTTGCGTATAGGTTCCGAGGATTGGATTTATGGAACCATGGTCTGAGATACCTGTGTTTCAAAAAATTGGTGGTGTGGCAAAAAATTGTGATATGTAGCACAAGATTTCAACGCCCACAAAGGTACTTAACGGTGACCAGGAGTCTATAACACAAAGGTTTTAGTGTTCTTGTCAGTAGAAAGTTTTTTGTACTGTTCTTTTGTTTGTATTCTTTTAACGTAAAGTTACTTTTAGAGCTCTATATTCCCACAAGAATAGCAGTTATATTTGCGTTACAGCAGTTTTGGACCTACGCACGGCTAGTTGATTGTCTACAAGTATTCTATCGAGGGGTTAAGTCATAATAGTAAATCTCTCCATATACGATGCCCATCTTTTATTTCATTTGGGATATTCTGTCGCTGCCACCTATACCTACGTTCTGTAACTCTCACAATAAAAAAGTAGACCATTTATCACGATGCGAGAGTTACAAAACGTACACTTAGAGAAAAAAAATTTGTTTTCGATTGCGGCTATTGAATATCTTTTGAATTGAATGAAAATCATTTTGCTAGAAAGTTAATACAATCCCCACAAAAGTTTTTCATTCGTAGTAACTATATTACATTTGACTCAAAAACTCCGGTTCGTTTACTAGAATATTCTATTGTTTGCAGCATATATACATAGTTTACGAAGAACCTCTGCAGAAAGTAGTTTGTTGCAAACAACTTCACTTTTGGTGTAAATATACAATTCATGTACAGCCAATGACTGCAGGAAACAAATTTTCTTAAAAATTGCCTCTATATGCTTGTGGTGTTCATTAGCATTCACGAAAGTTATCTCGTTCGTGGCGCAATAGCAGCAGTCTTTGTTCGAAATGGATCGGTCACCGGTGTTACGCCGAACTTTTTTTTTCATTTATTTGTTAGCATAAATTGTTTCACCGAAATGAATTACAAAATACTCGCTTCGTAAGCGAGATCGTTCCAGTGTTTAACCCTCACGAACCCGAAGAATTGTCCAGCAAACGAAAAATTCGTTTGGGTATTGTTTTCGTTTGCCGTAATCGATTTATTCTCTTAGTGTAGGCCCTGGATATAAGCAGAAGTTTCTGGGTGGAAACATTTCTCCATCTCACATTTACTGCCACCAAGAACCTTCCACTCAGGTTGAACATAAATCTTCATTTGAGGCACAAGACACTTTTCTATTTCATTAACTGTTTTTTTCAGCCACCAAACATAAATGGCATTGCTATTGAATAAAGCTGTTACATATAAAGTTTCGACAAACAAACCAATAGTGACGTATTATTCTATTAAACCCATAAGGTAAAATTGTCGGATTGCACTAATAGTGATAACCACTAACTCTCGTTGAAAAATTATTATTCCTCATTTGCACATTATTGGTTCATGAAAGAGGTCAAATTCTCATTATCGCTTACTGCTATCTAATTCATTGGAGATTTTTTTTGTATTTGTTGTTGCTGTCTTTGGTATATTAAATGGAATGATTTCGAAAATCCCTCTAAATACCAAATTAGAGAGTTTGATGACTCCCATGGTGCAATCATTGAAATCCCTCAGTGTTTCACACAGTATGGCTTAACCTAAATGCTTATAATCTAGTGCGCTTATCGAACTGGAATTCCCGATGCCCATATTATAGATTTAAACCAAAATGCATATAAATGCTGGTTAACTTTGCATCAAAATGAAGTAGGTAGGTTTAGCGATATGCTGCAGCAGAAGCAGGATAATAAATGTGTATACACTAGGCATATTAGATATCTCTCTGTCAATTGAATTTCACCATTTTATCGGTCAAGTATTTCTACCTACCCATCGACGACTATTTGACTCTTTTTCTCTTTCGTTTTATCTCTCTCTCTCTTTCTCTTACTTGTTCAGTAGTTATCCTTTCCACACTTCATAACATTTCCTTGCGCATTATTTATTCCGGATTTAATTTGAATTAAATTGCAAAAGCTTAATTCGAAAACTTCAATTACATCCGTTGATTGCGTCGCATGAACGGATCTGCATCCGTATCCGCATATGAAACCTACTTTTTGCCGTCATACCACCACTTTACCGCAACGGTTCGGCCCATCCCACCAGACCAGCCCATATTCCGTTTCGTAATGGTCTTCTGAATCGAATGTTCGAGAGTTTTCATGGCATTGACAGCTCAATACCCTACCCAGTTATTTTTCTTTTTTTCTTCTCTTTTTCTGTTGGTGTCTTTTTTTTTTGTACATCCGTTGTGCTGCTTTTGTGTGTAGGTACTTCCTTGAGCCCCCATGTTATTGCATTCAAATTGAAATCTAATATTTTATCATTTATGAGAATCACCCGAACCCTTGCATTCTGCAATGTATTTACATATAAGTTGAGGTCCAAATCCAGGTCTGGACCCCCCCTGATAGGGGGAATACTCCATCCATGTCCCTCCCATTGAAAATTAATAAAAAACAAAAAAAAAATCCTCCCCAAAGGACCAAAATGAAGTTGTTATTCAATTCAACGAACACACAACTTTTCACATGAGGGACGGCACGATATACGGAATATGGTTTGAGGAAGAGATGTGTTCAGAAATACGATATGGATGCCATATCTATGTGGGTCAGTATAACGTCAATGTGCTGTAGTAGCCCGCATGACACTGTGACGCGGTTGGGTATAGCCATATATCCAGATTATAGGCATTGCACAGGATAATATGTACATGACCATGTCCAACAGCAGCCATTCGTTTACATTCCAATCGTGTCTATCTCTCTCTGTGCTTTTTCGTTGTTTTTTTTTGTGTTCCTTAACGCTGGCTGGCACTATACTGGGTGAGATTTTAAAATTCAAACTACTGCCTCTTTCTCTGCTTTTGTGCAGCAGGACACAATGCAATAAGCCGTTCCGCACCGGAAACCCACATTGATATCCATAATCTAAACAGAGACATGGCACACATATACAAAGGCACATGCATGAAATGTCACAGAGCATATACCTACCTATCCCGAGCAAACACAAACGAATTTGCAGTACGTTATCCTTTCATTTGTTCGAATTGTGTTACCCCCTTCTCCCCTATATTATAAGTGGATAAAATACAACAAAAAAAATATCAGCATTCCAACAAGGGAAGAGAATTTTCTGAATTAAAAGGAATTCAGTGTGAATGAATGGAATAATAAAACAAAACATTGAAAAAATCGCTCAAAAATGGAAAATGAATTGAAAATCAAAACGGACAAAAATTCCACAGCCACACAAAAATATGACAAAACATAACACGAATAACGGTTTTTTTTTTGTTCCTCCTCGCCGCCATCATGCAATGCCACAACGACACCAGAAAACCATCAGCAGCATCATCATCATCGTCGTCATCTTCACACAAAACCGCATATATCGCGCTCCCGGAAGTAGCTGCCATTGCAAAAGCAGAAGTCCTTTCGTGTCGTCGTCGAACGTTGACCATCGTCCACTCGACAAGAGAGAGAGAGAGAGAGGGAGTGTGCAAATATGGTGGAATGGGAGCGAATGAAAAGGATAAAAATCACAACCGTTCATTTCATTGGCACTCCTATGTGAGATGTGTTGGCTTGATGGTGTTCTGCAATGTTGTGTTGCTTTGGTTTTGGATTGGAACATTGCTTCTGACACTCACAACACAAAACACAGAAATAAATAAAAAAAAAAAAAAACAAAAAAATAAATGACAACATTTCATAGTGAGTGCAAAAAAAAATGTTGTTTTTCACCCAAAAAAAAAAAAAAATATTACATACCATAAATATTCAGTCGTGCAGAATGGGAGACTTTTCCAGCTCGATTCTCACCATTGCAAGAGTATTCGCCTCCATCCTCGACCATAACATGGCTAATATTAACGTGACTAATTACATCGCCATGGACAGTGATGTATTGTCCGATCATAAATCTGTGTTTCAAAGGAAGATACAAACAAACAAAATAAAGTAAAGAAAAATCTGATAATCAAGGATATCAATTTAAAAAAGTAGATACAATTTTATAGGGATATGGTAGAGAAACAGGAATGAAAAAAAGGGAATAGGGAACATTTACTGTTGCAATATACTGTGCCATAAACCAGACACATAGAGATCAAGATTCACGTAGACATTGGGTCAGCAGTAGGAAAAATATATATTATGTATAAAAAAAATTTACAATTTGTGAGTTTTTCATGGCAAAGTTGGCTCGCTCAGTGTAGGTTCTAAAAATTCACAAGGAAGGCTATTGAATGTACACAATCGTTTTTTTTTTTTTAACCTATCCATGTGTAACCATCAAGTTATTGTTACACCTAATAATACTAATAATTTTTTGAGAATTTGACAGAATGGTCACACTGCTATATTTGTTGTGTTTTGAAATTATACGCAATGAAAAATTAGGCATACATAAAGTAGGTAGTAATAGTTTTTTTACAAGTAGGCACTTACGACAAAATTCAGCGATGGGTAGTTTACAAAATATGTAAAATAACACTGTTTTTTTTGGGAGCACTAACTTTATAAAATATTAATAACAATTTGACAGAAAAACAATACAACGATTTATTATTTATTCCTGAATAATTAAAATGTTGGTTTTCACAATTTTCCAACTTTTGCGAAAAATTTTCGATCAGAACTTATTTAACAATACTATAACGCTTATTATGGAATTCGCAATATTATGCTACTCCCGGAGAGTCAGCTTGCAGTACTCGTATTCGCATTTAAAGCAATTATGGAACTTGCATGTGAACTTTATTATCCCTAAGAGAAATTACTTTACCATTTCGATTTTTCAGGTCTTAGCTATAAAATGGGAAATTTTGGGAAATTTGAGTGTCAAATTGTATCATTTTGACTAACACATTATTGAAGTACAAATAAAGTCAAAACGAGATGATTTTTAACTTTAAAAAACCATCTATTGCAATTTCCCGAAATTTCCCATCTTATAGCTAAGCTAATAGTTATATTAAAAAATGTCATGGTAAATTAAACATTCATGTCAAATTTTATTGCTGTACCACAATTAGAAGGGAGTTTTCTAACAAAATTACCCCTGTTACACAGAAAATAGGAATTAATATAAAAAGAACTATTATAGGCACTAACAGTAGTTGTACTACCTTGGTTTTGATGTCAATCGCTTATTTTGACATTTAAACTATCACCTTAGGACCATTAGTTGAATATACATAGTGAAACCTAAAATTGCAATATATGTGCAGTTTTTTCAAGATATTGGCCAAACCCCAAATGGGATTCGTTGGGACATTTGGGAAATGATTAAAGACATTATTCCCAACAATTTCGACCAATAAAAATGCTGTAAGGTATTTTGTCCGGGTCAAAACTTAAATACCCTGGTCTATTATTATTATTTCTTTTTTCTTTCTCTCCCGAAATGATACACAAAAAATGTCTTGTGCTTCTATTATTCATACTTACAATATTGGCTGTATTATTATTATCTATTTTTATTTTTTGCATATTATGTGAAGCAAAATCTTACTGCGATTAAAATTGTTTCTACTAAATAATACATTTTACCTCGAAAAAATAGGAAGCCCCTTACAAATAACGCAGGTTCGAATTCAGGACTCTCAGAGTATAAATTTGAAATTTCACTTACATTTTAATGTGGCTCCTCATCTTTCCAATAAAATATATTTCTATGTCTTATCCCAAGAACTTATTCTTATGTCAACAATTTTTATTCTTGGTAGTCATTTTTAATTCAAGGAAAAGTTGTTGAGCTAAAAATGTCATTCTTGAAAGAATTTTTTGACAGCAAAAAATAGTTGACCAATTAATTTCATTACTGGGCTGACAATTTTCCGTTCTTGAAAATGATTAACAATGTAAAAATTGTTCTATGAAGAACTTGATTACTAAACTGACACTTTGATTCCTTAAAAATTAAGAATTAGTTTTTGCTCCAAGAACATTTTGTTGAGTCAACAATTTTTAATTCACAATTTTACAATGGAAAGTTCTTGGGACAAAAATAATATTTTTTACTTTTAATGCTAAGACCTTTTAATTAAAAATTTGTAAATGTAGTATTGGAAAAAAACAATTAAAAAAGCATAAAATTCGATTTTCAAATGACTAAAACAGCTTCTTAAATGAATTTAATCTCAAAACAAAGTATGCAATTTGATTTCTTCTATAATGATACATTTTAAGAAAAAAAATGTTTGAAAATCGTTAGAGCCGTTTTGTTAAAAAAAAACTATTTTTTCCATATAAAATTTTAAGATATTATTTATCAACATCTAAAAACTAAAATTTGAAAAAATATATTGAATAGTTTTCGAAAAAATGATTTTTCAAAAAAAAAAAAATTTTAATTTCCATGTTAAAAATGGTTGAAATCGATTGAGTCATGAAGGAGAAAATCAGAATTTAAAAAAACGATTCTATGGCAGGTACCGTTAATAACGGTTTTTGAAAAAAAATGGTTCTCATTTAAAGATAGACCTTATTTAAAAAAACTGACCATAATTTTTTTAATCAAAATCGTAGGCACCTTTTGAGAAAAATTAGTTTTTCTAAAACCCGTTTATGACAGGTATCGTTATTTTGGGTAAAAAAAAAAAAAATCAAAAAATCGTCTAGGGATATTTTCCAAAAAATGCCACATACCAAGTTTGAAGTAAATCGACCCATCTGTTTAGGCTGTGGTCTCTGATACATACAGACAGGCAGACAGACAGACAGACAGAATTGTTGGACCCACTCTTTTCTCATTCTCTATCATCGTAATGTCATGTTTGATTGTTATCTCAACTTTTTTTTTGTACGAATGCATAACCCATATCGCAAGTAAAAACTGCAATGTTATTTATACCTTAGGTGATACTTGAAAGTATCATATTAAGGAAGAGGAGATCCTGCGAATTCCTTACTAGATTTTGTTGATCAAAATCAGTTCAAGACCTCCTCCGCTACAAGCTCGACAACAACGTATAAAGAACTATTTAACAAATTATTTCATTAAATTAAATTTATTTTTATTAAATTTCAAGAAAAAAAAAAACAAAAAAAAATACCTACAATGTGGCACATTTTGTGATAGATTATTATCTCCTGTCAGCATGTAACATATACCCAAACATACAGGTTACGTATCCCACAAATTCCACAATCACCTCACCCATATCCATATTTTCGCAGTAGTCAAATTTCTCATAATTTCCGTTCCCACGATGCAATGAACTTAAATTGCAAAAATGCAAACCTAAACGGTTTTGCTCGTAACCATAAACCCCAAAAGTAAAGTAAACCCAAAAGTAAAGTAAAATTAAAAATATGTATCTTCTAATAAGGGCAGTTGTAATTGAAGAGCTGAAGAATAAAGACCAAGAATCTAAAGTGTTGTGTTTAATTTGTATTTCTTTTTAAAAAGTAAATTGGCGAAACAAAAAGTTTAAGTGGCGCAGTCGGTAGGATTTCTATATATTTTAGAAATCCATATGAGAACGAACTTACGTAGTGACAAGTGAAAATTGTGAATCATAAAACAAAAATAAAACAAAGTGACAAATTTAAATTGTCCTAAAAAGAAAATAAAAAAAAAAAAAAGACAAACTTAAATTGTCCCAACAGATCAAAATAAACAATCAAAATTCGCCGAAACAAAATTAACAGAACACTCGATTCGTGGCAAAAAGAGATCACAGAGATGGCGCACGAAGAAATCCTGAACAGATTAACAACTATTCTGGAAACACTAACAACAGCACCGCAACCCAGTAGACAGAGCAGAATCGTTTATTTGAATAAAGAAATTCAACATATTCCAACATTTGCGGGGGAAAGCGGAGACTTGAGTCAGTTCATAGCCAGTGTTCAAACACACCTTGACGGATTGCGAGAACCGCTGCGAAGTGAGACATGGCAGACCATTTACAACTCGAAGATCATCGGAAAGGCAAAAGAGCTGTTACTAAATAATCGACCGGATGGATGGGAAGCGACACAGAAATTATTAAAACAACATTTCCGACCAGTATGCAGTTATAAGGAAATTTCCAGAAAAATAGGTAACTTAAAAGTAAGTTCTATCCAGGAATTAAACGAAAAAATTGAAAGTTTAACGCAGGAAATAAATCAATTTATAGTCTATGAAGAGAATCCAACAGAAGCTAAACAAACCTTTTACACCTTACTGACGAACAAAATAAAACAAGTAGTGTCAGGGAATTTGAGTAGAGAAATAAAGGAATTGTATAGTTTACATCAAATTAAGGAAATTCTATATTCATATGTAGGATACGATCACAATAATTTAGATAGGGAATTCCTCAGTCAGGATAGACGCATACAAAACTCAAACCAGAAAAGTAGGAATAATTGGAAAGAAACTAATCATAATCCTTTTAGACAGAACAACAATAATTTCAATAGCAATCATAACCCATTTAGACAAAACAACAATAATTTTAACAGTAACTTTTCCAGGCAGTATAATAATAATTTCAGGGAAAATAATAATAATTTTAACCATAGTTATAATAGACAAAACTACAATGGACCAAGTACATCCGGGCAACATAGGGGTAATAACCAACCCATATTTAATCCCTCCGGACAAATTAGAAATTCAACTCAAAATCCTGTACCCATGTCGGTAGATCAAACGGAGAGTAGAGAAGAAACGAATAATTTAGAGTTTTTTCTAAATTAAGCCTCGGAAACAAAATATTTACAGACCTAACAATAAACGGAAAAAAATATAGGGCGCTCGTTGATACTGGATCAACCATGAGTATTGTGAATTCTAACTCAGTGGACTGTAGCGAATTTAAAGTATACGATCAAATAAAAATGCAATTACAGACAATAAATAACGTAACGAATGAAGTAGTAGATAGGATTATTACTAATATCCCTGAAGAATTTAATTGTAGCGGTAGAACAAGATGGTATAAAAGAGACTTAGGTCCTAAACCATACGATATCTTAATAGGTATGGACTTACTAAGTAAAATTGTCAAAACTTTTGATTTCGATAATAAAATTCTCATACTGAAAAATAACACAACTATTCCATTATATTCTGAAAAAGACATTGCAACTTTTGATTGTTTTGAGCTTATTGAAGAAGGTAAAGAACTTGATCTTAGTTATTTAAATGCAGAAGAACAACAAGAAATGGAAAAGTTATTAAGAAAATTCAAACATTTAGTTTATCATGAAGGTGATCAGCTGACGAATACAGATACGATCATGCATGAAATAAAAACTACTGTTGACCAATCAATACACGCTAAGCTTTACAGGCTACCCCCCCAACATGAAGAAGAAGTCCGAAGACAGGTAGAAGAAATGGAAAGTCAGGGAATTATAAGAAAATCAAATAGCAGGTACGCATCGCCTATTGTAGTAGTGGCAAAGAAACAAGATAATTCAGGACAAAGAAAATTTCGAATTTGTGTAGATTATAGAAAACTGAACGAGATCACTGTCGATGATAAATATCCACTCCCGAACATCGATAGCATCCTTGATAAATTAGGAAGGGCACAGTATTTTTCGTCAATTGACCTTGCAAAAGGCTATCATCAAATCAAAGTTCATCCCGCCGATATCCCAAAAACCGCATTTGTGACACCCAATGGCCTCTATGAATATCTTAGAATGCCATTTGGATTGAAAAATGCACCGGCGACATTCCAAAGGATGATGAACAATATATTAAGAGACTATATTAACAAAATTTGTGTCGTCTATCTAGACGACATTCTAATTTTTTCAACGAGTCTTAAAGAACACATGCAATCCTTGACCTTAATTTTCAAGAAACTAGCTGAACATAATCTTAAAATCCAATTTGACAAATGTTCGTTTATGAAAAGAAATACTGAATTCTTAGGACACGTATTAACAGCAGAGGGAATGAAACCGAATCCAAATAAAATTCAATGTATAAAAGATTATCAATTACCAAAAACACAAAGACAAATTAAGTCGTTCCTAGGCACTACAGGGTATTATAGGAAATTTGTTAAAGACTATTCAAAAATTGCATACCCAATGGTGAAGTATCTGAAAAAAGGAGCAAAAATAAACCTTAATGATCCTGAGTATATTCAAGCGTTTGAAACACTTAAATCAAATATTATAAAACATCCCATACTTAAATTTCCCAACTTTGAAAAACCTTTCACACTTTTTACTGACGCAAGTAATTATGCAGTAGGAGCAGTTTTGATGCAGGAAGGTCAACCTGTTTGTTACGCGTCAAGAACTCTTAACGATCATGAAAAAAGATACTCCGTAACCGATAAAGAATTTCTAGCAATTATCTGGGCAGTTTCATATTATAGACCTTACGTCTGGGGAAGAAGATTTAAAATAGTTACTGATCACTTACCTATTAAATACTTAAATAAAAAATACACCGGAAAAGAATTTAGTCAGAGAACCCAAAGATGGTTATTAAAATTACAAGAATATAAATATGATATTGAGTATCAAAAAGGCAAATTAAATACAATTGCAGATTTTCTAAGTAGAATCCCTGAGGAGGATAATAAAAAATGTAAAGAGGACATAGAAGAGACCGTTAATAATTTATCAGATAATGCAACAGTACACTCAGTAGAAGAAGAACAGCTTAATCATATCCCGATAAAAGAATCAATAGTAAATATATATAAAACTCAATTAATTTTAACAAACAATGTAGATAAGGAAATAGAAATTTTATATGGAAGAAGAATTATTTATATTGATATGACAAAAGGAGAAGAATATTGGACAGACGTTTTACGAAGATTCATTAAGACAGGTATAATAGGAATATACACTGAATTAACATATCACGAATACAACAAAATACAACAATTGTTAATAAAGTTATTTAGTCATAACAATCAGATTAAATTTATAAAAGCAACAATGAGAGCACAAGAAATAGGTAATTTAGAAGAAGCCCAAAAACAAATTTCATTGTACCACACCAAAGAAAGTCTCCACAGTGGAATCGTTGAGACATACCATAGTTTAAAAAATAAAATATATTTCCCAAAACTAGTTAAAGAGATATCAAAAATAATAAACAATTGTAGAACATGTCTAGAAACCAAATACGAAAGGAAACCCATAAAGAAAAAATTTCAGTTAAGCGAAACCCCAAGTAGACCAAACGAAATTTTGCATTTAGACATATATTATTTCATGAAACAACCGTTTTTAACCTTAATAGATAAATTAACCAAAAAAGCGTACGCGTATTATCTTCCTAATCGAAACTGGGTTAAAAAAATAGAAACTCTTGAAGAACATTTTTCAAAATTCGGAAAACCTTCTAAAGTCATTTCTGATAACGAATTCAACTCTGAAAATGTACTAGAATTCTTTAACCAACAAGAAGTTCATCTTCATTTAACAAAACCCAATACCCATACAGGTAATAGTGATGTTGAAAGATTCCATTCAACATTACAGGAAAAGTTGGTAACTATGCGGAATTTAAACCTTACTTTATTACAAAAAGTCCATAGAGCAGTTAATAACTATAACAATAGATACCATTCTACTATTAGAATGTCCCCAGAAGAAGCAATGTTCGCTGACATAGCCATTTTAAGAAATCACATTATAAAAGAAAAAGAAAAGAGAATAGCAAGGCTTAATAAAAACAGGGAAGAATATAGTGAAAATAGGCAAGTCATACCAGTAAAAAATTATAAACGAAATTATTTTAAAAATGAACCTAGATATAGGATTAAGAAATTAGAAAGAGAACATCCAATTAACATCAAACGACCTCGTTTATTTGCAGATGATCTTGCCATTTCTATTTCTAATTCTAATACCAGTAACGACACCCACATTAACGATTGACACAATAACAAACGAAAACGGATACTCCATTATTAACATGGGTAAAACGGAAATTGTACAAGACACTAAAATAATACTACACTTAATAAATATACAGGACTTAAGACATACCATTGACGCAGTAGAAAGAAACATACAGTTCTTAAAGCTCCAGAATGACCCCATAATAAGGAAGCAAATCGAAACCATCAAAGCAAAAGTTAGGACAATAGGACCAAATCCATTAAATACGCGACAGAAAAGAGGTTTATTAAATGTCATAGGGAAAGCTAGCAACTATCTTTTTGGTGTAATGGACGATGAGGATAGACAAAATATACTAGAACACGTTACGGAATTAGAAACCAACAATGAAAACACGATCAATGTAGTAAATAAACAAATAGAAATAAATCAAAGTTTCAACGAAAGTATAAAACATTTCAAAGAAATAATAGAAACAGATAGGATAGATTTATCTAAATCCTTTTCAGAACTTAAAGAAAATGAAAAACAATTCATTTTAAAACAAATTAAATTAGATCAGATTTTAAAACTCAATATGTTAGAAGAAAAAATAAATCAGATAATAGATAATATAGCTCTTATAAAACATGGATTAATCCACCCTAGTTTATTAACTTTAGCAGAACTAACTGACACTAAACTTGATATATTAAAACTTAAAAATATTAAAGTAGGAACACTAAAATATAATAATGAAACTTTAGTTATAGCAATCAAAATTCCTAATAATTATGAACAAATTGATTTGAAACTAATAGTGCCTGTTCCAAATAAACAAAATTTAGAAATCCAAATCCAAGAATACTATTTCATTGAATTAAATAAAACCATGTACCATTATCAAAATGATGTTCAATATAAAAAAGATTTGATTGTTGTCAATAACTGTATTACAAATAAAAATTGTACACTAAAAGAAAATTATAACAGTGAAATAAAAAGAATTGATGAAAGTACAATAATATGTAAAAACTTAAAAAATGAAAATATTGTAAATAAATGCGATGATAGAAAAATTAAATTAAAAGGAAATTATTTAATAACTATTAATAACTGTAGCATTTATATTTTTAACGAAACTATAACAAATAAAAATATGTATTTTGTTGAAAGATTTTATTATGATGAAACAGAAAATTATAATTTTACTAAACAATTAAATTTTGAAGAGATCATTCTTAAAAATGTTGTAAATTTAAAACCAATAAAACAATTAAAATTGCATAAAAACATACATTATGTCATTGGAACAACAACTATAATAATTATTTGTATTTTACTTTTAATATTTGTAAATATGTTTAAAAAATATAAAAAAGTTATTTTGCTAATTAAAGAAAAAGAAACTCCAAAAATTCAGGAGAATTTTAATGTAAAGGGGGGAGAGGTTACGTATCCCACAAATTCCACAATCACCTCACCCATATCCATATTTTCGCAGTAGTCAAATTTCTCATAATTTCCGTTCCCACGATGCAATGAACTTAAATTGCAAAAATGCAAACCTAAACGGTTTTGCTCGTAACCATAAACCCCAAAAGTAAAGTAAACCCAAAAGTAAAGTAAAATTAAAAATATGTATCTTCTAATAAGGGCAGTTGTAATTGAAGAGCTGAAGAATAAAGACCAAGAATCTAAAGTGTTGTGTTTAATTTGTATTTCTTTTTAAAAAGTAAATTGGCGAAACAAAAAGTTTAAGTTACATCATAATTATTTTTCGTCCACCTATTAAAGGACACTGTAATTAATATAGCTATCAACAAGATTGATAAACCCATTTCTCAGCAATTTGATATTCTTGAATGGTTGAAGCATAATATTATAGCGAGGACACAGAACACGACATATATACCTATTAAATAGATGTCCTTGCTCATGTCTCATGAAGGTTATTGTTGTGAGTGTAATCAAAAACCCAACACACGTAGGTTTTTGTATGTATATTCATCTGTGGTGACACATAAATACATCTTATTGGTAATTAATTATGGGCTACACCTCGGCTTTGTCTGTTCCATATTCCATAGCCATACATCCCTCTCGGGGGTCCTCTTTTCTCTTTGACTTTATAGAAGGGAGATACCCTTACTAATGAAGCTGCCAGGCAGGCAGGCATGTAAAGATGTGGATGCGAGTCGGGATAAAAGGTTCTCTTGCATGCGAATAATGAGAACGACCATCACGCAAATATATAATACAGCATATCGCCCACTTGTGTAATGTAAACGAATTTCATTACTCTCACTCACACTCTGTAATTGCAGAATAATTTCTCTGAGGACGAACTAGTTGTTGTTGTTCGTTCTCGTTTGTCCTTGGTCATCCTTTCTGGATTAGATGTTTTTCTTTTTTTTTTTTTTTTTTGCTTAGTTTTGTGATTTTTGGAACGTTCGTCGTCGTCGATCGTTTTTGCCCTTTTTTTCTTGTTGTGCTCCTCAAACGCCTCACATTCATACACATGCACACCATGAATGTATGTATGTTAAGATACAATTTGTATTTTGTGTTTGGTCATGCTATAAATCGCAGTCATCCCGCATCTCCCAAAGGACATGAGTTCCATCCACAGTGTGCCAGCTTCTTTTTTTAAACAAAACACCAACACCAACAAACATACACAACATGACACATTCACTAACTATGCGGATTCTTTGAACAGCAGCAATTTATATCCTTTTGTATGGCATGCCTATAGAATATCTTTGATGTTATTCCACAACACTACTTGCATGGGATATGGCATTCCAATGTGCCTTCTAGAATGTGTGTGTGTGTGTGTGTGTTGCTGTGTGAAGGCCGATTGGTCGTTCATTCGTCCTGGCATGCATTCCCGGTCCATCCGTCCATTTGGCAAAAGAAGGTCGATCCAAACTCAACTCTTGCAGTGTGCCAATGGGTGATTTTTCTTTTGAGGCTAGCTCTACTCTATATATCCCATTCTTATTCCCATTTAAAGCTTCACTTTGTAGCTAGCACAGATTGGGCCCAGGGACAGGATTCCTTTCCTTTCCTCTCTTTTTTTATCTTCTCCAACATCGCATTTTTCTGAACTGATGCTACAACACCCAAAGTGTAGTTGACCTAATTTCTGTGAGTGATTTGAAAATTCTACAAAAAGGACATTTAGAAATAAAAAAAGAAAAAAAACCCATAAAACTGACAGTAGAAGAATAGGCAACACATAACGAAGAAAAAAAGGACGAATCCTTCTCCATCATATAGTGTGCCAGCCAACAAACAACTTAAAAGAAGAAAAAAAAAAAAAAAACAAAAACAAAAACAAACAAATCTAAGGGATTGTTGAATTAGAAATTTAGCCGAAGAACTAAAAATCCTAAATTGATTTAAGTTTGATTGCATCAAGCAGGACTATTTAAGTGTGCTGAATGAACTCCAGGTGATTTATAGGTAGATTTGTTTCAATCTAAAACTCCTTTCATCTCAAAACACAAAAAAAAAAAAAAAAAATAAAAAACTACCGAGGATTTAAAACTTTTGTTCAACTTCTGTGCACATTCATTGGTTTATTTTTTTTTTTTTTTTCGTTTCTAAGCTGACTGATTGGGAGTTTTATCAAAAGCTTCAACATTAATTGATTTCAAATCAATGCAGAGCGCAATTCATTTGGATTATCTGATGAATCACAAGCAGCGCAAATACAAATGTGAGCGCTCTATAAAAGGGGTATAAGGAAACCGCATTAGAAATAAATATCTCTGCTTGATTATTTACCCATCATTCGAGAGTATAATATCCTGCTGGAAAGCTCTCTCCGGTGATTAAAAGATTTTAGCATAGTTCGCTTCCATATAATATCGTTTTCCCTTTTAACATTCACATCAAGGAATACCATGGATTTTTTTTTACTTTTTTTTTTTAAACTAAGATTTCATTTGATTTGATTTGAATTCTCCAGTCGTCTGCTTCTTTTCGTGTTTTTTTTTTTTGTTTCTTTTTGATTCAAATGGATCGTTTTTTAATGAGAAAATATTCTTGAGAATGGGAGGGTGAGTATACAAAATAATAAAAAAAAACGCTTTGTCACTTAAATTTGACTCAAAAGTAGGACAAGGAAAACCATTGGGGATGATACCTTCTAGATTTTCCATAAACTCTGGAAAATTATATCTTTTTTTTTTTTTAAGTACAAGTTTTTGCGTAGGTTTATTGTCCTTGTATAGCAAAGACCAAGATATTTTTATCAGGGCATATTTCTTGAGATTAAAACACAATTATTTATAAATTTTAATCTTTAATATAGAAGTGAGAAGATCACATAATACAAAAAAAAAAACAGAAAAATAATATTTCTTGGTTTTATGGGATTTGAAGAGATGTTTTAATAATTTTTTGGAACATTTTTTCAAATCAAATTGAGTTAGGCTTTTAGATTAATAGATTAATCATTATTATTATTATTATTCAGGGTAAATAAAAATGGTAGTGGTTGAATTTTTTTTCTTGGAACTCTTTGTAGACTTGTTAAAACGGGGTCCGATGATGAAAGGAACAAATTAAAAATGTCTGCATTTGTATTTTTGCGGCTATTTTTTTGGGAGTGGTGTTCTCTATAGTTCTTGAAATCTTTATTGCGTGCTTCTTGAGCTTCTTCACTAAGCTGCCCTATAGGCAATAATGCTTTCAAATAATTTCATTTCCATGAATGAGATACTTGTGGACTGTAGGAGGCATATAGTACCAACGATACTTGGCAACGAAATATTTTGCAGTTTCATGGGCAAATTCTCGAAATTTTTCGGCATCAACCTCATGGCCACATGGCCACATAATTCGGATTGTTATCACGTCACGCATTAACTTTGCAGCATCTAATTGCCCAGAAGCTCTCAAACCTATTTCAGCTGCGTAAGTCAACTCAGGGGTTGACGTGGACTTTCTCAAGTGTTCGGTTCTCTGACGTTTTGATCTTTCTGATGATGAACCATTGGACGTCCACGTTTAGAGTCTACAGAATATTGAAAAAGTATAGGTGTCTTCAGCCACACAATGTTTTGTTTTTAAAAATTTTGCTTCTATCCGGCAAGCTTTTTCCCAACGTGATTTGAATTCGATTTGAACTCCGTTACTTTTTCATTTATATCGTATTTGAAAGCATCACTGCATCAGACCCGTTTTAGTATTTCTTCTTTTAAAGACGCAATTTGGCTATCTAATCCCTTCAGAGTAGAACTATTCATAATAGTATATAGCTCCTCTCTTGTAATTGACAAAGTTTTGGAAGTTGTTCGGTCTAAGAAGTAATTAAAATCAAATAAATAGACAAAAATCGATATTTTTCGAGAATGACGTCACCAACAAGAAAGTCAACTGTACGAAAAGTAGCAAATAGTAGCAAAAAAACTTTACAGATTCTAAAACTAGACAAACCACTTGTCACAAATAGATATAACACTTCACGTCAGGTCACGGCCAACACATCTAAAACGATTAAGATATTTGGCTAAATGCTAAAATTAACACATTTTGTACACATTTTTTTTTACCTTTAACCACATATTAAGAGCACAAAAAGAAAATTTTCTTATAAAAATAAAAAAATCAACACACCTGAGCCTACTGATTCCATTTCAATATTTTTTTTTTGTATAATAAAAAGCTGTAAGAAGTTGTACACAGTTGACTGTTGTCACTCAAAACAAAAAGAACACGTCTGTCTTCGATGAAAAAAATATCAAACTCTCCATTCGTGACGATTTTGCTAAGACCTCGTGCTCCAATTAACTGTAGCATTGTCATTTTATATTCTCTATCCTATTTACAACAAAAATAAAACAGTAGTTTAAATCAAAGCTAAATTTTAAAATTTGATTAAATGCCAGCATTAGTGGTGTTTTGCCCCAGTGTGCGTCGCTTTAAAATAAAATCCATTAACTTTCTCAATTCTCAAATATGACTTCAAATTCAAGTATTAAATAAGCCTAATCTCAACAAAACAAGTAAAAATTATTCAAGGATTTATTCCATTCAAACTGATGAAATCTTAAACCACCACTAATTTTGTTTTTAAAAGTGCCTCGGCACTATCTAAAAAAAGGTCCGTTTGGGAACTTTTTGGGCTGAAATATGAAATCCGTCAAAATTATAGAGTGGGGTTGAAATTCTCTCAATTACGGTTGAAACTGATCAAATACTTGGGAACACGATGATCTCAAACATCGGATACTTTTTATTGTATTTATAAAATAATTCACTTTTTGATTGTATTTTAATTTTTTGCTAATTGATCTAAAATTCAAAAATATTTTCATATTTCTTTTTTTTCATTTCTAATTTGTTTTTCTTTTTGTTTTGCCTATCAAACGATTTTGACAGAATTCTTATTTTCAAAAGAGGGGTAATGATTTCTCTCTCATTACGCTCTATCTTGACAGGTTTGACAAGAATTCGACTCAAAAATAGGTTCGTTTGGGAACTTTTTGGGCTGAAATATGAAATCCGCTAATTTTTTTAGAGAACTGCTCAAAAACACGGGAGCACGATGATTAAAAATATCTGCCATTTTTTGTTTTATTTATTAATTATTTCACTTTTTGATTGTATTTCAATTTTTTGTTAATTTATTTGAAATTCCTGACATTCAAAAATATTTTCATGATTTTTTAATTGTTTTTTTTTTTCTGTATGAAATGATTTTGACAGAATTCATATTTCAGCCGCAAGAAATTCTTTGGGCAGAAATTTTCAAAAGAGGGGAAATGAATTTCTCTCTCAGTACGCTCTCTTTTGACAGTTTTGACAGGACTTGGACTCAAAAATAATAGAAATTCGTTGTTTTGGCGGGTATTTAAACAGACATAATAGTAGAAATTCGAACTAAAATGTAAACACATGTCAAAGTTCAAGTGGAATGTGACACAATCCTGTGTGATTGAAAATTATTAAAAATATAAATATTTCCTAACCTTGAACACAGAAAGGTTCAGAATGTGGGATGGTTTAAAAACCACAATCCTAAGGATTTTTCATAATATAAACACATCGCTCATTAACTTGATAACGGACATAACTAAAAAAAACGGGATTATTTAATTAATGATGCAGAAATATTTGTTTAAACATCCTTCATATTATGAAAAAGATTCCTAGTAATAATCTTGTCTTTCTTCCTTGTTAGAAGCCATAATATGCCACTATTTCATTGATAATGTACCAATTTCAAGACTTTAAACATGTTTTTTTTTTCAAAATCGAGTTGTTTTTAATTATGACAGTCTTCAAGTAAATGAACGACATGTCAATTTGATCGGGATGTGATGTGGAATGATGTCTCCACACTTTTTATGACATGTGTTTATTTTTGACATGTGTTTATACTTTGTGAGATAGTGTGGAAGTGGAAGCAATTTAAGTCTATAAATTCAATTTCTTTTCAGTTCAAAAATTTAAAGAATTATTAAAAATTATTTGAAAATTATTAAGTTGATTTCGGAAATCGAACTGAAAAATATGGTTTCGAAAACTTGTTGGAAGTCAAAAAGAAAGTTGAGCAAGAATTGCAAGAAAAAAACACCTTAACAAAAACAAGGAATAAAATTGAGTCAGGTTAGGGTTTACAATGGGTAAGTTTTTTTTGCACACAGTTAGAATCTCAAACATAAAGTAAGCATGTAACAAACAATAACAGTAATATCCCCGATGAATTTCCTCTCTTATTTCTAAGGCGGGCATACAAAAGTATTTCCCATTATGCAGTTTTAAAGTTTGTTTGCGATGAATTCTCTATAAATGTTATACATAAATTCAGAGTTCAATCGTCATGTTTAACATTTTGACACACATATGTAAACACATAGAAAATTTGAAACACACAAAAAATGCAAAGCAAGAAAAAAGCAATTGTATCGTTTTCGGTAATACCAAAGAGTTAGTTTAAAATTAGTGTAAAAATCTTCTAATTAGAGTCTCTGGTCCTGGGACCGATTCTGGTTCTGTGAAAAAGGGACACGAAAAGTTGTTAATTTTTTTAACTCATAAATGCAATTTTTGTTTTGTAAAACAAATTTGTAAATTTTTTATAATGATTAATTTTCTTTCACAGAACAATTTGGAACTGAATATCAAGTTGAAAACATAAAATAATGCTTAAGCCCGTATGGTACTTTTTTCTTGTCTCATTTTTAATATTTTTAAAAAGGAAACAGAACAGCACGGCATGTTTTAAAGGAAAACTCACATCAAGAGTGAGTGTTTAAAAAATATACACCAAAAGCCAAAAATGTCAAAGAATAAGTTTTAAAAATGTACTAATTTTTGTGACATGTACTTCTAATTTTTGTGACATTTCTCCTTTGAAAATATGCATATCATGTCGTTTGTCATTTTCTTTTCAATATTTTTTTTTATACACAATTTTTTGTAAAAAAAAAGTCTTAATGCACATGCACACTTATACCTATTTTTTAACTGATACATTCAATTAAATTTAATTTTTTCATCCCAAGACAATTTGGATATTATAGAATTTGTTTGTTTATTTTTTTTTTTTTTTTCATTTATTGAAACTTGATATTTGAGAGTAAGTTTCGTAACAAAAAACGTCCTGTCTTTTTCACACGAAGCTGATTGAAAGTATTAAAAATAAGAAATATTGAGGTATCATGCCCGTATGATACCTCTTTTTACTAGCTTTGCTCTATAGCGCAAGTATTGGTTTCGTGTCAAAAATTCGTTTTTCAAGTAGACAACGGCTACAAGAACTTTGTAATTTTTAAATCGAAATTTAAAAAAGTGAACTGCAAAGCATTTTTTAAAATCAATTTGCAAGGCAAATTAGTGAATAATTTTTAAATTAAAGTACAAAAAAATGATATAGTGCAGTTTGCTGGATAGAAAAAAAAGGCTGTTTTGGAAATACTTTAAGAGAAATCTTTACACAGTTTACAAATTAAGCAGAGGTTGAAGAAATTTGCCTGCCTGGAATTCGCGATGGCGCGATGAGGAAGAAGAATTAAATGTCCAAAATATAAAAACTTCACTTTGTAATTTGAGGTTTGTTCCAAAAAACAATAACGGCCAATTTCTTGACAAAGTTCTAAAATCAGTAAAAAACTATCATTCTTAGGTCTTAGTTTTTCGTATGGAAAAAAAAAATTAAAATGAAACAATTTGAGTTCTAATTTTTCCTTAAACCGAGTTTTAAAAGCTAGAACTTTGTCAAGAAATTGGCCGTAAGATTCAGAAATTTCATGTTACTAAACGATATCATTCAGTTCCAGGAATTCCAGGCAGGCAAATTAAGATCAAGGTTGTTTAAAACTCTTATTTACAAGAAACTTGACATTTTTTTTGTACCCCTGTGCCAAACAGAACCCATAAACAAATATAAAGTGAAAGATGGTTTGATTTTGAAATGTAGTACAGGTATGTACAAACCTATGTACATGCATAGGCACTTGTTAAAATCAAACGAGTCTATAGAAATATACAAAATACTCCGGATATAGTCTAGGCTCATGGAACTTTTAATTTTTTTCCACTTTTCTTCGTAACACATATTTTCCTTTTTGGGTTACTACAAAATGTGTGTTATAACCCTAAGCGATTCGTTATTTTCTTTTTGCCTTTATAAATGACTGATATTTTAACATTGTTCATTCACAAAATCTCAAATGTATTGGAATTTCAAATTCCATTCTGATTTATGCATTTTTAGGACCCAATATACTTGAATATAATATTTAAAGATTGGAAGTAATTCTATACGCAGTGTTTTGTATCGTTGGCAATTCGCACATTTCAGGTAATAACGTTATGGATTGCTGTAGTTTTAACACACATTTTTTAAATGTTGTTTTGCATACATACTTAACAAGTGTGTTATAATAGCTTAATATTAATGTTAGTAGAATAAAAGACTATCTTCTTAACCTCAATTAGTTCAAGAAATTAGGAATTAACAACTTTAAAGTAAGAACATCCAACAGACTATTGATACGTCCCATTCTAAATCAGCTTTAAAGAACATTCTTTAATCTATTTCCTCCCTAGTTCGTTTAAAATAGAAAAACTAGTAAAAACAATCCATTATCCAATACCTGCTCATAACAGACAACAACAAAAAAAACCCTTAACAAACCATAAACCATCGAAAAGGCAAACTTGGAAAACATCATTATAACATACAGCAACTCACATTAACTTGTCAAAACAAACCAATAAACCTTCATCACCATGCAGGCCATTAAACATACGCAAATAGCAATTAGCCAATCGAAAACAAATGTTCCAACAACCTTAAACAAAAACCTTCCTACTCCCTCCCTCTCTCTCTCTCAACACTACTAATTAACAAACATCAATATAATGTTGTTTAGTTTAGTATAGAAGCGTACACACACGCATATAAATAAAGGGTGACACTAAATTCCAATCAAGAAGGTCAACGAAGAAAAATAGTGAACAACAACTTTTGCTTTCCTCCAAATAAATGAATGACCCTTATATCACAAACACACATGATGTCAATGGCATATCCGCATCCGGTAAAAGAGTACAAAAAAAAAATTCCAATTCAAATAAGAGAAAAAAAGTAGGAATATTTCAAATCCATTGAACTTGATGATAATGATTACACTCGGGTCCTTTTCCAACTGTCGATGTCGTGTCCAACCCTATATTATGCGATTTTGGCAGTAAATAAAGTAATTTACAGTAATTACCCCATTTGGCCTAATTGGCTATTTGCTCTTATGATTTTTTGCCCCCTCCTCCTGCTGGTAGAAGAGCTCTTTCCATAATGACATGTTGCCCACCCCAACCCTCTAGAAGCAACATAAAATTCCATGTGTGCTTTTATGACTTTGGCTCTTACCCACTAACCCGCCCGCAGTATCCTTTCGCCATAATATTCTCGTATTTATACGCATGGAGTGGAGGTACATAATAAGTGAACCCATTGCATGTTTATGGACTGCTAAGTAGGCATCTAATATACCAAACACCTTTTCAATGTTACCCTCGAAAATGTTGTGTGGGTGTGTGTAATACAGGCGACGACCAATTTCGCAAAACACATCACCATCATCTGCTAAAAATGGCCTGTAAGCGACCAACAGCCAAAAGAGAGGTGTATCTGATGCTCCAACTCCTGCAATTATCTCTTTGAAAACAGAACCAACATATTATCTTCTCAGTATATAAGCTTCGCATTTGGGAAAATAAAGTTAGATATCTCTATTCTGTGTGTGTGTGTGTGTTTAGGAGATCCTTTGGTCCTTCTTATAAGAGTCATTGCATGTGTGCGGCAAAGGTACATCGTGTTTTGAAATATTTACTCATTTTATGAGGGCCAAAAAGTTATTCCGGACGAATAAGTTTATTGCCCAATGTTTTGGCAAAAGCAAGGACATTTAACATGATGATGGCTATAATGCGTTCTGCCTACCTACCTACATGTATCCATCCATAAACACTCATTTATACTGGAATCAGAATAAGTCGTGTACCTTCCGGAAGGTATATGAAGACAAGGACTTACATTAACATCAAAAAATAAAAAAAATACAGTAGAGTCTCGATTTAATGTCTTAATGGGAGACAAAACAAAGGATATTTTCATATTCGTACTAAGGCGGCTCACATATTTATTTGATAGTAATCTTGGATGGAATTAGCAGTAAACTATATAGTTTTTCAAAATAGGAATTAATTTTGACGAAATTTTTGAAGAAATTATTGCGATTGGTTAAGTTCTAAAATCTCAAAATTGCTACTAAAAATGTTTATTTGCTAGAAAAGCAATTATTTGCTGCTAGGCAAACGCTCTGGAAGATGAAGTATCTTTCGCTTATGTACAATTCCAACAGCATGCATAGGTAGATTTAAGGGAAGGTTTGTAGAAATCTACTAGTTTCTTCTACACTGACAAAAATGCTGCTGAATTGCTTTCTTTCCACTGTTTATTTATCTTTCTTTAGTCTTGGCAACAACAAGTGTATACTGGCCTTAAGGAGACTAATAGAAATAGATCGGAGTTTCCCATAACAACTTTTGTAGTAGCTGTAGTGATTATTGGGAAAAGAGGTGGTCATCTAACTTCTTCGTCGTCGTACTGGCCAGGGCACAACCAAAATAACAGTCTAATGGACCATTTGCGAGCCTTTTCTGAAACCTTTTTGGTATATTCGCTTATGTGCACAGCCTGGGGCAAGAAGAAACCTCATCAAAGACGACGAAAGACAACAACTTCGAGCTCGAATCGCATCTACTTAAGCAGCAGAGAAAAACAAGCTAGAGTCTACGTATCGAACGAAGATGAGAGAAGCTTAAGGTAGCATGCGACAACTACACTAACCACATCAACGCATTAGCTAAAGAAGCAGAAGAGTTCGCAAATCGGCGGCGTGACATCAGAACTGTTTATAGAATCACTACGGAGCGTACAGGTGTAAAATGCTCAAAAAAACCCGGTGAAAGAAGAAGATGGTTCTCTGCTTCATTCGGATGAGGACCAGCTTAGAAGGATGAATGAACACTAAGCTTCGGTATTAAACCGTGTGTTCGCCAGTGATGCGCATTCAATACCTGATAACCCGTCCGAAGCAACAAATTCCCGAATTTGCACCACACTTCCCAGTAAAGAAGAGATCATTGCAGCAATTAAATTACTGAAGATCAACGAGGTAGAAGAACTGGACAGTATTCCTGCAGAGTTCTTATAAGCAGCACCAACGACATCAAGTGAGCTACTGCATCCACTCATAACGAGAGCCTGGAACTCTGAGTGATTCCTGAGGAGTGGAAAAAGGGAATGATTGTGAAGCTCCCGAAGGAAGGAGATTTGATGCAGTGTGAAAACTGGAGAGGGATTTGCGTTCTGCCTGCGGTTGCCAAGATAGCAGCAACAATTGTATTAGAACGAATAAAGGAACATCTAGAAGGCACACCCGATGCCGAACAAGCACATGTCCGCCCTGGTTCATCCTGCGTTGACTACATTACTACAGACAGGGTTGCATTCTATCGCCAATACTTTTCTGTTAGTGATAAGCTGATAAGTGATGCTCTGCAAGCAGCCCTGTTGAACAGAAATGGCGGAATGCAATAAAGTGTGACATCCCAACTAAAACATCTAGACTACGCGGACGATGTATGTTTACTCTTTCATAGGATCACTGATCTCCATAAAATGACAACAAGGGTGGAGAAAAAAGCAGAAATTGAGGGGGTTGAAAATTAACATTGCAAAAACCAAAATGACAAGCCTTAGAAATAACTCATCCGTTCAATATTTCTGGACAAGCAGTAATGAAAATAGAAGACTTTCAATATCTTGGGAGTTTTGTCTCTACCAAAGGCGGGACCGAACAAGACTTCGACAGCATTATAAAAAAGGTAAAGGCTACTTTCGAAATGCTGTCCAAAATATAAGAAATAATGATATCAGCTTAAAGACCAAGGTGAGACTTTCCTGCTCCAATGTTGAATCTGTGCTTCTGTATGGCTGCAGCACGTGGAATATCTTAACAACTGTCACAAGTAAGCTGTGTCTACGAAACATCTAATGGATTGTTTGGCACAACCGTATTTCTAATGAAGATGCAATGGAACTCAACAACACAGGCAGGTAGATAGTCGGGTCGGCCGAGAAGCACATGGCGCAGGAACGTAGAAAGTGAAACTGCACCACTTCCTTTAAAGAAAAGAAATAAAAAGATGTTTTACTTATATCGCTCCTACTGTATTTCGTATTCCAATGAAATATGCGGTTGAATTGAAGACTCAAAACTCTAAAGAACGACGATGGCTAATCTCTCCTCACACAAGAGTATAAGAGTATAGAATGATAGAGTTTCCTCGTCAAAAGTTTTTCACTTAATCTGTGTAATTTCCTCGTTGATTACATTGCACCAGAGAATGCATCTCTTCACACTCTGTCAGTTTGAAGAAGATACATTTATTCAGCTGAAATAGTTTTGTGGTTGAAAGTTTGGGGCAGTTTCTCTGTCAGAAGATGCCACCAATTTTCAACAGATTAAGACCCGATTTTCAGGCTCTATTGAGATGTTTAAATACTATCCTAAAGAAATATACGTGCCAGGACTTATTGAATGTATGAGAATGTGTTTCTTCTTTTTTTTTGTTGTTGTTGTTGTTTTGTATGAAGTTCATGCTTGTATTATTAAAACTTAAACAACTTGGTTCTTGAATGTGAATAAAGACCACACCTTCATGTGATGCTAGGCTACCCCAAACCAAACATCCTTATATTCTCGTCTTTGTTTTCTGACACACAATAGTGTCGGGAATCGGGATAAAAGTTTCAATTACTTTAAACGAGTGAAAAGCTATGGGTACAGCTCAAGAAGTGTAGTGAAGTGTGTTGTAGGTGTATGAACGAACATCAACGTCTTGCACTTGCAGTAGCATTTCCTCACCACCATTTCTATACCAGTGGAGTGCTATTGGAGGAAGGTATACAAAACACTAAACCTAACTATATAAAGAGGCTATAAAGAAATGACGGTTCATGATGAGTTCTTCTTCTGGGGCCCTCTGAGTGGAGTATTGTTTTCCTTCAGTTCAAGAATAATGGCACGAGAGTTGAGCAATTTTCGGTTATTACCAAACTTGTGAGGATTTGATGAAGGAGCAGTAAATAAATACAAAAAAAAAAAAAAGTACATACACATAAACGAAATAACGAAAAACGAAAAACTTTTAAAATGGAGAAACTTTCCGTTTAAGCTAACAATTTTCAAGTTGATTTTGGCTCGACTATCCAGTATCCAAGCTATATAGAACGAGATGGATCTCTCATTCTCTGCGGAAATAGAAGAAGATGTATAATATAATTATAGCTTGCGTGCGCGAGGCTGGTTGTAACGAGGATGTACCTATAACGAAGTTTTATTGTTTTCTGTTATACGAGCATAGTTAGTCAGTAGATATACTTCATTGAGTCGAGCAAATGAAAAAGTTTAGCTCCTATAACAGAGTAGGTAAGGTACCTACTTATAAGTCTTTTATTTGATGTTTGGCATTTTTGTTTTCTTCTTTTTGTTGTTATTGGTTTCTTTTTCTGGTTTGTGAAATAAACGTTATACCAAGTTTATATTATATAAATGGAGGGGAAGCGCTAAATTTGTTGGGCTAGTAGTTTTGTTTGATTGGAGCTATTAAAAATGATTCAATTGTTTTACTTTTTTGTGTTACTAGCTAAGTTTTTGAATAAGTTTTTCATTGTACGAAGTTGATGAGGAAGGAAAGTGTAGATTTTGTTTGGGGTTCATTTGATGTTCGATGAAGTTGATAAATGAACTTTGGACAGGGTCTTGACTGAAAAAAAAAGAAGAAATATCGAATTCATAGCGTTGTCAGGCATGTTTGTAATTTTTGCTAATGTAGGTACCACAGAAATGGTTCTGAGGAAGCCAAATAAGCTTATGATTAAGTGGAAACTCGTATACTATGGACGAGTTTGAGTTTGAATGGAAATCGATACAAAAATATTTCTGTGTCTTAAAAAAATAATAGTTGATTTCTTTTTGGAATCACAACTTGAATGGACTTGAATAACGTCAGTCAAAGGTTCCTGCGTTAGAAATTTTATGAATGTTGTTGATTTATATGAAGATTTTTTAATAAATTGCTGTATTTTTGGTCTTACCGAAAATATATTTATATATAAAAAAACGCATAGATTTTTTTTGATGATGATTGAAATAGCTGAACGGAAAAACAATGTTTAATACCACAGAAAAAAATCGTAGAATACCGCGAAATACCTGTAAATAGAATGAGATATCATGTTCTTAGAACAGCAGAGAAAAGCGAATAATACCGGGGTCAAAAGTGTTGAAAGTTGTAGAAAAATATGCGGAAAAACCTCGTCAAATTAAAAAAAAAAACTACCGCCATAAAAAGAACGAAAAACGTGGAGAAAAAAGAAGAATAATCGTAAAAGATCACGAAATACCACGAAAAATAGCATGAAAGGTCTGTAAAACCCTTTAGCAACGTGGCGAATCGTAAGAAACAGTGAAAAATACTGAAGAAAAACTTGGAGAAACGAAAGGAAAGTCGCCGATTTAAAGTGAAAACATATTTGAAATTTAAGTGAAAGAACATTTAGATACCACGTTTTGGAACTTCTTTGTAGAAGTCCTCATCTCTTCTGCCTTTTTATTTACGTTAAACTTGAAGCATATCAATCGATACTTTTTGTGTTGCCAAATGTCGTTTTTTTCCTGACATTTTTCAAATAATTCACTCAATTTAGGTTTCTTTATTTGTCATAACTTAACCTCTGTTGCGGTTTTAGCAATTTTATCCTTTTCCCAGTTTGATTCTTAAGTGTAATAGAAGCTATCATACATTTTATTAATGACTAGTTGTAGTTGAAAAAATTTAAAAATTATTCAGTACTTGAAGACAATTTAAAGTATTTTTCATCAAAATAGTCGTTTTGAAGTTCCTATGTTATGTTCTGTAGTTTAAAATTTTAAGTTTTCTTTGATCCAAAGTGCCGGTAGTGTAGGTCACGTTTCAGCATGTAGTCTTTAAGAACAAAAGTGTTTTTATGTTTAAATTAAATAGCCTGTAAAGGGGAAGATTTTTGAAGTTAAAACACACCTCCATGACTAACTTTCTGTTTCATGTAGTACAGCTCACATTTACTTTTCATTAAATATAAAATATTTTACAACATTGCAAGAGCTCATCTTTACAACATGTAGATAATTGAAAAATCTTATACATAATATTACTTGAGATAAAACTATAAACATGGTAGAATTCGTAACATAAGAAAAAAACAGAATACCAGTTATTTCAAATGTATTTTAGCTTCCATATGGAATTGCCCAACTGATGATTGAAAAATCCTGAAGTCAAAACTACCCTAGCACGTCACGTTTTTGAGCTTTGGTAATATAAACATGTCAAAAACCCGATTTTTTGGTACATTTAAAGTCAAATTTCTGTACTGATAAAGACTTGATTACAAAACTATTAATGGGATGTATTTGAAGTGCATTTTTTCTTTCTAAATCATTTTAAATCATTTAAAAATTCGCTTTTGGCGCGAATTATTACAAATTGAAATTTATGTTTTGTCCAAAATACTGTCTTTAGTCTAACTAATGCAAGCGTTTTTAGAGGCGGAAAGTTCTCAAATAATAATTTACAATGATTAACTTTATGTTTTTTGGGATTCTGAGTATGAATCTGAAGCTATCCTACAAAATTTATCCCGATAAACATGAAAAATCATTTAAAAACTTACAAAACATTGTTTGTTATTGTTTTTAGTGCATAATCCAAAATATGAATATTTTATACCAAGACCAATTATATGAAACAAATGTAGACAAAATAACTAAACTCATGTATTGAAAATTTTTTTGTACGACTTCTGGATTCTTCACACAACAAAAGTTGAAAAAACCATAAAAATAAGTCCTTTTTAAAAACCACAAAATATCCTTTTTGAGCTCTTTCCTAAAAAAAACTCACATTTTAAAAATCAATTAAAACAAAAATTTACGTGATAGAATTTTTCTGAAACCAGATTTAGATTCACAAAAGTTCAAACTTACATAGTTTCAAAAAATTTTATAAAAGACACAAAAAAAAACTATATATTTGCAGGCCAGTGCAATTAATAAAATTGTGCTATTTTGTGGAAATAACAGATTTATTATTGATTCAAAGGTTTTCTTAAGTTAAAAATTAAAAAAAAAACATTACTTATTTATACCTTCAAAACTCTATTTATTCGATCATTTATTATCAATAGTTTATGATAAGTCTAATGCCGGATTTATACGCGTGGCAAAATGTCATTTTTTTTCATTAACTTTAAATTAATGAACAATATGTCACTATTTTGTCATTAATGTAGAGCTTATGACGAAAATTATGAAATAACTGCTATTGACAAAAAACACACAGTTTTGTTCATTATTTGCTCACAAATATTTTGACACGATTTTTCTATAAAAAAATAATGTTTAGAATTTTTGAACAATTAATATCTGAAAAAAAACTAGCCTTTTTTTGACCAGAGCGATGACTTCTAAATATTAAAAAAAAAAACACATATTTTTTCTATCAAATAGTGACATATTTTAGATTCAGTTCCAGTCATATCCAATTTTGTTCGAGTATACAGCATATGAAAGAATAAAATTCTGTAACATAACATAATAAATTTTAAGGCCACTGCAGTGGGCATCAGGGGTCAAAATAAAAATCTGAAAAAAGTAAGGGGATTTTTTTTAATGCATAATTTGCAAATAGTCTGGCCTTATAAGAGCTTGATCAAAAAATAACGAGTCGTCATATTTAAAAAACCGATGGTTAAAAATGTCTAGTTCACTTTAAAAGAAAATAAAGGGTTTATTATAAATGTATAATGTCATACTTTCTAGTCCCATTTTACTGTATCCATTGATTTGTAAATCGTCAGTAGTAAATTTAAGTTTCAAAAATGTTAAAAGTACCTAACTATAAAAAAAGCTTTAAGATTATAGCCATTTTCAAGAACAAATTTATTTTCTGCTTAAAGTGTCCTCTCTCTTCCTTGAATAAAAGCTGTCCTTGTCAAATACCCCATCCCCACTTAAATCATAAAATGTTTTTTATATCAAACAAAATGTAAACATTTCCACAGATTGTCTTTCACCTTCTTATTTGTCCGTAATTACTGCAAAACGTATATAATTAAATGTTTTTGTAATTAGAATCGGATTTGAAATGTTGATTTCTGTTTTATTTTGTATTCTTTGTAAATATTTTCCTGCCCTCCCTTATTTTTCATCCTTGAAACCTGCAGCTGACTAATAATTAAAAAAAAAAAAAAAAAGAAAAATTACCTCAAAGCAATGACCAGGAGTAAAAAACAATATCATTCCAGATGAACTTATCCCACCCATTTCTCTGACTCTATTATATTAAATCTACTCTTTTTGTAATTCTAGTACTTTAATTGATTTAAGTACTAAAGTTTCCTCATTAATTAAAAGTCTCTGTGTCTGTGTAATTTTAACCTAAACCTGGTTAAACCCGATTGAAACTTCAATAATTTATTCACCCAAAATTCCCCGAACGATAAACATCATTAATTTATCATGCACACATACAAGCATACACAAACACACAAACACACTGATTTATGTGGATATGGATGGCCATGTAGAATTTGAACGAATATCATCATCATCCCCTTTGCGCTCTCATAAATTGCTCCACCATCACCGCATAACACTACTTTGCAGCACCTCTCTGGCTCTGAACTAAACTTATCTACCCCCACCCCCCCCCCTCCGAAAAGAACCCCCTATACATGTAGGTATGATTGTATATTTTACACTTATACAGAGGCTACATCCAATTAAGTTGCTCGACCTCCAAATTGCAAATCTCTATCCATCTGTCCCGAAAGACACAGTGTTCGGTTAACATTTTCAGATTGCAGCCTTGTCTGACTGACACCAACGGCTGGATTTGGGAATCAAAATTATGATAAGTGACCGCAAGTATTTGAACGAAGAATTCAAACTTAATTCTTTAAGGTTAGGGTAAACCAAATGAAAAAAAAATCAGAACCCAGAAAAGCCCTGAAATTTCAAATTTTGGGAGATAAAAATCCGAAAAATTCAAAAAACAGGGAAACCCATTATCCAGAGGGTCAACAGAGGGTCTAGAAAGCATAAATCCATAAGAGAGAGAGGGAGAATTTTGAAATTTGGAAATTCTGTCAATTTTGAATTATTCTAGGGATCTTGTATTAAATGGATTTCAAGCTTTTTGGATCTTGGAAATTTCTACCATAGTTTTTGGTAAATGAGAATTCGCCGATTTAACTTATGGGATTTTCAGGATTTTGGATGTTGGTTTTTGAAAATTTTTATGGTATTTTAGAATTATTTGTGTTCTATACATTTTGGACTTTTAGGTTTTCTTGATTTTGGATTTAATAATAATTTTCTGAGAAGATTTACATTTTGAAACATCGTGTTTTGGGATTTTTCAATTTTTGGTTTTATAATTTAATTAGCCGAAAAAAACCCGGCGTAGACGGGTCTATCTTAACTAACAAAGTTACTTACCGGACGACCAAATGACAGCTCTCTCCCTTGGCCAATATCAAAATCATTTGAAAACCATCTGACCGATGATAATTAATTCGGCCATTTTGAGAGCTCCATTGGGCATGAATGATGCCCGATTCATAAACAATGTCTTGAAATGTTGAAATGGAACAGCAATTCTTTGGGAATGTCTCGTTTTCTGTTTTGGTTCACCTAAGTTACACTTTACACTTTTTGATTTTTTGCTTGTGTACATTTCGGCAGACAATTGAAAAAATCGTGGTAAAAAAATCCTTTAATCTAACCAAAAGAATGCTGACCAAAAGAAACTAATTTTACGGACACAATTTCTGCCCACAGTTGGAAGAATCGCCGAGAAAAAATCGTTAAATGGAAATGCTGACCAAATGAAACTCATTTTACGGACTAAATTTCTGGCGAAATTTGGAAAAATCGTCGTGAAAAAATCGTTGAATATAAATGCTGACCGAGTGTGAGTATGGCCACCGCATAAGTTTTAGTAATTTTGGACCTCTAAAATTTGGATTTTTTTTTTTTTACTGGTTATGAGTTTTCTCAATTTTTGGGATTTCTGACTTAACTGCGTTTTGAGTTGGGATTTAGTTTTATCTCGCGCCCTAAGAAAATTTATAAACAAAGTCCAGTCATGACGACATCACACCGAGGACCAAAACGAAATATTCCCAGAGTTAAGAGACTAATAGTGGTATGGTAGATATGGTAGAGGTGGTCATTTCGTATTCAGGTGACCTAAAAATCGGACCTGGACCGTTTAAACATGTTCGGAGCCAAGCAGGACTGTTTTAGTTCGATTTTGTTGAAAAAAATGTGTTCTTCTTCTATACCGTGAATGACGACGACAAAGCAAAGTTTAAAACCATTTCAGTATTCATGGATTCTAAAGTTTAGTGAGGGTGTATACGTATAGGTTAGATCTGTTTGTGTATGTATATGGGAGTGATGCCTTGTTGTCTTCATTTCAGTTTGAATGACGAATAGGGTGGGCAAACTGTGACATTTATTAGCCCGAGTGAAATTCATTCGTCATACCATTGCTCGATTGTCTAAGGATCGGTGGTGGTGGTGGTGGTGGTGGTGTGTTTGGTCGTTTTGTTTGTTATACCATACCAACTCTTCTCCATCTCTACCTCGCCATTATTGTCTTTCTCGTGTACCTCCACAATTAGCTTGTCAAATCTTCAAATTAAATGTCTGGAAATGAAATCTCATTTATGTGGCAACTTTGGAAACGGAAATGACGACGAGAAATGAACAAGAGCACAGTCCTTGAGCTCAAATTAAGATTGTTTTGTAAAACTTATTTTGATTACAGTTTTGTACAACTTGTAGCTTGCTCATAGATACTATATACGAGTTTAAGGTATAGTGAAGCTCGTTCCACGCTCAATCGGATGGTTGATGGTTGACTGTAATTACATTGTTTGTTTGCCGGAAGAGCATTACAACAGATTGTAAGGGCATGACATTTGTCCTTGGATGATGATGGTCTTGATGAAGAGCGATAAGATAGGTAGCTACTAGCTAGTTATATGACGACGGAAGATAGTTTAGTTATACCTGTTTGTATATTTATTTTGTTCATTTAGATAGATAGATGCGATGGTAAGTTGTTTTCGCTTTTGCTGTTGTTGTTGTTGTTGTTGTTGTTTTTGTCATTATAACACGGAACTCAACGACAACTAAATCTAATGTCGTTCTTCTAGAACTTTATAAAATTGAATTTCAACAGAGAGTGAGCAATTTCCTTTTATATCTACCTGTGCCTTTATTATCTGTGTTTCTGTAATGTTTTCTTAACATCTCTCTCTCTCTCTCTCTCTCTCTCTCTCTCTCTCTCTCTCTCTCTCTCTTTAATAAAACGAAACTACAAACAAAAACAAAACAAAAGAAAAAAAAAACAATTCCGGGAATAACATGGAATCCAATTATATGCGAATTTTCACTACAAAATTGCTTTGGGAGAAATAAGCTAGATAATGGGAGGGGGCGTGTTAGTGTTCCTCTGCTGAAATTGGTGCAAAGTAATTCGCTGTATAAACAAAATATGAATCAAGGTTTGAAGCGTGTTTAGCCTTCAAAAATATCTTTTTCTTATAACATTTTTACTTGTGATCTTAAACCAAGTTTTGGGATTAGGAAGAAAATAGAACTCGAGATAAAAATCGAATATTAGGAATATAACGTCCAACATCGTTATGTTCCTAATGTTTGATTTTTATCTCGAGATCGATTTTGGAAGAAATGTAGATTCCGAAATTCTGTCTGTCAGACTGTCTGATCCTCAAGAAACAGTTTAAACTGTTAAAGACGATTTTATATAGGATTTTCTTTAATTTAAGCAGCTCAGTATCTGTAGGTCCTATAAATTATAGGTATTGAAACTTGAAAAATGAAAAATGTTCCCAAAAAATTTTAAATTATAATGCTAGGCGTTTTTCGAGTAGAGTATTTACTTAATTGCCCAAAGTCAAGTTAAAAACAATGTTAGTGCAAGATCAACATATACCGCATGAGACTAATACCAATAAACTACTGACGGAAGTTTTTGCGGAAAAAAGTGCGAAAGAAAGTTCAAAAACAAGCGTAATCACTCTCAAAAACGAGCATAATGATGCTCAAAAACGTGAGTAATGACCCGTAATAAGGTTTAAAAATGAATGAAGCTTAAAAACGAGCGTAACGACGACAAATAATGTGTGTAAGAACGCAAAAACCAGAGGTATGATGCGCAAAATGGTGAGTAATGACGCTAAAAACACTTGTAACGACGTGCAAAAACACGCGCATAGTGACGCTCAAAAACGCGGGTAATGACACTCAAAAATGCACGACATAGCGCTCAAAAACATGCATAATGACCCACAAATTGACACCCAAAGACACTCGTAACGATGACGCGCAAAAATGCGTTTAATGACGAGCTAAAACACGCGTAATGACGCTCTTAACTGACTGAGATATTCTTAATATTTAAAAAAAAAAAAATATTTTAGTGAACCTATCCATGCACCGCTGTTCTGTTTTTTGTTCGAATTCTAAAGCCACCTGTTTCCAAATTTTTTGGAGTTCTATTTTCCGTATTGTTTGACGTTTCGCGATTTTGAGTGCGTTCTAAAAAACGAATGGATTTGCAAAATGCTTACTATTTGACGTTTTATTGTTATTCAATAAAGAAAAAAATTTACTCATGTAGGACAGACAGAATAAGGCTGATCATGCGAACAAAAATTGTGTTGAGATTTGATAAACGATTTAAACAATTTAGGACTTTTAAAGAGATAATATTGTAACTGAAAAAAAGAAATGAAGTGTAAGTACTTATGTACTTCCTTGCTCAAAAAGATCGAAGAAGTTTTTTTTGTAAAAAAAAAACATATTGAATGATGTTTATTAATATTTTTTTATAATATAGTAATTTTATTATTTTTTAATATCTTGAGTTAGGAATAACCAATCTTCACGAAAAAAGAATCCTTAAAATATTGATAAGTTTTTATAGTTTTTTTTTATGGATCAGTTCAAAATTCAGTCTGCAGTGTGTGAAAGAATTTTGAAAAGAAAAACATTTTTTTACAGAATACTTCTCTTTGTAATTTTAACTTATAACCCGATTCCTGGCAAAGAAAATAGGGTATTTTTATTTCAGAAATCTATGGATAGGAGATATGACCTTTCTTGTAAACGAAGAAAAAAATCGATATTTTTTGTTATTTTCCAATATTTTTGAAATCACTTGAAAACCAAGCTCACACTAAAAACGTTTGTAAGGTAGAAGTTATAGTAGTAGTAGCAGCAGCAGAATGCCAACTTCACAATAAACTTAACACTACCAGGGTTTATTAAAAAAAAAAAAATTTATTTTACGTATGCAAATTTTCTGTGACAAATTTCCAACAGTTAGATAATTGCATAACCCCTTTTTCGTTTTAATGTCAATTTGAACACTTGGCGATGGTTGGTAGTTCTAAGTTTACTGTGAAGTAAGCATTACCAAGGGCTATTTTAAATGAAATCGAGATACGACAATTTTTTTCTTCCACGATAAAATTCCAACAGGTTCACCCCAATTAATTGCATCATAACATTTTTGAAATTTGAAAATGTCAGTGATTACTTAACGAACATAAAAAAAATACAAAAATAAATTTAAAAAAAAAGGAATTTGTGTATTTTTACACAAACAGTCATAACTTTGTTAGTTGATAGATTCTTTTGGTAAATATGTCGATTTTTTTCAATAATACCTTTTTTCTGTAAAATTAAAAATTAGATTTTTGTTTAAACTACAAATATCTTTTATTAATGAAAAATATTTTTTTTTCTAATTTTCGTTGAAAATTCGAGCTGTTGGGACAAGTTAGTGATGTGAAGAATAAAACCCGTGCACGTTGCTCAAGAACAACTGAGAATATTGCTGTTGTAGCCCAAAGTGTTGAAGAAAACCCAGGTTTGTCCATTCCTCGTCGTTCTTTGGAATTAGGCATTCCACAAACGTCATTACACCGTATTTTGCATAAAGACTTGGGTCTTAAGGCTTATAAAGTTCAGTTAACACAAGAACTCAAGCCGGCTGATCATCAACAACGTCGTGTCTTTGCTAATTGGGTCCTTGAAATGCATGAAAATGAACCGGAATTTCATCGAAAAATCATCTTGACTGATGAGGCCCATTTCCACCTCGGAGGCTACGTCAACAAGCAAAACTGTAGCATCTGGGGCTCGGAAAATCCAAGAGTTATTGTTGAAAAGCCTCTCCATCCTCAACTCGTGGCTGTTTGGTGCGGTTTATGGTCCCGCGGGGTCATTGGACCTTACTTTTTCGAAAATGAGGCTGGAGCAACAGTTACGGTCAATGGATTGCGCTATCGAGAGATGATTAATGATTTTTTATGGCCTGAATTGGATGGTATTGATCTGGACAACGTTTACTTTCAACAAAACGGCGCTACGTGCCACACAAGCAATGAAACCATCGATCTTTTACGGGAAAAGTTTCCGGACCGTGTAATCTCTCGAAGAGGTGATCACAATTGGCCACCGAGATCTTGTGATTTAACACCTTGCGACTTCTTCCTTTGGGGCCACGTGAAAGATAAGGTCTACGCCAACAGCCCAGCGTCGATTCAAGACCTCAAAGATGAAATTCGTCAGGCTATCGAGGACATAGGGCAGCCACTTTGCGATTTGGTTATGGAAAATTTCATGAAAAGGATATGGTCCTGTAAGCGTGGTCTTGGCGGCCATTTGGCTGATGTTGTGTTCCTTTATTAACGGCATACCTTCTTCTTTATAATGAAATAAACATCAACAACATTTATCTCCAAAAATGCCATTTTTCTATGAATATCAAAATAACACCTCTTATTGGAAAACCCTTTATTTATTCACAGCGCAGTTTGCTGTATGCTGGTGTTATTTTGTATTATTCTTTATTTTTAGCCCTTGGTTCTTCGTGGTTAGTAGTGTAACTTTTTTTTTTATTTATTGAAAGTACAACACAACAAATTCGTTTAAATGCAATTTTCTGCGAATAGATATCTTATATGCCCTAAATTTCTTAAAAAAATTATATTTTTTTATATTTCTTGTAAACGAGACAAACATCTTATATCCTAAAACTATACAATTGCACTCAAGCATGCACTTGTAAGACATCCCTTATCCCTAATTCACATTCTATTATCCACTTACTAACACGAATTTAATTTCAAAATATGAAATTTTCTTCGAAAGGACTTCTTTATCTACGAGTATCTAAGAAAAAATCATTTAACACATGTAATAATATGAGTATAATAGAAAGAAGGACAAATCCAATGCGTGTTGTAGACACTTAATCCTATTAAATCTCAGCTTTGTTGTATTTTCTTCTATAAAATATCTCATAAGACCCAATTCAATTTTCATGGTTCACATCCACGAGGGTTCTAAATCTAAAGTACCTACCAACCAGAAAGAAAACTGAATCCTTGAAAAAAAAAATAAAAACATTCTAATAAAAATAAATTGTACAGATTAATGTTGTAGTGGGAACAGAGAGACATTAAGTGTAGTTTCCTACGGAATCTTGAGGATATAAAAAAGTTATTTTAATTTAATTTATTTATGCATACAATTTTTTTTTTTTTATCCAGAATACAAATTTTTAATATCATGTCAAAGTCAATTAAAACAAAAAAAAAAAAAAAAAAAAATAATTTCTTTTCTTTGTTTCAAAATTAATAAAAAGAAACTCTAAAGTCATTTAAATTTGAATCCAGCAGATGGCAATGCCCAATGGGTCCCTTAAATCTAAATAAAAATTGACTCCAAGTCACAAGAGAGCAAAAACAAGTAAGAGAAAAAACAAAAAATTGAAAACAAGCAAACGTTTCATTTCATAATTTGCATGAAATTAAAACTAACAGAAAACTATTCACTACGAGAGAGTACATGTATAATATTTTAAAATTAAAAATAAAAGGAAATTACGAATCCCTGCGGTGATTTTCGAAACTGAAACAATTACAGAGAACAGGGAGTAGTAGTAGTGGCATGGATCACAATACATACACAACACACACATATACCTTTGATGCCTTCGGGGAGGAGAAAATCACCAATTTGAAGAATTCCCTTGGAAACAATATTAAAAAAGTTTTTTTTTTTTTTTTGTTTTTCGTTTCTCCATTTTTAATGTTTTTATTTTTATTTTACAACAACGTGGGATGTCGTTTTATACGAACTCCCTTGGTGTTAGCTGCTATTACTATTTTTCTGCCAAATGTTGACGACTATACACCATCAGGATGTTCAGGACCACGATGACGACAGTGACGGTGTGTATTTGTTAAAATGTAAATAATTAACATTTTCATGAAAATGCTTTGCAGCATCTCTTTACATCTTCAACATTGTGGCATCACTATTTTTGTATTGGTGATATTTTTTTTTTATTTGTGTGTGTGTGTGTGTGTGTGTGTGTGTGTGTGTGTAGGAGAGAGTTTATCCTTAAACCTTATCGCTGATGCTTAATCCGGCACCTTGGCGGGATTACATTACGTGATGCACAAACCTCCATTTCCCCATAAACAGATAAACAGGAAAACATTCCTTTGAGGGTTTTCCTTGAGCTTGTGCACTGCTTTGCTATTACATGCTGGCATGTTGGGTATAAGGAGTTCTTACTTGGGCTATATGGGATCCATCGTTTCTGTTGCTATCCAGTCAAATGCTGCAAGCACCACCCAGACTTTAGCACAGAGAGTACCTACCACACCAAAGGCAAATGACAACGATGACGGTTTACATGTTTACCGTTCTTTTTTTTGTAACTGTTTTTTTTTTCTTTTTTGATTTTTTTTTCTGTTTTGCAACAGCAAATATTATTTGCGCAAATTCATTTTGATGGTTTGGTTCTGTTGCATACTGTGGTGGGGTCTTAAATAAAATTTAATTTTTAAACTTGTAGAAAAAGAATAAATTATTGGAAGCTTAGAAAGACATTTTGATATTAAAATGGTTTTTTGAAACTTCAGGAGCAAATTAAACACCAAAATTGGATTATTTCTTATCTGAGACTAATATTTTCTGAATATGCACATCCTTTTTTTTACAAAGAATATTATCTTCATATTTGGAACTTACAAACATTCAGGGCCGTAGCTAGAGTTGAATTTACAGGTGGGACAGCAGTCGTTACAGGCAGGGCAGTAGTGAAATTTTAATAATTAAAAAAAAATCAATTCTTTCATGATTTATGCAATGGCGTATGGGGGGGGGGGAGAAATGTCAGTATTTACACAAGAAATTATTATAAAATGTTAGACTTAGTGCAAAAAAAGGAACACTTAGAAGTCTAGATCGAAAAAAAATTTCTGCCTACTTATACTGCTTTCCATATTAAACATTGTACAATTTTCTGTAAGGTAAAAAACCAATCTAATTTGTTTGCTCAAGATCTTACGAAATGGAAAAGATGTGGGCAAAAAATGTTACAATAGGGTAGAACTTGCAACTTACCTCAAAACCCGAAAAAAAAAACTTTACGGAAGTGGTGGTAGATTTGCCCTCGTTTTACTTAAAATCGTTAAAAAACAACGGCAATGCAATATCAAATTATTACGTTTTCAAAAGACAAATATTTCTATTCTAAAGTTGCTTTTACCACCAGTTCTTAAAAAAAAATTTAAATCAAACTCAAAATTTGGAAATCTTAATTTTTAATCTGATTTTTTTTTTCAAAAATTTCTATAACCATTTGTGCATCCATTAATTTTTAGTCAGAATGTAAAAACCAAAGATGCTTAAATTTTCGAAAATAATTGAACAAATATTTTTCAAAATTTAAAGATTAAAATATGGTAGTCTGTTTTGTAGGACAAAACATAAATAGTTCTTAGCTACATAAAATTTTGAAAAAAATCACAATACCTACCTTGCTTAAAAATCTCGCATGAGAACCCGTAAAAAATATCAGTTTTGTGAGAACATCAACGGAAAAGTCTGAGATTACGAATGTAATTCTTATTTTCTTAGAATTTGCCTATTTCATCATAAAAAGTCATATGAAACGCCAGGAAAACACGGTTTTGAGACATTTTCCCTTTTGTGCCATTGTCTTCGTGAGTCGTTGGCGTTGTATATTTATAAAACGATAATTTTTGATTAGTTGTAGTAGTTTAAATAAAACATTTTTGTACCTTCTTTTCATATAAGAACCAACTAAAAAATCAATCAAAAGAATGGAATATATTATGTATTTTCAAAATGTATGATAAAAATCAATATGTAAGTTTTCTTGCATAAGAACAATTAAAAATTCTCTGCCAATTGTACGGAAAAGTTTGGGATTACCAATGTTATTCTGTTTTTTTTATTTTAAACATTTATCTATATCTACTTTCAAAAAAAAAAAAAAAAAAAAAACGGAAAATCGTGGACAAAATTTGTTGCTTTAAAAAAAAAATTGAATTTCAAGGTTCTTTTGTTATTGATATCCATTCCATTTAAATGGAACAACAAAAACGCGATTTTGTTACCAAAACTACCATAAAGATTGGCACTATTTTTATGGTAGTTTTGGCTCAACATTAGTGCTCAACATTTCAAAAAGCAACTATACTAGAAAATCGATGCGAATTTGATGCTAATGCTCCAGAACTGAATTTATTAAGAAATGTTTACTTTAAAAGTTTAAGAATTAAAAGCGAACATTCTCACAAAAGGAATTGCATTAAAAACGATAAACAGAAATCGAATTTTTCGATTTTCAGTTTCCTGGATTCTATTATTTTGTAAATCAATATTAATTCCCATTGGAACATTTAAATTAAAAATCCAAATTTTGTGGTACCCTCCATACAAAAGTGTAATTCTTAGAGTTTTTTATATGAAAAGTAAAAGAAGATTTTATTGTAAAATGGTATAAACTTAAACTTAACATTAGTTTTTCTGAACCTACACTTTTTGCATTTACTGATCCAAATATCTTGAGCCTAACAAAAGTGATCATGTTACAAATTTCTAAAGGAAAATGTCTAAAACACGTGTTTTATCTGAATTTCATGATTTTTTACAACTAATTTGATTAATTCTAAAAAAAAAACAATATTAGGAAAGTCGCTTGAATCATTACACCCTAAGTGTACGAAAAAGTAACATTTGCTTTTTGGGCCACAAAATAAAAAACTGACGATCTAAAAATTTGTCAGTATGACAGACGATCTAAGAATTTAATTTAATGAATTTACGTAAAATCAAAATTTTTTATAACGTCTGAAATTTCAAGGATCTCTAAGGGTAAGAACTAAAAAATATGACGTTTTTACTTTTGATGTGTTTTGAAGCCTTTTTAAATTTATTCAGTCTTTTAAAGCTTAAGTTGACAAAAATCTTAGGCTTTGGCCCAACTGAAGTCCGTATTCATAGACAAAATGGTGGCTTGCGAGGTAATCATTAAGTAAATGCTCAAGAATTCCTTCCAAATTCCGATTGTGAATAGAAAAAGTGGCCAAGACGACTACGAATTCTGCTCATAATCCATTGAATTTAAAAATTCGATTAATAAAAGAATTTATAAGTCCATAGTTTTTTAATAAATATTGTTTTAAACAATGATCCTTAAATACATGAATTTTAGCCGAGCAGGTTTAGAGATAAAATTCGGCTAATACAAACACAAATTAAAAACAAAACTATGAAAATGTGTATTGTGTACACTATGGCGTATACGTACTTTTTTATTGAATTTTTTTTTTTATCGCAATTAGTGAAAAGTAGAAGGATGTGGGATTTTTTATTTTGTATATTTCTCAGAAGCACATATAATAAAAATTTATTTAAATATACTCCGCGGAGATACAGAAAACATTTTTTTTGAGTGCAGCAAATAGGTATTATTTATTTTTTTAACACCACCTCAGAAGTCAAGTACTTGGTGCTTCTTTGCAGTAAGCATTCATAAATAAACAGTGTTTCAATCCAAAAAGATCTTAAGTTTAATATCGTTTTTTTTAATGTCCTTGATTCCATTCGATTAAATTTAAAAAAAATTAACAAAATTCAGAATTAACTTTGAATTAATTTTTGTTTTTTATTTTTTATTTAATTTATTTTTATGATAATTTGACTGTGAAGAATATAAACCAATAAAAAAGTTATTGCTTTCTCACCAAATTCTAATATCTTGAATCATAAAACAAAACCAAAACTATGACCAAAGGAAACTTCTTTCAATATTCAAAGAAAAAAAAAAACAAAAACGTACCTATAAAAAATAATTTTTTTTTTATTATTTACTTTGTATTCAAATTTCAAAACTACCACAACCAACTACAATGGCATCTATCTTTTAAAAACTATAAAGAAAGTCTTTGAGGTCATTAAGTTTTGCCAGATGTGACCAAGAGTACTTCAGATACTATCGCTTGGCCACAAATTATCCAATAAATTCGCGTTGTCATCCTCAATAAACCAGCAAAACTCCCACAAAAATAGTTGCCAATATAGAGAGAAAATGGAGAGACAGTAGAGTAAGTATATATAAGTTCGGATGGTGTTTTACAGGACGCACACGACACAAAACGGAGCAGCACATCGTGTGTGACAAATGTCCTTAAAAAATTCAGTTTCTATAAAGAGAAAATTCCATTTTCAGTTTCTGTTGTTTATTTTTTGGATTTTTTTTTTTTTTCTGAACAACTTAGTTTTTTTTTTTTTTGTCTTCTTTTCAATTCGGTAAAGAGATAATTTTTGTTAGTGAAGTTGCAAGCCCACATATATGCGGTGACAGAGAAAGGAAAGTAGAGGAGAAGAAAACAAAAACAAAAAACGAGATTCGAATAAGAAGAAGATGAAAAAAAAACAGGATATGTGTTTGCGGGATGAATGTGGGTAAACACAAACGTGCAATCGTATACTCGTACTTGTACTCCTTCTGAGCGCATATCCTTCATCTGTGCGAAGAATATTCAATTTGTCGCTCATGCATAAAACAAACGAAAGTGGAAAATGGCGGCAAACCGTGCCGGTGCCGGTCGTCCGCCAGGAAAAGGATCTACTTTCCACATAGTGTGGCATGTTGTTGTTTTTTTGTTTCTTAAAACAAAACCAGAATAAACGACGACTTTTTTCCTATACATACACAAACACTATATAAATTCAAACTGTTACTTAACTGCTTTTTACCAAATAGCGTTGTGTGTATGAATCTTTTAGGAGATTTTGTAATATGAGTTTTTTTTTGTTAGTTTGTATGTGGATATATATTTAGTGGGAAACACCGTTGCGTTATCCTTTGGTTTTTGAGCTTTTAAATCGGTACGTTTCTTATGCGAGTTTTACGTTCATCAAGGGATGTGTTGGTTTATTTTTTTAGTTTTTTTTGCGTTCTATTTGTTTTTTTTTTACGTGAGAAAAATGTTATATTTTTATGTATAAATTAAGGAAATCCTTTTTGCAAAGTAGAAATTAGAGAAAATAACATTTTTTTTTGAGATATGGAAAGAATGGGGGGGGGGGAGGGGGGTGGTTAATGTTTAATTTTTCGGAGAAATGGTAGATTGTGAGTTTTTGGTATTTTCAAAACACACATACCTAGCTCCGGTTTTTTTTTTAAGAGAAATGTTTTATGTAAACGAATGGAAACACACTTAAATTAATTGTAGATAAAGAATATGTAGATTAATTTAGGTGACACGAATGCCAAATTACGGTTATTCAGATTTTCAAATAAAAATTATATGGTTTGAAATGTGTTACAGAAAAGATCTTTGTATTCAGAACCAAGCATAGATATAGGGTGATAATGCACATAATTTACCTTAAAAAACTTTGATTACTTTAGTGAAAACTAGTTTTTTTATCGAAGTTTAAAAAAATATGTTAAGTATTGCCAATGACTTAAACTTAAACGAATGGAATAATATTCATTTATCCAATCCAAATTTGATTTTCAAAACGATAAAGTTGTGTAAAACTTGACTCCAATTCCAGTTTTTGATTTCTTAAAAAAAGCTTTTGGAAATTTATAACCACCCAATTTTAGTCATCATACCCCACCTTTTGGTTAATCTAAAAATGACTAGATTCCTAAAACAACTTCCAAAGTAACTTTGGACACCAAGTTTCCTCGGTCCTCGGAACTGAACATTTCACCATTTCACCTACCTTTTCCAAACACTTCCTTACCCAAATTCCTTCCCCATCATTTTCGACTTATTTACTTTACCGACATCTTTTTTTGCTCCTCTTGCTCGCAGCAAATTATGCTGCATGGCAATATCTTGAGATTATTAAGGTTCTTCCAGGTTATTGCAGGGTTGATAAACTGCAAATTGGAAGTACTTAAGGTGAAAGCCCAAACATGCCCCACACTTCTGCTGAACATGTACAACAGCTGAACTGGAAAAAAGCGTCTTTCCGCGGAACTGGAAGGTGCAACGTTTTGTACTGGCCAGGCCAGTAAAGGAAGAAGAGATCCAGATTTACCATCTACGTTCAAAATTGATTCAAAAGCTCCCTGAGAATATTTTGAAAAAAACGACTCATCACTGCAATTCAAAGAGTCGTTGATTTTTCGAAAACGACAGAATAGTTTCAGAAAAGGATGCTCTACGATTGGAGATATTAAGAAAGGGGTTAAGGCTACCCAAATCAACTAACAGGGAAACCACACAACTCAAGGATAATCGCACTGCTTGCAACAACATTGATGTAAGAAATGCCTTAAACTCAGTTAGGTGGAGTTATATGTTACATGCAATTGAACAAAATTTCAACGTTTTTCAAACTACCTTTTTTCTCAAAGATCGACAGCTGATCTACGAGATCGAAAATGGCCTATGACAGAAGAAAATCAGCTCCAGAGCAGTTCAGGGATCAATTATGTGATCAGATCTCTGAAATATCTGCTATATGATGGTATCTTTTGCTTAGACATGCCAGAAGATTCCTTCATTGTTACATTATAACATTAATACCGCGGTGATAACGGCAATAAAAAACCAGAAGGGTGCAAATCAAGTTGAACCATTTCATGGATAAACACGGCACTATAACCTGGCTGCAGAAAAAAGAAAGAGAGACCTTCTATCTTAGAAAACCGATAATCATCTACTTTGAAGTGGTCTTTTAAGTCATAAGTAGCAAGGAATCTTTTGTGCTAAAAGATAAAGATTGCTACGGAATGAGCCTCCAAAGATACAACATCACTGCGGCGATTGATGGCCAACGTTACAAAGTCAAGAAAAAGAAGGCTACTAATGGTCAACAACCTATTCTACATTGTGAGATTTGGGCAGGCGCACTTCTTAAAAGGAAAATACCGAAAAGTACCTACCACTACACTACTATCAGTGAAAAATTAAATTGATGCATCGCCTTCTAAAGACTGAAGATGAATACAACACGCAACAGACAAAAATTCATAGAAAAGTTTGCCATAAAAATAGCAATCCCAAACATTTCCGTACAGGAAAAAAAAAACAGTGTAAAAGATTGATTTTCACCCAAACTTTTGAGAATTAAGTATTCCGGTGTTGGGCTAGCTCCATTTTTTTTTTTGAAAATCAGAACCATTATTCACTGAAAAAAAATAAAAAAAAAGCAAATTTGTAGTACCTACTCCCTATACAAAAGTGACATTTTTTAGAATAACTTAACTTAAGTTCAGGTGATCCTCTACTTTTGGCTTTTACAAATTCCAATTAACTTGGTTCTATCAAAAGCTATTGTGTTAACAAATTTTCAACGCCAACGACGACGACGCCGACAACGGCACACGCACATAAAAATGTCTCAAAAATGTATTTCCTTTACGTTTAATGATGTCTGAAATGAAATAGACTAATTCTGAAAAAGAAAATGTGTGCCAATCGCTATACTAATCCTTTACACTACGTGTATGGAAAAGGAGAGGCTCAATTCGTCAATTAGACGTATGGAAAATTTCTTTAAATTTTATTAATTTACCTTTTTTTAATTTTTTTAGAAAAGAAAACAAAAAACTCACTTAACTGAAACATACTTAAATTCATTCTACAATTGTAAAAAAATTACTTTTTTTTGGGTACCTATTGTAATTGTAGCCCATGTTTTTTAACTGTCCCAATAGATTTCTTTCCCCAGTTTTTTTTTTGTAACAAAAAGAGCCCTCCCAGCCTTATACCATTTAACAACATATCAGTAATCTTTATTCATACGGAAATTCTCAAAGGCTCGCTTTCCTTTTTATTTTTTCCTTACTTTTAAATAAAATGATTAACTTAAATGTAGCTATCAGTAATCATCTGAAAACCATTTTGTAACTTGTAAGTCACATTACCCTCAGGACTTTTTTTCTTTTTCTTATGAACGGAGAAAACAAAATATAAAGTTAGGTACTTTTCAAACTTTTTCCTTTAAATAAATCTCAGGAAAATCAAAATCCATTTTAAAAACTTGGCTAACAAAAAAAAAAAATAAATCTTTTGTCAATAATTCAGTTTTCTCTTTTTTTTTTCTTGTATTATATCGAACCGAACCTAAACCGACATCATATTCATATCGAAAGTTTCATTTTTTAAATTTCCTTCCTTCTTCATTTTCTCTTTTTGAAATCAATAAATTTGATAATTTTGATAAATTCTATTTTATATAAATTTTGAAATAATCTCCTAAAGTACCAATTAAAAAAAGCCTCAAACCGGAGGCAATGTTATCATAGCCGAGTAGATATGCTTTCCATTCCTGGGGAATTCCTTTTTGGAATTACTTTGTCTGGGACTTTGGGATTATTTACAGAAAACCCTGACTTGCTTCGTTTCACATACCGATACCCAAATATAATTTTTAATCACACTACACACTACACACACAGACACAATATAATACTTATCTCTCGAAATAAAGACACAGACGAGTCCATTATAGATTTGGTCCCATTCAGACTTTCTATATAGCAAATGGCAGCATGCCACTTGCCAAAACCAAAGCAAACCGAGAAACCCTTGTTGGGCACAAAAACAAAACGCTTCCGGGAGTTGTCGGCTCTATTGGGATAAAAGTTGTCCAATAACATCGTAAAGTTTTGCTGCTGAAACTTTGTCTCTCCGCATCTCTTCCGACAAATCTATTGAAATTGAAATCTAATGAAAACTCCCAAAACTTCTGTTTGAAGTCCTTTGGCGTTGCCAACACACACACATACACAGTATTTTGGGACTTTGGGGACAACCAAAAGTTTATCAACAAACTTTGTCTCGTCTTAGATTTTCTAGTAAGCTGTTGATTATAATTATTTTTCAGTTTTGTCTAAAAGTCGTCCTTAAATTAAGATCATTTACTATATGCCTGGCAACCCTGTTTTGAATTAAGTCAGAAATTCTAACAGAAACGCTACTATCGCATAATAATTGTCAAATTCACTTCCGGTGACATGGTTCTACTTAGCCATTAGTCGTTGTCCTTTTTAGTGGCAAGAGTCTATTTTGGTCGCCGCCGAAAGATTTATCGCAGTCATTTGAAAAACATTTGTCACTTGAAGTGGATTCAATTTAAGGACACATATCGTAAATGGCAAAAGTTTCCTTAAACATATCGTAGACATTTGCCATCACTACTAAGGTCTAGTCTAGATTAAAGGGCAATGGGGTTATACTTGTATGTGAGTCGTTCTGGTATGTGTCCTTTTTTTTTTTTTTGGTTGTTCCGAAGGATAGCTACGTTTGTGTAAACACTACTTTTGAAACACCTTTCCGATGCGGAATGAGAAAACTTTACTTTTCTGTTGTTACGGAATAAAACCGAAACGCACAGGACACACACGTTTGGTTCGGTTTGGTTTTGGGTAAGTTTTGCAGAGGAAAACTTTTGTGCAAAATATTGACAACTACGATGGCAGTTAAAAGGAAATAATAAAGAGATATCCTTTTTTGTATGGAAGACACAGAAGACAGTATCGACAGCAGAATTCCATGCACACAAAGGACATAGCGAGGGACAGAGAGAGAGAGAGAACACACGAAGCAGAAAACTTGTTCGTATACAACATTTATCCTTTGGCACATCATCATCATCATCATCATGTTCATCGAGATGGTGAAGAGACTGGAGAGCGAAGCAAGGACATGAGTTGAGTTTAGGTTATAGCACGGATGGGTGCTTATATGTTTGGCTAACAAGTTTTGAGCAGTTGACATTTATTCGATTTGAACACTCAATAGAAGTTAATGTGATTTCAATGCGGTGTAGACCTATACAATACACACACAGATGTATATTCATGCACTTATAGTGTATAACTCGACAACTTTCAGTTATGATTAATTTCGCAGAACTTTTTTGTTGGGGAAAGCAGATTTTTAGATTGCAGTATAGCTATAGTTGGTGCATTTATGAAGAGCTAGGAGTTGGTATGGTAAAGATTCGCATAAAAGGATACAACTTTTATGTGTCAGTTAACTTGAATTTTAGACATTTATCCCTATTTTGTTTGGAGGATTTGAAAGTTGAAACAAGAAAAACATTCAAACATTACTTTAGACAGTTTTTTTGAATCCTTTCAAATCTAACTAGAAATGCAACTTAATTATATTCAGGATTATGACATAATAGTTTTTGTTAAAAAGTGTCTATAAAATGAGGCAAAAAACAACATACAATATAAAAAAAACACACTTTTAATCAAAGTAAAACTTTAACAATTTGATAAGCATACAAGAAAAATAAAATGCACAAATGAACCCACGTACCTACTTGCCCTCGAAGATAAAGTCATTAAATATGCTAAGCCTTTTAAAATAAAGTTTTGGAAATGCAGTTTTAGAAAACACAAAATTCGATCATCAAAGACTAAAACAGCTGCTTGAATGAATTTAACTTCAAAACGAAGTATTCAATTTGATTTCTTCTATAAAAATAAAATTTTTAGAAAACAAATTTTCAAAATCGTTAGAGCCGTTTTTACGAAAAAAACTATATTTTCGATATAAAATGCTCAAAGGACAAGGAATAAAAATGATAAGCCATTTTTAAGATATTCTTTAGCACAACTTTAAACAAAATTTTGAAAAACCGACTTTAACCGACTTAAAAAAAGGAGGAGGTTATCAATTCGTCTGTAAAGGTGGCGGTCCCATTTTAATTTGTTGCAGTTTTGATAACGGCATCCATAAGATAATAAAGGGTTTTCCAATAAGAGGTGTTATTTTGAATAGCCAGCTATTTCGGTAGTTGTCACTTTGGAAGCTGTCATTTTTTGACATTTGACAAGTAGAAACAACGTTATTAATAAAAATGGAACGATACACGCTTCAACAACGCATTGAAATTATTAAAATTCACTATAAAAATGGTAAAAATTTGGCAGAGACGGTTCGTAAAACTAAAACAATTTTGGGTCGTCGTGAAGCACCTTGTCGGACCGCAATACAAAAATTGGTGGACAAATTCGAGCTGTTGGGACAAGTTAGTGATGTGAAGAATAAAGCCCGTGCACGTCGCTCAAGAACAACTGAGAATATTGCTGTTGTAGCCCAAAGTGTTGAAGAAAACCCAGGTTTGTCCATTCCTCGTCGTTCTTTGGAATTAGGCATTCCACAAACGTCATTACACCGTATTTTGCATAAAGACTTGGGTCTTAAGGCTTATAAAGTTCAGTTAACACAAGAACTCAAGCCGGCTGATCATCAACAACGTCGTGTCTTTGCTGATTGGGTCCTTGAAATGCATGAAAATGAACCGGAATTTCATCGAAAAATCATCTTGACTGATGAGGCCCATTTCCACCTCGGAGGCTACGTCAACAAGCAAAACTGTCGCATCTGGGGCTCGGAAAACCCAAGAGTTATTGTTGAAAAGCCTCTCCATTCTCAACGCGTGACTGTTTATGGAAAATTTCATGAAAAGGATATGGTCCTGTAAGCGTTTTCTTGGCGGCCATTTGGCTGATGTTGTGTTCCATTACTAGCGGCATACCTTCCTCTTTATATCAAGACCATTTATCTCCAAAAATGCCATTTTTCTTTGAATATCAAAATAACACCTCTTATTGGAAAACCCTTTACTAAAAGTCTTAAATTTAAGTCGTTTGTTTGTTCATTTAAACGGTATTATTTTAATTAAAAAAAAAAAACAATTTACGAAAAATTTATTGCTTAACTGTATTACGGTAACTAAAGAGCTTTTTTTTAATAAGATCATTGAAATCGAGTTAGTCATAAAGGAGAAAATCAGAATTTAAAAAGTGGTTCTATGGCAGATACCGTTTATAACGGTTAACAAAAATAATATCAAAATCGTAGGACCTATTTTTTGAGAAAAATAATATTTTCTAAGATCGTACCGTTATTTTTGGTCAAAAAAATCTATTTAATACGCCCCAAAAAACGCCATATACCAAGTTTGAAGTCAATCGACCCATTTGTTTAGGCTGTGGCTTCTCATACAACCAGACAGACATACACACTTATTTTGAATTCTCTATCATCGTAATGTCATGTTTGATTGTTATATCAACTTTTTTTACAAATGCATAACTTGACAACTTCATATAAAGCACCTATACCGCAAGTAAAAACTCATGGCCACCACCAGTAAACGAATCAGCGGAACTTGAGTTACCAGTCGACAGCCTTACTTATTGCGATATACTCTCTGTTGGTAGTATCTTGTATTCGAACCAAGTTATACTTCAACGTGAAAATATAATGAAACAACTTTGAATTTAAGTGTGGGATAAGGTTTTTAAAATATTTTCCTGCGCTGCACTGCGCCAAAAATGCGTTAAACCAGTGTTTTCCAATGTTTTTCAGCCTGCGGCTGCGGCTCACTTACAAGTTTAGCATTTTGTAATACAGCAAATTTGCGATTAAAAAAGGTTTCTAGAAGAAAGATTTTGGGATAGTTTTAATTTCTTTCATAATGTGTGTTTATGTGGGTGCTGAATTTATCAAACAAAATTTTGTGACTCAACATGGTCAAATATTAAAAAAAAAGGGGAAGTTTTCATTGTTTTAGTAGTTTTTAAAAAATTTTAGTTTTTGGTTACAAATATGTATGATTGTAGCCATTGTTTTGAACATTTTCACCAAAATTTAGCATACAAAAATGATTCTGGATGAAAATAAAATTACCAAACATAAAGGTTTCAGAAATTGATAAGGTTGCAAATTCAGTTTTCTTTAAATTGTAGCTGCATGGTTCTAACCAAATACAAATACTTCGAAAAACTGGAAAAACGTTGAAAATTTCGCTTATTTTTGTATTTTTAATCATATTACTTCACTAAATTTTGTTAGCAAACCTCGAAGTCGGAGCCAGCATCTCCAAAAATATAAAAAAATGAAAGAAATACAAAAGTAGGTACCTTAAAACATTCATTCCCAGATGAATTGGAATTATATTGTTTTTCAAGCCCCCGAAATCCATAGAATAAGGCAAAAGAATTTTATATTTAATTTTATATCTGGGCACTTATACCTATAAAACTGCATTCTTAGATTTTGGTTATTATTTTAGTACCAAAATTTGCTGTCGGCTCTTAGACTTTATTTTATTTTTTAATCTGAAATTATGCAAGTTTTCACACTTCGATTAATAAATAAGTGCTAGTTGAAAAAAAAAATTCTTTTAGTGTTTTATATATTTGGGAAGCTTAAACATTGTTAATTTATAAACAATTATTGTTTTCTTGATGTTTCAATTTCGACGAAACTTCTAATGGTAAACTTGGGCTGCTTAGATTCTTAAGTTTATGTAATTTTGTAGGCAAGGTTAATACCTAGAACATATATAAAAAAAAAATCAGTTGCGCATATTTGCGGCCCTTAAAGTTATGACGTAAATTGGGCACTCCAATATATAGGAAAAGTCGTTATCGTAAATACTGAATATAAAAAAAGATTTTTTGGGAAATGATATATGACTATATTTGAAGAAAAAAATTGTATAGGAGCAATAGGAGGGCTCTATCTCCCCTAATTGTGGAAAGGGGGCAAATTTACTGAAAAAAACGAAGCGAAAATACTTATGCTAGTATCATCAAACAGTTCAGATTTAACAGATTTTTCTGTTCTCCGATACACTATACACCATTATGTTAGTTTTGGTGTTGTCGTCGTGCGTCGTTAGTGTTTTGTATAAATTTTAATTCGATGTACTGTATTTTGTTTATTTTTAAACTAGTTAGCAATAACCGAAAGCATGCTTCTTTGTATGGCGACTTTATTTCTATACATACATTTTTACCTCAATTTACGGAATTTTACTATCATTTGTGTCATGACGTGTATTCTCATAATGAATGTAGTGAAGTGAACTCAATGCTTTTTCGGCATAAATTTAAAATAGCTTACCCCATTCATGAATATATTATTTAAGTAACAAAGGTCTGTGGGTGTCCACAGAGAGGCTATCAAGAAATACTGGTATACCTGCAACTAATGTGTAAAATTATTTAAATTCCCGGAACTTTCAAAACTTTATAAATTTTGTGCAAACATCAAAAGCAGGCCCAATTTGAATTATGTGTGAAATGGTAATAAAATCTGTGAACCTTATTTAATGCGATTTATCAATCTAAAATTAGATTTTTTTGGAAAAATGTTCATTCACCTCAAATAGCCTTTGAAAGGTTCTGTAAAGGTGTGCAGATGAACAAAACATAACATAAATAGCAAAATGTTCAAAACGGGGATAATATGCTTTTCTACCCACCATAAAACGATTCCAATGATTTTTAAAGTAAAATAAATTCATGATTGTTACATATGCAAGGGATTTCTTAATATCTTAGATGCACCAACTAAAATATTGCCCAAGTATATATGTGGTGGAAGATATCTCCACAAGTTATTACACAATTATTTTTAGACGTACTTCAATATTTACTCTGATAATATTGCTAAGTTTATATTTTATCTTGACGAGATTTGTATACCAGGGCCAGATGGTATACCTTCTATTATTTAAAAAAAAAAATGTGCGAATGGTTGTTCAACACATTTTGTTATTGTTTATTTTGGAATACCAAAAGGTAACCATTTGGGTCCCTTACTATTATTTTTTTTTCACTAAGCACTTATCATCTGTCTTAAAACATTCAAACTGCACCATTTAAAGACTATTTCTAATATTCGTGATCGTAAAATGTTGCAATGTGACCCTGATTCACTTTATGACTAGTGTGTAAGTAACTGTTTGTCCATTCTAACTGGCGAAAACCTTCAATTTGAAAAACGTGAATCGATCTATATATCTAAAACTATTACTTTTAGTAAAAAACTAACGTTAATTATTTCTATGATTAAAGTGAAAAAGAGCATTTTCAATATTTTGGTATATTTTTGGAGATGATCTATCGATGAATAATCGACAAAGTAAATAAGTACAATTTTGGATATGATTTCTCCACGCTGCATAATTTTCATTGATATGAATGTTTTTGAAAATGTTGCAATGAATCTATAAAAGTTACTTAAAGTTACTGACCGTTTTCAAAAATATTCTAAATTATGATATTAAATGCATTAAAATGGGTATTTTGGAATGCTAATGGCATCCGTATAATTCTTGACCATTAAATTTTGACAGAAAAAGCAATTAAAAAAATCTTTAAAATCTTCAAGCTGCACAGATTATATCGATACAATGATAAGGATGAATACATTAACTTTCTAAAAAAGTTGCTTGACTTTATTTTATAATCTAAGATATTTCTATTTTCGCCACCTAAAACGCCTTAGCACAAGCTTCCAGTAATTCTTACCGAATTCCTCCCACAGACATTAACTAATTAAAATTCCAACAGCATTTAATGAAACACATTAGTCCCAAATATTTTCTTCCAGACCTCAGATTTTATGTGTTTTGTTTTGTGTCAAGGACTACACAGATTATGAGAAATCGAAAACTCAACTAGAATATTAATTTTCAGAAAACCTTTATTGCCTTTAAGCATACACACACAGCATTTAATCTTAAGGAAAATAAATATTTTTGGAAACATATTTTGAAAGTATTTAAAATTAAAATGTTTAAATCCAAAAGGATATTATGAGAGATTTCCAAGTCTCATAAAATAAAACGAATTCAATACCTAGTACGAGTGAATGTATATAAGAGCATAACTCGTTAAGCCTGTAAGTAGATACAAGTATATGATCGTGGACAGTCAGAGGAATGAAAATAAAACAAAAAAATACAGCAGACGACGGGTAAATAAATCATTCAAAGCAATTCATCAGCGAATAAACATTTGCGTAGTATAGAAATGTATTCAATTCAAAGGCTTTAATCCTCATTAAAAGAATCAAAGGCCAAGTACAGGGTGTGATATCTGCTGAATTCAAAGAATCTGACCATTTAATTTGATCAGTACATTTTTACTTGCTCTATTGGTTTCGTGACAAAAAAAAATTGAGGTTTTAATCAAAACCAACATTACGATGATGGAGAAGTCCGAAAAAGTGGTTTTCGTCATGCCGTCCGTCGGTCTGTGCGTCTGTGCGTCTGTACGTCTGTGCGTCCATCTGTACACTTCTCCACTGCCCAATCGCGTACAGATGTTTTTTTTTTGTTTTTGAATATCTCATCTAGAACGAGTACCTCCCATACAACATTTTTGAGTTGTTCGAATTTTATCGAAAACGACTCTAACGATTTTGGTCAAACTTTTTGATATAATTTCTTCAATAACGATACATTTTTAGAATTTTTTTCAAAAAAATCTACCTAGCCGTTTTTAAAAAAAAATATTTTTTTATTAAAAAAATTTCAAACGATAAAAAAAAATGGTATGCCATTTTGAAGATGGCTAATATTTATCAACATCTAAAAATAAAATTTTGAAAAAAACACAAATCATTGACCCAATATGAAAAAAAAAACTATTTTTCAAACAAAAAAAAAAATCCAAAAAGTGTTCTCGTTTTAAAAAAATATTTATTTTTGCATATTTGTGCATATCTCTCAATACACATCAGATGACCAAAAGCTAAAATTTTTAAGCTAAATTAATACATAAAATAGCTTTGCACTACATGAGCAAGTTCGTGCGATCCAGTCGTGCATTTTATTTATAACGCAAACGGATAAAACAAAAAAAAAATGCAATTTAGTGAAAAATCAAAAACAAAAATACGAAACATAGCACATCGTCATGGCCATTGCAGCACAGCACAGCAGCAGGTAAAAGAATTTTGAATCTTCCTTTTGTTCGTAAATCATTTGACTGAAAAAAATGTTAATTTTTGATATAAAATAATGGACGTAATTTTATAAAATCATACCCTAAAGTAAAGTTAGAAATTTTCGTTCACTACGGCGTATACTTGCTTTTTTTTTTTTTTGCTTCTTAATAAATACCACAAATATGTTTTGCATTGTGTTACTTTTTGCCACAATTTGTTTGTTTTTTTTATACTCTATTAGTTAAACTGTCACAAAGCCACTTTACCTTTCTAGAGTTTTCTAGAGTTTACATAAGCCAATAGGGTTTAACTTTAACTTTTTTTTTTTTAAATAAAAAGAAAATTCTTTTTGCATATTTCTCTACCATTTTGTGTCTAAACGAAGCCATATAAATTAATAAAAGTGAAGACAAATCGACTTCTTTTTTTTTTTGTTCAATCCGATATTGACTTTTGCACCACCCTGCACAAATATTTACCGGCACTTACAGCTTAAGCAGTATAAGACTATAAACTAGTAAAAAAAAAAAAAAAAAAAAAACACATTGAAAGCGTTTCCATACATATAAATATTTTCTGCTACTTTTTTTTTTTGTATTTATTGTATTCTCAACTCAATTTTTAAACGAACGAGAAAGAGCGTATAGTATATAGAATCAACTATTTATTTTTATTTGCTTAACTTTGGATATCAATCGAAGCTGAAAAATACTCACTCATCCATTTTTTTGAAGTGGTGTGGAATTGAAGAACAAAAAATAAACCAAATGCATAGTGCAATGTTAAGTGAAACAAAACATTTCAAAAGCAGCAAATGAAGAAAAACAGAAAGAGAGACAGAGAAGAGTTAAATAAAAAAGTCAAACTCTATCACATGAAAAAAAAAGAGAAAATAAAAATGAATACAAAATGCATAACCAAAGGCTTGATGTTGAATGAAAAATTTGTTACGGAAAATCATCTGCACACACAAGGATTGAATTTTATTCATAGCTGTTTTGTTTTTATCTTTTTTTTTATTGTAGTTTTTTTTTTTTTTTTTAGTGTGGCCAACATGGAATCGAAGATAATTTAAATTAATGTTAAATTTGTTTCTAATGGGTAGATTTTATGATGTATTTTGCACGAACTTTGTCTTTCAGTTAAAACTGTTTTTACAAAATTTTAATACATTTCTGTAAACATTTTATGGATGAATAATTTTATGTAAAATTTATATACGAAAACAAATTAAATAAATTTATTTTTTAAATTCATAAGACAAGTTTTTTAAATGTTAAATGTTTTAAATGTTTTTTTTTTTTTAATTTAATCTTCAGAGGCATTTTTTAAAATAAAACCCACTTTGTGAACGAAATGTTACAGTGATAAAATATAGTATGAAGGTTCAAACAGAAATAAAAAATCTATTACTTTCTCACAGATAGTTTTGGTAAATGGGTGTTTTTTTTTTTGAGAAGCAGTTGTACATTTGAAATAATTTTCACAGGAAATTATTCATTTATTAAATTTGACAAACAGTTTATATTTGGGACAGAAATCAAGAGTCTAAGGAATCCATACAATTTTTGTTGAGTTAAAGGTTGTTTTTTTTTTTCAACAATTATGAGAAAAGATTTCAGTTTTTGGGTTTTACCCTAAACTAGGTAAATCATCCACTCGGGTTTCTTTATTATCTTCATGCCTTTGATAAAGTTTTCATATCGTGATCGACAGAATCGAGTAATTTTTAAAACATGTGTCTTCAAATCTATTTTTATGCTCTCTGGAATACCCTTTATAGTCCATGAACTTTTTCGTTTCGTAGGAGTGCTTGCGTCAAATCCGGTAGTTCTGATTTATTGCTGAGTTGCTGCTCCTGATGTAGAGCAGATGTTGAATTCAATTAATCGACCTCGAGAGCCGAACGCAACATTATTAAAATTTCAAAAAAAAAAACGCGAAATTTTTGCGCTTTTTCAGTAACTTGCATTTTTATTGCTAGTTTTTGACTTAAAATTATGTTCTAAGGTTTCACCCTCTTATAATGTTCTTTGATTTGAGCCTAATATTATTTTTGTTGAGCCAACAGTTTTTCAGATACAGTTTTCAAAATAAAACAATAAAAAATGTATAACATAAAGTAGTAGAAATTTTCAGTTTTCAGTAAAAATATTTGGAATTTTTGAACAATTAATTGATTTTGATTTTTTTTTTGACTTGGTCCGCTAAGAGACCTTCATATAACAAATTTAATACAATATTTCATTTTAGACTTAAAGCTTAGATCACTCGACTTGTGTATACAAAAAAATTTGATAATCTTGGAATTAAAATACACAATATCATCTGAACCATAATTCGTATGACACCAAATGATATACAAATCGTGTGTTGTATAATGTCATACTCTGTGATACTAGCTTAAGTCATTCTTTTTTCTTTTAAAGAGCAGTATAAACTTTTGCTGCAGGTACAGCTAAAACTTTCTGAGATAAATGGAATTGAAAATGCTTTAACTTTAAATATCTATGTGTTATCTGGGTCCCTTACATTTAAAGTGTGCATATCTTAAATTATTAAAATTACAACATTACCCGTATTAGTTTTTTTGAAAAAAAAAATTATTTTTTAGCAAATGAACTCAGATAATACATAAAACTCAATAATTTAAGGTTAAATTATGAGTACGAGCAACCTAGATAACACATTGATATTTAAAGGTGCTGCATTTTCAACTCCATTTAACTCAGAAACTTTTAGCTGTACAGCAAAAAATTAACTATTGTTTAATAGAAAAATGGGTTTTCTACAAAATTCTGTTGTAGTTCAATTTTTACTGTAGCCTTAGTACTTTCCGAAAAAAATGCAAAAACAAAAACAAATCATTAAAATATATTGAAAATTGATTTAATTATTATTTTTTTATATTCATACTATTAAGTTTCCATACATTTTATATGCATTTTTGTAGATCACAATTTCTTCTAAAATCTTCTGCCATAATTATTAAAATCGGTTTAAAAAGGGCTGAGTATTAGACAAAAAACACCATGAATTTCCCATACAAAATGTATGGATAAAATTGAAAATCATTTAGCAAGTTCTAAATATTGAAATAAAAAACTCTAATTTGGTGAGAAATTTTTATTCAATGTATAGAACAATTTTTTGTCACTCAGAATTCAGAAAATTTGTTTAAAATAAAAGCAGTCTAGTGTACACTCTGGACTAACACCCTTTCAGTACAGGAAATATAGGGTCTGGGGGTCAAAAAATTAATTCCTCATTTCTTATGATAGGTTTAGGAAATTGACGCAGAATGTTATTCTCTATTCAAAGTCCCCAAAAATCCCCCTATTGGCTTTACTTAACTACATTTTAAGAGGAGGAGTAAAGGAGGAAGGTAAAAGGATTATAAACCTGAAGAATTTATATTAATACAATCTATGTAGTCGTAAGAGAAGACATGATTTTAGGGTATTTTTTAACTGTTAAACGAAAAAAAAAAAACATGATAATCCGATATGTCTAGTGTCCAAAAAAACAATGATCATTTGTATGCATGGATGAATATATTTTCGGTAATAAGTGAAATATTATCCTAATTTATGAAAATTTAAGTAGGTACGAGTGATTCAGTCATGCGCTCAATTTATTTTGATTGAACAGTGGACTGTTTTTGTGAAATATTTTTATGTAGTTTTTACGAATGGTTTCGTAAATTTTCAAAAAAATTGTTAATTATTCGTAAATTTTAAAAATTTCTTCTAAAAATTTACAATTTTCTTTGTAATTTTACGAAACCATTCGTAAAAAATATATATAAAAAAATTAAGATCGACTTGTCTCATGGAAATTTATTAAAATGTACGATTTTTTCGTTCAATGTACTAAAAATTCGTAAAAAAAAAAATTACGAATGTGCTTTCGTGGTGTTTTAGTAACCCAATTGTTTTTGTATCCTGCTTACATTACGAATTCTATTTACAATATTTCGTACAATGCACGAAAAAAGATTTACAGAACTTTTTCGTAGCGATTTTACGAAAAAAATTTTTAGTATAGAAGATTTAGTCGTAATCTAGATTACAAACAACATTTCGAAAACTGAAAATGTATGAGAAATCTAGTAGATTTCAATGAGATTTCGTTTTTTTTTGCCCGAAATCTAGTTTATGGTTTGGTTTGAAAGCCATATATAATTCAAATGATACATTAATAAATTTATGAAGTTTTCAATTGTCATGCAAGTCTATAGAATCATAAAAGTAATGAAGAGGGTGCTTTTTTTTAAGGATTAGTACAAAAATACGCTGTTGAAAATTGATATGGTTATGAATTTTTTCAAGAATTATTTGTGTTCCGCCAGAAATTATAGCAAAGATTATCCATTTTTTTTTGGAGCATTTTGTAGCAAATAAGTAATATGGTACATCATTTAAAAGTATTTTTATATGTAAATTTTATAACAGAAAACTAGTTTTTGAGTTTTCAGGAAAAGAATTTCTGCAAACTAACACACTGTTATTTTATTTTAGACAATACACGAAAGTACCAAAGTTTCTAATTGATAAAAAGATTAAATTATGTTTTCGAAACATATTTTACTGTATCGCTAAAAACATACTCAAAAAAAAAACCCTTTTTGATGAAAATGGTCACACTAGGTTTTTTTCTTTATTAATATAAAAAAAACAACCTTCACATATAGATATATATCACCAATGTACAAATAAACACTGCTGGTATATTTCTCTCAGCTCTTTCATTTCATTTTTATTAGTTTTTCTGTATTCTTCTTATGTTTTTTTTTTTTTTTTCAATACTAAATGATTCGAAAGCAGACTAAAGCTCCGAAATGAAATAAAATGAAATGAATGAATAATCAGGCATACAAAAAACCGAGAACCAGACCAACCGACCAACACAGCCAGTCGTCAAACAGAAGTCCTTTTTTGTGTTTGCAAAGACAGAAGAGCGGTATGGTGTATTAATAGGGAAGGGATCTACAATCACCGGAGAGATAGAAAGAGAGAGAGAGAAAAATATAGGGTGGTGAAATTATACAGAGACGTCGAGTTGGATGAGAATCATTCCAATGCATATAAAGCAACCCCCTCCACTCAAGCACCCTATATTTCTATCCCTATGTCGATCCATTCATTCTGCAATAGCAAAGTCTCTCGCCCATCAAACGCCACCTACCCCCCACCTCCACCGCCCCCCTCAAACTCGAGTGAAGTGGAGACCGCGCATTGGAATGAAGGTACTTACACTTTTTAATTACCTCGTTTACTTCTACTCAGGGATAAGTTTTAATTAAAATTATTTTCTGTTTTTGTGTGTTTCATTGCGGATTTGTTATGAATTTGTATGCGAAGCAAGTTTGTACCGTTTTTTCTGTTTTATTTTTTTTTCTATTCGTTCTTGCTTTTTTTTTTTTAATTCCTTTCTGTAGATCTGTGTATTGGTGTGTATTACCATTACAACTATAAATTCGATTATAATGACAGTAAATGGGATTGAGGGTGGGATGCGGATACTGGATAGGCAAACAGAGGAGCCACATCACACGGACGAAGAAATGGGATGTGCATTTCGAGTTCAATTACCTTCCATTCGATGGGAGCGGAAATCCATCCAATGTCCATGAAATTTGTGGCGTTGGATTTCCGGCTGCCGAGCATTTCAAGCTAACTGCCGGTCCCGGTTGTAGAGTCTGCTCAATGAAGCTATACAGCAGCACTGGTGGAGCATCTGTAAATGAATATTTAAAATGCGTTAAAGTAAATTTGTATTTTTTTTTTGTTTTTTTTTTTTTTAGTTTGAAACAAAAACAACAACAACAAAAAAATGTTAAAATGTTAAAATGTAATTGCTATACAGTGAGTTCGAGTTTACAGCGAATAGTGTAGAATTCTTTAGACACAAAATCACAGGGATGTATATGATGATGATGATGGTTGCCAACTGGGTGCTGGCTGGGATAATTTCCAATTAAAGGCAAAAATGATTAAGTCCGAAATGGGGGTGATAACGAGATAAAAAGGACATCCTCTGTGTGTGCTGCCCAAGCCCAACACACAGGATGGGCTATCTAGTTAAAGGATATGGCTTGGATGGGTGAGGCCATCATCAGTGTTGTTAATTGAGTTTGTGCAACGCAGTAATGGAGTTAATTTAATTAAAGTTGCGTATTCGGGCAGCAGAGCCTGAAAAAGTCTTCATCGCTAGATGCATCGAAGTGTTGTGTATCCAACAGACGAACTTTTTGTCGAGCAAAGAGAAAATGTTGGTTCTGGTTCATGGTTTTGTATAAAGCGAAAAGCGAGGATTGTGCTAGAGGTTAGTGGTGCATGTTCTTTGTGTTCAACTGCGAGTGATTAATGAAGTGCGCGACCAACAACTAAGGAAAGTCTTTTTTTTTCTTTCATTTGCTTCTCTTTTTTTTTTTTTGTTTAAATAAAATTTCTATTCCTGCAACTTTCGTCTTCGTCGTCGTCATCATCATCATCAGCAGCAACATCATAGTCCAGCTTGTATGTAATAGTTTTTTGTGCCGTTTGTGACGGGTAAAAAAGACAAATTGTTAAAGTTTGTCATGGTTTTTGAGCGAAAGCCAGCGACTTAGCGTCGGTCGATGGGCTATAACCCCGTATAGAACCTATATAGAATGACGACGACGACGATGACGACGCGATGCAATCTGTTGAAATCATTTGAGGCATGAAATTCGAAATAACTTTTAATTAACTTCTTGACAAGTAGGTACAGTATAGATGATGGAACTTTATTTCTGTAATATAAATTCTTGCCACTGCAACAGCATTACCGCACCGCACCGCACCGCACCGAACCGGTGCAGTGTTTGGTGTGGTGTAAACTGAGAACTATATGCGCTTAGATAAAAACCTTCATTTAGTTGATTTTGTTTTTGTCTTATTTAGTTTCTTTGATAGTTTCTTAAGATTACGCGTAACTTAAATTGGATACAAAATGAAAAATAACTAAGTTCCTGGTGATTCTAATGTTTTTTTTTTTTTTTTTAATTTTGAATCAAGTTCGTTTCCTATGAAACCTCACTTATCTTAGGTTAAGATAATTAAGAAAGTTCTCGAGGGGGTTCTATGGAATTTTTTTAATTAGGTACATTTCAAAGGCCATGCAAGTTAAAGGTTTATGTGTGAAGTAGTAAAAGGAAGTGGTAGTTACAAACCACTAATGTTATTTAAGTTTTTTTTCTCTTAGCAAATTTACCGTTCATTTGAACGTACACTCAAAAAAATATTTCTTTTCTAAACATCTTTTTGTTTGCAAGAAAATTCTATCGTTTGCAGCAAATGAATGAATAGTTTGCGAAGAATCTCTCCAGAAAGTTGTTTGTTGCAAGGAACTTCACTTTTAGTGTAAATATACAATTCATTTACAACAAATGACTGCAGGACATAAATTTTCTTAGGAATTGCCTGTATGTTTGTAGTGTTCATATCCATTCTATGCTACAGGAAAGTTATTTAGTTTTTGGTGGTATGGCATCAGCCTTTGTTCGAAATCGTGAGGTCAGAGATTCAATCACCGGTGTTCCGCTGAACTGTTTTTTGTATTTATTCGTCCGCATACACTTTTTCAACGAAACGAATTTAGGTATTTGCTGCAAACGAAGTTGAAGTAGAAAAATTCCTATCTAGTTTCTTGTTGTGACAAAAATTTGTAAAACAAAGAAGATAAAGCAAAATGTGTGAACTATCAAGATTATCACCTGGCAAGCTATAAAGCCTGCGCAGTTGCTAAAACATTTGAAAGTCTAAAAGTAAAAGCCTGGATTGTTAAATGCTTAAAAAAATTAAGAGACTTTCATAAGAAAAACTGAAATTTATTCTTAAAAGAATCAATAAACAGGATTTGAACTTCAAACAGCGAAGAAGTTTCTCTTAAAAAAAAAGAAGACAAAAAACATGGTAGACTGAACGATCACTAAAAATAGGAAAATGCAAACAGTCTTCTTTTGCAAGATAATGGAATACCAAACTATACATGATACCACTCTTCAAATCCAGCTGATAAGGCTAGACGTGGATCGGCAATTCATATAAAACAGAAAATACTATGGAGAAAAGAAATTAAATAATGAATCTACACTAATAAAAATAAGAGGTAAAATTCTTTACCAAGCAGGCGATAAATACAACTGCGAATTTTATTTGTATAGATTGCCAATTTTGCTATCATATTTTAGATTAAAAGTGAATATTGTGTGTGTTTTTCTTTGTATTTCTGTGAAGTTCATTGACTTTTAAGTCCCCTTATACATTTGGAAATTATGTCCCCTGGTATTCTTTGACCCAAAATATTTATACTTAGACACGAATTGTGTGTTCCTAAGTAATCTTAAAGCAGAGATGTTGCTGATATACCCAATGGTGGGTTGAATTCAAGATGGTGGCCAAATGATATGGCTTCTATCGAAAAATGAAAGTTGGGAACCTAAATAGTCCTTGGAAAAAAGTAAGTTTTTTTGTTCGACAAGCTTACATTTTCGAGTTAATTGGCCTCACGTGTTTAAGCTTTTTCTTTGAAATACTGATGGACTTCTTGATCCTCGCGCTCCCTAATACATTAGAAAATTACGTACTTTTATGTTTGCACCAAAAAATGTATGCCTAGATACAATAGCTTGTGGTCTTAAGTGATGAGGAAGTTGAGATATTGCTGTATGCATGTACATATATTTTAAAATGGTAGCTATAATTTCAAAATGGCCACCCGATGCTATCAAATGTTAAAGCTTAGCACCTAACTAGTCGCTGTACAAAATTTGGTGCTTTTGCTAACCTGCCGAACAGGTTGTCATAGATCCCAAATTCGAAGCTAACTAACCGACCCTTAACCGAACCCAAAAGAAAAAAGCTAACCGCTTCGCAGAATATTTTGCGAATGTTCATAACATTTTCTTGGCAAACACATTAGATAACAGCTCATTGTTTCTTGATAAAATAAATAAAATAAGATATAATAAATAATAATTAATTTATAACAATAAATATTAATTTAACCCCTTACTGCATGATGGCTGATATATGAGCAAACCCATAGGTACTATTGTACAAATTTTGGAGTTTTTCGGAAAATAATCTTGTTTTTTTTGCATACAACATGAAATTAGAACTACAGATGTTTCAAATTTTATCAATAAGCGCCATCTTTGAAAGAATCGATAGAACTAATTTGTTTAGCAAAAAAATCAATTAGGTTTTTTTCGATTTTTCGTCGTTTTTGGCGATGTATGTACGTGTTTCAGGAAAAACTAATTTGTAGAAAAATTTTTTGATTATTTTATTAAATGGTTTTTATTGCATACAATACATATATTAAACTAATCGATTATTGATTAAAATTTTTAAGATTCGGTTTCATTTAGATTTTTGGGCATATTGGCAAAAAGAGTCAAAATAAGTAAGACCTGTATTTTTCGATTATTATTCAATAAAAGGAAAATTCCTAAAAAACGTGTCATTTTATTTAACATTTGCTAACACATATATTTGTTTCATGAAGAAAAAACATCATACGGTAAGGTGTTAAAACTTTAAAGGGTAAGGGTAAGGGGTTAAAACTTTAACTTGCCTTTAAAAAAAAATATTGTAGAATTGCTTCTTATTTTTTTTTTTAATTGCGTAATGCTATAATGGTCAAAAACTATCTCGGCGTAGTCAACATTGCGAAAACATCCATTTCGATGCATTTAATAGTAGGGGAGAGTGGGTACAAAAGTAACAATTTGTATATTTTGTGCCATAACTTTAAAACCAAAATTCATAGCCAAACAAAACAACGCGTATATTGATGAGTAGACATTTGGCTATAGTTAAAAACTAATTTGTCTTTTGACTTTCTATGTTCTACGAAACCATGCTATGTAAAAGAAGTGAAAGTCGAATGTTACAATCGTCCTTTCCGGTGTACCAATTGTAACACGATGAAAGGGCGGTTGTAACACCATATAAATGTAATAGAATAAACTAGAAATATTGGTTTAACTTCACATTTACTGTGCAAATCCAAAATTAAAAATGTTTTACTAGGTGTTCCATTAGGTTAATGAACTCCGATTGCATCCATTTTGATTTATTAGCAGCTTCAATACTGATGTTGGATCCTCCTTTTGTATTTCCGGATAAACGGATTTTTTTACGATTTTTGTAATGATCTTTATTGGTTTATAGACAGTAGTTGTAAGACCCGTTTAATCGATGCTAAATATATCTTGTGACTGAAATTCACTGACCCTGCTGATGCAGTTTTCGTTACAAACGTCCACTCAAAAAATGTTACAAACGTCCACATCCCTTGCTTTTATATAAAAGATTCGATTGAAAAAAAAACTATTGAGTCGATAATAGGAAGATTTACTCCATTAAGTTTAGGACAAAATCAACTTTAGTTAGACCGCTACCACTTTATTAAAAAATAATTGTTCGACAAAAATTAATTTCAAAACTCGCAAAAAAAAAATAAAAATAACATACAAATTTTACATTTTAAACGTTATGTGGCACAATTCAGCACTTTGACATTTGAATTTTTTCTTCGACTAAATTTCGAAGAATTCTACATTTAAAAATGAATGCATACGTTCCCAGATTTTTGTTAAAACTCAATGTTACAACCGTTCCACGTTACTTTCGTACCCACTCTCACCTACAATTTAGATTTTTTTGTGATCGATTCGAGTTTGTCAAAATGGCGAAAATTATACTTAATTCCAGATTTGAAAAAAAACAACCATCTTGTGTTTTGTTCCATACTATTCTAAAACTTAATTAGCAATAAATACAGGTTCTGGATTAAGAAAAAAAGTTTTATTTATTTTTTAAAAATGAAATACATATTTATTTCGAAAACACGTTTCTGTTTTTTTTTTTAAGTTTAATTTTTAGGTATTTACTAAAATTTGATTAAAAATGCCATACACAATTTTTATTTATAAAAAGTTTTTTTTTTTTTGTTGAACGATTTTAACAATTTTCAATATTTTTTCTAAAAAGAAATCAACTGGCATACTTTGTTTACAGACCAAAAGCATTTAGGAAGTTGTTTTGTTAATTCCAGTGGCAAATTTTATGATTAGGTTTTAATTTCGTATAATATTATAGAAAGGATAAAAGGGGGATCATTGGCCAATCGATTTTTTGACCAAACCAACTCATTTTAAAATATCAAAAAATCGGTTTTAGTTTCAGATTTCCACTTGCAAACTTTCGAAAAAGTTTGACAGTTCTTTTTTTCGTGGGGATGCTTTATCTGGCAAAAACCACTAAGTGGGGTGCTATTGCCAGTAACAAAGCCACTTCAAGGATTGCCTTTGTCAGGGGTAAAACCAATTCCTTTGCCATGGGAAAAACCACTTCGTAGGGCTCTGTTGCCAGTGGCAAATCCACCCATGGGTAACTTTTGTCAATGTCAAAGTCTGACTTATAAAATCTTAAGTTATTTTTAGCATTAAGTTTAATGAATAACTTTGTTTTTTTTTTTACATTTTGGATCTCTCCTCCAAAAGAATAAAACTCTGTTTAAAAATTGTGATACTAGTTAGAATTTGTTTAAGAAATAAAACAACCAGCTAGAGTTACGTCTGAAAATTTTCATAAAGAGTCCAAAAAGGTGCCCGAGATGAAAAAAAAGTCTCCCATACCAATTTTAACTAAAACGCAACGATATTCAATTGAATTTTTGTATCAAACGTAAAACGAAACAAGTTTTAACTTTAAAATTGTTAGTCAGCTTGATTTTTATAAGAGTAAGTTTGGGTAATAGTCTTTTAACTTGAACACTAATGCGACAAACTCCAAGTTTAACTTACAAATTGGATTAAAGAAATTCATTTAAGGTTTTTTTTATGAGTTTCATTCCGTGAATCATTAAAAAAATAACTGTAAACATCCTTTTTTTTCAAACAAATTTTATATTTATTTTTATAAGTGTCAAAAAAAGTATTCAAATTGCTGAAAGGTATCCAAAAGTGTTTATTTTTAAAAAAAGGTTTCCTAATGGTGTCCGAGTGACTGAAAAGGTGTCAAATTGAGACTAAAGTGTCCCAAAGGTAACCCTGCAGTCAGCTTTGTTGGAATTTCTCCAAAGTTATAACAAATACTTGATTTTACTACGAGCGATCTTAATTTTACGTTGTGTCTTTTCTCTGAGTATGCTCAGGCAGATATAGTAACAATCACCAAACTCGACTTAAATAAAGAAATAAAAATGTTTTTATTTCAAAAGTGATTTTTTTTATAAAATTTTGTTTCCATTTTACAATTTGTTCATGGTTTTCACTAAGAAATACAAAACCCATCCAATTGCGTGTACACATTTTAATACCATCATTTTTAAACAAAAATAACGAATATAATCTTGTCACAAGCAACCACCCATTTAAAAGTCACAAAAGACACATAAAAAAAAAAAAACTTTTTATAGATAACATTTAACAGCAATTTTGTCACTGACAGCAATACAAAAGCTTTAATCCTTCTTCTTTATTTTTATTCGTGTGTTTGTGTTTGTGTTTGTGCTTTGGGTGTAGGTAGATTTACCTTTTCGTTACTCGTTAAATAAAATACGACAACTATAAAGATTCAACTCAAATTTGATGGCAATTTTTCTGTGTTTAATTAACAGTTGAATCCTTCTCTATACATATTGCTCTATCTCTTTCTATGTGTACCCCTATTTTCCGGTGATTGCACTCCCCAATCAAAAAACAAAAAGAAAACTTGAATGTTATCAAAAAGAGAGGAGGCAACTCCCACAATACAATTCATTCAGAGTAGATATACCGTACCAACCACGAGGACTAATAAAATCTATTCAGGGAGATAATTGAAAGTCTTCATAAGTCCCAGCACGTTCAGCACCGAGCACCGAGCACCGAGTACCGAACACCGAACCCTCGGGAAATAATTTTAAAAAGAGTTTTTTTTGTATTCTCTTCATCATATGTACTCGTATGAATGTGTGTCTGTTTATATGAGTGAATGTATGTTACCAATTCGATATTTAAACGTATGGCACACAAATAGAATATGAAAATGTATAAGTAAACCTGACTCCAAAACCCCCTCCTGACGTACAATCTTTTTCAAATGTACGTATTCGTACATATTTTATTGTGAAACTTTTTCCATTGGGTATCCAACACAACATGTAGCATATGCTCGTGGATATATGTTCATATGTCATATATGGCCGATTAGCATCGGGACACCCAAAGGGGGTTAGATAAAAATCATTTTTATTCAAAGGATAGGTAAGGTATATTCCGCAGGTATACATCCATCTGGGCGCTACCCAAAGCCTCAACCTAAACCTCAACCTTAACCCGAACCCGAACCCGAACCCAAACCCCAATCTCAATCTATCAACTGTTAGTCAATTTTACCAGTTTGTTAACTCTTTAGTGAAGCGTGAATTGCTGGACGATTGGTTAATTGACTCTGATGAATGGGTTGTGGTAGGTTCAAAGTTGAACATATAAAATTATACATTTACACGCAAAACTTTTGAGCTGAGCGGATGATGAAAGGTCGTCAGCCTGGTGTTTTCCTGTATATACGGTCAAGAGGTTTTAATCAAAACAATCGAGTTTTTGTTGCCTTTGGAAATTTATATCATCGGAATGAAAAATTATGTTAAAGGACTCTCAAGGGTTCTTTTCGGAGTATAATAAATAAAAAATTTAATAAAGTCTTTATGGATACCTTTTTCAAAAGTACCAACAACATGGGTGGTTTAGTATTATATTAGACTATATTTCATTTGGTATTATAGAGCCTAATGAATATTATTTAGTTTTTTTAATGTTTAAATTTCATAATTGATATTTTTGAACAAAAAATATTACTTATGCATAAAAGATGTTTTGAAGAAAAGTTATGGACTTAAGGAAGCAAAATTTATTATCAACATTTTTCGTTTATTTATGGTTAGCTAGTTCGAATGAATAAAAAGTACTTGCAGGAACATTTGTCTTTATGGCCAACTTTATTTTAAATGCATCAGTATTAAGGTAATAACAGCATTTTGTCACACGGTACATCTTACAGTCCAAGTAAAATGTTATATTATAACAGTTTATCATTGTAAAAAGGTGTTTTAGTACACTTGAACTGTCAGAAGTACCTACAAACGAATATAACAAACTAGAGTACCTACTGTTATCAACAAAGCAATTCAAATTAATTAGTAGTCCCAGGTAGATGATCATTAATCATGCAATAGTATTTGTACAAATCGAACCAAAATGTTATTTCTAGTCTGGCCAAAAAGAGACTGATCGAAATAAAAGCTAAAAAAACGCACTTTCACATGAAGATTTGTATGCCAAACACTGTTGTGTGCGTTTCACTGTTCGGTGAGATAACCGATACCATCAGATAGTGGATCTATTACCAAGATAGCAGCAAAAATTGTATTAGAGCGAATAAAGGAACATCTAAAAGACCGCAATCGACGCCGAACAAGCAGGTTTCAGCACTGGTTCATCCTGTGTTGACCACATTAACACCTTGCGGATCATTATTGAACAGTGCGTCGAATATCGATCACCACTTCACCTGCTGTTCATTGATTTTGAAAAAACGTTTGATAGTGTTAACAAAGAATTTATTTGGATTGCCTTAGGCAAGAGAGGCATTCCAGATAAATTAATCGATATTATTAAAGCAACCTACGATGGATGCAAATGTCACGTTTTACATAAAGGAAGGTTGTCGAATGAATTCAAAGTCCAATGTGGAGTCAGACAGGGTTCCATAGTGTCGCCAATACTTTTCCTGTTAGTGATAAGTGATGTGCTGCGTGCAGCCCTGTTAAACGGAAATGGTGGAATTCAATGGAGTCTGACATCCCAACTAAAACATCTAGACTACGCGGGCGACGTATGTATGCTTACTCTCTCATGGGATCATGGATCTCCATCAAATGACAACAAGGGTGGAGGGAGAAGCAGAAATCGTGGGGCTGAAAATTAACACGGCAAAAACAAAAATGATCAGCCTCGGAAGTAACTCATCCGTTCAAGTCAATATTTCTGGACAAAGAGAAGAGAAAGTAGAAGACCGAACAAGATGTCGACAGCAGTATCAAAAAAGCAAAGTCTGCTTTCGGAATGCTGTCCAAAATATGAAGAAACAACGCTATAAGCTTAAAGACCAAATGTTAAAAGATTATCAAAATGGAAAAAAGCATCATATCTTCCAAAAAAATTTAGTCAATATAATGATTCAACAGCAAAACATACTCAAATCTCATCAAAAATTAATTCTGACAAATAATTTCTGGGAACTAAAAGCTTGTAAAACTAACTTTCGAACATTATATTTACTATGAAAAGGTATTGAAACAATTTCTAAAAAAGTCTTAATATTTCAAGAAACCATTTAAGACCTTTGTTGAGTACCAAATTAAAAATTCTGAAATATCTTTCAACTGAATTTGTCCTTTCAAAATGATAATGGGTTTCTATTGATTTGAATTAAATATTAAAAATTGAACATAACAAGCAAATAAATCAAATTATAATATCATCCTACTTCCGATTTTCTCAATATAAACTGTTATTACTTTGCTAAAAAAAACTTTTCCAATAATTTTAATCTTTAATTCGAATCAAATCAAATAATTTCAATTTAAATCCATTTATTAGAATTTGAATACTCAAGGACTTGCTCTGAGTTCAAAAAATAAATACACAAACACACACAAATCATTTGCAATCTAAATTTCCTAAATAAATTCACTTTAACCAAGCAAATATCGTTAACGAGGACACAACGAGAAGAATACAGACAGACAACGAAAAAAAAATGATAATTTTCCCAAAAAAAAAAATTCAGAAAAACAAACAACATTGGAAATGTGGAATGTTGTCAGGCAGCAGCAAGGGATATTTGGATTGGGAGTATATCCTTATCCTTGCTCCATCCAAGCATGTCACCTAAATAGCATTTTTTTTTTCTATATTTTATCCAAAAAGTATCCTGCATCGTGTACGTGTGAATCTGGCATAAAGAATCTAACAGAAAGAACAGTAAAACTTTACTTTGCACTGACAATTGCATAACCTCCCGATCCCATATGGCAGATGAAGAAGAAATATCAACAGGAAATAGAAATCTGAATTCTCACAGCCATCGTCATCGTTTGTCCTGCAAACATCCTGACAGACAACAGAAGGAGTCAAATGAGGTCAGACATTGACAAAAAAAAAAACATAGATAAAGGTTTAGGACAGGTGTGTGCTAGAGTTAGAGGTTCACCTCTCTTTTGTGTACACAGGCACCAGGTACAGGCACAGGTAAAGGGTATAGGTACACCTTTCATGAACTGAACCATCATATCAGTCAGTCATCTGCATGCAATATGAAATGCAAGGCAGATCAATGTATCTTCTTCGTCCATTTTTCCAACACAACAAGCATCTCTATCCTACTCATTCTTCTTCCCTGTCGACATCATAAATTGATTTTATTGGGAAATTTGATTTTTTGTGATTTTTCATTGAGTTTTCGTTCCACAAGATATCTTAGATTTTTCCTTCTTGTCAGTGCGACCCTAATATGCTTTATCCATCGTTCGATAGAAGACAGCTCATCCAGAGGGCCGGAATGGAGTTCAGCAATACAGCCCACCTAATCTGGAACCCCTCCTCGAAACAACAATTTGACTGGGGATGGATAAAACGAGGTGTGAAGGCGTTCGGAGTCTGGGATTCATGTTGAATGTGATGAATGAGCAGAATATTGAAACTGACAGCAATAAATTGCTTTTCATTGTAGTTTGCAGCATCATCATCGTGCTCTGTTCCTCTTCGTTGTTGTTGTTGTCTTCGTTGTTGTGCGGTCCCTACAACAAAATGGTCAATTCAAGCGGATAGTGTGGCGTAGCGACAAAAAGAGAAAAGGATTTCTACAGAAATCCTTACTAATTCCTAGCACCATCATCATTCGATAGGTATCAGAGATGATACCGCAATTTAATGGAGTCTCAAACTATTTAAACAATTCTTCATCCACCGACCCCCTCCCTTACACCATCACGCATCTACATTCTATACATGCTGCTATTGATAGGAGGTACATATAGATTTTTGTGCATCATTTATAATTACCACCAAGTTGAAGTTCTGCCGATGCCTGGAAGGTATCCCCTTCCGGACGACGCACCACACACTGATACATTCCCTTGTTCTCACGACTAACTCTAGTCACGACGAGGGTGTCTTCGATGCGTCCCGATGTTGGCAATTGTCGTCCATCTTTGTACCAGAGGATATTTTGCATACCAACCGGACTGCCGTTACTCGTGACAATACAACGAAATTCAGCTGTGCCACCCATATGCACGCTAAGGACATTCGGTGAGATTTCCACTTGAACGGGCGTGGCTACGGTAAGTCGTAGTTCGGCACTAGCTTCGCCACCAACATTTCCGGCTGTGCATTTGTAAACACCGGAATCTTCGGCTGTAACAGCTTCGATGGCAAGTATTGGACCGAGTAGGCGTATTCGTGGACCACTTAGGACTGGCAGTGGACCTGGTCCGTTGTGTGTATACCAACTGGAAATAGAAGAAAAACAAAAATAAATTCAATTAGTTTATCGAGAAATTGCAATAAGGTACATTAGGATGGCCATGGCCGTTAGTAAAAGAAGAAGTGCGGATGTCCCCTAATTGGTTTAAAATAATTGGGGGAAAAAAAATACAACGTTCGAAACTATTTCCGAATGGTTATCGGGGTAATTTAAGAAAGTGCTTTTATCAGTCAAGTATCAAATTGTATGTTGAATTTTGTTCGATTTTACAATTCACACTGTCTACTAACATCATTAGTGAATCAATGTAAGCAATTGGTCGATGCATTTTAAACCATCAAATGTGCCCTTCACTAATCAAGAAGCCGCTTCTAGCTTCTGGTAGTACCAATAAAATTTTACAATTTATATAAAGGGTGGTTAAATTTCAAAGGCCGATGTTGATTTTGAATAAAACACAAACTATTTAGGAAATTATTGTAATTTTATTTTATTATGATATATTGGTATTACTCAATTATGTATGGAACAAAATATCGGCCAAATGGGCGCCGCGACCACGGCGGCACACCTCCATCCGATGGTCCAAATTTTCGATGACCCTGAGGCATAATGGAGGTTCTATGCCGTTAATGTGTCGAATTATCTCATCCTTTAGCTCTTGAATTGTTGCTGGCTTATGGACGTACACCTTTTCTTTCAAATAACCCCAAAGAAAAAAGTCCAACGGTGTCAAATCACATGATCTTGGCGGCCAATTGACATCGCCATTACGTGAGATAACACGGCCATTGAATTTGTTGCGCAAAAGAGCCATTGTTTCGTTAGCTGTGTGGCAAGTGGCACCGTCCTGCTGAAACCACATATCGTCCACATCCATATCTTCCAATTCTTGCCATAAAAAGTTCGTTATCATCTCACGATAGCGAACACCATTCACAGTAACTGCCTGACCGGCCTCATTTTGGAAAAAATACGGCCCGATGATGCCGCCAGCCCATAAACCGGACCAAACAGTCACTCTTTGTGGGTGCATTGGTTTTTCGACAATCACTCTTGGATTCTCATTCGCCCAAATGCGGCAATTCTGTTTATTGACGAATCCACTGAGGTGAAAATGTGCCTCATCACTGAAGATGATTTTCTTCGAAAATTGATCATCCACTGTTGCCATTTCTTGCCACCATTCTGCCCATTCACGACGTTTGGAATGGTCAAGAGGCTTTAGTTCTTGAGCCAATTGCACCTTGTAAGCGTGTAAATGCAAGTCTTTATGCATAATGTTCATCAACGACGAGCGTGAGAGGTGCAATTGTTGGGCACGACGACGAGTTGAGGTGGACGGCTCTTCAGCCACACTATCGCGAACAGCAGCAATATTTTCTGCAGTACGAGCTGTACGAGCATGCACTGGTGTTCTCACATCTTCTACAGACCCGGTTTGCTCGAATTTTTCCACGATTTTTGCGATTGTACGCACATTTGGACGATCAAATTGACCAAAAAAATCACGAAGTGCACGATATGCATTTTGATTTGAACGCCCATTTTCATAATAAGTCTGGATAACTTTAACACGTTGTTGGATTGTGTATCTCTCCATGGTTCAAATTGAGTAAGTCTGAAATAGAGAAATGTCAAATAAAATTCGGAAAAAAACTTGGCGTTTAGGTGTGGTTCACATTCAACATCGGCCCTTGAAATTTAACCACCCTTTACTAGTAGTTTTATGTTATAGACCCCTAGAAAAGTATCTACTCCAAGGTCATTTTAGATTTGAAACCATTTTTATGAACACAAAAAATGGATATCTCAGCAATCCAGACAATACATTGCAACAACATTTGTAAACACCATTTTTGAGCTTTAGAACAAGCCTTGGCATGGATTAGGGAGTAACGGTGACTGCTATATTGTGAAACAATAGAATTGCAGAATTTGTTTCTGCAGATAGGCCTCTTTTGATCAAAATTCAAAAATAAGTAGCCTTACAGCAGTAAAAAAAAGTGATGCAACTGTGGCATTCCCAAAAAATGAGAGAGTAGCCGAAGAATTCTCGCGATAGACTTCTGGAGTGTCCCGACCTTAAAAAGAACGTGCAGTGAAACAGTAAAAAAAGCCTTCCAGAAAATTTCAATTAGAAGGAGGGAACAACCGAAAAATTAAAACCCTGAAAAACATCGTATATTTAGGCGTGAATTTGTGAGAAACGTAAGTCTTAGGCAAGAAAGTCATGTGCTTCATATATGTAATCGAGCAGATTATCACAATCCATAAAGAATTCGATCCATTCTACTAACTGGATGTGACGTGTTATAAACGTCCAAAGTACAACGTCAAGATTTTCCTAGGCAACTCTTGTTCGGTTAAATATGTGAGTAGATTCGACAGCTGTTTCAGTTGCAAAGTCCTTTTCATTGAGTACCATTTAGCTAGCTGTAGGAGTTTTCAACAAATTTTGATTCAGTTTTTAACGGTATGTATTTGAATTCGCTTCAAATTCAAATACCGATGAAAGATCGCGGAATACCGAGGAAAAAAGCATGGAAAGTCACCGCGGGAAAATGCGTTAAATATCGCTGAAATATCAAAGTCGGTGGCCAAAAGTTTTGAAAGCCGAGGAAAAAGGTGCGGAAGCATATGGTAACTAGCGCACAAACAGTGGAAAAAAACCGGAGCACTGGTAAACGATTGCAAAATATCTCGGAAAATATAATTTTAAGTCATGTAAAAAGCACTTAGTACTGCGTAAAAAGTGTTAAAATTCGCAGAATAGTTCCTGGTGAAAGATCACGGAATTATCGACCATTAATTACCAACAGAAAAAAACAAATAAAGTAGCGAAAAAGTGTTAAAAATCGATGCAAAATATGAGAAATATCACGGTAAAAAGTGGGACATACCGTGAAAAAGCGGAATGGCACATAAAATAGCAAGCGAAGTTATAAAAAAGCGCTAAGTTGCCTTAAAATGGTGAAAAAAATGGAAAATTGAGAAAAAAATCTTGAAAAGATACGGAAATACGGAATACGGAAAGATACGGAAATACCGTGGAACAAGTTTTGAATATTAGTAAAAGAATGCGAAATACTGCTAGTTCGGGGTAGTTACATTTCGATATAAGGGGTTCTGGGAATTTATTTAGGTATGAATTTTGATTTCAACATCCATCCGAACGAGTATCAGTACACGAGGCGAAAACTATATTTGGCACAGCTGTACCTAGAGTCATTTAGCCACCATTTAGTTTTTAAAGTTATTTTGGTTTTCTCATGTCTCTCTTTTATTTTTGATCTTATGAAAAAAAGTCGTACAACAGACTTGTAGACAATTTTATTTCATATAAAATATGTTTTGATAATTTGATTTTGTTCAAAAGTTGCTGCTAAAAACATTGAAGTTGATTTTCTTATATTCGTCTAATATTTTTTATTTTAACTTTTTTCGAAAAAAAAAAAAATATTATAAGTAAAAGTTGTAGATCTTTTAACTATCTTTAACTCTTAAATTAACGGTTTTTTTTATTGAACTTCCTTTTTCGATGTCCATGTTAAGAAAAGATACTATTTTAGTACTATAGTGCAAGTGTAGGTTTCGTAAAAAAATTTAATTCGAGATATCAATCAATCATGACATTGCGACTCTAACGATTTTGATTACAAATTTTATGTGCACTACAACCATAAATACCGTACTTTTGAAATAAAAAAAATATTTTTTCATCGGCTAATAACGGCACCTCCCATAGATCCTCCCATAGAACGTAGCCAGGTTTAAAAATAAAAATTAATAACGGGTGATTTTTTAACTGGTTTGGTTTTGGCAACACTGGTTTTGACAGCTGACGTGTGTTTAGTACCTTGTGTCACTATCAAACAGCTTCAGTTTGGTTTGCAATTTAACCATGGATCGTTTGACAAATGAACAGCGCTTGCAAATTATTGAATTTTACTATCAAAATTCGTGCTCGGTTCGAAATGTTCATCGCGCGCTGCTTCCATTTTATGGTCGGCATTCTCGACCTTCTGAGCAGTCTATTCGAAAGATTGTGACCAAATTTCGCACCAAATTTACTTTGTTGGACATTAAACCACCAACACGTTTACGTACTGTGCGTAGTGAAGAAAATATTGCGGCCGTATCAGCTAGTGTGACAGAAGACCGCGAAATGTCGATTCGGCGCCGTTCCCAGCAGTTAGGCCTTTGTTACAGCACTACGTGGAAAATTTTGCGGAAGGATTTGGGCGTAAAGCCTTTTAAGATACAGCTGGTGCAAGAACTAAAGCCAGCCGACCTACCACAACGCCGAATTTTTGGTGAATGGGCTCTTGGAAAGCTGGCCGAGGATCCGCTTTTTTATCGAAAAATTGTGTTCAGCGATGAGGCTCATTTTTGGTTGAATGGGTACGTAAATAAGCAAAATTGCCGCATTTGGAGTGAAGATCAGCCAGAAGCATTGCAACAGCTACCAATGCATTCCGAAAAAGCCACTGTTTGGTGCGTTTATGGGCCGGCGGCATTATTGGGCCATATTTCTTCAAAGATGATGTGAATCGCAGCGTTACTGTCAATGGTGAACGCTACCGAGCGATGATAACAAACTTTTTTTTGCCCGAAATGGAAGTTCTTGACTTGCATGATATGTGGTTTCAACAAGACGGTGCCACATGCCACACAGCACGCGAAACAATGGCGCAATTGCGAGGCGAGTTTGGTGAACGGTTAATTTCACGTTTCGGGCTGGTCAATTGGCCGCCTAGATCGTGCGATTTGACACCATTAGATTATTTTTTGTGGGGCTATGTCAAGGCTAATGTCTATAGGGACAAGCCCGCTTCGATTGACGCACTGGAAGCCAACATCCATGCAATCATTCGTGAGATACCGGCCGATATGTGTGAAAGAGTATGCCAAAATTGGATTCAGCAAGTAAAATATACTGACTTATGCCCTTAAACCAGTTTGCCTTTAATTTTAATTTGAAAACAGTTTTTAAAAATGTTAAAAGAAATATATTGCCTAATCTGCAACTGTCCCAAAACAATTTAGTTCTTAATTGTAAAGAATCTTTCAAAACAAGTTAATTTCTATGTTTTTTTTTTCTCAATTCCGCCTTCTAATTATAACAAAAAATTAATTCTTCAAAGCCTCATTAATTTTCAATTCACGAAAAGTGCTTGAAAAATTTCTCTTCATTACAAAAAGGTTTGTAGAATTTTTCTTTAAAAAAAAAATCCTTTCGATCCCTATTAAATATTCAAAGTGTTATGTTATTTTTCCTGAATTGAAAAAAAAAAATATAAGAAACATTCAACATCAGCAATTCTGGCAAATTTTATTTCCAAAGAACTTTACAAAAAATATAAAAATAAAAAAAATCGACTTGAAAATTTTAAAAATTCATTAAATTACTGCTCAAATTCTCTGAGATGAATCACTAAACCCCCCTCATCTGCCATCACTATTATACCGCATCACTGAGGCAAGAAAAGAAATATAAACCCAAACTACAAAAACAGAAGAAAAAAATAAAAACATAATAAAAAAAAAGAAGAAGATGAAAAAATTTTAGGTGTGCGATTAACGCTTAAAACTGCCAAAGAAAACCTAGAAAACGAAAAGTTGTTCCTCTTTTATAAGTTTTGTCCGTGGTCGTACGTCGTCGTCGGTCGGTGGACTTTTTGTAGTTTCGTGTTTCGTAAAAGAATATCCGATTGGAAGCAACCACCATTATTAACGTTTTTTTTTTGTGTTCATGTTGGTGTGTTGTTGATTTTTTGGCCGTCAAGTCGAGTCGAGGCCATTTCGAAGGCGACGAAAAGTTGAAAATTGTCCACCATTATCGTCACTTTTAAAAGTTTTCTTTTAGTTTTTTTCTGTTTTTTTTTTCTTCTTATTTTATAGGATTTCTTAGATTTCGTCCTTTTTATTTATTTTATTTCATTTTACTTTTTAAAGTCCTTTGAATTTCGTTATTATCCTTTTTGGCTACAGAAGAAGACATACAATCTTTTTCTCTTCGGGTATTCCGGAGTTTTCTTCATTGAAAAAGATAAAAACTTACACCATCTAGAGGGGAGCACTATCAAAGACTTCGTATCGTCGTCGTCGTCGGTCGGTTGGCGTCGACCGGAAGTTCTGTGTTGAGTTAACACTTTTGGTCTACGCCGGAAGAAGATATAATCCATCATCACATTAAACATGCTGCCGCCTTCACCATCATCTCTTGACACGAAGTCCAAAGTCCGATGCTACACAGTCACGTTTGGGGTAGATGTTTGGGAACTGAAGACGTTTTCAATTTGTTGCCGACTGACCCTCAAGAGGTCTTGTACATTTTTTTCATTCGACGAGGGTGACTTATGGACTTGTGCCCACTTTTGGGGTCAAATAAAATATGCTAGGTCTTCAAGATGAATGGTTTCATTTGGCATAAGTGTATGTCGACAATTTTTTATTGAATTTTAGTTCTTTTTCCTCTCTCTTCCATGTTGAGGAGACGTTTCTTGTGATGGGTGGTGGTAGGGGATGGGGGAGTTGTAATGTGATCCTAATGAAGGTCAATTCAAGAGTCAATCACATTAGCATGCCATGGGTTGCCCTATGAGAAAAGTGCGATGGAGATGGAAATGCTTTAAGCAAATTAGAATTCAATTTTCGATACAAGATTGATACATTTAAGATGCGGTCATTTGTCAAATGAGTTTTCTCTCCTATTTGCTTTTGAGGGGGGGGGGGACAAAAAAAGTAGGTTTCAACTTTTTTCTAGGTGATTCCTTGGTGTATAGTACCTCTATTAAAAATACATTTCGCACTTAATAGTTAAAAGGCGTTTATACAAAAAAAAAAAAAAACACCTACAACTGACCTAGTTTTATGGGATTCTATCTATTTCTTCTTTTTTTTTTTTGTAATTTTGTGCTCTCTCTCTATTTTTTTTTTCATATTCTTAGTGTTTGTTCAAGGCGTGTGCCTTTTAACGGGAAATAGTCCTTTGTAACCCACTTTGACTGTTTTAACAGTTCTGTTGCTGTAGATTTAGGTTATTCTTTTTTTTTCGTTCTACGTCTTATGTCCTGAATCATCAAGGTTGGCTTATGCAGATAAATCAGTTGGGAGCATCCTTTGATTTTTTTTTTTTTTCATTTTTTTCCATTTTTTTTTTTTTTCAGAGAAGTTGTTGTAGTTTGAATGGAGAGACTAGGCCAAGGTGTTGATATTTGATTTTTTTTTTTTTTTTAAGTTCTCTTTTTTGAAATACATTTGGAAAATTGGGTATCTTATCGTTGAAGGATGAAACATTTAAGGAAATTAAATTGAGATTATCGACATGTAAAACGTTTTCAAGGGGAATGCTTCAAAAGTTAAACAAAGCGACAGAATCATTCAGTTACTTTTGACATTTGGAAGAGGGATAAAAGCTTTGAATAATCACAGAGATTTGAAGTTCAATTAAGATCCAATAGAACCGTTATTGGCAATCTATGTTACTTGGCTTGATTAAACTTTTTCAATGGGATTTTTTTTTTTTTTTGAATGAATGAATTGTATTGGACATCTTAGAAATAAGGGAGGGATTGTATAAATTTTTAGAAAGCACTTGAAAGGGTCCAAGAAGTGAGCTGATTCTTACCGGAACACAGTTTTCAAAAGCCTGATTTCAAAGAAGCCTCAAGGAAACAGTATTCTGAAAGCAAAGTTTTGGACAAAGGATCATCGCGTGACCATTAGATATCCAGTTTGTGACGCCCCGCCCCAACACAGGGATCCTTCTTCTGTTGACAAAAAGCAGACTCCTAATAATAATAAGATTTCTAAGTTAGACAGCGCAATAAAGCAATCTTCCTTTTTTTAGTACATTTTTCTCTTAGCAGTTTTAGAGAATTTACAATATAGGTCAAATTGTATACAAATTTCAAAGAGAAAACAAAAAGATAAACAGTATTTATTTAGTGACACTGCGAAAAAAGCCATACAATTTACGGAGGAAAGAGTTTAAAGTCACTGAAAAACTTGAAAATTCGTTAAAAAAAAGATGTAAGGAATACAGTGAATGAAAGCACAAAATACTGTCGTACGAACTTTGAAATTCTGCATTATTTCACGACATTCCACACCTTTTCCGCTACATTTCGCGCATTTATTTGCGACCTTACACGTTTTTTTCCACACTATTACCGTGACTCCGTTTTTTTCCCCTAAACTTTCTACAATTTTGTTCTACAACTTCATTCATTTATTGCGCCGTAATCCACGTTGTTTCATGAATCTCACATAGACAACTGTAACACGTCAGAATTGCTATGAAAGAACAAACAATTGTATATCCAAAAGCTATAATTATTAAGGCAATTAGTATTGATATGAAAATGAAGGAATGAAAGCGTCAGAATGGGTTAGATAGCTAGTGTAATTGTGGTCCAACTATAAGAGATATTAAACGTAAGTACAAAATATAAATCATTGTGCAGGGCAAGACAACGTCTGCTAGTTTTAATCAAAATCGCTCAAGCCGTTTACGAGACATTCACAAAAAAGTAAAAAAAAAGCATATTTTTTGTAGAAAAAAACAGCAACGCTAAAAATAAAGAAGACTTTAGGGATGGGTATAACTTTTACAATGACATCTTCCTGTTTCTCTTAATTCATTAATCTTCCTTAACATTTATCTTTCAAGCCTTATTGCCATTTATCAATTTTTCCTAAATTTTTTTATTAAAATAACAAATAAATGTCACATCTCGAAGAGGCGGCGGTGGCGAGCGGTGGCGTTTAAGATTCCGGATTCCAAAATACATTACAAAATAATCAACTGCCAACAAATAGGTAATAATTGTAAACTAATTAAGTTGCTTAGCAGTTCTTTTTCTATTAATCAATTATCTTATGTTTGCCTATTCATCAGTCACATTACAAAAATCAGAAACAAAGCAAAAAAAAAAACCATCTCCCGAAGGCCATAAAATGTCTTCAAAACAAACATTACGAAAGAGACCTTTCCTAACACAATTAATCAACAAAAGAAATTTCTTCAACACTCAAGTATCCTTCCCCTGCCTCCGCACCCCCCTTATTATATTCATTTGTCGTTGCTTCCACTCCATCTGATGACATATGTTACGTTACACCGCATGATTAACATAATAAATGTCTTGGCATAAAATATTAATTTGATAAGACACAAGGACGATGGTGTTGCTGATGGTGGGTGCCTCAAGGGAACACCATCAAGAACAACGTTTTATGACCTAAGAACAATTTTCTAAAAATTCCTTTATTCAAATAAGAAGTAAAACATTGAAAAGTCCTCCTTCTTCAATAATGAAGTCCGCCTATACCCACCACCTCTGCCATCCCATTTGAAGCAACAAAATATTCATAATTGTATCTGAAACATGAAAATGCTCATAATTAGCTTAGAACTCCCTTAGCATAACTCATTTTAATTCCCACACGCATCCCTTACACAGAGAGAGAGAGAGAGGTACGGGGATTTTATATGAATGGGGGAGGGGGAGAGAGAATATTATATTATGCTCTACTTGTTTTGAATTTGAATAAAACATCTTGGCCAAGTAGGTAATAAAAGTCATATTTATGCATCAGTTTTACTTGGTTCACTACATACCGACACCGACACCACCACCACCACCACCACCATAGCACGGCCTTGTCGTCCTATAGCCGCCATGTTTTGAACACTGGTTGAGTACAAGAGGAGGGAACCATCCAACTTCTGAAAAAATTAAATTACAAAATCATACAATTGCTGGTGATGTTCGCCAGACCGAGTTGGGGGCAGATGGTATGGTTGGTCTCGCATGTTACTGGTACCCCCTATGCCCCTATGCCACTAAGAAGCAACATGATTGCTATATGAAGCCACAGAATGTTGCCAGAGTTTTAAGGTGCATAGATAAACGTGCTTAACAAAAGGACCCAGCAAAATGTCCTGACACATGACCGCATCCACAATTATTATTATTTTCAAAATTGAAACAAAGTCCTAAAGTTGTACGGCAATTACCCTCAAGTTGTACAAATATACCCTCACCATACGATACCCCCGTTGGATGAGCAAAATATTGTGTTGAGGCTTTTTCTTTAGCCTCTGATGGGGTCATATAGAAGGAAGGAAAGAAAGAAAGATGTGTAATAGACTTTCTTTTGAGATAAGAAATAAAGAAGAGTTGACGAAGTTTCTTATATGAAGACGAGTAGGTTACAAAGAGTGACTGACTTTTTAGTGAGTTTTTTTTTTTTCCTTAGTGGGACATTTGCAAAATATGTTAAAGAAACTACTGCATCAAGTCTTCTAGTTTGGGGGAAGGTTTTCTTTTTCACTCGAAAAGATGTTCAACTCTGACAAAAAAAAGGCACAAATAGTTTTGCAATTGTGTGTAACTTATATTTGTCTGTTGTTATTGTTTTGAGTTGAACATTAGAACATGAGTACTTCTCAGGACGATGACTTTTATCTTTGTAACTCTTCATAGTAACGGAAGAAGTAAAAAGTCAAATAATACAAAAGCTTTTGACACAGGGAGTAAATTAATTTGGAAAGTAAATATATATTTAGCTTCTTCCATTTTTAAGTCGTTAAGTTCATTTGAGAAAAGCCTAGAGAGTTACCTACGAAAGAAGGGTACATAAGTTTATTTGCCAACAAGCTTAATTTGCTTAATGTCAATTTTGTGTACTTTGCAAACAAGTGTTGCAAACTAAGTGAATTTATAGTGTTTGTGTTTTGTAAGTGATTTTTGGAATCAGATGTTGACTATAACTTTGTACAACTGTAGACTATTGAAAATAATAGAAAAATCATCAATTTAATTCGTTTTGATTGAAACTTATCCCATCCCATTTTGTATGTTTATAACCGACGTTTCAATTGGGACATGTAAATGGGACACATGTTGCTAAGGGAAATGTCGCTATGAAAGATTGAAAAGATGTCTTTCGGAGATGTCTGGTCTGGTTGGGGAAAGGTAAACGCATCTGTTTATTTTGAAGAGCCATGACGCTTTGAGGGTAATGTTTCTTGAATGTATGTTGCTTGGGGATACGTCATCACTTAGGGTACATGTAACTAGGAGAAATTTCATCAGCAAACAGGTGGTGAGAAATGATTTTCATTAAAAACAATAAATAGAAATCGAATACAAAATTTAGAAATAGTGATTATAACGATGGATTTTAAGAGCTAAGTTTTCCATTTTCCATTTACGATTCCATTTTTTTTGAAAATTAATATCAATTATCAAAGGAACATTTAGGTAAACTCAATATCCAAATTTGTGATTCATACAAAAGTAAGAGGCAGTAAACTTGGACTTAGCCCTAGTTTTCCTGATCCTGCACTTCTTGTATTTACTGATGCAACTGAGCTTAACAGAAGTGATTTTGTTGCAAATTTTCAAAGGAAAATACATAAAAATTGGTGTTTTTCTGCGTTTCATGACTTTTTATATCAAAATTGACTTATTCCAAAAAAAAAAAAAAAAACAATATCGGGAAAGTCGCTTTAATCAACCATTTTAGTACATTTCTAGTTTTTATCTTTTCACATTCTCAAAGGCTTTCACTTTTTATTCATGTAAATTTTTCACTATACCCTGCTATACCCCGTGTGTAGGGAAAAGTAATATTTGCTTTTTGGGCCACTTAATAAAATACTGGTGATTAAACATTTTGTCGGTATGAGCCCCCCTTAGAAGTAAAGCTGTATACGCCCTACTCTAATTTCGTACATTGATCGTCCAGATGAATACTTGATACCTACACCATCACTGTACAATCACCTCCGGTTCAAAAAAATGGTCATAATAGAACCTTTTTGGCAGTACAAGAAAGCCAACTGGGAGGGTGTTAATTTTTTCTTCCAGGAACTTTAACTGATCACTTTAACTTCCTCAATAGTGACGTGGACTCCAACGCAGAATTTATTCTTTCGGGTAGAAATTTAATCTCGAACAGGAGTAAATCGAAAGAAAATGCATGGTTTGATTCGAGCTATTCAGAGGTAAGCAGGGTTAGAGAAGTGAACTTGGGGAAAAAGTTTAAGCAAGTTAGAAATATAAGCAACGGCCATATTCGACGAACGTGGTTGACCGAAACCTAATAGTAAGAATTTATCATTCTTTTTGTAAAAACATTCGTTATACTACTTTGTCCTCGGTTCCAATGTACATTCAAACCCAAAACCAACCAGGATACTACTTTTCATATACCACGACAAAGTTTTCAATATTATGTAAGAAATTTGTTTATTTGAAAATGAAGCAAAAAAATGAGCAAAAAAAAAATTCATATTTCGAAGTCAAATCTTGGTGGAAACGATAACGTCGAAGGTACCGCATTTAAAAACAAGCCATTCCGAAGACATAAGGCCGCTGTAGCCATTCGTTCATTTATATAATTTTTCCAACAACTAACATGTACCGTTAAATTTTCTATGTTTTCTAATATTCGCGTATGATCGAGGTTCCCTCTTTTAAGCGCAAATGAAAAGTACATTCGTATTTCGTATAAAAAAAAAGGTGATAAAGGGTTTTCCAATAAGAGGTGTTATTTTGAATAGCCCGCTATTTCGGTAGCTGTCACTTTTGAAGCTGTCATTTTGGAACGATACACACTTTAACAACGCATTGAAATTATTAAAATTCACTATAAAAATGGTGAAAATTTGGCAGAGACGGTTCGTAAAACTAAAACATTTTTGGGTCGTCGTGAAGCACCTTGTCGAACCGCAATACAGAAATTGGTGGACAAATTCGAGCTGTTGGGACAAGTTAGTGATGTGAAGAATAAAACCCGTGCACGTTGCTCAAGAACAACTGAGAATATTGCTGTTGTAGCCCAAAGTGTTGAAGAAAACCCAGGTTTGTCCATTCCTCGTCGTTCTTTGGAATTAGGCATTCCACAAACGTCATTACACCGTATTTTGCATAAAGACTTGGGTCTTAAGGCTTATAAAGTTCAGTTAAGCCACACAAGCAATGAAATCATCGATATTTTACGGGAAAAGTTTCCGGACCGTGTTATCTCTCGAAGAGGTGATCACAATTGGCCATCGAGATCTTGTGATTTAACACCTTGCGACTTCTTCCTTTGGGGCCACGTGAAAGATAAGGTCTACGCCAACAGCCCAGCGTCGATTCAAGACCTCAAAGATGAAATTCGTAAGGCTATCGAGGACATAGGGCAGCCACTTTGCGATTTGGTTATGGAAAATTTCATGAAAAGGATATGGTCCTGTAAGCGTGGTCTTGGCGGCCATTTGGCTGATGTTGTGTTCCATTATTAACGGCATACCTTCCTCTTTATAATGAAATAAACATCCGATCATTTATCTCCAAAAATGCCATTTTTCTTTGAATATCAAAATAACACCTCTTATTATAACAATCAATAGCATTACGATGATAGAGAATGAGAAAAAAGTGGGTCCGACAATTCTGTCTGTCTGTCTGTCTGTCTGTATGTATGTATCAGAGATCACAGCCTACACGGATTGGTCGATTAACTTCAAACTTGGTATGTGGTGTTTTTTGGAGACTATCCGCAGACAGTTTTTGAATTATTTTTTTTTTTTTGACCAAAAATAACGGTACCTGTCATATACCGGTTTAAGATAAACTCATTTTTCTCAAAAACGGTTTCTACAATTTTTATCAAAAAAATCATGGTCATTTCTTTGAATAAGGTCTATCTTTAAACGAAAACCATTTTTTTCAAAAACCGTTATTAACGTTACCTGCCATAGAACCGTTTTTTTTTTAAATTCTGATTTTCTCCTTCATTACTCCATCAATTTCAGCCATTTTTTAGACACGAATGCTTTTAAGTTGCCGTAATAATATTTAATAAAACTATTTTCGAAAACTATTTTTTTTTTTTTTGAAAAATCATTTTTTCGAAAACCATTCAATTTTCTTTCAAAACTTAGTTTTTAGATGTTGATAAATTATATCTTAAAAATGGCGTACAAATTTTTTTTTTTATAAAAGTCCTTGCTAAATTTTATATAGAAAAAATATTTTTTTTAGAAAACGGCTCTAACGATTTTCAAATTTTCTGTTTTTCTAAAAATGTATCATAATAGAAGAAATCAGATTGCTACTTCGTTTTCATTTTAGAGGCTGTTTTAGTCATTTGAAAATCGAATTTTATGCTTTTTTAATTTTTTTTTTCTAAAACTGCATTTACATTTTTTTAATTAAAAAGGCTTAGCATAAATAGTTACTATAAGAGCAAGTCGTGGATTTTATTTTTTACAACCTTATAATAAATGAAATGATTTACATTATCAAATAGATTCAAATGAAATTGGAATATTGGAATATTAGGCCTGCTTGGTATTGGTATTTTTCGAAGTACATGAAATCTAAATATAAAAAGAATTTTGAAAATTTAATGTTCTATAAAATATAATCAAAGTATTTTAAATTCTTAGATAGAAACAAAAATTCAAAATCTATTTTTTACTCCGGAAATTTGTCAGTTTTTTGAAAATGACCTACAATTTCAAAGAGCTATCAAAAGAGTTGTTAAGACAAAAAAGTTTTACAATTTGTTTTCCTATAAAAGCAAATAAAAATAACTATAGTCTGGGACAAATAATGGTCAAGAATACAAAAAAAACAGGTTTTTTAAGTTTTTTCAAAATGTCGGACGACGCAGGGGATTTTTTTCGAGTTTTGCGGTCTTAGAATCTCGGAAGAAATAAAACAATAACATTCTCCTCAGCAATTTTTGTAGATATGTTTTATTAGTTTTATTGGACTATTAGAAAAAGCCTCATTGTAGGCCTTAGCATTATACATTTTACGCCGTCATAAGAGATTTAAGCATTCGTGTAGTGCGGTTAAAGAAAGAGTCACTGTCCTCTAATCAGCACAATACTTGATCCTTTTAAGTAGGAACTATTTAGTAACATCTCATATGGCTAACAGTTTTTTGAGAGCACAATTTTCAAGTTATTAACTTTCAGATTTACAATATTCTAGAATTTTATAGTTTAAGTTTTTAGAGAGTCTGGTATATCGTTCTGCGAATTCATTTTCACTCTCATTTTATTTTTACTTTTTTGTTGTATGTATAAAATCAGATAATTCTCTTCAGCAATTTTGCAAATCCACCAACAAAAGCTGCATATCCATCATTGACACTATTTGGATTTTCGCGCACCTTGACTTGAGTCCTTTTCTACTCCTGAAAAAAATCAAACAAACTCAGATTTTTTTTTTTGTTGTGTGTGAGAAAATACGAGGATATATCCTGTCATCCTCAATATGCTCGTATAAATTTATGCAGCGTAAAATTGTATATTTTTTCCATTCCTATTTTATTTTCAGTTTTTTCTTTTGTATACAAAACACACCCAAGTGAAACAAGATAGGGTTGGCTGGGGGTATGGTGCTTGATGGGATGGATATAGGAGTAAACTCTGAGTTTGAAGTAGATCACTATCGCTGCCACCGTGATTGTGTACTACTCTGCACATGTACACGCGAAAAAAATAAAAAAATAAACAACATATCCATATATTAGTTTATGTTGATGTTTATATATTTTACTGTCCTTGTTTTTTTTTTTTTTTATTTTTTTTTGTAAATGTGAGCAAAAATCAAAAACGAAATGAGTATTAAGAGAGAGAGAGAGAGAGAGAGGGAGAGGGAGTGAATGGTAAGCAGATTTAGTTGTAGAGTGTAGATTCTCGCCTAGGGAAAGTCACACATCCTGTTTCTGCCATCAAACCGAACCAGAACCACCCGCACTATATGTTGTTGATGCTACTCCTATACTTGGGCTAGCTTTTACAACCGAAGCCTTTAGCAATGTAGAGTTCTTCTGTCATGTGCAGTCATGTGGTAATGTTGAGGGCATATTACGAAATTTCTCTGCTTTTTACATTTTTCATATTTGCTGTTGTATAAAGGACACTCTGTTTTTTTTTTTTTTTTCTTGTGTTGTGTTTGTATTGTTGTTGTTGTGTATATGCCTATAGTGTCATTTAACATCAACATCGATAGCAAGTTATGTATAAATAAATGTAAATATACACAACACTCTGAGCATAGAGAGAGCATGTAAATGAATATGGAACTCAAAAATGATGATGGTTGCAAGAAATAAGAGCACAGTGCTGGAAAAAATTTATCTCTCATTTTTAAATTATTTACAATTTTAAAATGAAAATATAAAACAAACTGGGTTGTATTCATGATGAACACTGTCTAAGACGTTACTACGAAAAAATCGAGTTTATTTTTAATTCAAATAACATTGGGTAAGCCCTAAGATAAACTGAAGTTTAAAAACAATTGGGAATACGCCCCATTGTTTTTATTTTAAATCCAACAGAAGATATAGTTAAATAGGGGAACGTGACCAAAGGTGGCCCACAAAGGTAAAATGGTTCCCTAGTTAGAAATCGTAGAATCGAACAGAATTAGATGGTTTTGTGAACACAAATCTTAAGTTTTGTTTTTGCAATCACCGACATATACGAAATGTTGGCAATTTCAAGCTATTATTTGAAATTTTACTGGTCAAAACGTGGCTATTTCTAAAACTGAACCTAATACAATTTTTGTGAAAAATGTTTTGACAAAAAACTTTACATATATGTAAATGCATTTAGGAAGAGGCATGAAAAATGCATGTAAGTATGAAGTAGTTCTTATTCATTTACTGAAATTAGTTGTCATTAAAGTGTTTCAGTTTTTTCGGTATTAAAAGTTCGATAAAAATACAGTTCAAGGGCAAAATGGTCTTCTTAGCACTCGTGTAAAATGGCATAGGGATCATTTTGTACTTACCCTTACCTATATTAAAAGTTTCTTTAAAGGGAAAATTATTGGAAAATATAAACGGTTCACGGACATGCAGCCCTGGAGGAAGTAATCATTATTAAAAGGTCTAAATTTCGTGTTAAAACGGAAAAGGGCAGGAAGAAAGCTTTCAAAACATTTTGCCTTATTTGTTTTCTTTTAAGAGTCAGAGATAGAAAAAAAGGAGTGAGTCTATTCAATTTACATACTTTTCCATAAATGGAACACGCATTATTTTATGTTTTGAAAAATTAGAAAAACACAGAAATTTGTTATAAATCAGAAAAAACTTATGCCGATTTTTGAAAATTTTGGTATGAGATTTTGATTTTACTTTGGCAAGTGAATGCTTAAAATAATGACCTGCCTTAAACAAACCCTAACTGACCTGAGCTACTAATCCTAAAACAAATAAAATGCACGACTGGGTCGCACGTACTAGCTCTTATATTTATGCTAAGCCTTTTAATTAAAAATTTGTAAATGCAGTTCTAGAAAAAAAATTAAAAAAGCATAAAATTCGATTTTCAAATGACTAAAACAGCTTCTTTAATGAATTTTAACTCAAAACGAAGTATGCAATCTGATTTCTTCTACAATAATACATTTTTAGAAAAAAAAAAATTGTGGCAGCCTGTGAAATAGCTATAATTCCAGCCTATGAACTTTGTGGTAGCCCACACAGGTTGTTGTTGTTTCATTCAAACCTTTAATATTAAAATGACGGAACAAGCAGCATAACTGCAAGTATTGCAAGCTATACAAAAACCCACTTTATTTGAAAATCATTAGAGCCGTTGTTTTAAAAAACTATTTTTTTTCTATATAAAATTTTGCAAGGACTTTTATATAAAAAAAATTGGTACGTCATTTTTAAGATATTATTTATCAACATCTAGAAACTAAATTTTGAAAAAAAATATTTAGTAGTTTTCGAAAAAATAAATTTTCCAAAAAAAAAATTTCAAATTTTTGTTAAAAATCCAAAAAAATAATTTTCGAATTTTTTTTACTAAACATTGTTACGGCAACTTGACAGCATCCATGTAAAAAAAATGGTTGAAATTGATTAAGTCATGAAGGAGAAAATCAGAGTTAAAAAACACGGTTCTATGGCAGGTACCGTTAATAACGGTTTTTGAAAAAAATGGTTCTCATTTAACGATATACCTTACCCAAAGAAATAACCCTGGGGATATTCTCCAAGAAACGCCACATACCAAGTTTTTTAGTAAATCGACCCATCCGTTAAGGCTGTGGTCTTTGATACATACATACAGACAGACAGACAGACAGACAGACAGACAGAATTGTCGGACCCACTTTTTTCTCATTCTCTATCATCATAATGTCATGTTTGATTGTTATCTCAACTTTTTTTTTTTGTACGAATGCATAACTTGATAAATGGTACCCATATCGCAAGTAAAAATGCGATATCCGTTATTTTTCAAGTTGGTGAGAGAAAACTGCATTATGCAGTTTTAATTTTTAATGTGTTAAAAGAAAACAAACCACGAACCAAAAAATTCAAACTTCGTCTATCTGTGAAACCTAGTTTCTACTAAAAACCAATAAAAACTAAACTTTTTACTGAGCAAACAAATTCCACTGGTCTGTAAAAATAAAGTTTTTTTTTGTCCTTCATATAATTTTTTTTTAAATTATGTAAGATTGGACTTTTATAGATCTAAATCTGGTTTCAGAAAAATTATATCACGTAAATAATTTTTTATTGATTTAATTGTTTTGCAGAAAAGAGTTCTTTTAGATTCGGTTGACCTGGTATACATTTAAAACTATTGAGGCAATTTGGCTGTCATTTGGAGGACTTATTTCACAAATCATCAGCTAAGACTGGAAATCAGATTCATTATGAATGTATAGTAACATTTTAAACTGTTATTTTACAAAAATCACTATAAATATCAGTTTCCGTAGTTTTTCGGATCTACACTGCAAAAAAAAACCCTCTTAATTATAGGATAGTATGGAATTTCTGTACTCTTGAATATCTTTATACCGACCAAGTTAATTATGGTGCAAGAAAGGCAGTAAACAGAGGAATAAAAGCCAATAAGCTTTTATTTTATTTAAGGGTTTTTACAACTTCATACTAGCATATCTCGAAAAAGTGACGTGCTATGTTAGTTCAGATTTGGGTTCGGCATGCCAAAATCCTTTAGAAAATTATAGTTTGGTTTGAACGCGATTTTCGTTACATGCCTGTGTTTTTTTTTTAAATCGTTGTGTGTGGACCTTTTTGAAAGAATTTAAGTATGTTCCGCCTCAGTAATTTTGAGTAATTTAAGATTGACTTATTTTCAAATACTCATAGTCTAAAAGGGTTATCTTCCAGTTGCCATTTAAGTCAAAAAATGGGTCCAGTTGCAGGCCTAATTTTATAATTAAGGTCAATTAAACATGTCGTGCATATACTCTGCCAACTTCATTATTTGGTACAAGCTTAGGTATGTATATTATTCTTTTTTAACAGCGCGTTCATATTGTAAAGGTGAGATAGAAGTGTGTAAGGAAAATGGCTTGTTGAACATTAAAACATTCAATTAGAATGCTGTAAGCTTTAAGGTAGTTCGATCTTAGGAAATTAATTTTTTTATGCACAACACTGTGCATTACCAACATAATAAATAAAGAAGCATCAAAAAGTAAGTGAATGTCATGGGAGAGGTAATAATAATAGCAAAAGCCGAGATAGAAGCTAAGAAGAAGCAACACAACAACAACAACAAAAATGCACAGAAACATCACTAAATAACGGCAACGACACGACGACGACAATGACGACGACGATGACGACGATGACTTTAAACAAAAAAGACGAAGGACGAAAAGAAAGCAGATCATAAAACAGCATGACAAAGCACCCCTATGAGCCTTTTCACAGGAACAACCACTCTAAAGCAGCTCACTATACTATACCTACAGTCTATACACACCACACACACCCATCACATTGTCGTCTTTCGCCATCGTCGTCGTCAGGATGATGTTGTAAAACACACATGGAAGTGATGAAAGCAGGCGGAGGTTCTTGGGGGTGCGATGGGATAACCAACCCAAACCCCCAACCCCCAACTTTGGAACCATAACCTCCTAATCATGACGGTAGGACAAATGCGGGCGAGGAGGTGCTACAAGTGAGGTATATGTGTAAAATTGCAAAACGTGCTGATGCATAACTTCATTTCATAAAGAGCGAAAAACGGGCCACACAAGGAATAATGAGCGATATATATTTTCGCCTCTTCAATGTTGCAGAGGATTTGCCTCAATTTTTTTTTTTTTATTTATTTTTATTTGGTGTCCCTTGTTTTTTTTTTTTTTTTTCTTCTTAAATAGAAGGAACATTATTTTGTATAAGTATCTTTCTCTTATATCAGAAAGTGAGAAAAAATCTGAATCAAATACAGCAGAGAGGGATTTCGGATACAAGACTTTAAAAAAAAAAAAAAACGTAGTACTTTTCCTCAAAAAATTCAGGAAATTGATGAAATCCTTCTTGTGAGGCGGGACAACGAAAACGACAACGACAACGACCGACTTTGACGTCGACGAACGATGAAAATGACGATGACTATCCCTCCTGCAATCGTTCTAGTTGTGGATGGCATTGAATCAATTTATTTACCCCCCCCCCCTCCCCTTCATCTCAATGGAGACTTGGTTTTGGGTTCATTTTGATGCGAGGGTGGATAAAATCGATCCTCCTGATCCCATCGTTTATTTAATCACTGGCATAATAATCATAATAATTTAATAATAAAAAAAAAAAAAATATTGATGGATTTGGAATAAGGTCTTCTTAGTAGTATTTTTTTTATCATTTCCAATATTTTGAAATGTGCTATTTCATCATCATCGTTTCGTAAGATATGGTTATGGTAGAAAATTAGGATTTTACAATATTTATGATTCGGAAGAAGAAGAAAAAAAAAATATGTGTTTAATCTGAGTGGGAGATAATACAAAGAAAAAAAAAATATGTGTGTTTGCCCCCATTGATTGGTTGTAAATGACAAATTGCGCGTAATTAGTTATCAGTTATCATTATTAATTGGTTCAAGCAAAATATCATTTTTATATTGATAAATTTATTGGTTTTATAGTTTATCTTCCGATTTTAATAAAAGTTATAAATATAATAGATTGGGTGTCTAATTATAATGAGGAGATTTATTGTTATGAATTAAGAACTTACGGATTTATCATAATAATAATAGTTTTTGTTTCTAAAAATGTTAACTTATATGGTCATCCCAAAATTGCGATAGATACCAGAATATTTGAAGGTTTAAAAACAATACAAAATATTTAGATTGGTCAAAGGGTTCGGTTGATACAGCCGTTCAAATTTGCCTTATCAATATATTTATATTTATATTTTGGCTATTTTAAACACTTAAGGATTTATAAACCAGATTTCAAATACAAAAAGAACCATCTTTTGATGATTTTTTTTTGTATTTGAATTGATTCTTTTTGTATTTATCCACCAAATCAAAAGTTCTAAAGTAAAAAACATAAAAAAAATACTGTCGAATTGATAACCTCCTCCTTTTTTTGAAGTCGATTAAAAAGATTTATCCTCTTAAGAAGAAGGGGCAATTTTCTTGAAAATGTAATTGAGGACCTAGCATCAAAAGGGGGGGGGGGAGGATAAAATTTTTAGGAGACGTAAAATAAAAAAATTAATACAAAAACATTTTTAGAAAAAAAAAAAAAAATTGAAAATCATTAGAACCGTTTTTTAAAAAAACTATTTTTTCTATATAAAATTTTGCAAGGACTTTTAAAAAACACCGTTTTTAAGATATTATTAATCTAAAAACTAAATTTTGAAAAAAAATATTGAGTAGTTTTAAAAAAAATGATTTTTGAAAAAAAAATTTTTTTTAAAAACCAAATAAAACATAATTTTCGAATTTTTTTTTACTAAATATTATTGCGGCAACTTACAAGCATTCATGTAAAAAATGGTTGAAATTGATTGAGTCATGCATTAGAAAATCAGAATTAAAAATAAACGGTTCTACGGCAGGTACCGTTAATAACGGTTTTAAAAAAAAATGGTTTCTATTTCAAGATAGACTTTATCTTAAAAACTGGCCATGATTTTTTTAATCAAAATCGTATTCACCGTTTATGAGAAAAATGAGTTTTTCTAAAACCGGTATATGACAGGTACCGTTATTTGGGGTCCAAAAAAAAAAAAATCAAAAAAACGTCTGTGGATATTCTCCAAAAAACGCCACATACCAAGTTTGAAGTAAATCGACCCATCTGCTTAGGCTGTGGTCTCTGATACATACAGACAGACAGACAGACAGACAGAATTGTCGGACCCACTTTTTTCTCATTCTCTATCATCGTAATGTCATGTTTGATTGTTATCTCAACTTTTTTTTTTGTACGAATGCATAACTTGATTATGGTACCCATATCGCAAGTAAAAAGGAAATTGAACGATATTTTAGCAAAAATAATTTATTTACGTAATTTTTTTTTTAATTTTTAAAGAAAAAAAAGCTTGAAAAAATACAAAAATAAGTGGTACAATTTTTATACCACCACCGGCCCGGAAAGAAATTAGAAGAATTAGCAGAATTATTCTTTTTATACCTTCTTTGTAAAGCCAAATACGATGCTGATGCAAAACGAAATTTTTCGTTGGTCTCTAAGAACGAAAGCAAAAAAAAAAATTTTTTCGTTTACGATTTCGTTGTGTTTTGTATGGGATATTTCGTTTCTTTTAAGCAGCGTACTGGGCTTTAGAAGCGAAAATATGCCGTTATTTCGTTACCAATTTAAAAACTTTAAACATGCGTTTTGCTAAATGGAGTGTTTTTTTGAATTATGACAGTTTTCAAGATAATGAGCGATAGGTAGGGGTGAGTAAGTACAAAAGTAATAATTTGTATATTTTGTGCCATAACTTTAAAACCAAAATATGTACATAGCCAAACAAACTAACGCGTATATTGATAAGTGGACATTTGGTTATCGTTATACTAATTTGCATTTTGACTTTTTATGTAAACTATGCTTTGTAAAAGAGGTGAGAGGTCGAATGTTACAATCGTCCTTCCCGTTGTACCAATTGTAACACGGTGAAAAGACGGTCGTAACGGCATATAAATTTAATAGAATAAATGAGAAATATTGTTTTAACTTCACATTTATTGTACAAATCAAAAATTAAAAATGTTTTACGAGGTGTCCCATTAGGTTGTTAACGAACTCCGATTGCATCCATTTTGATTTATTATTAGCTTCAATACTAACGATGGGTCCCCCTTTTGTATTTCCGTATAAATGGCTCCGAATTGTTTTTTTGTTACGATTTTTGTAATGACCTTTGTTGGTTAGTGAACAGTAGTTTTAAGACCCCTTGAATCGAACAGTAGTTGCAAGACCCCTTGAATCGACGTAAAATACATATATCTTGTGACTGAAATTTACTGATCTTGCTGATGCATTTTTCGTTACAAACGTCCACTCAAAAAATGTTACAAACGCCCACATCCCTTTTTTTTATATAAAAGATTCGATTGAAAATAAAAAAAACTATTGAATCGACTCAATAGGAAGATTAACTCCATTAAGTTCAGAACAAAATCAACTTTAGTTAAACCGCTACCACTTTATTAAAAAATTAATGTGTGACAAAAATAAAAAAAAAATATATACAAATAAATCTTTTACAAATTATCGTAAATGTAATTGGCTTTAAGATTATTATGCATGATTCTCATCTAGAACATAGAATTTAATATTAAAATTTCAAAAACTGAAAATAGGTTTGTATTTGAGTTTTTTTTTTTGGATTTTGAAGAATGTTGCGTTCGATGCTCAGTGAGAATATTTAAACCTTTCGACCAGTATCCTCAATAACTAAGCCAAAAATCAGAACTACCGGATTTAATGTACAGTCTAATCAGGTACGGTCATATAGGTTACCAATTTCAAAAAAACAATTGAATGCCGAACTAACTTAAAATTTATATAATTTTTAATACATGGAACATTTTATATATAACATCGACAAAACTGTACAAGTTTTAAGAAAATTTTCAAACATGGCAATTTAATGGGAAAACATTGTTCCAGAATAATGAAAAAAATTTGCCAAGTTTATCTTTCAACGGGTCAAAATTAAAAAAAAAAAAATTAAACATCGTTTTTTGACTAAAAAAAACTGTTTTCTTACTATTTGCTCACAAATTTTAACACCAACATTTAAAGAAAAAAAAACATCTATATTTAAAATTTGTTAACAACTAATATCTGGAAATCTTGCCTTTTCTGATAAACCTCAAAGTTAAAAATAAAAACTTTTTTTACCTCAAAAGGTGGCATATTTTTTAGGGTAATTTCTAACTATTTCTTATACTTAGAGAATATAACGATAAATAAACTCTGAATCTTAAAAAAAATCTGATTTACAAATTTCCTATATGAAACTTTACGTCCACGACTGGGGGTATTAGGGGTCAAAATAAAAATCTGAAAATGTAAGGGGATTTTTTTTAATTACTTGTTCCACATTGAAAATACTCGAATAACGACACGGTATACTGAAAAACATAAAGATATTTTTGTTAGAAAAAAAATGTTACACATACGCCACAGTGACCCAATTTGAAAATAGTTTATTCAAGTTGATTTTTATAAAATGTGGCAAATGACTAGAGAGTAAGAGAAGTTAAGCCAAAACAAGAAAACATAGTTTAGGAGGGGGTCTCTTTCCCCCGTTAAGATGAGAGGGACAAATTTCTAATAAAAATTGCTTAAAACAGGTAAAACTAGAAATACATTTTTTAATTATCTTTTCAAAGTTGCGTTAGGTATCAAATATTTTTTGAAACAAAAAAAAAAATAATTTTTAAATCTAAATTTGGAAAAATTAATTTTTTCTTGCAATTTTTTGTTTAAGGTTTTCTTTTAATATTCAATGCAATACTTAACTTTCAAAATAAAAACTTGATGCTGCAAAAAAAAAAAAAACAAGTTAACGCAACTTATTAGTTTTTAACTGATATTTAATTTTCATAGATTTGATACTTAACTTAACAAGGACATGATAAGTCGAAATCACATATTTCTTAAAAAAATTAACTGCTTTAACTGTCTTGAAACTAAATACCAAAATATTGTCGGAAACGGTATTAAAACTTAAAAAAATGAACTAATATTCTTTTTTATGAAACCGGTAACAAACCATAAATCAATCCATGAAAAGTCTCTCGAAAACGGGTTTTTAACAATAACTTGAGGTTTTGAGATTGTAGGAAAGATACAAAAAATATACCATCCACACATCTAAATAATCCATACAAATTCTATTTCAGAACGATTTTCTAAAATTTTATGAAATCAAACAAAAATTTTTGGCAATTAAAAACTTACATCTTCTGGTGTGTAAAAGCAGGTTCGCAAAATATTTCACTTATTTATAAAAAATCAGATAAAAAATTTTATTTCAGCAATCGAACATGAAATGAGACCAAGTCCTTAGTACCTTCTGTTGAAGTTCATCCAGTGGCTTGTATATAGACTGAACATAACTTAAACGCTAACAAAATTTCAAGGCTTGAGAAAGTACCCAAAAATTAATTTTTTACTCTGCCGTGATTTTGGTAATTTTCTTACACGAATGAAAAATTTTCCCTTAACGAAGCATTCGAAATATTGAATTTAATGAGCCATTTCTGAAAATATTCAATTGAAGTGGTGGTACAGACGTCCGTTTAGTCATAAAAACAATAAGAGGCCTATATTAATGTTTTAAGAGAATGTGGAACGGGACAAAATTGACATCATCACTTTTGTAAGTTGTAATGGCATTCCTTCAAACTCTATTATTAAGAAAATGATTACGCACAGAAAGAGAGTGCGAGAAAGAGAGAAAGAGAGTCCACTTCAGCAGCAGCAAAATTACCACTTGCAAAAGCGAATTGTGTATTGTTCTGAAAGCAAAGTGGTATTTAAAAAAGAAACATGCTTCAGCTCATATCCTGTGCCATGGAAAACCCATTATACGATTGTAAAAGCACGTTCGCCACAAAAGTGCTATAAGAACCTTTGGCAGACAGAAGAATATTTATGAATGACTTCAAACGAGTATATACAATATACCATATAGACGAAGACACGTCCCATTTGAAACAATAATGGTCCCATAGAGGACCACAAATTAATATAAAGCTTCCGCGGTTATATTTCCAACGGCTGCTGCTGCTGCTTCTGCTTCCATTATAAAACAGTAGTACTAATGCTGCCGTACAAAAACTCCTATAGTCTGTCTGTCCGACAAAGTCGTCGTCGTTGTAGTCGTCCTGGCTGGTGTCGTCGCTATATTGGCATATCTCGCTAAGCTTGAACACATATTGTGTTCGTACAGTGCTCCCATCAGGTCCCTATACTATTCGGCTAGGATGCCGCCATTCATTTAAATCCCTTAATACATTAAATGCGCTCTATACGATAGCTATAGAATGTCCTTAAAAAAACTACAACACTACCATTGCACACACATATTATAGCGTTCACCGTGATATATGAGATTGTATTTATGGTATTTTTGTTGTTGTTTTTTGTTTTTGCTTTTTTTTTCTTTTAATTATAGCAATAATTTTATGCTGGAGAAAGGAGAATATATATTTGCTCCTTTACTCGCGTAAAAAAGGTAATAACCAAACCAAACCGTCATCCCTGGGATACCAACAAACCGAGAGTTAAAATAAAATATTATAAAAAAAAAAAAGATGGATGAAAAACACAGAAAAATCCTTTAAGGGAGCCATCCGAACGGCCCCATACAATTAGTATGCAGACGAACTGGTGGTGGTGTGGTAAAGGATTGAAATGAAAAATTGCATAAAATTCCACAAAACAACAAAAAAAAAAAAGAGTCGAGAAAAAAATCATTTTTAAGAGCAGAGAAACATTTCAGCCATGATTTGCGGGAATCCTCCTAGAACCAGCAAAACTCCTTCTTCAACTGCTATATAAGCAGAGAATGGCCAGAGTGTGGGAAGTCAGAGCTAAAGCCAGACGATGATCATGGAGATATAATTTTTTCTCAGCACAGTAGTAATAGTAGGTTTTAGTATATGCAATACTGACTGCAGCAAGGTTGCCAAGTTTGTGGTAAGAAAGCTTAAGTAGCTCAATTTTGCAAACAAAAGTAATTATAATTTCTACACGCAGTGAATGTGTGGAGAAAGAAAACAACTATTAACAAGGTTCTTAAGGACATAATGTTGGGAAAATTTTAATAACCATTTAGATGGCTCAGCATGAATTGGGGTCAAAAAACTCTTACTATTAATATGTAGGTGAATATCTCGTAAGAGGTGACTTTTATAGGAAGAAAAGTCCTATTTAAGCTTGTAGCTTAGGAATTTTATTTAAATAGATTTGCATACAGTTTTTTATAGATAAAAACGGATGAAGTTAATTTTTCTTCTTAAATGTCTTTAAAAATCTGGTAGTGTCCTTGGCGAAATGGTTACTCTGATTTGCTATATCACGTTAGAGGGTGTTAGTTCCAGCTTAAGGGTCTTGTTTATTTTTTATTAGGGTACTGTTTCTCGAAAGAATTGACAAGGGATTGGTTCTTTTGAAGACAAACTCATTGTGACTGCAATCTTAACAAAAAAAAAAAACAACAAAAATTCTAGACACTCATCATATCAAGTCCTTACTATCATTCCCTGAGAACGGGCACATTGAATACCAACGCAACAAATATGATTTTGAATCGGTCAGGAAAGGCAAGCCCTTTATGGTGGGCATAGCAGAAAAAGTCAACATTCACCGAAAAACACAGAATATATACCTGAAGACTAATCTAGTAAGCTCTAACATATACAGCAGCTAATGCATCAAGTCTGGTGCTTCGGTTTATAGCTAGAAAGATTTTGGAGACTAATGGAAAAACAGAAGCAAGGCCCATACTCTTACGAGAAGCATGGCAAATTAGACTCAAAATAAAGATTTTGGGAGTCTTATTTGCTGAGATATAAGGCAGATAAAATTTAGCCCAGGGTTCCACTAAGAGCAGTGAAAAATTATATCCTTTTTCATTATATCCTTTTTTTTCTCAAAAGCTGGGAAAACTGGATCACAAGGTACAAAGATCAACAATGGGCATGAAAAGCGTCTCAGGAGTAAATAAAATCTGGCCTTTGATTTCACGAAGAGCTTAGGAAAGTGGACCCACTGTTTCACAAGGAGTAGGGAAAAAAGGACCCACAGACCCAAGACCAGTAAAAAATGTATCCATAGTCTATAGAAAAGGCAGAGAAAACAGAACCAAAGACCATATCATGAAAAAAAAAAAAACTCAAGAAAAAGTAGGGACAAACAAGGTCTCAGTAACACAAAAGAGATTACAAAAATGAGTCACGAAAAAAACAGGCCTTCTTCAACTGAAAAATCAGGATTTAATATTACCGCAATCATTTGAAAGAGGAGGGAATATAATTTCTCAAAAGAGCAGAAACTTGGCCAACGATTTTCAAAGACTACGGAACAGTGTTGCCCAAAAGTACTACTATAGTACTGTACTCGGCTGCTTCGTACTACCGTCATCATCCTTAAAATATATTTCGTTTCAAATTTAACGGAGTTTACTTTAACAAATGGAGTACTTCGAAATTTAATGGAATTTGAAATAAGTTGAGATGTTTTTGTCATTTTTGCATTGGAGTCATTTTTTTAGCAAATGTTTTCAGTTTTTTTTCCAAATTTGTGTGGCAAATGATGAAATTTTAGTTTCATGGTGTGCCAAATATTTTCCTATAAAAAAAAATTGTTAAAAAAAAACCACAACAACCATTCAAATACTACCCACTTTTTGTCTTCTGCACTACTTTTCAAAGAAGGTCACCGACGAAAAGACAGACCGATAGTTTTTTCAAAAGAGAATGGGGAAAACAGGCTCTCAGTCTCTTGAAAGATCAGGAAAAAAACCCTCGGTTTCTTAAAATAATGGGCTGAAAAAAAACTGACCCAATGCAAAAAAGACCCATGTTCTTGTGGGAGCTGGGTAAAACAGAACCAAAGTATAACAAATACAAGGATCTGTGAAAAATATGCCAAAAACTCTCAAAATCTGGTCCACTGTCTTATAAAAAGGAAGAAAGAGGAAAGAACTTAGAACTGGGTTACTGTCCCTCAAAAGAAAAGGGAAAAAGTTCTCGCAAAGAGAAATGAGAAATAGGACCCACACGGTAATCTCTCCAAAATTAAGGAAAAACAGGGTTTTTGCCTTATAAGGAGCAATATAAAATAGACCCACTGTCCCTTATAAAACCTTGGAAAACAAAAACATGAAACATGAAAAAATGTGACTAAAATATTTCTAAAATGTAGTAAAATTAAGCCTCATGGTTACAAGAAGAAAAAAAACAGCACCAAAAAAGTTGCAGTTTATCAAATAAACTGGAGCAAAATCTTTTGAGAAAAACACCCTGTATCAGTGAAAAATATACCCATAACTTGTCTTATTGGTATAGTTAAATGAAGAACTGAAATTACAAGGAGCACAAAGCAACCAACAACAGGCAATAGTTCCTTGAAAGATCAGGGAAAAAATTGCAGGAAAATGAAGCTTCAAATTTCATACATTGGTTATGTTGAGTGACGAATTGGTGCCACCACTGGTGGCTGCCTAGCGATTCGTCCAGGTCAGGACGATTCGGAAGCTGGGGGTGATGTTTCAGTCAGTAGCGATGAAATTTTAAAGTTTGAGGATAGAACTCAATAACAGATATCATTTTTCAGCCCTCTTTTTTACTCATAAAATTCACATTCTGTTGAAGCTTAATATTCTGCTGGACTTGTGAAATTAATTAATGATACCGATACCTATTTAAATCATTCCAATGGAATGGTTAATGTTTTAACACTCCCAGTACAATGAATGGACACATGCTTTAAAAAGGCAACGCCTACATTGCAAGTCAAGCAATTCGGTATAGAACCACCTTCCGAAGGCAAGCAGGGGAGCGATGTGGGACAATTGAGAAGCTCATGGTTCAAAACTGTCGAAGAGGAATCTTCACATCTGATAAAGATTTTGAAAGAACTAAGGTACTTTTATAAAACACGTACACGATGACGGGAGCAAGTAGTGAAGGTCCTCCGATACTGAAGGACTTCCAAGAACATTTTATAGGTGTGAGTGCCTAAGTAAGTACAAAAGATTACCTTCTTCATTATATCTACAGCTGTAGCACCTGCCTCTTTGCTCTTTAAGTAGTAAGTCGATCTTTTCAGAAGTTCAATTCAAATTTTCTCTCAGCTCTTCAAAAATTGTAATTTCAAGAACCAACTTCTCAGCTTTGAGATACTGAGCCATGTTCTGTTAAGAGATTACGGCTAAAATCTATTTTCCCTATTCTTTCAAAAGATTGGCATTTGTTTCTTAGGAATGGTGGAACATATCGTTCGGGGTTTTCGTCGGCGTCATCGACGTTGGCGTAGGAAATGTGTAAACACGATAACTTTTGTAAGAATCAAGATAATTGGAATCTGTAAACGCCAAAAATTGAAGATTAGTATTTAGATTTAGGTTAAATTCGAAATGCACTCATTTTTAATAGAACCTTCTTGTACTTATCATACAAAAACCTTCAAAAAATGTCACTTCTGTGTGGGGGAGTACTACAAATTTGATTTTCTTAATTGTTCCAATTAACAATGGTTCTGATCTTCAAAATAATGAACGTATCCAAAAACTGGAATACATAATTCATAAAAGTTTAGGTAAAAAATCAATATTTTACACTCTTGTACAACAAAATTCTTGCTAACAGTGCCTACGGAAAGGTTTTTAATCACCAATGTAATTCATATTTTTTACTTTAGTGAAATTACTGACCTTTTTGCGAGAAGATCATAAGTCTTATTCTATTAAAAGATTGTGGTCTGTCACGATTGTCAACCTTAATACCCCCACTCACTTTAGAAGTTGAGCCCTTCTCCAATTTAGAGATTCTGTGCTATGACCCTCTTCAATATTTCCTGCTAAGCTTTGAGATCCGGATACCTGTTTTGTTAAGAGATTGAGACCTTCCACATTTTCCCAAGATTTTGAGATCTTCCGCTTTTTCCTGCTCTTATTACGGTAAAGATCTTATAAATCGATCGCTCGATGATAAAGATATTTGAAAACATAAAACAAACAAGAGGTCCAGATGCAGAGTCTAGTGACTAACGCTCTTAACTAAACGCGTTAAGGTACGTAAGGTAGAGAAATAAATTAGGAAATGATTATATTTTCAATCATCAGGCTGTCAAAAAACCAATTTGGGCCAATTTGGGAGGCACAATAAGCCCCAACAACAATAAAGCCATGAAACTTGAATTTGTTAATAATAACATGATGGCAACAGTGCAAATTATAAAAGCATCAATGTACGTAGATATAACAACGTTGCAACTTCATCGAGTCTGGGAAGCAGATGGTATAGTGGCAAAAAAAAAAAAACTGCAGCAAGAGGACTCCGTTTGAACTATACACGGGCAAAAAAAAAAAACCCATAATCATTGTCATTAATTACTCTCTCAATGGTGAATACTTGTACAAATATATAGAAACACACAGATACATCCACACATACACTACGCAGACTTATACAGTTTAAGTGTATTGTGATGTGATTTTTTTGCACTCTGCTTATATTTCATCATCATAATTATTATCATCAGCATCTCCAGCATAAGGAGAAGCAGCGCGCGAGGTGGCAGCAGCAGGAGTGCCGAACAGTGGCTGCGGCGGCGTTGGCGGCAGCAGCATCATCCTCATCTTCATCATCCCATTCTAACAAGCTATATGCTCTTAGCTTATTGTTGCTTTTGTGTCCCAACTATGGATTCGCATTAACGAGACACTATATATATGATGTGAAGTTGTGCTAGGCAAGGATCACAAGGATATTCTTTATGTCACGTTCTTCTTCTATCTATAGACATGTATGTGTTGTATAAATGTGAAGGGGATAGATTTTATCGTATGTGCCGTGCGTATATCCGACCAGTAGCGGCGCCCGCCACACCGACAACGTCATCCCATTGCCATGTGAGAGCGTATTAATATTCAGAGAGGCGAGCTTCCGCGGCTTTAAGTCCTCCATTTTTGTGAACTAACGTCAACACGTACCTATCATCATCCAAAATGTGGGTGCATACGGACCCATCAAGCATTGCCACCTTAACCCAACGCCATTTTCAAAAAAAAAAAAAAAAAAAAAAAACAAAAGCTAAATTAAGAATTTTTTATTGTTAGTTTGGAAGTACGTTCGGGAATATTTTTTTCGCTCTCATCCATCCTATACTCTTTTCGTATAACCGTATCCTGTTGATATACGGTGGCCATATCCCCTATATGTACTCTTTATAAGAAGAAGGGCGGTGTAGGGCATGAGTATAGATATTTTCTACCCTTTGTTTGCTTTTTTTATATTCATGTTCATCCTCCCACAGTTAAAAGGATAAAATGGGATTCCCATTATCCCAGCTACAATTTAAACAAAAAATCATTTGTTTTTTTTTTTTTTATTTTTAATAACAAAAATGAATGCATTGAGTGCACTATACCATGGACAAGGGCGGCGGCCCCGCACTCAGTTGTCTTTTGCATTTCGATTAAAAAAATTGTTGTTGTTGTTGTAGGTTCATTCTCGCACATATATTATATTTTTTTGTGCGCCTTCATAGGCGCATTGTATTTAATATGCGCCTATATATGGGATTTGAACTCGAGAAGAGAAAATTTGTGCAAATTTTATATCCTTTCGAATGCATCTAGGTCTTGGTCGGTCGTGTTCATGGTCGAGCAGAGAAGAATCGCGTGTTGCAGATATTCTTTTTTTTTTTTTATTAATTTTCTTTTGCATTTTTGTATTTGCAACTTTAACCCCATGAACAGTTTTACTTATCAGTGGAAAATGTATAGGTAGGCAGAGGTAAATTTTATAGGTAAAATAAAAATGAGGCCAATACCTTACCTTTGGCTATATTATGTATGGAATGGAATTTTCAATTCAAGGATTATATTCGTTCTCGTATTTGGTTTAATATTTTTACTGACGATTATAAAGATTTTTCATTTTTAAAAATTTATTAAAGTATTAAATCTATTTTCAAACAAAATGCACGTCTGGATCACACGAAATTTTCGAACATTTGAGTATCCAGTGCAGTCTTTAAATTTTTTTTCGTCCTGCAAACAAGGAAATGAATTCACTGACCTTCAGAAAATTATTAAAGAAATTAAGAGGCAATGGAAAAGGACATGATCACCTGTGAGAAAAAAAGAAAATTCCAAAAATTCATTTAGCACATTCATCTTCTTAGCGATTTAATTATAATAATAATTTATAATTATAACCAATTTTACAACCTGCACCTTTTTAAATAATCCTTGAAATTGTGGTACCTACATTTTATTGTACAAAAAACTTAGCCACGAAATTTCAAAAATTACAAAAATCTAGCAATTTGATCAATTTTCAGTTTCTTCAAACTTAACAGCGCAATATAACTTCTAAACAGTTAATTGTAAGACAAATGTTATTGTGGTCTTACAGAAAATTCTCGAAATTTTCTAAATTTTTCAGAAATTAAAAATTTTTCCGTCATTTTTTTTTAGATAAATTCTTTAAAAATCCAAAAAAATAAACTTTTCAGTAAAAAAAAAAAAATGTTATCAGTAAAAATATAGCAAATTATGAATATTTTGGAGGTTAGATTGAAAAATTATCTGAGCAAAAGTTGTAATGCTTTTTATCATCTACAATTCTTGGATTAAACTTTTTTTCGATAGCTGTGTTATTTTGATAGAAATCGTAAAAAAAAACACAATTTTCAACACCCAACCCACATTTTCACCCAATCACACCCCCTTTTCACTAATTTTTGGTGGACAGTTTATTTTTTTTTTCACTTTTGTATATTATTTTCCCCAATTTTCTCACCATTCATAAATCCTCGGTCTATAGAGTTTATATAGTGGACGTTTACACAAAAATTAACTAATTAAAATTTTCCTATATAAAGGGCGTGGCAACGGCCAGTTGCCTTAAATATTTGCTTCATGAAAAAAAAATCCAATTTACTTAAAAAAAAAAAACAATTAAAGATTAAATATAAAAGTCACACCACCACCGCCGTGCCGCTCAGTGGGGCGAATTGTATGGAAGAGCGAAAAAAAACTCCATAAAATCTAAACCACTTGACCGATTTTGTTGAAATTTTCAGGAATGATAGTAAGTAACAAAAGAAATTTACACTATTGATTTTCGCCCACTGCCACACTCAGTTTGTATTAATTTTAATAAAAACTAAACCGCTGAACCAATTTTGTTGAAATTTTCAGAAATGAAGCAAGAGAAGGTAAACTATAAGTTTTTTTACCACACATACTTTTTTCATCGTTTAAACTTAATTTTTTATTTGACGTTCTCTTACTTCGATAAAAATTTTAACTACGATTTTTATGAAATTTTCAGACTTGGTGTCAGCTGCTTAAAAAAAAAGTTCATCTAGCCGTCGGGGTTGATTATTCTAATGTTGTTTTCTTAGAGACAAAAAAGGGGGGGAAACTTCTATTCCTTGAGAATGTATGGAAAAACAATAGAATTGAAACATAAATGTAAAATTACATCATTTAATTATGGAATAATTATATAAGGTGGAATATTTCTGATTTCAGGTTTTAATCCCCTTTTGAAATGCTTTGACTGTGTGACGGCCACACAGTGGTGATAATTTTGAGCTGTTAAATTCGAACCTGAAGTCAGAAAAAATCCATAACGTCACTTTTTCAAGATAATTTTATACGAAAATACCACCTTTGTCTAAAACCTGTCTTAAGTCATAGTTTTTTCTGACTTGATTCAAATTCAGCAGCTCAAAATGTCTTAGAAAAGTATATTTTGTGACAACAGACAACATTATACTGAGCATTGTTGTTTTATGATATTTGCTTTTTTGAGTCGTTGCCATTCAAGTTAGTTACCAGTACTATAACTTCAAAAGAATATGAAAAAAGTACGTATGCGCCGTAGTGTACACATTTTCCTAATACCATATATATTTGTATGTTAAGGGTGCTACAAAAGGTTTTGGATATCAATGAAATTATTTATTCCTGTGAAAGTACGTTGGATGCCATTATGTATGGAACTCGATTTCTTTTGCATGGCCACCACGGGCACGCTTGCAGAAGTCCAGACGCTGAACCTAATTTTCGACGGGTTTCAAGCATAAATCGGCTGATACTGCTGCAATTTTACGTTCGATATTCATACGAAGTTCATCAATCGTCGCTGGCTTGTTGGCATACACCATAGACTTGACGTAGCCCCACGGAAAATAGTCTAACGGCGTCATATCGCACGACTGAGGTTGCCAAGCAACTGGACCATTTCGTGAGATAACACGTTCTCCAAACTTTGTTTCCAATAAATTGATCGTGACATTCGCTGTGTGGCTTGTGGCGCCGTCCTGTTGGGACCACATGTCCTCCAAGTCCATATCATCCAATGGGGGGCCAAAAATATTCGGTTATCATTGAACAGTAGCGATCCCCATTCTCAGTAACGTGCCGGTCTTGATCATCACGGCCCGGCCCATAAACCACACCGAACCGCTTGAGAACGACGCACGTGTGAGAGACCCATTTGGGCTTTCTGTTACTGAAGCCTCAACGGCAGCAATATTCTCGACACTACGGGCACTTCTTTGTCTCACTGGCACGGGAACATTTTGTACTGTGCCTGTGGATTCAATTTTTTCCACTAGACGCTACATTGTTAATCTGCTAGGACGATTATGACGACCATAAATTGGACGTAGCGCTCTTAACGTTTAGGCCACTGACTCCGAATTTCGGTAGTAAATATTAATAAAGTCGACTCGTATATCTTTCCATCATAAAATGGCAAACCTTACTAAAGAGAAATGTTAAAAGAGAGCGGCAAGAAATATGGCGTCGTTTGCTGTCCCTGTTGCTCTACTTTTATAGCGTCTCTGTTGAAAAACCCTTCCTTTGTTTCTCACAAATCTATTCACTATAACCAAAAAAAATGCGATACAACGATTTGAAAAATTTAAGCGGTAAAATGGAATGGAAACGCTGGGGAGGGAAATCGACCATTTTTTGTATTTTATGTTGCATACTTTGAAGTACAATAAAATGCCAAATAAAATGCTGTTGATAATTTTTGTGATGTCAGATGCTAATTTGACTGTAGTTCTGTCATATTTTGAATTGAATTTTTGTTTGTAAAATATTTCAAGTGATGCCCTGATCACATTTTAAAAATCAAAAAAATAGACTTAATTTGGAATGTGGTATTCCTTTGTTTTAGAAATCGAAATAAACCGAATTTGACTTCCATCATAGTCCAGCCAATGTAGAATTTTGTTTTGATGTTTTTTGTTACCTCAGTATTGGAGTTATCTAAACGAAAAAAACCTAGTTAGGAAAAAAAAACTCATTTAAAGTCTTGATTTGGAATATTTCAAAAAATTCAAAAAAAAAAAAAAGAAACATTTCAAATGCTTCCAGTTCTAAAAGTTTCCTTCCAAATCGACTGAGGCTGTGTAAACAGAAATGCAAAACCCTGTCTCTCGTTCCTCTTTTATCGTAATGACAAAATATAAAAAAAGACTGTTTCGTATTATGAATTACGATTTGTAAGTTTTGGGCAAGTTTACCTTTCCTTTTCTTTCATTTCATCCATCGTGAAACTTTTTTAAAATACCAAAACCAAACCTTTGCTGTAAAATTATTCAATTTTCTTTTCTTTATCGAAATTTTCAAAATAAATTTATCCCTCAACTTAATCCTTAAAAGTACCCCATAGGAATCTTATCTAATTTTCAAAGCGGAAGTAACCATTTCTTTTTTTTTCTATAAATTGATTCAAACTTAACCCCTTCGCCCTCAAGTGTAGTTAACATTGCGCTTATGTTGAATTGGTGCAATCATTCGTTCGAATGGAATTTAGTTTCTTCCTCTCCTTATTTTTTCGTTCTCTTATTTTTTTTATTTTTTTCTTCGCAAAATAGAAGCAAAATCCTCATTTTTCAAGATGACATGTTTTTTTTTTAACCTGTGAAACGGAAGTTCAAGTGCAATCACCTGCACATTTCACGTAGTAATTTTCAAAAGAATATTAAGAAATCTTCTGAAAGGAAAAATTCAACTTGAAATTGAAAAGTAAGAAAAAAAATGAGAGGGAGGAAAAAGGAGAGAACGAAATGGAAGAATATAAAATATTTTTTTTTGCTTGTTGTTTTTTTTTTTTTTTGAATGAACGAATGAATGAATAGAACATAACGAATACTAAAGCTTATAGCGGTATCTACGTGTTAAGGCAATGGTTGACGGTTTCCGGCTGACACGTTTACTCTTGATCACCAGCCTTTGTGTTTGAGGGATGAATGTTTGTGAACTAAAAAAAAATTCAATTGATGTTATTTTGTATGCAATTTTCATGTTTTTTCCTATTCTTTTTTTTTTCTTTTTTTTTTTTTTTGAAGAGAGTAGATTTAAATTATGTGCGCTTTTTATGCCTCTTTTTGTTGTTTAATGCAATTTAGGTACACTGATAACTTTGTTGTCCAGGGGAAAAATGGCATAGCTCCATATAAAATACATAAAATAATAAAAAGAAGTTTTTCTCTCTTATGGTCCAAAAATTTTGTTATTTGGTAGTTTTACCAAAAAAGTTTTGACTGTTTGTTTTTTAAATACATATTAAATATAAATATTAAAATTGATCGACATTTCATTAAATTCAAATCAAACAATATGTATTTTGGCTAGGAAGTTTTTTGTTTAGACTTTCTTCATAACAAAAATAAAAAAAAAAATCATTTTCCAGAAATTTTTTTTGTTGACTTATGTGGCTGGTATCAGGCAGGGGTAACGTTTGATTTTTTTTTCAAAATATGCGAACTTCAGATGCTGCATGCGTATAAGTTGAAAAATTTCCGTAAGTTTTAACAATATATTTTTAAAAAATTGTTCACCAGCTTGCAACTTATTCTAGTAATTTTTTTTTCATTTTGAAACATCTTACAAATTTGAAATAATTGGAAAGTTGGCCGGTGGTTGGCCGAAAAAGTGGGGTTAGTGTCAAAAATCGTGTTTTTTACGATTTCTCTCAAAAGCGAGAAATGGTAAAAGGACCTACAACTTTCGATTTTTTTGAAAAATCAATTTTTTTCGAGCTCAAATCACTGTAAGAAGTTGTTTTTGTCACTTTAGTAATGAAATTTATTTATTTTCCATTTCTTATAAAATATTTATGTTTAAAAACTTTTTATAAGAAGCTTTAACGTCCACAACAACTTTGACCCTAACACAAGTACGTGCGACCCAGTCGTGAATTTTATTTGTTAAGAATCCAGAAGTCGTACAAACAATTGACCAAGTCAAAAATTGAGTAATTTTTTCTAAATTTCTTCTACATAAACAGTTTTAGCGAAAAATGTTCATATTTTGGATTATGCACTTAAAAAAAATAGAAAAACAATTTTTTTGTAAGTTTTTCAATAATTTCTTATGTTCCCTGTCATAGATTTTTATCGATAACTTCAGATTCATGCTCAGCATCCCACAAAGAAAAACAAAAGTTAGCCATTAAAAATTATTACTTCGGAACTTTCCACTTCTAAAAACGTTGTAATTGGACTAAAGATAGTATTTTGGACAAATCATAAATTTTGCTTTACAATATCTTTGCACCGAAAGCGAATATTTCACTAAATTCGCATTCCATTAATAGTTTTGTAATAAAGTGAAGAAATTCGACGTTAAATGTACCAAACAAAAGTGTTTTTGACTTGTTCATATTAGAATATCTAGAAAACGTAACATGCTAGGGTGGTTGTGACTTCATATTCGGGTGGAGGGAGAAGCAGAAATAGTGGAGCTGAAAATTAACCCTGCAAAAACAAAAATGATCAGCCTCGGAAGTAACTCATCCGATCAAGTCAATATTTCTAGACAACTGGTAGAGAAAGTAGAAGACTTTCTATATCTTGGGAGTTTTGTCTCTACCAAAGGCGGAACCGAATAAGATGTTGACAGCCGTATTAAAAATTTAAAGGCTGCTTTCGGAATGCTATCCAAAATATGGAGAAACAACGCTATAAGCTTAAAGACCAAGCTGAGACTGTTGCGCTCCAATGTTAAATCCGTGCTTCTGTATGGGTGCAGCACTTGGAAAATATTAACAACTGTCACAAGTAAGCTGCAATCGTTCGTGAATTGGTGTCTACGAAACATCTTAAGGATTTTTTGGCCCAACCGTATTTCTAATGAAGAACTTCATAAAAGAACGGGTCAAGAATCCATTGACAGTACTATTGGTAGACGTAAGTGGCAGTGGATTGGTCCTACGCTTCGAAAAGGCAACGATTGCATTGCTGGCCAAGCGATGCAATGGGTCCCACTCACACAGGAAGGTAGAGGGTCGGGTTGGCCGAGAAGCACATGACGCAGGGCAGTCGAAAGTGAATCTGCACAGCTGGGGAAGAGTTGGAGAGAAGTACGTTATATTTCCAGAAACCGTACACGATGGCGCGTAGCAGGAGTGGAGGCCCTGTGCCCTTTAAGGGGATTACAACGGACTCTTCAAGGTCTGAGGACCTAAGTTTAAGTACATTAAAGGACCAAGTTTCATCAAAATTAACTATTTTTGTGAAAGATAAGATGGAAACATGAAAAATTATTTGTTGGGAACTTTGCTACCCTCTATCTCAACCTGAATATTTGTTTTGAATAAACTTTTTCTCTTTGACCAATAGGAATTGAAATATTCATTGATTTGAAAAATTAAAGAGGATAAATGTAGGGAAGCGCTGGATAATACTTACACCATATTTTTTTCTATTATCTATGTTTTTTTGAGCTCCAATTAAATGGAAAAAAAATCCCATTGATACCCGATCTAGATAAGGTATAGGAGTATGACCAAAAAAAAACCTGCATATCTACAAATCATCGGACAAAATTTAATAAAATCTAACCACCCATTTTTGATTTAATCTGATTTACCTATAGATGGGCACTCAACAAATGACGCTGATACTAAAGCATAGAATAGCTACTATCATAGAGTCTGGATTACTTTGTTGCTACTAAACCAATTAAAATTTGTTTGAAGCACTTTTTAAAACAAAATCGCACTAATGGAAAAGTTTTATCAGTTCATATATACTATTTTGGTTTTTTTTTTTTTAATTAAAACAATTAGGCACTCAACAACTCGTTTTTATAAATTACTTGTTACATTAAATCTTTAATTTTACATTCCCATACGAACAAAAAAAAAAAAATATACGCATGAATGATGCGTCAAAAACAAAAAAAAAAAACAAAACGGAAAAACAAAATTATGAAGAATTATCTGATTTAACTGTATACAAAACAAAATAAAAAATAAAATTCATAAAGAGGTCCTTAAAAATAAAATCCTGGCAACCTGATGAATTTGTTTAAGTTTAAATATTGAAATGGCATTAATTAAAATTCAATCGTTTCACCCTATACTCACTCTATACTCGTTATCTCATCATGGCGAACACACACACACACACACAAACACATGGCATTTATGGGAGGGAGACCAGAGCACTCTTATGCAATCAAATAATACTTAAAATTAAATCCACAGTGACAGGTGAATCGGAGGGTGCAGTATATTCACTCAGACTCTTTATATACGAACTCCAATCCAACCATTCCATCTCTTATACCATTAATCCAATCAAAATACAAAATGGAATATAAAATAAAAAAAAACCTTCATACTCGCATATGTATATCTCCACAAGCACACATTAAATATGTATTTTCTGTATTGACAAACGTTTTGATCCTCTGGAACTGAGCCAGAATACTTAATTGAAGAGCAGGCAAACTCGCAGGTAACTGCACTGTCGGGCAGGAATGGCAACAAAAAAAAAACAAAAAGAAAAAAAAATTATAAAATTAATAATGAATAAATACACACATTTTTTTCAATTCAAAAATATAAAAAAAAATATTAATGGCAGAAGAAAAAAAAAAAAAAAACAAACACACATAATAACACACTCCACCTGCAGCGCTTTCGATCAGGAGACTTTCATCATCGCATCGTTCACCTGTGTGTGCTTTATTATTTAATTCAATAAGCATTCAAGTCCATATTACGTGTCCTTTCCGGGATATATTTTTTTGAAAGTGCCCCATTTTCAAATTCTCGCTTTTGGATTTTCTCCAGTAATAACCAGGACGATAAATATGTATACGTGGGAAAGCCTGCACACACAATCACCCACACACCTACCTACACATTGGGAAAACACATGCGGACACACAAGCCATTTTGAATGAGAATTGTGCAAAAAAGGAAGTGCACGACGACAACGAATAAAAAATGGAAACAGATTCGAGGCAGATTGTATTTATTGAAGCGTTTGATTAACCTGGAACCACGTTTCTGTTATTTTTTTTTTTTCTGTTCCCATTCTGCCATTCAATTTCGAAGCTTTCAGGCTGGCGGCTTACAAAGAATAATTTTTTTTTTAAATTTATTTGTGATAAGAAAAAAAAAATTAGGGCGCAAATTTGCCTCAAGTTTCTGGAATATTAATCGATTCCGAAAGATGAATTATTTTTTTTTTTCTCTCATTTTTTTCTGCCCAAAGAATTATAAATTTATCTGTTGGAATAAATTTATGACCAGGTCTTATATGGATTGAATACCTTTATACAATTTTATATGAACAAAAAAAAAGGGGGGTGAATAAAATTACACCTTAAGGTGTTTTAATCTGTTTACATTTTTAAATTTTTAGATTTTTGCACCCATTTTTGCCCGAATGGGTAAAATAAAACCTTTTATTTGCAATGGAATTACATTATTCTTTAATATTTCAATCTTATTTTGGTGAATTTTCTTCCCGAATGAATGCTCCAGAAGAAGGCACACTCTGGCTTAGTGCTTTGTTAGATGGAGTTGAGCTGATGAGAAAATTGACCTTTCCTATTTAGCTTCCGCTTGACTGACTTTTTTAAGAACTTGATTATAAATTTTAAGGCGTCTGATTTGAGATACAAATGAGGGAAATCTAATTTTTATGAAATATTTTAAGTAAGTTTTACTTGTTTTTATGCACCAGAATTTTCAATTCATTGTGGAAATAATAAGGCATTGATGATTATTTTAATCAAAACAAAAGAAAATTTACCTCCCTACAATTTAATGCTCTCAAAATTGGTAATTCTGTGAGTCTAAAATGAGAAAATCAGAATAAAAAAAAAATGGTTCTATGGACAGTACCGTTAATAGCTATTTTTGAAAAAAAACATTGAGTTGTTTTCGATTTAACTTCAACAAATAATATCAAATTTCCCCAGGTTATGGTAGAGGAAGTGTACCGATTATGGAATACAAAAATATAAACTCATTTTTAAAGACTATAAAATTAAATTTCATTCAATCTTTTGAATTGAGTTTTATAAAAATACTACAAACTAATTAAGAAACAACAGAAAAACTTAAAAGAAATATCACACTTCATTCAATAAATAAAAATAAAAATAAAATGAAAACTTTGAAAAAAAGTGACCCTAATATGGACCACTGGTGGTTTTTATGTGTAATACGTAATAGCCCAATAAATTTAATTTTAGGTGGAAAAATCACAAATAAAATGATTGGATTCTGTGTGATTTGACATTTCACTCATAAACTCCTAGTCAACTGAATTAGCCCAAAAATGTTTGAAGATACTTTGTCCATTTTTTCCGAGACATGAATGGTTATTGTGCTATCTGTTGATGCTAACTACTGTTCCCATAATATAATGATAAGAAAAGAATTCCAAAAGACTGAATCAGTATAACACCAGTTTTTTCGTGGTTTATGAGTATTTTGAAGTGCTTGATAGTTTAAATCAACAATTTTAGTGTTTTCAGTGAAATTCAATTCTTGATTTAAAACTAAAAGAAAAATGGATAGATCTATCTGCTTTAACAGTGTAGAAAAAGCTAAATTGATTTGCTTAGATACCAAGGCAATAGCTGACAAAATTTACCGAAAATTCAATGTTTATTTTTCCTTGAAAAATTAAGATTCGTACTAAAAAAACATGAAGCAATTGCAATTGCATCAAATTCTTCTGAAGCTAGTATCATACAATTTGTGTAAACACAAAAAATGACACTACAAACACTATTTGTACATCATTTTGTGTCATCCAAATTATGTTTCAGGTGATATTGTAAAAATACACAAATTTTTGTGTATACACAAGTCGTGTGTAAGCTTGATTCTGTGGCAAAAATGAAACAAAAATTAGGCGTAAACGCAAGTCACTTAACAGTTTTAAGAGTAATCAAAACAAATGAAACTTAAAAAAAAGACACCAATTGACGAGAAACAAATAGTCATCCGATTAGAGTTTTCAAGACTTCATCTGAGTTGTTAAAATGCATGGTGTCACGTGGAAAAATATGTACAGTGGCTCAAATGGTCGATGTACTCAAAGTTTATAGGGGTGGTCGTCAGTTTGAAGTTGAAGACAAATAAAATTCTTAATTTCTGCAATTAAGTTAGCATGGAGCCAAAATTTCGTTTAACTTCATTAAAAGGGCTAACGATTCCATGCCGGAATGAATTAACGAAGTTAATTAACATAAAGGGGTAAGTACATTACATACTACTTAACCTTAAAAAAAAACCAATACCAATTTTTATTTTGGTACCTATTCTATTAAGCTGACTCAACAAAAAAAAATTTAATCTTTCTAAGCAGAAAGCTTTGCAAGTGGTTGAAAGAAAAACTGGTGGTTGTTTTTGGAAAACTATTTTCGAATTATTTTCCTAATATCTTAAGGGATTTGTTAGCATAGACAAAATGGCATATTAACTATCAGTGTTTGGAAAAAATTGATAAAGTTCATTGAAAAATGTTTGTGCGTCTTCAGTTGACGAAGAGTGTATTTTAATATGGCTTCTTATCTTCTAAGAAAATATATTCTCATATCTTGGATTTTTGACAGTAGAAAAGTAGAAATAGTTGACACAACAATTTCACTGTTGGGCTAACGATTTTCCGTTCTTGAAAATGATTAACAATGTAAAACAACAATGGGAAGGACTTTTTTTTCTGAGTAAAAAAACAAAATTGTTACCAAACTTGGCCGAATGACCGCTTGATTTTTTTTAATAAAATTGTAGGTATCATTTTTCATCAAAATAATTTTTTTTAATACCGGTATGTGGCAGAAACCGTTATATTTTGTTCAAACACATTTAGGCTTTGAATTCTAAATCTGATACATAACTACTACTAGGGATGGGTTTACCTGTTATTTTGTAATAACAATTACTAACTTTACAATAACAACTGATGAAAATTTTATTAAAAAAAAGAAAATCTTGCCTGTTAATCTGTTATTATATTATTTTCAGTACTTTACTCCCGGGGAGCCGCAATTTCTGTTATTTTGGTAGCTTAATTCAGCTTTGTTAAAATAACAAGTATTACAGAAGAAAAAAAATATTATCGCTGATTGGGGATATGCTATTTTGTTAATAATATTTCGAACAGTAACAAGTATTGCAGGAATCCACGAAATACTGGAGCTTATTTCAAAAGTGATTGATGCAATTTCATTATCAATCATACTATTGAAATAAGCTTCAATATTTCTTTCATTCCTGCAATAACTATTCAAAATTTAGTGAACAAAAAAGCCAACCACCAATCAGCGATAGCATTTTTTTCTGTAATATACCTGTATAATCGTGATAAACTATGCAAGGTGCAGCGGTCAGCATGCATGTGCATCAGTGGAGCCCTACGCTCGACACCTTCCGCTACGTTAGACATACTCCTCAACCTTACACCCCTCGATATATATGGCAAACAAGTGGCCTCGAACACAGCCTTCCGCCTCAAAGCCATCTCTCAATGGACCAATAACTCTATTGGCCACACCATAATTCTGAACTTGTTCGGAACATTCCCAAGTCCCTCCGACTACATCACTCCTATTCTAGCTTTCGACAAAGACTTTGAAGTCACCATTCCCACAAAGGCAGCTTGGGAGGAAGGGGCCTTGTTAGAAAATGAATCAATTCATTTCTACACGGATGGATCGAAAACTGAAAATGGGGTGGGTGGTGGAGTGTTTTCAGATAGACTAAACCTTAGTCTCTCCTTCCGTCATCCAAACCATTGTTGCGTATTCCAAGCGGAAATTCTGGTGATAAAGGAAGTCTTGTCCTGGCTTAAAGAAAACGTGATATCCAGTTCGGATATCCGCATCTTCTCAGATAGTCAGGCTGCTTTGAAATCCCTTGTATCAGTCTACTCAAACTCCATCACAGCCCAAGACTGTCGATCGTCTCTAACGGAGATGGCCAAACAGTTTGATATTCACCCTTTCTGGGTGCCGGGACACCGGGACATTCCGGGGAATTGCAAAGCCGATGAACTCGCAAGAATTGAAACGGAAATGCCTATCCTGCCCAACAAGGCAAATATAGGTATTCCCATAGCTACAATTAAACTACTGCTGAAACGAATCGCTTTGGAACAACCAAATACAAGATGGCTTAATACTACCACGTGTACAGCGACCAAACGAATCTGGCACAAACTAGATTTGAAAGGGTCAAATTGCCTTCTGTCCCTCAGCAGATCTCAAATCAGTTCTGTAATAGGTGTCATAACGGGACACTGTCTTATTTGTAGACACGCGGCACGACTCGGTGTACTATCAAATAATTTCTGCAGGAGCTGTTTAGACGAAGAAGAGGAAGAAATAATTTCATATCTTCTCTGTACATGCCCTGATCTCTCTTATAGACGCAAACTTCATTTAGGAGACTACTTCTACAATGAACCTAGCGATCTCTCAAACACAGACATTAGTAGTCTTACTCGCTTCATTAGAAGCTCTAAATGGTTTTAACTAGTAGAGAACTTTTTGTTCACTATAGTTCGTGGTACCACAATGGACCTCTATTGGTTTAAGTGTGTCAGATAGCTTTAATGACAGCCACTTTAACCTAACCTATACCTGTTATTTTAGCAAAGCTGACTAAAACTACCAAAATAATAGAAATTGCATTAATCGCTTTCGAAAAAAAGCTGCAGTATTTCTTGGATTCCTGCAAAACTATTTCTCTACAAAATTTATTGAACAAAATAGCAAATTACCAATCAGCGATAATAGTTTTGTTTCTGTAATACCTACTTCTTTAGTAAGACTGTATCAAACTACTTAAATAACAGAAATTGCGTAGGTCACTATAATTAAAATAAGCTGAAATAATTTGGTGATTCTTTCAATACCTGTTACTGGTCGAAATTTTATGAACAAAATACCAAATCACAAACCAGCGGTAATATTTTTTTCAATTATGAATGATTTAATCTATCTTGAATAGCAGAAATTCCTTCGATATGAAAATAAGCTTAGATATTTCTTTTTTGTTTATTGCAATACCTGTTGTTGTTATAAATATTATACCAACAAAATATTTGCTTTATTCCTTTGTTTTTGTTTCTGTTAATTCCCTTGTACAGAGTAACAGCTATATCAAGCTATTATTTCAGTGACAGTTATTTTTCCCGATCAGTAACACGTTGTTATTGCTTATTTCCAATACCTGTTACTGAAATATCGACCCATTCCTAACGACTACGAACAGACTGACATAATTGTCGGACCCATTTTTTCGCATTCTACATCATAGTTTATCATGTCCGATTATTATCGCAAGTATAAAACTTGTTAATTTTTTTGGCTTTCAGTTAAGCATTCAATTATATTTATTCAAGATAGAGTTATAGCCTAAACACCTATCCTGATAATATGTACCAAAGTTATGTTTTTTTTTTTCAAACACTTCATTCAAAAATGTAACCATAACTTTCTAACTTTCATAATATTTTCGTTAGTAAAGAGCTGATTTTTGTTTGAAACAAAAAAAAAAAAAAACTTTTAAAACAATAATTTGATTCAGATTTCCATTGATGATCCTTTTCCATTAACATAAATTCAACATCTTTATCACTCACCCACACACACACACACACACATGAAAAATGGATAAGTTTGCTGCTGTGTTCAATTCAAAATCCTACAAAAGAACGTTGACGTCTTTATAGTCGAAGCCATGTTAACAGAATCATTCAAATAATTGAGTTATGTAAATTGTTGAAAAGTTTTTTTTAAAAGCCTTATAAAAAATATTATTTTTAAATAAATGTATGTATGTGTGTGTACCTACACAAAAGGATACCATTTTATAATTTGATTCATGAATAGCATGAGAAATTCCTTTTAACAAAAACATTCGCTTGAAGGCTTCAAATACTGAAATTTATTTTGGCATCTTGAAATAAAAAAAAAAAAAAACAAATTGTCAAGGAGATTTCGACTTACCTATACTCTGGTGATGGACATCCTTGCGCCACGCACAATAAGACAGCACCTTCGTCCTGTGACACAGCTACGTGTGAAGTATGCTCCACCACGCTCGGAGAGATAATCCCACGATGAGCTAAAACAACAACAACAACAACAAAATATATTATTTTCTGTATAATTTCATAAAATTTGTTTTTCATTGTGTATTTCGAATAAAACCCAAAGGTGTCCTTAGCAGAGAGATAAGTCTTTCCACTCAAATTTTCAAAGACACACGAAATTGTCAGGAGGAGGCAATATGCAAATATAACCAAAAAAAAAAAAAAAAAATACCTACCCCAAAGACAAAGAAGGTTTGCACGGACCCTTCAAAAACAATGTATGAACGTTTCTTGACGGGAGACAGGATTTGAGAGTAAGAATAACTAGAACACACACACACAAACAAACAAGCACACAACAAACACACAAACTTAAACAATGAAAAGCAAAGCATATCGCAACGCAACACAGAGCACTTAATGCATCATATATCCTTTATCCCAAGTGATGCGCTCGCATACAATTAATACTCGAGAATAGGATAGGGAAATGTAGTTTTGGAGTGTTGCGCAAACATTTAACATGACCAAGACCACACTGCAATTATTCAATTCAGAAGTGGGATTGCTCTACTTATATGACAGCAGAGTAATTTAATATTGTCTATTTTGTTCAGGAGATATCCTTCTGGTTTTTGGGTTCCTCGTTGAATGGTATAATGTGGTGAATGGTGCTGCTGAGAGTTGGATAACCAAACTAAATATTTGTGGGGGTTTGGGGGGGGGACACGGTTGGGTTTTGTGTTTTTGTGACATAGATGGATTCAATTTAATCTCTAAAATGTTGGATAAACTTAAGGTTTCGTGTTATAGTGCCAGTATCACAAGCATAAATCTTGTACATAGTTTAGTTTCACCCAAATACAAAAAAAAAAAAAAAAAAACTGAGCAAAAGTATATAAACACCACAGAGAAATGCATAACAAAATGGGTTTTTCTGAAATCTGATAGAGAAGAATGATGACATGTACCTACTTTGTATTCGGAGTATTCCAGCAGTATTCCGAGTAAGAAGAGAAAGATTTTAAGTGTAAACAAATATAAATTTACGATGATGGACGATGGTTTTGTTGTTCACCTAAATATTTTACATTTAACAACTTGGGTGATGAATGGTTTCTGAACAGAATTGTTCTGGGAGGTAATTCTCCATTGGGGGTATTTTAAGAGAAAATTTTGGTTGTTGGCGTTTCAGGACAACAAAATGAACAATTAGAACCAAACAGTTAAAGCATGATTCTAGGAATGAAGGTGTAAGATTGTGAATTTAATGTTACTCAGCTTTTGGGTTAAACAAAACAAATTTAATGGTTTGAAATGTGATTTTTTTTTCAACACTGCCCTAGATTGTATAATCTCTTAGTATCAAACTTTTTTAAGTAGTGAAATAGTGAATGTTTTTTGAAAGAACAAATAATACTCAAGTTATTTTATTTTCGATTATATTGACATGGATTTTACGTTGGCCTTTGGTAGTGTTTTCCTAACGGAAGTGCTTGCAATTAGAGAAGCTGCAAAGGAATTCTGACATGTGAACTAGGAACTGGGTTACAAAATTCCGTGTCACAAAATTACATCGCAAGAGATCGTGCCGTTTCAATACGTTCTTATTCTACAGTTAAGTAACTCCATTAATCAACTCCATTTTTAGAAGCCATCTCTGCATTGATTTTTTAGTACTTTTTGTTTTGGAAACTCGAATTCATGAAAATCAATGAAACTTCGTTCGAATTTGTCGTTCAATTAATTTTCAATATTATTTTCTTACATTTTGAAAATTTCCATGCATAACCATAAAATTATTCAAAAATGTTCATGACAATTCATTTTTTTATCGAGAGAAAACTTCAATCATAGACTTTTTCTCGTTAAAAAAAAAATGTATTGTCTTGGTATGATTGAAATGCTAAATGTTAACGAAAAATACAATTCAAAAAATATAAAAACAAAATCTCAAAAGTTGGCTTTGACCTTCAATAACAAATTTTCGTGTTTAAAGTCTTGAACTAAAGCATAAAACTTAGCAAAAGTTTTGTGATTTTTCAATTTTTAGGTCAACAAAATTATTTCTCGTTCAATATTGAATTTGATTGCATTTCAACGCTTGAAACTTTTGAACGACACCATAGAATTTCAAATTTATAGTTTTCAAATGTTGCCACTGTAATAACAAAATACGTGTTATATTCTTGTTTGCATAGCTTTAAATTAAAGGAAGTTAGAAAGATGACAAGAATTCTTCGTTCAATTAGAAATAAATGCAAAATTTTTCCAAGTGATTTTTTGAAATGCTCATATATCAAAATTATGTCGCAGATTTCTGATTTTATGGTCTTATAATTTTGATATTAATTACAACTTATGATTTTTAATACACAAACACGGACAAAAAACAACAAGAAATAAGAACACCTTCCAGTTTTTTTAGTACTCTTAGTATTCTCACCGGCGGCGGTCGGTGGTAGCAGCGGAGGGTCCTGACCCTGCTTGTGATAAACAGTACTGTAGGTGGCCTACTTCACTAGATTTTAAAGCCTTAGCCCTCGTTTTGTCTCAGGTATAGGGTGAGTTCATAAACGTCTGCCTAACTAAGGACTACGTTAGTAGCATTCATTAAGTCAGATCTGCAATAGTACCAACTAACCTAGGCCAATTGCAGAACCTACTGTTCATAATCGTCATTCTGTTGGATTCCCGAACAAATTTATTATAGCTCTTGATAAACAGGAATTAAATAAAATTTTATGTTTTTAATGTTAATAAATTCTAATGTTGAAAAACAATTATTTTGGAAAAAAAAAAATAATAAAGGTGGTCCAAAAAATGTTCCTTTTTTGAATTTTTGAAAAAAATTGTTTATTGAGATAGAAATTTTAAATTGAGTACTTTTGCATCAGGGTGGCTAAAAAAATGCAATTCTTGCAAATTGACGATTACAGTTAGAGTTGTGCAATCTTTATTTTATATTTTACCAAAATATCGTATATAAATCACACAAAATGTTTGTTAAGAATATTTATTGAGTTAAAAATGTTTAATTGAGTATTTTCGAGTTAAATTCTTTTTCTTAAATTAAAAAAAAAAAATTGACGTAGTTAATATTTGAGATAAATTATAGAAAAATTTAAATTCAAGTTTTTTTTTTTTTAATTTGAAAAAAGAAACATATTTTTGCACCACCCTAATTAAACAACATTATGCAAAATTGGTTTATAAACCATACAAAATATTGTATTTCATTGTTTTTAAAGGGATCCATTTTGAAAATTGTACTTAGTTAGGCCTGCGCACATTCTGCGCTGTCAGTGCATTTGAGAACCATAGTGGCCTAACTGATATTGGAACTTCTTTTTCAAAAGGCGAAAACTGAGTCAAAAAAATCGATTTCAATAAGTAAATTTAAAAAAAAAAATTAATACTGCTAAAGTAAATATAATTTTTCATCTATACTAAAAAAAGTTGAAAAATTAGTTAGGCCACAATGGCTCTCACGGCCTTATACTACACACCACTGATATTGGTTCATTTTTTTGTACAGATTAAAAAAAAAATCAGATAAAGAAAAAAATATTCAAAAACCGGCAAGAGTTGCTAATAATGGATATAAAGTCGAATCAAAAATCAATTAAATTTTTTTTTTTTTTTAATTTTGATTGCCAATGTCAAATTTATAAAACATGAAGCTGAAATTTTCAATTCTTTTTTTTTTTCTGACAGTTCTTACGTACTTGTGCTGTTCTACTTGGTTTTGATCTAGGTTTTCTTCAGTAAACACTATTCACAAATTTTTAATTTTACATATTAGGTCCTTCGGGAGTCGTGCGAACTTTTTGGAATATGAAATTTGTCAATTTTTTTTAGAGTGGGTATGAAATTCGCTCAATTAAGGTCGCAACTGTTCAAATACTCGGGAACACGATGATCAATTATCTTAAACTTTTTTTTTATTTATAAAGAACAATCACTTTTTGATTGTATTTAAATTTTTTATAAAGTGATTTCAAATTCCCGACATTGAAAATATTCTTCTTTTTTTTCATTTCTAATTTGTTTTTTTTTTTTTTTTGTTTTGCATTCATAAATGGGCGCATTCACTAATCTAGTGACTATACGTAGTCGCAAATCAACTAGCTTTTGGAATTCAAAATTTGCACTAAAAAGCAAATCAATTCTAACTGTCATACTTGACAGATGTAAACATATGAAAACAGAAATATTTGTATTTTGAGAACTTTGAATAAATATATCGTTTTGCGTATTGCATAAAAAAAAAACATTACCTGACACAATTTTGTTACATATTTTATCTGAATCTTCAATTTCGTACCTAATGGTTCCATTATCCACCGTCAATTTTATTTTTAAAGTAATTTTTCACCAAAATCAAACAAAAAAACAAAACAAAAACCAAAAAAAAAACTTCTTTTAACAGCTGATTTTGAAATGTCAACTATCTTTGAAGCCAAAATTTTTACACTACGTCAGAGGGGAAATTTCATCTAATTTTTTTAGTAGTTTTCAGCCAAACAAGATTAGTTGACTACGTATTCACTAGATTAGTGAATGCGCCCCATGATTTTGACAGAATCCATATTTTAGCCTAAAGAACTTCTTTGGACATACATTTTCAAAAGTGGGGAAATGATGTTCTCTCTCGTACCTCTTGACAGGTTTGACAGGACTTGAAATTCAAAAAAATAGTAGAAATTGGTTGTTTTGGCAAGTACCAAAACAGACCTATTTTTTGACAATTCTCAGAAAATTCTTGACAATAATTCATTGTTATGCCAATTTTTTTATGATTCAAAAACTTGACAATTACTACAAATTTGTCAAATTAGGTCCGTTTGGGAACGTTTTTGGACTGAAATATGAAATCCGTCAAATCTCATAGAGTGAGGATGAAATTCTGTCAATTACGGTCGAAACTGCTTAAATACTCGGGAGAACGATGATCTCAAATATCGGACTCTTTTATTTTATTTATAAAATAATTCACTTTTTGATTGTATTTTCATGTTTTTTTTTTCATTTCTAATTTGTTTTTTTTTTTTTTGTTTTACATTTTCAAATGATTTTGACAGAATTCATATTTCAGCCGCAAGAAATTCTTTGGGCAGAAATTTTCAAAAGAGGAGAAATGATTTCCTCTCTCAGTACGCTCTCTCTTGACAGGTTTAACAGGACTTGGACTCAAAAATAGTAGAAAATTTGTTGTTTTTGGCGAGTAACCAAACAGACCTTTTATTTATGAGACACAAATTTGACAATTGTAAAAATATTATCTGACAAAATTGTCACTTGACAAATTTTCACTTGTCAATGTTTATGAAATAGGGCCGTGGTTAAAAACTCTTCAGTAACCTGTATAATTATAATTAATTCAAATGTAACAGACAATAATTTTTAAAAGGTATTAAAAATTAGCAAACGGCCGACAACAGTGTTGGAATTCGTCGCGACGAGTTGATGGAATTTTCGTCGAGGTTTTGTTAGTATAGGAACCCTGTTGGTAGGATTTCATTACGTTCCTCAAATTCAAAAAAATTAAATTTGTGATCCGTCATAATGCATTTGAACAAAACAGTACCTCAGGGGCATAGTTAGCGTTCCCTACGGATAAGAAACTGATAAAAAAGTTGCATATTTCATCAAAAATTTGAATCTGGAAATAATTTGTGATTTGTTTGTTAGATTTCAGAAAAAAACCTGATTTGGAATTATGAATTCCAGAATGTCCTTATCGTTATTTGTCAACTCAGCATACAAAATGTATTGAAGAACTCAACAATCGCATCACGATAAAAACATCTCTTCGGCATTCATTATGATGATGATGACTTTTCTACCATTTGTTACCATAATTTATTTCACCTCTAAACTTCAATGTCATTTCATCCACTCTCTTCACACTTTTACCTTTGAATTAAATAAATGCGAAATCAAAATACGAATGGCAACTAAGGGAATTTCGTTTTGCTATTTCTTGTTAACAAATTTTTTGTTTTTTTCCTCCTTGGGTTGTTTTTTCTCTGTTTACCGAGTCGCCGATATCACAAATTGATTTCACATTATCGACCTCATATATAATAAAAAAAAAATCCCATAAATGATTTATCGATATAACATGAGAGTTATGTTGACTACAAAAACCAAACAACGATATCAATTCCATGGGCTCAATCAATTTTTATTTATCGAAGAAGGAAAAAAAAGCAAAAAAAATTCACCTCACGAAATCAATCAATCTGTTTGCCAACTTAGTTTGATATCAACCGATACCGATATGATATGTGAACTTCTTTCCCTAAAGGCAAACATACAACCAAACACACAAACACATACACACTCATACAAATATTACATATTTAACTGGGAGATTCAAGATCCCTGATGCAATTATATTTGTGATTTCGGAATTATGATGATGATTTGAACGGTTATTTGATTTGACTTGGGTCTCTGATTAATCAGGACTCGATAATGTAAGTATGAATAAGGTCATAGATACATATTATAAGGATTTGCTTTAAGGACTCGTTATTCTTTTCATGTATACCATCAAAAGCATTTTGTTTGGGAGAATTGACCTTAAGACAAAAACTAACAAATAATAAATTCTCCAGTTTAGAGTACCTACAAACCCAATGGCTATATCACAGGAAACTGAAAGCAAAACATGCGTAGCATATCGAACTAACATATATGTATGTATGTGGTAGGTATAACCTTTCTGTACAAGGTTGACCTGGTTCCAGGATATTTATTATCCCAAATGTGCTTTGGCACACACAGAAGCACACACAAACACTTCACTAATAAATGCACATAATCGCCTGCAATCTACAGAGGGACTTTAACTCAAATCTACTATATCCTTCCTAGGTCCAGGCATTGGCTTCCGTTCATAGAGACACAACTTTTCCAAACACACACACACATACTATCATATATGAAAACAGCCTAAAAGGACTACCTACATGGACTACACATGGAATTCACATTTATATGATTAGAGTGAGAGTAACTTACCATTAATCCGTAGCCTAGTTGGAGAACTAACCACAACCTGCCTAGTAAGCCGGTGCATGCTCCGGCACCGAAACGATTGTGATTCATCACTATCCTGCAGATTATGTATGAGCAATTCGCCGGTGGGCAATAAATGGAATTTCCCATCTGTGGAATAAATAAAGTATAAAATGTCTCCATTTAGTAAATATTATACAACATTTTTGGCACTTGCTTTAGATATTATTACAAATTATTATTATTCAAACTGGCACACACACACATACATACACACTGACAGGATGCAGATGTATAATGCCAATAACATGCCAATGCTTCAACTATAAATTGTATTTATTTTATTATTTTAAAGGCAAAAGTTTAAATAAATATGGTTTTTAGGTTTTTGTGGTGAATGCATAAGATTTTGAAATAAATTCAAAATTATTTTTGAAAAATAAATAAAATGTCCAATTTGTCGAATGTTGCTTTGTGTGGAATAAAATCTTTAAACAAAAGTTCATATAAAGCCACAAGGAAAAGTTTGAAAAGTGAAAACTTTTTGGGATAAGGGTGGTGGGATGGTTTCTGTAGGTTCAGTGGTAGTTTGGTGCTATTTCTTCCGAATATAGGGTTGCCTCTTTGTCGTTGAGTAAAATTACTCTATCGTCCATTAGAGTGGTGACATCAACGCAGCTTATGATTTTCTTTCCTTTTAGTTGGCTAGGTGAGTATTCAAAATATCCGTCAGCGTTTTATGTAGCGATAAGCAAGTAGGGATAGTTAGAAAGGTTCTGGATATTGATGCGTGAAGTCGCGTAAAGATTCTCCGGATTCTTTCGAACTTTAATGCTCTTTTTTGAAAGGGCATCAACGTGGCAACCCTGTTGGGACGAATAAAAACTGAAATCACTTATCCCTCATAACTTTTAATTCTATGCACACACAAGTAGGTACATATTAATTCTGCTAAGCAAAAGTTAAATATAGGTACTTTTAAAATTAAAAAAAAACTAAATGGTAACCCTGTTCGAATGACAAACATTAGAAAAAAAATTATCAATTTTTGTAGAGTTTAAAGCTTAAATATGAATACAATTTAAGTCTGAACTCTCTTATATCTGAAAACAATTCGAGTTCAATCTCTAAGATTAGGGTTAGTACGCGGCAACCCTATGAAGAAATGCAGAAAAGAAAGGAATATATATTTTACCATAAATGACAGAGTTAAAGGCTGAAAAATAAATCAAATTTAAGCTTGAACTTTCTTTTATCTAAAAAAAATTCAGTTGTCATTTCTAAAACAGGTATGAGTTCGTGGCAACTCTGTATGAATGAAGAAAAACACATAAAACACTCGTTTTCAGTCAAAATTGGTCGTATTTGACAGAGATAAAGGCTGAAAAACACATACAATTTTAGCTAAGGCCCTCTTATATCTTAGAAACAAAATCGGTTACCATCGCTTTAACAGGGGAAAGCACACGAGAACCCTATTTCAATGCAGCAAAATACTAAAAACACTCGTTTTTCAGTCAAAATGTAATGAGAGTATTTAACACATTAAATTTAAGCTTCGACTTTTTTCTATCTTTAAAATAAAAATTTAAAATGTACCATATTTGACGTATTTCAGGCTAAATCGAGTTTTTTAGTGTTTTTGCTGTATTCAAATGGGGTTGCCATGTACTTAATCCTATTTAAGAGATGACATTTGGCAGTTTTTAATCTGTTCTTCGATCCAAGTGACCAAGGAAGGAATTTTCCAGATGTTATCAACGCTGGCATCTAGAGTTCCAGTACAGTACATACTTTTGTGATTGTGTTGTTTCAAGTCTGCTCCCAAAACAGAGATGTTATTGATTTATGCTGCTGCATCTGACATTAAAACAAGTGTTTAAGTTATCACTTAATGATGGAAAATTGATGTTATAACGTGAAGTTGTATTGGACCACTCTTTTTCTGTTTGTACAGAGTAAAAGTGGTTTTATTATATCTTTTCCGGTTCCCAACTCGGGCAGAGATGATAAAAGATTAGTGACCGGAATGGTGACAAAAATGACAACTGGGGCATGATTACTGAAGAGTTACTGAATGGTTGCCAAAATGTTTTCTCTTTGGAGTTCTAAGCTTGATTTTCAGCCTGTTCCGGCTTGATTTTTGTTCAGATGTACTGCCTCTTGCGAGGAATTGGCAAAATCTTTAATAGTACTTGGTTCTTTCTGAGCTAGTTGTGCCACAAAACGTATTTATTTACCGAATGGTGAGAGGATTGGTTAAGGCTATGACTACCAGAATGGTAACAATAGTCGTGGTAAAGGTTATCCTAAAGATTAGTTAATGGATAGTGGTTGCTGAATGAATACCGAAATGAAGATTGGACTGATAATCGTAATGCATGTCGGTAACCACTCCTCTCACTCATGTAATCGGAGCACTATTATTGAAGAGTTACTGAATGGTTTCCGTAATAGTTACCAAATGGTGACACCAGAATGACAAGATTGCTGATAGAAATTATACCAGAAATAGTTAGGGTGTGGTTACTGATTGCTTACCAGAATGTTGTCATCTCTAACATCTATTGCGAAAAATGAATTACTACTTGAAATACAAATTTGGCTCCATTTCTTTAATCTCCTAGGTTCCAAGAAAATATTTCACAGCTGTTCACTATCAAAAAGTCAGTACACAATTTATTCAAAGTGCTATAAATTTCACCAATGTTAATTCTACTCTACACAAAAAGGTTAATTTTACAAAGTAAACAAAAACAAAGAAAAAAAAACAACGATAATTTAAATTTTAAAGCTCACAAAGCATTGGCATATTATGGGAATAGGAAACCAGGAACTATAATATTTTATTTAAGGATAATAATAAAGCATATATGCATGGTTATTTCTATAACGTACCTCCTTGAAGTGATGGGTAAATGTAGATTGCGGGTTCATGAACCCAAGAGACCACTCGAACTAGTTCCTTAACAAAGGTTGGCACCACACATCGCAGGATAGCTGTGCAGCCCCTTGAAGCTGATAGCACTTCGACGTCCACTTTGTAAGCTTGTGCCACCACTGTAAGTATACAAAAATTATACACACACACATAGAAAAATTATATAAGTCATGATAATATGGTTACACTCATAATAACACACACAAATTAAAAAAAAAAAAGGAAAAGAAAAAAAAAAGACAAGAAATACAAAAATTAAATTTCATTTTGTTTAGTCCTTCTTTTCGTCCTTTTTGCGGTAAATGTTGAATTTGTAGCCGCAAAAATGACGACAACTCATGTGGCTGCATATTTAATGTCATAATTTTACATATTTTAAGTATGTGTTGTGTATGCTATGGTGCTCGCATAGCACACTAGAGGGCGTTAAAATTTACTCACTTCTCCAATACCATGCCACGGCTGAACGAGCGGAATATTAAGTGTGCCCAGATTTTAAGATTATAATTATGCCATGAATACCCGATGACGATGAGGTCTTAAGGGTGTGAGTATGGGAGGGTTTTATGGGTGTTCCTAGTGGCTTCTTCCATAGAGAAAAGATAGTGTTATGGCAAAGTTATGGATTCGATATTGAAATTTTAGTCGGGTACAAAGTCTTCTTCTTCTTCTTCTTCTTCTTCTTCTTCTTGGTGGCAGACACTTGACACTTTAATAGGAGGAAAAGTAGGAACAACACTATGAGCGAATTTCTAAGTTCGACATCCCGAGCGGGGAAAAGGAGGCTCGCTTTCTATATAAACGTTCGAAAGACGTTCAGACTTTAAGAACTGGTGGCATTAATGCACACACACACACACACAGAATAAGCAAAGCTAAGAATTCTGATAGCATTCGGTGCGGATCGGAATAATAGGAAGTAATTATGGAGAGAAGCAGCAGCAGCAGCAGCATCATCCCAGCAACTTGTATAGAAAATAGAAGTTCTTCATTTTTGTTTTTGGTTTTTGGTGAATGTTTTTCTTTCTAAAACGGGGCGGAAGGGGTTTGAACTGATTGTTTTAAATTTTCTAGCACCGAGATTTTAAGCAGGAAGTGAATTATAGATAGCTTAGGCAACTTGTGGCAAGTATGTAGTTCAAAAGTTGACGAGATTATGATGATGGTGTATTCAATTTAAGTGCTTATAAATGGAAGAAACCATATAGAATTTATTTCTATAGCCCCACTTATTGCCGAATGAAATGGAAAAAAAAATAAAGTAGAGCAATGATCCATTGAAATCACTTTTACACATTTGAAGTGTTGTGTAAGTGGTAGGAGTTTCGTGATAATTTTTAGTAGTTCTTGAGATAGTTGATACATGAGAACCAAGAAAAGAGAGAGTTCTGCTAGTTTTTGTGTTAGAATTTATTTTCTTGTCTTTATGAGCTAATTCTGATAGTTGAACATTAATATCGTGCTGAGAGAAGTATGCAACAAACATCAACCAGACTGCTTAGATCAAAAATACTACTAATACTACTTTTCATCGAATTTTCCTTATTATTCGTATAAATGGTCAAGTGAAGAATTGAAATTGTATGATTTGTGTTCATGAAATTGCAATTCTAACCTTGTTATATCGGTTTAATGTTTGATGTTTTTAAACTTGTCTAAAACGATCACTTGAACTTGAACTTCCACATGAAGATCGGGTAGGCACTGATCGGGCTCAATTTTGTGACACCAAGTGATGCGTTAATTTTTCTACACATTAATTCTGCTTATTTTAGCTCTTTGTGAGTCGCGATGGTAACCACCGGTACCGGATATTGGTCTCACCTAACTTCACTTGATAAACTTATAACTTATAAGCATGAGCGTAAAACTAAAGAAACTAAGAATCTGTCATAAAAATCTCCTAGCTTTCTAGAATAAGCTAGGGAAGATAGCATTCTTTGAAACTGAATAAATTTCCGCTAAAGAAATTGACAATATGCCCCGAACAAAGAATTGTTTCTAGAATGTTAATACCCTTCTGCAGAAAAGAGCCCAAAAATGCAGATTCCTTCAACTTGAACGCTATTTTTGGGTGTTGGGCTACTACTTAGCTCAACTGAACTCAATAGTTTGATTTCGTAGTAGCATCTGGGAGACAGGATACTGAAGGCAATGTTTTGAATTAGAATATGTCGCGCCACTTCACTTTAATACAGTGCTATGCCTAAAAAAATCCCTTAGATTCTGAAGTAAATGAGACTTCTTATAACCGACAGAATACCGCTTACAAAAATAAACCAGTCGGAGTCATATTAATGGTTATGGGAGATTTAAATGCCAAAGTAGGCCATTACAAAGAAGAATTAAAACGTTGGCGTTTGCAACGACAATGGTGAACGTTTTGCGGATTTTTGTAATCCCAACCTTCTTGTAATTGGTGGGATCTACCATGTTTGAACACAAGATTTTCCACAAAATATACTAGGTGTCCATTGATAGGCAAGCAATTTCGAATTAAATTGACTACTTTCCTATTAGCTGACATTTTAGAAGTAGTCACTTGAAATTCAATAACAGAAAAGGGTCCGATATGGGAATGGACCGGATAGAAACTCTTGGTATATTACGCACAGCTGTAATTCGAGTTTAACACCCAAGGACTGAGAACAACTAGCGGCAGTGAATCTACCTCCATCAATAAACCAATGATGTGTTGTGAAAAATATTTTACAGGATATTAACTCTTACAAGCAGCACTAACTGTTTCGAGTAAGCATCCCACATAGAGAGAGCTTGGAATTCAAAGAAGTGCTTTCCAGAGAAGTGGAGAAAAAATGATCAACAAGCTCTCAAAGAAAGGAGATCTGATGTAGTCTGAAAATTGGAGAAGAATTTGCGTTCTTCTTGCGGTTGCCAAGATAGAAGAAAAATTGTGTTGAGCAAAAAAAGAACATCTAGCAGACACACTCGACGCCGAACAATCAGGATTCCGCACGAGTTCATCACAGAACCACATTAACACCTTCCAGATCATAAACGAACAGTGCGTCGAATACCCATGAACACTCCACCGGTTCATAGATTTTTAAAAAGCGTTCCATAGTTTTAACACAGAATTTATTTGGATTGCCCAGGAGGGGAACTCCTGATAAGTTAATTGCTATTAGAAAAGCAACTTACTACAAATAAAACTGTCACGTTCTGCATAAATTACTGTTGTCAAATGAATTTGAAGTTTAATGTGGAGTCAGGCATGGTTGCATTCTATCACCAATATTTTTATTGTTAGTGATAAAAATAAGTGATGTGCTGCGAAGGGATCTGTTCAACGGACATGTCGAAATTCAATGGACTCCTACATTCAACTAAAACATCTGAATAAGGGAAATATGCTCACTCTCTCATATCATCATTGATCTTCTTTAAATGACAACAAAGGAGGAGGGATAGCAGAACTACAAACTAACACGTCAAAAAAGATCAGTCTCGGAAGTCGGAAGAAACTCATCCGTGCAAGTCAATATATCTGGAAAAAGAAAACGCAGTCAAAAGAGAATCTGCAGAGCTGGGGATGAGTTGGAGAGAATTTAAGTATATTTTCAGAAACCGTACACGATGGCGCGAAGAAGTAATGGTCAGGTTAGGTTAGGTTAGGTTAAGGTAGCTGTCAGGAAAACTGCAGTAAGGAAATTCCTTTAATTAAACCAGTTCGAGCTTTTAATAAACCGATGGAGAATGTGAATATCAAGATGTAATGGTCAATAATAATATAAAAATTATTGTAAGACAACGGAGTTAATTCAAGCTATATGTTTTTTAATGGCCAGAAAAATCTTCTTAACCTATCCAAGGTTTTAACCTATCCAAGGTTAAGAAAAAAATATTTTCAAACTCAGAATTTTGAAAGAAAAGAATTTCATCAACATTTTTACGTAATTTTTTTCAAAATTCTACGTCGTAAAATATTTTTTTTTTTTTCTTTCAAAATTCAATTGTTGATTTCCTATGACAGGAACTGAAAATTCTAGGCATATTTTATTACACAAGATTTTAACAAAAAACTTTGATGAAAAAAAAAAATATTTGTTCACAACAATCTTACTGTTAAGTTTACAAAGAAATCAGATAAGAGCCGCAATTTTTAAACGGTAACGGTTAAAATGATTTAGAAGTTTAAGAAATTGATCAAATTTGAAGAGAAGTATTTTGGAAACTATTCTGGCTATGAAGGTAGTCAATTTTGGGCTCAAATTTTGGCAAATTCAGTGTTCTTCAACACGTTAGGTAGTTACACAGTATTTTAACCAAAAACTTGGAAAATTTCACGTTTTTTTGCATTTTTTACCATGTTTCCCAACCATTTTTTTTTTTTTTTGAGCAAACCTCAGATTCGGAAGTATTAAAGAAATTAAAACAAAACCCAAAGCTTTCTTGGTAAAAACACAATTTGACTGGATTAATACATGAAACAGTACAAATTAATCAACGGTTTTATGAGTATCTTTAATTTAATAATAGAAAACCAAGAACGAAACGTGAAATCCTCTCCTGACCTTTACATTTAGGCTTGTTTTTATGGTTTCGTTTTATTTTAAACAAAATTCTGAAACACATATAAATTATAATATCAAAACACACATTTAGGTAAAGCATTTTATTTGTAACTCTGACTACCTTATTTTTTGTACTATTATGATTATTAATAAAATGATTCCCTAAATTGTTTATTTGAAGTCATTGAATGTAAACTTTTACTTCCTGGTATTCTAAAATTACAAAACGAAACAAAAAAAAAAAAATGAAAAATAAAACAAAGGAAATTGAAATAATTATTTCTCTTTCAAGTCCAAAATTGTTGTTTCTAAGAAAAGAAACAATGATAAAACATTGGTGAAGAGTTCATAAAAAAAAAAAAAACTAAAATTCCTCAATCCCTTCTTAAGTCTTTTTATGTTTTTGCTTAATAATAATCTAGAAGGTAGGATAAGTACGAGTGGGTACATTTTACCTTTTTCTCTAAAGCCCACAACCAAAAAAAAAAAAAAATAAACAAAAAAACAGATTCCTTGAAATTAAAAACACAAAAGGACTTTCAATGAATATCTGAAAGCATAAGACAGATGAACAGACAAACAGACAGGCAGCATTATCCAATGGCGAAAATGTGGCAATAACAGGAAACTGCCTTACGAGTAGGGCGAAGGGGGGTGTACAGTATACAACCCCCTAATTTCCAACTTCACAGGACTTTCCTCATTACACGTGCTTCCCCCTTTTAAATGAGTTCCTCCATAAAATGCAAATAAACTCATTTCCAGAAAATGAAAACTCGTTACACTAACGCGAGTTTTTCCATCATCAAAAATAAGAAAAAAAAAAAGCAAACGAAAAACAACCAAAAACGTTTGTAACTGCTAAATCCGCAAAACAAAAACAAAAACAAAAATAAAAGAAAATTAAAGAAACTGAATAATCAAATTAACTTACCGGCTCGAACTTGCACATCCCTCGATATAATTCGGCCAACAGTATTTGACGCTACGCATCTGTAGATTGTATTATGAATGTCCTGTCGGTAGGCGGCGGCAGGAAACGGCATTAGCACTAAAGTGCCATTCCTAAGCACTCGGCGTACTCCGTTTATATCGGCCACTGGTGACCCATCCACTGTTATCCAGTCTATCACTGGCTGCGGACTTCCCGATGCCGAGCAATCAAGCCATCCACCTGATGAATTTGAGAACTCTAAACGAGCGGGTGGTTCCATCACAAAGCCAGGACCCCGCAGATGTGTCTCAAATACTTCGGACAAGATTATATCTGCAAACAAAAGAAAGAGAAACAAAGGAAAAATGATATCACACGAGACAATTCTATGTTAAAATTTTTTCTTATTTATTCAAATATGTATTAGAGAGAGAGAGAGAGAGAGAGGTATAGAAATGTAAGGACAAACACACACTATGCACATTGCACAGCCGGAAATTGTCACAAATGCAATCTGGGTGCAGACTCTGCATTTAATGCCGCCTGCATCGGAGGGTATTAGCTTTAAGGCTCCACAAGCTCCACACAGTGTATTCTGGTGGGTTGCCAAATCAGGGAAACAATGTTATCAAGTGCACTTAAAGGCGCACACACAATTCCTCCGATCAGAGGGTGAGGTGGAAACATAAGGACTAAATTGCTACAACTTCTTACTACACCATGAGGACGAACAAGATGACGATGACGATAAAAATGATGATTATGATGATGGGGAATGGTTATGACGACAACGACGACGAAGTTGATGTTGATGTGGAAGTCGATGAAGAAGACGACCACTTGAAATGTGGTGCTGCTGCATACACACGACATTGACGTCGACGTCATCGATAGAACGTGATGGTCTGTCTCTCCCAAGTTCTATAATATGGGTGGTAGAATTTTGAGTTTGAGGGTTTCCTTCCTTCCTTCTTTTTTTTTGTATTTTTTTCGTTCCTCAAACAGCAAAATGGAGGGCGGTTACATAGTATCACTTTACAAACATTACATTTAAAAGTTGACAAAGTATGTTATCTTTGAGATTATAAGTGACTTTCCTTAAAATGTTTGGTAAAAACTTTCCAAGTGTTTACATGCGGCTTCATTGTTGTACCAACTCGTATACGGAATACCTATAATTTTCTGGATGAAAATTTTATTTTAAAGGAAAATTGTTGATGCTTCCGGATACTTTTTGGGGGTTTTTTAAATTTATTTTGTAATTTTTTGTTGTTGGTATTTTGATGGTTTTTTTGTGCTTTTCAAAGGAAAACAGAATTTACCTTTTGGAACTTTTCGTTACCATTGGAAATTAATAATTTGGAAAAGATTTTTAAGTTGTTATATTTTCATCATTTATTTTGTTGTCTTTAAACTTCAAAGTATATCGGAAGATGTTTGTTGATTGTATAGAGGAGATTGATTTTATTTTTTTGTTGTTTTCTTCATTTCTGAAAATTGCCTAAAAAGGTACGGAAACAATAAATTGTCGAGGACTAGAATAAAGGCATTTTGGAGCTACATGCCAAGTCAAATTCATAAAAAGTTTACACACCAAACAAATGATCTATTGTAAGAAAGCGTCCCATGCTGTTTTATATCTTCTACTTCACTTTTATGGGAGACAGCACTGGTTAGTAGTGAAAATGCAATAACAAATATCACTACCATCACGTCTGTCTTCTCAAACGAATTGTTGTGTTTAGCAATCAAAATCGTGAAACACTACTTAGAGAGGGTTGCATAAAATTAATGTGTCTGTATCACATAATTCACATTCAGTTGTGCCATAAAAAATTATTACTAAGACCGGAACAAACCAATTAAAAATATGAGTGCGTTATGCACTAAAAGAACTGTGTTTTAAAAAAGACAGAAAAGAGCACAAGCCTCACACTTGTCTTGAGATCCGGTATCTGAAAAAAAAAGAATATTTTTTGTGGAAATTATGGGACTTTTTAGTTTTTAAAGTTAAATTTTTTTTTTTTTTTTTTAATATCTCGGACTTTTTTTCGTGGGCAACGAATAACATTTGTTTCATTTCGATTTTAAAAATTGGGGGGGGGGGGTTAGACGATTTTCTAGTTAAATGCGGGATATCGAACCTAACCCATGGAACCCAGCCTGGTGGACAAACGGTTAAAACTATTTTCGGTCAAACATTTTGAGGTCGTGGTTTTGGCTTCACCCTCTTCACCATTATTAACAAAGACACCCTGATGGCCTCAGGTAAATTCTTTGAATTCACCATTCCATCACAATCTTGGAAAGAAGCAAACCCTCACCATTATCACAGTTAGAATGGTTTTGCAGTGCTAGATGAGATTAGGGATATCGTCCCGTTTCTACGTATAAATTCTTAAATAACCTCAATTAATATGTTTATATCATCTTACCTGCAGTCAACAGGAGTCATCTAAACTTCTGATATTTACCGGTGAGTGAACTCAAATATGTAAACATCATGTTCAGGAACTGAATTCAATATTTCAATGACGTCCAGGTCTATCAGTACCAGAAGAGACGCCAGGTCATTAAATTAGGATCAGATGAACTCAGGAAGAACTATCAGAACTACTAGATGTAAGGTTGCATTCAACGAGGACAAATCCAAAGTCTTAGCGGACTACTTTAAAACCATCTAAGACCTAGTCTACCACAAAGAGAGAAAAGAAGGTTATAAGCTTATCAGCAGCTACCCGGTCTTTTAACGTCCAAAATCGTAGCTGCAAATCATAAACAAGAACAAGTAACAAGACGGAGTTACACAAGATAAATACAAGGTAGAACCATTCCTTTCCAAAAATATCGGGCCAACCTCGTTCTCAGAACGCGAAGATTCTCTAGTTTTTGAATGATTCCCTCACGTGCGCAAAGTCTTTATCTTCGATACTAACCACCAGAAGAGTCGAAGATCATATAAGACGAATGTTCTAGTTTAATCAGGTTTGAGGTTTTTGAACAAATTCCACCATATCGGAACTAGTGAGCTGTGGACGACCATGCAAATCAGGAAGAGGAAGTTCAGCCATGCATTATCACCAAAGGAATATCCAATTTAAGCCCCATACAATAGGTGTTCTAATGAAAGCAAACTTTGGTTTCCTCCGCATTTATCCATTTATGCTGAAAATATATTGATTCGGCCAAAGGATCAAAGCATTACTTTAAGGCTTCCTAATTCGGTTCAAGACATCGGAGAAAGATATTACGAATCTGCAACGAAATGCAATACGACAGATTGCGTATTAAATACCCCATCAGCAACAAAAGGCTTTACAAAGAAGCAAAACTCCTTTAAATCAACAAATATTGTTCTTTAATTAGGAAGAAGATGTCTCAAAAATCTGTAAAGCTATCCCAAACCCAATGCTAGAAAGTACAATGAGCAGCCCAATTAACAACGATTCCAGATATCTGGCAGCTAGGAACCTTTTCGACGAGCAACTGATCAACCAATGCCGAAGTAACCTACTGACTGGACCTAAGAGTCGGTAGGTGAGAACAAGTCACGCCGTACCATTTCTTGGTGATAGACTCTCTAACCCACTTATCAGTCAGGGCTTTTTTACAGGGTCGTTAGAAAACTTACTGATATTACTTGCAACTACATAAACCTGCTAGTCTAACAGTCTAGCGAGGCAGAGTCACCGGGCTACGGACATGCAGTGGGTCACCAAGCTAAGTAATGCATCAACACACTATCGACATTGCCACGCTAACCCTTGGCACCGGAATCAATAATAAAACGGAGAACACCATAACAGTCTTAACAATTTTAACGGATTGACTCAGCTTGAGCGAAACCGCACAAACCGCAAGTAGCTAACTTCTTAGGGTAAAGTTCAATACGACCGGAATCGAAGTTTAAAAGCTGATGGGGGTCAATTCACGGATTCAAATGCCCTTCGAACCTCAGACTTCCGTTGAGTTTCGATTCCACTGCCGGAAGAAGTGACTCGAATTTCCACGCCGGAGCTCGTAAGGGCCAGCTTTGAACATACTATTAGCAATAAAATTGCGTATTTTTACGTTTACGTGGTCAAAAAGTAAGCAAATGGTCTAATATTCTTGGTGACAACAAATATGGTTTTGTACAGCCTGATACCGTCGCGACCATCGCCCCATTTCCATCCATCACGGAAAAGCATCTGGGCTTGGCTTATAGAATTTTCGGGTATTATCGGTGGCGAAGTGCCCCTTAATTAACTCGACAACTTGTTTTTAATACTTGCTTCTTTTCTGAGAAGTCGGTGTTCCCATCTTCATTTTTTAAACTGAAACAAGCTTGTTCTATAAGAGCAAGTACGTGCAACCCAGCAGATCCATATATTTTTTTAATAAAACTACACTGACAAAATTAATTTACCCTAGAATGTATAAAGAGCTCAGATTGCTGCATTTATGGCCTTAAGTGAGTAAAGTGGGTTGGTGAGAGCGAGAGGGTTCCACTTTGACCGAGATCGTATGTTAACGGAACATGAAGGCGGAGAGAATTATTATATAGTTCCCTCCAGGCATCAGGCATGCCACACTACCTTACCTACCTACACCTACCTACATCCTACACCTATTCTAGGGGTGTAAAAATAAAATGAGGGTTACAAATACTCTACAAATATAATAGCAAATTTAAAACACTCCGGCAAGTGCACAGGCACACACGTAAAAAAAAAAAAAAAAAAAAATTTACGAGACAAGAACGCAAGCAAAGAAGAAGGATACGTTACGTAGCCGTAGTCGTTATGTAGTCGACGAACACAACCGAATTGCCATCAGAGAAAAGAAAGCGAAGCTTTGTAATGCCAGGAAGGGCATAAATACGACGAGGACGAAAGGAAAGAGGAAGCTGAAGTACCTACATATATGGGGGGGAGAGAGTTCTTAACTTCTTCAACAACTGCTGCTGTTGCCGTATAACATTGCGAGTGGCTTATTTCAGGATCTACGACGAAGGAAGGCAGGCAATGGTTGAGTTTTATGGTGATGGTGGAATTCACCTGATGGTGGGTTGTGAAAGTGGATACGATTTGGGGGGTGTATAAAGGTTGTATGTTCATTCTTAAGTGACGACAATAGCAGCGATGGATTGTTTTAGGCAAAGAAACACCCATGAAAGTCGTCCACACACAAAGAAATCATAATTGCTGAGGGAGGCTCTCTCTTTCTCTTCTGAAGCTGTTGTATATTGCTGCAGGATAACATAAGAACAGTTCCAAAGGGCATAATTGCTACTACATACTACAATCCGAAGGATTTTTTTTCGTTTTTGCAACAACAGCACGAACAGTTGTATAGCATTAATATATGGGTACAACAATTCATAACGGTATATATGCGAGTTGGGATGGGAATTTGAATATCGTTTTTACGGTCATTCGTCACAAGGAATTGTTTTGTAACCCCCCCCCCCCTCTCCTCCCCATTCAGCCAGCCAGCTGTTGTACAGAATTCCTCCTCTCCAATGTAGCTTTTATGGCATAAAGTCCTTTGGGGTATATACTATATGTACAATGCTCCGTGCCTAAAGCATGTTTTTGAAAGTCAAATGCAACACACAAACTGAACCCATACACATAATACATAACTTTGGCATGACAAGGCTTATACTGGAGCATAATACATATTCATGTTATGCATTATGTTGAATGATTTTGATGACGATGACAGTTGTTGTTGTTGTAGTTGTGTTGGGGTTGACGGAGGAAAATACGAGTAGGTACCCACATGCGGAGGTTATTATAATGATAAGGCGACTGAATTTTTGTTTTTTTTTCATGCAACACTAAGCGCCGTGTGAATTGGGTCACTTTCAAATGTTTATAATGAAAGTGTTCAAAAGGTTTGCGGTGATTATATTATGTTATTATGTAATGAGATAATTTATGTAAAATTGTTTTTTTTTTGTTATTAGTTTAATACAAGTTGACATGGTTTGCTTTTCAAGTTGAGCTGAGTTGCGTTGAGTTGAGTTGAGTTGAGTTGAGTTGAGTTGAGTTGAGTTGAGTTGAGTTGAGTTGAGTTGAGTTGAGTTGAGTTGAGTTGAGTTGAGTTGAGTTGAGTTGAGTTGAGTTGAGTTGAGTTGAGTTGAGTTGAGTTGAGTTGAGTTGAGTTGAGTTGAGTTAAGTTGAGTTGAGTTGAGTTGAGTTCCGTGTCGAGCTTCCCCGAGATGAGCTATTTTGGATATGAGTTGAATTAAGATGAGTTGTCTGAAGTTGAGTAGAGTCAACCTGAAAGCCAACCAACGTCCGGAAATATATAGTATGGGAGATATCACTTGTCTTCTATAAATGTTGACAGTACTTGACTCCATAGCGCTTTTAGAGCGCACGGAAAAATACGCAGTTTGTAACGAAGCGCCACATATTCATTTCCCACAGTCCACCTATTCTTGGCTACTTGTTATTACTTACATTCTCTGGTAGCCCAGTGTGGGATCATGGCTTCAACCAAAAAACCTCTCTTTGCAGCACGGTCTGGTCGCTAGGAACCTGGCACCAGTTACGCACATCAAAAATTGGTTGAGGTCGTTAACCACTTGATCCCACTACCTTAGATAAGGGCTTTCTATGTCACGATATCCATTAGGCTTTACAAAAACTCGTGAGGCTGGTGCGTCGATGTCCATTTATGCTTCACATGTTCTACCCATCTGAGTCATTGTGTTTTCCACTTTTTGACCAGCTTGATGTCAGGGTAGAGTCAATAGAGCTCATCGTTGAATCTTCGTTGTTAATCTTTCATCAACCATGCACAGAAGACCGCCTTTCAAATTTGTACTCTTTGTTTACTTATAATTACCATCCACTAATAAGAAATGTTTCTCTCTGAGCTAGGTAAAATTTGTGTAGTGAAATTATCTCCTTCGAAGAACGGAGATTATTTGCTTGTTTTGAGTAAATGGCTTCATCACAACCTCCTTCTGAGATCCCTTTGGGCTTAGCGTATTGTTATATGCCTGTTCCTCCCGAGATCCCTGTTTTTACTTGAGCTTTCAACTTTTACCAATCACCAGTTCCCTCCGAGATACAAAGTCTTTTCCTGGTCACCAGTTTCTTCCAAGAACCCATCCCTACTTCGGGGTTAAGGCTTTTCCCGTTTACCATCCGCTCCTTTCCTGGTCGCCATCTCCATTCATAATACCCCTGTTACTTTGAGCTTAGAATTTTTTCCAACTTCAAGTTCCTTGCGAGATTTCTCTAGGTACTGACCCTGAGTTTAAGGCTTTTCTTGGTCGCCAGCTCCTTCCGAGATCCTAAGTTCACTTTGAGTTGAGTGATTTCCTAGTCGCCAGCTTATTTCCCGATCAACAATTCTTTGAGTTGAGGGCTTTTTCTGATCACCAGCTCCTTCCGATATCCTACACTCACTTTCAGCTTAAGGCTTTTTTCGATCAGCTGTTGTTTTTCAAGATCCTCTCTTCACTTTGATATTCCCTGTTCCCCTGAGTTGAGAACTTAGAACACCAGTTCCTTGCGAGATTTCCCTACTCACTTTGAGTTAGAGGCTCTCCTTGGTCACCAGCTTTTTCTAAGATCGCATGCTCACTTTGAGTTTAAGGCTTTTTCCGATCAACTGCTCCTTCCTTTCCTGATACTTTCATCAGACTCCTGATACTTTGAGTTAATTGCTTTTCATGATCAAAAACTCCTTCCGAGTGGGTCAAGATAGCCCAATTCAATAAAACTCGACTCAGGTGAGTGTAAATTAAGAATAATGACAGATAAAACTTTTCATACACTTAACCTGGCTACCCAAAATCCTATAGTGATCCCAAGCAGAAGGGGTGCATTGGGCCAGGCCAGCTGACCTCCCCCCCCCCCCCCATTCGTATCTCTACTTTTAAACGGAGTCCAGTTGTCGGGAATCGGGCTGTAAGGTCTCAGAAGAAAAATAGACTTTGGAGCATAATTTCCTCTGTATTTTTCAAACCCTATCCCATTCCACGCGTCTGGGATTTGGTGCTCTGCGACCATTGCGCCCATTTCTAATAAAAGAGCATTAAAATTTCTATTCACAGTACCCTTTTTGAGAACAGACTTGAACTTTGGGTCTTTTGGTATACGAATTTATTTTATGCTCTTTACGGTGTTTAAATGGGAGTCGAAGCCTCAACAAAAAGCCGTAAAAAAGTGACATTAGAAGACTCAATCTACTTTTACTAATTTTTTGAAGAAAAAAAAAATTCTTAAAGTAAAGAATATTTCACTTTAAAGACATTCCTTATCTTAAATTAAAAAAAAAAAAAAAAAAAACAATTTCTCTGATTATTTGATTCTAAAAATCACAACGAATAGAAAAAAAAAACAATTGTGTCACAGAGCTTTCAAAAACTAACGTCCATGTTTGTTATCCTCCTACACTGCACACAAACACACCCATAGTATATTTTTTCTCTTATCTTTTTTAACATTGTTTGACATAAGTCAACTTTGAAATTGAAATATTTCGACAGCTTTATCAACAAAAACGTCTCTGACACCTATTCATTTGGCATCAGCATCATGGGCAATCGGCACATTCCCATGCTATATCCACCATAACCATCCAGCAGAGGGCGTCGTCGTCGTCTCTATTTCTGTTCTAGAAAAATGACATTTTTCCCAGAGTAGGTGTTCCTACCTCCCTACATTCTATAAGTATATCTATTTTTCTTCAAATCAATTGAATGAGGTCCTTTTAATGGCAAACGACAATGTTTACTTGTGATTCCATTTCAGGACTTCCTCCGCATATCCATCCACCTGATTCTCTTCAAACAATCGGTCAAAATGTAGAAATCCTATCCTACAAAAAGGAAAAAAACAAAAAAATTCTTGCAAACTCATAGTCAAAGCTAAAGCCGCAAGGCTCTTGGAAAACTCATATACTATAATAGTCGTATAGTAGTCCTCTCGTATAAGTCCTTTTGCAGAGTAATTCCTTCAACAAAATATGTCAATAAGCGCACAAATAAGCTGAAATACACAACACTCACGGTAACGGTATACCTACTATACCTACTATACTCTTGGCAAAAGGACTCTTTCCTCCTAGTTTCTTTTTCAATTCACATCTTTTTTTTTGTGTTTTTTTTTATTTACCTATTTTATGTGTTTTTTGTTGTTGTTCTTCTTTGCCATTCATGGTTCGATTTGAGCTGAGGAACATTACGCTTTCATGTACAAACTGTAACCCAATCGAATGCTTGAACCAACAATACGCAAAGTGCGCCATCGTTTTTCTTCCACTTAACTTGGGAAATAGAAATAGAAGGACTACCTATATACAAGGGGACGATCATGAGTACCTCTGACGACACAGCAGCGGTAAACCATGATAGTGACTAGGTAAAAAAAATAAAACCTACCCTACCCCCATATAATGGAGGCATAGTGGCACAGCAGCTGTGGAACAGGAACAGAAACAGCACATCGATTCCATCGATGTGCGCCTTAAGTCAATTGTGTCCGACAAACAAATTCCAAGTTCCCATCGATTCCTCGAAAATTTTATTTTCAAAGAGCAACCAAACAACAACAAAAAAAACACATATAAAGAGGCTTTTGTTTGGATTTAAAGCTGATTCCGAAATACCCTATTGTTGTGGTAAAATGGAAAATGTTCCTCAAGCTAAACAGAAACACACATTCGTGGAAGGTTTTCAGTTTGGAATAAACTTTTAGAGGCATAGTAAATCTCGAAAGAAGATCTACATGAAACAAAACGATTGGTTTAAGCTGTACGAATCGATTGAAGAAAAAACTGAAATGATTAATAAATAAATGGCACACTCAGTAGCTTTAATTTTTTGTCAAGTTCAATTCCGAGGGTGGATCTCGGCCTCAAAAAACAAACCTCTCCACCAACATACGAACATGAAGTGGGGTTGAGGTCGTCAACCATTTAATTGCGCCACCAAAAATGAGGCCTTCCTTAAGGGGCCAACCCATAGAATCCGTTGCGTGATTTACGTCGACGTTTTTAACTGACAGCTCGATAAAATACACTCGTTCTTATGAGAAGCAACCCAAAAGAACGGACGCGACGGAAAAAGGAGCCGAACTTTGAAATTCATCGACAACGGATTCGTTGACGGAACGGACGCGAAGGATTTTATTGGTTGGCCCCTTTAGTCCATCAGACTTGCAGTCGAAGTTTTGTCGAGCTGTTTCGCTGATGTCCTACGCCTCACGTGACTTCCCATCTCAATTCCTTGGGAAATTTCGTTCCCGATAGGGGTCATTGTATCTTCTCTACTCTCTATCGATGCACACTGAACCAAATATTACTTATAAAATCTTACTCTCAAAGCAAATCAGTTGGTTTTCATCCGAAACTGACAGTTTTCATGGTTCTGCCCCATACAGCAAGACTTAGATGATTTATGTCTTTAGTTCTTTGATGGTTTTTCTACTCAAAAGTACCTTCTAAGCTAAAAGTCAGTTGACAAGTGTGATTTTTTAACGGATCTCTTTACTGATGTTGTTGTGGATCCCAAATTAAAAAAGTCCCTGATTGCTTCGGAGATATCAAATCTACGAGATTCGTCAAATTACGGACAAATTTTGCAGAAATGTTCACCCCTAGTGATCCTATCATAGGAGACTTTAAAGTCAATGGTGTTTATCGACTTGGTATTTTTGGGATTTCTCCGGGATCTTTCGGAGTGTAAAAATCTGATCGTTGATTGGCCGATTGTGTGTGACCAACGGTATTCTTATTAACAACACGTCAGGTCTGAGCTGATATTCTTGAGTAGATCATGTCACCTTTTAAAAAATACTTTCGAGCACTTCCACTGCCGTAACATCCGTCAATAGTATCGACTGCTAGCTTTTTGGGCTCCCTTTTCTTCCTTCTAAGAAGTCAGTGTTCCTCTCTTCTTTTTTGCATAAAGAATTCAGGGGCTGCTCTTTCATAAATATTCACATCCAAGCTCTAGATACTACCTGGCAGTGATCTGAATCTATTTTGACTCCTGGAACCTGGAACGTTCTGATATCCAGGATACTGTGTGCATGAAGACCACCGAGTGATATATTGCCACCGTCGAAACAAAGAGGTCCTCCTTTTCAATCAGTACGTTAAAGTCATCAAGTACAATCTTGCCGTCGTATGTCTTCTCGAGAAGCGTTAAGACTGCTTCTAAATGTCGATTAAAAATCCAGAAGAGTCCGGAAGCATCCAGATGTCTTCTGAAACTGTTTTAATTGTGCAAAAATGACAGAAGACTTCTGGATGATTTCGGACTCTTCTCGGCGTAAAATCGAAAACGAAATTAGTCGCGTTTCTCTGATGTTGGGGTGTGGGTACAGATCAGCGTAATATCCTTATATTTTCCCCTATGCGGATTGTGACAAGGCGCTTGCTTAAATTATTGAAAGTGCATGCCTCCTTGCATTAATTCTCTTATCACAAAACCCCATCCGAACAGCCGCTGCCTCTGTTCCCTGTAGCATTTCTAGAAGTAGATTTCGTTGTATTAAATTTTTCGTATGCCCTCTTCATTCCATCGCATTTCCTGAATGGCTATTATATCAGCTTTGTATAATATATATTGGATCTCCAGTTATTATTCAGTTGCACTTGGCCTGAATAAGGTCCGGACATTCGCCGTCCAAATTTTGTTTGCCAGGGTCATCAACATTTGAATCATCCACATACAGGGCTTGTTGTTGGGTTATAACTATCAAACTTACTCCTACGTCGGGAAGTTATCCCAGCGGCAGTAGCGCCTCCAATCTGGACGGCCAAGGATGGGAGGCTGAATAAACCGCTTCTCATAAGCCTATATTCTGATTAGTTCAGTGAAGTAGTTCATCCTGACTAAAACAAGTGACGCCACTATTGAAAATTTTCGTTTTTTTTATTTAGTAAGTTCAGAATTCCTGAGATCTTAGAGATATTTTTTTTCAGCAGCTGAAAAACGAATCCAAAATTTTGTTTCCAAACGTGAACTGGTTAATTGTTTTAAATTCCTAATCGTAAGAACCTTCTCGTGTATAAAAAAAAAAACAGTTTTGATTTTTATTTATTCAATAAAAAATTTTATTTTGCAATTTTTTTCTCATACCAAATAAAATATTCAATATTCATCTTCAAATTAAGTTCGAAAAAGTGAACATTCAACGACACTTCATTTGTCCACGACTGCAACTCTGATGACCGCGGTGTCCATGGGCTCTGCAACATTCATCCTTTTCGGGATTGGTTCGCTTGCAAACTTGATCACATGGTCCAACACGGACAGCTGCTTCAGTCTCAGCAACAATTACTGCCAATGCCAGAAACAAAAGGAAGAAGGTTGTCTTATTGAAAGCAGCCATTTTCTTGTTTTACAGAAAGATTCTTGAAATGATTTACTTTTGAAGAAACACTCTTGAAGCGATCAGATATTGATTTGTGAAGATTCAAGCAATTGCACTTGCTATTTATACGCAAATAAAACTAAATAATTATTCAAATAATAAAAATATTTTCGAAGAATTTAGGTATTAAAATGTCAACGGGGGGTTTTCTCACATATTAGCGAGGAATAAGTCACAAACTTAAGAATATTGTATGACTTTATGACTTGTTTTTCTTTATTTATTACATTTCGTATTAATTTTGTTCATGGAAATAAACGGCTGAAGAAATTTCAGTTAATTATTATTTTACAAACGTTTTTAGTTGAAATGATAAACAAGTTGTTCATTTGTGTCAATCAAGTTCAACTTCTACGAAACAGATACTTTGTTCAATAAAATGGTAAGGTTTGCATCATAAATTAATCTATTAGGGTGTGTTTCCTTAAACAGTTGAAAACTTGTTTATGCGTTCTTGCAAAAGCACTTTGCTATGTCAGTGGTATATGGAATTTCATATTTTTTTTGAAAACTTTTCTTTAAAAACTAAAAAAAGTAAAGATTTACGAAAAAGTTGTACACTACGGCGTATACGTACTTTTATGTGGTACATACATTGAGGTTTTAAGACTTTATCTATCTGTCCACAAGACGCACTTGGAGGGAAGAGGATTTTGCTTTATGTTTGTAAATAATAGTCCAGTCAGTTTAGGCAAAAATCGACCAAAAGGTGAAGGAACTACAATATTGTTTGCGTTTTGACTTTTTTTTACCTCTAGAGTGTGACAATCGATGCACAATTTCAAATAAACACACAATAAACTGCATTTAAAATTTAAAAATTTATTTGATTGCATTTTAGTTTTCTTTTCTGAGTCTAACAGAGAACAATTTAAAGTTTAGTAAAGAAGCCATTTTTTTTTTTTTTTTTTCTTAAAAACCCGTAAGGTCCAGTAATACAGTTAAGTGAACCTAAGACAACATTTTTAGAAGGCAGAAAATTAATGGACAATTATAAAAATAATGTTCTTGTACGAAATATACTTATAGTTAAACAAAATTCTAGTTTGAGTCTGTGAACCAATTTAAATAATTAAATCTGGAACTGGATGGAATGTAATTTCTTTTATAAATTAAATTGCATTTCATATTGAAGATTTTTTTATAAAAATTGTTTTATAAGAAATGCAAAAAATAACACGATATAATTCCTCCCCATAAATAAAAAAATATTTTTTGAATTGAGTATAAAATGAAGTAAGCCAAAACAATCGCTACTAAATACATAAACAGTTTCGTAAATCTATTCTTCGTGCATTGCATGAAATTTCGTAAATAGAACGAATCTTTCGTAGTGAAATCACAACACAAAAACAATTGCATTTCTAAAGATTTGTAAAATCCACGAAAGCACTTGCAAAAATTATTTTTTACAAATTTTTAGTGTATTGAACGAAAACAATTATACATTTTACTAAATTCGTCGATCTTAATTTTTTACATATTTTTTACGAATGGTTTCGTTAATTTACAAAATAAAATGTTAATTTATCGAAGATTTTTTTTTAAATTTACGAATAATTTATAATATTTTTTGAAATTTTACGAAATCATTCGTAATAAAATGCACGACTGGATCAAACGAACTTGATCATGTAGTGCAAAGTTATTTTATGTATTAACTTAACTTTTTGTATTTTTTATTTTTTGAAAAATAATTCTTCTTTCCATATTGGGTCACTGATTTGTTTTTTTTCAAAATTTTATTTTTAGATGTTGATGAATATTAGCCATCTTCAAAATGGCATTCCAAATCGTTTGAAAATTTTTTAATAAAAAATATTTTTTTTAACAAAACGGCTCGATAGATTTTTTTGCAAAAAATTCTAAAAATGTATCGTTATCGAAGAAATCAATCAAAAAGTTTAATCAAAATCGTTAGAGCTGCTTTCGATAAAATTTGAATAACTCAAAAATGTTGTATGGGAGGTACTCGTTCTAGATGAGATATTCAAAACAAAAAAAAAAAAGTGTCGGAATTACGTAAAAATCATCTGTACCAAATTTGAAGAAAATCCGTAAATGCGTTTGGGCAGTGGAGAGGTGTACAGATGGACGCACAGACGCACAGACGCACAGATGCACAGACAGACGGACGGCCTGACGAAAACCACTTTTTCGGACTTCTCCATCATCGTAATGTTGGTTGTGATTAAAATCTCAAATTTTTTTTTCGACACGAAACCAATACTTGCCCTATAGAGCAAGTAAAAATGTTCATCCTTTAATGTTAGGTACATCCCACAGACCTGTTTTGTTATTGAATTTTTTTTTTGTTTAAGATGTCAATTCATATCTTCTTGAAAACAACATACCAACTGTTTTATTTTTATATATGTATATAAAAAAATCTAAAAATGTATCTTTCTCAACGAAATTAAATGGCATACTTATAGTTCGGAGCTCAAAACAATTTAAAAAGTTGTTTAAGTCATTTCAGAAATGAATTTTATGTTGTTTTTTTTTATTCCTTATAAAACTATTCATTAAAAAAAAAAAACTTTGTATAAGAAGCTTTAGCATACACAGCAATTTTGGACCTAAGAGAAAATACATGTTACCTAGTCGTCCATTTAATTTTTTTCAAATGCAATTATTTAAAAATACTTTAACTTTTATGGATTTAAAATTTCATCAGTTGTCAGATTTTTTTTTTAATTAACATTAAGTGTTTTGTGAACAGTAATTTTTCTATCAACAAAATTATCTGATTAAGCAAACAAATTAAAATACACGACTGGGTTGCACGTACTTGCTCTTGTTGTTTAAAGTTATTGTATGTACTTGTATTTTGAAAAATAATAAAAAAAAAAAAAAAAATATCGAAGAAAATCATTTTTCTTAAATTTTTTTTTTTTTTTGAAAAACTAAATGGACAATACTTTTTAAAATGATAAGTACATTCTGATGACAAGTTGAGCTAATAATGATACATACGAAAAAAACTAAAAATTATGGAAAAATTCCCGAAAAGTGTATTCATCATATTTCCGTTATTCGTAAATTTTGAGTAAAACTAAAAACGCCGTTTTATAGAAAATCCAATAACTCGAAACTGTTATATGGGCGTTATTCGTTATAATCGAGATATTCAAAAACAAAACAAAAAACTAACCTTGGAAATTATGAAAAAGTTATCTGTATCGAATTTCATGCAAATCCGCCAACCCGTTTAGGCTGTGGCTCTCTGTACAGATGGACACATAGACGAACAGACGAACAGACGAACAGACGAAAAGAAGAACAGACGCACAGACCGACGGAACGCATTTCAAAATTTTATTTCTACAAATTCTTCTTTATAGAAGAAATCAATTGCACACTTCATTTTGAGGTCAAATTCAATTAAGAAGATTTTTTAATCATTTGAAAATCGAATTTTATATTTTATTTTCGTGTTTTTCTAAAACAGCATTTTAAAAAATTATTTAAAAGAACTTACTATACGTGCGATTCAGTCATTGAATTTCGAAACATAGCCTTTTTACAATTTTTTTGAGATTAGTAATGTTTTTGGAAATAGTTTTTAAAAACCAAAACTTTTTTTAATTGTCTTCTCATATTTTTTTTCTTTTTCTCTTCTGTTAAAAATAAGCTGGACTCTTAAGGCAAAAAATTTCTGGAGAACCAGTTAAACCATGAACAAAAGTTCTATACTTAGCTTAAGCTTAAGTATAAGAGAATAGAAAATCAGTAGAATTAAGAAGTTCCTTAACATGATGTGTAGTTGTATTTCCTTTCTTATCAATGATGCTTGCAAATCTCCACAATATAACCCCCCATTAGTAAAATAAAGGCCTTTTATTAAATATTTTCCATCAAACTATTTAATTTTATGTTGCAATGAAATTTCGTCAGAACAAAAAATATTGTTAACAAAAGAAATTTCTATCAGTTGTGTTGCCTGGAATCAGTATTTTTGTAAGCATTCTCATAGTTCTTTTCTCCCATATGTTATTAAAATTAATCCTTAAGCAGTAAGCACTATTCAAAAATACATAGTAAAGTAAAGCTCTTTCATCATGTTAAGTAGAGACCAGTTTTTAAAGATACCAAAAAATTCCATAGGACTCTTTTGTCTTAGGCATATATTTCCGTCCTTAAATCTAAATTGAGTCCGTATTCTATACTTAATGTTCTACCGTATCGGCTTAAAATAGTCTGAAGGACATAGATACTTAACTTAATCCTCCCACTGGGCATTGCATACACTTAAGAGCATCTTAACATAAATCAAACAAAACAGATTTCAATTTTTTTTTTTTTTTCTCATTCAGAAAAGAAGAAGACAAAGAAAAATAACAAGTAGAAAGACATGGTTGGACGTCTTGGTCTGCTTGTTGATATTAAAATCTCATACGACACAATTCTATGCAAAGTTGATCTTTGATTGCAGCTCCCTTTAGTCCCATCATCGACGAACAAAACACAAAAAAAAAAAAAAAACAAACAAGAAAGCATACAAAAATAATATCTTTCAATTTATTCGAAGGTATTATCGGGAAGGAATAAATTCTATTTCTTCGATATCACTCTCTTAGGCTAAGGTTCAAGCATAATTGTTTCAAATATAGTTAAGGCTGGGCAGTTGACAAATTCAACTGAACAATTAATTTCGTAATTTCTTCTTGTATTTTATAAAAAGTGATATTTTAAAAGTTTAAGAAGGATCACTAAAAAACTATATTGACTTCTAGTGCAATCAAATTACCAAAACATATCTACAAAAATTCGGGAGGTGATTTTTTTTGTTTTATATTAAAGAGTACCTCTTGGGGATTCTCAAACCACATTTTTCCAATAAAAAAACCCTCTGCGTCGTCCGCCATTTTGAAAAAGGTCTTGAAAAGTGTTTAATCAATTTTCTCAACCGCTATTAGTCGTAGAGTAGTTTTGTTTGTTTATTTTTGTAGGTTAACATATTCTCTTTAATTTTTGTTTTAATTTTTTTTTTGATAACTTCTTCCTATAAAAAGTTAATGTCGAAAAACCAGCAAATTTTCGGTTTAAGGAATGGTTTTTCAAGTTTATCTCATCCAGTGTCCATCCGAACGAAAAATTACTTATAATACTTTTTATAGATTATTTAATTTCCTACATTTCTGTATATTTAGATTTCATGTAAGTCAAAAAACTTTCAAGATAGAGCACAACAAAGTTTCGAATATAAACTAAATACTTTGTTAATGAGGAAATGGTGTGCTTACTTTAGACCAAAATTATTCTGTATTGGATAGAAAAATTAAAATACACATTCAGACTATTAAACTCATTTCCACACCACCACTGAGGTAGAGTTCTGGGCGCATTTTTTTTAACGTGGTATCCCTAGGAGGTATAATCCACTAGTCAAATATTCTTGGCCTTGGCATGAACATGTTAAAAGTTCGTTGTGGGCAGGGTTTTTAAAAATCAGGTAGTTCTTCTTTTTTTTTGTTTTGGACTAGCCGTTTGAACATCAAAAATCTGGTTGCTATCGGTGGATTGTTTGCCGCTCACTTTTGGATCGCTACTATTAGTATTTTCAATGCTTTCTTGTGATGTAAAGTCTTCGCACGTGTCCTCATCTTCCAGTATGTTATGTAAGGAAGGAACATTATCGCACGTCTTCCCATTGCAGTTAAAGCATATAATCGAGCAATTTAAGCCCGACTTTCGACACCCGCAAGCTGAACCGCATTTAACCTTGCATTTGCAGGATATTGTTTGCATAATTTTTTGAGGAGCTGGATCCTGAGTGGTTGTAACTGGCTCAAGTCCCCTCAGACTTCGTTGCCAACCCCATTCGAGTGGATCAATGCAAATGTCGAGCCATGTTTGTATTTGATGGTAAGTCCGATACGCATGCTGTCTAGCAGCCGCTGCGCTAGGAGGTAACGAAGATAAATTAAACTTGTTTTTTTTTGAAGTTTTCACATAGTGATTGTACCTCAATAAATCTAATGACTCATCGTCGTTACCATTGAATAATGCAATAAAAATTCTATCTCCAGTATGGCCTAAAACATTTTTATCAACATTTTTTGTTTTAAATAAATAAATGAGGTTCCTTAGGCTCTCATTCCTTTCAAGAATACCAATTAATTTTGATTTGCCAATGTTGTATATAGCGGAAGTTGTATCACAGCCCGTAAATGCGTGAAGGAACAAGATATGTTCGGTTAAACTTGGATAGTTGAAGCTAGCTGGCGAGTACAGTGCTTCCTTAGATCGTCCTTTTGCAGGTTTACGGAAGAATACATTGGAGGTATTCTTTCCTAAGTCTGTGAGAAGAACGAGCAGATCGATGTCTTCTCCTATGATTGTAATGGAGTCATATGAAGGTGCCTTTTCTATTGCTGTTGTAACGATCAATGTATCCGCATCCTCAGAAGCATGTTCCACGGTAACATTTGAGAGTTTTAAAAATTTTGATAACATAGTAATAAAGCGCGCTTTGTTTTTCCCGTTGGTAAGAAATTTTTCTTGGCTAATGCTTACCGTCGTGGTTTCACAAAAAACTACTTCTGCGCTCTGTTTTTTAAAAGCTCTCCTCAAGCGTTCCGTTTCCTTTGTACCTGCAAGCTGTGGATTTTCAGAATAACCATCGAAAACGATCACCAAATTGTTGGAAAAATTGTAACGCACATAATTAACATACTTTTGGCATATATTTTCGAATGTAGAATTAGTGTCCCAAACAACCTTATGCAGTAAAAATCCACCATCTACCACATCAAGACATCTGTTTTTCAAGTCAGGACCAACTGAAATTGGCGTGAAAGATTTGTAAAACGAAGATTTTGTCCCTTTTCTCAACCCTTCTTCAGTAAACAAAGAAAGAGGAAACGGAGAAAGTTCGTAAGCCAGAAAATTTTTTAGGTCCTCATCAGAACTTTTTGCAAGTGAAATTCTTTGAAATAAAAGCATTGGATCTATAGCTACTGTCACATCATTTACTTTTAGGCCTCTTTTCATTGTAGCCAAGGACAGAACTGCGTCTTTTCGTTTGAAAGAAAGCGAGTCATATGTACATGCTGTCATTTTTCTTGCCAGCTCTAGACCGATTTCATAAGCAAGATGACAATTAATGTTCTCAGATCCAATAATTCCCGTACTAATTGACATAATATGATCCATTTTTGGAAATGGATTATGAGATTTGAACCAGCTTGTAACTTTTTCTGCATCAGAGTTATCACGGGATACCCGAGCTTTTCTAGAATCAACATGCTGCTCGCTTGTTCCCCTGAAAACTCCACAAAATGCTTCAACTTCCTCACAAACGTCCTGTGTGTAGATACCTCCTAGAGTCCATTTTCGCTGTGCCGTATCATTCATTCTTCCACCTTGAGTCAAACCTCCCTTAACCTTCATTGAGCGCATTAGACACTGTTCAATAGCCATATCTGACATAATTCCGCACCAAAACTTATCCGATCGTCGAATTGTGAAGTATCCAAGAGTTGAATATTTATGGAACTCATCTGCAGACATTCGATTTTGTAAGGACTTCATGTCTTGTACATAAAGGTGAGCACTCTTTGCGTAAAGAAAGTGACCACTAGAGTGAAAGAAGGGAATCATTCCTTGAATAGTTTGTAGATGGAGCTTCCAGTTACCAGATCGTTCAGCTTCAAGGAATCGCTTCATTAATGAGACCATTCGAAAGTATTGAATCCACAGTTTCGCAGTAGGGCTTCTTTCCTCTACTATCGTTAGTTGTTTTTCGAATTCATCGCACATGTTTTGCACACACTTGTTATCACCAGCATTTTTGATGACTGTCCAATTAAAAGAGCTCAGTAATAAATGGATTTCTTCACTTTCCTCATTTTTAAGCTCAACTTCATCCATGATTATTTTGGCCAAGGACATATGAAGCATTGTGTGGCCGCGTACTGCTCTACTGTATGCATGACCATCTAATATTTTGTTAATGCTATTTTCGGCATAGATAGTTTGTAACACAGAACAAAGACCACTACCGGCCATGATAGAGCCTATCGCACCAAGAAAAGACATAAGTATGTGGAAACCGCCAAGTCTGACAACGATTTTTTTCATTTCGGAAAACTCATCTGCACAAGCAACAATATCACGTGCTTTCCAATACAATGGCTGATCGAAAGTAACGAAAATCGTATCTTGATTTGAAGACAAACCCAGTCGAGCTGCTTCACACAGTGAAGTAAAAATAGTATCGTAGTTCGATGGAGGAGAATTTATGAAGGGCAGAACTATAATTTTTGACTTTACATAAGATTGATCGCAGGTCACTGACTCCATGAATCCATTCCACCCCGGAAATATGGGGATTTCAGCCCATTTTCCATACAGCCACATCATGTCAAGGGGAGTCGGAAAAATTTTGTGTAGCAATTCATTTGATCCAATTAAATCAGCAACTTTAAGAGTTTGGAGACCTTGATATTTTGCTTTCCTGAAGTTTTCAATCTGTATGGTCCCATAGTCTTCGATGGATGCTCGATTTGGCTTGCTTGGCATTCTTTCCATTGCAGTATCAGGCATAATTGCATTGAAAGGACTTAAACACTGAATTCCACCCATGACGTGAAAAGTCCCATACCCATCAATGGTGCATGTATTGAAATCTGCGTTATCAAACACAAATTGAGAGGAGGCATGAGGCATTACTTCACGCGCAGGACGTCGAATACAAGCTGCCTCAAATAAACTTATTTCGTTGTAAGATGCTGAAAACCCAACAGATGATAAAACGTCAATTAAATTTCTAGAAGCAAATTTCTTGTACAGAAAAGCTCCTATACCTAGAAGGACAGTTGAAACGAATGAACGAGGACGAATGGCAGTTATTATCGAATGTGCGATCGACGTACATTTTCTTTCCCAAATCTTAATATCACCTCGCTTTGATTTAAGAATCATTTCTGATAAAATAACACGAAGAGTTTCAGGTACATATTCATCAGCATTCATCATTAATTTGTCGGTTGGTGGGTACATTTTAGTATCATAAAACCTCGAACGGACATCTTCGACAATAATGGCTGCAGCTTCTCGAATTACACGCAATCTTTCCTGATCTGGGTTCAAAATCTTCTTTTTATACCAGTCTTCGGCGAGCAACTTATGACCGGTATTTTTAAAGCAGACTATAGATTCGCGCTTGTTCATTTCAAAGATAATTATATCGTCTTGGTATTTTTTCTTTAATCGCGTTTTAATGGTACGACAATCAGGGGCATTTTCTTTCGGAATTTGGCTTATCAATTCATTGAGCGTGAATTGACATTCCTCGCAGTTTTTTTGAAGGAAAGTATAAATGTGTTCCATGGCGGAGTCAATACTTTCCGACACTGGTCTTCCTTTATTTTGACTCTGTGGGAGTACACGATGTACTAACTTGTAACAGTCTAAGTGATACTGTGCATTAACCGCAGTCAGATCGAATATTCCTTTCAAACGGTTAGTTACTGTTCTCGAAAAACTGTCATCCCGATCTGATAGTTTTTGTAGTATTTTGTCACGAGTCGAAATATCTCGAATTTTGTAACTTACCCTTTTTTTCTGGCTTGCACATTTTATTTGTTTTTCTAAGAAATTATTGTCAATGGCTTCGGTGCAAAAAAAACAACATGCTTCGAAGTCAAACCCAGCTGCACCATCTGGTGGGAACGATGACGTGGAAGGTACCGCGTTTAAAGCCAATAAGGAACTATCGCTTCGACGACGTAAAGCCGCTTTCACCATTTCCTCATTTATATAACTTTTCCAGCAAGATAAATGTACCGTTACATTGTCGTTATTTTCTAACATTGCCACATGATCGAGGTTGCCTCTTTTAAATGCAATTGAACGTAAAGTATGCATACCCTTTTCTTTAACAACCGTTATTTTTTTATCACCAAATAGCTTTTTACATATAAAACAAAACTCCATTTCACAAAATTTTTCACTCCGTAGCAAAAGAGATATGACAAAAAACTAATTTAGAAACTATCTAAAATCTGCCTCTTAAAATTAATTTAAAAAAATACTCCAAATAAAATCAAATAATATTTTTTTTGTTCCCAAAAAAAAAATCAAAAAATATTAAAAACTTTGTTGTGCTCTATCTTGAAAGTTTTTTGACTTACATGAAATCTAAATATACAGAAATGTAGGAAATTAAATAATCTATAAAAAGTATTATAAGTAATTTTTCGTTCGGATGGACACTGGATGAGATAAACTTGAAAAACCATTCCTTAAACCGAAAATTTGCTGGTTTTTCGACATTAACTTTTTATAGGAAGAAGTTATCAAAAAAAAAATTAAAACAAAAATTAAAGAGAATATGTTAACCTACAAAAATAAACAAACAAAACTACTCTACGACTAATAGCGGTTGAGAAAATTGATTAAACGCTTTTCAAGACCTTTTTCAAAATGGCGGACGACGCAGAGGGTTTTTTTATTGGAAAAATGTGGTTTGAGAATCCCCAAGATATACTCTTTAAAATAGAACAGTAAAATTTTCCTCCCGAATTTTTGTAGATATTTTCGATTTTTTTGGATAATTTGATTGGACTATTCCTTAAATTTGGTTTGAGCCAGTATACCAAGACCAACAGTTAAAGTGTTGGCCCTAGCCTGGAGAAAGGCTAAGGTTCCGAGTGTTAACCAATATTACTTTTTAGTCATCCTAGGGATATCGGTTTCAAGTATTACCGCACTTGTTGAGATGCATAACAAGAAAGATACTCAGCAAGAAACAGTACTCTTGAAAAAATCAAGGAGGCATATGCTGGGACAACGTAAATTTAATAGGATTAGGTATTAAACTTTTGAAAATTGCAAAATAGAGTTGATATGAAGGCATTTAAGATTTAAGGCAATCTTATTGGACCTTATCAAAGTGGACTTTGGGATGATATAGATGTCAATGGTAAATCCAAGCGATCAATTACTAATGCATTTACAATTATAGATGGGTTCAGATGGGTTTTTGAAATAAATGAGGAGAGTTTGGATAGAACTTTTAAATTGATTAGTATGCCATCTGTTTTATCTTTTATATCTTTGCATTGGATTGTTCCAGCAACTGTTATGTTTGCTTAGTGACAGTATTGGAAGTTCCGATGCTTTTGTTTTATTAACAGAGTTCTTATGTGCTCATGGCATGTTATTGGTAATTGAAATTAGGGGCCAGCTAAGTCGGCCTTGCAAGATAATATATTTAACGTAAATACTTCTACGGATTTTTGTACTACTCTTTGGCGTAATGGTTAGTACGTTAGAATATCAAGCTGGAATTTTTCAGGGGTACCGCCTCTTGGAATTGACATAGACTTAATGTCAAGGAAGTTGCATCTCAGCCAAGCGTTCGAAACCAACAGAAAATTGTTAACAACACACACACACACACACAAAATGGTTGAGAGTGTCAGTCACAAGGTCTTGGTTTTTCGTGAGCTAGTCGAGCCTAAATGTTTTTGCCCATATAAAGCCACTCAAAGCTCTTGCACCTATCGCCCTCTTTTCCACATCAGCTTGATCGAACATCTTGATCTTTCATTATCGCTACATAATTTTGTGTATCTTCCATTTGCTTGTAGTTATACCGTTTGGTTCCCGCTGATAAGTTTGAATCATGGATCTTTTTGTAGGATCTGGGTCTGGCTAAATCGCTTCTCTCCTTTTTATGTTTCTCACCGCCAGACTAATTTCTTTGTCAGGAACTTCTTTAAAATAAGTAAAGTAAGGGACGGTTTCCTCTTCCTTCTTGTCAATGCAGTTTCTGCAGAAATCGTTTTAGAAGAATTCTAGTCTTCTGGCATATATACCTAGAAGGTGGAGTGCCCAGTAATGACACTTATTGTGCAGCTCATATGTCATCTGCTTTGAGACAGCAATACTTAGAAATTTTGTGACCTTATATTGAATAAATATATTTTGTCCCTAGATAAATAGTCTGGTGTTTAAGCATAATGTTACTTGTAGCGGTTGGGCCCCTGCACCTAGAAAAGATAAATGCTGAACTGTTCTGTCATCTTAAAGAGAGACGATCAACAGTTTCGGGTAGTTACGGAGTTTGTGGAAAAAGAACCGAGGCATTTAAGAGTTATTTGATTTAGGAAAAAAACAGATATTCAGGAAGATTAACGGAAGGATTACGGAAATCCTTAAAATCAAAGAAATCCTCTTTGACCTTCAGGATATGCGTTTGAAATATGCTTCAGTGGTCAGGATAATCACGTTGTTTCGCAATTTTCTACTGACCGTTCGGTTTCGGAGTTACTTTTTTATGCATTACTCCAACCACGTTAATACTTTGATAAATTGCATCCATCACTTTTCGTATAAGACATTCACAACTTGAAGAATAACAGCTACATTAACGGTCAACTAATTTTTGAAGAGGTTTTGGGAGTTATCGAATCTCATAGAAGTGCAGAAATTCATGCAGAAATTCGAGATTTCTCAAAATACATTTATTCTATTGAACTAATATTATTGAATTAAGATTACTTCTCATCTAAATGAACATAACTTACTTAACTTTCAGAGAAAAATAAACACTAAAATATACACAACTTAACTTCCTCGACTATTTCATTCGCATAAAATATTCAAATTATTCAATCCCTAAATCTCTCGTTTATTTTGTTCTGCCTTTTTCTACTTCTTTTCTTGTTATTATTCAATCTGATTGCCAAAAACAATATCCTGTGATTTCCTCCTTAAATCTTTTCAAAACAAAAAAAAAAACACAACAACAACACAGTAAAAACAAAACATAAAAAAAATAAACATCTTTTTTCTTATTTGACGAATGTGAAATGTAATCGAAATCTGATTTATAATAATCAACAACAATCAACATAAGCACACACCCACTTATATAATAATAAATATATTCCCTCTTATTGATGGGGATTGCAATTTCCTCAAAAAGGACCCGGAAATTCCGTTCCATCTCACACCCCGCATCACTCTCGGTCCACATCCATCGGGATTGAACATCGAAATCCATCATTCTACACAAATATCCTCGAAAATACCAAAAATACATATTTTAATAAGATATTCAGCACAAAGTGATGCAGATAAAACAAAAACGAAAAAAAAAACAGGAAAACCAATCACTACCTACCTAACAGAAATATACATATATAAATTGATTAAGATACAAACAACTACAACTCTACAGAGTCCTATCTCTCTCTCTATTCAAATGATATATGTATCTCAGCCGGCAGTCAAAGTTGTGATGTTATTTCGTATTTATCTTCGTTCTGACCTCTGATTGATTGCCTGATCAGGACTTTTGACAGCAACCATGACTATTGGACCAAAAAATGATTCTATTCAGCTATTCAGCTATTCAGCATCATCATAATGTTCATTGTTTTATACTCTCTCTCTCTCTCTCTCTCTGCCTCTCTGTCTCCTTTTTTTGTTTTATATTTATTTTTTTTGATGAAGAAACTGAAAACACAAGCAAGAGACGACTTAAACGACTTTCGTTTTATCAATCAAAGGGAATTATCTACTCTTCTATCTTGTATCAGTGAGTATGAGGAGATAAATCCTCAAAAAAGGACGAACTGCAAAGAACAAAAAAAACTTTTAAACTTTACGAATGAAGAAGAATAAAGTTTTGAGAAACTTTTACCATAAGTCGACGCCAGCGCCACCACACTAACAAAGATATACCAACCTACCACATATAGGGGCTCGATGCTAAATTGAAAGATTGCTACTAAGCGGTTTAAAGAGGGTGGGAAATAAGGGTGGGGGGAAGTGTAATGTTAAAGAAGGCCTCAAGTCTAAAATGTGTGGTATCGCTTATGTAATTGTAATTAAATTGAAAGATATATCCTTAATCCAAATAACAAACAAAATTTTGAAGCAACAACATGGCCACACTGGGCCAACCAGTCACTTAACCATCAGCCATTACCCACCAGCCACCACCCCTAAACAGACTGCACAAGAAATCAGCAATCTTGTTTGACAAACCGTGTTCAACATATTATGCACTTGGGGGCCATTTTGTTAAAAGGTCCTGAATGCATCAGCCAACAGCAATAGCAGAACAGAACAGAAGAGAATATACCAACAAGTGAAACCAATGTATTTGTGTAAAATCCTTTTTACTGTAAATCGAAACTGGTCGAAAATTGTTGGTGCAATTTTGTGATGTGATGCTGTACACTAACCCCTAGCCAAGGGCGATTCTCCCGAAGATATGTTTCCAATTAAATTGCATTAGTTGCATTTGTATATTGCCATAACGTTTGGTATTGACTTTCGAGTAATTAATGATTCAGAGAGGCCAGGAAGAGGGATTAAAAAGCACATACCTCTACACACAAACAGATTGAAGAGGAAGTGATGGGAATATATTCTGTGGTAGATATTTATATGTGAGGTCGAAGTGATGCATTGGTTTATGTTACTAATTGCTGTGAGTTTTTTTTTTTTTATTTATTTTTCAAAAAAAAAAGGTATTTTTTGAATGGAAATAGTCAAATGCATTAGTTTGGTCAGAGTTGTCAAGTTTTGTGAAAGTATTAATTGAAATCAATGGAATATCAATGTTGGAACTGTTAATTAATAAAGTTTTTTTTTTGAGAACTTTTATGCTATAAGTGTGAGGGCTTTGGGTTGCATGGATGGTTGTGGTTTCAGATTTATGTAAGTTGATAGGCAAAAAACAGTTTCAGGTTGTTGCATAAACACAAAAATAAAAGTTTTATAAAATGTTGCATAAATTTTAATAGGTACTTGTTGTTGGTTAAATTTGGTAAGCCATAGTGATTAGGTCAATTGACCTCCTCAACTCCAAGTTTAAGTGAGGCACAATAAATTTACTTGCACACCAAATGAGTTTCAATAAGACATTAAAACAAACAGATTGAACTTCATTAAATTGATCTTAAATAGAAATTCATGTCCTATTTTAAGGGAGGTGCGGAATTGCCATGACTTGCCAGTTAACGATTTTTTATGAAATCGATGAAGCAGAAGTTTCTGGATTTTGTTCAGAACAAACTGTTTACTTCATCGATACTGGCGGCTTGCGCTTAGTTCGTGACAAAAGAAAAAACTATCCTGTTTCTCCAGCGGTACAAGCCCTTTTCTAGGCGGTAGGTACAGCAAAAACTCACAGAATACGATAGTTATTTCTTCTTCACTTTACTGTCAAATTTAATTTCTGTAAATAATTTCTCAAATCCAACAGAGCCTACTACAGTCTGTCAAAGCTATTCAAATCCAGAAATCTAACCATAACTTCAAAACTGGTGCTGTACAGGACCATGGTCCTGCCAGTACTCATGTATGGATCTGAGGCTTGGGTGCTTAGCAAAAGGCACTGTGACCTCTTAGCCGCGTTCGAGAGAAAAGTCTTACGGAGAATTGTTGGCCTCATATGTGAGGAAGGACGATTCCGGAGACGGTACAATCATGAGTTGTACGCAATCTAACTTGAAGCAGACATAGTGACAAAAATTAAGCTCGGTAGACTCCGGTGGGCAGGTCACCTAGCTCGTATGAGCGAAGAGGAACCTGCTCGGAAAGTCTTTTGCGGTACATTCTATGGTAGACGGCAGCGTGGTAGACCATGCTTGCGCTGGAGAGATGGCGTAGACCAGGACGCCCGAAGCCTTGGGGTGCGCAACTGGATGGCGTCGGCTCGAGACCGGGATAGGTGGAGAGACTTGTTGAAAGAGGCCAGGACCGGACCCCGGTTGTCGAGCCGATGATGATGATGAAAATAAAGTTAATCCAACAAATAGTTTTTAAACTCAGAATTTCAAACAAAAAAATTTCAATCAAAATTTGTAACTATTTTTTTCCAAATTTTACGTTATAAAATGTAATTTTTTCTTTCCAAATGAAAGGGTCTTAAATGAATTCAACTGACTCAAGGAAAATTAAATGGTCTGTGTTTGTTTTTTTGTTAGGAAAAACTGTGATTCAAACTTTAATTTTAGAAAAAAAATCAAACTGATTTTATAACAGGAATTACTTTTTGAAGTCCATTTTTCAACCAAATCTCAATGGTTTTATTTCATTTTAGTTGAATACAAAAAAGTTGTTGTAAATATGTCGTCTAGTTTTGTAGAAAATTAAAAAACTACAAAACTGAAGGCCTATTTTAAATAAATTTGCTTCTTAAAAATAAAGTATCTTTTTAGTTTAAAAAAAAAAAAAAAAACTATAATACATAAGACATTTCAAAATATTCCACATTTGGTTGCTAAAAAATAAACCATTGAATTATGGAAAAAAAAAATATATCTTATAACGTATAAATTAGGTGAAAATACACCCCTATTGTTACTAGTAGATATTTTCCTTGAACAGACCTTGTAAAATTTTAGCATAACTTTTTACAAAATTTCAACAAATTTTTTTCATAAAAAAATGTTTGCCTACAAAAATTATGTTTTAAAAAAAATCCGATAAGAACGCCAATTTTTTTTTTTAAATGGTAACAGTTAAAGGATTTTTGAATACCATTGAACAAAAATTATCCAATCCAGAGCGGTTTTGCCGGTTCCTAGATTTTAAGCTTTATTTTCTCCACTATACAGCAGTTTTAACTTTGGAATCAAATTAAGCTAAACAAAAGTTTTGTTTGATTTAGAAGCGATTTTCGTTGGAGAACTAAATACGTCAGATTTTTAACACTCAAAATTAAAATGAAACATTTTTAACGGGCTGAAAAAAAAAATGTATAAATGGGATTAAAAACCAATGTAATTATTTGGGGTTAAAAAGAAGTACAACTTCGAAAAATGTTTTTTTTTTTGCTAAAATATCTTGTTAACAAATAATGACAAAGAATTTTCCTTACTCATAACACCATATTTATGAATTGGAAGGATTTATAAGAAAATCACTGAAGGTTTTGTTTTATTGATACAAAAGACTGCAAAAAAAATATATAAAATTCAACAAAAATGTTATTTTGTACAAAAACTAGTTTTTAATTTAATTCTTTATTCAATTCGAAATAAGTAAACAGTATTTTGAAGCAAAAAATAAAAAAAATAAGAAATTGTTGACAGAAATTTACCGTCTGGAATATCTCAATAAAAAATACTGACTTTGACTCCAAGACAACTTTATACTATGTTATTGGGGGGCAATTTCTCTGTCAGCATTTTAAAGGTAATTATATTGTTAACTTAAATGTCACCCACTAACTCGACTTTGTAATTCGATTTTAAAATGACTAAAACAAATGAATTTTAACTCAAAACGAAGTATGTGATTTAATTTCTTCTATAAAGATGAATTTTTAGAAAAAAAAAATTGAAAATCAGTAAAAAAAACATTTTTTTTCTTTATGAACTTTTCAAAGGACTTTTGGGAGCTCATTTATCAACATCTAAAACTAACATATTAAAAAAAAAACAATTTTCGAAAATGTTAATATTAAATTCATTATGGCAACTAAAAAGCTTTCATGTAACAACATTCGTTCAAAATTTAATAAGTCGTAAAGTCGGTTATGTGAAATTCAAAACTATTTAAGTTATTTTTTTCAAAAACCTACATATAATTAACATTTAGGGTAGTTGTCTTTTTAGTAGAAAAATTGTTATTTACACATCAGACTTACGACAAATAAACTAAAACATAATCACAAGTTAATCCAATCACAAACAACAGTAAAATATAGTTTCAGATTTTTTCAATCAATATTATGTTTAAAAATATGTTTAATAATAAATTCCATTAAGAAAGAAATCACAAGTTAATACCCAAATATTTCAACAAAAACACCAACAACGCAATATACTTATGCAAATCATCGACAGCAACAAAAAATGCCAATTTCTCATAACATCTGGTCCAAAAAACCCCAAGCTATGTGAAGGCAGAATAAATTTGAAAAAAAAAAAAATGAAAATCAGAAAAACCCTTTTTTAACAATGTTATAGAGGGTCTCAAAAGAAATAAAGGTTTTATAAATCAGCATTTCAAAAAATATTTTACATATTTTTTTTTATATTCCTAATATGCATACAATATCTACCTAATAAAAAAAGCCAAACCAACATCAAAATAAAAAAAAAAATATGAAAAACACTTTGAAGAATTATTGGCTCTCAGGATTTTTACTACTTATTCAAATAAAAAAAAGGAACTTTAAAAAATACAATTCACAATACTGGTAGGTAATATGTATTATCGCCAAACCTCTTTTCATATATGTATAATAGGACTATTCAAACCACAATTTGCAATCCTAATACTTTCATAGAATGAGACCATTCAAATGAAACCACAAAAATACAATAACAAAATCCTTCCTATACTTCAATATAAACCCAAAAGAGGGGACCCCCTCCAAAAAAACATCAACAACAACAGAAAAGCAAAAAAAAAAAATATATGTACATTTTGTAATAAAGGACAATGATGGGTGGGTAAGGAAAGGAAGCAAAAAAAAAATCTCAAATGTTCACCAATCTTCCAGTCAATTAAACCCAACCAAATCTAACCGCGCCAACAAAATCCCCATTTCGTCTTCGAGATAGTGTAGAACGAGAGAGAATTTATATATGGAGTAGGTATGTTTTTTTCTGTGTGACACATCAGTAAGTAAAGCTGTATCGGTCCTCTCGAAGGTCCTTATCATTTCGAACCCATCGAAACGGAACAAAACAAAATTAAAGAGTCCTCTTTGGAAGGGTATATATAGAATAGGGTAGGCACTTGAGGGAATAGGGTATAAGTATTCGAATAGAAAGGACATCAAAGTAGGCTGAATGGAAAAACAAATATTCCATAAATATTATTTCATTTTTTTTTCCGGGTAGTATATGTAAATGAAGGATAGGGAAATATATATTATTTTTTTTACAATTTCGTCCTTTAAGGAGTAGACAAAAAAAATACCCTCCTAAACAATCAAAAACATAATTTCAAAGATTATTGTCATTATTGTGCTTATTATCGCCAACTCATGGATATCCCTCTATAGTAGTCCCCCATCACACCAGAGTGTGATATTATCATCTATCAAAAACCCTAAATGAGCTGCCTTGGCAGGACCACCACGACGACGAACAACCGACAACGACAAGGACTAAAATAATAAAAAAGTAAAAAAAAAAATGTCACATAATAAAATTCCTCTTAGATTTCCATTGGGTGTAATAATAAGCCGACAAAAAAATACCCAAAATGCTTCATAATTTTTACATTTTTCTTTACGGCCAAGTTAAAAAAAAAAAAGAAAAATGTAAAACCGGCTTAAGGATATAAGAAGAACACATCATCGCCATGCTATGCTTTTGCTTACTCTCGCGCCGTTTTCAAATGGATTTGATTTTTTTTTTTTTTTTCATTTTTTTGTTATTCCATTTTCTTTCGGTTTATCCCTCTTAAGAAGGAATTGCGAAAAAATATCGTCTCCTTTAATATTTTGTAAACAATAAAACTCTCACATTCTCAGGATTTAGCAAACACCACACTCTCTAAAAAGTTGGGTGTTATTTTTTTTTTTTTTTTTTTGAGGATATTTTGAAGAAAATACTAAGAAATAAACCACCCACACTTGTGAACACACACAGAAACACTCACACAAGTAGGCTAATGTGCTCTCATACAGAATAGAAGAAACCCGCAAAGAGAAAAAAGGATATTTTGGCTGAAATAAGGATATTATCTTTGATATGTGTTTTAACCAATACATACCGATATTTGACAAAATCATTATAGCAACTACATGGCAACTAATCCACATGTTTTTTGACTGAATGTTTGACAGTAAAACGCGATGCACAATATTTTTATTTTTTTTTTTCTTATTTGATGATTTTTTTTTTGATTTTTGTATCCTTGTGCAAATTTTAGTATACACCAGGACGAACTAACACACTGAGAGTTGTTTTATATTTTTTTTTTTTTTTTTAGATTTTGATTTTGCAAAATAAAAATTGATACCCCGAAAAGATGAAAAAAAAAATGAAAATAGGCCTCGACACAAAACCGTCACAAACTTTGACCTCACTTGACCCGTAAATTCACAAAGTTCTCAATAGACTTTTGAATTAAATTCGATTTAGAAATATCCTTGCAACACTTTTCACACCGAAAAATCCCGATTTTTGAAGAAAAAACTCAATTTAACGAATAGACACAATTTAGTCACAAAAAACTAGACAAAATATTGCAAAATAGAAAAAATCATAACACGAAAAAGACAAAAATGCACGTTTTTTTTTTTGTTTTTTTTTTTTATTTTTGTTTTTATGATAAAGAAGAACAGATGGGAGAGGTCAACAACAGTTAAGATTTGCTTGAAGAAAATTTGGCGGTTTCCTTATGCAAATTAGATATTCAATGTGCTTATTCTTAAAAGTATAGGTGCGCTATAGGTGTTTTTTTTTTTTATTTAGAAATTATTATTAAAGAGAGTGAGAGAGGTAGATAGATGTATTTTTTTTTTATACAGGAGCAGTTTGGTGTTCCTTTCTTCACTTCTTTTTTTTCCCACTTCTCTGTGTGTAATACTTTTTTTTTATTTTATTTTATTTTTTTCAAGTGAAATACTCTCTCGCTCTCTGCGCTCTGTGTGTGTTTGTTATAATTTAAAGTTAAAACCGTCGACGTTTCCGTAGCAGCATTTCCAAATGCGTATCCTTCGAACTATCCTCAATAACTGAATCGAAAGAATCACTGGCACATGATATTTGGTTGTGGGAATTTGGCTTTCAGGATTTTCCGCTACATCAAGAGTTATTCACCTCGGAAAAGTGCATCCATTATTATTATTATGATATTATTGTGTGTGCATTTTTTTTGGTGGATTTAAAGCGCCGAATCCACCACACATACTCTGGGATTCATGTTCGTTGGGTGCGGTGGTGTAGCGAGTTGCTGGTGGGTGAAGGGGGGAGGGGGAAAATTGAGTATGGTTATGGAATGTTTTTACAGGAAAAAGGATATGTCTGTCTGATGATGATGATGACGATGGGGCAACGAGTCTCCCCCTTCCCCCCCCCTCCCTCCGGTTTCTATTTTATTTGCTTGTAGTGGTGTGGTGAAAATAACAAATACTTTCAGCAGTGTGTGATATTGGCATGGTTCGCCATGTTGTTTTTATTTCATGTCATTGTGATGTGTCAAAAATTCTCTCTCATTTTTCTCTCTCTCTCTCTGGTAAATTTTTTCTCTCGTGAAATTGTGAAAGTGCCAGACTGTTTATGGTGTGCGGATGGTTGAGTTTCTGAGAGGCGCGCCGAATGGAAAATGCGCCAAAAATAGGTTTTCCCTGGAATGTGTCATTTTGTTTTGGATTTTTTTTTTTTTTTTGTTTTTTTTTTGGGTTCAACGTGTTCTCTATCTCTCGTCGTCACCCCTTTAGTTGTTCGCCTGTCATCGCATGTATAGTGTAGTGTTATCGGTGAATGATTTTTGCTCTGTTGGTGCATTGTGTGTGTGTGTGTGTGTGGTGGTTTCTTTGAATGAACGAAGGACAACCGGCACTCCTATCGTCTTCCGGTGCATGGTTCCATCAAACATCATACAACCCCCTCCTCCCAAATAATAATAATGATGGTGATTATGATAAAGATAATGATGGTGATGATGATGATGATGATGATGACGTGTAGTAGTAACCAACATGGCTGATGGTCGTCATCAAATTTGACATATAGAGCGCGCGTTGCATTTAACGAAATGAAGACTTGTGTGTAATGCAGGTCGGCAACTCTAAAAGAAGAGAAAGAGAGATATAGAGTGGAAGACAAAGAGAGAGACAGAGACAGAGAGAGAAAGAAAGAAAATGTGGGAGAATTAACACTATGGGGTTATTAAACCCCCCCCCCCTCCTCTGTTTTTTTTTGTTTTTTTCTAGTATAAATGTGTGCGGTCAGATATCAAAAGCAAAAGCAAGGATTATGATGGACCGTAAACGTGCTAGATGATAAAAAAAAATAAGCACGATCCTTGATGAGGATTTATGCATTATGATGAGAATGCAGGCGGCGGAACGGAGGGGAGGGGGGGCAGTTGATGGTTGTGTTAGTGACGACTAACGACGACGATGAAGACTATTCATCATATCCCGCTAGGGATAGCCCTATTCAGCAGCAGTAGCAGTAGCAGCTGGTGTATAAGGAATTCAACCAACGCACACGGATTCAGCTCATTAATGCACACATTTTTCGTAGGTATAGTAAATTTCTGCAACAGTCTGGGTTTGGGTATGAAATAATGAGTCAGGGATATGGCTTACTACCGTATGTGGCGGCATGTGTATATGAAAGCTCGAGGTTCTCTTACACGTCCCACTGGGTCACTTTTCGGAGGATAATTTTCCACCTTGTTTTTTTTTTTTCTTGCAGTTTTTTGCATTTTTGCTTGAATGTACCATTTTATTGAGAAAGAGGGGAAGGGGAGAGAGGAAGGGAAGATGTAACTTTATGCAGCCAACACAGCCGCATATAAAAGTTTATTGAGAGCAATTTTTTTGTTGTGTTCGTTGCATCCCAAGGCGATGATGTTTGATATTTTGCATTGGATTTTATTTTTTTCAAGTAGACATTGAGAATAGCAGTTAGGCATTAGTTTAGGTAGGAATACATGTGCCTAACAACTACAATAACAAAAAAAAAAAACTATTTTAAGCTGCTGTATGCCAGCTGGCATTAATTAGTCGATAAATTAACATTTTCAATTGGGGATTCATAATGTTGATTGGAAATTGTGTTCAAGCTCATTATGACTTCTTCATGGGCGTTTTGATGTGGTTGATGCACTGAAGGGCAGGGCGGTAGTTATTTTTTTGTATTTTTATTTGCTAGCACTATTTTTTTATTAATTAATTGCGTTGTAATTATTTTTTTTTTTCTTTTTTTCATTGAAATTTTGTGAGTACCTTCATAAATAAGGTAGGTAATCGTGAGTTTTTGTATTTAATTTTTTTTAAACAGAGAAAAAAAAATTCATTAGAATAATGAAAAAACCACAGAAAAGATGTTAATTGATTTGTAAATAGATAGCTATTTTAAATTATTAAAAATGTTATGCGTAAATATTAATAAATTTAATGCAAATTCTGTTTTGTTTGTTTGTTTTTTTTTTTTCTTATTGATAGGTTCCTACCTATATATGTTATAGAATATTGTTGATGATTTTGAGTTTAATTTGTATGTTTTATGTGGTTGGAATATTTAATTTTGAATATTGAAGTAAACATTCATTTTTATTATAATTAGTAGGTGTCTATCAGTTGCATATTGAGTAGGTATATTAATAACCAAAATAAACAGTTATTTTGCACATGCATAGATAATTTTAATTTATTTATTTATTTTTAGAATTAACCTATAATAAATAACACTGCTCTGTAAAAAAATAATACTGTGAAGAATTTATATTTTTAACGATTTGTTGAATTGAAAAAGTTGACATTATGAACGTAGATTTCTCGACGTTCTTAAGGTCTATATAATTAAAATCCGTCGTTTTTCAAATAATTTTTGTGTTAGCTTCGTGAAGCCAAAACCGCTTCTCGGAGGTGTCTGTCGTGTGAACTGTGTTCTATGTAGTTTCAATCTTTCAATACACTAAATCAAAGTGAGACCGGAACGAAGACTAAAAAAATATTTTGATTTTTCGTTGCAACAACGTAGGTAAAACACTCATTTAAAATGAAGTTCAAACTAATTTATGGTGAATTATTTCTCAAACATTCCCTAGAGGGAAAAATAATTTTTTTTTTTTTAAGGAACAAAGACGAAAATGAACAACTTTAACAATTTTGATAAAAATTTTACTGTGTACCACGATTATAAAATTCGTATACCTACTTTTGAAATAAAATCAAATTCATTGTTTAATAACGGTAAATCCCATAGAATCGTTTTTTCTGATTTTCTCGTAAGCGACTTGACGGATTTTAATGATATTTACTCATTTTACTCGTTTTTTGAATTATTTTTTTTTACCAAAAATAACGGTACCTGTCAAAGGTATACCGGTTTTAGAAAAACTCATTTTTTTTTCAAAAATGCTTCCCAAGATTTTTATTTAAAAAATCATGGCCATTTTTACTTTCTCCATGCGGCAAGTATTGGTTTCGTATCAAAAACTAAAATTGAGGTTTTAATCAAAACCAACATTACGATGATGTAGCAGTCCAAAAAAGTGGGATTCGTCATGCCGTCCGCCGGTTTGTGCGTCTGTTCGTCTATTCGTCTGTTCATCTGTTGGTCTGTTCGTCTGTGTGTCCATCTGTACAGAGAGCCGCATCCTAAACGGCTTGGTATAGATTACTTTTCTGTAATTTCCAAGGTTGTTTTTTTTTTTTGATTTTGAATATCTCAATTAAAACGAGTTTCGAGTTATTGGAATTTTCTCAAAAAACGCCTTTAACGATTTCGATTTACCTTGGTAGATGGTATGACATAAGTGATTGTAACAATTCTGCATTTTTAGTTTTTCTAAAAAAAATACGCATAACGGAAATATGATGGGCACGATTTTCGAAAAAAATTTAAATTATTTTTAATTATTTCCGTAGTATATCATTACTGGATAAACTGATTTCGTTCAAAACTTGTCAACAGGTTGTTCTAAGTTTTAGTTTTTCCGTTACCTGCCATAGAACCGTTATTTTAAATTCAGATTTTCTCCTTCATGACTCAATCAATTTCGACAATTTTTTTTTAAATGAAAGCTCTTAAGTTGCCGTAACAATGATTAGTAAAAAAATTTCGAAGATTACTTTTTTCGATTTTTTAAAAAGAATTGAAATTATTTTTGTTGAAAAGTCGTTTTTTAGAAAACTTATATTTTTTTTTAAACGGTCCTAACAATTTTCAAAAAATTTATTATTATAGAAGAAATCAAAAATCGTTTCGAGGTCAAATTCATTTAAGAAGCTTTTTTAGTCATTTGAAAATCGAATTTTATGCTTTTTTTAATTTTTTTTTCTAAACACACAAATTTCCCCTTTGATTACGCAAAAAGCGAAAATAAACATGATGGCACCAGGAAGTATACGAACCAGCGTTGATTTAGGTACAAGTCGAGTGTCTACCATCATCGCCAGTAATTACCTATATTTTCGTATAAGTAGAGTCATAGAAATCGTTTATACACTGGCTGCCTGGCAAGTCAAAGCATAGGGTTGCCAGGCGTTAAAGTTCTATTTTTTTTTTTTTTTTTCAGACACTGGATTCCCTCCGACCCCCCCCCCCCCCCCCCATTTTTTACACCACTGCCTGTGGATAAGTGTACTCATCCAGTTCAAGAATATAATTGGTATCAAATTAAATGTTGAAACATTTTCTTCTGCAACTCAGAGGTCTGCCGAGGCAAAGCTTAACAGCTGAGTCACCAATTTCTTAAAAGAATCTTCACACAAAAACCGAAGATCTCACTTTTATTGTTTCTAACCTAAAATCAGGCTAATCTACAAATAGTCTTCTTTTTTTTAAAACTCACTGAGCAGTGGCCGCTCACTCTATTACTTAACATAGTCCATGAAGTTAATTCAATAAAATTCGCTTTCAATTCATAGGAAACACTTCTAAGAAAAAACTCACAACAACATCGAACTATCATAGACTTTACTTTTCAAATTCCACATACCTACTACCTACAACTTGTTGATTATGCAAAATGCTAAGAAAAGGAGGAAATACAAAATGACTTTTGTAACATTTTCATTCCCCCGCTCGCAACTTCGACCTCGACAAATATTTCATGTTTTCACTTCTCCCCACATCATCAGCATAAAAAGTCCATACAATTCCATAAGTTTACACCATGCCAATATGCAACCATTTGCGCGAGCAGAGTATATATGCATGGCAGTAAAATCGTTTTCTTGCGGAAGGACTACGAACTATACCAAACTACAACAAAGGCGATGAAGAAGAAGAAGAAAAAGACGAGGAATAGTGCTAATTTTGCATTGCTCGTTTGGCAAAATATAGTTAAAGCTCATTTCCTGCTGAAATGACAGCGCCCTCTATGACTGTGCGGTATGGTGGTAGGTTAGGAAAAGAGCAGATACACACACACATAATGGGCCAAAATCGTTGTCGTTTTTTTGGTGGTGCAAAAGACAAGGTGTTCCTTGTCACCCTAAGTGCACGACATCAAAATTCCAACCCCAAGTAATGTAAAATGACTTTTCGACTTGCTCGTGCTTGCGTTAGCTAGCTTGCTTGCTTGCTGGTTGGTTTCTTCGTCGCGTCGTCGTTGTTGTTCTTGTAGTCTGTACAGTCTTCGGAATAAGAGACGAGTCGTCCTTTTGTGTCCCGAAACCCAAGCCTTGTTCCTTGTGTTCGTGTACGAAATGGTGTTCCACGGTAGATTTAGAAATTCATATACATTATGGAAAAGGTAATTAAAATTCCAATTTAACCGACCAACAATGTGACACTTGGGGGGCAAGGGCTGAACGAACAGTCAACACCCCCTATTGTACAGGTATAGGTACAGAAGGCTGAAGACAATTCCAGATCTCATAGGTAGGTACCAACATTATACTGGTAGCTACACCAAGACCGAGATTCAGAAGTCAGGAGCCAAAAAACGTCTTCTTCACTCCGGAGTAGGTACCTGCACTCCGGAGTTGGGTCGTGTGAATAAGCTGAAGAGATGTGCGATGTGCCAACAAAGCTGTTCATATTTTACGTAAATACAACGTAGAACGGTAATAAGATTTGAGCTTGCCTTTACCTACCATCAACAACAACGTGACGTTTTGTTATGTGTGTGCCTTTCGCGCTTTGTTGATGCTAATGGCAGCAATGGCGGCACAACGGGGGGGGTCGCTAAACGAACAGTTATTCGTGTGCTCTTGTTGGTTTGGTTGGTGCGGTTAAGGCCTTAAGTTAATTTCATATAAGAAGAACGGGGATAGAAAATTTATGCGGCACCCACCCGCGTGTTGTGTGCGTGCTGTATGTGTGGAAGGTGTCATTAAACCGGGACACATCAACACCTACATGCAAAAAGAGCACGTCGCGTTGTCGTCGACTTTGTGTGCGGTGCGACTTCGACAACGACATAAATGCGATGACGGGTTATTTAAGGTTTGACGCGTTCGTTTGGTGAATTTTACCCACGATTAGGCAGGCACACATCTTGATGGTGGAACTGCTGCTGCTGCTGCACCTTGGCGGGTGGTTTAATTTTCATTATTTTCATCAATTTTTTTTTTCTTCCTTACTTGACACGTGAGCTTATTGTGTTCAGTGATTTTGATCCGTTTTTTTTTTCCTTCATTCAAAAAAAAAAAATTAATAATTATCCTGTGTTTTTTGGAGAAAAATAAAGACTTTTTCTGGAAAGTTAATCCCTTCCATGGAGCACATTTATCATTTTAGGGGCTAATTGCTGTCCGATATGACAAAATGACAAATGCATTGTGTTGCATTCAGCAGATAGAGCAGATAGAGCAGATAAAGCAGATAGAAAGGAAGGATGGTATGTTGCATGGCATCGTATCCTTTCAGAGAGTTACCAGTAACGTAACGAAAAATAAGAGTTATAATGGATTAAAGTTTCCATAAGTACACCTGCTCACGTTTCGTATGCCATAATTATGTTAATTAACTTTGCATACAGCATCACAAAAGAGTGAGAGTAGAGAAAGAGAGAGAGAGGGAGAAACTATATAGAAGGACAAACAAAATTGAGGAACAGGCATGATGGTTGACTTGGTTGACTGCAAAATGGAAATGATGGGAAAATAAAATGCTAAAAGGGTTGCAAAAGTTCCTTCCTGATGGAATTCTCTGAGTCCTGAGTCCTCCTGACTGCTACCAACCGACGACGACGAAGAGAACGATGACGACGACGCCATCACGATGGTATAATTCATTTAGCTACGATGGTGATTCCTTTGGCCATTCACAGAAACAATGAGAAACAAGTAGTTTTTTTTTCTTTTTTTTTTTTTTGAGAACTGAAGGATTTTTGCTGTTTTTTGTTTTGTTTTTCTTTATTTTTGGTTTTTTTGTATTTAAAAAAAAATATGAATAAGGTCTATGGCCTAATTACGGGGCTAATAGTATAAAAGATTGATTATGAAAAAAAAAAAAATACTTCAGCAAGCCTCAATTTAATTTATGAGAGCAATAATTTGGTTATAAGATGTAAATTATAATGATGGAGAGGAAGGACCTCTGAACCATGTTGAAATTTAGATTTTTTTTTTTTTTTTTTTTGATTTTGACCTAAAAATCGTGAGAGGTCTGATTTATAAAAATATCAGAATAAGTACCTAGAAGGTTTTTTTTTTTTTGTTTTGTTTCTATTTAGAACAAATGCTATTGAAGCTTAAATATATTTTAAAAGAATTAAATTCGCTTGTTTTTTTGTGGCTTTTTATTTGGATTATGAAGAAGTAGAATTTTAAAACTCTAATTGACATTTGTGATGGATATTTGAAGTTTTTTCAAGAGTTTGAAGCATTTTATTTTAAATTTCTTCATTCAGGATTTTTTTGAAGTTATATACTTCTTTACGGGGTTTTATAAGAATATTTAAACAGTAATAACACATAGACTTTCTCAGTTTTTTCACGCCGACACTATAAATAGGTGAAGAGTAACAGTTACATTTTATGCTGTTTTTTTTTTATTTTTTATTTTGCATTTTGTGTGCAACACAATAAATTTATTAATTTACATAAGTCGGCTACACTATAAGTGATAGAAAAAAACTCAGTACACGAAAAAATAGGTAGTGTAATGTTAGATGACGTTAAAACGGGATTTTTTGAATTTCCACCGGGAAGTTAGGGTAAAATGGGGTAAAACAAAATAAATCTTTTTGTACATCTCGAAAAGTATAAGAGTTAGAATTATGAAATAAATTTTATTGAACAGATAAATTAAAATGATAATGAGTTTTCCTCACGAAAAAATTCTAAAAAATCAACTTTTCAAGTTAAAAATTATTTCTTAAAATCAAATATTTTTTCAGACGTTTGAAAATGATGTTGGTGTGGGTACAGGTGTTGTTTTATGAAAAACTGAAAATATACATTGACAGATAATCAAAAAAAAAAATTAGGTGTCTAATACGGATTATATTCAAAATGCTCCATAACCGTTTTATTTTTAGGTTTAAAAAACACCAATGTTTTTAAAAGTTTATGTGGGTGGTTTAATTGATTTTAAAAGTCAGGGAATAACAGGAAAAATATTTTGTCAAAATGATTTTTAGGTGTATATAAAGGTGTGAAGAAATTAGATTTTTAAACATTTTTTTCAATGAATAACAGCACAAACAAGATTTTTCAGTTCAAGTTTTTTTTTTAACACTTTCCAACGGAATTTTATTTTTATCTTTTTCATTTTTTTATTTTAAAACTTGAAATTTACACAGCCACTAGATATTAGGTAAAAACATTTTTATACACACTTTCACAATTCTTCGTAGTGTGTGAGCTGAGATAACGGTAAAAATAGTTTTTCTTACGCGATGCTTACTAACTACATATTTGCAAAACGATCCCCGTAAAAGCTTCATAAACTTGAAAGGAATTTCATCAAAATTTAACAAAATTGTCTGCTTTGGTCGTCGGAATCGACCAGCCACCAGTGGAGAACGGTACCGTTGGCTCACAAATGAAATTGAGATGGTTCGCTTATAAAATATGTAACTTTTTTGTTTATAGTCAGATTTCAAAGATTGAGGTGTTTAAATTTGAAATGTCAGGGTGCAGCATGGTGTAATTTTTGTTATACAGTTAAAATTCCAAAATTTTATAAAAAATTTGATATGTTTTCAGCTCAATGTATGTATATGTTCTCTTAAATAATATTGTACAAAAGTTTATTGATTTAACTAAAAAAATGTTTAAGTAGTTGCATCAAAAAAAAAATTTATTTTTGGTTTCGCGCTTTTCCTTATGACTACGTTATAACAGTGGTACTTAAAAATAGTTCAGTAAAAGATCTAAAAAGTAGAGTATTAAAAGTTTTAAATTCTATTTGATTGGTATCAATACTACTATTTTTTACTTAAATACAGTCTCCCGAAAATCATTAAAAAAAACAATGTTTTGTTTGATCCTTCCATTTTTTTTTCCACTAGTGTATTTCATTAAAACCTGTGTATATAGAACTTGTATTATTAAACCTTCATTCGCTATACATAACAATGAATGATCCAAGCAATTATGTGAATGCTTTGCACACTAGTGTTGTCATCCATTTGAAATTAGTTGATTTTTACGATATTTTAAATATCGAGATTGTGTGAATTTACTTTTTGACCCCACTGTTTGTTTTCATATAAATCGCATTTTGTACCGCTGTTTGTGGCCGCTGTTTACAAACAAACAAAATGAGTTTCTTTTTTTTTAATTTTAAAACAGCATAAAATTTGCATAAATAACAAATTCAAAACCCATGACTCTTTTTATTTATTTGCAGTTAAAAGATTTAAAATGATCAAATGTATTCTACTGATGATGATGAACTTAACACGTGCGTGATGCATTGCACAGTGCACACCCACTTTTCTGAGGGCTTTGACGTTGAAGCTTGTTGTAAATCTCATTGTGGAAGGTGGCACTCTGACACGGTATAGTTAATGAGAAAGGTTAAGGCTTATTATTTATAAGCCAGTTTTTCATTTTAACTTGAACTTTCCACAATGAATGATTTATTAAGAATTTTATTCACGTTTATTTCTTTTTTATGACTTGGATTACCTTTAATTGTAATTTAATTACGAGTATTTCTAGTAAATAAATTAAAATGGTTAAACTTTTATTAAATGGTTGATGTGGTGTAAATAATTTATTTAGATGAGGGGAATCACAATTTAGTAGGAACGTTTAAATAATAGTTGTAGTAGGTAATGAAATTATCTTAGTATGGAGTAAATTTATGCTGCCTACATTTCCGATTCAATACAAGGGCGGACTAGAGGTCTAAGGGCCCCCCGGGGCTTTAAGGAAAAGGACCTCGAAACAATTATAGGGGGACCACAAACATAATTCTTTAGGCCTCAAAAGATCCAAGGGAGTACACAAAAGATTTACATATATTGACAATATAGGCCAGCTACCGAGTTGTAGCACCCTTCATTAGTGCATTTTGATCAAGAATCCATGAAAAAAACACTACTGTAAGGTCTCCCGTGAGTGAATTTTATGAAAAAGTTTTCTTAAAAAAAAAAAAAACAGAATTTCAAGTGATTTTAAAAATTTGTTCTTGAGGAAAAAGAGAAAACAAGTAAGAAAATCAACGTCATGACGTACAAGAATAAGCAAAGCCGTATTAAGGGGGAGGTTATAGGGTTTAAACAATATTGCATGTAGTTTTTGAAAAGGGATCGTGCTGGAGCAAGTTAAAGCAGTAACGTGCCATACACCGATTTAATATAACAGGTACAAAAATTGTCATAGAAGTTAATCTCTTTAGATCTCCGAACTTCAAACAACTGCGACCTAATTAAAACTACTAGGTAGTATTATAGAAAAAAAAAAAAAGAAATCGAAAGGGCCCCAATACTTTGTCAGGGCCAGGGGCCCTTACATTACCTAAGACGACCCTGGCCATAATGGAAATTATAAAAAATGATAAAGAAAATAAACTTCAAACCAATTATACAGGGTGTCCCACAGTCACCGGCGAAGAGGAAAATCATGGGTTCCTGAGGTCACTCAAAGTCGAAAAACTTATCAGGCAATTAACTCGTTTTTGCTTCTTTTTCGAGTTATAACGGGTTTTTATAATTTTGGCTCTATTACCACTTTACTGGCCGTATCTTTGCCTAACGACATCTGATTTGTATGATTTTTCTTTTATTCAATTAAGAATTTTTAATAAAAATAAAACGTTTGCCCCGCCCTGGGCGTGAATTGGATCCTTATTTTTACAAACCCACTACAATCGGTATTAAACGCAACACCCGACCCTCACGAAAAAAACACTTCATCGCTCCTTTTTTACTATCAAATACCAGGATCAATACTTCTGTACTTAACCAACGTTGGCATACATACTTAGGTTCTTTTATATACATATACGAAAATAAAGCTTACCTCAAAATAAACGAAATATTATTCTTTTGAATTTCATATATGTACCTACGCACAAGACAACCCACACAAAATAGAGTTTTGCCATAAATTCAAGGACTTTTTATTATTCTCCTTGAAATTGAATTCAAATACTCATATGTCATAAGCAGCAAGCTATACCAAACCTAATAGCCAACTAAAACCAATCTTATTTCTTCTTCCTGATATACGCTACACAACACCACACCACAACGCACCGCACCTTGAAATCAGTTTTCATATTTCTCAAGGATTCTTCTGCACAATCTTCTAAACAACAATATTTTTACACCTTGCCGTGTGTGTGGAATAGTGAAACCTACATACATAATGTATATTTACATTGCTCCTTTCTTAAGTTGTTGATTTCTATGCTTTTGATAAAAATGAACTGAACCCTTAACCAAGTTGGTTGGTATTGAGAAGAGGTGGAAGAATAAGCTAAGAAGATGGTAAAAGGCAGGCGATGAAAGTTTGTTTTGTATTGTGGTATAGCGAACATTGAGATCATTTCAAGAGCAAATATTCTTTGAGGAAGATTGAATTTTTGTTATTTCAAATTTACAATACTGGGCGGTACACACTTTTAGGGTGAGTAAGGTTTTCAAAGAAAAAAAGTTGACACAGAAGTTTCTGCTTTGAAAAAGAAAGAAAACAAAATAAATAAAAATTACTGCAGCTCTCAACGAATCATTTTGTGAAATCTAAGCGATTTGAAACAAAACTCTTGGTTTCGAGACCAAGACTCTGTCAGGAATAATACAAATTTTGTGATCACTGAAAAGAAAACAAAAACTCTCCAATCCAAAAATCTTGATTGGAACTCATCTAGAAGATATTAATTTGTATTCTAAGAAAAAAAAAAACAAATTGCTGTTGACCGGTTCTGAGATGTTAGGACCTCATATTTAGAACTTAAATGACTTTTAATAATATTATTTGAAAAAAAAAAACTATAAATTTTTTAACAATGGTAAAAAAATTGGTTTTGATAGATGGTCAACGAAAGACCGATACACAAATTTAATGGGTCCCTGTGGCGTATGTGTAACATTTTGTTCTTGTTAATTGTTTAAGTTCAAAACCAAACTGATTTTTGTTTTTTTCAATTTGTATGTATTTTTAAACTTTTTTTTTTGAAAATTTTAGAAGATTGCTTGAAGATACATGAAATACTATCTGACCCGTTCGACGTTTCTTGAATGCATAGTACTGTCTTATTTTTTGAAAAACTTTTAAAAATTTTCTCTGAGTAAAACCTTATTCTGACCTTAAAAAACTAAGCTTTCAATGATTAGCTATTTGATTTACTGGATGGGCATGGTCACAAATTTGATGACTTTTGACACGAATGTACTTCGCCAGCTGCATTTGGACAACGAATAACAGAAAGAATCTAGCAAAAACAACCACCAGACAAAAATATTTTGGTTGTCGGTTCAAATTTGTGCAAAAATTTTAATTTGGGCAACGAATTCAATTTTGCATTTATCGAAATTACTAATTCAAAACTTGATAATATTGAAATCTTCTAACCAAGTCTATTAAAAAATTAAAAAAAGTACCACTTAAATGATTTTGGGTTTATGTTCGCAAAGTCAATGTACATTTTAAAAATAATAGTAGATTAAAATTATGAGCAATATTTACAATCTCTTAACCCTACAAATTGAATAATCGTAAAAATAATATACACAAAATTACTATACAACACGAAAATTTATATTTTCTTACAATTTTCTCACACCATAAAAATTAAATGAACGACTGATCGCACGAACTTGCTCTTAGGCTCAAAAGTTGCTGTGTACGTTTAAAGTTCTTCTATATAGTTTTTTGAAAATAAATAATTTATACTAAGAATCTTCAAAAAAAAGTGTTAAGAAAATGTCAAAATGACATAAACTTAATTTTAAATTGTTTTGAGCTCCAAACTAAGTATGCCATTTGATTTGATAAAGAAAGAAACATTTTTAGAAAAAAAAAATAAAAATCGTTGCAGCCGTTTTTTAAAAAAAATATTTTTTCTTTTTATAAAATTTCTCAAACATTGTTTAAGAAAAAAATTGGTATGCCGCATCTAAAACCAAAACCAAATATTTCAAAAAAATACAGTCTCCCATATTCGATAAATTGATTTTTCAAAAAAAAAAAAAATTGTTTTTTTTTAAATTCAAAAATAATTTTTTTGAAATATTTGTTATCGGAAATTATTAACAACCTTCCGTATAAAAGATTTCATCAAAATCAGTTGAGTCGTTTAAGAGAAACTCGAAAATGAAAAAAACGGATCTATGGTAGGTAATGTTATTAACTATTCTAAAAATAGTTCTTCTATGTGCATCAGACCTTGCAAAAAAAACCCGAAATCTTTGCGCTTTTTTCAGTGACTGGCATTTTTAGCTATGAAAGGCTAGTTTTTGACTATAAATAATTATGTTTTAGGGTTTCACTCTCTTAAAATTCTCTTGGATTTAAGCCTAATATCATTTCAAAATAGCTTCGTGCAAGAAATTTCGCCAAAATACATTTAATTACTTACGAAAAAATCATAAAAAAGTTAAACAGTCTTATGAGTGGTACCGTTATTAACCGACAAAAAAAATGTAAAGAGTAACTAGTTATCGATCTAGATAATTTTTTTTTTTTGAAACTTGGTATTGAAAAAAACGTTAACGATTTAAAATTGGCGGGCTTTTTTTTATTTTTTTTTCAAATTTTATAAAATAAAATGTGTCAAAAATTTTCCGGGTCTGTTGAAGCAAACAAACGAGTGATGATAGGAGTCTATTTTCATCCGTTCAGGTGGGAAAAGGATTTTATTCAAAACTTGACTCAAAGTAGAAAAAAAGGAATTAAATTCATGATCTAATTTTAATGGTTAGTTTCAGAAATAATGATTATCAAACTTAGAATTTTTATAAAAATATCAACCAAAATTTTCAGTCTATCTTTTTTTCACTTCCAAAATTCAATGGCCTTGTTTCTTAGCAATCAAATGGAGAAATTTATTACAGTTTCTAAATATTTTTTTCTCAAAAACTATAAGACAGTTTTAACAGTTTGAAAACCGTACAGTTTTGAACACTTAGTTTTCAAAAGGGGATATAAACAAGTTGAACATTTTTTTAGAAAAACGAAAAAAAAAAATGATAGAAGTCAAACAAATTTATTTAGTAGTGATTCGTAATTTTATTGATGCCTATAGTGTGAAAGAATTTGCTATCGACATATTGCGTAGGTCGAATAATTCTTCAATAAATTTCAATAAAAAATAAGGACCAAGTTCATAGTATTTAGGTTCAAATTATTAATGCACTCAATTTTTCTTTCACTGAACACAAAACATTAAAAATACCACAAAGTTCAAAAGAAAAAAAAAGGGAGGATACCTCATATGTCGAAATAAACATGCTTACAGAAGGAGAAAATATAAAAATCCAAAATACAAAAAACCTAAATAAACCAAACCTTCACATAAAAAAAACTCTTGGCTAGGTGTATACATAAATAGACGAAGTGATGGTAGGTGTGATGTTTATTCAAGGCCTTCACATATTCCCAAGCAATGAAATTTTGAGCTCTCAATGGTTTGAGTTTTGACGCTTTGGCATAAATGAAGAAGAAGAAAATAAGAAAGAAAAAAATATTTTATTGCTTTTTGCCTTTTTTTATACTTTTCTTTGTTATTCATAAGCTCGCAGGATATATGTAAAAGTTATGCAAACTTCAAAACATGTTGTTTTCTTTTCCTTACAGCGGTATACAGATACACCCCCAAGTTGGCTTTAATCTAACCTTGGGGATCTAAACAGAGTTATTTTATTTTTTCTTAAGAATTAAGGTTAGGGTAGCGAAAAATACCATCTTCTTTGGTTACCTTTGCTGCATGATGGTATCTTTTTTTATATATAATTTTGTTTGCCTTCTGCGTAAAGCAACGATTATGAAGTCAAACATTTTGTTGGGTAAGATTAAATAGCGCACAATTATTGTGCGACGAAAGTTACCCTGATGAGCTACACAAAGACGGTATAGGTTACAGTCTGGTTGGAAAGAAACTTTAAATCAAAGAAAATGGACTTAACTCTGTAGTTCTTAAGTGCTTCAAGATATTTCTACATTTTCAACACTTTGAATTTTTTTTTAAAGCCAAAACTCTGGTCCAGTTCTTAAATTAAGTAAAATCTATGAATTATCTAAAAATAAAAAAAAGTTTATTGAAATCTTAACGTTTTTAAAAATTGTGCCTTAAACATTTTTGTATGTTTTATTTAACAATTTTGAGTTTAAAACTCGATTTTGTTTTTAAAACTATGCATATAGATTTCATTTGATTTAAAAACTAACTAAAAGGTATTACTTTGATTACACTGCAAAAAATAAACAACATAAAAGCAGTCATTTAAATAAAATTTGAATTACAGAAATACTTTTTAAATTTACAAAGAATGCAGTAAATTAATGTTATGCGGTCACTTACGTGTTCAGTAGCAGTTAATTAATTTAACTCTAAACAACAAGTTCGTACTGCGACTTTACTATAAAATAAACAGTAAACAGTCACCAATTACATAAATACTGACTGCATGGTATATGAAAGCAGTCATTTTATTAAAATTTTATAATTTGCAGTACTTTTTAAATTTAATAAAATAAGTCGTGTGTACTCAACTCATGTACGCGCGCCAGAAGTTATACTCCCTATCATTATTTATTTGTGTATTATTTTTTTGGACATGTAAAATTATTTAAAAATTGTAGCGAAAAGTTATAATAGGGAAAAATGGGACAATTGGTCAAAAGAGTATAAAAATTGAATTTTGTTCGATGTTTTTTTCTGCAATGTATCATTTACAGTCTTTGTTTTTATTTTAATCAATAAACTTTGTAATACACTGTTTAAGAAAACAGATATATCTCGAAATTAAGCTAAAAATATATTCAAAACTATCAATTTATACGTTAAATTTTATAATTTTAACGCTTTCATTAAAATCATATTTCCACTTAACGACCTCTGTGGAAATACTTAATAAAATAACTGTCCAATTTTTGTTTTTGAATTATAGCCCAACATTTTATTTTATAGAATCTGTTCATTTTTTTTAATCCTGCAACTTAAATAAAAGTTACAGATTTTAATATCCAATAAAATCAACTTTTTTGTGTTTTTTTTTTTATTTTTCTCTCTAAATTCTTTAAATATGCATTTATATGTTAAAAAATAATAATTGCCTATCAAGAACACTTGTACCAACAATATTGTCGTATATTGTTTTCAGAAATTCAAAAATATTTCATACCATTTTGCAAAAAGAATAAGAAATCAAAAATTTATTTTGATCTTCATCACCTTTAACTCATTGTTTTTGTATGTAACTGTGTTCAGCTAAATTTAAACACCTAAGTCTTTTATTTCCGACCATAAATATAAAAGCAACAAATTTTATAAGCGAACCATCTCGAATCCATTTGTGAGCCAACGGTACCGTTCTCCACTAGTGGTCGAGTGCCGACGACCAAAGCAGACAATTTTTTTTGAATTTTGTTGAATTTTGATGAAATTCTTTTCAAATTTGTGAAGCATGTTTAGTTATGTGTGATATATTAAATAGAAGGTAATTTGATCGTGATGCTCAAAAAAGTTGAATCATAGTTGTAAAGGGTTTTCCAATAAGAGGTGTTATTTTGATATTCAAAGAAAAATGGCATTTTTGGAGATAAATGATCGGATGTTTATTTCATTATAAAGAGGAAGGTATGCCGTTAATAATGGAGCTTACAGGACCATATCCTTTTCATGAAATTTTCCATAACCAAATCGCAAAGTGGCTGCCCTATGTCCTCGATAGCCTCACGAATTTCATCTTTGAGGTTTTGAATCGACGCTGGGCTGTTGGCGTAGACCTTATCTTTCACGTGGCCCCAAAGGAAGAAGTCGCAAGGTGTTAAATCACAAGATCTAGGTGGCCAATTGTGATCACCTCTTCGAGAGATAACACGGTCCGGAAACTTTTCCCGTAAAAGATCGATGGTTTCATTGCTTGTTGAAAGTAAACGTTGTCCAGATCAATACCATCCAATTCAGGCCATAAAAAATCATTAATCATCTCTCGATAGCGCAATCCATTGACCGTAACTGTTGCTCCAGCCTCATTTTCGAAAAATTAAGGTCCAATGACCCCGCGGGACCATAAACCGCACCAAACAGTCACGCGTTGAGGATGGAGAGGCTTTTCAACAATAACTCTTGGGTTTTCCGAGCCCCATTTGCGACAGTTTTGCTTGTTGACGTAGCCTCCGAGGTGGAAATGGGCCTCATCAGTCAAGATGATTTTTCGATGAAATTTCGGTTCATTTTCATGCATTTCAAGGACCCAATCAGCAAAGACACGACGTTGTTGATGATCATCCAGCTTGAGTTCTTGTGTTAACTGAACTTTATAAACCTTAAGACCCAAGTCTTTATGCAAAATACGGTGTAATGACGTTTGTGGAATGCCTAATTCCAAAGAACGACGAGGAATGGACAAACCTGGGTTTTCTTCAACACTTTGGGCTACAACAGCAATATTCTCAGTTGTTCTTGAGCAACGTGCACGGGTTTTATTCTTCACATCACTAACTTGTCCCAACAGCTCGAATTTGTCCACCAATTTCTGTATTGCGGTCCGACAAGGTGCTTCACGACGACCCAAAAATGTTTTAGTTTTACGAACCGTCTCTGCCAAATTTTCACCATTTTTATAGTGAATTTTAATAATTTCAATGCGTTGTTGAAGAGTGTATCGTTCCATTTTTATTAATAGCGTTGTTTTTACTTGTCAAATGTCAAAAAATTACAGCTTCAAAAGTGACAGCTACCGAAATAGCGGGCTATTCAAAATAACACCTTTATTGGAAAACCCTTTACTATCAACTGTCCAGTAAAAAAGTACTGCAGTTAATTCATTTTTATTCAACAGCTTCCGTTTACTGTACAATCAGTATATCAGAATTAAAACGACTATTCACTGCAGTTTTACGGTCAAAGTTCTTTCTATACAACACAGCTGTGCAGAAAACAATCAATTATCCAGTAAAATTTTTCTGCAGTAAATTAATTTCTAATGAATTTACTGCTTTCATTTTCTGCAAGTGCTTACTTTTGAGGACAAATACACAGTCAAAAATTATTGCAGTTAACTCCTGACTGCAGTGTTACAGTCGAATTAGTTTTTATAAATAACACTGAAAAAATACTGCAAAGAAAAGATGCAAGAGCATTTAACTAACAATTTTCTATAGAAATTGTAAAATAATTGGAAGGCATTGTTAACAATTCTTGAGTTAAAATTAGAAAAATTATCAACTAGCCCCAAAATTGCCAACAAAACTGTATGAAAATCTTCTTAGCCACGTGGCAAAAAGGATTAGTAAGCCTCGTGTCTTCCTTATGGTAATGAAGAGCTATACAAAATACTACCCCAAAATCACCTACCCCACCTCCTCCCATATACATATAATAAAATTGTAAAAGTGAATGTTGGAAAATCATTTCATTTACCTTGCAAGGATTTTTTCTATGGTCTTTTGATTAAAAAATACACAAGAAAATATTCAACAACTTTCTCTCTCTTCGCTTCTTGGACTCTGTCTCTGGTACAACAACAACAACAACAAAAAAAGGTTAAACCACACTTTAAATGTGACCCCTTTCTGCAGTTAGTTTTGCCTTCATTTGCACACAGAGAAACACCTTCTGTTTCCACAATAAAACAAGAAGCAAATATAAAAAAAAAAAAAGAAAGCTGCTTGGCCATTTTCACTTCGTATAGTTCCTACCTATAGTCAAAAGCCATTTGTTGTTCTATTACCGTTATTGTTTTGCTTTTTCTATATAGAAACTTATAGGTAGATCTGCACTCTGCCTTGCCTGTTTACTGTTTTCATATGGTTTAGCACACGAAAAGTATGTGAAGCCCTACATTAGTTTAGTGTCGCCATATTAGGTTACCTCCTTTTAGCTTTTTGCCTTTTAAATGGAATAAAGAGGTATGCCGTATGCATGCAGAAGTAATAAAAACAGAAGGGAAGAGAGAATGAAATTTCAAGTGACGGGCTATTCGAAGAATTTATAAAGGTCTTTTGTTTTGTGTTTTGCTATTTTAGATTCTTAGTCCTGTCCTGTCTCCTGTGTAAGGATATTCATTGGCTCTTACCTAAACAAAGTTCATGAGCACAATTGACATTGATGCCATTTCTTACATCCTTTCTGGGAGAAAAGAGGGAAGGAAGGGAAAGGGGGTTTGGGTAGACAGACACAAACACACTCTTCCGTTCCTAGAGTAGGTATTTCCATTCCATTTTTTTTTTTTTTTGTTTTCTGTTAACTTTTATTACAATTTTCTTTTGTTTTGTGTGTTTTTATTTTTACTGCAGAACTGGACACATAAATTACATGCATGTGTAGTTGTGCGATAAATGTTACCCATGGCAGTATATGCTTTTTTGGTCTTAATTGATTTTTAGCTTGCGCTGCTTTCTGATTCAATTTCGAGTAGCTATGTGGGAATCCTTTTAGTGCATAAAATTTTCCACAATGGTATCCTTTTAAAGCACAAAAATTCGTCTATAAATCCACAATACCAGCCACACACCATATATGGTTACATGTGTGCAAACATGTGTACCCACCTACATGTATATTATATATATGTTGAATGTTTTATGACACAGCCGGTAATATATTTTACTTTGGTTTTAATTTAAATACAAAAAAAATAAAATTCCATCAAGGATGAAGGAAAAAATGATGAAGAAGATGAAGAGAAAAACAAAAAAAAAAATAGAGGAAGAAGAATAAATCGACGAAGACCAGCAGCACCATATCTTCGTCATTTTTTCAAGCCAGCAGCAGGAGACCAAAATATATTAAGTCCATGGAATGATGGAAGGAACCCCAAACCCATGGAGGAATGTTTCCTTTGTATTTATCTGCTTAAACAGAGTAATGTACCTGTAACAGCAGAGAGGCTTTTACATGGCTGGATTTATAAATGCTAGAACAGAACAATACTGAACCAGCAGCGTTTTGAATAAACCTTTTCAATAGCAGCAATTTCAACCATTAAACAGTGCAGCTTAGTATCAAGGTCCGTCAAACAAAAATATTATTGACAGAATTTCCGTCGGAACAATATATAAGCTAAGAACCGAAAAGAGAACGAATGTTGACAGGCTAAAGACGGATGTTAAAGAAACTATTACCACTACTGCTGTCAATTGGCGATTACAAATTCACTTGAGGAATCCAAAAAAGCCCTAGATTACCAAAAACTTAATACCAGATTATGTTTAGAAGTACAATCATCGGAAACAGTCATAATACGTCTTCAAATGATTAACCAGCAAAAGTTTATCACATGCAACAAAGATTATCGGACAGTTCGGATTGCACTTCTGTCTTCGTAAATCAAGTTGAAGAAACTATCAAATATTCTGCTGCCGGTGGCAAACATGAATAGAAAAACATTCAGTGACTCTCGCAAGTGATCCAGTTGACAGCCCAAAACTGATCACCTAAGAGAATATAGGAGGAATAATTGGCTCCTACTCAGAAAGCTAAAGAGAAAATACATTCCGCACTCCATCCGTTCCTGAAGTTTCGTCACTAACATCACTTCTGCCCTCCACAATCATCAAGTCAACGACTAACCGTTGCATGTTTTCTTGATATTGAAAGAGTATTTGACAGCATGTAGGTAGAAAGTCTTCTCAATAAATTCAACATACTATTTAGGCTTTCCTTTAGAACTAATCAAGATAATATTTTCTCTTCTTTTTTTTTGTCAGGCACTTCTTTGGAAGCCATACAAATCAAGAGTGATTTGTAACAGAGCTGGAGTTGCTGCAGGCTCTTAATTTAGATCATTTCTGTACAGCATCCTGATCTTGCGGCCAACAGAATGATAATGTGATAATGACCTTCAATTAACCAACTAAAACATTTGGATCATGTCTCTTCATCAAATGACAATAAGAATGTAGAAATAAGCGGCTGAAAATTATCACGGCAAAAATAAAAATGATCAGCTTCTGATAAAAGTCATCTATTTAAGTCAATTCAAGACAACTGGTAGAGAAAGTAGGCAGAAGACTTTCAATATCTTAGGAGTTTTTTCTCTACCAAAGGCTGCGTTCGAAATGCTGTTCAAAATATCAGCCTAAAAACCAAGTAACTTCTTTATGGCTGTAGCACCTGAAAAATCTTATCTTCTGTCACAAGAAAGCTGCAAACTTTCGTAACTAGACTCAAAGGCATAACAAAAATGAAGAACATCATAGAAGAACGTGTAAAGAAACTTTAGACTCTCTAGACAGTAGTATTCGAAGAAGGTAAAGGATCGTCTTAGTTGGGAAGCACATGGCGAAGAACAGTCGAAAGAAAATCGGGACAGCAGGGAAAGAATAAGAGAAAACGAAGATATGTTTCCAAAACCGTTCACGATGATGGTGCGTAGGAGTAGTGAAGGCTTGAGGACCTAAGTAAGTAAGTAAGTGGGTCGGTAACGATAGTTCATTGCTCAGCTGGAGGTCTGTTCAGTCATCAGAAGAACTCAATCTTCATCTTTTAAACTTTTATAAAATTTCATTCAATCTTGGCTGTTTTGCATGGGCCCTTCAAAAGATAAACGATTGATACGACTCTGATCTGCAAAAGTTTCATAAACGACTTCTTTAGCTGTTTCAGTATGTCTTTCAGGGTTCGTGTTGTACTGCTGCGCTGCTGTTCCCTTTGAAGAACTCAAACGAATCCTCCATGGATCGTGTAAAGGGAATGGGCACACATTTATAACAATACAAGATTTCGCAACTTTTTTTTTTTTTTTTGCATTTATCCATTCAACTAGCATCCCTTTGGTAGACCATTACCAACCCTATCTTCTCTTTTTTTCCGAGCCCCAGACAGGTCGGATGGTTAGAGATATGTGTTGTGTGAAGCATGAGTGTCTCCCTGGTGGGTGGGTGTGTGTGTGTGCAAAAGAATCTGGATGCTGTCATGTTTTGGGGCAGAAGAAACAAATGAAAGTTGTGTTTTACTCCCTTGTAATTTTTTTTTTCCTTTTCTTTTGTTTTGTTTTTATTTCCTATTCCGTTTTTTTTTATTTTTGAAGTAGTATATCCTTGCAAGGCGAAAACACCTGTACTTGAAGGTATTTAGTGTAGTTTTTGGTTGTTTGCACGTAGAACGAGTATAAAACTTGTATGTTTTAACTATTTGTGAAGTAGGTAGATTGTAGAGTGTCCTTTAGCACAAGCAGCAGAGCAACGGGATTCATTCGTTAAACTGGAACAAATCCCAAGATGGATGGTTGTACAAGACATCCTACATCGTATTCTCGTATTCGAGAAGAAATATGAAGAAGACCAGAAGAACAACCAACCAACCAACCAACCGACACAAGACGATGCTCGAAAATCGTTTTCCTCAGTGGAATTGTGTACACAGCAGTGCAACCACAGATTTTTTATGATTTCTTATTTCTTTTTCTTTTTTTTTTGGTTTAATTTTGTCTTTCAAAAAATATACGAAAGGACGAACCAAATAGGAGTTTTTTTTTTTGTATATTTGATAAACATATACATTTAGGTTGATCTGGGGATGGTGTCAGCTTTTAGTGGTACCATAGAAGTCTTTTTTATTTATAGCAAGTGGATCGTAAAAGTGTTTAAGTTTTTTTTCAAGAAAAAGAACACCATTTATGCGAGGTTCTTCTAAAATAAATCAGAATGTTTGTATTTTATAAGGTATTAGTTAATCTTCTTTTCCTGTAGAAATATTTTGTTTTATCTTATATCTTTGGAACATTTACAATTAAAACAGACACCTAAAACTGTTGAATGGTTATCAATAGTGTACAAAAAATAGTTACCATGAACAAACTCAAAATTTTCGGATTTTTTTTTCCAGTTTTTTGCTTATAACTTTTAAAAACTCCTCCTAATTTAACGAGGCCATTAGGGCTATCATGTTGGAAGTCACATGCTCATAAAACTCGTTTTGGCCAGTTTAAATGTTGATAAAGTAGAGTTTATTGCGTGAAAAAGTGTGTGTCAACTCAAAACCTGAAAATGCAACAACAACCTCCAACATCAATGCTCTGAGTTCAATAACACAAAATGGCAGCGTTCCTGATAAAAAATCGTCAAATCTAAGAAGATGGCTAACTGGGACCTTTATCACTTCGATAAAGAGCCTTAGTCCCCTTTTTCACGTGGCACAACACTCTTTCTGTTTCCAACATGTAAGCAATGACCCGTATAAACTTAGAATGACAATTGTTGTACTGGCCGCCTACCAACTTAGTTTGGCCAGAACTTGATCAGAAGCGTTTTTAATTTTTGGGCAAATTGCCTTTTTTTTGTTGTTAATTAATTGCCGCATAATGACCGTACTTATGCCGTGAAATACAAAAATTGCGCTGCTAGTTTTTTTCAAAATAAAATTTAAATTAAAAATAAGCTGGTGCTTAATGTGGTGCTAACTGTTCCACCTCCAGCTGTTAGTATTTTCGTAACTGAAAACTAACAGTTTTTTTGCTGTGTATTTTGAATCTCTCATTGAAACAACAAACAAAATATAAAACCTCACATTTAGATCGACCAGATCATCACCAGATCGACCAGAAGTATTTTTTAATAGTCACACCCGTTACAAAAAAAAAATTATTTGACTGTGTTTTTTTCAATTTTCTTTAAGTATATAAGTCTAAGCAAGTTAAAAAGCGGGCTGTAACTTTTTTTTTATATGTACAATTTAAGCATGGAAAAATTATTATTTAATGCTATTTTTCTGTTTTAAGAAATGTCACACCAGTTATACAAATCGGATTTCATGCTTCGTTTTATCACTCACTTTTGTTAAAATTGTGGAGGCTCAATTCAAAACATTTAAAACAAGTTGTTTTTTTGAAATAGGTACAACCCAAAGGATTTTATAGAAATGAAGAAACACTTGACCGATACCAATTAGTGCTTAAGATCAGCTTTGCCCAAAACTTTGATCTTGTCTCATAAAACGTTTAGACAAAATCCAAAGAGCCCACAGGTGTCATTCAAAGCTTCCTTCTTTTACGGCATATGCTTCGAAAAAAATATTAATACTTCAGAGCTCACATTATTTAAAAGATCCTGGATTCAACCGGTGGACTTACATTTGTATCCAAACTAGAAATGATTCAAAAAAATTGAGTCAATTACTCTGATTAATTAATTATTTATTGCGTAATAGTACTTAACTCTTTGAAGCTTGAATTTATTCCGTCTTTATTTTTTTCAATTTTTCTATATTATACACACAGTTCTTAGTACAATGTCACACCCGTAACATTTTTTAACAGTTTTGTTAAATCCAATCTTTTTATCAATTCTATTCAAACAAAAGGCTTACTGCAATCGTAATAATTTTTTTAATATTTATATGAACAAGAAATGTTTTAACTGTGTCACACCCGTTACAATGGAAATATTCTGCATTGGGCTTAGTAATTGCAAACCCAAAAAAATTGCCACGCTTTTGGTTAACAAAAAATTTGATCAGTGATATAAGAAAAACAGGGTATGTCATGCTAACTTTATATGGAATTTGGTTATAGAAAAAAGTTTTTATTTTTTGAAAAAAAACCTGGAGCACAAATTTTTTTTTTTAAGGGTTTGATTCTCAGCCTATGCCACTTTAATTTTTTTTTTCAGGGATACTACCTATTGCAAGTAATTGACATAACCTCCAAGAGTACTGCTTGCTACGAAAAATGCATCTTTATTATAAGTGTTCCGGATCTGTTTCAGGTATTTAGATATCCGAAATTAACATTGTCCCCGTTATTTAACATTGTCCGTTTTTGTTTGGGTTTGTACGAATTTGTTTTGGATACGTTGATACTCTAATTGCGTACCTACCAACATTTTGTTCAAAACTGCTGTATATTTTTCATTGGATCCCATTCTCAAGATACCTGTGTAAATTAGATCTAAAATTTTTGTGGGAACCCAGTACAGGGATGAAAATATTAAAAATATTAACCAAGAAATTAATAAAATACATAATAGCATTTACTCCAAATTTAATTAATAGGTACCTACTTTAAAGGCAATCTGCATACAATCATCAAAATATTATAAAACAAAGTCGGTTTAATTACATCTTTTATAACTCAAGAACTGCTGAACCGATTTTAACGATCTCTGGTTTGTTTGTTGAATTCGTCTTCCATTCGTATAGCAAATCACAAAAAAAATTAAAAATTTATACTGGATTTGTAAAAGTTAACGGTATTTTCTAGGATTATTTTGTTTGAAGTCATTAAAATAATCATTTTTTTGTCTCATTAGAATAGCCTCACCGCATTTAAAATAGTTAAAATAGCAACAATTTGATGATTTGAAAACGCTTCTTACTTATTTTTTGAAGTAAATCAAGTAACTTAAGAGCTTTTAGCACCCCGTCTTATTTTTAATTACCTCAAAAACAAGAAAAGGTCAAGATATGTTTCAATCGGTCTAGAAAAACGTTGTTCCAGGCCGCTGTAATAGTTTCAGTTGATCCTTTTTCCCTTGCATAATGCTTTTTATCTTAAGAAGGTCAGAATAAACGTCAAACCTGTTCAATTTCATCAACATTAAAGGCTGGAGGAGCTTGGTAACAAAGATAGTTGTCACAAAATTTGGATTTCCAACCTTGTTTATGTTCCAATAACTCTATGATTCAGCGCGTTTTCTAGCTGAAAAATAAATTTCAACGTTCGTGAATAAACCTGGTATTGACACAAGTCATTTCCATTATGGTTTTATAAAATGTAGCTTCTACTTGACAATTGAAAAAAGCTAAATAAATGTTGTCATAAAAGGATTTTATGCTCCATATCATTAGTGCTAAGTGCTACTCTAAAACATCAAAGTTATTTGGGATGAAATTAGTTTTCCTCTTTTGTTAAGCCTTAAAATTTAATAAGGAAGCTCTTCACTCAATATATGAAAAGTAGTTTTTAAGGCTAAAAACTTTAGGAAAACTGATTTTGATCCAGTAATTCAGTGGTGTCAACGAGTAGTTTGGAGCTAATATTAAATTTTGAAAAAATATATGATGCATAGGAAGTGGTAGAATGATCGTCAGCTGTGCCAGTTTAAAAAGATCGACCGAAAGATGTGAAAATTAGTAAAAAAGTACTTTTAACCATCAAGACTGATTTTTCACTCAAATATTTTTAATGCGTTTAGGTAGCTTGGAGTGTTAATAATATAAAAAAATCATAAGATAGAAAGATAGTGGTGCAATGATCGTCAACTATGAAAGTTTTAACAGGGCCAACACTGGGTATATGTAAAAAGGTACTTTTGAGTACCAAAACTTTGGGACAACTGATTTTAATTCACATATTTTTGATGTCTATGAGTAGCTTGAAGTATATAAACTGTAGAAAAGCACTCACAAACTGCCCATATAGTGATGGAATGATCGTCCATTTAGACATTAATTTGAATTGTGAGAGTCTAATATTCCATGTGCGCCCCCAAACTTTAAAGTCCCAGCTGATGATGATTCCACCACTGGCCTAACAGCTGACTGGTGTTTTTGAAACCTGTGGGATGTAAGAAAAGTAGGAGCTGCCACGAAATGACAAATTTACAAATTCAACGCCCTCTCACGGCCACACCCACCACACGCAATAACAGCTGACTTGCATATTTTTATATGGTTTTATGCGACATGCATAAATAAGTCGTCACGAAATGACTAAGAAAATTGCAACGCTGCCTTTTCCGTGTTAAAATAGAGCCTATTGAAAACTGAAGAATAAAAAATCTTGCCAGTAGCTAACTAATTTCATAAATGAGCAGGGCAGGACAACGTCTGCTGGGTCAGCTAGTAATGAATCCGCGAGACCTTGACATGTACCTGGTCTTAGTTCTATTTTCTATTTGTGCTTTTTTCTAAATTCTTCTTAAAATACCCAAAAGCAATTTCAATAAAACAATTCATCGAAATTCAAAAGTCCTTAATACCTTGCCTAAATGTAATCAATTTTGCTATCCATAATGTAACCAAGTATGTAGATGAAAAATAATAATTACGTTGATATCTTTTTCCCTCATCAAAAAAAAAAAAAAAAAACGAAAACAAAACAAAAAACTTGTGCTTCATATCCTTGGAAAATTGATATCTGCCCCCCATGGGATCTATTAAACAAATGAAACATCTTCTTCTAAGAATTGAGCTCTCTCATCGAAATTTCTCGTCCGATTGACTTGACATCGAGAGTATATATACTTTTGTATATATGTGCCGCCATATTATTATGTTGGAATATGTGTATATATTTTTTTTATGTATGCACAACAGGATATCTAGAGATGGTACCTATAGAGTCAAGAAATGATTATATTGAAGGAAAGGAATCCTTAGTGCGATACATCATTAATATTAATCGCCTGATGATATACGAATATCTTTACGATGAAACTGATGACTTCTCTTGAGATTGATATGATGTACAAATATATCTACTTATGTATGTGTGTCTCTCTGTTTTTATGGACTATTTTGTGTCTTGCACAAAAATAGAAGCCAAAATATCCTCTTCGTCCTTCATATTTTTTTTTTTTTTTTTTTATTTTTATTTTCATCGATACATCATCATCATCACATGGATCGTCGTCCTCGACGTGTGCCGTCGTCGTCGCCTTTCAATTCACATGTCAAAGGAATTATTATCCAAAAAATAAAATAATCACAAAAGGCATAAACAAAACAACAAAAACAAAAAAACAAAAAAAAACTTCCTTCACACACGAGAGCCAGGGAAATCGTAAAAGTGAAGTGAATAAAAAAATTAATGATTCCACATTTATCCTAAAGGATCACACCCTCTCTCCCTTCCCCATCAAACACTACTATATATATATTGCCGCTAAGGCCCGTGTCGCTATAATAGGTAGTCGTCGTTGGTCCCTCGCACTTTCACTCCAGGACATGTGTGTTGTGAGAAAAAAAAAACAAGAAAAAAATATAAATAATAACACACACAAACTCAAACTTCAGAACGATTTCATAATAATTATTGCTATAGTGCCTGACTTTTTTTTGTATTTCTTTTTTACTTTTTTTCGACATCCTTGTTGTTATCCTGTGCTGCCTGACTAATATGTCTAAAAGCATAGATTCATTTGTTGACATCCACCAAACGTTGTTGTTGTTTTTGGTCCTGGCTGGGTGCTGGAATATGATGAGATCCTTCGTATCCTTTATAAAGGTACGAGCTGAGCTCAGCATCAGCAGCCTTCGTGTGCCGTGCCTGCAGGGATTCATACCGCTTTTTTAAAGACTTTTTTATTTACGTATATTTTTTTTTTTTTTACATTTTAAGGACTCTCTTCGTGTGCTTTTGTTTTAAGCATTCGGGGGATGTGTTTTCTTTATAATGTCCTTCAAGTGCTTGGTTCCGTCATGTGTAAATAATGTCGATGTTGTTCTTCGTCCTTATCCACACATTTACTCACATTCATATATATCACTGATATCACTGTTGTTGCTCTATATTGTTTTGGAGGGGTGTGACAAGGGGATGGTTAAAGGAATCCCTGTACCTTGATGTACGCAATCAGGATACCTATTGTATTGTGTCGTGTAGGACACTCACATAAACGCCTCCTGTGATGATGGTATTCTCTTCTTTTGGTTTGAAGATTTTCATAAAAAAAAAACAAAAAAAAAATATGAAGAGGCGAAGATAAAATCCTTACCAGCAGCAGGTCATAAATAGAGACTTCTCTCAGTTGTCTTGCAGGAGGCAAGTTGGCTCGAAGATTAAAACAAAAAACTCACCATGTCAGTTCTTTTTGAACGCAAAAAAAAAAAAAACAAAAAAAAACTTGTTGTTGTTGTCATTTTTTAATGCAAATTCGGAATAAAGGATAATAACACGAAGCGATATGAGTGGGTGGTGCCGGTGGATTTTCGTCCTGTTTTTTTTTTTGTGTGTAATGAAAGTGGTTTTGCACAGAGAGATGTACCGATGCTGCCGAGGAAAAAATGTATGTATGTGACGAGTCTTCCCCAAATATACTCGTACAACATGGCGAAGACAGATAAGGAAAAAGGATAATGATAATATTCAACCGACATATCGCATATTTTTGTCGTTTCGAGACTAAAAATATATAAACAAAAAAAACTGTACCTATGGGTATAGGCATCATGATGATGATGATGAAAAAAAAACAGGACTCTTATCGTATTCTTGCCCCTAAGTCGCATTTTAATGATGAAAGACATAGAGTGGAATCTTTAAAGAGAGAAGTTCTCTCTACGCTATACACTGACTGTATGCCAGAATAACGACAGTTTAGCATTTTGAAGTCAAGCGCCTTTGTCGTCGTCGTCGTCGTTAAAGGTGATGACATGTTTGAAAAGTCTCATCTCATGTTTAAGATGGAGAGAAGAGGGTTGTGGTGCCCCTGCCCAGCCTGATGAACAAGGATCCTTCCATATAGTGTACCGAGGTGAAAGGAGCAACCACATACCTATGATGGAATTGAGTCCTGTTTTTTTTTTGTATTTATTTGTTGTTTGCTCGTTTTGTTTTTTTTTTTTAAGTGTTCCGGAAACGAAGGCTATTAAACTGGAACACGACCTCGGGTATAAGTGTGCGTCATGGGTTAAGTGCACACAAGGGGTCAGTTGCAGTTATGTTGGTTGATTTTTATTTTTTTGTTTATTTTTTTTTAAACTATTTTTTTTCAAGAGAAAGAAAACACAAATAAATATGAAGGAAAGTCATTTCGAATGAAAAACAGAAAAGTTTAATGTTTTTTTTTTTTTGTTTTTCAAAACTTCTTGCGTGGTGCCAGTTTTGCTGTTATATTTATTTTAAATTTTATTTTCTTATAATTAAATTAATGAGCACGCGTCTCGTGCGCTTCAGACAAATACCCGTAATTGTGGTTCTAATTGCGATTTATTTGGTACAACATTGAAATGAATGGGATTTGTTTTGAAAATGAATACACATAGGTATAGGTTAGGTGGATATAAAGAGGGTGTTGTTGTGTCGTGCCGACATATACGTTCAAGTTGTTTGCGGTGAATGGATACTTTTGCAGATTTTTTTTTATTTTAAATTTAAATTAATGTGTTTGTTTTAATTGAAAAAAAAAATAACAGGAAAATACATGGGAAGCTAGAGGGAGTATTTTTTTTTTGTTTTTTTTTGTTTTGGAAGGACAAGAAGTTGTTGACTTTTTTTAACTGACTATAAAAAAGGATGAGGTTATTTAAGCTTTATTTTTTTTTATTTTTTTTTTTTTGAGAAAATAGAAAATGCGGTGGCAGTGATAAAGTGATGTTTTAGAAGATCCTTTTAGCTTTGCTGTTTAAAGCAAGCTACGTATAGTTTCTTTGGTATTAAAATTATTTAAGTCCATTTTGGCAACACATACAAAACCCACAACAAAAAGGTTTGTCTACTCATGTACCTACGCACGCCAGAAGTTGCTTCCCATCATAATTTATTTTTGTATAGATTTTTTTGAATATGTAAAATTATTTAAGAAATTTAGTGAAAAGTTCTGGAAGGGAAATTCTTTCAAAGAAACATAATCTGTTTTTTTGTGAAGTTTTGGTTTATTTTTGCGTTTGGGCAATTTTAAATGGTCTTTTTGAAGCTTGTAGCTGAAGCACATTCAAATTTGATACTTCAAAATAACTATGTTATTATAATAAGTTTAAATCAAAACAATAAATAAAAAAATGTAAAAATTACGGTAGATAATATGAAAAGTGGTAATTTTTTCCTTGTTGAGCCTATATTTACACAATTTATCGAACAATTGTATGAGATTTTATTTTTTGTATTTTTACGGAGGCTTCAATCTTTAAATTCATACTTCAACTTTATAAGTTAAAAGCTATTTTGTGTACGTGAAAGGTATATTCTGATTTTTTTAACATTTTTACTATTTTTGATTGTATTAAATGATATTGCGAAACTTACTCCTAGAAATTTAAAATTATTTAAGTAGACATAGTCAGAAGTTCTGAATAGTACAATTGGTCAAAGAAGCATAAAAAGTCAATTTTGTTCGATGTGTTTTCTGTAATATATCATTTACAGTCTTTGTTTTTAATTTCATCGGTAAACTTTGTATTGCAGAAAACACATACATCTTGAAATTAAGCTAAAAATATATTCAAAATTATCAAATTTTTCATTAAATTTTGTAATTTTAACGCATTCATTCACCTGACGACCTCTGTGGCAATGTTCAATAGAATAACTGTCCAATATTTTTATCCAGAACTTTAATCCAACATTTTATACAATATAATCTGTTCAATTTATTAAAATCCTGCAACTAAAACTAAAGTTACAGATTTTAATATTTATTGAAATCAACTTTTTTTGTGTTTTCTTTTTTTTAATTTTTCTCTCTAAAATCTGTAAATACGCATTTATATGTTTGAAAATGTTTATCCCCTTTTAAGAACACCTGTACCAACAATATTGTATTACATGGTTTTATGAAATTCAAAAATATTTCATACCAATTTGTAAAAAGGAATAAGAAAACAAAAATTGATTTTGCCTTCCATTACATTTTTCTTATTATTTTTATACATAATTGTATGTATAAAATAATTACACCATGTTCTAGTTTTATTTTCTAGCTAAATAAGACACCTTAATCTTTAAAATACGACAGTAACTAAAAAAGTTACAAGTTTTATAAGCTAACCATCTCGATACCATTTGTGAGCCAATAGTACCGTTCTCCACTGATAACTGGTCCAGTCCGATGACCAAAGCAGACAATTTTGTTTAATTTTGATGAAACTCTTTTCAATTTTGTGAAGCTTTTATAGCATGTACTTGTACAGTTATGTGTGATTCATTTAAATAAAGGTAATTTGATAGTGATGGTCAATAAAGTTTAATCATAATTAAATATATGTGGGTTAGGTAAATAGTACCTAATTAATCGCCGCGTGAAATAAAAACACTTTTTACCGTTATATCGGTTCATAGACAACAAAAAATTAATTTTTTTACAAAAATGTATTTACCTTATATCTAAGACTGTGTAAATTTAGAAATGTAAAAATAAGAAAGATAAAAATAAAATACCCTTGTAAACGGTCAGAAAACTTGGAGTGAAATATCTTGTTTTTACTGTTATTCATTGAAAAAAATGTTTTAAAATCTAATTTATTCACACATGTATAGACAACACATAAATCTAAAAGCTGTTTTGACAAAATATTTGTCCCATTTATACCTGATTTTTAAAATCAATTAAACCACCCACATAAACTTTTAAAAACGTATTTGTATTTTAAAGCTCAAAAAAACCGTTATGAAGAATTTTGAATATAATCCGTAGTAAACGCCTATTTTTTTTTTTCATTATCTATCAATATGCATTATTATTTTTTCAATAAAACATCATTTTTAAACACACCATTTTCCAAGGTCTACAAAAAAAAAAATTGATTTTAGAAAATAATTTTTCACTTGAAGAGTTGATTTTTTATAATTTTTTTCTTAGCCAAAACTGTTATCATTTCAACTTATCCATTCAATAAAATTTATTTTATAGTTCTTACCCATATACTCTTCGAGATGTACAAAAAGTTTGTTTGTCTTTTACCCCATTTTACCCTAACTTCCCGGTGGTATTTTAAATTATTCTTATTCGTCTTAACTAATAACTTATGGTCAAAATTGGTGGGTTCTTATCTCTTTGGTCAATATTCTTTTTCTTGCGATATACATAGGTTGCTATCATAGGTCAAATTTAGGATTCGTAAAAAAAATTGAACTCGAGATAACAATCAAACATGACATTACGATGATAGAAAATGTGAAAAAAGTGGCTCCGACAATTCTGTCCGGTATCTCAAGCTCCACTGAAGCGATTTTCTTCAAACTCGGTCGTTAAGGGTTTTGAGTGGGTCGCCAGGAGAGAAATTGAAATTTTTTCACGGTACCTGCCATATGACGAAAATGGATAAACTTTTTTTTTCAAAAACGACTCGTCAGTTTTTGTGTGTGCTACAACCATAAATGTCGTACTTCGGAAACGAAAAATATCTTTCAACGGTTAATAACGGTACCTGCCATCGACCCGCCTTTCTTTTTTCGTATTTTCTCGTAAACGGCTAAACGGATTTCGATGAAAATTTTTGCACTTTTCAATTTTCTTTTTATCAAACATCGATAATTCGAAAACGGGTAGGTAAATGATTTGTTTTTTGAAATTTTGGTTTTAAATGACCATTAATATTAATATTTTCTTGAACATGGGATACGAACTTTTTTTTTAAACATCGTTTGAGAATTTTTATATATTTATGAGAAAATTATTTTTTTTAACGGTTCTAACGATTTTCAATATTTTTTTTTTAATGTATCCTCCTTAACAAAAACAAATAAAATAGGTACTTGGTTTGGAGCTCAAAACAATTAAGTGACTTGTCTAAGTCATTTTTGTAATGAATTTTATGTTTTTTTTTGAAAATTTCTTATAAAATTATTTATTTTTCAAAACTTTATATACGAAGCAACAAAAACAAAATTCCGAAAAAAATCACCAATGCGCTGACAAAAATATTAATTTTTCAAAAAATGCAAGTAGGATTTTTTTTACAAAAATATGTTATAATTGAAATTATATCCTACATCCTAAAAGGTTCAAATTGCTCAAAGTATATTGCTTTTGCTCTGACACCACAAAACAGTAAAAGAAGTGGCATATAATTATTTAAATTACAATTTTATTTAAAATATTTTTCTCCGCACTTAAAATTTAACCTCATTTAAAAATAAAAAATTCCAATCAACGACATTTCATCTGTCCCCGACTGCAGCTCTGGTGGCCACGATGTCCATGGGCTCTGCAACACTCGTCCTTTTCGGGATTGGATCGGCTGCAAACTTGATCACATGGTCCAACACGGACTGCTGCTTCAGTCTCCAAAACAATCACTGATAAAGCCAGGAACAAAAGGAAGAAAGTTGTCTTGTTAAATGCTGCCATTTTAATTATATTTTTTGGTTGATTTACTGCAAGGAGAAACACTCTTGATGCGATCACAATTTGTTTTGTAAAGATTCAAGCAAATGAACCAACTATTTATAGTTATAAATCCAGCAGATCAAAATAACATTCGACCGCTTAATCTTTTCGAAGAAATTAAGATCAAAATAGTTCTCAATCGCTTTCTTAATCTCTTCGGAGAAATTTAATATTCAAATATTTAATTGTGAGGGATTTTCCCACTAATTTCACGCAGTAAGTTATGTCTGGGTTTGTTTTTATTTTGTGATAAGCCAGTGCAAAGGTGAGCTTTTGATGTAATGTCTGTTGTTTTGTTTTGTTTTTGTTTTTTTTTATTTTTTATTACTTTTTATTATTTTATACAAAAATAAAGAAATAATTTGATAAGCCTGGATTCTTTGATGACATATTGTTGATAATACAGTCAGTAGCGTTGCGAAAAAATTGGGCCTCCCAAAATTTGCCACCTCGGACGTAAGCCCTTATAAATAGTGTTCCTTTGTAGCACGGGTAAATAGGTATTAAATAAAAACAAATTGTTACCCTCATGAAACTTGGCAAAAACTTAACATTATTTGCATTAAGATTGAAGAATCAAAAGAGTCCATAAAAATATGGGTATTTTTTGGTATGGTATTTTTTGGTGGTAAGGAGGGAGGAGGTGAAGACTAAAAAAATAAATTACAAAAATTGGTGTTGCAATATAAACTTATGATACATGATTTAAAGGTTTTTTTTATACTGAATCTCATGACATAAAAACTAAGTCAATACGACTGCTTTATGAAAAGTTATATTCTATTTTAAGCAAAGGTGTCTTTATTTTTGCCTAAAGAGGGAAAATGTAACCAAAACCCATGAATGATGATACACTCATGCAATAAGAGCGTTCAACAAGAAAAAACACCCTTTCCCCCAAAATAGTTGTATGGACTATCTCGATTCTTGGTTCCTAGGCCAAATGTAAAATTTTAAAAAGGTTTCAATTGGGTATACCAATTTTGTTAGAGATGTTAAGCATTAACTCCGTATATTTCCTCAACCTCAAAAAAACACAATTTCATTTAAAATAATGTGATAGACTCATATGTTTCTTAGTTACCATGGCAAAGAAAATGTTTATTCTGATTTTTGTGAACGTATCATTTAAATTATTGGTTACTTGGGACTTAACACAGGCTTGCATTACTCTTCAAAAAAACACCTTTTCACCAAAAAATATGTACTCTTAAGAATTTTGATTCAAATGGCAAATAAAATTTTTTTACCAATTTTCATCAGGCTAAGATTTTTTCTATAGTTTGTATCGCTACTTATCCCATATTTCCGTTCTTCTTGAAAAAACACCCTTTCACTCAAAATATTTTTATGGACTGTTTGGAAATTGAAATTTTTTTTTAGGACCAAAACTAACTGCACCTGTCATATAACCATTTAGGAAAAGCTAACTTTTTTCAAAAACGATTCTAACGATTTTGATTTTTTTTTTTTAATTTCGGTTTAAAATGCAACTATACATTGAAGAATCAAAATAGATCGAATGGACCCTTTCAACCGAATCTAAGAGAGCTCTTTTCTACAAAACAATCACATTTTTTTAAAAATCAAAAAAAATTTACCAGATTTAAATTCAGAAGATTCCAATCTTACATAATTTGAAAAAAAAAATATATTAGGGACAAAAAAAACTTAATTTTTGCAGACTATTTTGTTATCTTAAAGCCAGAAACGTGATGTTGAATTTTCTTTAACAAAAATGTGGAAAAAATTTCATTTTAGCTTTAAGATTAATTTAGTTGTAAATGGCAAATAGAGCCACGGCGCGCGGCGGGCGCACCTTCGAGGCAAAAAAATTAAAGGACCCATGCCCGAACAACTTAAAAAAAATATTTGATTTCGTTGAAATTAGTAATTAAAAGCAATATTTATTAGACTATTAGCTCCACGAAGACATTTACTGGATTAATATGTACAAAAATTTTTAAAATAATGTAATTTAAAAAAAAAAAAAAAACTAGGGTCTTAGTTACTAGCTATTCTATACCTAATAACTTTGTCAACATAATTTCTAGTTTCTTCAATTGCATTCATTTTCGTAAACAAATTCGTTAAGCCAAATCTAATAAAAAAAGAGAAAAGAAACAACAATAAATTCATACGTTCGCCTTTTCGCTGGCTTATCAAAAAACAAAAACAAGACTAAATTTAGCTGCGTGTAATTTGAGTGGGAAAACCCCTCGCAATCAGTATTGAATTCTGCGAAAAATTAAGTGTTTGAATAATACGTTGATCCGAATTAAGTATAAATAGCCAGTGCAATGGCTTGAATCTTTACAAAACAAATTCTGCTGACCGCTTCAAGAGTGTTTCTCTGAGTAAATCATAAAAAGAATCTTCAAAATGGCTGCTTTCAACAAGACAACTTTCTTCCTTTTGTTCCTGGCTTTATCAGTTATTGTTTTGGAGACTGCAGAAGCAGCAGTCCGTGTTGGACCATGTGATCAAGTTTGCAGCCGATCCAATCCCGAAAAGGACGAATGTTGCAGAGCTCACGGACACCGCGGACACCAGAGTTGCAGTCGTGGACAAATGAAATGTCGTTGATTAATTGTATCCTTTAGTTGAATGAAATGTGTTGAATGCTAAAATTTAAGTGTGAAAAAATTTATGGAATAAAACAGTTTTTTTCTAAGTACCTACTCGTAATCATTTGTTGTTTTTTTTAATTTTTTTTAATATCAAATCAAAGGCTAAATATATAGTTCTGTTACATTTTGTCGTAGATAGAAAATGAATGTGCGATATAACTTGGAACAACGCCTTCGGAATCAAGAAATTTAAGGTTTTAATCAAAACCAACATTAGGATTGTGGAGAAGTCCGAAAAAGTGATTTTCGTCATCCCGTCCGTCGGTCTGAGCGTTGTGCGTCTGTGCGTGCGTCCATGCGTCCATCTTCACTGCCCAAACGCGTGGAGGGATTGTCTTCAAATTTGGTAGAGATTATTTGTATGTAATTTCGATTTTTTTTTTTGTTTCGAATATCTCATTTAGAACGAGTACCTCCCATACAACATTTTTGAGTTTTCCCAGTTTTCTCGATAACGGTGCTAAAGATATTAATTAAACTTTTTAATATGAATTTTTAATTAACATAAATTTTTAGAATTGTTTTGTTTTTAAATATATCGAGCATATTATTTATCAATATTATTTATCAACACCTAAAAACTAAATTTCGAAAAAAAATTACTGAACCAATATTAAAAAAGAATTATTTTTCAAAATTAAATATTATAATAATAGGTATTCCTAACATACTTCAGATTACCAAAACACAATTTTCAAGCTTAGTTAATATACAATAGCTTTGCACTTAATGAGCAAGTTCGTGCGATCCAGTCGTGCATTTTATTGTTTTTAAAAGTAATTTTGTGTATATTTTGAAAATTGAATACCTAACGATTTTCACAGAAAATGTACCAAACATTTTTTGTTTTAGTTAAAGAAATCAAATAAGGTCAAGTTCCTTATAATTTTTTTTGAAAAAAAGAAAAATAAATAATTAGCAGAATATGGATGGTGAGAAAAATTAGGAAAAATTGGACACGAAAGTAGAAAAATAGATTGGCCACCAATAGATTGTCGGAAAGGGGTGGGTGATCGAAAAAGTGTGGTGGGTGTCGAAAATTGTGTTTTTTTACGATTTCTATCAAAAGTAGACAGCAAGTCGAAAAAAGTTTAAGATTAAGATTTGTATTTGTTTTACAGCAAATTATTAATTTTCGTGTTGTTGACGAAATTATTTTGAAAAAAAAAAAATAGCTGAATTTAAAATCAAAAACAATGAATTACATTGCTAATCCCTTTTCCTTTTCCTTTTTCTTTTCCTTATAAGTGCAGTTAATGAGGAACACACCTACCTAAATAATGAATTCTAAAAACACTTTCCAAAATCCATAAAATATTTAAAGTGTGCGCATGCCCCTTAAATCGAATTATCTATTTTTATTTTCAATCACAAACTTGTTTCTCTTAGCTGCACTTCACGACCACAAATTGTCACGAGCCGATCGAATAACTTGTTTGAATCAAAGAAAACCCACAAAAAAAATATCAAACCAAGATCAAGGTAAAAACCCAAGATCATTTATGACGTTAACACGACGACGTATGTATAGTAATTTACATAAGCAAACATTGAACCCAACGCTTTGGCATCAGTATTGAGAATGAGAGCTCGCGTTAAATAACAAATCAATACAGCTGTTGAGTTCGGTTTAATCGAGAGCTACTATAGCTATACTAGGAATATACTCAAGCTGTCTAACAGATGTCTAACACTTAATTCATCAGATCAATATTCTTGACGACGTATGTAGTTGGTTTGTGTTTATTGCGTAAACAATAATTTCCAGCCGTTTAACGATAAGACCTATTTATAGCCCACATCTTCAAATGTTTTTATTATTTTTGTTTTTTTTTTTTAGTTCAAAAGAGATTGATTGTTAACTAGGCGCCACAAAATGAATAAAAAGTTTGAAATAACATTTGTTTTTAATTTCCATCAGTTTTTTTTTGAAGTTATACTTCTTTACCGGTGTTAATAAAAAAAATCAACCAGTAATAACACAGAAAATAAACTTTTTAAATTACAGAAGTCAGCCATTGTTATTGATACGAGTAATCTGACTGAGTCATTTTCTACACTATAAGTGATAGTAAAAAACTTAAAATACACCAAAAGTTAGGCGATATAACGAACGAATCCGATAAAATGTGATTTTTCGAAATTCCACCCAAAAGTTAGGGTAAAATGGGGTAAAACATAATAAAAACTTTTTGTACATCTCGAAAAGTATAAGGGTTAGAATTATAAAATGTATTTTATAAAATAGGTAAATTGAAATGATTATGAGTTTTTGTAAGGAAGAAAATTCTAAAAAATCAACTTTTCAATTTGAAAATTATTTTCCAAAATCAAATATTTTTTTAGACCTTTGAAAGTGATGTTTTTGTGGGTAAGGTTGATGTTTAATTGAAAAATTAACTATGCACATTGACAGATAATGAAAAAAAAATAGGTGTCCAATACATATTATATTCAAAATGCTCTATAACGGTCTTTTTGAGCTTTCAAAAACACATACGATTTTATGTGAGTGGTTTAATTTTTTATTTTATGTGGGTGGAAAAACATTTTGTCAAAACAATTTTTAGATTTTTGTATTATAATAGCAGAAATAAAAAATTTATACATTTTTTTCAATGAATAACAGTAAAAGCAAGATTTTTCAGTGCAAGTTTTTTTACCGTTTCGAACGGTATTTTATTTTTATCTTTTTAATTTTAAATTTTCAAACTTAAATTTACACAGCCATGAGATATTTGGTAAATACATTTTTGTACAAAATTTCACAATTTTCTGTAGTCTGTGAGCCGAGATAACGGTAAAAAGACGCAGCGCTTACTTTACTGGGCATCAAACCAAATTAACTTTAGTTTAATATATCACACATAACTGTACACATGCTATAAAAGCTTCACAAACTTGAAAAGAGTTTCATCGAAATTTAACAAAATTGCCTGCTTTGATCGTCGGACTCGACCAGCCACCAGTGGAGAACAGTACCTACCGTTAAGTTGGCTCACAAATGGATTCGAGAAGGTTCGCTTATAAAATTTGTAACTTTTTTGTTTATTGTTGGATTTTGAAGATTGAGAAATTTAAAAATTTAGCAATATCAGGCTACAATATAGTGTAATTTTTTATACAGTTACACATAAAAATAATGAAAAATAATGAGAAAAACGTAATGATAGGCAAAATCAATTTTTGTTTTTCTTCTTACAAAATGGTATGAAATATTTTTTTTTTTTTATTTCATAAAACAATATACTACAATATTGTTGGTGCAAGTGTTTTTGAAAAGAAATAAACATTTTTGAACATATAAATGCATATTTACAGATCTTAGGGAGAAAGATACAAAAATTATTAAAATTAAAATCTGTAACTTAAGTTTTAGTTGCAGGATTTTAATAAATTGAACTGATTCTTTTGGATAATAAGTTGGACTAAAATTCTTCTTAAAAATATTGGACAGTTATTTAATTATACCTTTTTTAAGTTTTTTCTGTAAAATAACAACAATTATGTAAACAATTATTTTCTTCATACACAATTTGTTTCAATAAGAAACTCAAAAGCTTCACAATATCATTAAATTATATCCGAACGCAAAAATAAACCAAATAACAGAAGTTTGGTCGATGAAAAATATGAAATATTTAAATTAATTTCACAAAAAGCACATTATGTTTCTGTGACAAAATTTTAGGACTTTTAACAAAATTTTTTATTCGTCAAAAAAAAGGATATACATTCATGTAATTAATTTTTTATTTTTTCACACATAACACTCCACCTATACAACTGGAGTTGCGGGAACTGCGAACGTGTCCATTGGCTCTGCAACATGCATCTTTGTCGGCCTTGACATGACTACAAACTTGATCACATTGCTTTACATGTACGTTGGCTGCTTCAATTTTGGCAACAATCACTGCTAACGTTAGAAACAATAGGAACAAAAATGTTTTGTTAAAAACAGCCATTTTGTTTTGTTTTTGCAAATAATAATAAATTTTAGAATGATGAAATAAACGCTTTCGAAAATGCCGTCAGTATTTATATGCATCGTTCATACATACTGCCTCATAGATTTGCATTAATATACTGTAAAACAAGATCAAATTGAATTAATTAAAATGGATTTTTCCAAGTTGAAGGCAAAGCAAATCCATTTTATGGGAAATTGAATAAAGATTGCTTTTGAACTATTAGAAAATCAAGTATTTGAAGCTGGCTTTGGGATCGTAGCACTTTATATTAATGAACAAAAATATTGTTCGTACATTCACAAAAGAGAGGATTTAATTAATTAATAAAATATTTGTTCAATAGAAACAAATGTTCCACATACGTCATAGCGAGTTACTACATTAAATAAAGGGGTTTTCAATAAGAACGCTACAAAAACGGTTTTGGATATCAATGAAATTCTTTATTCATGTGAAAGTAAGTTCGATGCCATTATGTATGGAACTCGTTTTCTTTTGCATGGCCACCAAGGGCACGTTTGCAGAAGTCCAGATGCTGAACCCAATTTTCGACGGTTTTCAAGCATAAATCGGCCGATACTGCTGCAATTTCACGTTCGATATTCGTACGAAGTTCATCAATCGTAGCTGGCTTGTTGGCATAGACCATAGACTTGACGTAGCCCCACAGGAAATAGTCTAACGGCGTCAAATCGCACGACCGAGGCGGGCAAGCGACTGGACCATTTCGTGAGATAACACACTCTCCGAACTTGGTTTTTAATAAATTGATTGTGACATTCGCTGTGTGGCTTGTGGCTCCCTCCTTTTGGAACCACATGTCCTCCAAGTCCATATTATTGAACTAGGGCCAAAAATATTCGGTTATCATTGAACAGTAGCGATCCTCATTCACAGTAACGTGCCGGTCTTGGTCATCACGAAAGAAATACAGCCTAATGACGCCGCGCCGCCGGCCCATAAACTACACCAAACCGTATTTTTTTCCGGATGCAATGATGACTCATGGAGTACGTGTGGATTGCTGTCTGACCAATACCACATATTTTGTTTATTGACGAAGCCATACAGCCAAAAATGAGCCTCATCGCTGAAGATGAATTTTCGATGAAAATCCGAATTATTTTCAAGTTGTTGATCAGCCCATTTCAATAACATCTGACGCCTCTGGTGGTCAAACGGCTTCTTGTAAGGATGTAGGCCAAGATCTTTTCGCAAAATTCGCCACAACGACGTCACAGAGATACCCAACCACTGAGAACGACGGCGACGTGTGAGAGACACATTTGGGCTTTCTGCAACTGAAGCCTCAGCGGCAGCAATATTCTCAACAGTACGGGCACTTCTTTGTCTCACTGGCACGGGAACATTTTGTACTGTGCCTGTGGATTCAAATTTTTTCACTAGACGCTCAATCGTTGATCTGCTAGGACGATTATGACGACCATAAATTGGGGGTAGCGCTCTTATTGTTGAGGCCACTGACTCCGAATTTCAATAGTAAATTTTAATAATTTTGACTCGTTGTTGGCTCTTATATATCTTTCCGTCATAAAATGGCAAACCTTACTGAAGAGAAATGTGAAAAAAGCGGCAAAAAATATGGCGTCGTCCCTGTCGCTCTACTTTTGTAACGTCCCTGTTGTAAAACCCTTTAGATAAAGAACTATATCTTTGGAAATAGTAATTTTATCAAAAGGATTGGGGTAATGGAAGCAGACGTAAATTATCCACATGTTTTTAATAATAATTATTTTATTTTAAATAAACACGATAACTTTTGTTTGAATCAATTTGGACAATTGGAATCTATAAACACCAAAAGTTGAGTCGTAGGTTAAATTGGAAATTCAGCCATTTTGAAAAAAAAAAACGTTCTTGCACTTTTCCTACAAAAACCCTCCAAAAATGTCTCTTTTGTATGGAAGTACTACAAATTTGCATTTTTATTTTGTGATAAAGTTTATTATTAGTATATAGTTTTGGATTCGTAAATAAATTTTAACTCGAGATAAAAATCAAACATGACATTACGATAATAGAGAATGCGAAAAAAGTGGTTCCGACAATTCTGTCTGTCTGAAGCGATTTATACATTTTTCAATGTAACTTCAAAAATATTGGGAAAAATGCCAAATTTGTTTTATTTTTTTTTTTTTTTGTATCTTGTACAGAAATATAAATTTTTGTGTTTTTGACGAATTTATTTTGGAAAAATAATCTAATTTGCAATCAAAAAAGTTGACGAAAAAGTTTTTGAGTTTTGAAAATTTTGAGATTGATTCTTTTTATTGGAATCCTGTTGTTTTTTTAAGATTAAGTAAAAACAGATCACAGTTATTGCGGAAAACATTGGCAAAAATTGAGAAAACCAAAAAAGGCATTTTTAAAATCAATTTTCCTTTAAATCACAGTAATGCCTGTAACTCTCTGTCTGTGTAACTTTTGCAAAACATTTTGACTCTTTGAACTCAAATATTTGAGATATCGAATTTTTTTTACATACCAAAAATACTGTTTTTGTGATGTTTTTGGGTAAAGAGTGATTTAATTTCAGAAACAAGACCATGTTTTCTTATATGTTTTTTTAAACCTGACTAATTAATTACACTTCAAACAAATTCAGACTAGTGTCCTGTGCATCAAAGATTTGCAAAAATATGGTCTATGGCTCCTCGCATTTTTCCCAATATTTTTGAGGTTATATTGAAAATTTATCGGAGTAAAAGTTGTAGATCTTTTTACTATCTACATTTCTAGTAAATTGACTTTTTTTTCGATAGGTGGTCTATTTTTTGTCTTTATTTGCGCAGTTGTATGACGATATACATTTAAAACAAAGTGGTTTCTTTTTTATTTTTCCTTGTTTTTGCCTTATCTTCCGATATTGCATTTGTTTGCCTTTTTTGCCTTTTTCCATTATTTTTCTTGACAAATGAATACTAAAAACAAATTGATCCTTGTTTGCAATTGTATGGGAGCCAAATTTCGTTTGCCTTTTGTTTGAATAAATGCCTTTTTTTTCTATTTTGCCTATTTAGATGTTTTATTTGCTTTTTTTTTAATTTGTAGGCAAAAAACAACCCCAGCCCTGTTCATAAGTAAGTAAAGTAAGTAAATATTAATAATAAAGTTTTTTTTTGTTTCTTGCAAGCTTTGTTTAAAAATAAACAATGGCTTTACTTTTATATTTAATATTTATTGACTTAGTCTACTTAAAACATTACAATACCTTCATATATTTTTTCATCGTAAAAATCATTTAAATATCGAGTGCAATCATTCAAAAATTAACAAAACAATATTTTTCTTTAACCCAGAGTTTTGCTTCTGCTCCGCTCATCTGTCAACCAAAATTTTCTTTAAAAATGGCTGTGTTCAAAAAATCGACCATATTTCTTATGGCTTTGGTATGTTTTATGATTATTGCAACTGGAACTGACGCAAGTCTAGTGCGTGTGGAACCGTGCAATGAAGTTTGTGATCGTATAAGTCGCGAGCAAGATGAATGTTGTAGAGCTCATGGAAACGCTTACGCTTCCGGATGCAGACGTGGACAAATGATATGCGAAACTGGGTAGACAAAAATATTGATGGAATTATATTTTGTTTTAAATTAATTTTTAAACAAATTGTGAATAAATACAAAATAATTATTACGTTTCTGCATACTTGTTTCAAAATGCTTTTTTATTTATTGAAATTTCAGTATTTTATGCTTGAAGTAGGTACCTTGCATTCTTGTCAATTTCGTCTGACCATCAGATCATAAGCCACCGCTTGTCTGTCGGATAGGAGTCTACGATAAGGAAGTGTTATGAAATACAGATTTAGAATTAGTGACTATAGTTGAAGACCAAATTCAGTAAAACATAAGTTTTTACGGAAAGAACTTTTAATGGCACTCAACATTAGAATTGAAGAGTATCTTCTGGCAAATAGAAATTTACCCCAAAGATCGGAAGAAGACGCCTTCCTCACAAGAAATGGTCAATGGCAGTTTAAAGTGATGCTTTTTGGTCTTTGTAACACCGCTGTGGCAATATTGTAGTATTTGATGGAGTGAGTATTATAAGGACTCACATGGAAATCCTGCTTTCTTTATTTAACGAATATTTTGATCATCTCAAAGCTGTATTTCAGAGAATTCGAAAAATTTGCTCATTTCAAGACTGAATTGACAGGGACACTATCATAGAATCATCACAAGCTTAAGAGGCAAGAAGCGAAGCATCAAATTCAAGATTGCAGCATTAGATTAGCATTAAATTAAAATCAATTTCCTTGCAAAGCATTTATGCAGGCACATTCCACTGTACTGCTAAACATTCCACTGCAAATCTATCTTGACAGACCTTGATTACAAGTTATTACTTCCAAAGCTCGTCTTAGCACTGAAGCTCATTCATATCACAACAAAAACAAACCGAAACTAGATAACTTGTATTTTGAATTAATACATGTGCACACTGACTCATTTTATAAATATTGTTTACATTTTCAGTTGCTCTTCATCTCATATAAAAGCAAGTCAAATGGTTTTCATCTTCTCAGAGAAAAATCTTATTTCTTCAAGAGTGTTTCATTTGAGATAGCAATTATTGTCGTTAGAATCTTTTGGTTATATCAAAATGGCTGCTTTCAACAAGACAACTTTCTTCTTCCTTTTATTTCTGGCCTTGGCTGTAATTGTTGCGGAAACTGAAGCAGCAGACCACATCAAACCATGTGATCAAGTGTGCAACCGATCCGATTCCGAAAAGAATGCTTGTTGCAGATCTCATGGATATAATAAGTATCATAGTTGCAGTCGTGGAGAAATGAAATGTAATTAAGTCGTTCGTTTGTTGGAATTAAAATTTTCAATCGTAAAGTTGGTAGTTTGAATAAAAATAAATGAAATTGTACTCAACTAAAAATTTAGTAGGTAAGATACCTACTCATTTCTTTGTTGCTAAATTCCGAATATATTAATGTTTTTCAAAGCTTATCTGCGTGAGGGTAAAGGGAAAAAATATATTTTTTTTAATAATGGCAACACTAACAATTGGCTCTTTTGTGAATTTCGACCCCTAAACTGTTTACATTTAAAAGCTATAATGAGTTTAAGCCGAATGAAATTGACCTTTTCTCCAAAACTGGTTACTTTTGCTCGTTGGTTGGATTCGTCTTCCTTAGGAAGAGTATAACTTTTAACTTTTAAAACTTCGGAAATCATGGTCATGCATTGAATAAAAAAAGAAGAATATCACAAAAAAATCAAATCACTATACAACACCATCTTTGATACACGATAGAAACAGAACACGGAATGTTGGGTTAGAAAATGCTAGCAGATGGCGTTGGATTTTTACGTTGTAAAATAATTTTTCAATGGCCTCCACTATTTCGATAGATATTTTATTTCATTTTAGTTCGATTTGAACATGCAAAATACTGCATGTATGGAAGGTCATGAAAAAAGATACTACTACCAAGAGTAAATCGTAAAATAGAGAGCAAAACACAAAGAAAGTCATAGAAAAGAGCGAGAAAAGTCGTGGGAAAAGTGTAAAAAGTCGCTGAAAATATGTGAAATACCACGGCTTACACCGTTAATAAAAGCGGAATACCATGGAGAAAATCGCGGAATACCTACTGGTGAAAGATCATTGCAACCTTTTGGGAATAGCAGGATAATTAAGGAAAAAGTCGTTGAATATCATGAGAAGATGAGTAAGATATCGCAAAGAAAAACGAACAAAGTCATAGAGAAGAATGAAAAGTCGCGGAAAAAAGCGTGAAAAGTCGTGGAAAAATGTGCACGGCAAAAAGCGCGAAATATGGTACATAAAAGCGCGGAAAGAACTTTTGAACACTACGTGAATGATTGTAAAATACCGCATGGGAAGTCGTGAAAAAAACACTCACTACCACGAGGAAAATCGTAAAATTCTGCGGAAAAAAACCAACCACGGTCACAGCGAAAGACGTTGAGTCGCGTACGAGAATCTGAAAATTCGCGGAAAAATATGAGACATACCGTAGTAAAAATCGCAGAATACCTTGAATAAAACAGCAGAACTGGGTAATGAACTGGGTAATGAACTTTTAAATCCCAATCGAATGTCACTTGATTTCAAAATGTGTTATTTTTTCATGTTTAGTTTCACAAAATATTCACATTCCCGTATTTCTTTTCTTCAAAATACATAAAAACATTCTTGTTTTCGGTTAAACTTCAATCAATTAAAGTTTCATTATAATATAATTGATTCCATCGACAAAAATTACTCAAATTTTTAAAACAAATAATAACAAAGTCATTAGCTCGTCTTTTTGTTGGTTCTTCAACATTCACATCCCAAAAAAAAAAAAAACAAACAACATGAATTTTAAATTTGCACGCGCACTGACTCATTTAAAAATTTGTTTGCATTTCCATTTGCATTGGTTTTCGTATAAAAGTGTGTCCAATTCTTTGAACCTTCACAAACCAAAATTTGATCTCTTCAAGTGTGTTTATTTTGAGTTTTGATCATACAAAGAATCTTTCTATAATAATCAAAATGGCTGCTTTCAACAAGACAGCTACTTTCTTCCTTTTGTTCCTGGCTTTGGCAGTAATCGTTACAGAAACTGAAGCATCAGTCCGTGTTGGACCATGTGATCAAGTGTGCAGCAGATCCAGTCCCGAAAAGCACGAATGTTGCAGAGCCCACGGACACTCTGGATACTCTAGTTGTAGTCGTGGACAAATGAAGTGTAATTAATTGCTCGTTTGTTGTAATAATTTTTTTTTTTGTTAGAGTAGAAGCTTTTAATAAATAAATAAATCTATATTGACCACAAAATCCATGTTTTTTTCTTAGAAAACACTAAAATCGGTCAGTAATTTTATTGACTGATAATATACCTACATCATTGGAAAAAATGGAAGGATACAATGAATGTTGATTTTTAGTATTTTTAGTATTTATTTATTTCATTTTCGAAAACTTAAACTTAGTGATTTCCGAAGGACTGTATTCTGTATTTTAGTGAGAAAAGGTCGTATTGGAACAAAACAAAAAGAATTTGAATCCTCAGATTCTCTTAGATATTTTACTGAATTGTTTTTAAGATCACGTAGGACCTAGGAAAAGTGGAAAACTAAAAAAAAATATTTTGTTTGCTTTGTTTTTCAATGCAACTACTAAAACATTTAGAATCTTTATAATTTCCGGAGCCCTTTTATATTCAGCTTCAATTCATTACTTTTTAGGTTTTGATACGATTTTTTGAACTTATTTATTGTTCTTTAAGTAGAAAATGACGTTTTTTCAGACGTCAATATCTCTGCAACCAATAGTTGAAAATAAAAAATTCCAAATCAGAGCGGTTTTGAACGGTTTTGAGTTAATGCTTAGTTTTCAACTGTAACTAGAGATCAAAATTAACCAATTACTATTGGTAGCTAAACATTTTTAAAAAGCGTTATCACGTGATTTTTTTTCTATATTTTCCAAAAGTTAAAAGCTGAATTTTAAAATTATAATTTTGAAAAACCGAGTTTCAAAAATTATATTCTTTTGAAGATAAAAGTTTTGAAAGTTGCAGTGCTAAGTTTGGGAAAATTTAATTTTAAAAAATTAAGTTCTACAATATTTTGTATTCTATGAAGGGGCTAACTAAAGATTTATTTTGAAAAACAAAACCTTTAAAATATGTCTTAAAAATATATAAATAATGGTGTGGCATGGTATCGACACTAGGCAACATTGTTTTGTTTCAATTTTAACCTCAGGCATTATTTTGATCCATGCCGGCAAGGAGCTTCATTAACGTAAAATGTACCTTTTTTGATAATAATGATAATTATGACCAGCGGACATTAAATTGTAACTATAACAACACGGACTGCTGCTTCTGCAGTCTCCAAAACAATCACTGATAAAGCCAGGAACAAAAGGAAGAAAGTTGTCTTGTTGAATGCAGCCATTTTGATATTACAGGAAGATTCTTTTGATGATCTAATCAGAGAAGCACTCTTGAAGTGATCAGAAATTGATTTGTACAGATTCAAGCCACTACACCAACTATTTATACTCACGAAATCAAAATAACATTCAAACACTTAATCTTTTCGCAGAATTCAATATTCAAGTGGTTGAGAGGGATTTTCGCAATCAGACTACACGCTCTTTGCAAGTTTATTTTTATTTTTGTTTTGTGATAAGCCAGCATAAAAGTGGCCTATACATTTTACATGTTATGACTTTTTTTACATTTTTTATTTGTTTTACAAAAATAAATAAACTATTGAAAAAATGGGAATGCTTAGTTGAAATAATGTTGATATGAAAATGCAAACATAGAAGCTTTTGTTAAAGATCCTCTTAGATTCATTTTTAAGCCTTTAATTGCTTTGGTCTTGGCCCCACTTAAAATGTCTACCGTTGGTATATTTGTTTTAAGTGAGTTTGTGGTGTTATTTTCTATTAAGTTTGAGTGGTTAACCTCACTTAATCCATTTTCAGGTACCAAAAATGGTACTTTTGATGCACTTTACGTCGACAACTCCCCTAAAAAATGCAGATAGACTAAGGTATTCGTCATAACCATGACCTAGAATACCTGTAATATTCATATGGATCGGTTACCGCTCACGCAAGATATCTGCTCTTGGCTCTTAGACTATTAATTTATTTATTTAAGAACCCTTCGAAATGAAAACCTAATAATTATATGCATTTTTATGACCAAGTACCCAAATTTTTGCACAAATCGTGTGAAACTAGTTATTCTGTACCTAATTACTTTGTCAACATAATTTCCAGTTTCTTCAATTGTTTATTCATTTTCGTAAACATATTCGTTAAGCCAAATCTAATAAAAAAAGAGAAAAGAAACAACAATAAATTCATACGTTCGCCTCTTGGCTGGCTTATCACAAAACAAAAACAAGACTGAATTTAACTGCGCCTGTAGTTTGAGTGGGAAAACCCCTCGCAATCACTTAAGTATTGAATTCTGCGAAAAAAATTAAGTGTTTGAATGATATGTTGATCCGAATTGAGTATAAATAGCCAGTGCAATGGCTTGAATCTTTACAAAACAAATTCTGCTGACCGCTTCAAGAGTGTTTCTCTGAGTAAATCATAAAAAAAATCTTCAAAATGGCTGCATTCAACAAGACAACTTTCTTCCTTTTGTTCCTGGCTCTATCAGTTATTGTCTTGGAGACTGAAGCAGCAGTCCGTGTTGGACCATGTGATCAAGTTTGCAGCCGATCCAATCCCGAAAAGGATGAATGTTGCAGAGCTCACGGACACCGCGGACACCAGAGTTGCAGTCGTGGAGAAATGAAGTGTCGTTGAGAAAAATTGTAACCTCTTTGGTGAATGAATGAATGAAATGTGTTTTACGTTAAAATTTGAGTTTGAAAATATCATTCAAAATAAAATAGTTTATTTTTTAAATAACCAAATATTTTGTTGTTTTTGGGATAAAATGGGACAAAAATAGATTTGAGGTATTCTACAAAAATTACACTGTGCTACAGTGGAAAAATTGCTTTTGAAATGACTTATCATTTCAACTGACAAGGAGATCATTATAAAACTTGAAAACTTTCATAGACTTTAATAAATTCAAATTATTGCCAACAAACTGTTTTTTGAAGTATGCCAGTTTCAAAAATGTTTGACTCCATCATTTTTTATTCAATGTCATATCTTTTAGATTTGTTTAGACTTTTAAATAGAAAAAAAAACATGACGTATGTATGTATAATTTTACAAAATATACACTTTTGCCTCGTCAAAATCAAATCGCACTGAATAATTGCATTTTGAGTTTCCTTTCTCTTTAAAAATGCTATTAAAATATTCAAATCAAAAGAGATAAAATGAGAGACAAATATAAACCTTGTGTCCAATTTCACTCGAAAACTTTCAAGGGGTCCCGATAGGTGCTAAACACAACAGATCTTTTTTTGAATTTCTGTCTGCAATGAAACTTAGTTACCTGTTTTATCCAAAGTCCAACGCTATATATATCAAAGATACATAGGTGATTCTACTTGGATTAGTTTATAAATGTTAGAACTTTTTAAACAAAATAACAATTGTTCCAATAAATGTCTATATTAAAACCCGAAATGAATACAAAGTTGCAAAAAAATATTCTTTAAAAAAATTAATTTTTTTTATTATTAAGTCAAATTTTGTATTAACACAATTTCATCAATAAAAGTATCCTGCTTGTCCTGATTGATTATCAATTTTAATTAGTTTCGCAAAGAATTCGTCCACGTCTACATCCTACAGAGTAAGCGTTTCCATGAGCTCGGCAACATGAACTTTGTTCGCGACGAATTCGGTTACAAGTTTCATCACAGGCCTCCACACGGACTAACCGTGCTTCCGTTCCAGTTGCAATAATCATAAAACACACTAAAACCACAAGCAAGATGGTTGATTTTTTGAAAGCTGCCATTTTGGAAGAAAAAGTTGGTGTAATGAAAATGTTGGTTTAATGGTTAAAGCTGAAAGCTGTTTTGTTAATTTTCGAATGATTGCAGTTGCTATTTATACGATTTTAAAAATTAAATAAGTGCAGTTATAATGTTTTGTTTATACAATAAAGTAGGCTAAATCAACAAAAAATCAGAACGAAATTTGTGTCATTCTGTATTAAACAAAGTTTAATGTAAACAGTGAAGGTGAGTTATTTATTTAAATCTTAATAATTAAAAGAGATATCAAAAACAAAAGTGCATCACATTCGTAAATAATAAACAAATAAGAAACCGGAAAAAATGGTTCATGTGAAGTCAAAATTTTATTGGCTATAGAAAACGGAAACTTCTGCTATATTTCTGGTGAAAACTGTTTATAATTCTTCTACTTTTAAAAGACATTGTTTAAATGTAGAATATTGTTCATTAGGCTACATACATTTCCACTTAGGATAATTCTATGTAGAATTTAACACTCAACCTATCTTCTTCTCTGACATTATGAAGGTATTAATTATTGATTAATATTACGAACAAGTACGTAAGTGTGTCAGTAAATGATAAATTAAATTTATTATTAATTTATTGAATATGTCATCTCATTAACTTTCATTGTTTTTAATAAGCCTTGTGTAATGAAGAATATTACCTTCTTATATATTTTGTTGATTTAGTCTACTTAATAAATACAAACATTACTTTAACTTGTATTTTTTTAATTTTTAAAATCGTATAAATAGCAACTGCAATCATTCGAAAATTAACAAAACAGTTTTCAACTTTAACCATTAAACCAACATTTTCATTAAACCAACTTTTTCTTCCAAAATGGCAGCTTTCAAAAAATCAACCATCTTGCTTGTGGTTTTAGTGTGTTTTATGATTATTGCAACTGGAACGGAAGCACGGTTAGTCCGTGTGGAGGCCTGTGATGAAACTTGTAACCGAATTCGTCGCGAACAAAGTTCATGTTGCCGAGCTCATGGAAACGCTTACTCCGTAGGATGCAGACGTGGACGAATTCTATGCGAAACTAATTAAAATTGATAATCAATCAGGACAAGCAGGATACTAAATGTTGATGAAATTGTGTTAATACAAAACTTTAATTAATAATAAAAGAAATTAGTTATTGAAATAAAGATTTTTTTGCAACTTTGTATTCATTTCGGGTTTTAACATAGACATTTCTTGGAACAATTGTTATTTTGTTTAAAAAGTTTTGACATTTATAAACTAATCCAAGTAGAATCATCTATGCGTCTTTGATAAATATAGCGTTGGACCTTGGATAAAACAGGTAACTAAGTTTTATTGTAGACAGAAATTCAAAAAAAAATGTTGTGTTTAACACCTATCGGGACCCCTTGAAAGTTTTCGAGTGAAATTGGACACAAGGTTTATATTTGTCTCTCTTTTTGTCTCTTTTGATTTGAATATTTTAATAGCATTTTTAAAGAGAAAGGAAACTCAAAATGCAATTATTCATTGCGATTTGATTTTGACGAGGCAAAAGTGTATATTTTGAAAATTATACATACGTCATGTTTTGTTTTCTATTTAAAAGTCTAAACAAATCTAATAGATATGGCATTGAATAAAAAATGATGGAGTCAAACATTTTTGAAACTGGCATACTTCAAAAAACAGATTGTTGGCAATAATTTGAATTTTTTAAGGTCTATGGATGTTTTCAAGTTTCATAATGTGATCTCCTCAGACAGTTTAAATGATAAGTCATTTCAAAAGTAATTTTTAAACACAGTGTAATTTTTGCAGAATACCTCAAATTAATTTGTATCCCATTTTATCCCAAACACAAAAAAACATTTAGTTATTAAAAACATAAACTATTTTATTTTGAATAATATTTTTAAACTTAAATTTTAACGTCCAACACATTTCATTCATTCATTCACCAAAGAGGTTATAATTTTTCTTAACGACACTTCATTTGTCCACGACTGCAACTCTGGTGTCCGCGGTGTCCGTGAGCTCTGCAACATTCGTCCTTTTCGGGATTGGATCGGCTGCAAACTTGATCACATGGTCCAACACGGACTGCTGCTTCTGTCTCCAAGACAATAACTGATAAAGCCAGGAACAAAAGGAAGAAAGTTGTCTTGTTGAAAGCAGCCATTTTGAAGATTCTTTTTATGATTTACTCAGAGAAACACTCTTGAAGCGGTCAGCAGAATTTGTTTTGTAAAAATTCAAGCCATTGCACTGGCTATTTATACTCAATTCGGATCAATATTATTCAAACACTTATTTTTTTCACAGAATTCAATACTTAAGTGATTGCGAGGGGTTTTCCCACTCAAACTACACGCAGTTAAATTTAGTCTTGTTTTTGTTTTTTGAAATGGCGAACGTATGAAATTATTTTTGTTGTTTCTTTTCTCTTTTTTTATTAGATTTGGCTTAACGAATATGTTTACGAAAATGAATAAACAATTGAAGAAACTGGAAATTATGTTGACAAAGTAATTAGGTACAGAATAGCTGGTTTTACACTATTTGTGCAAAAATTTGGGTACTTGGTCATAAAAATGCATATAATTATTAGGTTTTCACTTCGAAGGGTTCTTAAATAAATAAATTAATAGTCTAAGAGCCAGGAGCAGATATCTTGCGTGAGAGGTAACCGATCCATATGAATATTACAGTTATTCTAGGTCATGGTTACGACGAATACCTTAGTCTGTCTGCATTTTCTAGGGGAGTTGTTGAGAAAAAGTGCATCAAAAGTACCATTTTTGTTACCTGAAAATGGATTAAGTGAGGGTAACCACAACGCCACAAACTCACTTATAACAAATACCAACTGTAGACATTTTAAGTGGGGCCAAAACCAAAGCAATTAAAGGTTTAAATATGAATCTAAGAGGGTCAAAAGCTTCTGTGTTTGCATTTCCATATCAACATTATTTCAACTAAGCATTCCCATTTTTTCAATGGCTTATTTATTTTTGTAAAACAAATAAAAAATGTAAAAAAAAGTCATAGCATGTAAAACGTAAAGGTCACTTTTACGCTGGCTTATCACAAAACAAAAATAAAAATAAACTTGCAAAGAGCGTGTAGTCTGATTGGGAAAATCCCTCTCAACCACTTGAATATTGAATTCTGCGAAAAGATTAAGTGTTTGAATGTTATTTTGATTTCGTGAGTATAAATAGTTGGTGTAGTGGCTTGAATCTGTACAAATCAATTTCTGATCACTTCAAGAGTGCTTCTCTGATTAGATCATCCAAAGAATCTTCCCGTAATATCAAAATGGCTGCATTCAACAAGACAACTTTCTTCCTTTTGTTCCTGGCTTTATCAGTGATTGTTTTGGAGACTGCAGAAGCAGCAGTTCGTGTTGGACCATGTGATCAAGTTTGCAGCCGATCCAATCCTGAAAAGGACGAATGTTGCAGAGCTCACGGACACCGCGGACACCAGAGTTGCAGTCGTGGACAAATGAAGTGTCGTTAATAATAAAATTATTGTGTTCTTTGCTGAATGAAATTAGTTGTAATCTTAAAAATAAAACTATTGTTTTTTAAGTAACAATTGTTTACTTGTGATTCATTATGTAGGTTGTAGGAACAATAGGACAAGTTTAGGATTTGTAGAAAAAAATTGAACCTGAGATAACAATCAAACATTTCGTGCGCTGAAAGAGAATGCGAAAAAAGTGTCCTTCTGTCTGTATCCTGGCTGTCTCTTTCGAAAGCTGCAGTCGCTGAAGCGATTATGCCAAACTTGGTAGTTAAGGGTTTATTGGTGATGTAGGTATGTATGTATTTATATGCAATAAAACTATACAAACTTTACCTTTTATAAAAGCAGCGGGACATTGGCTTTCCATTTCCCTTCTACTTATAGCATCTTTAATTACTACCTTAAATAAAAAATGCTGTTACAAAAACTTTTCCTTTAGTTTGGTTAGAACCTCTGAAGTGAACATTAATCCCACTTTGCTATCAGTTACGACTGAGCAAGTAAACCCCTTGATAACAAGAGAAAATATAGCTTGGGCTATTAACACCTTCTCTCCGTACAAATCCCTAGGCCCTGATGGTATTCTGCCCATTATGCTGCAAAATCAGCAAGAGATAGCAGTTCCATGGCTTGAAAAAATCTTTAAAGGCTGCCTTCTTCTTAATCATGTGCCCAAGTCTTGGAGACAAGTTAAAGTGGTTTTCATACCCAAAGTGGGCAAAAGAGGACATGAATCTGCGAAGGATTTCCGGCCAATAAGTTTAACATCTTTCTTACTTAAATCCTTAGAACGAATCTTAGAAACTCATATTAGAGACATTTTTAAAAGATGTCCTCTAGCTAGTTCGCAGCACGCTTATATGAGGGGCAAATCTACGGAAACAGCCCTCCATGAAGTCGTCCGAACAATTGAGAACTCGATACACTTTAAAGAATATACCCTAGCTACCTTCTTGGATGTAGAGGGAGCTTTTAACAATGTCCTAACCGAATCTATTCTCGAAGCCCTAGTGACTTTTGAAGTAGAAGACTACATCAGAAGTTGGATTATTTCAATGCTAAAAGAGAGAAGAATTCAAGCAAGTTTAGGAAATTCAAACTGTTTTAAATGCGTTAATAGGGGTACGCCTCAGGGTGGCGTTCTTTCTCCCCTTTTATGGCTCCTTGTCATGAACAATATCCTCGTGAAGCTTGAGAGAAGTGGAGTGAAAGCAGTGGCATATGCGGATGATCTGGTTGTACTTGTATCAGGAAAGTTTTTACCTGTGATCAGTGAAATGACTGACACGGCTTTGAGAAAAGTTAGCAACTGGGCTACGAGCTGTGGCCTAGGAGTTAATCAAAGTAAAACGGAACTGATGCTTTTTACAACTAAAACCAAAATCCCTGTCTTCCCTCTACCTCAGCTCAACGGCCAAATCTTATCACTTTCTTCCAGCGCCAAATATTTAGGTGTAATTTTGGACACTAAACTGAGCTGGAAGCTAAATATAGAAGAGCGGGTTAGAAAAGCGAGCATTGCTTTCTATGCCTGCAGTAAAACCTTTGGGAAAAAATGGGGTCTTAAATCAAAAATGATTCTATGGACTTACACAGCGGTTGTACGACCCATTCTTACCTACGGCGCCATTGTTTGGTGGCCTGCACTTAGTAAAGCTTATAACATCAACAAACTTAAGAAAATCCAGAGAACAGCAAGCGTAGGGACGACTGGAGCCCTCCGGTCGTGCCCCACTGAGGCTCTAAACGTTCTCTTGCACCTCTTACCCATAGACCTTCACATTAAATACCAGGTCTCTTGTAGCGTTTTAAGGCTAAAAGAAACAGGTAGTTGGAAGGCAAAACCTTTTGGTCACAGTGACACAACAAATTTAATACCATCGAATATGCTTCTGACACCCACGGACTACTGCACCCCTATTTTGAACACTGTAATGAATTGCAGGGTCAGCTTCCCGTCGAGATCAGACTGGGAAGAGGACATTGTGACGAAAGACTTCGACACCTGCATTTTCACTGATGGCTCAAAAATGGATTGTGGGGTCGGTTCGGGTGTCTACTATGAATCCCTCAATATCTCAAAATCCTTTCGACTACCAAACTTTGCCAGTGTATTCCAAGCGGAATTGCTGGCAATTAAAGAAGCTTGCAAATTACTTAGAGTAAATTCAAATCAAAACCAAAATATAGCTATACTAACAGATAGTCAGGCAGCTATAAAAGCAATTGCTTCGGTCACGACATCCTCCAAATTGGTTCAGCAGTGCAGAGAGGAACTCTCATTGCTGAGTGGAAGCCTCACAATCACTCTCATCTGGATCCCAGGTCACAGTGGTTTTGAAGGCAATGAAAAGGCGGATGAACTGGCCAGGCAAGGATCGGCCCTTCATGAGTCACTAGCAGAAATAGTTAACATTCCCATAGGAGTCATGAAGGGCGATATCTTCTTAAATTACCTAACAAAAGCTAACAATAGGTGGCACAACTTGACTAGCTGCGTCATATCCAGAAAAATCTGGCCCACCTATAATAAATCCAAAACATATGACCTAATCTCTAGACCCAGAAAAGACATTAGCAGAATCGTTGCGGTGTGCACAGGACATTGGCCGATAGGGGAACATGCAGCAAAGTTGGGTATACCGCACAATACTTATTGTCGCAGCTGCTTGGACCAGCAAGAAAAAGAAACGGTCTTCCATTTCCTATGTCAATGTCCCGCCCTTGCTAGGAATAGAGCACTCTCTTTGGGAAGTGAATTCTTTAATGTCATAGATAACATCTCAGGATCAAAGATCAAAGACTTGATCTCGTTCATAAATGCAACAAAGTGGATTTAGGACTGCCTAACACTTGTTTTTCCCTTTTTAAAACCAATCAAAAATGTATTTCAAATAAATCCAATTATCACCCATAGGTTTCATAAGTTTTGGTATCAAAACGGCGTATCCTGCGCTAATTGGGTCAAACAAACAAGGTTTGCTTGACCGCCATCTCTACCTACCTACCTTGGTTAAAAAACAACAAAGTGTTTGAGAGTAGTGCTCGTTTTAGAAACCCTTTATAGAGTGCTCTTCTTAAGAATCATTAGGAAATGATATCCAATTCAGGCCATAAAAAATCATTAATCATCTCTCGATAGCGCAATCCATTGACCGTAACTGTTGCTCCAGCCTCATTTTCGAAAAAGTAAGGTCCAATGACCCCGCGGGACCATAAACCGCACCAAACAGTCACGCGTTGAGGATGGAGAGGCTTTTCAACAATAACTCTTGGGTTTTCCGAGCCCCAGATGCGACAGTTTTGCTTGTTGACGTAGCATCCGAGGTGGAAATGGGCCTCATCAGTCAAGATGATTTTTCGATGAAATTCCGGTTCATTTTCATGCATTTCAAGGACCCAATCAGCAAAGACACGACGTTGTTGATGATCAGCCGGCTTGAGTTCTTGTGTTAACTGAACTTTATAAGCCTTAAGACCCCAGTCTTTATGCAAAATACGATGTAATGACGTTTGTGGAATGCCTAATTCCAAAGAACGACGAGGAATGGAAAAACCTGGGTTTTCTTCAACACTTTGGGCTACAACAGCAATATTCTCAGTTGTTCTTGAGCGACGTGCACGGGTTTTATTCTTCACATCACTAACTTGTCCCAACAACTCGAATTTGTCCACCAATTTCTTTATTGCGGTCCGACAAGGTGCTTCACGACGACCCAAAAATGTTTTAGTTTTACGAACCGCCTCTGCCAAATTTTCACCATTTTTATAGTGAATTTTAATAATTTCAATGCGTTGTTGAAGCGTGTATCGTTCCATTTTTATTAATAGCGTAGTTTCTACTTGTCAAATGTCAAATTACAGCTTCAAAAGTGCCACCTACCGAAATAGCGGGCTATTCAAAATAACACCTCTTATTGGAAAACCCTTTATATATAACACTCTTGAAGAGTTATGTAAGGATAAAAATGTTACTAGGGGTGCAAAGGCTTTTGATTTCTTCTACAATGATACATTTTTAGAAAACAAAATTTGAAAATCGTTAGAGCCGTTTTAAAGAAACAAAACTAGTTTTTCTAAATAATAATTTGGAAGGTTTTTTATAAAAAAAAAATTGGTACGCCATTTTTAAGATATTATTTATTAAAATCTAAAAAACTAAATTTTGAAAAAATATATTTGGTAGCTTACGAAAAAATTATTTTTATAGAAAAAAAAAATCAATTTTTTTGTTTTTAAATCCAAAAAAAAAATCTCGGAATTTTTCTTACTTAACATTATTACGGCAACTTTAAAGCTTTCATGTATAAAAAATTGTTGAAATTGATTGAGTCATGAAGGAGAAAATCAGAATTTAAAAAAATTGGTTCAAGGTCAGGTACCGTTAATACCGGATTTTGAAAAAAATTCTTTCATTTATAGATAGACCTTATCCAAAAAAAATGATCACCATTTTTGAGAAAAATGTGTTTTTGTGAAACCGGCATATGACCGGTATTTAACGTTATTTTTGGTAAAAAAAAATCAAAAAACGTCTGGGGATAGTCTCCAAAAAACTCCACATACCAAGTTTGAAGTAAATCAACCCATCCGTTTAGGCTGTGGCTTCTGTAACATACAGACAGACAGACAGACAGACAGATAGAATTGTCGGAACACCTTTTTTGATTGATGTTTGATTGTTATTTCAACTTTTGTTTATGTACGAACGCATAACTTGATATATAGTACCTGTATAGCGCGTAAAAATAAGATTAAAAATAAAAATTTGCATTGAAGTTATTCTAAAGCGAAGTAAGAGGTAATTTTATCGTTTTCGAGTTATAATGGTTGTTATGATTTTGGCTCCTTTTTTTTACTTTAACTATCCTTATCTTTGCCAAACGACCGACACAAACGTCTGATTCGTAAGATGTAGATGAAGAATGCACGACTGGATCACACGTACTTGCTCTTTGGGTTAAAGTTGCTATAGACGTTAAGACCTCTTATATAAAGTTTATAAAAATAAACAACTATGTTAGAAATTAACAAAATATAGGGTTTTGCTTGAGTTATATATTTTTACAAAAAAAAGTGGAATAAGAATAAAGAATAAAACTAATTTTAAGCTTTTTTTTTTTAAAGTTTTTAATTAATACATAACTTTTTTTTTTTTAATTAGAAAAAAAAAATGGCAACGCTGTTTCCCCTATATTCGAGTTTTCTAATAAAAACTACAAATGCAGTTTTGTTGTAATCACTAAACATAATACATAAACAAATTTTTAACAAAATCGTTAGAGCTGTTTTCGAGAAAAATCCAATAACTCAAAACCGTTATATGGGAGGTATAAGTTCTAGACGAGATATTCAAAAACAAAAAAAAACAACTTTTGAAATTACGTAAAAATAATTTGAACCAAATTTGAAGAAAATCCGTCCACGCGTTTGGGTACTGGAGAAGTGTACAGATGGACGCACAGACGTACAGACGCACAGACGCACAGACGTACACACGCACAGACCGACGGATGGCATGATGAAAACCACTTTTTCAGACTTTTCCATCATCGTAATGTTGGTTTTGATTAAAACCTCAAATTTTTTTTTCGACACGAAACCAATACTTGCCCTTTAGAGCAAGTAAAAAGTTTAAATTTTCATAAAAACATTATTTGTTTTGCAGAGTGCACCTATAAATAGAGTTAGCGATTTACTAAGGCTTGACACTGGGCACTCATCATTAGTGTTTCTTTTATCTTAAATTCTTATATTTTTTGGTTAATCAATATAAAACAACAATATGGCTGGTTTAAGCAGCAAAACAACCGTGTTCTGCTCGATTATCGCCTGTGCATTTGTGCAATGTTATTGCCTTCGGAAGCAATTAGTAATTCATTGGGTTCGTATTCCACCATGTGATGAAGTTTGCAACCGTACTGCAGCTGAAAATTACGAGTGTTGCATTGCTTACGGACAAGCAATGCATGCTAATTGTTTTGGCGGAATGCATTGTTATCGACGTTAATGTTAAAATATATTTGTTATGAAAGAGAAAAGTATAGAAATTGCTTTCTTGCCTAAGGAAATTGTTATTTTTTTTTTTTTCTTATTGTTTGCGTTCCTTTATTCATACTTTTCCCACTTTCAACTAAAAGCTTACATTTTCAAGCTAAGTTATTGTATAAAAGCCTTGGACAACATGAGTAAGTACGTACGACCCAGTCGTGCACTTTATCTCAAATTTGTTTTTATTATTTGTCCTTATTTATTGTATTGTAAAACAAGTTTTTTAATTACAATTTTCGAGATAAAAATACTATATCTTAAGTGTGCGACACTTTATACGTAATTTTTTAGTTTCATTTAATTTTGGTGATTCCCAAAAAGAAAACAAAAAAGTTCAAAAAAGATTTGCACATAAAATATTATCCAAGTTACATCAGTAATTCCCATATCAAAACTTGCGTACGAAAATATTGTTTTGCAGAACACGCACCTATAAATAGTCAGCGATTCATTAAAATTGAGTACAGAATACAATTTAAACTCATTAACAGAGTTTCTTTTTTTAGCTAAATACAGTTTAATTTGTTCGTGAACCAATATAACAAACAACAAAATGTCTGGTTTAAGCAGCAAGACAAGCGTGTTCTTTTTGATTATTGCCTGTGCAATGTTATTGCCTACAGAAGCAATCAATAATTGGGTGCGTATTCCACCATGCGATGAAGTTTGTAACCGCAGTGACGCTGAAAAGAACGAGTGTTGTAGAGCTCACGGACAAGCTTTCCATGCTACTTGCCATGGTGGAATGAATTGTTATCGACGTTAGTGTTTTGATTGAATTATTTTTTTTTTTTGTTAAGACACAAAAATAAAGAATTTTCTTTAGCTTAAGAAGTTTTTTTTTTCACTTATATAGTTTAAGTGTTTTTTGATAGTTTTTTTGTTTATGCAGTTAAATCTGCTAGATAAAATTTGAAAGTTCCATATTCAACTAAGCTTTCAAATTTTTTGATAGGACAAATGGAGTTAGCAAAGGTAGAGAGACTTTTGAGAATAAATTTTGCAAAAACGACTCTAACGATTTTCGTTAAAATGTGTATGTGTACTACGACTAATAATGTTGTACTTTTGAAATAAAAAAAAAAAAAATTTTTTCATCGGCTTATAACCGTACCTTTTGTTAACCGTTTTTCTGATTTTCTGGTAAACGAAAACATTTTTAGCAATTTTTAAATTTTCTCATATCAAAATTTTCCAAACATTATTTTGGATTGTTTAAAAAATATTTCAATTTTTTTTTTTTGAAAAATCGATTTTTCCTGTTGATAGTTTTTTTTTTAGTTTTGGTGTTAGATATTCATTAATATTTTCCCGAAAATAGCAAACGGGCAAAAATCATGAAGTTGGAAAATTTGATGTCCCAGGCTTTTTTTTAATCAAAATTACATGAAATTAAAATTTTTGAAGTACCGGTTAAAATAAATGAGATAAATTTCCGAATGTATTAACTTTGTTGAAAACAAAGTTGGTTTTTGTTTTATTCCATCTAACATAGCCGAAAAATCATTCCGGGAACGCTTCCATAACTTAAAAAAATAGAATTTAAGTGACAAAAAATACACTAAAATCAGTTAAATTTAGCTACCTGTATATTTAATTATTTCATTATTTCTATCTAAATAAAAGTTTAAAAGTTGTCCGAAGGAATATGTTTGATTATAGTTAAAGTGACAAAATATAATTCTTTTATTTATCTAACGTGCAGTAGGCGCTACAAATCGTTGTATAAATAATTTTCTGCATGAATAAATTTGATTAAAGTGGTAATTGAAAATTAATTTGATATATAAAGAGCGTACATCAATCAAACGTCTTTTCGGGAACGCCTGTTTTGGTATAAGTAAAGATTAATAAAATTCTAATTTTTTGATGCAAAATCACGCCCAATACAATAACAGCTCAAAAATATTTCTTTTGCTTTTGTTAGAAAGAAAATAAACAATAATAATAATTAAAACGTGGTTTTCGGGAACGCTTTTGGTCTATGAATAAATTATACAGCACTCTTGAAACAAATCTCCATATTTTTGTTATTTTAAGTCAGAATCAAATGCAAATATGGCTTGAATATGGAGTTTTATCATAAAGTTTGTAAAAGAAAAACTTGAAAAACTCTTCTACTTCGTAGTTATTCTAGAATAGTAGAAAAACTTTTTTTTATGTATATCCATAGAAAAACTGAAATAATGTCGTATTTGATTAACAAAGTTATAAATAAATATATATAACCGATTGACATAGTTTTTAAAACACCACAGACGTTTTGAAAACATCCATCATTTTCTGATGGCTTCATCATTTCCGGAAACCCAATTTAATGTATTTTTAAAAGCAAAATCTGAAATTTTTATGAAGTCATTCAACATTTTATCAATGTGCCAGGAATACTAAATACTACTCGTATGAAAAAAATAAAATAAAAATAACATTAATTAATACAAATTTTATAAAAAAATCACATATTTTTCTAAATAAGCACAATAAAAGCCGGAAAATCAAATATAAATTCTCAAATATAAATTCTTTTTTATTTATTAAAGAACTTTATTTAATTCTTCTAATAAGTGCTCCTGATTTTGGATTTGTTATTAGAATTTATCTCTTTTTTAAACTCTAAAATTTCAATATTTTTTGATAAATTCAAAAATAAACAACTTTGTAAAGCTTTAGCATCCACAGCAACTTTATTAATAAGAGCAAGTAAGTGCGACCCAGTCGTGCATTTTATTAGATTAGATTTGATAAGAAATATTTCGAATTTCTTTTCAAATGTCTAGATTCAATTTTCTTATTTCGAAAATTTTGATAAATGAAACGTCTTTTTAAGACTTAATTTTTTGAATTATTGATAAGCTTATCAAAAAAAGATATAGATAATAGACTAAGAATTTTAAGAGAGATTTTAAAATTCGCGTAGTAAAAAATGAATGTAAGTATAATTTTTCCATTTTCTTAATAGATTTTTGAAAATCTTAATCTTATTTAGAGTTCTGAAGAAGATTGTAAGCACAATCGAAACATCGACTATTTACAAATATTATAGAAAAGATAGACAGACCTAAGGCCAACTAAGAAATTGAAAATTTTTTTTAAATATATAAACTATACCATGGACATATTTTTTGGCAACTGGAGCCATTGGACAAAAACACCAAGTTCCAAATCATCCTAATTTTAACCGAACTTTGATTAAAAAAATGTCTTCAAGAAGTTAAAAGATGCAGATTTTCCACAATTTAGCCATATCGCCTTGGAGAGTTTCGAAATCGAAGACTCAGAATCTAAAATTGTTTTTCGTTAATATTACCAATTTTTTGACACAACATTTTAACTTTTAATTTCTTCAAAACATGTTTTTGCTATAAAATTTGTTTTAAAATTTGGCAATAATGCGGACGTTAGATTTTTGTCATTCTATAATTTTCATTTATGTGATTAGAAAAAAAACCCTTATTTTTAGAAAAACAATTAATTCATGAGCAAGTATGTGAAACCTTAATATCCCACTTTATTTCTATTACTAATAATAATTAGCTGATACAATCTAACATCAATTAAATATAAATTATAAATGCTTTCTATTGAATTTTCACAGTCTCAAATCTTAGTTTGATTAAGATTGTTGCTTTGACTTTAAATCATTTTAGTTTTGTCTTACAACCAAAATGTGTCTCTTCAACAAAACAACATTTTTGTTTGTTATCCTTGCATTGGCAATTATTTTTTCTGTAACTGATGCTGAATCTATAGTACGAGTTCCAGCTTGTGATGAAGCCTGCTCCATAGCTGTCCTAGAAAAGTCTGAATGTTGCAAAGCCCTCGGATATAAGACTTACTATCGTTGTATAGCAGGTCAAATGAGATGTGTTTCATTTTGATAGACGTCCTTGTGCGGATTTTTTTTTTTAACGTTTGTTTTTTTATTGAAATAAATAAAATTAAATAAAATAAAATAAAAATATGTTTTTATATTATTTTTTTTTTTGACTTTCTTGATATCGACTGGAAAAAAACTAAATGCAACCCTCACGAAATGCTTTGCCTAACACATTACTTTAAAAGTGATAACTTCGAAGGGATTTTTTTAAAATTCGATCAGGAAATTAGGGTAAAATGGGGGTAATGTCAAAAAAAGTTTCTATACATCTCGAAAAATAATATGATTAGAATGATAAAATAATTTTTTAAAGATAAATTGAATAATGAACATGAAATCCTTAAAACTCACGTTTTCGAAAGATGTTTTTTTTTTTTTGAAATTTCAAAAGACTTTCGAAAACGATATTGAAAATTGACTAGTTTCAAGAGAAATATTAAATCTAAATGAGTTTTAGACAATTAAGTTGTCAACACAAGTGTGGAAAGATTTGATTATTTATTTTTGAACGAGTTACGGTAAAAAAAGTTTTTTATTCGATTAAGATTTATAATGTTTTTTTTATTTATTAACATTTTTTCCTTTTTGGAACTTGAAACTTACACAGCTATCAAATATTAAGTTAATACAGATATTAAGTTTTTACAAAATTTCACAATTTTTTGTAGTTTGTAAGCGGAGACAACGGTACACAACACGGTATTTACCCAAGCCACATAAAATTATGATTTAACTTTATTCAGAATCACAATCAAATTACCTTAAAATTGACAAAAAAACACACATAACGGTACATGCTTTAAAAGTTTCACAATCTTAAATTGAGTTTTTATAAAAAATCTAGCAAGAATGTCTGCTTTGGTCGTCGGAATTTATTCTCTACAGCTTCATTCTAACCGAGTGTCCCAAGACACTCGTCCAATTTTTTCCGTATTTTTTATTTTCTCGTAAACAACAAAATGGATTTCAATGAAAATGCTTACAAAAAAGGTTCTTAGCAAATTTTATAATTAATTTTTATTTAAATTTTCCAAAAAAATTGTTTTTGGATTTTTTAAAAAAGTTTCAATTTTTTTTTTATGAAAAATTGATTTTTCGAAAACGTTTTTTTTTTGACATTTTGGTTTAAGATGTTCATTAATATTTTCTTGAAAATGGCATACCATTTTTTTTAACACGGGTTGAGTATTTTTATATATAAAAAATTAATAATTTTAAAAGCTTCTCTAACGATTTTCAATTTTTTTTTTTTTAAATAATTTTTTTTAACGAATCAGGATTAGCTAAACCTAGATGAAGTTAAATTCAACCATTTTAAATAAATCCTTCTTGTTCCTACAAAAAACCTACAAAAATGTCATATTTTGTAGCGGGAGTACCACAAATTTTCATTTTTCAAATTTTCAATGAACAATGGTTCTGATTTTCAAAATAAACCGGAAAGTTTTGGTAAAAAACAATAAATTTACACAAAAAAAAAATCTTACAAGGGTACAGAAAAGTTTGGGATTAGGTAATTCATCTCTTATACATAAAAATAGTTGACAGTTTAAAAAAAAAAAAACAATGCAAAAGAGGTAATTTAATGATAACATGTTCTTAAGGTAGACACATACAAAGTACAAAATATAATGAAAAATTTAATAATTTTGACATTAATGTTAGTTTAATTTCAAGATGTTGGTATTTATTCTCTAACCGAGTGTCCCATGACACTTATCCATTTTTTTTTTAATTTTTGAGCTTTGAAATTGTTCTAAAGCAGAAGTTTTTGTGGAGTAAAATTTTGTGTGATTTATAGTTATGTTGTGAGCGATTCCATAGCAATCCCTACCAAAAACAAATTTCATTTTTTATTTTGGAAAAATACCAGACTAAATATTATTAATTTTTTGTTCTATTTCTTCCGTATGCTATTATAGACAAATATTAAATTTTGATTTTCTATAATCAAAACTATGTTTTGAAAAATTGAGCAGACAATTTCATGTAGCATCCGAAACGAGTCGTTATAAACTAGTGTTACCGAGTGTTGTCAAATTTATACCGCAGAAACACGTACAACATTAACACAATATAATTTAAAAATTGCATTGTAGTAGAGAGAAGACTGCTTGTACTTTTCAAATAATCCCAGAATAATTAAAATCCGTTGTCGTTAATTTATCCAAAAACATAATTCGTGTCATAAAAAAAATTTGTTTTTGTAAAATATTTTGGAAAAGATATTAGTGTTGTTTTTAATCACAAAACAGTCATGTTTTTTTATAAAGATCCCAAACACATCAATTTATGAATAGAAAAAGGTGAACAAATGTAGCACCCCAAACGATACATTCGCCCTTATTCTGTTTATTTGTTTTAATTTTTTTTTTGTTTTAATTATCACTCCAGCTGCTTTGTATAGTATTTTTGTTTCTGTTGTTTATTAATAAAAAATAAGACTTAATATTAAACTTTTGTAGTTCAACCCAAAAAAAAAAAAAGTATAAAATGTAAATGCCATCGGTTAAATTTTCATAAAACAAAATTTCATCTCTTCAAAAAATTTTTATCGGATTTAAAAAAAAAAATAATAAAAAACATGTTTAATTTCAAAATAACTTTCTTAGCTTTGGTTCTCATATTAGCTGTCAATTTAGCTGAGTCAGCCACACCAATCATTGATAGAGTTCCACAATGTGATAAGCAATGCTCCATAATTAACAGAGAAAGGGACGCGTGTTGCAGAGCTCAGGGATATAAACGTTACTCTTATTGCTGGGGCGGATCAATGAGATGTGCTCGACGTTAATAAATTGCTGTATAACAAACAAACAAACAAACTTTCTTCATTACTTAATAAATTGTTGTATACCCGAAGTATGTTATTAGAACTTTGAATAACCAAAGAAAGGTCAAGATTTGTACCTACTTATTTTGATTCAAATATAAACATTCAAGTTATTGGATTTTTCTCAAAAACGGCTCTAATGATTTCGATTAGGCCTTTCCCAAAAAAATCGAATAACGTAAACATGATGAATACGTATTTTGCAAAATTTGCAATAATTTTTAGTTATTAACTTGTATATCATTACTGGCCCTACCGATTTCCTTAAAAACTTGTCAACAGGTTCTTCTTAAACTTCGAAAAGTATCGTGTATATAATTTTTCCAAAAAAAAACATTAAACAAAAATAATTTTTTTTTTTAAATAATTTTTTCTGTTTAATACATTTTATACTATTTCAACGCAGTAAAAAGAAAATTACTCTGAATTAAACCCTCTGTAATTGTAAATTACGAAGGATTTTTGGCTTTATTGTATAAAAGGATAAAGAACAAGTATTGATAGCAAAGTTGCAGTAAATTAAATTCTCAATAAAAAAGGTTGTATCAGCAAGTCCCTAGTAATGATACTTCTCGTGAATAATACACCTTTGAAATGATTATCAAATTCGTCTTTATCTCTAGAAGTATCAATACTAATTTATTGAAAAGAATTTTGTAGAGTTTGCTGTACTGATTACAAAACGGTTTGTAAAAATTCCGTAACACCCCCAAAAACTGGACTTTGGACCAAAAAAAAACGGTTTTTTCGACCCTAATCCATTGCAAAAAATCTAGCTTCTTCAAATTTTCAACAAATTTGGACTTTTTTTCCTGTTTTGGAAAGAAGACATTTAGGCCTTATTAACAATGTAAAACACATGGGGTTTGGTTAAAATAAAAATTTTCCGATACCTAAATGTTCGAATTTCTGTATCTGGGTTGAAATCGTTAAAACTTTTTTTCATAACCAATTTTCAAAGCATTTTTAAAAAAAGTGTGTCGTTTAATTTGGAAATAACCATTGTTTTTTAATATATTTTTTAAAGCAGCATGCTGTTCATAAAACATATGCTTTAAATTGATGTCGAAGTTGGGTAAATGAAAACAAAAAAAAAATGGAATTTTTCAAATTGCTCAACTTATACAGTCTATACATGTTTTACATTGTTGAAATGTCTAAATGATTACTTTTTAAAACACTAAAAAAATTTAAAATAGGTAAAAATTTGGCAACAATAGATTTTTTACAATAGATAAAAAAAAAGTTTTTTGCCCCTAACTACCGTTTTTTTTTTATGGGAAATTAAATCTACTGTAACTGAGTCATTCACATTTTTACTGTAGCTATACTGTCATTTCTGCAATAAAATGTATGTTTTCTAAAAAATGAAAAGTTATAAAAAACATAAACAAATAAGTTATCAAAATTGCTGCTTTTCAGAAGAAAATACTGGAAGTTATATTAAACATTATTTTGTGCAGGCTCTAATCAAGGTTTTGCGCTTAAAATGCGTTTATTAAACGTTGCATAACTTTTTAAAATACATTTGAATGTAAAACTTTTTAGGAGTTAGGCTCTATTTTATTAGTTGGGGCTTATGTACGTCTGTATTTTAATATTGTTAATCCCATGTTAAAAATAATAAAATAAATTTAAAAACAATTTTCGTTTAGTTCTTCCATATATTTACTTATAATATCGAATCAATAAACTTTACTGGCCAAGACAAGGAAGTCTGTGACTCGTCCAGAAAAAAAAAACTTATATTTAATATTATCATGAAAATGTTAATAACTACGTAGGTAAATAAAAAACAAAATTCATGCTCTTAAACGTGAACTTTTGGAATTGTTTAACGCCAAGTTTCTTTAGGTAGGTAGGTACCTCACAAGTTGAAATCTTTCAAAATAACAGACTTCTTAAAATTAAATCCAGTTTCGTGTTGAATTGAATAAATTATCTTCATATTTGTACGACTGCTTCTCATTACCGCAAATATAAATAAACAATAAACATTGAACATACAGTAGATAAGAACCATAAAAATAAACAGTATTTGTTTGTTCACATAATTCAAGCTTGACACGCTTTCATTAAAATAAATAAACTCAATTTAAAACAAAACAAAAAAAATACAAACAAACATTTTAAAATCATTTTTTTAAGAAAAAAAGATGTATTTACAAAGAGAACATCTGGTATCTGATTTAATACGTTGGTTTTAATTATTCCAATTAACTTATCTGATTTTTCGAAACAGCACATACACAAATATTTACATATACATTTTAATCGATATAAGAACTTCTGTCTGCCTTCACATGTTATGTCTACCATGTAGGGGGCCAACCAAAGAAAAATTGCAAAAAAATTTTGAAGTATGTCGGAATATCTATGCAAAAAAAAAATAAATTGCACGACTGGATCGCACGTACTCCTATAGGTAAAGTTACTATATATGCTAAGCCTATTTAATTAAAAGTTTGCAAATGCAGTTTTGGAAAAAAAAAATCAAAAAAGCATAAAATTCGATTTTCAAATGACTAAAACAGCTTCCTAAATGAATTTAACCTGAAAACGAATTAAGCAATTTGATTTCTGTACAGGACCATGGTCCTGCCAGTACTCATGTATGGATCCGAGACTTGGGTGCTTAGCAAAAGGCACTGTGACCTCTTAGCCGCGTTCGAGAGAAAAGTCTCACGGAGAATTGTTGGCCTCATATGTGAGGAAGGACCATTCCGGAGACGGTACAATAATGAGTTGTACGCAATCTACCTTGAAGCAGACATAGTGACAAAAATTAAGCTCGGTAGACTCCGGTGGGCAGGGCACCTAGCTCGTATGAGCGAAGAGGAACCTGCTCGGAAAGTCTTTTGTGGTACATTCTATGGTAGACGGCAGCGTGGTAGACCATGCTTGCGCTGGATAGATGGCGTAGACCAGGACGCCCGAAGCCTTGGGGTGTGCAACTGGATGGCGTCGGCCCGAGACCGGGATAGGTGGAGAGACTTGTTGAAAGAGGTCAGGACCGGACCCCGGTTGTCGAGCCCATGATGATGATGATGATCAAAAGTACAAGAAAGTCTTATTCAAAATGACTTAATTTCGAACAACGCCTAAGTTAAGCTAATACTCAACTTTTGGCGTTTACAGATTTCAATTATCTTGATTCTAATAAAAGTTATCGCATTTACAAATTTCCAATGCCAACGATGCCTACGAAAACGGCGCACGCACATAGAATTGTCTCGAAAACCTGTTTTTGCTCATTTTACGGTGTTTCACGATGAAATAGACTAATTTAAAAAAAAAAACTGCGTTACTCGCTATACGCACTTATCCTTTACACTACGTGTACGGAAATGTAATTAGTTTTGAGTTATGTTCAAAGGTAATCAATTCTAGTTTGAATAAAACTAAATTTTTAGAAAACGGTTCAATTTTGACAAAGATAGAGCTATTAAAACATAATTTAAGTCATCTTAAATCATGAAAACCCAAACGCAAAAGTTCAAAGTGCGTTTCAAGCTCTCCAACTATTAAAGGCAGTTATTGTCTCACTTACAGTGAGGATAAGAATTTTGCAAGATAACTCTCTGAGACTGTGATTTCTATTCATACTGTAGGTATATTTGCTGACACGAAATCTTCTTAATGCATATTTCACTCAAATATTATTTTAAATTGTGTACATATTTTTCAGTCACGTGCTGACGCTAATATTGATTTAATTTATTTTTATTTCATTCGAAATTTATTGCCAATTCAATTGAAAAAAAAAACTTGATATTTTAAAATGTAATAAGAAATATAAAAATCATTTCCGAGAATTCCATGAAATCTCTGTTTGATCAGACATTGAGCGATCTCCTTTCTCCATGACCAAATTTATAATCAGTTGATGGGAATTCCCCATAGATATGCCCCCTGCTTTCGTCATGTTTATAATGCATGGCACACTTTTTGCGGTTTTTTCTTAGGAATTATAAACAAAAATTATTATTGATGTTGAATAAATTACAATTTTTTTTTTTTTTGCACGAGTTGTTTTTAATTAATCGTTTTTCACTCGAATCCAACATGTTTACAAACAAAAATTAAATTATCATAAAACACTTAAGAATTGTTTTGATTTTTAAAGTTGTGGTTGACAGTGAGGTCAAATTTGTGTTCGTAATTTTAGACTTTAAGTAGAATTAATCAATCAGATGTTACAACAATGTTATGAGTTCTGTTCTGTTCAAATGGTTTGGAGGAATCGGAACAAAAACTTGCACATTTTGTATGTTCACTTAGACTCAGTGAATTTTACTAATTTCTTTGTTAAAAAATGAGTTCAAAGTTTTATTATGCAGGTAAAAGTATACAAAAAATATTTACTTTAAGCGGCTTTTATATTCAAAATTGATTTTTCGAAAAAATTCATATATAAAAAACAAGTTTTGAGAATCTGTTTAAGCCATTTTGAAAACGATTTTCTCCTTCATGACTCAATCAATTTCAACCGTTTTTTTGTTGCTTTTAAGTTGCCGCATAATGTTTAGTAAAAAAAAAATTCAAAAATTATTTTTTTGGATTTAAAAAAATAAATTGAATATTTTTTGAAAAATCATTTTTTCGAATCGAATCAACACCTTAAAACTAAATTTTGCAATAAGTAGAAAATTTAGTTTTTAGGTGTTGATTTATAATACTTAAAAATGGAGCACCATTTTTTTTCTAAAAGTACTTACAAAATAAATGTAGGAAAATATTTTTTTTTCAAAACGATTTTAAATTTGTTTTCTAAAAACTCGATTACAGAAGAAATCAAATTGCATGCTTCGTTTTGAGGTTAAATTCATTTAAGAAGCTGTTTCAGTCATTTGAAAATCGAATTTTATGCTTTTTTAATTTTTTTTTTTCTAAAACTGCATTTACAAATTTTTAATTTTTAAGGCACATATTTACTATATTTATCTATAAGAGCAAGTACGTGCGATCCAGTAGTGCAATTTATTTTTTGTTGGTACTGGTACTTTAAATATTAAAAAATGTTGCTTCTTAACTCCAAAATTTAGTAATAATTTATTTCAAATAAGAATATATATTTTTTGCTTCTCAATATTTTATTTTTATTTTTATTTATTTTTTTTTTTTTTTTTTTTTCATTTTTATGACCCCCATTTTCTTTTTGAAAATGTCTCTCATTTCAATCACAAAAATAACTGCCGTTTTCATTATGAAAATGAATAGAATTTCATTTTTTCTTGAAAACGGAATTCACTTTCATTTTTATCAAGAAAATTAAAAGAATTTTTTGTTGCAAATGGTTTCATTCCTAAGAGCTCATATCGAAAAAGAATAAAATAATTAGTTTGAAAGATTTTTTTAGAATGAAATTCTTTATTTTATCATAATTTAAAAACAACAAGACTAACGACATATCATTTTACCACCCCTACAAAGACCAAGGCCGCCGCCTATTCCCTGGGCTTTACAACATTTGTTCCTTTCGGCATTGCTGTGACTGCAAGCATGATTACATGCTGGAACCCAGTTTGCCTGTGTTTCCACAACGATTACTGCCAAAACCACTAACAAAAGAAAGAAGGTTGTCTTGTCGAAAGCAGCCATTTTGATATACCTACAGATACAAATAAAATTTAGTTGTGTTGAGATTCAAGCGACTGCACTTGCTATTTATTTAAAATTAACGTCAAGACAAATTTACATTCAAAACCTTTAATTATTGTTATGGAAGGGATTTTCTCACTCATTGCCACTGCGCACAGTAAAGCTGTTACTGTGATATTTCTTTTGTGATATTTTAGCGAAAACAATTCTCGATTATGACTTTTTTAATGTCGTATGGTCGCTGATCAAGTTCTTTGTTCTTTTCGTGTTAAGAAAACTTTCGGGGTCTTAATAAAAACTTTCTCATGATGATGGCAAGAACACTGTTGTAGGAAGGACTCTTGCATTTTTTAGTGGAAACGTGAAAAAAAAATAAGGATTTCAGCATTTAGACCCCAAAACTTATCTTCACCAGGAAATAATGTAAATGCTTCATTTGATATCCATCACTAGTGATTTCATGTCGCACCCGTAACCTTTAGTTAAATTAGTCATTTGGCATCCAAGTATTTAAAAAAAAAAAATGATTTTTTTTTAAAATAATTTTTCGAAAACTATTCAATTTTTTTTTTCTAAAAAGGTATTATTACAGAAGAAATCAGATTGGATACTTTGTTTTGAGGTTAAATTAATTTAAAAAGCTTTTTAAGTCATTTGAAAATCAAATTTTATGCTTTTTTCATATTTTTCTAAAACTGCATTTACAAAATTTTAATTAAAAACGCTTAGCATATGTAGTATTTTTATCCATAAGAGCAAGTACGTGGAACCCAGTCGTGCATTTTATATAGGACGTGTATTGGTTTCGTGTCAAGACAAAATTAGGCTTAAATCAAAACCAACATTACTGTGATTTTTTATTTCTGAGTATCTAATCTAGAACGAGGACCTCCCATACAACATTTTTGAGTTATTCGAGTTTTCTCGAAAACGGCTCTTACGATTTTGATTAAACTTTTTTATATGATTTCTTCTATAAAGATACATTTCTAGATTTTTTTTCTTCAAAAACCGTTGGTGCCATGTTTTTTTTAAACAATTTTTTTATTAAAAAAAATTCAAACGATTTTTCAAAAAAAAATTAATGTGCAATTTTTAATATATTATTGATCGACATCTAAAAACTAAATTTTGAAAAAAATTCATGAACCCATAATCGAAAAAAAAATAATTTTTCAAGAAAATCAAAACCTAAAATTTGCAATGTAAGTTAAAACATAATTGCCTTGGATTACATGAGCAAGTTCGTGCGACCCGTCATGCATTTGGTCAAAACTCTTGTACTGATTAGGATCCTTCTTGTCCCAACTAGATGAAACTGCGTCCAAGACCTCATACAAATACAGTTGGGTGGAATTTGTAGTCCACACAATTAGCTAAGTAATAACGCCCCCTATATTCTTATGGGCAATAACTACAGTGAGTCAAAATGTTGACATGAAATCTTGATATTTAAAATCTTAATATGAAAATTTCTTGACCCATAATATTTTTTTTTGTTATATACCTCAAATTTCTGATAATATTTAATTTGTGAAGGTAAATATTTTTGACAAACAAAAAATATTCATCAATTAGCATCTACAATTGCGATGCAGAGTAATATGACAAAATTATATTAGTATAATCAGCAAATTTCTAACAAAGTTATCAAGAAAAGCTAATTCTCACCTTTAAGTGGAATTAATACACCCGTTCAATTTAATGAAGTTTATTTTTGTGTTACAAAAGAAAAAAAAAAAAAAAAAAAAAAACAGACAAACAACCTAAATGCTATAATTTCTCAGAATTGCATTATGAAAATCTGTCTATTGAAATAATTCAACTAATAATACATACCTATAATTAAAATTATCAGCAATTGAGATTAAAAGTTTAAATTGAAACCTGATTCCTGTTATTTTTGAGAATATTTTTTTTAATTTTCTTGTAATTGAAGATTTCATATAAATAGCTGGTGAAAGCAGTGTTATTTACTTAGAATAAAATTCAATTTTATAGAGACAAGTTTTTTTTTTTTCAATTAAAAAATAACAATGGCTGCTTTCAATAAAACTTGTACCATTTTCATTGTGATGATGATTTGTGCTATGATCAGTACTACAACTGAAGCCCAAGCAAATACCGTTCATGTAGCACCCTGTGATGAGGTTTGCAATCGTAGCGATCCCGAGAAGCATTCATGCTGTCGGGCTCATGGACGTCCCTATTACGCTAATTGTAACGGAGGAATGAGATGTATTATTTAAAATAAAAAAAATAATAAAACAATCTTATAACAGAATTTTAAATAAAAATATTCTTTTATTACCAAGTTCTTATTTTTACTCTTTTATTAAAGGAAAAACTGACCATTTACACTTTTTTGTCAAAATTAAACTAATGATGAAGTCTCGTAGTATTTATTATGAGTTCTTAGGTCCCTTAGGTCCAAGTATTGAATTTTGGTAATCAATTGAATAACAAACGTTTTTTAACTGCGTGCCAAAATTTGCAGATATAATAGCAAATATGGTACATTTTGACTGAAAAGTGTGCGTTTTTAGTGTGTTTTTGCATTCAAATAGGGTTACCGCATACTCATACCCATTTTTTGGAGTTGGCACATCACATAACACCTGTTAGCTTGTACATTTTAGCCATTAACTCCACAAAAATGTATAGTATTTTGTTTAAATAAGAACTATTTGAATGTGTTTTCAGTTGAACAGGGTAACCATATTCTGAACTTTACAGTCTTTACTTTATTTATTGATTTTTTTTTCTCCATATTTTTGACTTTTGTTTGGCAATATTAATATTTTTTTTTTTTTTTAATAAACCAAGAAGTTTTGATGCATAAAGTCATGTTTCTTTTTTTCGTTCAAACAGGGTTGCCACGTTGATGTACCCATTTTAAAAATGGCAACCCTATGTTTTTATTTTCAGTACTAACTTGTATTTTATTTGACACCAATTTAAATCTCTATCCGTATGAGCTAAGTAATTCGACGGTTGCCTCCCTGACTAATAAGACCACAAAAGTAATTAATAGGCTATTGAGAATACATTTTAGTAGGGTATAATTGCGTTTCCGGATTTTTTATTATTGAATATGTTTGTGTTATACAATAATCATGTTTACAACAACACGATTTTACTAAATTTAACAATGCATTTCTAAACGAATGGCAACACTAATTATTTTTTGTAGGTATATGTAGCTCGAAAATTAAGCCGAGTTTAAGAATTTAACTCAAGAATTAATGTTTTTACTTGCTCTTTAGGGCAGGTATGGGTTTCGTGTCAAAAAAATAATTTCGAGGTTTTAAGCAAAACCAACATTACGATGATGCAGAAGACAAAAAAGTGGTTTTTGTCATGCCGTCTGTTGTTCTGTGCGTCCGTGAGTCCATCTGTACACATTTCCACTGCCCAAACGCGTGAACGGATTGTCTTCAAATTTGGTAGTGATGATTTTTATGTAATGTCAAAACTTTGTTTTTGTTTTTATTTTTGGATATCTCATCTAGCACAGGTACTTACCGTACAACATTTTTGAGTTATTCAAGTTTTCTCGAAAATGGCTCTGACGATTTTGATTAAACTTTTTGATATGATCTCTTCAAAAACGATAAGTTTCTAGAATTCTAGCCGTTTTTAAAAAAAAAATATTTTTCTTATTAAAAATTTTTCAAACGATTTGTAAAAATGCCATTTTTAAGATTTCTATTATTTATCAACATCTAAAATTTATCACAATCAACATAAAAATTTATTTTTAGATTTTTTTCTATTGAACCAGTCTAACTTGACGTTTTGCTATCGACATTAATTGAATTAATTATAGCAGCCGGTATGGCGGTAATTAATTGGGAATCCCCTCATAATATAGGTAATGGAAGCATTTAAATGTTGTGTTTTAAACCATGGCACGCTTTCAGGTAGTTATTCCGACGAAAAATGTCAATGTTAATTGAGTTTACTTAGAATAATTTAACAATAATTTATTACTAATAATTGTTTAACACGAATCGCTACAATGTTAAAATCATAAAAAAACAACTCTAATTTGTTTGATTGTTGTAAACCTGTCATTTAGTTTTAGATATCTCATCAATCATTATTAAATTTGATGAAATATTGACCTTTAGACTTTTTATTTTAGTTATAGTTAAGATATGTAGTAAAAGTTTATTAAATAGAGGATATAGCGTAGCATACAAAACATTCTTGGTTGAAGAAAAAAATGCACTTATATTAATAAGATGAATTTTTTTATAAACTCATAACTAAAGAAATTTGTAAAATTTTGAGGTTTTTCATGAAAAATGCATTTAGAACATAAAGAGTGTGAAAGAAAATGGAATCAATACTTCTTCTGTCTGTCTGTAAGACCCAAAAGCTAAACGAATTGGTCAATTTACTTTACATAATATAACTAGCGTTTTTTCAAAACTCTTCAAGGAAATATTTGGAACAATTCTATTTTGAACTTATCGCCATAGAAGATAAACGGCAGCAAAATTCAATAATACATCTTTAAACCATTAACTTTTAGCCAGGAACTTAAAATGCAAATCTACGAATCCAAAAATTAACCAATAAGCAGATTCCTGAAGAGCTTAACGATGGACGATTATTCGCTGTCAAAATAGGAATTTACATAAAACGTATTATTATAGTCACTTAGATTAATCGTTTTGCCTTGATATTGATTTTAATACATTCAACATACTTATTTTGACATTAAAATGACCTCTTAAGGAAAATTATTACTTTCAAAAATATAGTTAAGCCTAAAATTGCAATATTGATGCTCTTTAGGTGGTAAAACTCCAAGTGAATGCATTATGACTTTTTAAGATATTTCTGTTAACAATTTCCACTAAACAAAACTGATGTAATTTATTTTCTCCGGATCTAAAAATAATTTCCTTGAGCTATTAGTTTTTGACTTATAAAATCCACCCATAACCAAAACGTTCGCTCAGAACCACGCGCCCAGCTGCGTTGGAGCTGAGTTCAAATCACTTTGCAAACGCGTGGTAGACGTGATGGAGCCGCATTGGAACCGAGTTCCAATAAACGCACGGCAACCTCACGAAACTCGCATTGGAACCACACCGCAGCAACCAAGAGGGACCTACGCGGGAGCTTAAAATTAAATTTTAACTAAAGAAATCTTATGGCATACTTCGGTCGTAGGTGAAATTCATTTAAGAAGCCTTTTAGAATCTAGATTTTAATATTATTTAAATATTTTCTTAAACTATGTAAACATTTTTCAAATTTTAAAGCAAAATTTTAAAAAATTTAAGCAAGTTTAACTAACGTTGCTGTTGCTTAATATAAGGGCCAAAATCATGGAGGTGGTAAATTTCGATTCTCTAAATTATAAAAAAAAAAACTTATTTTAATAATTTAGTTTTTACACTGTAGTTGAGTTGAATTATCATTTAGCAGTTCCTAAACGGACAGAGCTTAAAATTATTCATTTAAAAATTGGATGAATTCCAATAATTAAACCAAAATCAGTACTATAAAGTTTTTAAATAAACTAAAAAAATAGCTTGGACATTTATACATAATTTTTTTCTCACAATTTTTCTTAATTAATATTTCAATTATTAAATTAAATATGGGAAGCACTTTGTATTAGTGCCACATTGATATAATTTTGAATAACTTCATAAAAATTTAAGATTTTGCTTTTAAAAATGCATTAAATAGCGTTTCTGGGAATGACGAAGGCTTAAGAAAACAATAGATATGTTCCCAAAACAACTGTGGTGGTTTTAAAACTATGTAAATCTGAATTATGCATTATTGCATATATCTATGCATTTTTTAATCAAATATGACTTTCATTCGGTTCGTTTATGTTTTATTCCTCAACAAAATATTTTTTACTTCTATTCCATACGAAACAAATAATTGTTTCTAGATACTTTTTTCAATTTTTTTTTCACAAATTTTATGAAGAGACACCATATTCAAGTCATAATTGCATTAGATTCTGAAAATATCAAAAATTCGTTCGATTCGTTCGACTGTATAACTCATTCATAGCCTAAAAACTATCCCGGAAATTACGTTCCCGGAAATAACGTTTTGATCATTGTTATCGTTTATTTTCTTTCTAACAAAATCAAACGAAATATTTTTAAGGTTTTGTTGTAGTGGTCTCGATTTTACATCATAATATTGACATAAAGTTATAATTTTAATATAACAGGCGTTCCCGGAATGACCTTTAATGATGTACGCTCTTTATATGTATGTCCAATTGAACCTCAATTACCGCTTTAATTTAATTTATTTATGCAGAAAATTATTATTCGAATGATAAACCAATTCTATGACATTCCGGGAACACTATTTGTAGCGTCATCTAAGCTTCAAATGAATACAAAAGTTGATATTTTGATATATTTTGAGACATATTAATTTTGAAAACTTTTATTTAAATAAAAAATCATAATTCTTCCCAGTGTTTTGTAAGGCACTTAAGAATTCATGAAGAAAATTTTGCCTAAAAATATATTTAATTGATTTCAGTGTGTTTTTTGGCCATTTCAATTTTAGGTTTTGAGTTATGAAACCGTGCCCGGAATGATTTTTCGGGTATCGAATACTTAAAACAAAAACTTACTTTGTTTCAAACAAAATTTATACATTCATCTCAATTCTATTAATCGGTATACGCCAGATGTGAATTTTAATTTAATGTAATTTTGATTTTGTCCTTCAATGTAAAAGATCTAATAGTGTGTGAAAAAAGGGCAAGTACGTTCGAAACAGACGTGTTCATGGAAAACACTCTGAATTAATTTTTTATCAAAAAAAAAATAATTTCAAAACTCAAAACTAAGAAACAAATATTTGTTTCATAATTTTGAAATTTTGAAAACTATTAACTGCCAAATTAGACAAAAAATTGTATGATTTTTCCCAAATGTTGAAACGAGATGTTCAATTGGCGCACCATTTGGTTCTTAATAGCAAAATGGAAAACAGATGGTTCTCCATTTCACTTATGTTTAGTTCTAAAAATAAAAATGACAAAAATTACCTACAAACGAATTCAGACAAAAGGAGAGAGGTTTTTTTCATCTATATTTTCAAATGCTAAAGCAAAATCCATTTATCGCTTTCTTCTCAATTTTTTGAGATATTCAATTTAAAAATTATAAAAAACCTTTTCTGAGGTCATTACCTACTTCGTTCAAATAACTGCAAACGCATAAAAACATTTACATAGTATGATTTAAGCTGTTTTTTGCAAATTTTAAAATTTTTAAAAATTCAATATAAAAGTAAGAACAAAACGCACCTCTTAAACACCATTTCTAATTTGTACATCAATTCTACAACACAAAAGTCCTGAATGGTGTGTTGTAAATCTTGACTATTAATTTAAATATAATTTAATTTCTCTTCCAAACTCAAATTAGGCTTCATTTCTTTTAAAATATTCATCATCTACAAATTTGTTTTAAAAACCAAAAAAAAAAACAAAAAAAAAAAAACAAAAACAATAATAAAGTCATCCACGTGGCACAAGTAAGCCAAACCACACCGCTCGTGTCTATAAAATAACATCGCAATAAATTTCCTTTAACTTAATACATCATAAATCACACTTAAGCTTGCGGCAAATTCGACTAAATACGTTAAAAACAAATCCCCCTGTGGCACAGGGTTATAGAGTTTTGTGTACATTTACAAAATATACGATTTTACCCAATGTATTTCGAATTAATCGCTCCTCCGCACCAACCACACGCAATCATTAAGAAGATACCATCTCATTCTCATACAAAAACCAATTCTAAAAATATATAACCTTCCCTCTGGTTTTGTCTGTGTCGTATAATATAGATGAGGTGGGTGGGGTAGAATGGGAACACAGGAACGAAAAGTCGTATGGTAGTGGGGGGGAAGCTTGGGGAGTCGTTTTTCCTGCGAATCTCTCAAATCTCTCTCGATGATGTCAAACAAGGTCGTCTTCTTCGCATCGACGCGCCTAACATGTTTGTCTGATCTAATTGCCTACTCAGCGAAATGTAACGTACAATCGCCGATGGGACGATAACTTTCCCATTCCTTTTTTTCTCCCGAATTCCTGTTCGTGTCCTTCGACTACATTGTATACTACTTGTACCTACTACAAGTATCAGGCAGAAAGAGCTCTCTTCCGTATTATTATCTTAACCAGAAACCATGAAACCAACAAAACGAACACTCAAAACAAATCTTGCCGCCAGCATTGTTTGCTTTAGTCGGAAACATATTCATGCAAACTCTGGGATTTCCCGTCAATTTGATTAAGGATTCAAGTTCCTATATTCCACCAATATACTCTTACTCCACTCCACCATCATCATCATCATCATCACCCACCCAGCTTGCTGATGTCAAGGCAAATGGTTTTGTTTGGTTTGGTTCGGTTCGGTTCAGCTAACTCGCGTCGCGTCGCGACGCGACTATGCACTTGGAGAAAAATATTGATTTTTAAATGTAAATAATAGTTTTTTTCTCAATAATTTTGAACCATAAAGGAATCCTATGAAGCAAATTTCATAGAAAATATAAGAACAAACTTTATTTGATGGGTTCTGGAGAATTTCAAGTGAACAAATTTTAACGAAACAACAGTTCGTAGAATAGATTTTTTTTTCAAATTAATGATAATGACAAATTGCTAGATTAATTCTTTCAGTGTTTTGTTTGTCAACCAAATAGTAATCGCACTCGTTACTCTCGTTTAAACAAGAAGAGCACAAAAAAGGCAGAGGTACATGACACACAGAACCTTATACTACCCATGAGCCCTGAATGGCATCTGCATCACAAAAATGCGAAGAAAAAAACAGTGCACACACACTAATCGCAATAAAGACTCAAAGTTAATATAACGTGTGAACTTGTTCATGCGAAATTCGTTAGCAGTTCTCTAATTCAAACAAATTTGAGATAATCATTTCGAAAAATATCACCACGAAGCGACCGACGACGCAGTGACAAAGGCACCCCCGAACGATACATGAGACTTGAGGAGTAGAGAGAACGAATATTGCAACCATATCAGATGGAGAATTCGAGAATGGCACAACAAAACCGTGCAGCAGTGGTGACGGTGGCGGCGGCGGTAAAGTCGCGTCAAGTCGTACAGTGGGGCATAAACTTTTAAGAAACTAACTAAAAAAATCATCCGAAATTTAAGAGGGTCCTATCTGGATATGGTTGGCGTAGCTAATTGTGGGGCGTGGTAAAAGACAAAGTTGGAGCGGTGCTCTTTGAAATGTGTTATGTGACGAAAAATTTTTGGGGATTGGCAGACGGATCAGTTTTTGTTGGGTATCATTTTGTGAACGAATCAGGGGTGATTGAATTAAAATGGTCTTTTTTGACCCTTTATCATCTTGATGCTAGATGCCAACAAAATATTAACCAACGAAGAAATTGAGGAAGCAATAGGAACAATAGAATTCACAATAACGAACGCCTTAGATGAAGAAAAGAGACTGAAGACTTCGAGGGACAGATATCAAAATCTTCCGGAGGATTGTGAGACTCTTTTTTTTAGAATGGTTCTACAGAAAAAAAGGTTCTCATTCACTAGTATTTGGCAAGCTCTGTTATTTTTGAGCCAAAAAAAAAATAAACAAAAATAGTGATTTTTTTCAAAAATCTGCGTTTTAAAATAAGAGATGTTTACCGTAGCATGAGACGTGACAACGTAATTACATCAACGCATTAGCTGAAGAAGCAGAAGATTCCGCAAATGGTGCCGAACAAGCAGGTTTTCGCACTGGTTCATCCTGTGTTGACCACATCAACACCTTTCGGATCATTACTGAACAGTTCGTCGAATATCGATCACCACTTCACTTGCTGTTCATTGATTTTGAAAAAGCATTTGATAGTCTTAACAGAGAATTTATTTGGATTGCCTTATGCAGGAATAACATTCTAGATAAGTTAATCGCTTTTATTAAAGCAACCTACGATGGCTGCAAATGTCACGTTTTACATAGAGGAAGGTTGTCGGATGAATTCGAAGTTCATTGTGGAGTCAGACAGGGTTACATACTGTCGCCAATACTTTTCCTGTTAGTGATAAGTGATGTGTTGCGTGCAGCCCTGTTAAACGGAAATGGTGGAATTCAATGGAGTCTGACATTCCAACTAAAACATCAGGACTACGCGGACGGCGTATGCTTACTCTCTCATAGGATCATGGATCTCTATCAAATGACAACAAGGGTGGAGGGAGAAGCAGAAATCGTGGAGCTGTCTCTACCAAAGGCGGAACCGAATAAGATGTCGACAGACGTATTAAAAAAGCAAAGGTTGCTTTCGGAATGCTGTCCAAAATATAGAGAAACAACGCTATAAGCTTAAAGACCAAGCTGAGACTGTTCCGCTCCAATGTTGAATCCGTGCTTCTGTATGGGTGCAGCACATGGAAAATCTTAACAACTGTCACAAGTAAGCTGCAATTCATGGTGAATAGAGGTGTCTACGAAACATCTTAAGGATTTTTTGGACCAACCGTATTTCAAAGAAGAACGGGTCAAGAATCCATAGACAGTACTATTCGCAGACGGCAACGATTGCATTGCTGGCCAAGCGATGCAATGGAACCCACTCACACAGGCAGGTAGACGGTCGGGTCGGCCGAGAAGTACATGGCGCAGGACAGTCGAAAGTGAATCTGCACAGCTGGGGAAGAGTTGGAGAGAACTACGTTATATTTCCAGAAGCCGTACACGATGGTGCGTAGGAGTAGTGGAGGCCCTATGCCTTTTAAGGGGATCACAACGGACTCTTCAAGGTCTGAGGACCTAAGTAAGTAAGTAAGTAAGTAAGTAATGTTTGAAATCTGTGGATGTATTCACCTTGGCCCCAACACCAACTTAGGCAACATCTTCGTTGCATAAATATTCTGCTTCCATTACTTCACTATCGAAATGCATTTTCGACTATAAGTCATTTGAACTTTAAACCATAAATTCAATATTTTTTACACATTTCTTTTTTTTTCAATGCAACTTCTTGCCACTGTCTAACCCACTGTAAGACATCTTATGAGATCCTTAACCTGCTGCTAAAGCTGGTGGGTGCGATGATGTCTCCACCACGTCGCACGTCGACAAGTCGCCCAGTCCCAAACATCCTGCAAGGTAAATGTTTATCTTTCGGCTCTTGATAAAAAAGTAAATTGAATCCGTTTCCCATCAAAGTTGCAAACGATGGTATAGAATTAATTTGGATTGAGGGTTGAGTTGGTCCCCCAAACCACCAAACTCTCACTTTACACATGCCATGCAGCCTTCCTATAGCCAGAGCCAGAGTTGCTTGTTGTTACCTGCGTCTTCGCTTGATTATCGTGTAATCGTATTCTACGTCTTCGTTTGGATTTTACCCTTCACTGTTCACTCGAAGCTATGTACACGTTACGTATTCCTCCAAGTTATCTAGATGCACGCTAATTCTTCTTCTCCTATGCAGCATTAGTGGCAAATAAATTGATGTGCCTTTGGTGTTAAAGTGTGCGTTTAAATACAAGTTTGCGTTTGCAATTAATGTTGCTCAAATAAATTTTACTTTCTTCAGTCTCCACTTGCAATACTGTTTTGTTTGGTAATTACTTTTAGGAGAAATATCTGAGACACTAGTAGTCAAGAAATTGATGCCACAAACAGACAGGCCAAATGAGGATGTATTGGAGTATGAAACAAGTTCGAGAAATGTCGGTTGATATCCATTCCTGGTGTGAATAGTGCTGCTATTAAAATATAATGAGCATAAAAACTGAAGACGAGAACATCCAGAGTTTTTGTTGATGGTTTGGGTTTTTTGGGTTTCAATGAAGTTACATAAAGTATGCCAAAGTCATCAGCCAATATTTCGCACCGACAGACAAAAAAGAAACTGGGTTTGCTTTTTAAAATCATTCTTAAAAAATGAATAGCCCAGGTAGAAAGCCGAAAGTAAGTAGAAAAAATTTTGAGATTGACGAAAAAAACTCAAAAAGTCCAGAAACAAACAGATACTGGAAGGAATGAAGGAAATGGCTGGTAAATAAATCGGTGCAGGTGTTCAAAAATCTCTTTGTATTGATTGGGGTGGAGCTTTTTGGAAATTGGAACCGTCTCAGAGAAGCTATGTGTAGAGAGTTTGTTTAAGAATAACTCAAAAGAAAACAGTAGAAACATTTAACTGAAATCTTTGAAGCACATATGGCTCGCAACGCAGAAATTACAGTTTAAAATACATTAGTTGATCATATGTATGTTCAGAAAGCTCTCGGATTAAAACAGGAGAACATTATTATCCCCGGGCAGTCAATTCAGAGAACAGACATCTGAAGAAAAGTCCGTGGAAGTCTTAATTGAAAATCTTATGTCCCAAACATGCAAAAAAATCTTTTACGACTCACTATTGGAACCTCTATGCAGGAAACTTCTTGCAGAGGAATTGTGAGTTCGCAATCGAGAATTTAGCGGAGTGGAAAAATTGGCTCCGCAAAACTAGGCCACATGGAATAAGGCCCCAAAAGAAATAAAAAGCACGATTGGATTGCACGAACTTGCACCCGGCGACGGCATGACGAAAACCACTTTTTTGGACTTCTCCATCATCGTAATGTTAATTTTGATTAAAACTTAATTTTTTTTTGACACGAAACCAGTACTTGCGCAATAGAGCAAGTAAAAATGAAACAAAGCTCCAAATTGGGGTATTTTTTCATAAGGAAATTATGCCCCAATGAAAAAGGCCCCCCAACGAAATGAAAAAATGCCCCAAAAATATATGAAACAAAGCCCCAACTTTTTCATTTTTATATTGAACTTTAGCTTAGACACCACCCTTAACTGTTAAACAAATACTTGAATTGTATCTTGCACAAGTTCTCTTTTAAAATTGTTCTTCAAGGGTGCTTACATTAAATAGTCATAATAGCGATCGTGCTGCAAACCATCAGGGAGTTGTTTTATAATTCCATGACTTAACGAATTTCAATAACTTAAAGAATTGTGTTATTACCTTTAATTTACTTATTTTCTGAACACATCCTTGAGTTTTTTAGTTATGACATTTAAGACATTATTCGATCTCTTTTTGTTCCAACCTCAAACCTTTTAACTTGTGCTTTCCTTAGTTTTTAAGATTTATATAATAAATGAAGAATTGTCGGACTATATTAAAAAATCGCACGATTTTAGCGTTTTCATGTTAATTATAAAAAAATTAAATGAGGCCCCACACTGTTTTTAAAATAGAATAAAATTAAGCCCCGAAACTAGAGTTGGGGTCATATTTCATTGGGGTCTGATTTCATAATGAAACTATGCCTAAACAAAAATAAATGAAATACATTCTTAATATATTTTTTTAGATGCCAATTCGTTTGTAGCTTTCTTGTGAAGATCTTTCAGCCTTAGCCACAAAGAAGCACGGATTCAACATTGTAGTAGAACAGTCTCAGCTTGTCTTTAAGCTAATTGAATAATTACTCCAAATTGTATACAGCATTCCGAAATCAGCCTTTGCCTTCTTAATACGGCAGTGGATGTCTTGTTCATTTTCACCTTTGGTAGAGAAAAAAACTTCCAAGGTATTGGGAGTCTTCTTCTACTTTCTCTAGAAATATTGATTTGAACAGATGAATTACTTCCAAGACTGATCATTTTTCTTCATGGTAAATATAGATGAAAACTCTGATCAATGATCATTCAAGACTATTGGCCCTTAACCTTACCTGGTCAGATATCATCGTGGGTAAACATTGCTGATGTTTGATGGCAGAAAAGATGCAAAACGTTGCTTGTCACCCAAGAAAGTATTTGTCTTTATTTTGGTCTGCTAGTTTTTCAAAAATCCCGAAAAAAAAGTTTTTAAATCCCGTCTTCTAAAACACTATTTTTTTTAAGATCCCGTCTTCTAAAATCCCGCTTATTCAAAATCCCGATCTATTATAATCCCACTTTTTTGCTTTCTATTTATTTAAGACTATGCTAGGCTAGGCTTGGTATCAAAAGCCTCAAAACAAATTTTTTAACCGATAAAATTAAACATATCCAGATTTTAAGTAAAAAAAAAACGAAGTCTACAAAAAGGCATGAGTAAAAAAAAACATAAAAATTGTAATTTTCGCTTTGAGAAACACTAACGCTAATCTCTAAAAAAAAAATATTCCTTAAAATAAATTACCTGATAAGAACTCAAACACTCATCTTCTTTGACGAAAAAACAAAATTAACTAAAAAACACTTTATCTAATCGATGAACTGACGGGGAAGTTTTTTTTTTTACACTTCCGGCAATAAAGCCCGTAAGAATCCTGTCCCAGACAAGGATTAAAAACAAATTAACATTCCACGCAAATTTGTACTTTTTTTTCTTGTTGTTGTTGTTGTTGTTGTTGCCAGTTGATGTTATAAGAGAAATTTCTTAAATTTATTCATCGCCTTGCTTCACGAACCGACTACAAAGTAATTTGCTGATTTTCAGTTTGTTGTGATATAATTTCTTTTTTTTTTTTCTTCTGCTCAAAGATTGCTGCTGTCGCACATCCTTCCGTTTTGGCGCTGCTGGTTGACAGGATAATTTAATCGCAGTATTGTAAACAAATCTATGAGTAAACAGAGCAACGAGAGTGTTGAGAAACCCAGGAAATAAGAAGTACTTCCGGTAGAAGTGAGCATGAACTAACAAACGAAAACTACGATGACAACGACTATACGGCTTAAGCAGGGAGCAGCTTAACAAAAAAAGAAACACACAAACAACATTGCATCCTTTGAATATTCGAGAAGTTTACAATAAACTCTAAGGAGGATATAAGTGGGTGTGAGTGTTTATTTGTGAACTCACCCACCCCGCTATATGGTTCGTGTGTGTGACTGTGTGTGTGATGTGATTGTGCCGGATTTGGTAAGATTTAGTTTTTCGGTGGAATAATGTTTGGAATTTTGAAAATCAGTTTGAGTAATGGCTTATTCGCAAAAAGTTTCAACTCTAACACCACCACTAACACCGAGAGCGCAAGGATTTGTCGACGACCGTAGACAAGTTCCATGTGCACTGTTTGAGGTTTTTTTTTTTGTTCCAGAATTTGAAGACTTAATAACACACACAAAAAAGAAAGACCAAGGAACAAATGCTGCTACTTCTGTTCTATTGCTGTGTGATTCTGCTGTACGTGCTTTGAATTTTCAAAACTAAAGTTTTTTCCTCGACGTATTTTTTTTTTTTTTATTTTTTTTTATTTAGTTTTATACAACATTTGTGAGGGGAGGTCAGATTGAACTAAGTGGGATTGTGAGCAACTGTGTATGCGTTTTGAAGTTTTGAAAGTGATTTACGTTTTTGGTTTAGATGATATGCAAAAAGGATTAAATAATAAATTGTATACTTCTTTTCAAGAAAAGTAATGTCTCACTTAAGAGTGATGAATTTTTTAATCGAAAAGTAGAGAAATGAAATAGGAAATAAGTAGCAACAACTAGGAAAAACTAAAACATGATTAAATTGTGTTTCATAGCAAATTCGAGGCGATCCCTTGACCGAACAGGGAAAATTTTTTTTTTTTATAGAATGAAACATTTTAGAATCAGTTTTCGTTACAAAATGAACAAAATTATATTTGAAAAAAATTCTCCATGGTCAATTTATTTGTTAATGGTCAACAAAGAGGTTAACTCTTTCCAATTTTTACTCAGCGATGAACAAAATTGTATTGACTATTAATTTTGATTAAATATAATAAAATGTTACGCATACGCCACAGTGACCGCTTTTGTATTCACTATTAAAGCAATAAACTTAAAATATCTTTGCAAAGTGTCGATTTTTATAAGTTTTTTTCAAATGTCTTACGTAAGAGTAATCTTTTGAATAAATCTGTGTTTGTAGACTGAGTTTACAGACTGTAGACTGTAGCAAATAAATAGACTGCCTTGATATTTTTCGCGTAATTTGAGATCGGAAAAATTTAACGTCCTTGGTTTTTGCCTTAGTAAATTGCCAAACAGGTGTCTCACAATCTCTCTCCTGCATATATTAAAACTTTCTGTACGGAAACTGGCAATGAGTACCAAGTGTGTCTTGAGAATATTTTTTCAATGATTCTGCATTAATTTCAAAGCAATTTGCCAAAGTTGAGGATTTTTTTGGTGCGAAACTGAAGTCTTCAATGAAATCAAGCCAACTACTATTCGTAGATAAAAATAAGTCCTTTTTTCTCGAACAAGCCTTCTACCTTTTGTGGAAATACTTGCATAGTGTGTTTATCTAGTTTTTGGCCTCTATACTTTAAATTTAGTAAATTTCTTTAAAAATTGACTATGTTTCGTTGGATTTAGCAGCACTCTGTGACCTTTCTTCGTGGAATTCCAAACATTAAAAATATCAATTCTCTTGATCATTTTGCTGGAAAAAAGTGGAAAATAGTGTTTTACTTCAAGTTAAAATTTAACAATTTGCGCAAATTTGCGCAAAAAAATCGTAAATATTCTTTTAGAGGAGAGATAACCCCAAACCATGGTATATAAATTATTGTGGGCATTAATGGGAATTTGATAATTTGGCTCTTCAGAAAAACACGAAATACTAAAAAAAACACAAATTATGCACCATTTCCAATAAAGGTCAAATTAAAAAATTTATAATTTTTTTTAACGAAAATTACTGCATTCAACAAAATTAGTTTGCTTAATCTTGAAATTTTGACTTTTGGCTTATGGGCGAAACCACTGTGGGACGGCAGGAGGAAAAAAACACTTTTTTATGGACTATTTTTTTTGACACGAAACTAATACTTGTTTTAAAGATGAAGTAAAAATAGCGCAACAAGTAGTAAAAATGCTTCGTTTTTGTCCAAAATTGCAGCTAATTTGTTTCGGTTTCTTATCAGCATTTTTGAAAACTCATATTTCTTACCATCTTAAAAAAATAAATTTTCAGATAAAAAAAGGTTAAAAAAAAAAATCGAAACCCCATTTTTTTACTAACGATATGGGTACCATATATCAAGTTATGTATTCGTATACATAAAAAAATTTGAGATAACAATTAAACATGACATTACGATGAAAGAGAATGAGAAAAAAGTGGGTCCGACAATTCTGTCTGTCTGTCTGTTTGTCTGTCTATATGTATCAGAGACCACAGCATAAACGGATGGGTCGATTTACTTCAAACTTGGTAGGTGGCGTTTTTTGGAGACTATCCCCAGACGTTTTTTGAATTTTTTGTTTTTTTGCCTAAAATAACGGTACCTGTCATATACCGGTTTTAGAAAAACTCATTTTTCTCGAAAACGGTTCCTATGATTTTTGGTCATTTTTTTGGATAAGGTCTATCTTTAAAAGAAAATCATTTTTTTTCAAAAACCGTTATTAACGGTACCTGCCATAGAACCGTTTTTTAAATTCTGATTTGCTCCTTCATTACTCAATCAATTTCAACCATTTTTTTACATTAAAGCTTTTAAGTTGCCGTAATAGTTTTTAGTAAAAAAAAAAATCGAAAATTATTTTTTTGGATTTTAAAAAACTATTTGAAATTTTTTTTTTTGAAAAATCATTTTTTAGTTTTTAGATGTTGATAAATAATATCTTAAAAATGGCGTACCAATTTTTTTCGACTTTAAAAAAAATAGAATATTCGGAAAAATGAATTTTTTGCCAAAATTATTGAGAAATCAGAGTAGGTACTTTGTTCAGACCTGCATTTTTTTTAGAACATAAATAGGTAAATTATGCAAAAGTATGATTTTTTTGTGGGTACGAAAAACACAGGGAGGCAGATGAATTTTGTCCAATTTTAAAAATAACCGTAGTTTTAAAAAGTGTAAACTTTTGCTATTAAAAGAATTCAATTATTATGAAATTGAAACCACTAAAAAATACTTGCCAGTCTTTCGAATTTGGATCAGAACTGTTCACTCCTATTGTTAGACTATAAAGGCCGTTTAAATTAACATCAAGTTAATTCATTAATAATAATCCAATGAATAGTCCTTAATCTGAGATTAAATTTAATAGTCTATAATAAAAAATTTATTAGTTGTGTTATTTTTTGTGAAAAATTCAGTTCTCTAGTTTCTATGGATCAATGTTATTATATTTTCTAAATTTAACAATGATTTTTTGTATTATAAATATTTCATGTCAGTATTTAACTGCCATGTGTAAACCACTCTCAAACATTTATGTTAAATAAAGTTCCTGTTAAAAAAAAAATGTGTAGCTTTTTCGAAATCTCCAAAATAAAGCTATCATTCATTAAAAAACAAAAACTAGGTTAGCTTTAAAGTGAATTTCTATATTCCAAACCTATTCAAATCTAACGCACAAACATATTTACATACAATAAAAAATACAGACAGACATGCCATAGAGAGAGAGAGAGTCCTATATAATTTAATCCTGGCTATACAAATGCCGAGTTCCATTTATGTGTCAAGGAATTTTATGTGATCCCTTCACATTCTAAAGTGCAACAGAACAAACTCACAATATCGTACATTTAGCCATAAATCCAAACTACGAACGCAGATTACCAATTTCAACTGTTACCCCCCTTCGCCCCCCTTGTCCTTCCCTTTCCCCTCCCGACGTTTTTCCTGCTTCCAAAATGGTATGTGGAATCCTCTTGTCATGCACAATTCACTAATAACAGACTGACACATAAGTGTACCTCCCTCCTACTCTCTCTGCACCTCTCTGGGATGTTTTCTCTCTGTAAATGCATGGAGATATGTAGTTCGTCCATCTACTGTTGGGGGGGGGGGGTGTATAGAGCTTATAAACCTCGATGAACACATTTCACTTCGTTTGATGCCATGTAATTGTCCAATTAAATTAAACAGACATGCAACGAATATTATTACAACATGCATGCATGTGTGTATTGTGTATGTCTCGATGTAAGCGCTGAATTTGCACCAAATTGCCATTCAGGACCCATTACTAAATTTTTCTTAAATTTGTTGGATGAAAAAAATTAAAAGAAAACTAGAGTGTACAGATAACTCAGAGTGTACAGAGCTTAATCCAATTCGATTGGAGAGGTAATACATCATATCCCTTGGTGAGTTTCATCGTCATCGTTATTCTTTTTTCTGTGCGTTCATCACGTTGCATCATCATCATCAACATTGCGGAATATTTTAGGTTGCACAACACCCCCTCCCCCCCCCCCCCCCTCACAACTGAACTGTTCCACAACAATAGATGGATAATTTTGTCACCTGATTTTGGTGCTGTCCGACTCGGCACTTTCCGAAAAGGTGTTTCTGAGTTGTGACGATGATGACGCTGCTGTCGTTGACGATGATGGATGAATGTACTCAAAAAGGAACCATACCTATACTTGTACCCACCATACCGACCCCATATAGTGGCTACATACATCGCACTTGAAAAAACACATTTGGAAGCGTATGATTACGGGAGACTAGGACGAAAGGGGTTTTTGGGTTGGTGGAGAGGGGAGGGGGTGTACAAAAAAGAACTCCCTGTGCTCGACTGACCATTAATGGAGCATATGTGATTATAGTTTGAGTGAAAGAATCAATATTGACCTACATGCGTAAATCCAACAATTTCCCAGGAATTTCTGGACCAGGCTGCTCTCTGCTCGTTTCGGCTCGGCTCGACTCGCACACACAAAAGTTATGTTATGATACGCATTGGGCAAATATAGCAGCAGTAACCAGCACCCAGCATCAGGAATAGCAGGAGCAACGTGATGGAAGTGGTAATAATGGAAATGCAGGCCAAGCTACCATAGCAAAGGCGACGAAGGACATGATGGGTGCACACAAGAGTATACGCGCGCAATGGCCGAGTTCAGTTGAATTGGCTGGTGGTGGAATGTGTTCGCTGCGTGTAGCGACGAAATTGCCTAGCAAAACTGTTCGAGGGGGGGGGGGGGGGTCCACTGGATTGCATCTCCAAAACGCCTTTTGTGTACATATGCAATTTATACACAATTCGTTTGCTTTTAAATATCTCTCGTGTTATAAGAGGGGCGTTGGCTGGATGCATTTTAACTTCGAACACCTACTGCACTCGCCCCCCCCCCCCACCCCGCACCCCTCTTGCGTGTACACATAAAACGCTGCACAGATATTCCTACTTGCTATACTCCAACATGCAAACGACTTTACGGTATTCCAGCTATCCCAGGATCAGATCAGTGTGTGCGGAACGACGCGACGGAGCGGACCGAATGTCGAGGATTTGGATTTTCTCTCTTTCTCTCAAAATTTATTCTCTATACGCCTATATGAAATATTCAATATCGCCGCCGTGTGTCCTCCGGTCCATGCGAACTCCATAAATGCAGTTATTGTTGTTGTTTTTGTTGATATACACATGAACACAATAATAATCGGGATTGCGGGTGGGTAGGGTGATGGTTGATGTGTTGAAAATGACCAACCCCCCCCCCCCCCCCTCCCCTTCATCCACACACACATATGCAAATGTGTTTTACATGTGTTTGCCATTTGAATTATTTTCCAGGCTACACGCACAAAAAAATTCGATTCGATTCGATTTTTGATGCATCATTTTGTGCGGTGCCCAAAACAAGGGTTTTTAGGATTTTAAATATTTTTTTTTTTACGAGAGTAGGCATTACGCTGCGGTATGGGTATTTTAGAATTTTGTTGTTTCGTGGTCAGACACGGGCTATTTTGGCTATTTAACGATGTGTTGTGATGTGAGTCCTTGAATGCGGGGTAGGTCGAAAAACATGACTGTTCCTTTTTTTGGTTTTTTTGTTTGGTTTTTTGTATTTTTTTTTTTATTTAATTTTTAATTTTTGAAGGTGAAATATGGTGGGTTGGCACGTGTGCTGCTACACATCATTTGCATCGCAAAGTACGACACTCGGAGGCTAAAGCTGAATCTATATATCCCTGGAATGTTGGTTATTGTTTTTGTTGTTGTTTTTATTTTTGTTTGGCAGGTAATTGGGGAAAGGACGTCATCAGAGCAATGATATGGCAAAAATAGGTCATGTGGGAATTAATAATTGCCTTTTTTTGTACATGTTTCTGTGTCGATGTTTTATTTTGCTTAAATGTATGAATAAATGTATTTATATATTTTATGTATGAATGTATGAATGTATGAATGTACCTCCTGCATGTATGCATGTTGGTATTTGGTGTCCAGGTGCATTGTGTGTTTGTTCATTAATTATAAACATGACAGTCTTTTTTTGCGCATTAATTTAAATTATGACTATATGTGGGTGAATGTGTGGGTAGATTTATATGTATGTATAAATATACATGTTTTTTTTTCATTATTTTGTATATATACACGTGCCAGGGATTTAAATCAACATTGGGCGTATTTTCAAAAAAAGCTTTAATTCATGCGGATGTACAAGAATTCCTTAAAATTTAAATTTACTTTAAATTCCGTCTTTTTCTCTCTTTAAGAGAAACATTTACAGGAGTTGTATTTAAATATTAAAAATTAACTTTAAATATATTGGTAAATAGGTACTTGTGGCTCGTGGAAGAACTTATCCAGCTCTTGAAGCTTATAATCAAATTTTTTTAACTGATTTATATTATTTGATAAAAATGTGGTGCCATGAAATAAAGTCCAATGTAATAAAGTCCAAAACGAAATTTTGGACTTTATTGCACTTTTGAAAGAGCAGTTTTGGACTTTATTTCACTTTCAAAAGTGTAATAAGGTCCAAAACTAAAATGGAATAAAGCCCAAAGATGAAAAAAGTAGATGAAAAAAACGTTCAACACTTTTACCGTTTTAACTTCATCTTAAGTTTTAAGCAAAGTGTTTACCTGCTTAAAATCATTATGTGTATAGTATGGGTGGAGGGCATGGTGCCCACTGAAACCCCCTGCTTGGAGACACAGTATTTCTTGATTCAAAGGACGTTCCATCAGAAATCACAAAAAAAAAAAGTCAACTTTGGGACCTCCCGACGCTTAGTTCAGTCGAAAATCGTGTTTAAAGATACAAAACCGTTTCATGTGAAAAGATGATTAATAATTATGCAGTTTATGCTAGTTAGCCAAAAACAAAACCGTTTGAAGAGGTCAACTTTGTAAATCTACGATGCTCAGTTTAGTCGCAAGAAGTTTAAATACTGTTTTATTTTGAAAGGCTTTTTTGATAAAACGGTAGCACGCCTTATATCTCGAATATGCAAAATATGTTTGAGGGGGCATTCTGCAACCCTGCAACCCTCCTGCTTTTGGTCAATATTGGATTTGGGTTGGGTGCGAGGTTATATGTGTTCATAGTTTCTTTTGCATTTTAAGGTGCTGCATCAAGAACTTGTTTGTGACAAAAATAGTACTGTAGGGTGGAGGGCCCTGGCCCTGCGGGGCTGCATCAACTTGTGTGTTACAAAATAGAGAAATGCAATAAAGTCTTATGGCTTATTAGCTTATGGCTTCAAGAGTGACATAAAGTCCAAAACGGTTTTGGAAAGTTGCACTTTTTCAAAATTTCGTTTTGGACTTTATTTTATGACACCAAAAATGTACCTAATGATTTCTTCTTTAAAAAAAAAAAAAAAAAAAAAAACAGTTTATTGCACTTTGGTTTTGGAAATCTAAAGAAATGAAAAATTCTCTGAATGTCTGTGGATAAAAGAGGTTTTTTACCTTTCGGAACTCATTTAAACGTTCCTGACACAAGAAAACAGAGAAAAAATCTTGCAGAACTTCATTTTGTTTTCAAACAGACTTCGAAACTAGAAAAAAAGGGAAGTAAAGTTCTTTGGAAATCTGTCCATGAAATCTGTTTGGGACTTGGGAGTCTGTGAAGTAAAGAAACCCTTACCTATTGTTGGTTGTACAAAGTAGTTAATTATGATTACCATACCAAATAATACAAACTACATACTATAATTTTCCTACTCTAAAGTTTCTCTATGCTGAATACTTGTTAAATGCTTGTTTTATACTAAAAATTCAGAACAGTTACTTTAAGAACGAATTTTAATAGCCTGCATTTTTTGGGCCACTGTCGGTATACTCGAAACGTTCATTTTTGAATAACATCCTTATTACCAGGACCCGGATTTTTATGCCCTAAAAACACAATATACCCTAAAAACACAATATGCCCTAAAAATAACAAAATATGCCTTTAAATAAACTGAAATATATACATTAAAAAGTCCAAAATATGCATTAACAAATCCAAAATATGCTGCAAAAATATTCAAAAAGTAAATGAAAATACATTTAAACATTTAATTAAAAAATATGTAAATTGATTAAATAGATCATTGAAAAATATTAAAATTCGATACCTAAAAACCAAACCAACAAAATTTTTGAATAATTAAAATGATACAGACTCAGATCGATATGAATTACAAAAATTAATTAACAATCATAAAAAAAGTCTAAGGATTTTAGTAATTTGAAGTTTTCAATATTAATAATGATCAATTTGATCTTTGACAACGAAGAACAAAGGAAAATATTTTTTTTTTAGATGTACCATCAATTTCATTGTAATTGTTTTTCAAAACTGTTTATAAAATTTTATACAAGAAAACACATCAATAAGCAGTAATTTGAAAGCCTAGTTTATTTTTTCATATAACAACCAAAATTTAATTGCATAAGAAGATCATTATACTTAATTTATATTAAAAATACAAACTGAGTGATTTTAAAAATAAATTGAAATTTTAAATACAAAATTATAAAAAAAAATCATTAAAAATTAATTAAAATTACTGTTTAGTTAGGTTGGGATATTTTTCTTACCTAAGTTCGCCAAAAGGGAGTTTTTATTAATTTTTATAATTTTTTTATTTAAAATTTCAATTTATTTTTAACATCACTCAGTTTGATTTTTTTAAATATTAAATAAGAATATTGATCTTTTTTATGCAATTAAATTTTGGTTGTTTTAAGAAAATATAAACTTCAAAATTCAATTGATTCAAAAACGCACAAAGTTAGAGTTGTTAACGAAAAAAATCCAGCAAAAAGATTTTTGAAAAACACAATCGTTTTAAATACAAAATTTGGTGGTTAAAATAAAAATTCCATTAGAAAAATTTTCCTGATCGCTAAAACCGATGGCTACTCTAACAAATAGTTTTCAAAAAAAAAAAAAAACAATTTTGAACCTGAAACGAATTTATGTCAATAATTTTTATTTAAGATGCAAGAACCAGATTCTTACATGTTATTAAAATTATAAAAAAAAATCTAAAATAAAAGGTAATGTTAGTGTTGAAAAAAAAAAATAGATTTTGGCTTTGTCGAACAATTTTTTTTGGTCCAATTTCTTATGTTACCGATTACTATTTTTGTCTTGTTTTTAAATATTGAACACTATTAATGTTTGTGTAAAAATAAAAATAGTTCTTTTAGTGGAGTAACTAAAGCAAACTATCTCTTTTAAATGTTTGTATTCAAAAATTGCAGCTCTTATCGGATTTTTTTTTTTTTAAGCTAAGCAATATGATTTTTGTGAAGAAACATTATTTTATCAAAAAAATTTGTTAAAAAAATATTTATTTAAAAAAAATATTTAAGGTATGTTTAAATAAAACAACTAGGAAAAAAAGGGGCCAGTTCAAAAATATAATTTTTTTTCATTTCTTGTTTCAATATTATTGTTATTTTATTTTTGGATTTCTTCAAGAACCAAAAAAAATTGAACCATTTGTTTTTTTCTTAGATTTTGGCTAAAAATTAGTAAGCGCATCGAGTATTAAAAACAAAAATAGTGATAATTGAAACAAATTTTTAAGAAAAATCAATTTCTTAAAGTAATATTCTCATTTTCTTTTTTTCAAAATTTTGAGTTTGTCAATTATTTTTCGAAAAACTATTTACTAGAGCAACTTAGTAGTACGCTACTGTGTTCAGCATATCCCAATTTATCTTTCGAAGATACGTCGGCTTTTTCAACTAGCACAGTGTAATTAAGCTTCTCTAAAACACAAAATTTCTTGAAGCAATGTCAACTTTTAGCAATTACCATGCGACAAAAAAGTGGAGTGTTTTTCTTATAAACAAAACTACATTTGTAGTAATAGCTAGTTTCCACTTTTAGCGCTAAGCAATAATGTCTGTTGCGGTTTTGTTTATTCAACGAAGCTAACATAAACTGCAAGGAGGAAATTCTATATTTTGAAAGTCTGATGAAGACCTTACTTCAAACAGACACGATCTTGCTGACATCAATGTCTCTAAAGCTTTCAAGGATTTCCAATCCGAGTCCATCACTCGAAAAATTTACTAAGAAACCTGCAGAAATATCAGCGGCCTATATGAGAAGTGTTGCAGAAGAAGTATAAAATATTTTGGATTCGACAAATTCATAAATAAATTTCTTTTTAGACACATAAAGTTTCAACTTCTTCAAAACCCATCAAATCAAAAGTCTTCACACTCCCCAACCCAACATGCGTGAGATGAAGAGTGAATATAAATTCATTTAAAATCTGTGTTCACTGCAATTGAAGATCAACGATATGCAAAAATACTTGAGAAATTTGCAAAGTTTTTGACGTCCATTAAGTCGTACAAAACGTCTTTAACACATAAACCTCAGCAGCAACGTCCTTATCCTCGTCATCTGCGTTATGTTGGAACACTTCTCCAAACTATCTAGATTATTCATTTTAATTTCTTTTGTTAAAAACATTACATATAATAAAAATGTAGAAAGATATAAAAGGTGCCAGAGGAAGCATTAGCATCTGCATAGTTTCCATTTCTTTCCATTTAGTGTTCATAGATTCATATGGAAGCATTCCGACCGGAAACTTCATCCGAGCTTAACTTCCTCCCATCATCCGTAACGTGTTTGTGATGAGTGTTCTCTCTGTGCAATTCTGTAGGTAAGCAGGTGTATGTGTGTGTGTGTGTTATTTTATGTGTTCTTCATGTTCATTAAGGGAAAAAAGTTCTCCCGTAGCGACCGAAATCGTGAGTAAATCACCGTAAAAGTATTCCCATATTATATTATGGCAAATAAGAAAGCTCCATTATGCCAGCGCTACAATATGACGCTAACAAGGCATTCAAGGTATGGAATTACCCTTGAGCGGAATTCGTAATATCACAGTCATCACCTCTGAGCGAAGCCTCACACTCACTTCTCCTTCCATCAGTACCGCATAGCAGGTGTTGGCACATGTGCAATAATTAATATAATTATTGTTGTAATAAAGTACACAACCGCACTGCTGATCCCACAGGACATCATCAGAACAGCGCAACGACAAAGACGACTACTATACCTTACCCTTATGCCTCTGCCACTTCAACTTCTTGTGCTTCCATCCATGTCACAGTCAGAGAAACCACACATCTAATAACTACCCACATGCGGGCTTAGCTAAAATATTGGCCACCCACTTAATACCATCAAGGCGGCATGCATGAAACAACAAAAGACCAGGAGGTGAACTTTATTCCATATATAAATAACTGCTTTCCTTCAGGACATCCCGCATCCCGACATGAACCACATAAGTTGGACGCCTTCGCCTCCACAATGCGCTTGAAAGAAGAATCTCAGCAACAAGATGGAGAATGTGAAGCATGTCAGCGTTTACAGCATACCGAACATTGTGCTATTAGTTTTTTGTTTTTTTTCTTTTTTTTTTTAGCTTCGTCCCGTTTCTAGGATTCCCGAGCCAACACCATAAACAATAGTTGAGCTACGCAAGGAATTCACAGAGAAAAGAAAATAATACTTGTCTGATCTGAATGGGGAATTAGATGGTAGTGGAGATGGTGTATAGCGGTGGTATAGTCGTTTTTAGAGGTTCTGATGTTTATAGAATTCTTTCGACGACCGACGACGACAACGACGCATGCAGAACTAAAGGAAGGACGAAGAGGAATAACATCGTCTTCGTCATGGCGAATGCTAAGGAGGCTTCATTTCGTATTCAGTTAGCAATGGCTAAGGAATTCAATGATTTGAGCTTCCTTCGACGAACCAAACATATTCCGGACAGAATGGAAATCCTTATTAAAATGTTAGGTTTTGAAACGTTCAACAGAAATGCACTTTAAAAAAATATGCTGATGATGTTGGCCAAGTTTATAATAGCAAGAACTAGTTTAATGGTCATTTTATTTAGTATGGATTTAATTCGTGAAGTGGTGAGGCTCACTTGGACTTATCAGTTGACTTATCGTCAATACCCAAATTTTTGTATGAGTTCGATTCAGCTTACTACATAAACTTTTTAGCAAAAGCCTAGTGTTTATTTTATTTTTCAATTAACTTAAATCTAACATACCAAACTTTTGGTTGAAATACAAATAAAAAATACATACAATTTTCATATTGAAAAAATCAGTTGTATAGAAGAAAACAAATGGCATACTTTTTTTGGAGGTAAAACTCATTTTGCTTCTAATAATGGTACAGCGATAAAATTTGGCATGAACGTTTCTTTACAATGAAAACTAAAAACCAAAAGAGTACATCCAAATATTTTCGGTGAAAATGTTTTTTTTTTTAAGGGAGAAAGAAAGTTATTCAACAATAAGTACCAAAAAAATCCTCATGCGTATCATATGGGTGAAAGTTTGCTTTATTACTTGCAATGTAGGTACTAAGGGTTCTTAAAAAAATTTATTAACATTTAGAATACACAGATAGCAGAGCAGCAACATTTTTTATAGTGTCAATCACATGACATTCCCTCTAGTTTTACGACACCGAACCATGTAACACGATTTCCGAACATTTTTTTTCTTTCACATTCTTGTTTCTGGCATGAGGGCGACGAAATGACATACCGATGATAGAGGAAGTGACAAAATTGGGTGTCGAAATTCTGTCTTTTAGTCTGTTAGTCTTTTAGTCTGTTAGTCTGTTAGTCTGTTAGTCTGTTAGTCTGTTCGTCTGTTAGTCTGTTAGTCTGTTAGTCTGTTAGTCTGTTAGTCTGTTAATCAGTTAGTCTGTTAGTCTGTTAATTTGTTAGTCTGTTAGTCTGTTAGTCTTTTAGTCTGTTAGTCTTTTAGTCTGTTAGTCTGTTAGTCTGTCCGTCTATCTGTCTTGAGCTACAGTCTAAATACCAAAACTTGGCAGTTATGATTTTTTAGTGATACCCTAAAGGGGAAATTGAAATGTTTAGGACCAAAATAAACAGTAGGTACCTGCCATACAACCAATGCACAGTGGGTCAACTTTTTAAAAGTCGTTGCAATAGTCATATATTTCGCGTGTGCTTTTAATTCAAAACTAGTTTATTTACTGGACTAGGAAATATTAAAAGCTTCAAAAGCCGAAGAAATTTTAAAAACAATTGAAGGACTCGGTTGAAACAACTAGTCAAAGTTTCCTTATTTTTAAAATCAAAGAAAACATTTTTTTAATGAAAGTTTTCAGAGTTTTGTTGTAAAAATCTAAGAACTTAGTTCAGAAATAATTTTTTTTAATTTGAGCTTGTATAAAGGACTATTTTTATTACAATTAGGATCACAATTTTTTTACTTTTTACTTTTAGTTGAGTTACAAAGTTTCCCATGAAAGTCCATGGACTTAACTCAACTGAAATGTAATCTTTGACTATTTTTAAACATTTTTATTTTATTTATTTTTTTTAATGGCTCGAAAATTTAAGTTTTTTTTCTAAAAACTCATCTTTTTAAAAGAAAAATGGCATACTTAGTTTGGAGCTCAAAAGCATTTAAGAAATTGTTTAAGTCATTTGAGTAATGGATTTTATATTTTTTTAAATTTTTTATAATGTTATGCATTTCTTTTCGATATTTTGGTTCCTAAACTTTTTTCCATACTGTTAAGAAGAATTCTAATAGACATTAGCTTTTTTAATGATAAATTACATAAAAAAAGTATTACAACTTTTAAATTATCTATAAAGTAGTCTTTTCTCTCTTTTTTAATAAAATGTAGCTCTCAAATAAATAAAGGCGTTATTAATATTTGTATAACAATAAGAGTATGTACCTTAATTGCTTTCATTGTTATTAACAAGATAAAAATAAAAAAAATTCTGAAACACCCTCTTAACCAATTTCCTTGAAACTTATCAAATTAGCTATATCTGTATGCTTTACGATTATTTAAAAAAAAAATATTAAAATGTTTCAACCCGTTCAAAAGCTATGAATTTTGCAACGAAAAATGAAAATCTGGCGCACTATGCAATGTGGAAAAACTTATTTTTTTTGAAAACTGGATTTTTGATATTTTAGTTTTTTTTTTTTTTTAATTTTTGATGTCCAATAATTTTTTACTTGCGATATGGGTACCATATACCAAGTTATGCATTCGTTCAAAAAAAAGTTGAGATAACAATCAAACATGACATTACAATGATAGAGAATGAGAAAAAAGTGGTCCGACAATTCTGTCTGTCTTACTGTCTGTATGTATCAGAGACCACAGCCTAAACTTGGTATGTAGCGTTTTTTGGAGACTATCCCCAGACGTTTTTTGAATTTTTTTTTACCTAAAATAACGGTACCTGTCATATACCGGTTTTAGAAAAACTAATTTTTCTCAAAAACGGTGCCTACGACTTTTATTAAAAAAATCAGTCATTTTTTTGGATAAGGCCTATCTACGAAAACCATTTTTTTCATAAACCGTTATTAACGGTACCTGCCATAGAACCGTTTTTTTAAATTCTAATTATCTCCTTCATAAATCAATCAATTTCAACCATTTTTTTACTTGAATGCTTTTAAGTTGGGGTAATAGTTTTAAGTAAAAAAAAATTCGAAAATTATTTTTTTTTTGATTTTTAAAAAATAGTTGATTTTTTTTTGATCATTTTTTCAAAAACTACTCAATATTATTTTTCAAAATTTAGTTTTTAGATGTTGATTAATAATATCTTAAAAATGACGTACCAATTTTTTCTTATAAAAGTCCTTGCTAAATTTTATATGGAAAAAATAGTTTTTTTAAAAAAACGGCTCTAACGATTTTCAAAATTTTTTTCTAAAAATGAATCATTAATGGTCAAATCAAATTGTATACTTCGTTTTCAGGTTAAATTCATTTAAGAAGCTGTTTTAGTCATTTGAAAATCGAATTTTATGCTTTTTTAATTTTTTTTTTTTTCCAAAACTGCATTTACAAATTTTTAATTAAAAATTCTTAGCATACATAGTAACTTTATCTATAAGAGCAAGTACGTGCGACCCAGTAGTGCATTTTATTTTTTTAAGCATTTTTCATTCGTGGTTTTGACTTGATTTGTACTTCCTTGATGTGTAAGTCTAATTCCGTCAATTTGACACATAAAAATGAATTTTCACATCTGTCTGAAAACTGATTTTGACAATTAAAGCTTTCGATTGGCCAGAAAAATTGGTTTATTTTTTCCTTCTTCCTTCTTTTCATTAACACAACTTTACTGCAGTACATTTGACAGCTCCCAGTTTGACATGTTTTTGTTTTCGTGAATACATGCACCAATACAATCACAAAAATAAATCAATTTCGAAATCGTGGTCTATTCGTCTCGAAATATGTACATCAATTTTTTTAAGGGAAATGTAAATTTACCAAACGAACAACCCATAAAATTCAAAATAACCGAATGACCTAATAGCCCATTGTTATTGAAAAACAGCACTCTTTCACCCATGATATCCATGAGGTCTGTTTATATTCTTGATTCTTTTGAACATCGGAATATTAAAACCAGTTTTTTTCAATCTTCCATTATTTTCACAGGATTAACCTAAAAAATTATGATGCACTCTTTAAGTTTTTAATTCTCATTGCAAAAGAAACGTTCATGCCAAATTATATTGCTTTTGGTAACACTGTTGAAAGGGGTCAGTTGTTTTACCTTTGTTTTAATCTCAATATTTTCAGAATTCAAATAGCAAATCTGATATTTTTTTTTTATTTCTATGAAATGGCTAATAGATCTTAATCCTTTCAAAAAAAATCAACCTTCATTTCATTATCTCGATTGAACACACTCTTCAAAATTTGTAACAGCTTAAACTTCAAGGAACGTTTTATACTTATTTTATTGTTTGATTTAATTCAAATACATTTTCTTTCAGTGTACTATAGAAAAACAGAAAAAATCACAAAAACTTCTCTCTCACTTAAAATCAAAGTCCTTTTCCTTAAGTGCCTGATGCTTGATGGCTGGCTGAATAAAACATAGTTTGGTATTTTTGAGGTGAGTCTGATGGGCAAAGTCAAAGAAGAAATTCTCGTGTCGATGTCCGTCGTCGTCGTCGTCGTCGTCGCAGAGTGGTAGTCCTCTAGTTCTTTATCCTATACTTAAACTTGAAAACTTAACCCTCACCCTCACCCACACTCAAAGACAACGCCTCGTCTCGACTATCAAGGAGACAAATTGAAATATATTTCATTTTTGGTCATTGTTGTCGATTGAAGTGGGACATCCAAAGTAGCTAGGAACCTAGTTATATAGGATGGGTGGAGAAAACCGATAGGACAAGGTGAATGTCGTAGTCTCCGAGGTTATTTTGAGTTGAAGTAAAGTGATGCTTAAACTGTAACCGGATGAATGGTGATTGCGGTTAGGTTATTCAGGGAAATAAGTTGTGAAGAGATAAATGACGGTCTGCCCTATACTCTCTGCACTGCACCTCAACTTTATCATCATCGTCGTCGGTCGTCGTTGACCTCAATCAAATTATTTAAAAGGAGTTCAAGGATAACACACAGAAAATAATATAATTATTATGCACGTGTTAGGGTCGATGGGATATTTGATATTTTGTTTTGTTGAGAACAGATACCTTTGAAGCGATTTGACTTTTGAAGATTTATGTTGCAGTCAATTACTGTATTATCAGGAATAGTTGGAAAAAATAAAAAAAAGAAAGAATGCTATTGGGGATCTTTTCCCCTCGTAAAGGCGGCTTTATCAATTTTGTAAGAATTAAAATGCAAGTTTTTTAAGGAAATGGGTGGAGCCTGTAATGATATACATACAAGTAAAAAACTAAAAATTATGGTAAATTTAGCAAAACACGTGTTCATCATATTTCTGTAATTCGATTTTTTTTTGGAAAAAAAAAATGCAGTATTGTTACAATAACTCATAACATAACGTACACCAAGTTTAATCAAAATCGTTGGAGCCGTTTTCGAAAAAAATCCAATAACTCAAAATCGTTGTATGGAAGAGATAAACGAGATATTCAAAAACAATAAAAAAAAAAACAACCTTTTAAATTGCAAAAAAGTTATCTGTACCAAATTTCAAACAAATTCGTCAATCCGTTTAGGCTGTGGCTCTTTGTACAGACGGACGCACAGACGAACAGACAAACAGACGCACAGATCGACGGACGGCATGACTAAAACCACTTTTTTGAACTTCTCCATCATCGTAATGTTGGTTTTGATTAAAACCTCGTACTTCTTTTTTACACGAAACCAATACTTGCCCTTGCAAGTTAATTTTTTGCGGAGAAAAGCGAGCCTGTAAAGTCGCGGCAAAAAGGCTGAAAAGTTGTGGAAAAATATGCACGGCATTAAGCGCGGAATATTGTGGATAATAACGCGGAAGTGGTGAAAGAACTTTTGAACAGCAAGTGAATGATAGCGAAATACCGCATGGAAAGTCGTGAAAAAAGCACTTCCTACCGCGAGAAAAAGTGTAAAATACTGCGGAAAAAAACAAACAAGGTCACAACGAAAAGCGTGGAATCACGGAAGAGAATATGAAAATTCGTGGAAAAATATGAGACATCCCGTGTTAAAAATTACGGAATACCGTGGAAAAAAGCGCGGAATACTGCGTAAAACTGCAATGAAAAATATGTGAAATAACGAAGACTAGCACGATAAAAATCGCGGAATAACATGTATAAAAGCGCGGAATACTGGTGAATGCACTTTTAAGCACCAAGTTTTTTTACAATCTCACTTTGTTTCTTTCTTAGGTACTCCACACTTTTTCTCGACTGCAACTTTTCACGTATTTCCGTAGATTTTAAATATTTTCTTACACGTTTTTTCCTCGCTATTCCGTAAAATTCCATGTTTTTCACATGGGCATGGACAACTGTATTATTAAGCCAGCTAATTCGTCCGAAAAACTTCAAACTAATTTTTCTATGGTTCGAGCCCTTTTTTTCTTACTTTTTTTTTTAAAAGAAATACCACAAAGTTAGTTAATTAAGGTCTGTTTGCTGATACGATACATAAAATATTTATGTTGAATACCTACCGCTTGTAGGTATTTGTTCTACTTCCTCTGAGTAAACTGTCACATAAGACTTTATACTGAACATAAATGCTTAAGTTTCGTTTCAGCAACTGGCTCTTAGAGTCGTTTGCTGAAATGCAAAATAAGAAAGTATATAGAAAACCCGTTCAAGGTAATTTGCAAATCCCTTCGGGGGTAAATTAATCGAAAGAAAATATGAAAGTATGTTTAACATAAAGATTTTGTGACATTTTACGCAAAGGAAAAAGTAGCACAAAAGCGCTTATGTTCAACACAAATATTTTAAGTATCGTATCAGCAAACGGGCCTTAATAACATAAATATCAGTTAAATACCTAATTTTTTTAACGTTTATGTTAATTTTTGTCAGGTTTGTTTGGTCTGATCGCAAACTGTGAGACAGTTTCTTTTTTCTCGTTTTCGATTAAAATGCCGGAAGTCAAGAAGTCTTAGAGTTTTACTGGCATAAAAATGAAACATATGACACAATAAAATAGTTTTAGAAGACTTCCGGACTCTTCTGGAGTCCCAAATCGAAAACGTTTCTACCTTTTATTTATTTTTTAATGATTTCAACTGAGTACCTACTCTATTATGGCAAAGGGTATATTTGATAGCAATAAGGTGGTAGAGGGCATGTTTCTACCGATTCCTCTTTATAGTAAGCCTGTTGTACCGAAAAAAAAAAGACAAAGGTTCTGTGGCACTACGCAATCTTGAGGATTGCTAAGAAGGAATGATGATAGACTAATAGGTCTGAGATCTTTTAGATTTACATGAAAGCCCCCTTGGGTATGAATATAACTTGAACTTTCTCCATAAAGCGGATATGTGTCCAATATCCATTAATAGTTTTAAGGGGACCAGACAAAAAAGCAACTATTTTTGGAAACGATTAATGTTTGATGGAAAAACGTGTCGGCAGTTCCTTCTTTAAAAACTCACAAATCTGAAACACAATAATTTGGAATGAAATTATCTTGTTTTATCTTAAAATGAAAATCTTAATAGAACCACATAAATATTTTTAAAATGACTATCTTATAGGTATTCAATGCCTTTCAATGAAGTGTTGTATGAGACCTTTGCAGCTCCATTGGATTGTCCACCGAACCACTTGATCTATTTGACATCATATTCTCAACTCTGTTCGTTGTCTCTCTCATGACTCCTGAGAAATCTGGCAAATCATTGAGATCCAAGGTTAAATGAGCTGAGAATCGTTTATACACCGAATTCTGACTGGATTCCCTTTTTGTTCTGCTTTTGGTTTCTTCGTATTTCAGTTGTTGCTTTAGAAATATCGATGTTTTCAGCATGTCTTGGATATTTTTGAATATTGCATCTGACTTATCGATTCCTTCAACAGCACTTTAAGTGGATAAGAATATAAAAAGACTTCCTCGAGAATATATAATGCATCTTTACTTTACCTGACGGCATATTCCATGTCATAGCAATGACCTTGCAAATCGTTTTGCAACTGAATAACTTCGGCCCTTTTTTCGACAATCGGTGGTAGAACTTTGCGAACATGTTCTTGAATTCGGAAAAATGCCAGAGATGGATCATTGGCTACGATATGGATGTTTTCAGATATTTTTTCCGAAGCTATGATGAAAAGAAAAATAGGAAAGTAATGTGTAGATACAAGTTTACAGTGCTTTTTACTCACTTTTTCTTAGTTTGTGTGTGAGTTCAACATCTTTGTTCATCATTTTGTTTGTTTTTATGAGAAAATAGCAATAAATTTTATTATTTTTTGTTGAAATTACAGAAAAAAACAAACAATTTATTTCTATTTTATTTTATTTTTTGTTTATATTTCGTTTTTTTGCAAGTTTTTGACATATTGATTAACAGCTGAGAATGACATTGCGGTTTGAGAGGTTCTGGTGTAGGAACATCAACGAAAAATGTAATAGAATAATTTACAACACGCGTTCCAGGATACACAAAATTAATTGCAAGCTTACACTTTTGGTACATGAATGTCTGCCTCAACAAAAATAATGCTCTGGGACGGTATTGAGAGTCAGATTTCCTATAACTGAATATAGGTTGATTTTGGATAACATGGTTAGTGTAGGTTGAACAGTATTTATTCAATCAATCAGGTTTTGATGCGAATGCAGATCGAGTAGATTTCTAAGAAATTAACTGTGTCCCACAAAGAGAGCACTTCGACAGCTGTCAACTTTATGCATTTGATTCGATTTCTGAGACTAAAGGGGTCAACCCATAGAATCCATCACGTCCATTCCGTCAACGAAACCGATGTCGAGGAAGTTAAAAGTCAGGCTGCTTTTTCAGTCACGTCCGTTCTTGAAGGTCACATCGCATTGTATTTTATCGAGCTGTCAGTTGATAACGTAGACGTAATGCACGTGACGGATTCTATGGGTTGGTTAGCCCCTAAGACTGGTATTCACCAAGCACTCATAAGTTATGAGCGCTAAAATCGGAGTCTGCGCTCTCAATTTTATGAGTGGTTGAGACTACTCATAAAGCATTTATATTTCTTGGTGAATAGGTTTATGAGCGCTCATAACATATGAGAGCTTGATGAATATCAGCCTAAAAATTGATGGATTAATATCTCAGTGATATTTTAACTTCGTCAGACGGGCGTATGAAAACAGTGTAATTTCATGCAGTTCTTACAGGAATGATTATAACTACGTACTTTTTTTAAGGTGGCCAAGTTAACAGTAATGAGTAGGTGAAGACCATAATATATAATTGCGGTCATACACTGTACTTTTCTACGGCCATTCTCTTTTGGTGTTGGTAAATAACTGATGAGTAGGTACTGCGTACAAGTGCTCATTATACGATACCAGTAAAAGTGACTTATGACTGGCCTCGACCACTCTCAAAGTTGAAAGCACTGACTCCGAAAAGAGCATCTTAAATTATGAGCGCTCGCAATGAATACCGTCCAAAGTACTTTACCCATTCCTATAGGAACACAACTTATGTGAGTTCATTAGAATTCCATTGGTTTCCTTCAATGACTGCAACATCATTTGCCAATTTGCATGATGATAGTGAGAAATGATTGTGATAGCAGAGGTTACAAATGGGAAGAGTTTTAAGGTAGGTAACCATGGCGGAGGCCTTCAAAACATAGTTTTTCAATTAAAAAACTTAAGGGCTGACTCATGTTTTTAGCAGAAAACAAAAAGGAAGCTATGTCAGGTATTACACGGTGCCGCAAGACTCTTGAGTCACCATAACTATTTAAGTAATGTTTTTTGATTTATTTTGAAGTCTTTATTATATTAGTGATTTTTGTAAATGTTTTCTGACATTTTTGTGAATATGGTGTTGATACAGAGCATTCGTGCGCTGTACATATTCAATTAAACAATTTTAGACACTGAAATTCCAATGAAATATTTGACACACTGTAAACAGAATTATTTTTAAAGTTGTATTTAACCAATATGTCTGATGTTTATTCAAAAATGATACAAAAAAATAAACAAGCTGTAATAATTTTGTTCAAAAGGTAAATTATTATCTAAGAAGTGACATTACGAAGCAGAAGAAAATAAGAACCACTCGTTCGCATAATCTGTAAAATAAAATTTAGGTTAAAGGTTAGTTTTTATTCATCAAAATGGCTTTTAAGTTTTACATTTAATAGAGTTGGCAAGGACATCGTGGAAAACCAAGATGCTCTCATGATTATAGTTTTATTAGATCTCATCATTATCATTTGAATAAGTTGTTTAAATTCTTTAGACTCGTTGTACCATTCACATTCATACCAAGCATTTGTTATTCCTTCGCTCTAAACAATAAATACATGTTTGAGAAAAAAAACGTCTCAAAAAAATAGTAAATATACGCATGAGTACACTTTACTATCAATTTTCTAGGGAATATATATTTATATTGGGCGTGTTCCACACACCTTCGGTAAAGCTACGAATAGAGCTTATGAGAACTTTTTTTTTTTTTTTAAGGCTCCAATTTATGTAACGTTTTCCTTTTGCCATGACCAACAATCTTATCGAAGCCTTACCCAAGTAAAAATATATCTTTGGTTTTTATCGCGATCGATACTAACCGCTTGAAATAAGTAAAACTTAAGCTTATAAGCAACATTAATGACAGACAAATAACACATTTTCATATATGAGTTAAAAATGTAAAATTTACCTCACTATTGATTGATTGTCCATTCAAACAATAAATAATTACTTCATAACCAGCAGCAGAAATGTAAAAAATCATCCGAATAAATAAAACATAGTCAGTTTCCTGAAAATTAAAGTAAAATCGTAGTTGCAAGTCTACAAAAAATACCAAAAATATTCAAATACCAATCCTACGGTTACTTGAAACATTACTAATCCCAAAATAGCCAAACTCAAGAGAAACTGTGCCAAAGTGATCTGAAGATATAAATCATTGAGCTCGGCGCAATATCTAAAGCAGAGAAGAAATGTTATTTAAGACTGAACAATTTAACATAAAATAACTGCTGGTACTGATAGGTCCTCTCATATTGGTTAATGCACTGACGTAAATAAACAACACGTAGTTCTCGGGGAACCTTAGGTGATGTTGTTAAAGGAATGGATTTCTTTAAAATTTGAATTAATGCAGACCCATGACAAGCTGCGTATATAAAGAACCCATCAAAACATACAGCACCTGAGCATAATACATTTGAAACACCAAATTTATTGATGATTTTTAGATATATTTTATAATTTACTACCTGTCGATGCTATTGACATTCCCGAAGCTGTAATGATAAGTAAAATAAAGAACTGCGGAAATTGATTCATTTTATCTTCCCAAAATGGAAAACTTGCTGAAATAGCTGCAAACAAACAGTTTAAGAAGAAGATAATAGTGTCCAACGTTGGGCGCCAGTTAACAAACAAAAACTTACGTAGTTTATTTGTAAAATTAGCAGTTCCAACAATTGTGTGATAAATATTTTCACTCATAGCCAAAATAAAGTAGTAGCTTATAATCGTAATACAGGCACTCAAAAAAAAATTAAATTGTCTCGTTCCGAATTTCCATGATTGGTCTAGAATTTTGATTGCATCTTTTCGTAATTCCTTATTGTATGGCGTTTCTATTAAAACAAATATTTTTATTGAATTGAAGTCTTATAGAAAACATTTCTACCATTTGACAAAAGATCAAATCGATTGACCAAGTCATGTGTTTTAACTAAATGTATCAATTTATGGAAACGACGTTGAATAGCTGCCATGTAGCTTATTTTTAAAAAGGAAATCAAAATTTGCATGAATGTACACATACTCTGAAAATAAATAATCATTTTTTTCTTTTGGAAAATGCTTTTTTGAAAAAATAAGTGATTGAAATACCTCTAATATTACAGGTGCATCATCCTTGTTTTTACGTATGTAATCTGTATGTCCGTATAAGGTTATAGAACTAGTTAGCAATAAATAAGCTGATAATCTTTTTGGAACAAAAGAAACAAATTCTCTGGTAAGTGTTGATTTCAAAAATTGTCAGTATGTTCTTACTTACACCCTCAAATTGTCTTTAAATCTCGACGGAGCTGTTATATTAATTCCCACAGCAAATGTTGTATTTATTAAATGTCTTAGACGTTTATGATTTTTTACTTTCAAGATATTGAGATCTTCTAGAGGCATTTTAGAGCAATGTGTAACTTACTGTTGGAGAAGCTAATTAAAAGTGATATCTTTAAGCTGAAATAACTTTAAAAATTGAATAATTATTGGGGTTGGTTCGGAGTGTTGACTACATAATTATCACATTTGAAATATAGGATTCTTTGACATGACTTGTCGATAACATGTAATTAAGTAACACGATTTATTTGTGTGAAGTATAAAAAAAAAAGGGAAAAACAATTGCGTGTAGACTGGGGTGGGGAGGCCAGTAGGTAATATGAAACTAATTACGCTATATAGTAATACGTTTTCTTACTGTGCAACTGAAAATTGGTTTATTATCTTTTTAAAACGCTTTTTAGCTTCACTTGTAACTGAAAAATTAAATTATACACTAACTAACAATGTAATCAAATCATAGAAATCAATTTTGACTCACTTCCAATCCTGAAGTATCAATTTATTGGTTACAACTAGGCAACTCAAGCAAGTGTTAATGCAAACTGAATTTCCCAAAGTTCAAAAAGAGATCAAAACAAAATGTCAAGAAACCAGAGCTACCCCAAAACTAGGAACAAGTATAAATATTAAATAGGTATTAGATTTTTTCATCTTTAAATAATAGTGAAAAAAACAGACAAATTATTCTGGTTCTTATAACCTCAAAATATAACTATTTTAATTAATTTATTTAGAAACTCCTTATAATCGGAATCTGCGTAGCGAAGTTCAACAAATTCTCGACAGTTGTTGGATCATTGCATACATTTTTTTATAAATATGCTTGTTTATCAATAATTTCTTACTATTTTCTCCATTCACAAGGAGTAAACTTATGCAATTTGTATATTGGAAACAGTAATCACACAATTTAATTGCGTAAGTATTCAGTATGTTTTTAGGTTTATTATTAAAATATTTTATGCATGCATAAAAGTAGTTTATTCCCCTGAGGAGATATTTGAGAGGTATGAGAAAAGAATCATTTCGGGAGTGTTTTGTCCAATTATGGTGGCAAATATCAATACTAAATTTGATCAAAAGAAAATCAGCTTTCAGTAATTAAACGGGCATTTTTCAAAACTTATTTGGGAACCAATGAGAAGTTAATTTACAAATTAGCATTTTTAACCTCTCTATAATGCATATTAATACTATAATGCAAACGTGTTTTATTTTTAGCACGTTAACACAATTTTTTTCGAAAAAAAAAACAATATTTTTTAAACTTCAATTTTAAAACTAAAAGTTTAAAATATGTTCTGCAAAATTTTGTATTACTTAGCACAACTTTGTTTCTAATATTCAATGCATTTATTATTTTTTATTTAAATTATTATTATTGTTATACCTACACAGGTAATTTGTTAATTTTTATCAAATTCAAAAAAAAAAAAAATATGACGTATTAAGAAAAACTCACATCTTATGAAAATCACAGCTGGTATTCATAAGGAAGTTGATAGTTTATTAGTTTAAAAAAGGAATAAAATTGTTTATGAATGAAAATAACTCCAGTTTTGTTTACCAAAGAATGAATCTATCAATTTTTCTTTTATTATTTTATATTAGTTATTTCCATTTTGGGAAAACAAAATGCATAACTTGCCACAATCTTCGTCAAATGTGCCCAAAGAATTTCATTGGGATTATTTTACACCAGTGCATAGAGCATTGCGAAAGGACATTTGAGTTAAGTACATTTCCTTTTTGTTTGTAAAATGCAGCTATTTCTTAAAAGTTCTACAACGCTATAAATTCTGCAGATATGTAGGTACTGACAATATTTGTTGAACTGATACAGAATAGTATGCTTTATTTTGCAGTTAAAGTTATTCCAATGAATGAATGGAATTAAAAATGAATGAAAACAAAAGAGCTGATGTTAGAACCCCCTGTAGCTTCTTTTAAATTTAAATTATTTATTCCAATAAGGTAAATAATTTAAAATGTACTTCATAGGTTCTATGTGTAATTTAACAACCTCTACATGCATATGAGTCTTGTGCAATTAATTTTAAGTCATGGTTTTGTTTCAAGGATCAGTTGGCTTGGTTACTATAAATTAATTAAAAATTATTTCGAATTTGTAAGAGAGAGCATTTAATTATTTTTCAGGGCAATGATATTATGATGGTTGTACGGATGATAATGTTTATGGCTGCACCTGGATACGAATTAGTTTATCTATTGTCTCAATGGACAGCTCTTAGCTGTGAAGTACTTATAATTAAAAACAAAAAATAAAAAATTACATACGATACGAGTATAGTTAAACATTTGTAATTACATGTATTTTTTAAAGAGTGAAAATCTACCTAATACCTGGTTTGAGTGTGAATGGTATAATGAGTCTAAGGAATTCAAACAATTAATCAAGATGATGATTATAAAAAGTAATCGATCATTTTGAATGAATGTTTCATGGTTTAGTACTCTGTCATTGCCAACTTTAATTCAGGTAACGTTTCATTTTTTATTTTTTTTTTTATTTATTTATTTTATATTTACAGCTTGTCAACACAAGTGGATCATATTTTCTATTGTTGAGAAACATAGCAATATAGTGTAGAGTGTTTTAATTTCAACTAGCCAGTCCACCTGGCTTTGCACGGCTTCTACCTTCTACCCACTCTACCCTATACCACCACCGCGCATGTAGAAAACTACTTTTTAAAAATTATTTTGAGATGAACGAAGTAGGAACTTGAAATAAACTATTTTGTTCTCTATACCCTACTTATTCATATAAGAACCATTTAAATTAAAATTACAGCATAAAGAAAAAAAAAACGCAAAGTTGAAGTCCAATCAGTATGGTAAAATCTTTACTTTAGTGGTATAGTCAAACATACGACTTTTTGTTCAACTTTGACAAATAAAAACATTTAAATTGTTGTTTCAGTAAGTTTGAAAGACCCCATGTCAAAAATGTTTTGCAATAAGGGAGTTTACACTAACCCCACCGAGAATCATCAGAGAGGCTTGTCGGGTAAGCTTAGAAATGAACATTAAACCAGGAAAATAAAGGTCAGTAGTATCATCATGTTAATGTTTTGTAATGAACCCTTTAGTGGCAATAACGGCAATATGTTTGGAGATATTTGGTTCCATTTTGTCCTTATTTTTTCCATCAGCTTACTAATTTATAACCTAGCTTACTAATTTCCCGATCTACAAGCTCCCATTCATTTTTCTAAATGATGTATTTAGGTTAGGAGATTGCATTGCGGCCACCCCAAAACATAAAGATTACCTACTCTTCTAAGGAATGTCTTATAAGCTGTGTCCTTGCTCATGTTTAACTCTTGAAAAAGCTTGCTCCTAACTTTGCCCCGCGAGGCCCGCGAGGGTTTTCACAAAAGACTGCTGATAAGGAACTTCTTTGAAGAAGAAAATCTTGTTGTTTTTGGGTAGCCAATGTAATCTTATGCCAAAATCGTATATTAAATTAAAGGGAGCTTGTAAATCGGAAAATAAGTAAGCCAAAACATTCGAATTACTAAGCAGATGGAAAAAATAAGGGCAGAATGGGATCAAATATCTGAAAACTAATAAGTGCCTTTGATTGTGCAAAGGAATAAATACAACTTTAAGGGTTTTCATGCGTGTTTGCATTTATTTTGCTCGACTTCAAAATTACCCTCTGGAACAATTTTAATATTATAATAATTATGGAGTAAGATTATTGGCATAAGATTCGATGAAAATTGACTCGGTTTAAGGATGTATACGATAAATTTTGAAAGTTAATGGTAAAATGCCAAGCTATTTTGTTATTGCGGTGCATTCTGAATGTGAGACCCGGGACTTATCAGCCGAGGGTGTTACATACATATACGTGGTCCAACGTTGCACATTCAAGAAAATGTAGGTACATAATTCACATAACCTTGGTATTACTGTACGACTGCGGCAAATTTGTATAGTTTCAAATAACAACGGCAACACCTGCAATTTAAAACAACCTATAATTTTTTATCGTAACCCAAATTCCAATTTTTATGGATTAGAAGGAAATATGGCAGCTTACAGTGGTAAATGGGGGTCATGAAAAAAAAGCGCTAAAAGTTCTCTAAACTCTTCTTTTTTTTCAGTATACACAGAGGCCTTGTTAAAAATTAAAATAAACAAACTATCTTATATAAAAATTGTTTTTTTTCGAGAGATAGAAATATATTTTCAAAATATTCTCACCGTTAAATTTTAAATTTAAATCTTGCAGCCAATTCAACTAACTACGTTTAACAGCTTTCCTCTGCATATTCAAATTCACTCACACTCACACGCGCAGAATACAAGAAACAAATAAAATTACTTACACAACTGAAAATAACTTTAATTTATGCTATTTAAACTTTTTTTTTCAATAATTATGAAGAGAACTATAGAACTACCAAAATTAATTGATTTTTTTTATTGAAATTGAAATAAATTTACACACTTCACATTGAATTATTATTTACACACCACCTTTTACTTTTTTTTTCTGGGAGCAACGGCGACGACACGGCAGCCATTTTTTAACACGAAGGTAGGTAATTAAAACACAATTTCATTTCACGGAAACGGAAACCGAACAAAAAAAAATAACAAATTAAAACTAACAAGAACTTTCAGGCGCCTTGAGTTTCAAACAAATTGGCTCACATCACTTCAAGAAAATTAAACTTTACACAAATAAAACAACACATTTTTACCTAAATTAAAAACTTCACAAATTGATTTAAACCCACCGACACGGAAATGGCAATATTTTCATCCGCCATTACTACAATGTCTCTTTTAACAACTTGCACCGGTAAAAACGACACACGGCGACGACAATTACCTATTTTAAAAACCGAAACAAATTTACACAAGAACTCTTTAGGCACAAGAAAATAATAAATTAATAATATTTTCACAACAAAAACTATGCACTTAACATTTTTAAATCGGAAATATAACAATTACGACGGAATATAAAATTTAATTCGAAAATATCGCGCAACACGACAAAATAAATGAACTTCCACGAATGCACTTCAACACCAAACACTAACTGAAGAAGGAGATGGAGAAGAATTTATCTAGTGAAACTTTTCACATACAAATGCAGTTTTGTGGCAATATGATCTAGAAGCAGCGCTGCCACCCTACTCCTATAGCAGCAGATCTACAGCGTTTTGGCTCCATTGAAATTCTGCAAAAAGAATCTTAGAATTAAAAAAAAAATAATTGTTTCAAAGAAAATAGGTCTTCAATAAAAAAAAACTGTTACCCTTATGAAACTTGGCAAAAACTTACATTTGCAATGATTGAGTCCATAAAAATATCTTGGGTGGAAGGGTATTTTTTGATGCTAGAGAGAGAGGAGGTGAAGACTAAAAAATAATTGATACATGATTTTAAGGTATTTTTTGACGTTGAATCTAATGACATCAAAACTAAGTCAATCCGACTCCTCTATGTAAAGTTACATTCTATTTAAAGCAAAGGTGTCTTTATTTTTGCCTTAAGAGGTAAAATGGTACCGAAACCCATGAAAAAAAGATGATACATTCGTGAAATTCGGTAAGAGCGTTTTATTTGAATCTTGATAGACCTGAAAAATATTTTTGGTAAAAGGGTGTTTTTTTAGGGTAAAAGTTATCGGTGAAAGAATTACCACAGCATCTGGTTGAAAAAATTATACATTTATAAAACATTTATACTTATATTTGCCATTGGAACCAAAAGCTTTTGAAGAGTAATGCAAATCTGTGTTTAGTCCCAAGTATCCAATAATTTAAATGGTACGTTCACAAAAATCAGTTTAAACATTTCCTTTGTCATGGTAACTAAGAATCAATTATTTTAATTGAAAGGGTGTTTTTTTGAGGTGGAGGAAATATACGAAATTTATGCTTAACACCTCTTGGTACCCAATTGAAATCTGGTAAAAATGTTACACTTGGCCTAGGAATCAAGAATCTATAGAGCCCATGAAATTATTTTTGGGTAAAAGCGGGTGTTTTCTTTTTTTCAAGGAGGAACAAAAGGCACAAATCCAATAACTTTGACACTTCAAAATAAATACAGCTTCCTTTAGAGTAACTCAATACTAGAATTTTTCACTATAGGAGGGTTAGGTCTATCTCTCGTTGGGGGAAGGGGGGACAATTTCCAGAATATGAAAACAGCTAGAATCAAGAAATATACCATTTTTGAAAGCCAAAAATCTGGACTTTATTTTAGTTTTTAAATATCGTTATTTCCATTAATAGTTTTTGAAAAAAAATTATTTCAAACTAAAAAAGTGATAGAAAAAATACTTAAATAAGATGGTATAATATTTTTTTCAAGAATTTTATAGAAATTCTTTATCGAATTTGAAGAACCCAATGATATAATGTTCCTTCATTTTTCAGAAAATAAAAGAAATCTAATAAAAAAAGTATGGTCTGAAATTTTTAATCTCTTCAAAAAACACCCTTTCACCCAAAATAATATTATGTGCTCTTTGAATTCTTGATTCAAAGGCCAAATGCAACATTTTCACCAGATTTCAATTGGGTACCAACTTGCAAGAAGTGTTAAGCGTAAATTCCGTATATTTCCTCCACCTCAAAAAAACACGCTTTCATTTAAAACAATGTGATAGACTCATTTGATTCTTAGTTACTATGACAAAGGAAATGATTATACTGATTTTTGTGAACACTTTAAATTATTGGATACTTGGGACTAAACACAGATTTGCATTACTCTTCAAAAAAAAAAAATCTTTCACCTAAATATTTCTATGTAATTTAGACTTTTGGTTCCAATGGCAAATCAAATATTTTTATAGTCGTATTTACTTAGTTTTGATGTCATTAGATTCAACGTCAAAAAATACCTTAAAATCATGTATCAATTATTTTTTAGTCTTCACCTCCTCCCTCTTTACCACCAAAAAATACCCTTCTTTTGATTCTTCAATCTCATTGCAAATGTAAAGTTTTTGCCATGTTTTATGTGGGTAACAATTTTTTTGTTTATTAAATACCTATATTACCCGTACTATCTTTGTATAAAAGAAGTTGTGAAATAACTATTTTTTTTTAAATTCTAAGAGAGGAGTAGATTCGTTTTGCTGCGCAGCAGAATTTCAATGGAGCCAAAACGCAGTAGATCTGCTGCTATAGGAGTAGGGTGGCAGCGCTGCTTCTAGATCATATTGCCACAAAACTGCATTTGTATGTGAAAAGTTTCACTAGATAAATTCTTCTCCATCTCCTTCTTCAGTTAGTGTTTGGTGTTGAAGTGCATTCGTGGAAGTTCATTTATTTTGTCGTGTTGCGCGATATTTTCGAATTAAATTTTATATTCCGTCGTAATTGTTATATTTCCGATTTAAAAATGTTAAGTGCATAGTTTTTGTTGTGAAAATATTATTAATTTATTATTTTCTTGTGCCTAAAGAGTTCTTGTGTAAATTTGTTTCGGTTTTTAAAATAGGTAATTGTCGTCGCCGTGTGTCGTTTTTACCGGTGCAAGTTGTTAAAAGAGACATTGTAGTAATGGCGGATGAAAATATTGCCATTTCCGTGTCGGTGGGTTTAAATCAATTTGTGAAGTTTTTAATTTAGGTAAAAATGTGTTGTTTTATTTGTGTAAAGTTTAATTTTCTTGAAGTGATGTGAGCCAATTTGTTTGAAAATCAAGGCGCCTGAAAGTTCTTGTTAGTTTTAATTTGTTATTTTTTTTTTCTGTTTCCGTTTCCGTGAAATGAAATTGTGTTTTAATTACCTACCTTCGTGTTAAAAATGGCTGCCGTGTCGTCGCCGTCGCTCCCAGAAAAAAAGTAAAAAATGGTGTGTAAATAGTAATTCAATAAAAAAAAATCGGTTCATTTTGGTAGTTCTACAGTTCTCTTCATAATTATTTAAAAAAAAAGTTTAAATAGCATAAATTAAAGTTATTTTCAGTTTTGTAAGTAATTTTATTTATTTGTTGTATTGTGCGCGTGTGAGTGTGAGTGAATATGAATATGCAGAGAAAAGCTGTTAAAAGTAGTTGAATTGGCTGCAAGATTTGAATTTAAAATTTAACGGTGAGTAGCTTGAAAATTTATTTTTTATCTCTTGTAAAAAAAAACGATTTTTATACACCTACCTACGGGTCTTTATTTTAAATTTTAACCAGGTCTATGTAAAATGAAAAAAAAAATGTATAAGAGAACTTTTCGAGTTTTACAGATAAATAAAACAGAACGAATATTTTTGCAAGTCCGTTCAAATATCCCGAAAACCTAATAGAAAAATTTAAAGAAGGCATTCGCAACCAACGCATCAAAAACATTAAGAAAAGTTTATTTTTTATTTCCACTACCACAATGGTGTGCAATTTGTATTTATTATTGAAAAACTTAACTACTTAATTTAACTTCAAACTAGTTTTTGCTTTGCAAGACCTGTTCGCATCGTTCGCAAATACAGTCTTCACTAATGACCAAATAACGTCGGCAACGTGGGCACAGAATTGAGGCATCTTCACTCAATGCCAAAGAACAATCCGTAAGCGAGGTATCTTCTTCTAAATCAACACTCGCAACTTGCAAAAGTTCACACAGCTCTGAGTTTGTCGAAGTCTTTGTTGGTTGCAAATTCTAAAAAAAGAAATATATTTTTAAAAAAAGTGATGATTCGATGTAAAAATCAATAAACAACCTTAAGAAGGTCAAATTGCTCAGAACCACAGGATATTTTAACCTTTAAAAGCCAAGTATTGACATCCTGAGAATGTTTATTCAATAATCGTTTCACTTCAAAGGCAGTGTGAATTATTTTTTCGATTTGTGGTTCATTCCATGATGGGTTTGAATGCACTTTGGCTTCATGAAAAGGTTTGCTATCTAAAAGTAAAACATGAAAAATTTAATTATTTATTATAATTGTACATAAAAATAAATTATTACCATAATAACTCCAACTTTCTTCAACCAGAAACGGTACAATGGGCCACAAGGATTTACAAAGTATCTCATACGAATTACTTAGGACCTTTTTAACTCCTTCTATTTGATCATTTTTGCCACAATATAGACGATCTTTGACCAAATGCACATAAACCGATGAGATCTGATTTGTGACAAAGTTAAGTATGTTCGCTGTAACTCTATTGTACTCATATGAGTCGTAACTTTTTTGAATCTGTAAACAAATTTTTCATAAGATGTTTATGGGTATTGGCCAATTTTGAAGAAATATATTTACATCATTTTCAAAATTGTTAATGCAACTCAAGAGATATCGATCCAAATGCGTCAGACACTTGTTTTCACAATCAATTTTATTTGTTGTTCTTGAATTATCTCCAATTGCTCCATTTAAGTATCTCAAAGTGGATCGAATTTTACTGATATTTTCAGCACATTGCTGCAGTAGTTTATCGCTAACTGTTATCGACATGTGCTGTGTGCCATGAGATGCAACCCACCATCTGGAAGCAAAGTCACATGAATGTCATTCAATGCAAATAATATTAGTTGTTTAACCTAAGTGTGTCTGTTCCATATTTCTTTGTTATATCCTTGGGTGAAATGATATTACCAAGAGATTTTGACATTTTATGGCCCTTTTCATCTACTGTGAAGCCATGGACAAAAAGAGATCTGAAATGAAAATAAGATCTAGGTGACGAACTTTTGAAAATTAATTTATTTTATAATTACTTGTATGGCGAGCAGCCTCGTGCTGCAATACTAGTCAGTAAAGACGATTGAAACCATCCAGTAAATTGATCATAGCCCTCCAAATATAAGTCAGCAATTTTGTCACCATCAAGAACACTCGACCATGAGCTACCAGAATCGAACCAAATGTCAAAAATATCTGATCCTTTCTCAAGATTTTCAACTTTGAGATTAAGTTCTTTTAAGAGTTCGGCTGGTATTAGTTCTTCAATTGGTTTTGTCCACCAAAAATCAATGTTACCATCTTTTTGGAGAAGATCACAAATGTGTTCAATGATTTTACTAAAAAAAACAAAAACAACGTTATAAGTAATTGCGACATAAAATGACAGACATTTTAGGTACATACTTATTTACAATTTCTTTTCCAGTTTGCTTATCATAAAATACTGGAATGGGAACACCCCAGGCTCTTTGTCTAGATATACACCAGTATGGTCGCTTTTTCACCTGCGTTATTAGAGCTTTTTTGTTAGCTTCAGAGTTGATACGCGGGAATACGTTGACTTTTTCAATCTGCAAGAGTAAAAAAACATTAAGAGCATAGGATTAGGTATGGACGCTGCCGGACGTTTAGGATCGAGTTTCAGCAGAACTTCTTACAAAAAATTGAAAACGTTTCGAAGAAAATCACTTGTTATGAGATCGTTTAGATTCGGCAGAAACTGAATTTAATTAAAAATAAACTTCAAAGCCATCCCGGCTGAACTTAGAAATTAGAATACCGAAAATAAGAACTTTAATAGCACATAAGGCTTCTAAATTTCTAGGATAGGTTACGAAGACTAACATTCTCCGTAACGATATTGGAAGGTCTGAATGCGAAAGTAGGAAATAAAAACAATGGCCTCAGGCACGTACCTAATGGTAGAACATGCCATTCATATTTGCAATGACAGTGATTCGTGGATTTCTGCAACGGTGAATCTTTTGTAATTGGTGGTACTATGTTTGAACACAAGATATGCCACAAAACTAGTTGTGTGTTGACAGAAAGGCAGCCATCTACAACCAAAATTACCTCTATGTGATCAGCCGAAGTTTTAAAAGAGGTCTCTTGGACGTAAGAAACAGAAGAGAAGCGGCTATGCAGATGGCCTTGGACTACCAAGAGCATTACCAATCTGCAGGAGCTTGTGTTAGAGCTGGTAAAAATCCTTAATTTAGCCTATGGCACCAACGAACTATAAACTGGTTAGGTTACATCGGTTTTCTTGTCCATGCTATCTGATTTGAGACTACATGGAAAAGCGAACCTTAGCTTGAAATACTAAGGCATAGCAGATTCAAGAACGCTTGGTCTAAAATCTAGATGAATGATAGCTGTAGGGAACAATAGTAATCCCTCGTGTTTTATATAGGAATCCTTCAATGGTCTCGAGCCTAATAAGTATGCAAGTTTAAACCTTGCGGAAAATGCTTACCTCTTCAACAGCCTTGTCTCTGATTTGTTCTGTATTAATGAACCATTGCTCACTGGCACGTATGATTACAGGCTGTTTTGTTCTCCAATCAATCGGATAAGAATGAGTATAAGTTCCAGAAAACACAACATCTTTAGACAAATGCTCCAAAACAAGCTTATCTCCCTCATCGAGTACATTTCTGCCAGCCAAAAATGATGGTGCTTCATCAGTGTAGATACCATTTTCATTTACATAGCATTTCTGTTGAAGAAATAAAGAACACCATTTGACGGTCAGTTTCATACAAATAGAAAATAACTTACCACAGGCAATTTGTGATCAAGACTGACAAGAAAATCTTCTGGGCCATGAGCTGGGGCAGTATGGACTAACCCAGTTCCTTTTGTGTCCTGAACATGGGACCCAGATAGAAATGGAAGCTTCTGTGTACCATCAATTGGATGAGAATATGTGCAGCTCTTTAATGACTCTCCTGAGAAAAAAAAATTAGATGAAATGTTAAAATTCCAATTAATCTTTAAATCTTTTTTTATTCCCTACCGGATATGGTCTTAACTTGGATGACTTCCAATCCTGTCAAATTTTGAAACTCTTCAATCAAATTGCTTGCAAGCAAGTATTGATTCTCAGAGTCATTACTCAGAGTAACGAGAGAATACTCCAGCTCAGAGTTATAGCAAATAGCTTGGTTGCTTGGAAGAGTCCATGGTGTGGTTGTCCATACCAATGCATATGTATTCTTAGTATTATCTGCATTTGGCGGAATATCTAACAACTTGAATCGCAATACTAAAGAAGGACTAACAAAGTTCGGATCGTACTCTAGCTCAGCTTCGGCGAGAGCAGTTTTTGACGATGGCGACCAATAGACTGGCTTTAGAGCACGATAAACAATTTTTCTTTTGAAGAAATCTAAGAACATTTTCAACTGATTTGATATGAATGGTGGACTGACAGTTAGATATACACTGGATGGATTAACCCAGTCGGAGAGAATTCCCCAAGAACAGAATTCCTGCTTTTGTCTTTCGACAGTTTCCATTGCAAATTTTCGAGCTGGTATGGAGAAGTTATAGAAAATTAATTTATACGCAATATGAAAAGTATTGACTTACATTTCTGTCGAATATTAGAAGGATCTGCATTGGACTTGGTAGATGACATAGCCTTCAGTTCAATGGGAAGACCATGACAATCCCAGCCGGGTTTGTAGTTAACCAATCTTCCCTGAGCTACATTCTGCCGTAATGTTATATCTTTAAGAATCTAATTAGAGACAAATAATGTACGAATTTATTTAAATGGAGTTTTAATAAATATTAATTTGTTGCAAACCTTATTTACAGAATGTCCCATGTGCAGGTCACCATTGGCATACGGTGGGCCATCGTGCAAAACAAATGCCGGTTTTTGGTTATTATCCTTTTGATATTGATAAGCATTCGAAAATGGTCCCTTTAAGTTAAATTGAAAGAGTATTAAGGTACACAAAGTGAAATCAAAATAAAGATAATGGACTCACTGCAATTAAGGACTTTTCTATGTCGATTCTTTTTGCAGCCGATAATCGTGTTGGAAACTTTGTTTTTGGTAAATTAATTGTACTGGTATATTTAATAGGTGTTTTGGCTGCATGTTTAATTGAATAATAACGCAGGCAATTTGTAGAATTGTAAAAATACGATTTTAAAATGTGGTTCATTATGCAAAAGACAGCTTTTGCTGTTTGTATTTTTTACACCACCAAATCAGCTGTTTGCTGTCACTGCTTGACATGACACTTGACAGTTTTGATATACCGATTCCAAATAGTTCCAGGAATGTAATAGAGTAGAGTAATATTATTAGGGTTGTTCATTAGTCAGACGAACCATCACACACTGGAGTAATTAGGAGAGTCGCACAAGAAGTTTCCTTCGGTGTATTTGATGATTTGGTTTTGTGCGTTGATCTGCAAATTGGGCTTAAACTAATAAATAAATCTAATTTTTTACTTGCGATATAGGTACTTTGTAATGTTGAGATAACAATCAAACCTGACAATACTATGATAGAGAATGAGAAAAAAGTGGGTCCGACAATTCTGTCTGTCTGTATTTATCAGAGACCACGGCCTAAACGGCTGAGACGATTTACTTCAAACTTGGTATGTTGCGTTTTTTTGGAGACTATCTCCAGACGTTTTTTGAATTTTTTTTTTGAACCAAAAATAACGGTATCTGTTATATACCGGTTTTAGGAAAACCCAATTTTTTCTTTAAATGGGTACTACGATTTATATAAAAAAAATCATGGTCATTTTTTCGGATAAGGTCTATCTTTAAATGAAACCATTTTTTTTTTAAAAACCGTTATTAACGGTACCTGCCATAGAACCGGTTTTGTTTTAGTTCTGATTTTCTCCTTCATAACTGAATCAATTTCAGCCATTTTTTTTACATAAATGCTTTTAAGTTGCCGTAATAATATTTAATAAAAAAAATTCGAAAATTATTTTTTTTGGATTTTTAAAAAAAAGTTTGACATTTTTTTGAAAAATCAACCATTTTTTTTTTAAAGTCAGACGATTTTCAATTTTTTTTTTTTCTAAAAATGAATCATTATAGAAGAAATCAGATTGCATACTTCGTTTGGAGTTAAAATTCTTTAAAGAAGCTGTTTTAGTCATTTGAAAATCGAATTTTATGCTTTTATAATTTATTTTCTAAAACTGCAGTTACAAATTTTTAATTAAAAAGGCTTAGCATAAATAGTAACTTAATCTATGAAAGCAAGTACGTGCGACCTAGTCGTGCATTTTATTCTATATAAAGTCAAGTGTTCCTCACAAAAAAATGGTAACAATTTGCACTATGAACATATTGTGACCTTTATCTGAAAATTTTAAGTGACAGAAAGGTTTGTAGGGAAAGATAAATGCAGCAAAGGTTAATAAAACTTATTGGTTAAAGGAACATCAGAGAAACTTTATTTATTGCTTTTCACTGGAAGAGTGTTTCAGATAACATCAGATATTTTATTATATTCTATGTCACCGAAGTTTTTTCTATGCTTTTGTTTTAATTAATTACATCTCATAGTTCCACCATTGCAGTTAGAATAGCCCCTATAACCGTGAGCTTGGCAACAGGATACCCTCTCTCGATAAATACGGTTGCAAACAGTGTTGCAAGCTGGCACAGCACTTTGAGCTTCAATGGTTGTAATGACCATTGAACAAACCATCATCAAGACTAGGAACACACAAGTTTTATTTAAAGCAGCCATTATTGTTACTTTTATGGATATTTGTTGGAAGTAAGAAAGATTCTCAATAAAGCACTCTTAATTAGATGAAACTACCTTCTGTGAAGAATCAAGTATTTCCAACTGTTTTATATGAAAAGTGAGCTATTAATTTCATTTTTAGATGGTTCTTTAATTTTAAATTACTTTTTAATAAACAATAATTTTGCACTATTAATCGTATAAATAATAATTAACAAAATCGGTGGAGATATAACTGACTATAATAAATAATATTTCTTGCAACACATACTTATCAGAACCATTTAATTTTAATCTCCTATTGGAAAATTAGGCCTAAGTTTAATTTTTTTAAACAAAATAAAATTCTTTCTTGAGAAGAATTTTTTCTTAGGTGATTTGTTTTGGGTGTTTGTTTTACTTTCAACGTTAATTTATGTGAAATATATATAATTAATATAACTTGTTATTTGAAGTTTATTGAAAGAAGGAATTTAAATTGTGTTGCTAGAAATCGTATTTATTAGTCAATTATATCTCCACCGATTTTGTGAATTATTTTTTATAGAATAAATAGTACAAAATTATTGTTATTAATAAGTAATTTAAAATTTTAAGTACCACATTAAAAAAAAAAAAAACCTAAAGCTCACATTCAATATAAAAATCAATTTTAAATACTTGATTCTTCACAGAAGGTAGTTTCATCTAATTAAGAGTGCTTTATTGAGAGTCTTCCTTTACTTCCAACAATATCCATAAAAGTAACAATAATGGCTGCTTTAAATAAAACTTGTGTATTCCTATTAATAGTCTTGATGATGGTTTGTTCAATGGTCATTACAACCACTGAAGCTCAGAGTGCTGTTCCAGCTTGCAACACTGTTTGCAACCGTATTTATCGAGAGAGGGTATCCTGTTGCCAAGCTCACGGTTATAGAGGCTATTCTAACTGCAATGGTGGAACTATGAGATGTAATTAGTTAAAAAAAAAAAACAGATTAACCTTCTGTGACAAAGAATAAATAAAGTTTTTTTAATGTTCCTTTAACCATAATTAGTTTTATTTACAAAATCATTAAATTGGTTCCTGGTACGTTGAAAACAAGGTAGGAACCTTTACCTATTTGCGTTATAATGATGAATAATTTGGATTTAACGAGTATACTTTTTAAACTATGAAAATCTTGAATACACGTAATTCCACTCTGATTTTCCAATGTTCAGCTTATAATCCAAATTATTTCCAAGAGTACCTAGTTAAATAAAAATGGTTTCCTTTGATTTGACTTTACTTTAATCGTTTTCTGTGAGAGTTGTTTACAATTGCATAGAATCGTATGCAATAAGAATCCAGTCGAGATTCTAAAAAAAAACTGTTGATTAGAGTTTCGAGATTCTGCCCACATGGGAGGAATTTTTTTCACTCTATGTGGGAAGAAATGTATATTCCACTTTTCAAAGTGGAATAATTTCTCACTTAAACTTGGAAATAATTTCTTCAAAAATTAGAGAAATTTTTTCTCACAGAAAAATATATGATAAAATTATTTAGAGGCATAAGCAATACAGAAATTTTCGAATTTCAATTCACAATCATTTTTTGATAATTTTGTTTTGTTTTTAATGCTTTAATTTAGTAGCAGAAGCATAAAAAAATACCAAGTAAAACAAATATCAATTTGTATGATTTTCGGAACTCTACGCTGCGCTGGGTTAAAATGAGTTCAGGAGTCTTTTAATTATGTACATAGAGTCCAGTCCAGCTTCTAATTACATAGAGTCCAGTCCAGCTTAAAAATTGTACTGCTAAATATTCAAATTCATTAATTTGATTCATAATTTTATTCTGAATTGAGGAATTAATTTTTGATTTTTTAAAGGACAAACTTATTAATTGTCATAATCTGAAGTGTCAGAGTGCTGCCAAGCAAATAAAATTATTTTGATTAGTTGTGATGTGTTTTTTTGTAACATTTTGTTTATCTCTTGAAAATATCACACCTATTTTTTTATATAAAATAATTTTAAAATATCCAGGACACCATCTTTAAAAACTAAATTTGAGTCATTTAAAGCCTTTCATGGCAGAACTGTAATTTAAATATTTAGTACTCATTAAAGTTTTAAATTAATAGCTTATGTTTTTTTACTTATTAAAATTGTGTTGCTATAATTAAAAAAAAAAACAAACACTTTGATCTATAACAAGCTTTAAGCACGCGAAACAAAAACTCTGATTAAATAAAATCCCTAATAATACAAAATTAGAAGTGTTTTAAGTGATAGATATACGTTTCAAGCACGCGAAGAAGCAATAACAGATAAAATCAAATTGCTATGCATATTTAAAAATATAAATATTTAATTGTTGGTGAATATGACGGGGTTTTCCACTTTTATCTCGCGAGCGCGCGCTTAGTAAATAATAGGTCTAATATAAACAAAAATCAACTATTTTTTAGTCCAAATTATAAGGGGTACTCACGCAACCGTGGTAAACGTTGTAAACCTGGTAAATGTGGTAAACATGTCAAAATTTGTATAGAAATGACAGTTAGTTTACCAGATATTATACTTTACCACTTCTACCAAGAGCTTACCAGGTTGCACGAATACCCCTTTTGACATATCGATTACCAGAACTACCATTATACCACATTTACCAGGTTTCATGAATACCCCTATTCTTTTACCGATTTTACTTTTGATAAAAATTATAAACAATTTTCTTTAGAAAGCTACCAAACAGCCCTAATATTTAAATGTTCTCATCCAGTTTGAACTGACATCTGGTAGAAGTTCTCTTAAATTCATGGTACGCGAACAGATCTTATAAAATGTCACTTATCTCGAAAGCAAACTTTTTGTCGTTGTTTTTTTGTTTTGATTTGTGATTTTACTCGAAAGAAAAGCAGATATTTACAAAACATGAAACTTGTAAGTAAAAAATAATATAAAATATCTATTAGAAAATTAAAATAATCATTCTCAATTAAATTAACTCCACAGTACTGCTTGAGCAACGATTTGGCGAAACCCTGCTATGTAATAACATTCAAGGGACTCCGCATTATGCTGGATTGCGGCTTGACCGAACAAACCGTTCTTAACTTCCTGCCCTTGCCATTCGTCCAAAGTTTCAAGCTCTCCAATTTGGCCAATTGGATTCCAAATCGAGAACATGATCAACAAATGGATGGCGAACTAAAAGAATGTTGCGGTCGCGTCTTTGTCGACTCAGCTCCCGAATTCACTCTGCCAATGGATAAACTAATTGACTTTAGTGAAATTGATGTGATATTGATATCAAATTATCTAAACATGCTTGCAATGCCGTATATTACTGAAAGGACAGGATTCAAGGGAAAAGTCTATGCAACAGAGCCAACACTCCAAATTGGCCACTTCTTTCTTGAAGAACTTGTAGAATACATTGAAGTGGCGCCAAAAGCAAACAATGCAAATCTGTGGAAGGAAATGTTACATCTTTTACCAGCACCACTATGTGATGCATTCAGACCGAAGAAGTGGAAACAAATTTTTAATATCAAAGACGTTCAAAATAGCCTTGCCCGAGTCACAATCACAGGATATGATGAGAAATTGGTAGGTTTTTTGTTGTTTTCTTTTTGGCAATTGGAATGGATAAGGTGTTTTTTTTTATTTTAGGATATCTATGGAGCCTTTGTTGCAACACCCGTCAGCTCTGGTTACTGTCTGGGTTCCAGTAATTGGGTTCTAAATACGGCGCATGAAAAGATTTGCTATGTAAGTGGCTCATCAACGCTTACAACCCATCCGCGACCAATCAACCAAGCCGCTTTAAAGCATGCCGATGTGCTTATTATGACTGGACTCACCCAGGCGCCAACAGTGAATCCCGATACGAAGCTAGGAGAACTTTGCATGAATGTTGGTAAGAAAATTGTGTTCCTTAAGTGTCTTGGTACATAAAATGCAAAAGTTAAAGGGTAATAAAGCCGATTTGTCCTGTTATCCTTACTGCTTCACTTATGATTCCACCAAAGACTGAATAACGTTAAACTCTTCAATATAATTCTTCTATTTAGCTGTCACAATCAGAAACAACGGCTCCGCTCTAATTCCTTGCTATCCATCTGGCGTAGTCTACGATTTGTTTGAATGTCTCACACAGAATCTTGAAAACGCTGGCCTCAATAACGTGCCAATGTTTTTCATTTCTCCAGTGGCCGACAGTTCTCTGGCATATTCAAATATTCTAGCCGAATGGCTTAGCTCAGCCAAACAAAATAAAGTCTACCTTCCCGATGATCCATTTCCACACGCCTTCTATGTACGGAATGCCAAATTGAAGCACTACAAACATGTGTACTCTGAAGGGTTCAGCAAGGATTTTCGACAGGTTTGTAGGAAACACTTTTACAATTTATGATTCGAATTTAATTGTCTTTCTTCTGTAGCCATGTGTTGTGTTTTGTGGCCATCCGAGCTTAAGATTTGGCGATGCGGTGCACTTTATTGAAATGTGGGGTTCAAACCCGAATAATTCAATAATTTTTACAGGTTTGATGATTAAAAGTTTATCTTTGAAAATATTACAATGGGGGGTTTTTTTTTTGCAGAACCTGACTTCCCGTATCTTCAAGTACTGGCTCCCTTCCAACCACTGGCCATGAAGGCATTCTACTGTCCCATCGATACATCATTAAACTATCAACAAGCAAACAAGCTAATTAAGGAACTTAAACCGAGTGTCTTGGTGATTCCGGAAAACTACACAAAACCCCATCCAATTGCTCCACAGCTTTATATTGAACAACCGGTTATATCCAATTTCAATATCATGATGTTTTTTTTTTTTAGAATTTAAACTTTGTATTTTTAGGACAAGAAAATTATTACATTCAAATGTGGTGAAATCATTCGATTGCCTCTGAAGCGGAAATTGGATCGAGTCTATCTAACTTCTGAGCTAGCGTCAAAAATTGTTCCCCGTGAAATTAGTCCAGGTGTGACAATGTCCACGCTTACTGGAGTTCTTCAAGTGAAGGACAAGGTTCATAATATTGCCCCATGCGAAGAAGAAACTAGTAATAAACCAAATACAAGTGAAAGTCCAACTCTACAGCCACCTAAACGAGAAGAAGTCTTGAAAAAGGTGAAATATGAATACGGAGGAGTAGATGTAGATTTGTTTATGAAGAAATTGGCACAAGATGGAATTACAGACATTAAAACCGAACGCAATGGAAGTGTATTTACGATCAGTATACCCAGTGAAGATACGATAATAAAAATCGACGACAACTCAACGCATATTGTGTGTGGAGGTAAGCAGTCGTTGAGGCTAAAATTGAGAGATTCCCTAATGCAGTGTGTACAGAGTTTTTGAAAGAAATATAAATTAACAAGTAATTCCGATGGTGTTTTCTTTGGTAGTGCCTTAATACAGTCCGTAATACTTGAATAGCCTCACTTATAGTCCATTCTTAAATTATCATTTTTTTGTACTTGTTTGGTATTATTGCAATGCAACTTTTGGTGAGCGACAAGGCAACACTACTATTTCTCAGATTTGGAGAAGTTTTATTGGATTTTTAAAAGTTAACGCTATTTTCTAGGATAATTTTGTTTCAAGTCACGAAAATAATCATTTTTCTTGTCACATTAGATAAGCCCCACCGCATTTCAAATAGTTAAAATGATAATGTTTGATTATATATTCTAATGAAACACTTGTTATTTATTTTTTAGAAGTAAATCAAGTAATTTTAGAGCTTTTAGCACCCCCTCTTGTTTTGAATTATCTAAAAAACAAGGAAAGGTCAAGATGTTTCAATCATCATCATCATCGGCTCGACAACCGGGGTCCGGTCTGGCCTCTTTCAACAAGTCTCTGCACTTATCCCGGTCTCGAGCCGACGCCATCCAGCTGCTCACCCCAAGGCTTCGGGCGTCTTGGTCTACGCCATCTCTCCAGCGCAAGCATGGTCTACCACTCTGCCGTCTACCATAGAATGTACCACAAAAGACCTTCCGAGCAGGTTCCTCTTCGCTCATACGAGCTAGGTGCCCTGCCCACCGGAGTCTACCGAGCTTAATTGTTGTCACTATGTCTGCTTCAAGGTAGATTGCGTACAACTCATGATTGTACCGTCTCCGGAATCGTCCTTCCTCACATGGGGCCAACCATTCTCCGTAAGACTTTTCTCTTGAATGCGGCTATGAGGTCACTGTGCCTTTTGCTAAGCACCCAAGTCTCGGATCCATACATGAGTACTGGCAGGACCATGGCAGTTTTGAAGTTATGGTTAGATTTCTGGATTTGAATAGCTTTGACAGACTGTAGTAGGCTCTGTTGGATTTGAGAAGCCGCCCGCGTATTTCTTCTTCTATGTTGTTATCCGCTGCTACTGTTGACCCAAGGTATTTAAAGGATTACACCACTTCAAATTCGTGTTCCGCTACCTTGATTGTTTGACAACTGTTCTACTCGCATTCGACGCCACCATGTACTTTGTTTTACCTTCACTAATGTGCAGCCCCAGATTTTGTGCCGCCTGCTCGATCTGGATGAAGGAGATGTTTAAATAGGTCTAGGAAAACGTTGTTCCAATGGATGGATTCAGTTAATTTTCATTTGCATACTGCTTCTTACCTTTGTTAGCTCAGGATAAAAGTCCAACCCGTTCTATTTCATCAACATTTATCGCTGGAGGAACTTGATTATTAGGGTAGTTTTCCAACCTCGTTCTTGAATAACACTTTGACATTTATTTGCATTATGGTTTTATAAAATTTAGCTTCTACTTTACAAGGTCAACTGTACATAATGGCGTTTCTAGGTTTTCCATTCTTTACCGGACAAAGCCCTGTATGTTACAATTCTCAAATCTTGTTTAAACAAAAGTAGGTGTGCCATTTTCAAGAAAATATTAATGCACCGTGATCCGTTTTTGAAAAATTAATAAAAAATTGAAACTTTCTTAAAAACCCAACAATTTTTTTTGTATTACCTACACACAAAAAAATTGCAAAAAATAAGTTTTTCCACTTTCGTTATATGGTAGGTACCGTTGGCCCTTAAACAAAATTAAATTTTCCCTCTAAGGACCCACTCAAAACCCATAAATACAAAGTTTGAAGAAAATCGTCTCATCGTTTTAGCAATTGGTACCAGAGGCTATAAATGCAATTTTGTTTTTTTTTGCATGCAAACAAATTTTAAAATTTTTGCATGCAAAAAAACAACAAATTGCATTCTCAGCCCTTTGTTTTGATTGGCTACAAAACAAAAAGTTTCCTATGTGTTATCTGAGGTATGAAAAAAGACTTTGCTATTTTATAGAATAAAAACGATGGACAGAAATGACATAATTTTTAATTTTTTTTTTGTTTTTGCACTGAACTGTAAATTAGGCTTAGTATAATTTTTTGAAATTATACAAGATTTGACTTTTCTGAATCTAAATCAGATTTCAGAAAAATTCTATCACGTACAGTTTTTTTTAATTGATTTTTAGGAAAATGTTATTGTTTGGTAGAAAAGACCTCTCTTAGATTTGGTTTGTCCGGTTAAAACTTTTAAACGGTTAAGCTGATTCGGCTCAAATTTGGAGTGCTTATTCTACATAATTTAAGCTAAGACCAGAAATAAAATGTGTCTTCATTCATCAACACATTTTTAACGGTTATTTAAAAAAAAACTCACCATTAATTTCAAAATTTCGTTATTATTGGGATGTACACTGAAGAAAAAACCTCTCATTTGAAGGACATTGGAATTTTTTATACTTTTAGTATTGGACAGGTTGATTATGATGTCAAAAGCGCATTAATCACCGGAAAATCAATAAAAAGCATTTTTTTTTCTTTAAGGACTGATTTTCATGTATTTTTCAACATTTTTTTGGGAAGAATCCACAAGTCGTAATTACTTGTAATTTTCTCTACTTTTATTTTGTATAAATTGTTTTAGAGAAAACTGATCACATTTTCAACTATACGCCACAAACATCAGAAAACAAGTATTTTGAAGTTTTTTTGATGATTTCTCATAAAAAAAAAAACATAAGTTAGCCATTGGAAATTATTTCTTAAAAACATTTTAGCGCTAAATATGCTTTGAATGGACTATAAAGAATATTTGGACAAATAATAAATTTAACTTTGCAATATCTTTCCGTGGAAAAAAAAATTTAAAAAGATTTAAAATGATTTAGAAAGATGAAATGCAGTTCTTTCACATCTAATTAACAATTTTGTAACAAAGTATTTACCAGTGAACATATTCGACGTTAAATATACCAAAAAAATAGGGGTTTGGCACATTTATACTACCATATCTCAAAAACTTGATATGCCAGAGTAGTTTTGACTTCAGATTCAGATTCAGCGTGTCTTGTAAATCCTTTAAAAAAGCATATTTTGGGTGGAAGGCGATTGTTAGACCATTGTTGTTGGAATTGAGAAAATATGAGCAGGCACAGCATTCACAGAGGGTGTCTAGCACGTAACTTGAAATAATGGAATTTATTTAATTGGCAGCATCCAAACTTGGTTTAATCGATTGCTTTGCATTTAAAGCATTCGATTGAACCAAATCGATTCCATTGTATCAAGTTAGGTGCTGGACCCCAAAACTTTGAAATGACACGTGCATTAAAATCATAATAAAAGCTTTTACAGAAAAATTGATTCACGAAGCCCATTGTGACCTGATTTTCTGCAATTTGCTGTAAATTTTCTGTAAAAATTATAATACAGGGAAGCCTTTTAAATATATACACCACTTCTTTTGCTATATGGAAGGAAATTATTAATATTAAAGATAAAGATGCGTTTATTTTTGTCATTTCTAAAATCTCATACATCTTGAAAGGATATAACGTTGCAATTCACCAACTAAAATATCTAATATTATTCATTTTATTTTCGAAACAAAGGGAATGCAAAGTGCTACTATTTCATTCAACTCGCTTGTTCACATTCCTCCTTGCTCTGACATTCCTCATAAGTCAAGAGTGTGACGATGGTCCTTCTTTTCACACCAAAATTATTACAATATTCTTTTTTATTTGTTTTGTTTTTCTTGTTTCTTGTTTCTGGGTGGTGGTATGGTGGTATTTTCAAAAATAGTTTTACCATGTCTGTTATTTTTATATCCTTAAATTCATTTATTTTGTTTTCAATGAAAATTCAAATGTTTTGTTTTACTGTGTATCCTTTTTTTTTTTTTTGTTGTTGTTAGATTTTTGTTATTCTTCTGAAGAGTATTTCAACAATTTCCATTCAAAAATTAGAGATTTTGTGCGATGATGGTAAAGTTTCTGTGGTTGTCGTTTTGGTACTTGAAATCATTTAACACTTTTCAGATTTGTCGTTGTTTTGTTTTTGTGTGATGAGCAATGGGTTGAATGTCGGGAGAGAGAGCATCATATTAAATTTATTATCATTTTTTTATTTTGTATTGTTTTTTTTATGTTTTTTTTTTTTGAAACAAAAACGAGAAGGAAAGAATTTTTTTTGTTTGATTATAGCTACAAAGATATGTTTTTATAACTTTAGGAATGTAAATTATGGTTTATTGTTAAGTTTAAATATTAGCTTAATTTGACAGGGACTAACTGCAGTCTTAAAAGTGACTTGAAAACATACAAATTGGGATCTTATGGACCAGTATATGGAACATCGGTCGATAAATTGCAAGAAATGTCATCAACTGTTTTTGTTTGACTTTAGTTATCCTTTGTGTTTGTTTTATTCTGTTTTTGTCTTTCGAGTCATTAAAAAAACAAATTGCAAGGATAAATTGATACGTCTACAGACTTTAGAAACAATCACCCATATTACAGAGTTTGATATATGCTTTGGGCCAGGAGTTGGAGTCACTTTAGCCATAAATTCTATTATGCGGAACCAGCAGATGAGGAAGTGCCATAATGGAAATTGTAAAGAAGTTCCTCGTAGCGATAATAGGTATAGTTCATATCACCAAGTTCCATAATTGCTTTAAATGCGAATGCAAATGCTGCGAATCATATCCCGGCAGTAAACTTTTCCGAATATCATAACGTTCTCGAATATTTTCGGATGAAAAACAAAGTAGGTACTAATTATTCGCAACTTTCATCAGTGTTGAATTTCAAATCAAAAATCGAAAATGGGGCCCATTATGGATGTCAGTTGACTATTTTTTCAACTACCCAACTCAGTAAAAGTTTTGGTCATCGACAATAATGTGTTTTGTTGTGAATTTAAAATAATTGAGTTTTAAAGTACCTTCCTACCAAATTTTAATATTTATCAACTTTTATTTGAAAAATTTACAACTAGGGGTGATAACCAAATTTTCAAAAATCAATTATCAAGTTTTTATTTGCACGAAATTTGTAGTTTAGTCTTAAGTTAAAAAAAAAAAAAAATATTAATGAACATCATTTTATTGCAAAAATATACTGCTGGTGAAGTTTTTTTACTTTTTTGAAAGTTCTGAGTGAAAAAAACCTGAATACAATATTCAGAACATTGATAACAACTTGTTTTTGAGAAAACAACAAATTACTGTGAAGTGTGCCGGGAGCGAACATTAATCCAATTAGTGGCTACTTGTCTACCAACTAAGAAAGTTTTAAATTAATATCTTTGTAATTTTTAATTCACTATAATTAATTTGTTTTCAAAAATTTAAACAAATTGCATTAAAAATAATAGCTTTCAGCTGAAACAATTTTTAAAAACACGCAAAGCAATAACTGATGAAATCTTATTAGCTACTTTAAACTGAACATTGATGTATTAAAAAAAAATGGTTAAACACGGCTATTTTAAATTTTTAAATGACCGCAATTTTCCCATGAATCATCGATATGGTGATTAGGTCTCGTTGGCCTGCAATACCAAAAAAATGGGATTTTTCGATATCTTACTGTACTTGCAGTAAGGCTGCCTTTTATTCCGTCAATGAAACAACAAAAAACAAGCTCATATAAAGACTGGATAGTAATTTATATATTTAAAAGAATTTTCTATTTATTTTTGATATTTCCTGCAGTTTCTCAAAGTTGCAGAAGTATTTCATTTACGTCCATGTCCCTAGCCCGGCATAAAATTGCAAAATTAAAAACAACAATTCTATAGTAGTTATGCATTTTAGTTTCTTTCAATTTTATTAACGAAAAGGGCTTACAATTTCATGTGTTTGTCTCTCGATTAAGCATCTTATAATATTCATGATCACCTAGGACAGCCATAGGTTAATAGTAAGAGTGTTAATTTGAACATTTATTCTTATGAAATAGTCCAGCAAATTGATTTAGGTATGTTAGCATTGAGGATAGGGCGCTGAACTTATAGCCCCACACTTATTTCTAGCTCAAAGTTTTTTGTCGTAAGTATTTTGTTTCAAGTTTGGTAGCGAACAGCTATTTAAAAAGCTCAAATATTTTACATTTGTTACTCACAGCCCAAAGAAAAGACAATTTAAAATCAAAAAATAACACTTTGATTTAACTATTTTTTCAGCGATTTAGCTTTAAAGAGAACATTTTAAAATCAAAGCCAATTTTAATTTTTAAAATTTAAATTTAATTCAAAGCTTAAAGGAAATCAACCGTGACTTGAACCAGCAATGTTTGAGCTACCAGTGCGACGGCTTACCCATGACGCTGACGTCAAGCTAAACTGTTCCAAAGTTATCAACTGCTCGCTATATCATAACACCTCCTTTTTTCATAAATCAATGCACCCAACCCACACCTAAACACCTTTTCTTTTACTAGAAAATTTTATTGTTTGCAGCAAACGAATAAATAGATTGCAACGTACCTTTTCAGAAAGTTGTTTGTGAAAAAAAACTCTACTTTTGGTGTAAATATAAAATTTGTTTACAAGAAACGACTGCAGGAAATACATTTTTCTAATAATTGACTCTATGCTTGTGGTGTTCATATGCATTTTATGCTACACGAAAGTTATCTAGTTCGTGGGGAATGGCAACAACCTTAGTTCGAAATCGAGAGGTCACAGCTTCAATCACAGGTGTTACGCTGATTTTTCTTTTTATTTATTAGTTTGCATAAATTGTTTCAACGAAAAGAGTTTGCTGCAAACAAAGTTGAAGTCGAAAAATTTGTATCCAACAAATGAAAAGATTGGCGCCAACGATCCGTTCTCTCATTTTGTTTATATGTATTCTACGCCAATCCACAAATTATACAGTCCGTAGCGGAATGACAAGATACTCGCGAGTGGTCGCCGTACCAAATCACAGTTATTACACTAAACTTTTTCTTGTAATCGTTCGTAGAAAGTGTTTTTAACCCAAACGAATTTACCTATTTGCTGCAAACGAAGCCGAAAAAGTGTCTTGCAAACGAAAAAGTCGTTTGGGCATTTTTTTCGTTTCCCGCAATCCGGCATAAGGCTCTTTATAGTTGTAACAAAAGGGATTGCAACAACAGATTCTTGTATGTATTTGCTGTCAGCTTTTGTGGAGATACAAAACTCTTAGATTACAAATTTATACGGGTAAAACCTTACCATATTCTGACAATATTAAGTCTTATTTTTAGTAAACTGTAAGATCATTATTGCTTGATTGAATAAAAGAAATGAAATTCACAAATTAATTAGCAAAACCCTTGCATACTTCCTGGGGTTCTTGGTATTAATATCAAATTAGAGCAACAAGTTTCTTAATAGGTTGATGTAATTAATCGAAATAGTCACGATCTGCAAAGTAGGTACTTGCATCAATAAACAATACTCTTTGGATTACTTGTGTGCATTAAAACAATGTTCTGAATTGAATTCTTTGTTTCACAATGAACAAAAGTGGGTCGTCGTGTGTCCTTTTTATTACATTTCAATTAATTTAAGATCTCATATCCAATGTTTTTAGTGCTTCAAATGCTTTTGTTCATCTATTTGTCTTTCAATTAAGACACAATGCCAACGTATAGGGCACACACTGATGCTTTCCAACTTTTATACTCTAAGACCGTTTTTCCGACGTAATAAAGAATTCACTGCAGTGCAATCCTTGAAGGGTTTCTCATTCTTTAGCTGATTTTGTTGTTTTTTTTGTGTCTCTTTCTGTTTTTATTTTCAAGTACGTGTACTCACTCGCTCTTGCAATCATCAACAAAACCTTTACCGCCCGACTTAACTAGGTACTATCACCAAAGAGTACCTTGTTCTTGTTTAAAACTCAAATAGGTACCTCTATACTATTGTTGGAAAACCATTGTCGGTAGTTAGGTAGGTACTCAGTACTCACTCCATTTTAGACACAATGAGGATATTAACAGCCAGCAGAATAGCAGCAGCGCAACATCAGCAATACCCTAGTTCCCATACGTTACAATATAAACTGTTGTACATTAAGTATCTGCAGTTTCTTTTTTTTCATCGTCTATCGTTCTTTATTCTTCATTCTCCCGCGCGCTATCGCACACTTTTTGTAATTCTTTTCTTTTTTTCGGCTCATTCCATAATTAAATAGCTTTTGAAGTGTCTCATAATTTTGTAACCCAGTTTCGGGGGCCATATTCAACTGTCTTTATGTAATTTTTCTTCTTCCCAACCTACCTACTACCGAACAACCTACTTTACCTACTTTTTACCTACCTTACCTACTCCCTGCTCATTAAATTAACTCTTCCCTAACGGTAACGAAATTTTCCACGAAGGACAATGCTTGTGAAAAATAGTACAGTGAAACACAACACAGCAGGTTAAAAAAAATAAAAAAAAATAAGAAGAAACTTTTAACTCCGAAGGTGCATCACCAGGTAACAAGACTTCTCATTGTCTATTCTGATATCTCTCCATTCTGACGCTATGCTGTGAGCAGCTTCCTTCCAGTCCTGCTTCTGAATTGCTTGGCTGTGCAAAGTGCATGCTATGGCGATGATGCCCTTGCAAGTGTATCCTATCTCTTTTTTTTCTTTAAACTTTAGTGAAATAGAAGGAGAGATAAAAAAGGGAACAAAAAAAAAAAAAAAGTTAATAAAAGAAATGAGTTGTAAAGTTGATTTAACTAGTGCAGTTAAATTTTAAGGTTGACATAATTAAGGTGAATTGCTGAAGGAGAAAACACAGAAGTTGAGAGAGTTAAGGACTGGCCATTCGCGGCGTCCATCGTCGTCGTCGTCGTCGACCGAAAGGGGTTCGATTGAGGTTAACCAGCCTAGGATATAGCTGCTGATGTTTGCTTCACAGTTTTGCTTCCCTGTGCAGAGGTTTGTTCATCTTTCATCTTTGAGCCTCTTTTTGTGTGTCCTTTCTGTTTGCATATCCTTGTACCTCTACATAAACGCTGTTGCCTTCATCCAGCTGTATAACGCCTCTAACAGGCCGTCCGGCTATCGTTATACCTTTTAGTTACTTCCAAAGTATTCTCTCAGGTATCTTACTGGGTAATAATTGAACAAGGTAATTGATATCAATGGGCCAGTATAGCTTATGTAGAAGCATGGAGAAAATTCTGGTATTTGGTTAATGGAAGCATACCTTTGTGGCATATTTTGTCTGAGTTCTTCGATTAATTATATCATTTGTCATTCTTCATGTTGTAAAAACAAGTTCGAGCTGGGAAAAAGCTTTACCTGTCTAGCTATGCATAAAATTGATTTTAATCTTCAAAGAAGAGATGCCAAAGTGTTTTCTTTTGATCGGTCAGGAAGTTATTCGAAAGCCAGGAGGATATTTGAAGGCATAGCATCATTTATTTAACTAAAATATGTTATTCAAGATATTTATTTTGGTTACTTATTTTGTAACAACATTTCAAAATCCTTTAGCAGTAAGTAAAAAAATATCCAAAAATTTTGAAAATTTCCTAGGATACATTAAGTAAGATGTCCAACAAGTTAGCAGAGCAAAGTGGGCAGAATATGTTTTTTTTTTATTGAATCTTTTAGTGCTTATTAGGTGCTAATTAAGTGCACAAAACTTAAATTAAGTTTTCCAGTACTTTTGCAAAAAATTTATGTTTTGATAACTTAGTTTAAAGAAACAGATCAATTACCGAAAATGCCAGAAACGTTTAAATAAAAGACTACACTAGTTTGCAGCCAAACTGCACTCTGATTACCACTTTATTTTTCTTATGTATTTTGACCTCCAGGACTTATTGGAAGTCACATTTACAAAAATTCCCACGGATAGGTTTTCGAGATATAATTTTTTGAAACTTTTTTCTGCTGTTTCGAGCTATTTATACCATATTTCTATTCAGAAGGAGAAAATCTATTTAAAAATGAATTTAATAGGTTGATATTGAATTCCTACTGAAAATGATAATTTACTGAAAAGATGATTTCTTTCCCAATAAATAATATAGAATCAACGTATGTGTGGACTTATGCTTCGTGAAGATTGTTATTCTTTACTCAAGATAATACTAAAGATGAATTGGAAAAAATTGTAAAAAAGTTTAAAAAATTATATCTCGAAAACCTCAACATTGATATTGTTTTGAATGCGATTTTCGAGTTCAGCAAGCTGAAATCTAAACGAAAAATATAGCTACATCTAGAGTACAGCTTATTGAAAATTATCAAATTTGTTATTAAATTTTCTGTGAGGCTACAGTGTGGACCTGAACTGATCCTAGTCTGGACGAAAGACCAATTTTTGGTGCTAATAAAGGAGCGCAGAAATTAGTTTGGAAGTGTTTTTGTTTTGTTTTGGTGCTCTGGCGGAAAATTTGTTGGTTAAGTACCTATAATATTTGCTATGATCATCATCATCATCATCATCCGCTCGACAACCGGGGTCCGGTTCTGGCCTCTTTCAACAAGTCTCTCCACCTATCCCGTTCTCGAGCCGACGCCATCCAGTTGCGCACCCCAAGGCTTCGGGCGTCCTGGTCTACACCATCTCTCCAGCGCAAGCATGGTCTACCACGCTGCCGTCTACCATTGAATGTACCACAAAAGACTTTCCGAGCAGGTTCCTCTTCGCTCATACGAGCTAGGTGCCCTGCCCACCGGAGTCTACCGAGCTTAATTTTTGTCACTATGTCTGCTTCAAGTTAGAATGCGTACAACTCATGATTGTACCGTCTCCGGAATCGTCCTTCCTCACGTATGGGGCCAACAATTCTCCGTAAGACTTTTCTCTCGAACGCGGCTAAGAGGTCACAGTGCCTTTTGCTAAGCACCCGAGTCTCGGATCAATACATGAGTACTGGCAGGACCATGGTCCTGTACAGCAGCAGTTTTGAAGTTATGGTTAAGTTTCTGGATTTGAATAGCTTTGACAGACTGCCATGATGGACTGGGAAAATTAACAAGCCTTTGTGAGACTCTTTCAAAAATTGCATAAGTTCTGATTGACCTTCTCACCGTTCCGCCCGTTTCATTCAACTCGATTTTCTTCATCATAATGATGAAACCAAGATTTTTGAAGCGCCTGCGCTCTTTTGGGGGTAGATCGTGTAAAGTTGGGTCCTCTAGCCTGGCATGTCGGGTCAGGGGAAGTCGGGTTTGTTGATATGAACTGTTAATTGATTGAGTTTGGAAAGCGGAGGCCTGTAAAATTTTTTAAAGATGGTCGATCGGGAGGTGGGAATTTCGAATTAGTCTTCTAAAGAGTAGGGTGTCAAATGCTTATCGGTTTCTAAATTTTTGCAGCACAAAACGCAGTGAAACTAGGTTATTGGAGAAAACACACACGCTGTACAGTTGCCAATGAAGCTCTGCTAGTAAATCTACAAAAGCTTAATTTATAACTAACTGACCCGATAGACGTTGTTCTGCCTTGCTTAATTTTTATCATTTTGTACTTACGTGTAATGTCGTGAAAAAAAAGTAGGATACGTTAGAAAATAACGTATGAGGTCGTGAAAAAATGCGTTGAATATCGAGGAAGAAAGAGTTGAAAGTCAAGGAAAAAAGCGTGTTGTTTAAAGGTTCTTTCACCAGTATTCCGCGCTTTTATCCACGGTATTTAGCGATTTTTGAACACCCTAGTCCTCAGACTTTCCACGCTATTTTCTGTGACTTTCTTCACTTTTCGCCGCAGTATTTTGAGCTTTTTTCCATGGTAATAAGCGCTTTTTATGACCTATCTTGCTGTTCTCCTCGATATTCCACAATCTTTCACCAATATTCCTCACATTTAATCACGGTTGGTACTCCGCACTTACTGTTCATACTTTTTTTTCGCGACATTTCAATTTTTCTCAATGACTTTCTTAAGCTCTTTTCCTATGACTGAATACCAGCGATCATTCACTGGCATTCATATAATTTAACTTAAACAATCGTCGAAAATTTAATGAAAATTTTGGACCATGTCATATAAGAATCCCTCATCCTCAATCTTCCGAAGACAATTTTCGTGAAGTCCATTAAATGGGTTAACCTGTAACTGTAATAAAGAAACTATTCGGGCAATCTGTTGCATTTTGTTGTTATGATAGCTTAAGTTTCGTCTGATAATTTGATTCATATTTTTTTGCCTAAGGCTAGTCTTTTTTATGTATAAAGGACTCTTCATTCAAACAAAATAAAAAACCTTTTCGTTCAAAAAATTATCATAAAATTCACACATTTTCCCATTTCGACACAATTTACTTTGTTTTCTTCTTTGTTTGAACCAAATACATTCTGCAATAAATAATTTTTGCATATCAAATAGATAAAACCCGCAGATATGAATGCATAGACAATTGCACACAACTCCACACCAGCACCAGCACCATCCACCACCGCCATCGCCACCTTAAAAACGGCTGATGACAGAGAATCCAAAATGCAAGGTTATGTGGTTGGCGCTGTGCCATGCTCCATGCATGTCGTCGGGAGCAATTTTTTGTTCTGTTTTTTTTTTTTATCCAAGACTGAACATTTAAGGAATGCACATATACACAAGGCTCACATTTATAAGGATAAAGACAAAACAAAAAAAAAAGAAAAAGAAAATGGAAAATTGTCGTCGTTGTCGTCCTCTTAACTTGGCTGCCTTGCAGGAAGAAATTACGGAGGAATTATTTAATCGATTTGCAAAATGAAGAGAAGTGAACAAATAAAATACAAGAGAAACCTATAAGGACAGACGTTATACAAGTATAATGGAGGAGCTCCTTCAGATTCATAACGACGACGTGACGCGACGGACATACTACCTCTATACTCCTACTTCATACATAATGGCATGCTCTATACCACACATCATAGAAGAAAAGAGGCCAAAGGACTATGAATGAAGTGTAGGCACCTATTTGTCATCGGCGGCGCGGCAGCAACTGTCAGAATGTGATGTGAATCATAAATAAATTTGTCTATGCATGGTGGTGTATGTTATTATCATAAATGATGTTCACAACAGTTTATGTACATAATATATTATTGGGGATGACACTTTTTGTTTATTGAGGTTGAGTTTTTTTTTATTTTTCTAAATAGATGATAGCAGCTGCTTTGTTGTTTTTTTATTTAATCTTTTTTTGTTCACCATTTGAAAAATTGCAGTTCATTATTTGACCAAAAGGAGTATCTAATATTGTAAATTTTGTTCTTTTATTAACATGTTGCAATACGTAGTCCAACTAACACAGCTAACAATGAGAATCTCTTGAGAACTTAGCGAAAGGAGTATTAAACAGAATCGTTTCGGACATCTAAAAGTTGATTTTCCTCATTCAGTCATCGCATTACTGCTGAATCTTGTCGAAGTCACCCTGCAGAAGAATTCTGATAGCCTCAGCTTTAGAAATGACCTGTGGGTTACAATTAGATCGTTGTCATATCCAATTACCCGAATTAGAATACCTATCATACAGCTGGTGTTACTGCTGAATAAATTCGGCGAATTTACCGCTCCCTGTCCAAGACCATTTTCAATATAGAAATTGCCATAGAAGTTACATTAGCGGTGTTTAATGAAAAAAAAAAGGCAAGACAGAACAGGGCAGAATAGAACAGAAATGTCAGATAACTGAGAGCAGACGTCAGATGTCCAAAACAGTTGCTTGAAAGTATAAATTTGTTATTAAACAAAAATCCTTAAAAACTATGGAGTCCGAACCTATTGAAATTGAAAGGTTAACTCCACAGATTCTATTTTAATTTAATTTAGGTAAAATATTTTACAAATTCAGTCGGTTTATATTCGCAACGAAATATTCAAATCAAAAAAGTACACAACAGCTGATTTTGACAGTTTCCAAAATCTTGTTAATCAAATATGACTTCATTTCAGTTTTTCTATGGATATATTCCTTAAAAAAAAAAAAACGTTTTTCTACTATTCTGAAACACCTACGAAATAGATGACTTTTTCAATTTATTTTTACAAACTTTATGATAAAACTTTTTTTATTATCATTTATTTTCCTTCTAACAATAGCAAACGAAATATTTTTGAAGTTTTGTTGTAGTGGTCTTGATTTTCAGCAAATTATATATTTTATCTTTATTCGTACCATAACAGGCGTTCCCGAAATGACTTGAACGCTCCTTATTTGTATCAAATTTAATTTCAATTACCACTTCAATTAATTAATTAAAACTATTTATGCAATGATAAACCAATTCCATTACATACCGGAAAGACAATTTGTAGCGCCATCTGCAGGTTAGATAAATAAAAAATTGATATTTTGTTTAACTACAATTAGGCATACGGACATCTTTTATTTAAACAGAAATAATGAATGTTCTCATTTTTTTTTGTAAGGAACCTGAGAATTCGTGAAGAAAATTTAGCGTTATTAGTTTTAAGAATACAGGTAGCTAAATTTAATTGATTTTAGTGTATTTTTTTTCACTTGAATTCCAGTTTTTTGTGTTATGGAAGCGTTCCCGGAATGATTTTTCGACTATGTTAAATGGACATGAAGTAACTCTGTTTACAACAAAGTTAATACATTTAGAGATTCATCTAAATTATTTTAACTAAACGTAATTTTATTTAATAGAATTTGTATTCAAAAAAAGTCTGCATTAATATCAAATTTTCCACTTCCATGATTTTAGCCTATAAATGTGTCTCCGCTAACAAAATCTACTAGATTTCCCATATGTTTTTAGTTTTCAAAATCCTATTTGTAATCTAGATTACAAAGAAATCTCCTACAAAATTTAGGTAATTGATTTTGTTAATGGAGGCACATTTATAAAACATAAGGTGTGTTTTTTTACATGCTTCCTATATACATATGTACATTTAGAATTTTACTACGATGAATTCTCTATAAATGTCTGCCTTAAATTCAATCATTTATTTCAAATAAGAGGTGTTATTTTGATATTCAAAGAAAAATGGCATTTTTGGAGATAAATGATCGGATGTTTATTTCATTATAAAGAGGAAGGTATGCCGTTAATAATGGAACACAACATCAGCCAAATGGCCGCCAGGACCACGCTTACAGGACCATATCCTTTTCATGAAATTTTCCATAACCAAATCGCAAAGTGGCTGCCCTATGTCCTCGATAGCCTCACGATTTTCATCTTTGAGGTCTTGAATCGACGCTGGGCTGTTGGCATAGACCTTATCTTTCACGTGGCCCCAAAGGAAGAAGTCGCAAGGTGTTAAATCACAAGATCTCGGTGGCCAATTGTGATCACCTCTTCGAGAGATAACACGGTCCGGAAACTTTTCCCGTAAAAGATGGATGGTTTCATTGCTTATGTGGCACGAAGCGCCGTCTTGTTGAAAGTAAACGTTGTCCAGATCAATACCATCCAATTCAGGCCATAATAAATCATTAATCATCTCTCGATAGCGCAATCCATTGACCGTAACTGTTGTTCCAGCCTGATTTTCGAAAAAGTAAGGTCCAATGACCCCGCGGGACCATAAACCGCACCAAACAGTCACGCGTTGAGGATGGATAGGCTTTTCAACAATAACTCTTGGGTTTTCCGATCCCCAGATGCGACAGTTTTGCTTGTTGACGTAGCCTCCGAGGTGGAAATGGGCCTCATCAGTCAAGATGGTTTTTCGATGAAATTCCGGTTCATTTTCATGCATTTCAAGGACCCAATCAGCAAAGACACGACGTTGTTGATGATCAGCCGGCTTGAGTTCTTATGTTAACTGAACTTTATAAGCCTTAAAACCCAAGTCTTTATGCAAAATACGGTGTAATAACGTTTGTGGAATGCCTAATTCCAAAGAACGACGAGGAATGGACAAACCTGGGTTTTCTTCAACACTTTGGGCTACAACAGCAATATTCTCAGAGGTTCTTGAGCGACGTGCACGGGTTTTATTCTTCACATCACTAACTTGTCCCAACAGCTCGAATTTGTCCACCAATTTCTGTATTGCGGTCCGACAAGGTGCTTCACGACGACCCAAAAATGTTTTAGTTTTACGAACCGTCTCTGCCAAATTTTCACCATTTTTATAGTGAATTTTAATAATTTCAATGCGTTGTTGAAGCGTGTATCGTTCCATTTTTATTAATAGCGTAGTTTCTACTTGTCAAATGTTAAAAAATGACAGCTTCAAAAGTGACAGCTACCGAAATAGCGGGCTATTCAAAATAACACCTCTTATTGGAAAACCCTTTATATAAAATTTAAAATTAAAATTTGAAATAAAAAACAAAATGGAAGCAAAAAAAATATCAATTTGTATGGCTTTCGGTCATCCTCAGAGGTTAAAATGAGAATCATTTTAATTAGAGTCCAGTCCAGCTGTGAAATTGAACTGCTTAAATATTCAAATTTAAAAAAAATAATTCAAATTTTTTTCCTGCATTGAGGAATTAATTTTTAATTCTTTTTTTAATGACAAGCTTTGAAATTGTCATAATCTGAAGTGTCAGTGCTGCCAAGCGAATTAAATTACTTTGATTATTTGTGATGTCCGTTCTATTGTAACATTTTTGTTATGAGATCCCCGTTAGAAAAGTTTTCATTTTATAGAATTTTTCGGGATTCCGATTTCGGGCGCGGGAACCAACCTCCCAAAAAAAAAAAATAGTTAAAGTCCTAAAAAACCTGCGAAGCAGGCCACAATACCCTACTAATGTGGTCTTACCGAACAGCCAAACCATACTTTTCGGCTTTTGGTCGTTTGTGAAATATCAATTTGCGATTGGGTGTGTTTTTTTTCATCCAATGGTCTTTTCTTTTGGGGTTTAAACTAAAATATGGTCCATTCACCAAAAGGTTTAAAACTTAAAATTTTTACAACAAAATCCATAAGCGCAAAATATTTAATTTCTCATACCGGTTCAATGCCATATGTACCCTCAATGTCAGTTCACAAAGCAACTTTCCATGTTCCATCAGAGTCAGTGATCTCTTTTTTTTATGTCGTCTCCTCTTCTGTATTGTATAAAATCATAATAAAGTACTTTTGCGTTCCCGTCTTGCTAGCGCTTCATAACAAAGATACTGCCCATGGTAATATTTAGTTTAATTTAACGACAAAAAGCACAAAAAAAAAAAAAAAAAAACTATATAAGGTGGTTTTCTCGGCAACCATAAAACAAAAGATATTCAGATTTCAGCAAAAACATATACCTTCTCTAGTAGAATTTTTGGGTAAAGAACCCACCAAAGACTGACAATGAACTAGTAAAACTAAAAGTTTTCTCCTTAAGATGATTTAGTACCAAATTAAATTTTCACGATGCATTTTAGTGCCCGCCCTACCGAACACAAAACATAAAATCAAAAGGATTCTCTTTTTTAAACTTTCTAGAGTCTATTGACTTTCGAAGTCGTATCGATAATAATGCTTCAGGCAGCGAGACAGAGAGAGGGAGACAGAGGAAGAGAAATAGCAGGAAAACGCACATATATGTACCTTCAGGACTCACCAAAGAAGTTCTTCTTATTAAAATATGCGAAGGACGTGCCAATAAACTTGAAACCTGTGAGTGAGTACGTATTATAGCATCATCTAATATGTCTTTCCAAGAACTTACACAGTTTTTTTTTTTGGTTTTTGTTTCCAGTCTGTTGTTTTTCGGTTTTCCATGACTTAAAACTCAGGATCAGTTTTTTCTGTTCTATCAATACAAAATTTGTCTCCAATATTACGTATTTGTATTTTTTTTTGTTTGCATCATATCGTCCTTTGGATCTTAATACAACTTACAACCTATTTGCTTGAATATTATATTCAAGTTATTCGACGTCTGTTTGAAAGTTTTGTTTAATATACTAGCAGACTGTTTTCTTCTTCAACACAAATACAAATACATACATGCATATATTATTCGATATTAGTATCCTTGTGCGTTTACAATTTCAGTATCAAAGGATATGAAACAAATTAAGGACTTTACGTAGTAAATTTTGAAACATATGCATTAAAGACGTTGAAGCCGGGTCTTGCCACTCATATTTGTTCAAACTCAAAGAGTCATAAATTTGCAATTAGAACGCAAACAGCTTAAGAACTTCTCAAAACAAGGATTGATATAGTATACCAATATCTAACTACACTCATACAAGGTACCATCATCATCGCCATCATATGAATGAACACCAAACTAAAATGAAAATGAAGAACATCCAGGAGAAATAGGAAATATCCTTAGTCCTTACATTATATTGGACATCATAGCGCATATTAAAGCATTTATATACAATATTCTATATGAGGCAATGATTTATAAACAAAATGAAAGGACAACTTTCTATCTTTCAGTCCGCTTCAGCCGGGGGCGACAATGTTTTGATATTATCGCCCGACCGGACGTACTGTGGCACTTTTACGCAAATTTGTTGCGCAATTCAATATTCTTTATGTTTGAAGAGGCTTTCAATAGGATATTATTTATCAAATAAAATAGTTAAATTAAAATTGGCAACATCTACAAGCTTATAGCTAATAGTTTCATCGGCTTATGCTGCAAATAGTTGACCGAATTATAGAGCGATATCAGACCGTTTCCAAACTGATTTTTTCACATTGAAAAGTCCAAAACTAATGTTTACTTTAGCAGTATTCAGTTTGTTTTTTTTTTTGAAAAAAATTTCAATATGTCATATAAATAACTGGTTTAAGAAAAAGCAACTTTCGTGACCTAAATTACATGTTTTCACTCAAAAAAAAAAATCAAACTATGGTTCTCACGGCCTGATAAAGTAAATCCAAAGAATGTGTAACCTAATTCGTTCCTTTCTCTCTATCATCGAATTCAAGTTAAAAAAAAAATCAAAGAGAGCCACTGTATACTTCCCAAAATAGAAAATACATTGAAATCAAATTTGCTATTTTAGAAATGATTGGTCTCATAACTTTGTCCACCTTCGCCAAATACGTAACGTATGTTTTAAGCAATTCTTCAGTGAAATTTTCTAATATTCTTAGCTAAAAATAATTTTAAAATGGAATCTTTTACATATAGAAAACAGGGTGATTTGCATAAAAAATGACAAAAAGCATTCCAAATACATATTTATTACTGTATTTACCACTATTTCTGTTTCGTATTCAAAAATAAAATGCACTCTTGCTTGCTCATTATGTGCGAAGTTGCTGTAGATTCTAGGGCTTTTTATATAAAATTTTTAAAAATAAATAATTTTATTAGAAATTTAAAAAAAAAAAAACATAAAATTTATTACTAAAATGACTTAGGCACCTAATTAAATTGTTTTGAACTCCAAATTAAGTATGCCATTTGATTTCGTCAAAAAATAAACATTTTTAGGATCAAAATTTTGATAATCGTTAAAGCTGTTTTTTTAAAAAAATATTTTTTATACATAAAAATACTCAAGCCTTGTTTAAATAAATTGATATGGCATTCTTAAGAAAACATTAATGTTCCTAAATCTAAATCCAAAATTTCGAAAAAATTCATTCACACGTTTTCGAAAAAATCGGTTTTTGAAAAAAAAAATTAAACTGTTTTTAAAAATCCAAAAAAATATTTTTTTAAAGTTGCTAATAGTTTAGTTACCTTGTCGTTTCGTAGGATAGACACCTTGCGGTAGTTCTGATTTTTTGCTGAGTTGTTTATGATATTAAACCGATATTAAATCCAATTTTAAGACCTCGAGTGCCGAACGCAACTTTGGCAAAAGTGCCAAAAAAAACATGATATTTTTGAGCTTTTTTCAGTAAATTTCATTTTTAAGGTCTGAAGGGCTACTTTTTGACCAAAAATTATGCTTTATAATTTTCTTTAATTTGAGCCTAGTACCATTTTCGTAGATTCAACAGTTTTCAATACACAACTTTTCATAATAAAGCTAGAAAAATGTATAACAGAAAGAAGTAGAAATTAAAAGCATACAAAGAGATTCTAAATGCTATCCATAACATTAATAAAACTATTAGAACGTGTTGATTAGGTCAGAAACAGAAAAAAATGTTTCTGTTCCTCCTCGCTCAAGCAGGAGATGCAATTAAAAAAAAAAAAATACTTCACACGTTAAAATAATTATTCAATTGTAATTGCAGTTTTAGAAAAATAAAATTAAAAAAGCATAAAATTCGATTTTCAAACAGCTTCTTAAATGAATTTAACCTGAAAACGAAGTATGCAATCTTATTTCTTCTATGATACATTTTTAGAAAAAAAAAAAATTGAAAATCGTTGGAGCCGTTTTCTAAAAAATCTATTTTTTCTAAATAAAATTTTGCAAGGATTTTTATAAAAATAAATTGGTACGCCATTTTTAAGATATTATTTATCAACATCTAAAAACTAAGTTTTGAAAAAAAAAAAATATTCAATAGTTTTAAAAAAAAAATGATTTTTCAAAAAAAAAAAATTTAAACTTTTTTTAAAAATCCAAAAAAACAATTTTCGGATTTTTTGTATAAAATATTATTATGGCAACTTTAAACCATTCAATAAAAAAAATAGCTGAAATTGATTGAGTAATAAAGTAGAAAATCAGAATTAAAAAAAAAAAAAACGGTTTTATGGCAGGTAACGTTAATAACGGTTTTTGAAAAAAATGGTTATCATTTTAAGGTAGACTTTAACCAAAAAAATGACTATGATTTTTTAATCAAAATCGTAGGAACTGCTTTTGAGAAAAATTAGTTTTTCTAAAACCGGTATATGATAGGTCTGGGGAAAGTCTCCAAAAAACGCCACATACCAAGTTTGAAGTAAATCCACCCATCCGTTTAGGCGGTGGTCTCTGATACATACAGACAGACAGACAGACAGAATTGTCGGACCCACTTTTTTCTCATTCTTTATCATCCTAATGTCATGTTTGATTGATATCTCAACTTTTTTTTTGTACGAATGCATAACTTAATATGGTACCCATATCCCAAGTAAAAATCTTTTAGTTTATCTTAAAGAAAGTTTTTTAAACCGACAGTTTGAGAACAACTTATTTTCAAACTCTGCATTTTTCAAAGAACATTAGTTTTTTTTTTCGCTTCGAAATATTATTATCAAAAACTTTACATAATCTCGTAGCCTTTTTTATAAGCTTTAATGTTCCTATCAATTTGTAGTCAAATACTGAAAACCAGATGCGAAAAAGACTCTTAGTTTTATAGAAAACTGAAAATAATGAGATCCAGATTTCTAATTTTAGGCCAACAACTTTTTTGTTTGAAAGTTGGGTGCCTTAAGGTGCCTTAGCAATTTACAAATTATCTCATTTCAAAATTTTACAAAAAGTTTTTTTTTGATAAACCGATTTTTCGAAAACGTTTTGCTAATGTTTTTTCTAAGATTTGGTTTTAGATGTCAATTAATATTTTCTTGCAAATGGCATACCAACATTTTTATTAAAACAAGGTTTAAGTATTTTTATATATATAAACCAATTTTTTTTTTGAAAACGGCTCGAACGATTTAAAAAAAATTTGTTTCGAAAAAATTTATCTTTTTAAACGAAATTAAATATTTTTTTTACAAAAAAAATCAAGAGTTATTAAATTTCTTACCAAGTATGTTTTGGCATCAAAAGTGTAGAAAATTATTGCACAAGAATGAATTCATACATTTATAGTCTTAGTTTTCAAAAATGTTAAGTAAGTATAATAAAAATGCTTTGTACGAAAAAATGCATTTATTTTGAGAACTGTTTGGCTTTATGCCAATTTTTTGATGATCCACTCTGATTTTGATAATTTTGATTAACATATATTTTTTTTTTATTTTCAGTTTCAAAATCATTTCCTCTTAATTTATTCATTGAATAACCTTGATTTGAAATCAAAATAAAAAAAAACTGCGTTTGAATAACATGATCTCTTGTTTAACTTCGTTGTTCTTATGATTCCACTTCTAATCCAAATTTGAAAAAAAAATGAAAGGAATGAAAAAAATATGAGTTAATAAACAGACCCGCCATTAAACTACATTTCGAACTCATAGTTCATAAGTCAAAATAACAGAAAAAATACCTGTGAAAGCGTCTTTATTTAGGAAAAAGTAAGTTAAAAGTAAACAATTCCCATGTGGAGTTTGGCGACCATTTCGAAAGTGAAACTATAGCAAGTCTTTGAAACGTCATTTTAACTGATGGGTCACTGTGGCGTATGCGTAACATTTTTTTTTCTATCAAACAAAATTGATAGTTAAAACAAATTGTTTATGAGTAGTTTTTTTTTTAGTTGAGGTGTTTTACAAGATAGCTTGTCGGTTTGCCTAAACTACCACGTCAGGTGAAGAGCCGAGGATATGAGGCTATAACGTATGGCCGAAATGTTGTCACACAAGATAAAGCAGAGTGGAAAGTAATTCAAGAAAAAAACTATTATGATTTTCGTAAACTGAAAAAAAAATTGCGGATAAAAATTAATTTGTTAAAATTATAAACATTGAATCGAAATAAATATGTACTTCTATTATATTAGCATTAAAATAAAAATACAAGACTTGTTATATTTTTTAATCACATTATAAACAGGGTGCCCCAAAAGTAAAGGCTAAAAAGCTTCCGTATAAACGAATTTCATCGAAATCGGTAAAGTAGTATAAGAGAAAATCAAAAACTTAATAAAAACCTGTACTGTAGGAGGTGCCGTTAGGAACATTTAAAAAATATTTCTTTCCTTTTAAAAGTACGATTCAACTATACTTAAAACAGTACACACAAATTATTCTTATCAAAATTGTTAGAGCGAATTTCGATGAAAATAAACTTTTTCATTACAGTTAGTTTATAAGGCAGGCACCGTTAGTTTTGGTCCTTAATTTGCCTTAATGTAACTAAATGTGCAATTAAAAACTGTAAATATTCCAGATTGTTTTGTTAATACAGAAATTAGTTCATATTCCATATTATGAAGTTCCCAAGTGTGTTTCAGAAGTAAATCAGATCAATATAAAATTTGCCCCACAATCACCGCCCGCAGACTAAAACTATGGATTCCTGGGGTCATTCGTGTTTGCTTCGTTTTCCACTTATAACGGCTTTGATGATTTTGGCTCTGCTTTTTTTAAATTAATATTATCTTTGCCAAGTGACGTACGATTTTTATAAATTTTCTTTTATTAAATCAAGAATTTATAAGTGTTTTAGTTTGGCTAGCAATTTTTTTTTTGTGTGTATAACGGTTCTATCGCAAGTTAATGGTTTTTTATCTACTGATTGTATTTATTCCAGATGAATATATATTTTGCACCACTGTGCCAGGTGGCTAAGGATCCGATATAAGATGATGATGATCGTAGGAATAATAATAACATAGAATAGGCAAGTCCAGCATGTAGAAAAATAGAACTGCAGTTGTTGTTATTGCCAGTGCTGTTATACCTACTTGCTAGCTTAAACCCTCACAATTCCTTCGTCCTTTTTCATCATTCAAAGTGATTTTCCCCAAGTGAATTTCAATGCAGCAAGGATTTCACTTTAAGGCGATTGCATTTTGTCAGTCGGTGGATTCTTAGTTAGTTTGCCTCACAATATGTCGTGGGAGAATGAACAAGGACATCCAACCTAACTACATATATTCCTTGAGTATCACTGTGTGTGTGTGTGAATGTGCCTTTCTTCACGATCTGATGTAATTTTCTTTGTCTATTAGTCGATGAATATGAACGTTGAGCATTTATATAGCATCCTGTCTGTCATATAGAAAATGACTCTTGAAAATGCAATGAAGAACAAGAAGGTGGGCTTAATCATGAGAATTTACTTGTAATAACATTTCCAACATGAACACTTTGGCAGTTGTACAAAGAAGGCAAAGTGATTGCCAAGGACTATGCACAAAGTGTGTGTGAAACAATTAGCCAATATGTTTTCTTAATTGCATCTCTTAATGGCCATTATACTAAGAGAGTAGGTATCTATATAGTTGGGATGTTTAAGTGTGTGTTTTTCAAATGAATTTATGAGGAGTTATTTCTACAAGAGTGAAAGGATATTATTATGAAATATACTTTTAATCCGGTTGAAGACAGTTTAATTCATAATATATAGGACAAAGTGGACAAAGGAGAACAGAGGAGAATCAGACGCTAATGGTTAGAATTGATTGCATTGTACCAGACACGAGAAGTAATTATGTATGACTTGATTTTTATTTAATGCTTTCTGGCTGGATGGATGGATATTTGTCTGAAATTATTATTACTATTGCTGTGTCTACAATGACGATGAGTTTGTATATGTATGTTTATTGTGATCAAAGAAGGATTAAAATCAAACTTGCATAAAGTCTGCAAAATTTGTCATGCATATTTGATAATGTATATTATGCTCCTACAAAGAATTCTTTAATGAAGGAACAAGAGGCATATTAGATGTTGAGATGTTGGATTTTGTTGAATAGAATAATAATACAAACTAGACATAGAACAAGGATTATTTAGAACAAAGTACCAGTATAATGGTTTTTTTGTTGCAAAAAATGTTATTAATATTGCAAAAGTCGCTTTTAAACTTGTTTTACTGAAAAAGATAAATACATATTTGTCTAAATATTTTACTTTATACTCACTGTATGTCATAAACTTTAGAGATCCAGCCCATAATAAATTTTTGAGCTATTTTTAAGAACAAATAAGATTAAAAGCTAAGAACACTATTCAAAGATTCTTAATTCTTATTTTCGTTTGACAAAATAACACATCTCAAACAAAATGTATTTATTAAATAATGAGAAAAAAGTACGCATACGCCACAGTGACCGTAAAAAATAGTTTCTTTTCTAGTTGACTTTCACTAACATATTGCTGTCAATAGCATCTCGCATTAGTTGATAAGCATTTATTTATTGTCAAGTTGAATAAGTTGCAATAAACGGTACCTAAAATGAGAAATTTATAGATCAAGTGATTCAGGAATAAGGTAATAATTAATTGCCTATCTATTTTTATTTAGAGTGTTAACCTAAAACCATTAAAGTGATATTTTTCAATCTTGATAGTTAAGAGTCTTAATTTATTTCATAAACAATTAACAGATAAAAGTTTTATCTTAGGAAATGCAGTGGCTACACGACATTTTGGGGGCGTTTATATAAAAAACAAAATGTAAAAACAAAATGGTTTTGTGCACAAGTTGATAATAATAGGTTTGTTTTTTTGATCGCGATAAACAAAATGTTATAAAAAAAACTAACATCACAACTAATCTAAATAATTTAATTCGCTTGGCATCACTGAATCTTCAGATTTCAAAGTAGTAATTTAAAAAATTAAAAATTACCCAGTTCAGGTTTCCTGAGATCTCAGAGATTTCTATTGACAGCAGCTAAAAAACAAATCCAATTTTTTTTTTTCTGCTCCGTAAAAATGTCTTACGGAATTTTTCAGATATCAGCAAAAGGATAGTAATTCTGAAAAATGTTTACAAGTGCTTATTACTTGTGATACAATACTTACGATACAAGATTTTTTTAACGTCAAAATATAATTGCACTTAATTAGCGGTTCTTATATTTGAAAAATTTTCATTTTTTTCTTCCAAGATCTGGTCAGGATTGGATTTTGTTTGTACCTATTGTATAAAAAAAAAACATCTTAAAAATAAAGTACGCCCTTTTCTTTTTAGATTTTTAGTGAAATTTCTACCAAAAGAGTCAGAAACTTTGGATTTCTACTACTTAGCTAATCTGAACCGATTTTCAAAAAAAGGAAAGGCAAAAGAAAGATGTAGCCGACACTTTCTTAGAGCATTTCTGAATCTCTAGTCAGTCTGTGCAGCTGTGCGGCTGTGCGTCCATAAACTGTAAACATTTTCTCTGCCCAAACGCGTCAGATTATCTTAAAATTTGGTACAGATGGGTTGTATACGTAATTTCAAAAGTTTTTTTTTGTTTTTGTTTTTGAATATCTCATCTTGAACGAGTACCTCCCATAAGTACAACATTTTTGAGTTATTCGACTTTTCTCGAAAACGACTCCAATCATTTTGATTAAACTATTTGATATAATTTTTTTCTGTAAACATAAAATTTTAGAATTTTTTTTGAAAAATCGTTTGGAGCCGTTTTTTAAAAAAAAATATATTTTTTTAATAAGAAAATTCAAAAGAATTTTCCAAAAAAATTGGATATGCAATTTTTAATATATTTTATATCAACATCTTATAGCTAAATTTTGAAAAAAATTCACTGACCCATAATAGAAAAAAATAATTTTTCAAAAAAAAAAACAAAGGCTAAAATTTTCAATTTAAGTTGGACTACATGGGAAATTTCGTGCTATCCAGTCGTGCATTTTATTTTTTTGAAAATGGTTTCATTTATACGGTGGTGGTAGAAATCTAAATATGTATTAGCAGTAAATTGTGCGCAAAATTAAGTGACATTTATTGTTATTAGGGGATTTTACATGATTCTCTAGATATATAATTCATATTTTTTTAAGTCAGAGATTGATTTTTTTACATTTTGAAAGGCATTTGACTGGGAGTTGCGAAATTTTAAATTTTTAAAAACAGAGGCTGCTTTTTGTTTTAAATATTTATTTTATAAATTAATTACTCTACCGATACAAACATTTTAAAAATCATAATTTTTTACTCCCTATCCCTTCCCGGTTAAAAAATAATACTGGCCAAGATTTTGAATTTGATATCACAAACCTAATTTTGGTCATAATCTTCACAACCAAAATTTGTTTTCGGTTCTTGGTCTAAAACCCTAATAAACTTTTATAAAATTGTAGCACAGTTCAAATAGTTTAATTGCCTATACAAATTTTTGGAGATAAATGATCGGATGTTTATTTCATTATAAAGAGGAAGGTATGCCGTTAATAATGGAACACAACATCAGCCAAATGGCCGCCAAGACCACGCTTACAGGACCATATACTTTTCATGAAATTTTCCATAACCAAATCGCAAAGTGGCTGCCCTATGTCCTCAATAGCCTCACGAATTTCATCTTTGAGGTCTTGAATCGACGCTGGGCTGTTGGCGTAGACCTTATCTTTCACGTGGCCCCAAAGGAAGAAGTCGCAAGGTATTAAATCACAAGATCTCGGTGGCCAAGTGTGATCACCTCTTCGAGAGATAACACGGTTTGGAAACTTTTCCCGTAAAAGATCGATGGTTTCATTGCTTGTGTGGCACGTAGCGCCGTCTTGTTGAAAGTAAACGTTGTCCAGATCAATACCATCCAATTCAGGCCATAAAAAATCATTAATCATCTCTCGATAGCGCAATCCATTGACCGTAACTGTTGCTCCAGCCTCATTTTCGAAAAAGTAAGGTCCAATGACCCCGCGGGACCATAAACCGCACCAAAGAGTCACGCGTTGAGGATGGAGAGGCTTTTCAACAATAACTCTTGGGTTTTCTGAGCCCCAGATGCGACAGTTTTGCTTGTTGACGTAGCCTCCGAGGTGGAAATGGGCCTCATCAGTCAAGATGATTTTTCGATGAAATTCCGGTTCATTTTCATGCATTTCAAGGACCCAATCAGCAAAGACACGACGTTGTTGATGATCAGCCGGCTTGAGTTCTTGTGTTAACTGAACTTTATAAGCCTTAAGACCCAAGTCTTTATGCAAAATACGGTGTAATGACGTTTGTGGAATGCCTAATTCCAAAGAACGACGAGGAATGGACAAACCTGGGTTTTCTTCAACACTTTGGGCTACAACAGCAATATTCTCAGTTGTTCTTGAGCGACGTGCACGGGTTTTATTCTTCACATCACTAACTTGTCCCAACAGCTCGAATTTGTCCACCAATTTCTGTATTGCGGTCCGGCAAGGTGCTTCACGACGACCCAAAAATGTTTTAGTTTTACGAACCGTCTCTGCCAAATTTTCACCATTTTTATAGTGAATTTTAATAATTTCAGTGCGTTGTTGAAGCGTGTATCGTTCCATTTTTATTAATAGCGTAGTTTCTACTTGTCAAATGTCAAAAAATGACGGCTTCAAAAGTGACAGCTACCGAAATAGCGGGCTATTCAAAATAACACCTCTTATTGGAAAACCCTATACATTTCTGATATGGATATTTCAGCACTGGGTTTTTTCATTTCAAATCATTACGCTGACCTTAATAAAATACCTTTTTATCTTTTTTTAGTGTAGGTCTTTCAAACTACGGATAAACATAAAATACAAATAATACTTTTCACCTTCATCAATTTTTCGAAATGTATCATTTTACTCTTTACGTAGAATTATAAAAAATCACAGTGTTTAACTTGGTCAGATCAAACATGGCCACTCGTTTGATGCTAATTAAATTGCATTTTATTTGTGAGCAGGTACTTTTAGGGCTCGTATCATACAAATGACTTTAAAACCCCTACAACAAGCTTCCCCTAATTTTCCCTCATTTCATACGAATTTTTTAAATTCTAGGGGAAGGGAGGGTATTTTTTAACAGAAATTATTATTGGAATTTAATTTGATAAAAGAAATTTTCAAAATATTTTTTTTTAATTAACATAATTTTCGAAAACAAAAACAAAATGTCCCTAACATTCCAAAATATTTAAAACAATTATAATAATATTTTCAACAAAAGAGGGTCAATTCTGGATCCTTCCATTTAACATGGAAACAACCATCAGGGAATTTTCCCCTTATCCATTGGAAAATGAGCAAAAGCAAAGTGAGAACAGAGCTACTCTCCAAAAGAAAACTAGGCCAACAGGAAACCAATTCTCAGTTCATGGAAAACATGCGTACTTTATAGAGAGATGAGAGAGAATAAGATGTTTCTCTCTCTAGCTCAACAAGTTGTTTATTGTGGTAGGCTACATAGCAGGCGGCAAAAGAGAAACATAACCTCCCCGGGTAGGGAACAAATAGATTCAAACGACTAAATACTTGTATCCTGGTAAATATAATAAGCAAAACGAACTTCGACGGCAACAATGGTTTGTACTGTACACATAAGTACGCAAATACACAAATAAAATCAAGCAAATCAAGGATGCAAGGACATCTTATGGGATTTATTTTTCTAGATGATAATCCCTTTTTTTTTTTCGTTATTTTTGTACTTTTTCAGTTCCAGTCGATATATTCTCATTTGACCTCTATATTGTTTGGGTTATACATTTTTATATATGCGAATGAAGAGAGTTATCCTTGAGGGTCCTTGAAGCACTGCCAAGAGAGGCTTTTGTGTGTATATTCACATATAATTAGCAGATGAAGCGCATTGATTAACTCGATGATATCTTTTTCTCAAATATTATCTCGATTGAAGTCAAGTTGATGTATCAAGGAGTGCGATGCCAAACACATATAAAAGATGATAGGACGACGACGATGGCACAGTGACGCACAGAATGAATATATGTGGGAGGACTCTTTTTAGCGGCAGAATTATAAATGTACGTATACACATCTTCAAACATCATCACACTTACATATCGAATAGAAGGACACCAAATGATGATGATGATGACGATGAAGGGTAATAATGATGACAACGCCGTTGATCATGATTATGTTGTTGTTGATGATGCTCTCAACAGACACCTTCTTAAGGACAGATTTCAATTTAAGATTTTAATACACAAACAAGTAAAGAGGATGTCCTTAGGCGAATTAATGGGTAAAAGTGATGGTGGTAGTGGGCGATGTTGAGCGATGATGATGGTTGATTGTGTTGGGGGTGTTTTTGTTGTTGTTGGTAACCCACTTTTCTATGAGCATGCTAATTTGATTAATTAGAACAAGTCAATGCGCTCATCATCATCATCATTATCATCATAATCATCATCATCTGTGTTTTATTCGAAGAAGAAGTGTAAAACAAGAATAAGAACATGAACAAGAAGATAAACGAACATTATTTGGTTGAGTGTGAAAGCAAAAATTGTGACACGATGTCTACAATGTCTGCGTGAAGGAGATACCAGTGTCCTTTCTTCTTGTTCAAATATGCCCTGTGGTTGTTGATAAATTAATTTCAAATGTCATGTCGTTGTAACACTTTGAAAAACTTGTTGCTTATATATTTTTGTTTTTTTTTTATATGTATTTTATTTTCATTTACAGAAGGCATTTTGAAGTTTCGACTAAGTATACAACATTTAAGGGAATTTTTCGGGTTTGGTTTATTAAAAATGTATAGAATATAGATAAATGAGAAAATTTTATGTTCAGGTTTTTTATTAAGTCAAAATAACATTCAATTAAAATTCACTTCTGACGGTACGTTAATATAATTGAGATGATACTCCAAATGGTTGAACTTTTTTTGAAACATAAATAGTTTTGGTTTTTTGCGATCTATTATACCTGAGAAATCATTCCGGGAACGCTTCCTAACGCAAAAGCTGAAATTCAAATGGCCAAAAAAATACACTAAAATCAATGAAATTTAACTACTCCCAATGTATTAACTTTGTTTGAAACATGAATAGATTTTTTGTTTTATTCGATCTAATATACTTGAAAAATCATTCCAGGAACGCTTCCATAACTTAAACCCTGAAATTCAAGTTGCCAAAAATACGATAAATTTATTTAAATTTAGCTACCTGTATTCTTAGCATTACTGGGGCAAAATTTTCTTGAAGAATACTTTTCTTGAAAAAAACTGAAAAGAATCGTAATTTCTTTTGAAATAAAAGTTGTCCAAAGAAATATGTTTCAATGTACTTACATTTTTTAAACATTTAACGTTCAGATGACTCGACAAATGGTCTTTCTTGATACTCACGGAAATGGTTTATCGTTCAATAAAAAATTTTCTGCACGAATAAATTCGATTATAGTGATTGAAGTTCAATTTGATAAAAAAGCAGCGTATATCAATATTAAGCGTCATTTCGGGAACGTCTGTTTTGGAATGAATAAAGATTAAAATTATAATTTTGTTTCAATATTATGATGCAAAATCGAGACCACTACAACGAAACTAGACAAATATTTCGTTTGATTTTGTAAGAAAGAAAATAAACGATAGCAAATGACCAAAACATCATTTTTGGGAACGTCATTTCAGGGGACACTTGTAGGCTATCAATGAGTTATACAGTATTCTTGAAACAAATCTCAATATTTTTTTGTATTTTGAGTCAGAGTATAATGCAAATATGGCATGAATATGGTGTCTTATCATACAATTAGTGATCAAAATTATATCGATAGGATTGATTCAAAATCTGAGATATCTACTTTAAAAAGAGTTTATAGAAGAAAGTTTTTGATTGTAATAAAGTAAAATAATGATCCCAAGTATTAATAATTAAAAATACTAAATGTTTAACTTTATATACATTTTACCAACAATTTTTGATTTATTTGTTCCAGTAGAAAGAAGAAAAGTCCTTTAAAAATATATGCATATTGAAACACATCAAACAACATAGTTAGGTTGAGAATATTTGGTGCCTATATAGAAAAACAGAGACAGATGTGAAGAAATTTGTCAAGATAATCTGCTAGTCGAATTTTATTGAAGGCCATTGATCAATTTTGCCCATTTGTATGGAGAGATTTTATTGATGACTTTTCTATATGATGGGTCATTTATTTATAAGAAGTGAAATTTCATGTGAGTCAAGTTGTGGTGGAATATTATTGTGTGTCGTATGTGTGTGTGAAAAAAAAAAAAAAAAAAACAAAAAAAAAAAAAACAAGTAAATCAACATGATGAATTCTTTATAATGAAACAGAACTGATGTTGAGTGGTATCATTTTCTTAGATATAAATCGATATTAAAATTTAAGAAATAAACTAGGAAATAAGTTCAAGGACTCTGTTGATGTCGGTGAAAAAAATATCTGCAAATTAAGTGAGCATGATTATGAATTTGGTTAGGAAGAGGTACCCGAGTTCATTATAAGAAAAAAAATCTGTGAAACATAAACTTTTTATTTGTAAAACTACTTAAAGAGAGGATGACACCCTTAAAATAGCTATAACTCTAGCCATGTTGGTGGTAGAATCTTCACTTTGTTTTTGTTGTTCAAAGATTAATAAAAATGGAGATTTTAATTTACCGCAAATTCAGGAAAATCCTGTTAAACTTCTTCACAAAGTGAAGATAATATTTGGAAAAGTGACTTACCTGTAGCAGACATAGGCTTTGCTCATCGGATCAGTGAGATTTTTGTTTAAGAAGAAGCAAAAATGGGTATTTTTGGCTTTTTACGAAATTTTTAAAATTATGATACCTCGAAAACTATCTTACCGAGCAATATAAAATTAATGCTTTTTGGCAGAAGTTTTCATTATGTATATAAGCTTTCGATACAAAGAATTTCGATAACAATTACAGTTTTTTTTTGAGTCAAATATTTTTATCGTTGGCTTCTACGTTACAAAATTATATGTGAAAAGCCAATATTTTTGACATTTGACCCTGAATAATTTTTGACGAAAATTGTCTGTATGTATTAGAAACAGCCTAAGCGGATGGGTCAATTTACATCAAACTTGGCATGTGGCGTTTTTTGGAGACTATCCCCAGACGTTTTTTTTTTTTTTACCAAAAATAACGGTACCTGTGATATACCGGTTTTAGAAAAATTAATTTTTCTTAAAAACGGTTCCTACAATTTTGATTAAAAAAATCATTGTAATTTTTGTTTTTTTAAATGGCGTATCAATTTTTTTTTATAAAAGTCCTTGAAAAATTTTATATGAAAAAAAAAATTTTTTTTTTAAAAACGGCTCTAACGATTTTCAAATTTTTTTTTCTAAAAGTGTATCATTAAGGAAGAAATCAAATTGCATACTTCGTTTTCAGGTTAAATTCATTTAAGAAGCTGTTTTAGTCATTTGAAAATCGAATTATATTTTTTTTATTTTTTTTTCTAAAACTGCATTTACACATTTTTAATTAAAAAGGCTTAGCGTAAATAAATAGTAACTTTATCTATAAGAGCAAGTACGTGCGACCCAGTCATGCATTTTATTTTTAATTGATTTTAAAAAAATGTGATTGTTTTGCAGAAAAGAGCTCTCTTAGATTCGGTCGAAATGGTATATATTTAAAACTATTGAGCCGATTCGGCTGAAATTTGGAGGACCTATTTCACTTAGCATAAGCTATTACTTGAAATCAGATTTGTTTTTATTCAACAATATATAGTCACATTTTTAAGCGTTGTTTTAAGAAATCACCATAAATTTCCAAAGTTTTTGGGATGTACACTGCAAAAAACCTCTAGTTTTTAGGATAGTAGGTATGGATTTTCGATACTCTTGATAGTGGCTAAGTTAATTATGGTGCAAAGAAGGCAACAATCAAAGGAAAACCAGTAAAAAAGTATATTGTTACGATTTTGCTGTTCGTATCTCTGAATTGCGATGGAAATTCAAACAACAATTAAATGGTTAAATTAAATCTATTTAATTTTATTAAAAGAAGTCAAAGTTGATTGCTTGAAATATAAAACAATAATGAAAAACTAAATAAGAAAATTTATGACAAGCTACAATTTGTTTAGTGAAAATAATCAATGTTGATGTGAACAATTTTTATAAGGTAGAAATATTCAAAGTGTGTTTTTTTTATTGAAAACGCCACACCACCCTCCACTTAGACATGTTCGTCCCGAACATGGGGTCTTCTTTCATTCCCATATGACGCTAGCCTCTCAAGGTGAACAACTTTCATTTTATTTCGCCGATTGCCGCATTTTTGTATTCTATACACCACATCGTTGATTCTTTTGATGACTTTATAAGGACCTTCCCAGTGTGTTTGAAGTTTTGGAGAAAGTCCTTTTTTCCGTTGTGGGTTGTATAATAACACTATATTTCCTTCCTGAAAACCATCTGAATTTGCTCTAATGTCATATCTGGCTTTCATTTTATCGCTGACAAGTTGCGTTCGGTTCCTTACCGAATGATGAATCAAATCCAAAGTTTTTCTGGTCTTATCAGCATAGGTATCACTGTCGAGTTTTAGTGGTTCACACACTCCAAACTTCAGGTCAGCCGGAAGTCTTAGATCCGTACCAAAAATCACATTGGCTGGTGTTTTGGATGTCGTATCATGAACTGCAGATCGGTACGCCATTAAAAACATCGGTATGTGTTCATCCCAGTCTTTTTGGTTTATGCTGACTACTTTTTTTAAATGCTCTTCAAGTGTTCGGTTGAATCTTTCAACCATACCATCCGACTGAGGGTGCAAAGGGGTTGTCCTTGTTTTTCTGATTAAAAATACTTCACACAACTCTTTAAACACCACAGATTCAAAATTTCGTCCTTGGTCTGAGTGTAACTCCATAGGAACCCCAAAACGAGAAACCCAATTCTTGACAAATGCATCCGCAATAGTCCTCGCTTCTTGATTAGGGATAGGGTAGACCTCGGGCCATTTACTAAAGTAGTCGATGACAACCATTACATACTTATTCCCAGCATTACTCATAGGAAATGGTCCAGCAACATCCATTGCAATTCGTTCAAACGGAGCTCCAACAACGTATTGATGCATCCTACCACGACTTTTAGATTTAGGACCCTTTGAAGTTGTACATTGATCACAGTTTTGAATAAAGTCAGCGATTGATTGTTGACAGCCGACCCAATAGAATCGGTGTTTGACTTTTTCTAATGTTTTTGTGATTCCCAAGTGTCCACCACTCATTCCACTATGGTACTCGGCAAGAATCGCATGGATTTTATTTTTTTGGAACCACAATTAACCTACGTGTTGATCTTCCATCTGTAGTCTCCCAAACACGCTGAAGAAATCCATTATGAATTTCCAAACTCTGCCATTGAGCCCAAAGAGCTTTCGTAATGGGACTTTCACCAGAAATTTCTTCCCAAGATGGTCTGACACCTCTCTGCTTGAAATCAATAATTTTGAACAAATCTGGATCATTCTGTTGGTCTGCAAAAATCTGCTCTGGGGTCCAATCATCCTCCGGAAGAACAGTAAGCAATCGGATATCTATGATGTTCTCTTTTGTTTCAGCTTTTGAACAATGTTTACATTCTAGACCACAAGGTCGTCTGGATAGTGCATCTGCGTTTGCGTGTAGTCCTCCCTTACGATGTTCTATGGTAAAATCATAGCTCTGCAATCTTTCTATCCATCTAGCAAGCTGACCCTCTGGATTTTTAAATTGAAATAACCATTTCAACGCAGCGTGATCGGTTCTTAACTGGAACTGTTGGCCATACAAATATTTGTGGAAGTTCTTTACGGACTCTAGGACTCCTAAAAGCTCTCTTCTTGTGACACAATAGTTTCTCTCAGCTTTTCCCAGGATCTTACTGTAATAGGCAATCACTCTTTCTTCACCATTTATAACTTGAGATAAAACGCCTCCGATACCTCGATCACTCGCATCAGTATCCAATATGAACTTTTCACCAATGACAGGATAAGACAGAATTGGTGCACTACACAGCAGATCCTTGAGCTGATTGAAGGATTGTTCTTGCAATTCAGTCCATTGAAACCTTTGATTTTTCTTGGTTAAATCATGCAAACTACTGGCAATGTTGGCAAATCCAGGAACAAACCTTCTATAGTAGGTACACAGTCCAAGGAAACTTCGTAGCTCATGAATGTTTTGGGGTCTTGGCCATTTTCTTACTGCTGAGATTTTGTCATCATCTGTGTGCACACCTTCTGTTGATACTACATGTCCCAAGTATACCACTTCTTTCTTGAACAATGAACACTTCTTTGAACTGAGCTTAAGACCAGCGCTTTTAAGCCTTTGAAATACTTCATCTAAGTTCCTCAAGTGATCATCGAAATCTTTTCCCATCACTATGATGTCATCAAGATAGACCAGGCACGTTTTCCAATGAAGCCCTTTCAAAACACGTTCCATTAGTCGCTCAAATGTAGCTGGAGCGTTACATAAGCCGAATGGCATAACAATGAACTGCCACAAACCATCACCAACGCTGAATGCAGTCTTTTCTCGATCATCTTTGTCCATTTCGACTTGCCAATAACCACTCTGAAGGTCCAATGTTGAAAACCACTTTGCACCAGACAAAGTATCAAGAGTGTCATCAATTCTTGGCAAAGGATAACTATCTTTCTTGGTGACGTCATTTAACTTTCGATAGTCAATGCAAAATCGAGTGGTCCCGTCTTTCTTTTGAACTAAGACCACCGGTGAACTCCATGGACTAGTTGATGGTTCAATCACGTTGTTCTTTTGCATATCTTCTACAAGTTTCTCGACTTCGTGTAGTTTAGCTAGAGGTAGTCTTCTTGGGGCTTGTCGAATAGGTTTTGATTCTCCGGTGTTGATCTGATGTTGAGCAATTGTTGTTCTGCCATTTTTGTCATCTTGAGTAAAGAATAGGTCACAATTTTTCTTCAAAAACTTCATTGCTTTATTTTTTTCTTCAAGTGTCAAATCCTTGGTCCAAACTTGTGCTAAGTTCTTCAATTGCTCTTGAAACCTAGTACCATTTAAATGTTTGCTCTCTTCTGGTTCATTTTCGCAATTGACAATCATTGAAACTTCTTCACAAAGGGCCACAACAACACCTCGTTCAACATTCTGTGGAGAGCTCGACAAATTAAGAACTCGAATTGGAATTTGTCCGTGTTTATTTTGACTTACAAGGGTTCTTCCAATTATGATTTTCTTGACTGAAAGTTCTTCAACTGCTTCCACCATCCACACCTTGTTGCATACAAATTCGTGGTTAAGCTTCGCCCACACTATTGCTTCAGAATTAGCTGGAACTTTTTGTCTTGTTGTTATGACAGCTTGTACCTTCGGATAACTTTGGTTGCTTAAGTTCAATGGCATCTCAGCGGAACCATACTTCAAAACTCGCTGTTGGAGGTCAATCGTAATGCCATTAGCTAACATAAAGTCAACACCCAATATTAATTCGTCTACGATACCAGCCACCAGAAACTCGTGCTCAACTGTCATGGTACCAATCTTGATTTGCTTCGTAACCTTCCCCAAAACTGCTGCATCCTCCCCAGTAGCTGTTCTAAGCCGAATTCCAGCAAGTGGCTGCACATCTTTTATGAGATCATTTCTTATAATTGAATGCGAAGCGCCAGTGTCCAAGGTCACTGAATATGTCTTCGAATCGATAGTCCCCAAAACTGTAAGGCTGGTACTGCTGCGTGATATTTGTGAAATTATAGGGCCATCATGATTTGGAGTCAGCGTATGCCCTTCAGAACTGACTCCATTTAGTTTTTCGAAGCATTTTCCCAAGTCTTATTTCTTTGTAGATTCTCTGGTGTTCTCGAACGTCTTCGATCACGACATTCACGTGCCATGTGTCCCTTCTTACCACAATTAAAGCAACTCCCCATAAAAGATTTTCGACTACTTGCTTCCGTTTGAAGTTCCGATTTGACTGCAGCTTTTACGGCTTGAACAACAGCTTCAGTCAAAACGTCACTTTCAACTTCAAGTTTGTGGATCTTTGACTTGAATCCACACATGTTAGATGCAGTTTCATGTGTCATTGCTATGGACACAGTCTCAGTGAATGTTGCCTTCGGCATTGTAATTGTGGCACGTTTGGTATCTTGGTCACGAATACCATCGATGAAGGCTTCTATCTTGCATTTTTCAATGAACTCACATGATGAATCAGAGTATGCCGAATATGCTAGTCGTTCAATGTCCGCAGCGTAATCTTGAAGGACTTCGCCAGCTCTCTGTTGTCGGTTCTTTAATTCCATTCTGTGTATTTGCTTCTTGTGGTCACTTCCATATTTTCTATGAAGTACACTCATTATTATTTTATAATTGTTAAAATCACCTCTTGGAATAGTCTTCAGGACATCAGCTGCACCATCTTTTAGACCCACAATTAAAGCTGCTGCACCATCGCGTTCATTCCAATTATTCATGGACATTGCAGTCTCAAATTGAAGTTTAAACACGTCAAAGGAGGTTGTGCCATCAAAAATAGGTGGCTTGATCTTTGTTGACTTCATGACATATTCTGAAGACCCATTTAACTGCAACTCACTAAAACGACCCTCTAGTCTTTCTAAATTGCAATTGAATTTGTCCTCGATGCTCTTCATTTTTTGGCTCATCTGGTTTTCTAAGACATCAACTTGTTCCTGAAGTTTAGTTACCCTTCCTTTTAGATTTTCAGAAATGTCTGTAAGTTTTTCTTCGGATGTATTTTGTTTTTCTAGCATTAAAGATGACATCTGGATGGATCGCTCAACAGCCGCAAATAACTTGTCCATCCTGCTATCTTGGGGCAAGTCTTCATCGTCTTTTGATGCATCTCCAATTACATCATACTCGAATTCATGTTGAACCAAGTCCACATTCTGATCTTCTAAAGCTCTTCGAAGTCTCTGTTGCAGCTCAGTTTTAGAACCGCTTGTCGCAAGTTTAAGAAGCGACAATTCTTTTTTTAACTGCTCAACTTTTAGTTGATTGAATTTAACCATTGTTCCTTTTTTTTCCGTCGCAATTCCACTTCTGACACCAGTTGTTACGATTTTGCTGTTCGTATCTCTGAATTGCGATGGAAATTCAAACAACAATTAAATGGTTAAATTAAATCTATTTAATTTTATTAAAAGAAGTCAAAGTTGATTGCTTGAAATATAAAACAATAATGAAAAACTAAATAAGAAAATTTATGACAAGCTACAATTTGTTTAGTGAAAATAATCAATGTTGATGTGAACAATTTTTATAAGGTAGAAATATTCAAAGTGTGTTTTTTTTATTGAAAACGCCACAATATTTTGGGATTTTCAAAAGGACTGATTTTTATATGGATTTTTCAACATTTTTTTGTTTGTGAAGAATCCATAAGTCGTACAAGAAATTGATCAAGACATAAATTTGGTAATTAAATCTACATTTGTTCAACATAAACGGTTTTAGCGAAAAAAGCTCATATATTGGATTATGCACCAAAAACAATAAAAAAAAAACAATTTCTTATAAGTTTTTCAACGATTTCTCATGTTTCCTGTGATAAATTTTATTGTATAACTTCACAATCGAAAAAACTAAAAGTAAAATTGTAATTTTCCATAGTATTTTAGGCTTTCACCTGTTTGTCGATTTATGGGGCTAGTTTTTTGTTTTAATCCTACCTAAAAAGAAAACTGATTTGAAGTCAAAAATATTGAAATACTGAATTTTTATTAGTTTCATGCAAAAATATAATAACAAAATTATAAATTTTTATATAAATCAGTCAATCAATATTATATTTGAATGCAAACATTCATGAGGGGCAGAGTAAAACATAGAAAGAAAAAAAATTAAATTGTTTTTCAGGAAAAACAGTCCCCCCTCGTCTGTACAATTTTTCGTGTATACATAAAAATCAAAAACAAAAAAGTTATTTGACCAATCGACAAATTTCTAATGCCACTTTGATGATAAACTCTGTCTTATCGGGGGCTGCATTCAGTTCAGAAAAGAACCCAATAATGGGGGCCAGTCACTCTCATGCCACTTCGTTTTTCTGCGTTCAAAAATGGGTTAAAATCTATGAATAACTTGCTTCATGTTCTTCTTCTTCTTCTTAATATTTATATTGGAGCAGTCTTGATTTTGAACAAAAAAAAACTTTGATATTTTAAACTCATAAGCCCTCTGCTCTCAGTTTTTGTGTTTGTGAGTAAACATAAAAAAGTTCTTTTTTTCAACACCCACTCATCAGAACTTCTTTTTTTTTCTTATTTTATTTTAAGAAACCTAATCGAGAAACAAATTCCTTGGGACCCTTTTTGTGAAATTAATTTAAAATTTTTTCAATAATCAATCTTTTACCTTGATTTTGTGTACTTTCTGTTAAAATTTCCAAATGCACCCATACCCTCAAATATTTTATCATTAAAAATCCTTTCAAAAAGAAAAACCAATATTCATAGTTTTTTGTAAAAAAAAAAATAAAGAAAAAAAAAATTAAACAAACATTTTTCCAACTCACCAAAATGAGATGATGAAAAAAAAAATATCTTCCAAGAAACTTATTTTAATATCTTAAAAATTAAATCCTTTCCACCATGACCTGCATATTATTCAACGAATAAGCAATTTTTTAGATAAAATTCATTTCACTGAGCAGTTAGTAAAGAAAAAAGTATTTTTTGTCTAAAAAAAAACTTGATCAGGGTAAAAAAAAAAAAGAATTAAGAAAAAAAAGTAAATTCTTATCTTAATCAAAACAAACTCATCTCAAAAAATGAAAAGGGTTCAAAAGGATTCTTTTGCCAATATAATTCTAGGAATTGTCTTGGAGCAATCCTTTTTTTTTGTTGGTTTTGTTTTTTTTTCCTTTATTAACCATTCCTCTCTTCCATTGCATACTTTACCCATGCTGTTGTGTAAAAATTAATAAATTACTTTTTAAATCATTGCACGCACCAAAACATTGGTGCCCATCCTTCCCTTTTCCCCCGAGTAAAGATGAATGAAGAATCATTGATATAAAAACAAAAACATAAAAAAAACTTGAAACAAAATACAAAGCAAAGTCAAAGACTATTTGGGTTAAAGGAGGAAAATCTTGAAAGGAAATCTCTTGCCTTGGCCCAAATCAGTTCGGGAAGCCATTAAGAGGTCCTTCGCTGAGATATATCTACCAACACTTGAGTAGGTAGGTAAACCCAGACCAGACCGAACCGAACCGAACCGAACCGAACCGGATACCAGAACCATAAGAGAATCTCGCCCCCCCCCTCCAGCATCACCAACCATCCAACCAACTATACCCACCAACTTACGGCCAATAAAACATAACAAATTTTCAAAAGTAGGTAAGAAGTATCTCTGGATGATTGTGGCTGTGTGTTTGTGTTAGTGTTTGATTTTCTGGAATGACGGAAAAAACTGTCTTTAGAAGTTCAAGACAACAAAACAAAAAAAAAACCCAAAGACGAACGCTTTAAATAATTTCAAAAAGTCTCATAAACCCTCTTCAGGAAAAGGTTCCTCCTCTTTAGTCCTGGATACTGGTGCTATTGCTGATTCAAAAGGATGAACGTCATGGTGGAACGAAGACATTTTTTTAAGCTTGCAGATATTAAAGAAATAATCCGCTTTTTTATTGACTTTTTTTTTGCTTTTTTTGGTTCCTCGTTGATGAGAAAGGTTATAGAGAGGGTTTTTCCTGTTTAAAATTCTTATTTATTGGTAGGTTCGTATTGTGTAAGGGCAAGTTATGCATTCAAAAGAATATCTAACTTGAAGTGTTATTAACATAAAATATTGATGGAAAAAAAAATAAAACAAAAATTGGGCCAAGCAGTTTGTCATTTTGTCTATACTCGAACGAAACTTGGCAAAAATGTTGTTTTTTAGAAGATAATTTTATAATTGGTACTTAATTGTATATTTTTGTCTATAAATATCAATATATTTAATTTTTCAATTGCAAATCCAATATTACAATGTTGGAGAAGTCCAAAAAAAGTGGTTTTCGTCATTTGTCGGCCTGGTGCTTCATTGAACCCATCTGTACACAATTTCACTGGGTACCAGTTGAAATGTAACCAGTGACTGGAAAATTAATTATTTTAATTTTGTGGAAAGTACTTTTCTTCATACAATTAATTCTCAAAACATTTACAAAACTCAAAAAAGATGGAATTTTTTCCTCCCTACACTGTTTAAAGCTTTTTTAGAGCCCAGACGTGGGAAACGTAACGTTTTCGAGACAGCTTTTAACAAAAATATCAACTTATCTCAAAAACGTGATTTCATAGATTTTTTGTGACTTCAAATTCAAATTCAGCAGTTCAAAATCGTGTCACGGAAAAAATTATACCTAGTTTTTATTGAAGAATGTTATTTTATATTATTTCGTGTTTTTGAGTATTTGACGTAAAAGCTTGTTGGCTACACTATAATTTCAAAATAATAAATTTTTTAATGTGAATCAATTAGTATGATCTCGAAATACCCTTTGACACACCAAAAATTAGAAAAATAGTTCAAAAACTATCTGTAACCCCTTATCGCATACATAGCCATATATGGATTCATTCAATTTTAAGCCTTTTTTCGTGGTTGTTAATAATATTTGTTTTGATTAACGTTCACTCTTGATAAAACATATATTTGTGTAACGGAATTCCGCTATTTTTGTCGATGCAATGCACAACTTGGGGCAAAAAACAAAATAACAAGCATGTGGAAGGCGTCTAAATTTACTCGATTCCATGCTTGCCTATTACTGAAATGTGCATAATTACGTTACAGCCAATATTTATCAACCTAGTTTTTATAAATTTAACCAAATTAATAAATACAAAAGTTGGCAAACTTTTCGTATTTTCCATAATAAAATCTCTAAGTGTACCGAATTTCATAAATTTTCGTCAAGAAATTGCCACGAAAATTGCAAGGAAAAATTCCACATAATACTTAGAAAAACAAAACCCAAAGTACCAAGAACTCAAAATTCTAAAAAAACTAGAATTCCTAAAATAAAAATTCCAAAAGCACAAAATTCTAAAAACAAAAAAAAAACGCTACTTAACCAATCCCAGGGTAACAAAAGTAGCTACCGTAGAAGAAACTAAGCAAATTTATGATTTTTTGGTAAGAATTCCGTCAATCCATATCAAAAATATCAAGAAAATCAAATATTCAGAGAACCCATAACTAATCCCTAAACTACCACGTCCAAAAACTTAGTCTCGATCGCCTAGAAATTAGTCTGGATTTTGACTGGTCGGGTTAATTTTAAGGGGTAAGGCAGTTTGAAAAAAAAAATCGCTTCGAAAAATTTAGAAATTGGTGAGTATTTAACTTTTTCGGGGTTTTTAAATTTTTATTTCTTGCAATATAGGTTCTAGTATCTCGAAAAATTATAAATAAACAAAATAACCAAGTTCAGAAAATCTTTATCCGACTACTTAGATTACTACTGAACACCATTCAGGATTTGAATTCTGGATCCCGGAAATTGGTGGGGATTTAGATTTTTCGAGTAAAACTTTCGAAATTTTAAAATTTCCCTTTTTTGCAAACTAAGTTGTAATTAGTTCAGAAAACCTTGAGCTTCAAATATCTAAAAAATTGTGGTCCGGTTTCAGATTTTTCGGCTAAGGTATTCTTTTGGAGATTTTGAAATATTCTTACTTGTAATTTAAGTTTTAGGACAGAAATTATAGGCAATAAAGTCGAAATTTTTCTCAAGTGTACGCTTTTGGCCGCTTAAGCTGTTCATAATCGAGATTGTGATAGAATTCTAAAACATTTTCTTGAAGATTTCCTCATCCGCCTCCATTTCTTCTTGGACGAAGACTTCGTTTGAGAAAATGCTTAAAAATTTTTCTCAACTTACGGAATTTAAAACCTCGACTTGAGTAAGGATCATGAATTCCGCCCTTAATATATCCCGAAAAATCCAAATCCCAAAATTTTTGAATCAAAAAAAGAACTCAAGTTTTTAAAATCCAGTATTTGGTCAGGAGTGAGAATTTTCGGGTCAATTTTTCGAGATGTTTTAAATTTGATTTCTTGAAATCTACTCCAAGCTCAGAAAGTCTTTACCTTTGAAACTCCAAAACTTGCTCAAAGTCGATATTTTTCAGAATAAATTTTTGTGATTTTAAACTTTCCTTCAGCATGACAATTAACATCAATAAGCACTTTCACGCGACCAAACCGAACATTTTTAACGGAAAAAAAAAAAAATATTCAAAGTGGCAATAGATGGCTTAAGACATCAAAGTTTCCCTTTCATTTGCTCCACCACCAATGTGATAGAAGGTAATTTCACCTCTGAACCGTAACCGTGTAGCTGCCACGGCAAAAGGGTGAAAAATAAAAAGACAAGACCTGTGAACTCTTAATCTTGATTTAATGTATTTTCTGTCTGTGCGGATTTATGCAGAAACACACACACACACACACACACACACCCACTCAAACCTTACCTTAAATTTCGAATCGCAATGGACTGAGAATATAAGCGAAAAGACGAACCAAAAAAAAAAAAATTCTTCAACAAAGGCAAAAAGCTATTGTGACACGAGAGTAAAATAAAAAAAAAAATAAAAAAAATTGATTCCAAAGTAATTTCTTATTAAGATTAATGTATTTCCGTTCTGCTGTTCCGCTTGTTTTTTTTCCTTTTTTTTTTTGGAAATAGGAACCTTTACTAAAGCATGAAGCAAGCACCTGTAGCATTTAGCGTTTTTATCTTACTGTCTCTTTTTTTTTTGTATTTTTTTCAGGGATTTCAATGCTTCTCCTGTTGGAGGTAGGTAGTCGTCGAATCTTGTACGATGCTCTTCAAGTTTTGTGAGACACAAAATACAAGGGAATAAGCTTGTTTGTCAATTGAAATCTTATCTTAAATTAAAGAAGATGAAGAAAACAACAACAACAACAACAGCAACAGAAAAAAAAAGACGGAATAAAAAATCTATAAGGACCTTACATAATATTAAGATGTAAGAAAAAAAGCAGGGGAAAAAAATTAAGTTCATCTTCAAGTTTATTTTTATCCACTGACAGTCAAAAAAAAATGAAATGATAAATAAGACGTATAGTAGGTGGGTATGTAGAGATACTCCCTCTCATACGCATAATAATCATACATACAAGCGTGTATTGATGAACATTTTTTGAATAAAGTCTAATTTATTAAACGCGAGTAAATAACTGGATTTGTTTGGCTTGAAGTCATTTTTTTTTTTCTTAGATGAGAGTTAGATTTTCAAAAGAATTTTTTTCAATTTTTTTTTTCATCTTTTATCTTCTCCTTTTCCTTTTTTCATACAAGACTTTGGGCAATAAAATGCCAGAAAAAAAAAGTTAAAAAGTCGGATTCAAAGATTGAATTTGTTTGAAATTATTACTTTGATTTGATTGTTTGTGAGAATAAAATGAAATTGAAATTAGTTTTTTTTTTGAATGCACAAGTTAATATTTAAATTTGAGAAAAAAGAAATTAGTTAAATTTAATTTGAATCACTAAATTGAATTTGCTTGCATGGGTGAAGAGAATTAAATCTTACAAGAAGTTATACTTCCTATCATTATTTACTTGTGTGTATTTTTTTTGGACGTGTAAAAGTATTTAATTGCAAAAAGTAAATTTTTGCAATTTTTTTTGTATGCAATTGATATTTTATCGACCAAACCCTTGTAATTTGGTTTTTTTTTGCGTTCGGCCATTTTCGAATGGTTTTTGATAAATTAATGTTTGATACTTCAAAATGACCTGATCAACGGTCTGTTATTAGATTATATTAAAATCTACAAAATAAATTAAAAAATGTAAAAATTACGCTAAATAATGTTAAAATATAATTTTTTTCTTGTGGACCTGTATTTACACAACTTAAGTAAAAACGTATTTGATTTTATTTTTTTTATTGAGATTTTAATCTTTCTATTGATACCTTAAACTTAAAAAATCGGTTAAGTTTTACTTAATTTAAAAGATATTTTGTTTACGTGAAAAGGATATTTTGATTTTTTTAACATATTTGTGAGAGATCTATTTTATACTATTTTTGATATTATTTCATGATATTGCGAAGCTTGTTACTAGGTATCTTATTGAAACAAATTGTATATCAAAATAATTTTTGACATTTTATAAGAAAATTTAAATTATTGAAGCAGACATAGTCAGATGTTATGAATGGTACAATTGGTCAAAGGAGCATAGAATGTTCGATGCTTTTTCTGTAATATATCATTTAAAGTCTTTGTTTTTGAATTTAATCAATAAACTTTGTACGGCAATGTTTAAGGAAAAAGTCACATCTTGAAATTGAGCTAATATTGTACTCAAAATTATCAAATTTTTCATTGAATTTTGTAATTTTTACGCATTCATTAAAAATATATTTTCACTGATCGACCTCTGTGGCACTGTTTATAAAAATAATTACCCAATATTTTTATGGAGAATTATAGATTAACATTTTATCTAATAGAATCTGTTCAATTTGTTAAAATCCTGCAACTAAAACTTAAGTTACAGATTTTAATATCCAATGAAATCAACTTTTTATGTGGTTTTTTTTTAAATTTTTCTTTCTAAGATCTGTAAATATGCATTTTAATGCTTAAAAATTATTGTTGCCTATCAAGAACACTTGAAAACCAACAATATTGTAGTACATTGTTTTTTGAAGCCCAAACAAATTTCATACCATATTGCAAAAAGAATAAGAAAACAAAAATATATTTTGTTCTTAATCACCTTTTACTCATTATTTTTATTTGTTCCTGCATAAAAAAACACCTCAATCTTTAAAATCCGCCAAGAAACACCAAGATTACAAATTTTATAAGCGAACCATCTCGAATCCATTTGTGAGCCAACGGTACCGTTCTTCACTGGTGGCTGGTCGAGACCGACGACCAAAACAAACAATTTTGTTGAATTTCGGATAAACCTCTTTTCAAATTTGTGAATCTTTTATATCATGTACAGTACAGTAATGTGTGATATATCAAATTAAAGGTAATTTTATCGTGATGCTCAATAAAGTTGAATCATGGTATTATGAGGCTTATGTAAATAGTTATTAAGCACCGCTTAAACAAAACTCTTCTTACCGTTATGTCGGCTCACAGACTATAAAAAATTCTGTACGTTTGTACAAAAATGCATTTACCCATTATTTAATTGCTGTGAAAATTTCAAGTTAAAAAACATTAAAACAAAAAAGATAAAAATAAAATACAGTTGGAAATGGTAAAAAAACTTGGACTGAAAAATTTTGTTTTTACTGTTATTCATTGAAAAAAATGTTTAAAAATCTAATTTTCCCACACGTTCATAGACAACACATAAGCATAAAAGCCATTTTGACAAAATATTTTTCCCGTTATTCCCTGATTTTTAAAATCAATTAAACCACCCACATAAACTTTCAAAAACGTATTTGTTTTTTAAAGCAAAAAAAAACCGTTCTGGAGCATTTTATATGAAATCCGTATCAGACTCTTAATTTTTTTTTTATTATCTTTTAATGTGCATTATTAGTTTTTCAAAAAATTATCAACTTTATCCATAATGACATCACTTTAAAATGTCTAAAAAAATATTTGATATTGGAAAATAAATTTTAACTTGAAAAGTTGAATTTTTAGAATTTTGTTTTTAATAAGAACTCATCATTATTTTAATTTATCTATTCAATTAAATTTATTTCATAATTCTAACCCTTTTAATTTTCGAGATGTAATGTTTGTCTTTTGTCCCATTTTACCCTAATTTGCTTACTTCAAAAAGATGAAGGATTTTGCCATAGATGAGAGCAAAATTTTATTAAAAAGAGAGAAAATACTACTTTATAGATTTGTATATAATTTAAAAGTTGTAATACTTTTTATGTGTTTTATCATTATAAAAGCATAAAGAAAGAAAAAAGAAAAGAAAAAAGTAAACGAAATAAAATATTATAAAGAAATGTATAAAATTATAAGAAATGTAAAAAAAAAACATTAAACATTAAGCAATTTAAACAAAGTATATTATTTTGTCTCCTTCAAAAAGATGAGTTTTTATAAAATTAAATTTTAAATCGCTAGAGCCATTAAAAAAATTATACATAACGCATATAAAAATTCTCAGCGCCAACGAATTTTCTTAGCAAGTGTTAAAAAATAGTCAACGAATAAATTTCCGTTAAGTTTAGTCCATAGACTTTCATGAGAAATTTTGAAACTCAACTAAAACTAAAAAAAAATTGAGTCAAAAACAGGTTTCCGAAAATCAACAAATATTGAAAATATTGAATATTGAAAAAAAAAAAATTGGATCATAATTTTAATAAAAAAAAGTCTTTCATAGAAACTTTTTGAACTATGTTTTTAGATTTTTACACAAAAAACTAAAAAAAAAATTCATTAAAAAAACATGTTTTCTTTGAATTTAAAAATACGAAAATTTTGACTACAACAATTTTGATTTTTGCTTAACGACTCACGCTAATCACTGACATTTTCATAGCTTTTTTTTATATCAATTTTTTTATATTTTATAAGCGTTTTGTTTGGTTTTATCTAATCAATAAATGCATAATACAAACTCAATTGCTTCGTAGTGACCTGGATTTTCCTAATTACTTAAATTACTCTGCCTTATATACTTGTATATTAGTTTACTTCATTTACTCATCCAGTTCAATAATGAATTCCCAAAATACGTCTCCCTAAAATCCTTGCTTTGAGAATAACCTACACGAATTTTAGCTTAATTTCCTCTCATAATATCTTTATCGCCTTTACTTAATTGCTTGGCATTTAAAATTGATGTTCACTATCATCAATTCTCTATACTTTTTTGTTGACTGTGATTCTCGCTGCTCGCACAAATTCCTAATTTGAAAATCCTGTAATTTTTCAACCTGAACGAGCCCATAAAATATACGACAGTACCTACCTACCCCACCATAATCCCCTTCGATTTTCTGCAAATTACTAACATAATCTCTCACCTATTCTCGCGCTCAACTAAGTCACCTTATCGTTATCGATGTGATCCCCATCTGCAATCTGGGTAAGTCTCTCCGCGAAATGGGATTATAAGGGATATCTTTGTGAAAATTTCCAAGTGATTTTAACAGCAACCAGTCAAGACCAAGAATATTTGGGAGGGGCAAATCCCAATATCAGCCAGCCACCCAGCCATCAGCAGTGATGGTGTTGCATTACAATTATCCATCCATCCCATCCCATCACCTCGTATACCTAACTTCCCAATTCCTCTCTGTTTTTCTAAGGATTGATGCGTCATTCTATCGAGCGCCAGCCAGCATCATCGTTGTCGTCGTCGTCATCATCATCATCATCATCTTCGCCCACCACCAATTCTCCATCATCCTATAGTGTAACATGGAAGCATTTAACTTGGGCTTCGGCAACAAGCGAATAGAACGAGCATCCAGGTATAAAGTGATTAATGATCCACCAACTCCCCTGCCTCCCCTTTTGTTGAGTTGATTAATTTTGGTGTATGAAATAATTAATTTTGAGTTCCTTCCTCGTGCCATAGTCGAATTGAGTCATTAGTCAATGGAGGAAATGCAACGTGGCGTCGCGTCGCGTCGTTTGTTGATGGAAAGGCAATTGTCAGCATGACCAACTCATGGAGCGACCATAATACAAAAGTCACAGTCTTCGTTATCCCCATCTTCATCAGCATTCCGGTCATTGTTTCTTTGAAGTCCCGCATCACCCATGTTCCTTGTTCAGGTTCAAAGACAAGAGACTCCCTGCCGTTTGTCCTGCCGATCATCATCGATGTAATTTTTTTTTGTTGTTGTGGTAACGGTATTTTTATACACGCGGGACTATTCTTCGGCTCAGCAAGGGGAATGCGGATGCCACACAGTGTTTATGGGCAATGTGGAAGGTAGACGCTGCTGCTGTCTCAAAGATGTAGGAACGTGCCGAAGCAATGAAATTTATTTAGTATCCTTGCAGATGGAATTTGTCATCGTGGTCGTTTTGTTAGAGTACCTAGCTTACTTACTGTACCTACCCATCTTCCATCGTTGGTTTAATAAATAGAAGACCTATGGAGTTGTCTGGGTTTTAGGGTTACGATCCCTTTAGTTGTTTTAACCCAACTTGTCATGTAATTCCTGCACATAGGCATCCTTTTTAGTGGTGAAGAATGAAAATAATTATTTTAGTCCTTCTGCGTGTTGGTATTTTTCTTTTCTTCAAGTTTTTTTTTTTTTATTCTTTTTTTTGTTCTTCAAAACTTCATGAGTCAAAGGTTTACGGGTCGCTAAATATCCTGCCTTCAACCGTTATGGTTATCAATTCGTTTTCTTGTTTTTTTTTCTTTATTTTTTCCATTATTTCCCACCTGTAATACTTTTTGACGTGGTTCGAAAAAAAAAATGAAGAAAACAAAAAAAAAAGAAGACTAACCAGCGTGACTTGTTAAGAAAATACATTAAATTAAACATGGCGTGGGTTTAATGGGATCGTAAAGATTTATTTGGAGGATTCGTCAACCTTAAGTGTTAAAATTTATTTTTAGCAAAAAAAAAAAAAAAATTACAACAATGTAATATTACAACCTTGCGAAAAAGGCAATGATTTGCAGGGTTGAATGTTTTGGCTTTTGTAATTGAAAATAAGGTTCGGTATTTTATTACTTGCTAGAATAAAAAAAAAAGTGTGATGAAGAGTAGATACATTTTATTGCGATTTTTTTTATGTTCCATTTTTTATCAGCACCTAACTACCTTCCTATCTTTTTTTTTCATAAAGTATTGTATCAAGATTACCATAAAAAAAAACATAGAATATTTGAAATTAAGTAAATATGTATTAGAAAATGAATTGCTGATAAAAAATAAAATAAATCAAAGATATAAGATCGAAAGGGTTTGGTTATTAAAATCAATTAAAAAAAAAAAAATATAATTGAAAGGGAAAAAAATAATTTAGTTTAAAATATTTCCAAAAGATCCCTTAATTATTTATTTAAGGGTGGACCACGACTTCAACCATAAAATCTCTCCAGGCAGGTTGGTCCCTACCCCCAAGATAGCTTGTTCCGATTATACCTGCATACCATATACATACCAAGTCGGTTGCGGTCGGTAACTACATCGAAAATGTAATACTGTGAATGCTAAGACTTCATTTCCGTCTCGTCAAAAATTAAAACCCACCTTTGCTGTCTCCGTTTCAATAGGAAGGTAGTTAAAAAGTGGCGGCTTCTAAAGGGTTTTCCAATAAGAGGTGTTATTTTGAATAGCCCGCTATTTCGGTAGTTGTCACTTTTGAAGCTGTCATTTTTTGACATTTGACAAGTAGAAACTACGCTATTAATAAAAATGGAACGATACACGCTTCAACAACGCATTGAAATTATTAAAATTCACTATAAAAATGGTGAAAATTTGGTAGAGACGGTTCGTAAAACTTAAACATTTTTGGGTCGTCGTGAAGCACCTTGTCGGACCGCAATACAGAAATTGGTGGACAAATTCGAGCTGTTGGGAAAAGTTAGTGATGTGAAGAATAAAACCCGTGCACGTCGCTCAAGAACAACTGAGAATATTGCTGTTGTAGTCCAAAGTGTTGAAGAAAACCCAGGTTTGTCCATTCCTCGTCGTTCTTTGGAATTAGGCATTCCACAAACGTCATTACACCGTATTTTGCATAAAAACTTGGGTCTTAAGGCTAATAAAGTTCAGTTAACACAAGAACTCAAGCCGGCTGATCATCATTAACGTCGTGTCTTTGCTGATTGGGTCCTTGAAATGCATGAAAATGAACCGGAATTTCATCGAAAAATCATCTTGACTGATGAGGCCCATTTCCACCTCGGAGGCTACGTCAACAAGCAAAACTGTTGCATCTGGGGCTCGGAAAACCCAAGGGTTATTGTTGAAAAGCCTCTCCATCCTCAACGCGTGACTGTTTTATGCGGTTTATGGTCCCGCGGGGTCATTGGACCTTACTTTTTCGAAAATGAGGCTGGAGCAACAGTTACGGTCAATGGATTGCGCTATCGAGAGATGATTAATGATTTTTTATGGCCTGAATTGGATGGTATTGATCTGGACAACGTTTACTTTCAACAAGACGGCGCTACGTGCCACACAAGCAATGAAACCATCGATCTTTTACGGGAAAAGTTTCAGGACCGTGTTATCTCTCGAAGAGGTGATCACAATTGGCCACCGAGATCTTGTGATTTAACACCTTGCGACTTCTTCCTTTGAGGCCACCCAGTACCCTAGGGGTCTCTTGCTAAAAAAGACTATACCGTGAGATTGGTTCACGTATGGTCTAATTGCTTCTGTTTGATTTATAAGTTACATATTGTAACTAAAATTAATTGCATTGATAAATTATAAAGTGATAGTGCTATCACCGTCTACTTGACAAGCCGCTAACTTAAGATTCAACTAACTTTGCTGCTTGTTTATGCGATGTTGATAAGACTAATCTGTAGTTGGCCTGGTTCAAACCATCAACTCGAATTAAAAACTTGGTTTGAAGAAACATCGGATGTGTTTCCTACTATAATGTACAAAAATATGCCAAATCGAATGAAATGAATACAAAACATGCGTTCTAATGCGTGTTTTTACAGACGATCGGACTGGGGGGTACTGCTTCACCCTAGGTAGCCAGTTGCACCAAAAAAAAATCTTACTTCATGCCAAGGTTCACAATAAATTCGTGACAGCGGACATCTTCATATCTTTTGACCCAATTTCACACGTTTGCCATGAGTTTTTACGGTTATTTTTATGCCGTATTTTTTTCACGTTTTTAGGCGCTTTTTAAAGCGAGTATTACTACAAGTTCTACGAGTGTTCTTACGTGCTGCTTACGTGTGGTTCTACGGGTGGTTTAATGCGCATTTGTACGTGAGTTCTTATGCGTTTTTTACGTGCGTTCGCACGCACGTTTTAAGTTCGATTTTAAACGTGTTTTTACCACGTTTGGACCTAAGTTGTATCAAGTTTGTGAACTAAGTCCGAAGTTATTTGAGTTGATGAATTAAGAATTTTTAGAATTCGGGTTAAGGTTTAACCTTTGAAAGTATTTTTTTTTCTGAGTGTCAGGTATTGTTTTTTTTCTGGTCAATCAACGGGTTTTTCTTAATTTTTAAAAAGAATTTTTTCGGGTCCGATTAATAATACCTTTTTTATTGAATCCATCATCACTTACTAGCAACAGCAGCTTAGGGTAGCAGCAATCCTCTGCTGAACGCACAAAATAAATTGACTCGTTGTCATTACCATCCTCATAGTGAGGATGTCTTGCATTAATTTGTGTTTATTCTTGAGTTACAAAATTTTACCAATAGAAAGTTCGACAAACAAGTTTCTTTAAATTTTCATTTTTTTTTTAAATTTGTTGTTACACTTAAGGGTAATCTTGCTTCCATGAACTAAACTGATATTATGCAAATATTTTCATTCAATATGTACAAAATGAAATGCCCCCAGGAGGTTTGATATAATTAGTATTTTTCTAATCTTATTTCAACGCAGTCATCCTTCGTTTTCTTCGACTAACATAATGCATAATGATTTTTAGAAACAAAAAAAAAAAATCACTTTAGCACTCTTTCCATTAAGGACCCTAAGGTCTCACTGCACACACATAGAGAAAGTCAATTTATCATTAATCATTTTCTCTTTTTTTTTAATATTATTTTATCGAATCTTCTACTTTCTCTCGTCTTCTCTCTTGGCTGACATGGCCTCGGGTTCACTTAAATATGCTTGTTCGCCCCCACGCCCCCTCATGTCAATCAATTCATCGTGTGCACCTTGTATTTTATTTTTAGTTATGTCTGAAAAGTTCCACTCAAGTGTAACGAAATTATGAATGCACTTGAGTATAAAAAAACAACAAAAAAAAAGTATCGCGAAACGAACAAAAAAAGGAAGAAATTGCATACAATCTGCATCACTCAATTTCTGCACGCTGCCATCACCCATGTCAACGACCCCTTCCGCATACACTACACACATCGGGGCGAAGCAAGACATGAAACAAGAAGAAGAGCATAAAAGAGCGTGAGTTGAGTATGCATCCTTCCTCCATTGAAATATCAACGATGGTCGTCCTCTGGTTCAATTCACGTATGCTTCCGTACAGCTATACACTCCCAATTTATTGGGGCTTTATGCTTGTGCATAAGTGAGGGAGCAACAACAAAAACAATAACAACAACAACAAATTCAACGACAAACTCAATCGCACAAATTGACCCAAATTCAATCTCACAGTACCGAACCAAATGCTGTTGCTGCAGCAGAAACAAAAAGATACTTACACTTGTTGAGCGCAGCACTACCATCGCCGCAGAGTGTTTTCTCATATCAATCTGGAGCGATCCCACACGCATGCTCCCCGCTAATATCAGCTACTGTGCTTATGCTATACGACAGCCAGCAACAAGACGACAAATTAATGTTCTTCAAGCAAACTTACTGGCACAAATTGGTTAATAATTATCTTTACCATCGAGACATTATGAAGAGCTCTTTGTCAGTCTTTCTCGTCTGGCAAAGACCACCCTCATGCTTCATCCGATTAATGTAAACAAAACGACACCGACACCGACATCCACTTCCGATCCCCCATCATTGCTGATGAATTGATAAACAAGAGTGAGTAAAGAATAAAATTTATTACCTACCACATGATTATTTTTGTGTTAAGACTTTTTTGAGACCGCCATCAGACTGGAACAGCCCTTCTTTAGTAAAAAGTTGCAAAATCGCATATTGTTCAATTTACTTTTCGATTTATGCAATATGTCGAGTGTTGCTTTATTCGTTTTAATAGTCGGCGAGGTTAGGTTTAGTATTTTTTTGACAATTTATTTTATTTTCTGTGAAAAAATAAATCAAATAAATAGCAGGAGAAGCGTTTTAAATATATTTTAGGGTGTGTTTAAAAGTTCAATGGGGAAAAGGCAGCCCCCAAAAAGATACCCCTAGAGATTGTCGAAATCAATTGAAATTTTACAAAACATTTACTGTATAACATTTGACCGAAATTGTAATTCTCTTACGTCAAACATCATGCAATTCCGATACCTAAAGACCTTTTCGTTTGCTAGCAAATTCAATTGTTTTCAGCATACGAATGAATAGTTTTTGAGGAACCATTCCAGAAAATAGTTTGTTGCAAATACACAATTCATTTACAACAAATGATGGCAGGAAAAAATGTTCCTACTAATTGACTTTATGTTTGTGGTGTTCATATGCATTCTATGCTACTCAAATGTTATCTTGTGGCGCATTGTCATTAGTCTTGCTCCGAAAGCGAGCAAAATTTTTTAATATAAACGAATTTAAAACAAAGTTAAAAGTTAAAAAATAAAGTCGAAAATTTACAGTCCAACAAACGAAAAATCGTTTGACGCAAACGATTTTCATCTCTCATTTCGTTCAAAGGCACGCTCATCATGATTTATACAGTCCGTAGAAAAATGACAAGATACTCGCTTCATGTTACACTGATTTTTTTTAAATTTTTATTAACGTTCGCAAAAAGTTTTGGAACCAAACGAATTCATGAATTTGCTTCAAACGAAAGTTGTTGGGCAGTTTTTTCGTTTGCCGCAAACGATTTGTTCTCTCACTGTATTGATTACAGAGAAAATGTTTCTGAGAAACAAATACATTTAGCTTTGAAATTCTTCACTTAGCATAAATATATAGAACAGCAATTTTCTCAATAAGTATTTATTCATTTAAAATAAAAAGAAACCTGACATATAATATAGAGTAATTTTAGGATTCGTATAAAAAAAAAATTAACTCGAGTTAACAATCAAACATTACATTACGATGATAAAGAATTCAAAAAATGTTGCTCCGATAATTCTGTCCGTCGGTGATAAATGGCATCTTTTGGAGACTATTTGAAGACGTTTTTTGAATTAATTTTTTTAATTCAAAAATTAAAGGTATACATATCTGGCATAAAAGGTTTTTTTTTTTTAATTCTAGTTTTTTCTTTTTTAAATGAAAGCCTTTAAGTTCCCGAAATAAAGTAATAAAGTCTACCAGAATTGTTTTTTTTTTTTATTTTGAAAAATCGTTTCTCAGAAAACGGCTCAATATTTTTTCAAAACTAAGATTTAGCATGTTGATAAATTAGTATCTTAAAAATGGCATACCTACTTACCAAATTTTTTTTGCAGTAATTTATAAATATTACTTAAAGAAGAGTTTTTTTTGTAAATTTAAAGTGCTGAACAATTTTGTTACCATTAGTATTAGCAGAGAAATGATCGTTAACATGCACCAAGATATACCAAAGTAGATGTTTTCTTAAATCATCGATAAGTGATATCAACTTTGAAGGTAGAACTTTACTGTGCAACAATTTTTTTCTAGGAATATCACCCCTTAAATTTTACTTAAATAATGAGGGGACACTTTGTATATCGTCCCCTTCATGCCAGAAACACGAATTTGCATAAAATGTTGGGAAATCGTATCATTGGGTGAAAAAAAAACAATTTTTTATCAATATCTAGAATACAGACCCTGGGTCAGCCCATTATTGTGGCTAAGCGTCACTAGAATCGCTAAGCAGCAATGTCATTTGACAACCGGGAAGGAACACCCCGAGAGGAACCAAGTCAACCGACTTTAAATATTAAGATTTTATGTTTTTACGATTTTGATTAAAAAATCCTGGTTATTAACGTTACCTGTCATAGAATAGTTTTTTTTAATTTTGATTTTCTCCTTCATTACTCTATCAATTTCAGCCATTTTTTGTACATGAATGCTTTTAAGTTGCCGTAATAATATTTCATAAAAAAAATTTCGAAAATTATTTTTTTGGATTTTTAAATTTGAATTTTTTTTTTGAAAAATCATTTTTTCGAAAACTATTCAATATTTTTTTTTTCAAAACTTAGTTTTTAGATGTTGATAAATAATATCTTAAAAATATCTTTTTTTTTAAAAGTCTTTGCAAAATTTTATATAGAAAAAATAGTTTTTTTAGAAAACGGCTCTATTTTCAATTTTTTTTTTCTAAAAATGTATCATTATAAAAGAAATCAAATTGCATACTTTGTTTTGCGGTAAAATTCATTTAAGAAGCTGTTTTAGTCATTTGAAAATCGAATTTTATGCTTTTTTAATTTTTTTTTTCTAAAACTGCATTTAAAATTTTTTAATTAAAAAGGCTTATCATAAATAGTAACTTTATTTATAAGAACAAGTACGTGCGACCCAGTCGTGCATTTTATTTTTTTATACATTCAACAAGCCGCAACTGTTTTCACTGCAAATATTCAGCAAAAAAGTATTATTTAAAAAAAAGACTCCGAAACACCCTTTGTTCCATATTTTTTCTGTTAACTTACGAAATCGATAGCTGTGGGTTTCACCTTCATTTACAAAAAAAAAAAAAAAAAATAAGTCAAAATATCTCAATTCGTTCAAAACTTATGATTTTAGTAACCAAAAATGAAAATAGTGTCTACTGTATGGTACAAATTTTTGAAAACGTTAAAGACTGATAAGTTAATGTTCTAAAAATCTTAAATGTGATATAAGAAATGCTGGTGGTGTTGCAGAAATTATATCGATTTACTTAAAATGGATATCATTCTTAATGGTTACTTGCCCAATAACCGCCTATACTATGTTGTTTAAATTTAAGTAACTTATTTACGTGTGTCATGGAGGTGGGGGATCGTCCCGGCTACACCTATAATGAGGCTTCTGAATGGCTGATTCTTGGCATAATAAAGCAGTTTTAATTTTTATCATACCACCGTATAACATCGCTGTTTAGTTGCATATTTATATCTTTATGCAGCAACAGTTCGCATTATTTCTTCACTTTCAAGATTCAACAGATGAAGGGGTGGTGGTTATGCATTCGACAATTCCAGTCAGTCTGGAGAACAATAATCTCAATCACACAAAGCGCATGTCCAAACATAAAATCCACATCCACTGGAATGGCTTTGCTCCTTATCCAATTTACCGGGTCAACACAAAACAACTTCATCCCCCGCTGAATCAACAGAGGGTTGTTTATTTTGCAAATTGTGTCACAGAGCCAAGAGTACTAGGCTAGGCTCCTTTTCTCTACCATACCTACCATACCTACACCTATATGCATAATAATAGAAAATAGAGAGGTACCCCTTTTTGGAATTGGGGGTGTCCATTCCAATTCCATTATGTTCCCTTATCCAAAATTCGCACACACAATATTATACGAAGGAAAAAAAAAGTAGAAGAGCCGCCCGGGCACTGATGGTGGTCGTACAAGAGCTACAACAACCAACAACATTTTTTTTGTTGTTTTTTTTTTTTTTGCCTGAACCAACAACATTCCAAAGCATAATAATAATTTCACTCTGAGATTGGGTCGTCGTCTTTGTCGCCACCGATTTTGCAACACAGAAGTACGTGGTCGTTGGCCTCGTTCGCATAATAGTAGCGCGTTAGTAGCAAAAAAAATTATTATTATTGTTGAAAGAAAACCTAAAGAAAAAAGTTCGGTTCCGCCTATATTCTCGTGATTCGTTTTAATTGTTGTGAGCCATTAAAGGCTGAATGCAGCTAAAATAAGTTTTCGGGATTTTATTGTTGAAATTTAAAATATAAAAAAAACTTGAGCTCTAGACAGTGATTTTGGGAGTTTTAAACTCTGAAACTCCGTTAAAGTATTCAAGTCTACCGGTACACCGGGTACCTACAAACTTGGTGTTGTGTTCTTTCGAGAACGTAATTTTACTGTCAAGACGTTAATTCTTGTAGCCTAGAAAAAAAACCGGTACGAATTTCAACAAATGTTTTCTAGAAAAGTCCTGTAAAAGAGGTTTTAGAAAATACTGTGAATTTTAATAGTTTCGTAAAAACAACCTTTAGAAATTGATTTTCAAAATAGAAGATCCTTAAAATCACTTTAAAAAAAAAACTAAAATACATTTTTGTCTTTAGATTTTTTTCCAAAAAAAAATTGTAAAAAGTATTCCCCATTAATATATCGAAAAAAAAAATTCACTAATCAATTAATAATTATTCCTAATTCATTAAAAATAAAACATCCTTTGAAGGATCTCCCTGTTGTGTGTAATCTCGCATAATAAATTTTGTGTCCGATAAATTTGTAAAACAAACGCGATAAAAGTTTCTTTGCAAAAACAAAAATAAATAAATAAAAAAAAAAAAAACAAAACCATTTTAATCCTTTCGAATCGTTGAAGTCCTTTTGTGCCAATCATTAATTAATCAAAGTGCAAGTGTTCATACTGTGTGACAGAGCAAACGAAAGCTAAAAAAGAAAAAGAATTATCTAACAAGAATACAATCTCTTTTCCGGTTGATCCTTTTCAATACTATTGTCCTTCGTCATTTTGTGATACAAGCAAAAGTAGAAAACACACAAAAAACAAAAACAAAAAAAAAAAAAATCATACAAAAGGATTTTCAACTGTTTTCCACCTTTTCAGCAAGCAACCAACAGGAACAAAAAAAAAAAAAAGGACGAAGACAAGAAAAAGAAGTAGAAGAAGAAGAACCAACTACTACACGAAGGATTGCTGCAGCAGCGTGTGTAAGTTTAGATTTTAATTAAAAGCGACAAAAGAAGAATGAAAGTGATCCTTAAAAATTTCCTGGCTATAAAGGATTGGGTTTGGGAACATGGACTCAGAACTCTAACACAATTCTTCGTGTGCATTCTGTCCATGACAAGGAATGGTATCCTTACGCCCAGTAGAAACCACAAACTGCATGTGGTATTATACGACTATCCTTTGGTGCAGGACTTTATAGGTACTCGTATGTATGTGAGTGTGTGGGTTTTTTTTTTTTTTTTTTTTTAAGGACATTCAATTCGAGGGTGGATGAAAAAGAAGTCCTGCTGGCGAACTAGAGATGGACGGTTGGTTAGTTGAGTTGATAGTGCATCTAACCTGCTTGCAGTCCTCCTCATCGCTCTAAGTTTTGCGGTTTACGGTTGATGTGGGGTGTGCCAACGCCGCCGCTGGCTGCTGCCGTGTGTCCAATGTATCAATGACAAGGATTCATTTTCGTTTCGCTTGTGATTTTAGACTTCAGGTTGAACAGTGATCCTAGGTTTCAATGTTTTTTTTTTCTTGTGTTTTTTAATTCTCAGTTTACCTTCATTTTTGTTGTTGTTTAAAGTTTGGTTACACCTTGCAGAGGGCTTTGGTGTGTTATATGAGAACTTGAGGAGGGGGAAATTGATTTGATTTTTTTTTTTGTGTATTCTTCCTTTGTGTAATAGCTGCGATGTGGTGGTGGAGTAGAAGGTGGTTTTGGGGTTTTTTTATGGTTTGGTGAAGGGCTTTGATTCGTCTTTCGAACGAGTTACATTTATTGTCGCTGTCATCGTTTCTCGTCGAGGTTGTCCTTTCTAATTTGTCCCCCTTTTTTTTGTTGTTGTTGTAGTCTTCTTAAAGATAGTTAAAGTGTGTTTCTCTCTATGAAAGGGGATATTTAAATTTTTCTTTCCTTTTTTTTATACTTTTTTTCTGTTTCTCTTTTGGTTTGTTTTGTTGATTTTGTAATTAACAAGCGATTTGGTAAACCGATAAAAGACCACACTTTTGCGTCCTGCAAGGAATGTTTATTCAGAAATCAGTGTTACGTAAGAATAAAACAAGCAAACCAAATTAATGAGGTTTGAAGTAAAACTTTTCGAAACCAACAAACTTTCCCTTATTATAACTACCTAACTATAGTTTTTTTTTTTTTTCGGTTTTGTTATGATGGCAGCTGTATAAGGGTACAAACAGAGGTGCCCTGCGCCCATACCTATTATAATAATCCAATGGGGTAGATTATTTGTGTATTATGTTAGGAGTAGAGAGGAGGAATAATTAAAATAGGAGAAACATGGTTTTACGCTTAGTTATTTCTTGTGTGTTTTTTGTTTTTTTATTAGTTTTTTTTTTTTTTTTAAGATAATTTAGAAACAAAGTCAGAATTCTTAATGAATTTTCACTTAAGTTTTCTTGATTCTGATGGAAATGTGTATATTTTGTAGAAAGTTAATGCTTTAAGAAAAAGTAAATAAGTATACCTACGTGATTTTCGAACTTTTGTGGGTTCACTTAATGTCTTCATTTAAAACTCTATAGAAATGGGTAAGAGTTAGTGGTGATCATAAATTGAAAGTAATTAAGTTAGCATTTAGATTTTGTGGCTTGAGGTTTTCATTATGAAGAAAAAGAAAGAAATTAAGTTATTTTATTAGGTTTTAAACAAGTGTAGAATCGACTTTTATACCCCTCTTATTGGTGGATTGGTATACTTTTAGCTTAAAGAAAAGATTAATTTCGTTTAATAAACAAAATTACCGACTAATTAATTTACCCTTGGATTTTTGAAAGAATGGTTAAACTGGAAAATTTTGCAAATTTTGGATTTAATTAGACACCCAAAATAATCCAAACATTTTTCAAGTACCCACCTCCTTACCTAACTTTTAAAATATATATTGGTAGGTCGTCCAAAAAAATTTATAAGATAGACAATAGTAAAAAAGAAATATAAAAGAATGAATATTATTTTTCCACGAAATCCTGAATTATTATAACTTTGATTTTGTTGAGTTTTTTTGTTTAGTTGTTTGATCCCTTAAGTTTTTTTTAGAATTGATAAAACCCGATGGATTTATGACTTCTAATTCATATTTTTTCTTAAAGTTAAAGAAGCTTGTAAAATAAATTGTAAAAATTTTTAATTAAATAATTCTCCGTAGATTGTTTTGAGGTTCAATCGAAATGCTAAAAAAAAAACTAACTAACCCTCCTCAAAAAAAAGATATAGACATTTTTTTTTTCTTTAATTCAAAACAAAAAATTTGGAAGTTTAACGTTGAATTAAGATAAGTTCTTTTTTTATCTGGTTTATATCCATGGGGTCCCTTTTCAGTCCAGTTCTGACACTGGCATCCATTTGAAACATTTCAAATTCTTAAAGTCATTTGCCAGTGTTGTTCTTCTTCTAAAAAGTATTATTTCCCATAACCGAAAAGAATCTTTTTTGCCTTCTTTTCTACACATAAGTTGTTTGTTATGTTAAAAATATTTTTTGAAATTTTTGACTTTCGTTGAAGATAAATTTTCAAATTTTTAGTTCTTGGTCCAACTAACCAACTGGGGCCTATAATACAAAACTACTTGACACATAACTTTAATTTTTTTTTTTTTTTCAAAAAGGACTAACGATTTTAATTCAAATTTTTGTATTAAGGTAACACCGGTGCCTTCTATGTAACCGTTTTTCTTTTTTTTTCTGATTTTCTCGTAAGCGACTGAACGGATATTATCTAAATTATTAAAACTTTCAAAAAAATAATTTTTGATTTATTAAAAACGTTTTCAAATTTTCTTTTTTTGAAAAATCAATTTTTCGAAAACGGGTCAGTGAATATAGATGTGCATTAATGCTTTTTTCAAAAATGGCATTCCAACATAAAAATAAAAAATTAAACAAGATTTGAGTATTTTTATTTATAAAAAAAAATAATTTTATGAAAAGACGCCTCTACCGATTTTCAATTTAACGGTTACCGGTTAAAAATTGCCGATCTTATCGGATTTTTTTTTCAACAGTAAGATTTATTTGAACAAACATTTTATGTATCAAAAAAATTTGTTAAAATTTTATAAAATAAACTATGCCAAAAAGGTCGGTTTAAAGAACACAACAAGAAAAAATTGGGGTATATTTTCACAAGTTTAGATTCGAGGGGGAATTTTCTCAGAAGTTGACTTAAAGCAGAAAAACAACAATTATTAAAATACAAAGAAGTTAAATAAAAGACCAAATCATATGTTTTTTTGATAGCCAGAAAAATCTTCTTTTAGTAACATTTTGAATAAAATTAACCCAAACAATATTTTAAGAAAAACCGATTTTCAAACTCAGAATTTTGAAAAAAAATATTAATCAAAATTTTAACCCATTATTTTTAAAAATTTTACGTCACAAATTATAATTTTTTCTTTTAAAAAAACAAATGCAAAAAATTTTTATGTCCTTTGCATTATTTTTTGTAAAAAAGATAAAAAAAAAAAATAAGGAAAAATTTAAATGAAAAATTTTTTCAAAACTTGAAGACATATTAACATTATCCTTTTTGTATCCAACTATTAGAAAATAAAACCATTAAGTATTGGTAGAAAAATGGACCTCGAAAACTTATCAATGTTATAAAATCAATTTGATTTTTGTTTTATTACTATTTTTTTTTTCCTTAATTTCTAGTTTTAACACTTTTTCTAAAACCAAAAACATAGACCATTTACTTTTCTTGAGTCAATTGACTTGAGATTTTTAAAGAAAAAAATTTATTTTATAACGTAAATTTTGAAAAATAATCAAAAAATTCAAAATTCTGAGTTTGAAAATTATTTTTTCTTTTCTTTTCTTTATTGGGTTAACTTTTTTTTTAAATGTTAATAAAATTAGTTTTTTTTTGGAAATCAGAAAACATACATATAATTTGATCTTTTCTTCGTTGTATTTTAATAATTTTTTTTCTGCTTAAGTCAATTTTTGAAAAAAAATTCCCTATTCCATCTAAATGGGTGTAAACAGACCTTTAATATTTTTGGCATAGTTTATTTTATAAAATTTTTAACAAATTTTTTGATAAGAAAAAAATGTTTGTTCTCAAAAATCTTATTGTTGGGTTTTAAAAAAATCCGATAAGAGCGGCAATTTTTAACTGGTGTTTACTTTTAAATACCATCATTAAAAAAATCATCCAAATCGGAGCGGTTTTGTCAGGTTCGGAGATAATGCCTATTTTGAGCGTAGAGCTGAAAACAATTTAAGACGTTTTACATATATGTCATTTTTATTCATTACAAAAATGACATATATGTAAAATTTCTTTAATTGTTTTATTAATTTATAATAAAATTAGTTTTTTTTAATTTTGACCCTATTAGCCAGTACGTGCGACACAGTCGTGCATTTTTGTCATTGTCTTATTTTAGCGGAATCTTCAAAGAAAAAAAAAAAAAAAAAAAAACTAAATGAACTATCACTTGAAACAAACATTTGAATATTTCAAAAGCTTTTGACCAACAAAATGGAGGATTAGTAAGAAAATGTTGGTTTTGAAAGTCAAAATTACTAGCAAAAGAAAAATTCAGGAAGGTCATTTTGTAAATTTTATTCATTGGCTTCAGCGGAGCAGAAGAACCTTCTCTATTAAAATTAAAAAATAAATAATAAATTTTTGTGAAAGGGTGGGAAATTCTATCATGCAAAAAGAATTATTATCAAACAAAAAATAAAATATTTGTACAAAAAAGTACGTATACGCCATAGTGCACACATTTTCCCAATACAGTTTATACAAACTCGTAGTCGTCTGATACCACTCCCAAATTTTTTCGTTTTTTATTCCTAAGCTTGCGTCAGGTCAGGTTCAGAAATGGAATAGAGGAATATAAAAAAAAAGAAAAAAGAAACTTCTAAGAATTATCATAAGATCAATGGAAATGTATATTAAACAAAAAAATTAACATAGTTGATTGTTGCATTAAGAAAAAAGTCTTCCTCAATTTAAAGCATCTTGAATTCTCCTTTTTATAATGAAGTTGCTCTCCTCTATCGTTGGAATAAACAACTATCTTTGCTGTTCGAATTATTTCGAAATTCGAGTTTTTGCATTTTTAGAGTGCGTCCTGCAGGCAGAATGTAAAAGCTCTTACCTCTTTTATTTACAACGATAATGATTAAGCTGTACCAATTATCCTAAGTGCCCAAGGAAACGTGTTTTAAATGCAGCATTGCTCAAAAACGCCCCAGCAACATTATGCAAGAACGCAATATTATATATATTGAAATTTAGGATCTATCTTAAAGTATCAGTGCTTTTATGCTATCACTCCCAAACAAAAATTGCTGTGGGCTCTTAGTCTAATTATTCAGTCAGATCATGTCTTGACGGTCTAATTTTTTTTTCCGCCTCCATCAAGAATGTGTGATAAAGAAATTCGTTCCGATAAATTTCTTTTACTTGCCCTTAAACACATTCAGTTATTTTTAATTAAAACTTCTTGTACTTTTCGTATAAAAACCTACCAAAAATGTTACTTTCGCATAGGACTTTGCCTTTGCCATCTTGTAATGCAGAAGAGAATGGATTTTTAAAATAATAAGGATATCAAGAAAAAGGACAATTTATTAATAAGCACAGCAGGTTCGGTGTTTCGGTTACTGCATCGACAAAGGGGTTATCTAGCTCAATAACTTAAGTATAATTATTCGAAATAAGCAATCACAAATGTTTATTTATTGCTTCAATTACAGAACAGATGCAACACACCTTTTTTGAATTAAGTAAATCATTGAGGAGAATATCTCTTACATGTCACAACCATTTAAATGAAACTGCAATATTAAAACTTATCTGATTACGGGCAGATACATATTTCAAGAAAACATTTCGAGAAGATTACAGTTTTCCAACTTCCCTTTTCGAAAACAGTGGAAATGTTATATTTCTAATTATTTTAAGAAATTGCATTCACTTAGTCTAATCTGTCTTAGGAAAAAGAACGATTTATTTTAATTAATCTCATGTGTGTCGCACACATTTACAAAATAAATGTCAATGTCTTAAGTTTCAAACTGTTGCTATATACTAATTGATGTGTTACGACACACAAAATCTCTTAATGCCAAATTAAAAAAAATTACTGTCAATTTTAATAACGATTTTCTTAGAAAAAAAAAAAAAAAAAATAAAAGATTGATACAAGTAAAAGAAAACATAGCAGCTAACAACTGTTGCGGTTTGTTTGCTTTGTATATACTTTTAATACAAATCCCAAATGTATTTTTACACATTTATCATTTTGTCAAACCTTCATCTGTCAGCATCAGAATGCTTTCAGGATAAAAGCCATGAGTTTGAGGTAAATTTTGCGTATGCCATACTTTTAGTACTGTTAGTGACAAATATCCATCATTTTTCAAAAAGTGAAATATTCAAAAAGAAGAATTCAAGAACTTACTTAAGAAAAAAAAGGTATATATCCTTTAAGTATTCTGAACATCATTCATCTAAGTTCTCTTTTCCACACCCCTCTTTGTGTGGTTTTTTTTGTTACAGTTGGAACACCCAAGTGTAGGTAACAACATTCAGATAGAAATTGTATTTAAACTTTTCGTTGAATAATTCAAATGTGTTTTGTATGGATTTAGGTTAGGTAAGTACACACAAAAAAAAAACTCAAAAATTAACATTCGCCATTAGTGAGGCTAGGCAATAATTATATCAATAATATATCGGTTTCACACAAAATTTTACCTCAACTTTAATTTTATTAAAATCAAATTAAAGTTGAGGTCAAATTTTTGTGTGAAAATAACCTATATGCTATGACTTTTATTAATAAACAATGGATGGTATGAACTAAATATTAAAATCGACTGCTAATAATATACCTTTAATAGTTTGCAATCAAACAAATTTATGGTTTATTATATGCGATTTTCAAAGTTTCAAAGTTCACTCTTTGTTTTTAATTTAACCAATATTCTTTGTATGAAATTGTTTTAGAGAGTGAATTTATCTTGAAATTAGACTATGCATTTCCTAAAAATATATTTTCAGTAAAAGACCTCTGTGGCAATGTTTTGTTTTATAATTTTCGAATATTTGTATGCACAATTGTAGTCCTGCATTTAATCTAAAAGAATTATTCTTAATCATAATTTTACAATTAAAAATAAAGTAACAGAAACCGACTTTTTTTGAAACTTTTTTTAAATTTTCCTTTTTAAAATATATAAAATCGCATTAATGTTTATTGCCTATCAAGGATACTTGTACCAGCAACATTGTAGTGCATTGTTTTATAAAATTAAAAAAAAAAAACATTACCACTTTGTAAGAAAAAAAATTTACTGATTTTTCAGTATTATTAATTTTTTTACATGTAAGTGTGAATAAAATAACACCATCTTGTGATATTTTAGGTAAATTTTAACACTTTAATCTTTTAAAACCGACAGAATGTAAAAAGGTTAGGAATTTTGTTAGCGAACCACCTCAAACCTTTTATAAGATTACGATACCTTCCCCTACTGATGGCTGTTCGAGTTCCGACGACCAAACAAGACAATATTGCTAGATTTTGATCAAACTCAGTTTAAGATTGTAAGACTCTTATAGCTTGAACTGTTATCTGTGTTATCTCAGTAGAGTTCAATTATTATTTTACTTCATCATCATCATCGGCTCGACAACCGGGGTCCGGTCCTGGCCTCATTCAACAAGTCTCTCCACCTATCCCGGTCTCGAGCCGACGCCATCCAGTTGCGCACCCCAAGGCTTCGGGCGTCCTGGTCTAGGCCATCTCTCCAGCGCAAGCATGGTCTACCACGCTGCCGTCTACCATAGAATGTACCACAAAAGACTTTCCGAGCAGGTTCCTCTTCGCTCATACGAACTAGGTGCCCTGCCCACCGGAGTCTACCGAGCTTAATTTTTGTCACTATGTCTGCTTCAAGGTAGATTGCGTACAACTCATGATTGTACCGTCTCCGGAATCGTCCTTCCTCACATATGGGGCCAACAATTCTCCGTAAGACTTTTCTCTCGAACGCGGCTAAGAGGTCACAGTGCCTTTTGCTAAGCACCCAAGTCTCGGATCAACACATGAGTACTGGCAGGACCATGGTCCTGTACAGCAGAAGTTATGGTTAGATTTCTGGATATGAATAGCGTTGACAGACTGTAGTAGGCTCTGTTGGATTTGAGAAGCCGTCCGCGTATTTCTTCTTCTATGATGTTATCGGCTGCTACTGTTGACCCAAGGTATTTAAAGGATTGCACCACTTCAAATTCGTGCTCCGCTACCTTGATTGTTTGACCAACTGTTCTTCTCGCATTCGACGCCACCATGTTCTTTGTTTTACCTTCATTAATGTGCAGCCCCAGATTTTGTGCCGCCCGCTCGATCTGGATGAAGGAATCGTGTACAGCTTGTATTATTATTTTACTTATCTTGGATAAAAAGTTATGACGTGTCGTGTAAAAAAAAAACTCTTTTTACTGTAATCTCCGTTTATAGACTAAGGAAAATGTTTCTGTAAATATTTGAAGTCTCAAGTTGAAAAAATAAAAAAGGATTAAAATAAAAATAAAATGCACGACTGGATCGCACCTACTTGCTCTTTGGGTTAAAGTTGCTTGAGTTATATATTTTTACAAGAACAGTGGAATATGTGTAAAATGAATAAAACTAATTTTAACTTTTTATTTTTTTTTTAGTTTTTTAATTAGTATCTACATCTAATTTTTTTAAACTTAATTACATTCTTAAAGGTTATATGAAATATCTGTGCAAAAGTTTTAGTCGAAATCGATTTAACCGCCCACGAGATATTCACAAAAAATATTGTTGTGACCCGCAGTCCCAACCAACCTCAATCCCATACAAAACCTCTTTTTGTGTACATTCCATATAATCCATACGCGCATGAAACCACCCAGAAACCGGAAACACCTTGACCATGAATAATAATCCATACTCGTCATAATTATGTAAACAAAACAAATACTAATTATAGAACATTGGTTTGCCTACACAACGTAAACAAAACAATGCGCTTCTTCAAAGTGCATTGTGTAATGTGACACCTTCCAACTGCAAACTGCGATCGATTATGACACACACCGAAGTACTTGAGTGGGTCACCATACGATCAGCAGAATTAATGCATTGAAGTATATGACACATTGTTTGTGTTGCTATGACGAGTACAATTTGGTATATTATGAATATTATGAAATATAGATCATGATGTGTGGCCTGGTTATGGTAAACAAAACGCATTGTTAAGTGACATAGTTCTTACTATGTCAAATGACATATGGATTGTAGGGCATGGTATTTAGAGGGAGGATAGATTCTAAATTGTATAAAAGAGGAACCAAATGCGAGGAAGGGCAGAGTTGATCTAACATAGTGTAGAGTAAAGGTTGCAGCCATAAGCATAGAGACAGCGGGCCTTTTACTTTAATAAATAGCATAAACTAAACACTTTGTTTTATTTTTCTAAAGACAACTCTCCGTCGTCTGCTCTTCCATCTGAAGCACGGCAGAAACGAAACATTGGTGGCAGCGGTGGGATTTACCAAAATCTCTCTACCAATTATACAAGAGCTATCTGACTCTTGAGGCGTATCTGGGGCTATACACCAGATTAAAAAAGAAAATTTTTTTTGAAAAAAAAAGTGCAAGTAAAACTAAAAAAAAAAAAAGAAAAAAAAAAAAAAAAAATTTTGTGTTTGTGAATTTGTGTTTGTGTTAGAAGACCTGCAATCGTAAGACCTTGCTAGCTTTAGAGCGAAAGCATTTGGCCAACGGCAGGCAGTGAAAAAAGACCCAGGGATATACAACTTTAGGGCGCGAAGCCTACTGGGCAGTATACAACATCAAACAGGAATATCAACAACAATACCAACAACAATATCAACAACAATGTCAACAACAAAACCAACAGAAGTAAGCTTTATTTAAACTTATAAAAAAAAAAAAACAAAAAAAAAAAATTTTTTTATTTTTCTTATATACATATACAATACATACACAAAATTTTTATACAAATATCAATATATATATATATCACTTGGACAAATTAAAAAAAAAAAAAAAAAAAAAAAAAAATTTTTTTTTGCTCTTACCATTCCCTTGCTTTTTGAGTAGGAACGCCTACATTTATTTTTATTTTCAATTTTCTGTTTAATTATTTGCCAAAATTACTACGCGTAATCAATCTCAAAAGGTTTCGTTATTTAAGGAATTACCTTTTCATTCGCATATAGAAGTAAAAATGACTACCACAGAGTATAAAATCAGTTTAAACGATATAATCGCGATAGTGCCGGTATTTAACGGGAAACCGGGAGATTTACCCAAGTTTTTAGCATGCGGAGACATTTTATTCAAATCCGTTAAAACGGAGGCTGAGCATAAAATGTTCTTGAGTATAGTCAAGACTAGGCTCGAAGGTCCCGCTTTTGAACTTATCCAATTTAAAACTGTAGAAAAGTGGGACGATTTACAGTCAACTCTTAAGAAGGAATATACGGTAGTTAAGTCAAGATCTTCTGCACAGAATGAGCTTCTAGCTGCTCGCCAACGAGTGAAAGAATCCATAAAAGAGTTTGGCGACCGCATAAGCCAACTCTTAAATTCATTAAACTCTGCAACTTATTCCAGCTCCACGGAAGAGGCCGTTAGGGATTTTCTTTTTAAAGAAAATGACAAACTGGCTATCCAAACTTTCGAGGATGGCATAAGAAACCAAAACTTAAGGTTTATGGTTCAAGCGCATGGCGAAACAGATTTGAAAAAATCCATTGCTTATGCAGAAGAGCACTCCAATCGTTTAGAGCGAGTAGGACCTTCTATCAGTTCCAACCACACTCATCAATATTCAAATTATACACCTTCGACACGCCCCACTTGCCAATTCTGTAAAAAGATTGGTCACTCTAGTGAAAATTGTTTCACTAATCCAAATAGGAAAAACAGTTCACCAAACCCTATTCACATAAAGAAAGAGGTGCAGCGTCTCACCTGTGGTTATTGTAAAAAACCCAACCATCGAGAAGTTGACTGCAGACTTAAACGGTCAGAGGCTAACCCAAATCCACAAAACCCATTTAGGGATAACTCCCACAATAGATCTAATCAAAATCCAACGAATGTCCGGCAATACAATGTTAGGCCAGGACATACGAATTGGAGTTCTGGTGAAGATTTTTACCCCCAAAATTCGGGAAACGCATATGTTCGGGAGGAAGAGATGGGTCATCCATCCCGGATAGATCAGAATGCCGACCCGCAACAATAAAAACAAAAAGCATAACAGTTACGCTTTGCCCAGAATTCAACGAACCTGTCATACGAATTCAGTTTCAGCCCTCTGACAAGAAATATTCCACATTCCTAGTCGACACAGGAGCCGAAATCAGTTTGTTTAAATACAAACCAAAGGCAAACGCGAACCTGAACAATACCTGCTCTCTACCTCTATCAACAATTTCAGGTGATTCAATCTTCACCCTTGGAGAGATAACTGGTAAAATAATAATTAACGAGATAGAAAATCTCTCACTTAAACACCCTTTCCATGTCCTAACGGAAAGAATCAACCTATCTTACGATGGTATATTAGGAAATGATTTCCTTAAGAAATATAAATGTAAGGTGAATTACAAACAAAGAGTTCTACAAATCAACGAGATGAGTTTAAGTGTCGACTCTGTAGCCGAAAAAGGTATCCAAAAAGCTACCCCTCTCGAGGTGGTGTCTACGGGCTATGATTTGGTTTCAAAAGGGGATGTAAAGGCAGAGGAGAACAATTTTGTTTCGCACTCCAAAGCTTCCATCAACTTAGATTCCAATAAGCAAAAATTGGATGCTGATTTAAGCAGCAGAGAAGCATCACCATCTCCAATAAAAGAAGAAAATTTAAGTAAGACTTTAGTAAACGACAGCCAAAAGAGCAAGGAAACTAAAGCAGCTAAGAATAAAAATAAGACTTTAGAAAACGACAGCCAAAAGAGCAAAGAAACTAAAGCAGCTAAGAATAAAAATAAGACTTTAGAAAACGACAGCCAAAAGAGCAAAGAAACTAAAGCAGCAAAGAATAAAAATAAGACTTTAGAAAACGACAGCCAAAAGAGCAAGGAAACTAAAGCAATTATTCATAAAGAAGTAGCAATCCATAAGACTACATCAAAAAATTATTCCAATTTCTATATAACTCTTAAACCTAGAAGTCATCAAATGGTTGAAATTCCATTCGACGTAGGTAATAACGAAATTAAAGATATCGTTATAGAAAAAAAGGAAATCTGTCCAGGAGTATATGTAGGCGAGTCAATAGTAAGACCTACAAAGAACAAAATCAAGGTTCTTACCATGAATACTCTGGAAACAGAAAAAGTTATAAAAATCAACAACCTGAATCTAAATTATGAAAATCTTGATCAATACGATGAGTCTGATACAAAAGATTTCAATAACAAAATCGAAAAACGACTGGAAAAGTTAGAATCCATGTTGGTATTAGACCATTGCAATAAAGAGGAAAAAAAATCCATTTTAAAAATTTGTAGGGAATATAACGATCTTTTCTATCTTGAGGGAGATCACCTCACCCATACGGATTCAATGACACACAAGATTGTCACTGACGAATTCAAACCTCCTCTCTATACCAAACCTTATCGACTTCCAGAAAGCCAAAAGGAAGAAATTCATAAACAGGTACAAGAAATGTTGGATGACGACATTGTTCGCCCAAGCTCGAGTCCCTGGAATTCACCCTTGCTACTCGTTCCAAAAAAGGCTGGAAGTGATGGAAGCAAACGTTGGAGGGTGGTTGTAGATTTCAGGAAACTGAATGACCTAACCGTGGGTGATGCTTATCCATTGCCAAATATAAGCGACATCTTCGATCAATTAGGAAGATCAAAATATTTCAGCACTTTAGATTTGGCTAAAGGATTTCATCAAATTCTAATGGACGAGAAAGATCGATGCAAGACCGCATTTAGCACTCCCTTTGGTCATTACGAGTATAATCGAATGCCATTTGGTTTGAAAAATGCTCCTGCTACCTTTCAACGTCTCATGAATAACGTTTTAACTGGGCTGCAAGGCTTTGACTGTTTTGTCTACATGGATGATATAGTTCTTTATGGATATGATCTTAAAGATCATAACTCCAAACTAAGAAAAGTGCTTAACCAAATAAGTATGCACAAGCTTAAACTTCAGCCTGAAAAGTGCCATTTTCTGAAGCATGAACTGTTGTATCTAGGACACCTTATTTCTGAAGAAGGACTAAAACCTGATCCAGAAAAAATTAAAGCAGTCAAAACATACCCAACACCTAAAAATGTTAAAGGCATAAAATCATTTCTTGGTTTTGTAGGATACTATAGGAAATTCATCGAAAACTTTTCCACTATAGCAAAACCTCTAACTAAGTTGTTAAAGAAAAACTGTTTCTTTAAATGGGATGCCTTCTGTGATGAAGCCTTTAGAATACTAAAAAATAAATTGATAAATCCTCCAATTTTAATTTACCCTAACTTTAAAGAGAAATTCATTGTTACCACAGATGCTAGCGATGTTGGAATAGGAGCTATTCTGTCGCAAGGTGAGATCGGACAAGACAAACCGATTTGTTTTGCAAGTAGGACGTTGAATGAGGCAGAAGTCAGATACAATACAACTGAAAAAGAATTACTCGCAATTGTTTATGGCATAACTCAATTTCGCCCCTACCTTTACGGTAATCTTTTTATAATATGTACCGACCACAAACCTTTACAATGGTTATTTGCACGAACAGATCCTATGTCCAGACTAGCAAGATGGAAAATTCTATTATCTGAATACGAGTATCTAATTAAACATAAACCGGGTAAAATAAATTTAAACGCAGATGCCTTAAGCAGAAACATAGGTTCACAAGAAAATGGAGAAAATACAATAATGGTTGTAACTCGAGGTCAAAAGCAAAAACTGAACGAAGACAATAATCTAAGTAATACAGTCGCTATTAATGACTCGAGACCCAAATACAACGTTATTGAAAAATTTCAATCCATTTATACAAACAAAAATTCAAGCCTAAAAATTATAATTTTACCAATGATTGACTCAACAGATGAGCAAACTTTAATTAAGAAAATAGATAATTTTTCAAAACCCGCCATAGGCAAAATTCAAATTTACGATTCTATAATTGTTATAACATTACCCATACCATTCCGAACGGAAAAAGATGAAGAGACTGCTGAAAAAAGTCTTCAATTAATTAAAAAGCAAGTCAATATGGGAAACATTATTTCTGTGTCATTACCTATCCCAGATAATCAAGTCAAACATATATTCAAAAACATATTGAGTAAAGTTTTCGGGGATATGACATTAGATGTGTATTTACACATCGATGAAAGAATAACGCTAGACGATTCAGAAACTATAGCTAAAATTCTATCCGAGTACCATGATTCCCCTTTCGGAGGACATCAAGGTGTTGGAAGAATGTATAACCGGCTAAAGTCAAAATATTTCTGGCCCAACATGAGAACAGATGTACAAAATCATGTCAACAAATGTACATCCTGTCAACGGAATAAAAGTAGAAAAAATCCACCAGTTCCAATGAGAATCACTACTACTAGTGTTAGACCTTTTGAAAGAGTCGCCCTAGACATAGTAGGACCTCTCCCCGTGAGCTACAATGGAAACAAATACCTACTTACATTCCAGGATGATTTGACAAAGTTCTCAGAAGCGATGCCAATACAAAATGCCGAAGCCGCGACTGTAGCTAGAACTTTTGTAGAAATCATAATCTGTCGCCACGGAATCCCCCATTCTCTCCTAACAGATCAAGGAACAAATTTCCTTAGTGATCTATTCAAAGAAATGTGTAGTGTCATGAAAATTAAAAAATTGAATACAACGCCTTACCATCCTCAAACAAATGGAGCGTTGGAGCGAAGTCACAGAACATTAGCAGAATATTTAAGGCATTATGTTAACAAAGATCCTTTATCATGGGATACTTGGATCCCTTACTCTATGTTTGTATATAACACAACACCACATAGTAGTACTGGATTCTCGCCTTATGAACTCCTGTACGGGTTTCCTGCTAATATTCCAAGTGTTTTATCCCAAAAACCTAAGATATCTTATAACTACGACAACTACGTTAATGAACTTAAATCTAGATTGCAATGCGGTTATGAAACAGCAAACTCTATCCTAATAAAGAGAAAGGAAAAGTCAAAAACCCTTTACGATAGAAATGCAAAATCTAAAACATTTAACGTAGGTGATAAAGTTCTAGTTAAAAATCAAACTAGACAAAATAAGCTTTCGAGCCTATGGGATGGACCATATGAAGTCATAAGAATCCATTCGGATGAGAACACGGTAGTTAGGATCGGGAAAAAATCTAAGCTCATGCATAACAACAATTTGCAACATTTCAACGAATAATCCATATTCTACTTCAACACTCACATACACACACACACATACAAAAAAAAAAAAATAAACCTTAACATTGCTATAGGAAACCATCCATTTTCTTTGGTTTTATAGGTCATGGGTCTCCTTATACTCATTTTCCTACCAGTTTTAACCAGCGCAGCTTTAAAGATAAGCCAAATAGGAAATCACCCAGGCATCTACTTTGAAGAAATAGGTAAGGTCGAACTCTATACGACACAATGGAAACTAGTGGCATACTACGACTTAACATTGTTTAATGGAGCGCTAACACACGCGGAATTTTATGTTCATGAAATAAATATCCTGTGTAAGCAATTGAAAGGTAAACCAAATTTCGATCTTCTATGTAGTAGTGCAGTAACAGAAGTATCGCACCTAATGGAAGACATAAAATTAAAGTTTAGCCTTATACAGTCAAAACCTAAACCTAAATCTAGAAGTAAAAGGGCATTGGTAAATGTTGTCGGAACAATCAGCAAAACTTTATTCGGAACACTGGATGAAGATGATGCTAAGTTTTACGATAAACAAATAGAAAAATTGAGGTACAATGAGAATTATCTTTTAGACCTAGTAAAAAACCAAACAATAATAATAGAAACAACAACTAATATGTTTAATAAATCAGAAACCACTATTGAGTCTCAATTTAAAGCGATAAACTCAAAGATAGGAGACGTGAAAGAAGCAGTTGACAGACTCGCCAATCAAACGTCTGACCAATCTACTTTATTAAAAGTAGAATCTCTTACCTCACTTCTAACTCTTTTGATTATAAGGTATCAAAATACCATTTCCGACATCTTAGACGTGTTAATAAACGCAAAAAACGGCACACCCCATCCGACAATCATTACACCTGAACAACTTAAAAATGTTTTGTTAAAAATAAAACAAGAACTACCTGGTGACCTGCAGTTACCGTATTTGGGCAATACAAATGATATTTTACCTCTCTATGAAATAAGCAGCATGAGTGCAACAATTCGAAAAGAAAAAATTATTTACGAATTTAAAATCCCTCTACCTTTCAGAGAACATTTCCAACTATACAAAATCATCCCTTTACCAACTCGTTTAAATAACAAACTTGTATTCGTACAACCAACTTCCAAATTTGTTATAATTGATTTCAAAAAAGAACATTTCTATAATATAGAAAGTGAAGAAATGAACCATTGTAAAAATTTGGATAACAATTTTTTATGCGAAATGACACATCCATTATTCAACACAAATAACAATAACCCTCAATGTGAAATTCAACTTTTGCAAAGAGTCCAATCTTTTCCGGATTCTTGCGAAATAAAAGAATCTAACATTTCAACTGTTTTTATACAAGTATCACAGCCAAATACATGGTTATTTTCTTCTTTAGGGAAATATATCATAGACGAAATATGCCAAGACAAAATCATAACTCATTCTTTAGAAGGAACATCTATTCTAGAACTTACAGGAGATTGTTTCCTAAAGTCGAAAGATCTGACTATACGATCTAAAAACGAGAAATTGACTTATGTTTATAATTCATTTATTCCTGCCTTGAATATTTCCGAAGTAAAGGTTAATTACTTGAAAAACGAAACTATCCCAGAAGTCACATTCATCAAATACTCTAGTCGAGATGAACTAAAACTTCTATCCAAAAACATTAAGTTTCAAAAAGCAAAAGAACGAACTCCTTTTTTAACAATAGACAAACATGATATTCATCACTATATAGTCATATATATAGTTTTCATAATTCTTTTAATATCGCTTTGTTACAAGCGTTACCAAATATATAAACTAAAACATTCGAAAAATAAGAGCATAGAGAAGGGTAAGATTGTCCAAGTAGATACAAATAGTAATGAAATGCCAATTTTTGTCCTATCACATTGAGTCAATAAAAAATTTTTTAAATAAATAAAAACATTGTAAAATTAAGATATCAATGAATAACCAATTTTTATTGTAAGTTACTCATAAGAATCAATAAATTCAAAATATATTAAATTTCAGTGACATATAAAAAAAAAATACATATCTATATCATTTAATAAATGTAAATAAAAAAAAAAATATATAATACATAAATGTACACATGTACTTACATGTACGAATTCGATGACATAACGATATCCATAATGTATAAAAAAAAAAAAAAAATTAATAATAATAACATTGAAAAATATCTGTCGTATAAACAAAAAAAAAGAATGCAAACTCCATGTTAATTATACTTACAAAAAAAAAAAAAAAATAAAAATTTATGAATTGTAATTTTAGTACCTAAGCATAAAATTGTTCACACTATTTAACATAAGTATCACACATACAAACATACATAATCATTAATACAAATGTTAAATAATTTTTTACAGCTCTAACCTCTTCGCACTTGGTTCAACTCTACGCGTTTCTTTTTACGAAAATTCCTAACCTTTTTCGTTAGGCCATGAATTTTCTTTTTTCAAGAGGGGGAGGATGTTGTGACCCGCAGTCCCAACCAACCTCAATCCCATACAAAACCTCTTTTTGTGTACATTCCATATAATCCATACGCGCATGAAACCACCCAGAAACCGGAAACACCTTGACCATGAATAATAATCCATACTCGTCATAATTATGTAAACAAAACAAATACTAATTATAGAACATTGGTTTGCCTACACAACGTAAACAAAACAATGCGCTTCTTCAAAGTGCATTGTGTAATGTGACACCTTCCAACTGCAAACTGCGATCGATTATGACACACACCGAAGTACTTGAGTGGGTCACCATACGATCAGCAGAATTAATGCATTGAAGTATATGACACATTGTTTGTGTTGCTATGACGAGTACAATTTGGTATATTATGAATATTATGAAATATAGATCATGATGTGTGGCCTGGTTATGGTAAACAAAACGCATTGTTAAGTGACATAGTTCTTACTATGTCAAATGACATATGGATTGTAGGGCATGGTATTTAGAGGGAGGATAGATTCTAAATTGTATAAAAGAGGAACCAAATGCGAGGAAGGGCAGAGTTGATCTAACATAGTGTAGAGTAAAGGTTGCAGCCATAAGCATAGAGACAGCGGGCCTTTTACTTTAATAAATAGCATAAACTAAACACTTTGTTTTATTTTTCTAAAGACAACTCTCCGTCGTCTGCTCTTCCATCTGAAGCACGGCAGAAACGAAACAATATAATTAAAAAAAAAAATTGTAAAAAAAACAGCAACGCTATTTCTCAGATGTTCGAGTTTTTTGAGAAAAACTAAAAATGCAGTTTTGTTGTAATATCTGAACATAATACACAAATTTTTAACAAAATCGTTATAGCCGTTTTTGAGAAAAACCCAATAACTCAAAACCGTAATATGGGAGGTATTAGTTCTAGACGAGATATTAAAAAAAAAAGAAAAAAACAACTTTTGAAATTGCGTAAAAATCTTCTGTACCAATTTTGAAGAAAACCCGTCCACGCGTTTGGGCAGTGGAGAAGTGTACAGATGAACGCACAGACGTATAGACGTACAGACGTACAGACGCACAGACAACAGACGCACAGTCGCACAGACGCACAGACTGCGGACGTCATGACGAAAACCACTTTTTCGGACTTTTCCATCATCGTAATGTTGGTTTTGATTAAAACAATTTTCAATTTTTTTTTTTTGACACGAAACCAAAACTTGCAAGTAAAAATATTGGAAACGCTCAAAAACCTTGGAATGAAAAACTTGGTTTAACCGTAACTCATTGATTTTTTTTTAATCAATTTTTATCACACATGTATGAAAACAAAATTAGCTCAAAGACGTTTTGATGTAGTATGTATTTTTTCGCAACTCATCGATTTTTAATGTAATTAAAACTACTCAAGAAAAAATGTATGTTTTTTTCAAACATCAAATACTCTGCTATTGAGCATATGTAAAAAAAAATGCGCATTTTATCTTTAACTGTTTTTTTTTTTTTTGTATCGATAGCTTTAGATTAAAAAATAAAAATATTATAACCAAGAGAACATTGTTTTGGGAGGTCTAAAAATTTTTAATTTTTTTAAAAAATTATATCTACAAAACATCATTTAAAAAATATTTTTTTGAAAACAATTTCTATCATTTCGATTTATTTTTATACGAAAATTGATTTCAGTATTCTGTTCCATTTATTTTTCGAATAGTTTCGACACTACCCCGCTTTACCTTAATTTGCAGGTAAAATTTCAAAAAATACCGTTTCAGCGTAATGTTATACACTCCTGCACCTATCTTTTGCTGTATTTATTTTTTTCGTTCACTTATATTGTAGAAAATGAATCAGACAGGTTATCAAAAACTATGGCTGACTTCTGTAACTTAAATAAAATATGTATAGGATGATTCAAAAATGACTTCCGACAACAATCTCAAAAGTTTTATTGGGGCTAAAAAATATGCAAGGCTTAAAAATCAGCTCTTATTAGTGTTTAGTACGCGCGCAATGTACTATTCGTTTTTCCGTACAAATTGCACTGCGATTTTTTGTTGTTTTACTCTAAATACTGTAACTCACGAATGGTACGTCGTACAGCAAAGTTTTTGATAGCATTTCTTATTATTAAAAAAAAAAAGTCAAAAGTAATTTTTTTGTAAGTCTACTTCTTAAAAATCTCTTCAAAACCGTTTTTTGACGGTTATTATATCTGATTTGTGAGAACAAAATTAACTACAGGGTAATTTCACGTAAGCGGACCACTTTTTCGACAAAAAAATTAATTTAAAAAATTAAATGATGATACTTACATCTTTAGAGTTCTTACATTAATAATCCCATATCAGTTTATTTGTTTCAGTATATTTCTTATACATATGTATTTATAAAACTCTAATGCCGACACACTGTTTCACCTCTAGCCGTTTGTTTTTTCATCAAAACTAACAGGTTTTTTTACTGTGTATTTCGAAACTCTCACTGAAACAACAAACTAAATATGAAACCTTACATTAAGATTGACCATTAGTTATTATGTGATCTTCGATTAGTGGGACTTTTTAGGAGTCACACCCGTTACAAACAAAAAACATATTGTTTGACAGTGTTTTTCTAAAAACTAAAAACTTTTGTTCTTGTGCCTTAAGACGTTTAGACAAAATCGAAAGTGCCCACTGACGTCATCACGAAAACATATTAAGTTGCACATCAATTGACGACCTTAGCCAAGGTCATAGCAAGGCTTCTGTATGGTAATTTTTGAATACTGTTCTTCAACAAGATAGGTATTGGTCAGATTGTGAGAGATTAAGAGACTGCTCATTGAAAAAGGGCAGTTGATGGCATAGAAGCGGTGGTAAAAACAGTTTATGGGTAGTAATAAAAACTCGACTGTTGTCATCAATTCTCCTATCGAATTATTCTACGTTTTTTGATATATATTAAAAATTTTCTTATGCTGAAATAAAAAAAAAAATGAGTAATCTTTGAATAAAATATTAATACTCCTGGATACAACTTTCTTACCAGGACTCACATTTGTGTCCAAAAGTTAAAAATAAAACAAAAAAAAAACAGTCAATTACTCTGATGTTTACTCGTATTCCGACGAAATTAATAAATTATTGCGTAAAAGTACTTAACTCCTAGAAGTTTGAATTTATACCGTCTTAATTTTTCAATTTTTCTATATTATAGAAACAGTTCTTAATAAAATGTCACACCCGTAACGGGTTTATATATAATATATCACACCCGGCACATTTTTGAATTGTTGTAAAATCAAATCTTTATACCAATTTCATTCACACAAAAAGCTTACTAAAACTTAAAGTAATAAAATTTTCTTTCATATTAAATACGAAATTCATTTTCCTTCAAAAATTTACAATCCGATCGAGTCTGAGCCGAATTTCTAACGTCACACCTAATATTAAGAAATTTTTTGACGTAAAAAATAGGTTCAAGAAATTTCACTTAAGAAATATCATAAACAACTAATTATATTAGGTGTTAAAGCTTTTAAATAATTAAATCAAAGAGAATAGTAAACAAAATAAAAGAAATGTTGTAACTATGTCACACCCGTTACAATGGAAATACCCTACAGTAAAGACTTTAGTTCATACTTAAGAAAGTCCAAATCGTGCTCTGTGTCAAATTTTGGGATTTTTTAAAAAATCTTTCAGACCAATCAACTTTAACTTTAACGATTTCCAATTTTTTGATTCTAAAAATTAATCTTTCTTAATCTAATCAAATGGCATACTTAGTCTTAAGATAAAACAATTTATGAAGTTGCTTATGTCATTTTAGTAATGAATTAATTTTTTTTTTTAATATTTCTTATAAAATTATTTATTTTTTAAAACTGTATGGAAAATGATTCAATGACTTCTGTATGACTTTGATTTTTTCACGAAAGGACATTTTTAAACTTACTGATACACCAAAGAGTACCAAAAGACGCTTTTTTCCCAATGTGACCATATATGTATCCTAGACATTAGAAAGTCAGAACTTTCAAGACTTCATGCAGATTACTTATTTTATTCATTTATATTCAGCTCCACAAAATGTTTCACTTTTTATATGACTTCCATTTCGTTGTCATACAAAAATCTGTACAAGTCTGCATCTTCATTCACTAATTCAATTCTCATGTCGTACAAAAACTTGTATTTGTTTTTTTTTAATTATGATTTATTATTTTTTGACTTCTATAAAAAGTGTTCTGTGGTTTTCTACTTAAGACAACAACAAAAATAAAAGCTCAGCCAAAACAAATTAATTTACATTCATCATCTTGCTTTTAAAATGTCGAGCACAAAAAATAATAAAAATATTAAAAAAAAAAAAAAAAAAAAAATAAAAAAAACAAAAAAACGCAGCAAGAAACTCATCAGCATGTCATCGTAAAAACAATCTTAATGTTCCCTTTCCTTATCTCCTTTTTCTATCTCGCTCGAGTCCTTTGTTATAAAAATTTCATTCGCCACAAAGATAAATACCCAAACATTTTTCAAAACCTGCCTCGACCGAAATGATGACGAGAGTCCTTGACCATAATACCCATCCTTGAGTGCCACAAACTTCGTTCAAATAACCAACCAAACCAAATAAAAAAAAACAAAAACAAAAATAAAAGGGAAATAAAATTGAATAACTCATTCTAATATATATAAAAAAAAAAAAAAATAAAATAAAATACAATATAAAAAAGGACGAATAGACAAGTGCTCCTTGAAGTGAGTACAACATAATTACCAACAACATTTGCTCTGGGTATTCATGCATAAATAAACGTATATCGGATGTAAACGTCATATAAATACCCATTCAGAGAATCTTTAACCCCCTCCCAGTGCAATAGAGAAGTGGGTGCAAACTGGGGATGTCCAATATGAGTATAAGCAAAGCATCCCAAACTATCCCATTGATGATGATGATGATAATGATGGAACAACATTTCTTATTATCATTTGCAATTTTTGTCTAAGGAAAGACGAAAGAATGGACGGAATCCCACGGCGGAAAACGGAAAGACATGACAAGTTTCTTGTTTCCCTTTTTTCATTCTCTCTTCAATGTTAAAAAAAAAATCCTATGACCAAGACAACATGCCCCAGAGTTACCACAATCCTTTGGGTGTTTTTTTTTCTTCTGCTTTTTGTTGTTTTATTTGTAGGATCCCTTTCTAAATGGGTTGACTTTTTTTTTTTTTTATTAAAAGAAAAAAAGAATGACAGGGTTTTTGAGAGAAAAATTTAAATGACCCCACAGGTTGAATGAGATTGTTGGGAGAAAAATGTTTTCAACTAAAATAAAAACATATATGCATTATAATGTGCTTGCAAAAACAGTAAATGTTTTGTTACAAAAGAAGCCCTGAGGCTAAAAGGTTTCTTTTTAAAATGTTTAGAATTTTTTTTTTTAACAAACAAAATTAATTCAAAACTTGAAAAGACACAACTGGAGGGACACAAGGGCATAGAAGCATAGATGCTCTTTTAAATAAAGGGTGATTTTTTAAAAGGTTTAGAACTTAAAAAAAAAAAAAAACACAAAAAATTCGAAAAAATGAATGAAATATTTATTTGAATCGATAGTTTGAACCTTGCAATTTAATGTTTAAAGATAATTTCATGCAAATGTTGACCACGGCTGCGGTATCTCACGAATGAATGCATGGATGTTGGCTTCCAGTGCGTCAATCGAAGCGGGCTTGTCCCTACAGACATTAGCTTTGACATACCGCCACAAAAAATAATCTAATGGTGTCAAATCGCACGATCTAGGCGGCCAATTGACCGGCCCGAAACGTGAAATTAACTGTTCACCAAACTCGCCTCGCAATTGCGCCATTGTTTCACGTGCTGTGCGGCATGTGGCACCGTCTTGTTGAAATCACATATCATGCAAGTCAAGAACTTCCATTTCGGGCAAAAAAAAGTTTGTTATCATCGCTCGGTAGCGTTCACCATTGACAGTAACGCTGCGATTCGCATCATCTTTGAAGAAATATGGCCCAATAATGCCGCCGGCCCATAAACTGCACCAAACAGTGGCTTTTTCGGGATGCATTGGTAGCTGTTGCAATGCTTCTGGCTGATCTTCACTCCAAATGCGGCAATTTTGCTTATTTACGTACCCATTCAACCAAAAATGAGCCTCATCGCTGAACACAATTTTTCGATAAAAAAGCGGATCCTCGGCCAGCTTTCCAAGAGCCCATTCACCGAAAATTCGGTGTTGTGGTAGGTCGGCTGGCTTTAGTTCTTGCACCAGCTGTATCTTAAAAGGCTTTACGCCCAAATCCTTCCGCAAAATTTCCCACGTAGTGCTGTAACAAAGGCCTAACTGCTGGGAACGGCGCCGAATCGACATTTCGCGGTCTTCTGTCACACTAGCTGATGCGGCCGCAGTATTTTCTTCACTACGCACAGTACGTAAATGTGTTGGTGGTTTAATGTCCAACAAAGTAAATTTGGTGCGAAATTTGGTCACAATCTTCCGAATAGACTGCTCAGAAGGTCGAGAATGCCGACCATACAATGGAAGCAGCGCGCGATGAACATTTCGAACCAAGCACGAATTTTGATAGTAAAATTCAATAATTTGCAAGCGCTGTTCATTTATAAGACGATCCATGGTTAAATTGCAAACCAAACTGAAGCTGTTTGACAGTGACACAAGGTACTAAACACACGTCAGCTGTCAAAACCAGTGTTGCCAAAACCAAACCAGCTAAAAAATCACCCGTTATAAATATCTTATACCATATTTTGTACTTTCGATAATGGTCAGGAACGTTTTACTAACTTAAAGTGGTTTTAAAAGTCGAGTTTGAAATTCATAAAAATATTGTCATTCAAGAGATCAACGGCAGAGAAAACGAAACAAATGGTTCCTACAATTCTGTCCATCCATTATGTTTCTACCTAAACAGTTGCTGTAGTATTCGGTTTCGATGTTATGATTTTCAACAGTTTCACTAATTCGATAGACTTTTCATCGGTGTTCGTCCAAATTAAGCTTCGGCGGGGAAAAAAATTGGAACTGCCTGAGTGGTAATTGGGAGACAGTAATTAACTAATTGTTTAGTACAAAATATTAAGTCTGTTGCATACGAAAAAGTCAAATCAAAATTAAAGAAAACACATAAATTAGGTTTTGTGTTAAAAAAAATGAAAAAAAATATTTTTATAAAACAGACCAATGTTATGTTTTATTTTTACCTGCTCATTAGGGCAAGAATTTGTTTCTTGTAAAAAAATCGAGTTTTTAATCATAACCAATATTACGATAACGAAAAAGTCCAAAAAGTGTTTTTCGTCATGCCGTCCGTATTGATCTGATTTTCGTCTGTTTGTCTGTGTGACTGTGCGTCCATCTATATACAGACCCACAGCCCAAAAGGGTTGATGGATTTGCTTAAAATTTGGTACACAATCCATTTTTGTAATTTTCAAGGTAGTTTTTTTTGTTTGTTTTTGAATAGTTATCTTGGTTAGAACGAATACCTCCCATATAACTGTTTCTAGTTATTAGATTTTTCTCGAAAACGACTCTAACAATTTCGATTAAACTTGATGTATGTGCTGTAATGAGTGTACTCAAAGAATACTGCATTTTTCGTTTTTTTTTTCGCCAAAAAATCGAAGAACACGTTTTTTGTAAGATTTGCCATTGTTGTAAGTTCTCCTTAGAAATTTGTACTGGGTTGACCAATTTCTTTCCAAAATTGTCAACATTTTTTTTATAATTTCAAAAAGTATTCTGTAGGTAATGATTTCCTTAAATAAATCTTTTTGGTATCTTATCTTAAAAATGGTTGGTTATCGGGATTTCTAGTTTTCGGATTTTGTGAATTATGGACTTTGGGCATTTGCTATTATTGGTTTCAAGGATTGTCTGTTTCCTTGACTGTTGCAAAAGTATTCTTCTGGATAAAGAATAACAAATTTATTTTATAGAAGGAATTTCTTACTCGAACAATTTTTAGGAAGTGAAGTAAAAATATTAGTTAAGTAGGTATTAAAATAATCAAGAAACATACTTGATCTTTTCAAACAATAAAGTTACTAGTAAAAATACATAAAAAGTTTCTGAATTTAATGCTAATTTCAACACTCCTCCTCATTAACACAAAGAAATACCACATCGTTCTCTCTTCATGAATCCCGGGCTTTGAATAACTTCATTTTTTTATTGCATTCATTCTTGACCCATGCTTGACGATCGAAAGCAACTTCTTGTTCTGGAATTGTAGTTTGTTGTTGACCGAAATCTTTAAACTTTATATTAAGCTCAACTAGGGCTAACTGGTCGTTCGGTTTAAAATTTTGAAAATGGTTCACTCTGATAGGAGTTTCAAATGATTTCGGCTTAACGTAGTACGCAAACTGCATGGCCCTACCTATTATGACTCGCCCTGTCACTTGATCATAACAACGATAGAATTTCGATTCTTCCTCATAACCAACAAAAATCATCTTTTCAGCTTGATCCAATTTTCTTCTCTTTTCAACTGGAAAGTGAACGTAACATTTCGAACTTAAAATAATCTAAAATGGTTTACATTTGGTTTTATTCTAGTCCATAATTCATACGGAGTTACCGTAGTATCTCCAGCCGGTAGCTTATTCTGCATATAGTTAGCTGCTGTAATTGCTTCAGCCAAAAACTTAATATGAATATTCGTATCCAACAGCATACTCCGAGTCATTCCAATCAGAGTGCGATTTTTTTGCCCTGCAAACTTGGATTTTTTTCCATTCATACAAACTTCGGAACAATTCTTCATATCACAATCAGATTTTTGCATACCTTTAACGAGACCTTTTAAACACATTTCCGCCACTATTTGAGTATCACGAAACTCCATACCAGTAGTGAACACCATCGTTTTTGTGCTCAAAAAGTATTTTTCGGTCGTTGCAACAGCAATCTGTTTGAATCCTTGTTTAAGTTCACAAACCATTTTTCTTGAAATCTACGGAAAATACCCTTTCATTGAGTTTTCAAAAGAAACAAATCTCTTGTCTTCTTGTTTTCAACGCTGTTTCTTTATAAGTTACATCAACTTCCTTTCTCCTAGTAGACTTTCCTAAAAGTTTTGATTGAACCAAACTGAAAGTTAAATCATTCTCTAGTATCGTGTTTCTGGTGCCGTTATTATGGTATCAAATCTTCTAGCCACAAGTCTGCAATGTACTTGTAGTTGTTAGACTATGTGATTCAAAAATTTGCTAATAATTTAAAAACTACAAGTAATACATTAAGAATTAATAAATTATTGAATAATTTTGTAGTCATATGAAATATAGACCCAGGAAGATTTAACTCAATTCAACTCTTTTGAAAAATTTCTTTAAATCACAATACTTGCCCTCTAAGTTGATCGCCAAAGGAACAATAAAATAAAGAACTTAGTAGTTATATCTAATGAAAAGGGTTAAGAAACTCCCACCATATCAAATTTAAAGTCGACATCCAGAAAACTAGAGGATGATTTGGCATTTACTATTTTTTTTTTTTCGTTCTTATTTGTTTCCTGTGTTCGCCCCTTAACTACCACTTTTCGCATTCCTTCCATTTTTTTGTATATTTTTTTTTTTTTTACTTTTGCATTTCCGTTTGATTACTTTACCCACAAGAATATTGGTTGAAAGAATGTCGTCGTCGTCGTCGTCGTCGTCGTTGTCGTCCTTGTAGTGGGTGGTCTTCTATACAGCTAAAGTGCTATAGTGTAGAGTGATTGCACAAACAAACAACAAAAAACCGTTTCTGCTTTTGTGCTACTATTTCTACTACATTTCCACTCCTGCTGGCTGTTAGTGCTTTTGCAATCTCAGCCAATTTTCTTTTAATTTAATAAAACAGAAGAAAATGCCAGGAATTGAGAGGAGAATTTACCACGAAGGATAAAAAAAATACAAAAAAAAGAAAAAAGAAACAAAAAGAAGAAGAAAGAAACGCTAAGCAGGACGATCGTTTTGTTCGTTTGATTGTGTGCAGCATTAGAATTGCTGTGTCGCACACTTGAGACATGAAACAGGGTTCCTGCGACAAATTGGAAATTAATTTGAAGTCCTTTATCGGCTCTCGCACGATATTTATTTTTACCCAAGTCCTTGTCGTCGTCGTCGTCGTCGTCGAGAATATAGCGTTTTCCACGACAATTTTAACAACGACGACAACGACTGAAGCTAAGTGCCGACATCAGCTGGAAATTTATTTGGTGGCTGAAAAGCTTTACTATATAGCATTGAACAGAATACAAATAGAACAATCATTGGATTAAAATATATGGGCCTCTCGTCGAACAGAACAAAAGACAAGCCATTTTGTTGCTACACAATTAGACATTGTAGCAAAATGTCCTTGCAATTAAAAAAGGATTGATAAAATGCATTTCAAACGCCTGCCTCGCCTGTCCTCAATTTCAACAATCACTCTCTTGTCATCACATTAAAGGCGATTAAATTCATTAAATTTTGAAGAAGATTATTATTTCACTTCAAAATATGAGTTGGTAGGTGCTTTTTCTATCTTACATACCAGAAGCCAGAAGCTTAAATGCGACTTCCAGATCAAGACTGAAAACCAATCAAATTGAAAATTGTAATGCGCTTAAATTATGACAGGGGGTACCTAATGTCAATAAACAAATCGATTTATTCGAAGCAATCACTTCATTCACATTTTCAAGTATATAATTTGATCTTGAAATGATGATTTCTGGGAAAATCTCTCAGCAAGTAAATCGAAATTGAATTTGAAACGTACCATAGCTTCTGCTACACATTATAAGAAGAAAAAGAAGAAGAAGAAGCAACAAGAGGGGAAATTCCCGAACACATTAAGAGGTGTATGATATTATGCTTCTTAACGTTTATGGAGTATGGAGCAATTTCCGTTCATGGATTTTAAAACTGTACGATGAGTATGAGTATTTTGAATATTGAAGGTTTCTTTGGAATTTATTTACAAACACTTAAGTTGAGAATTAAGTTTAAGATTATATATTAAGCAATTTTTAATGTGAGCATGGAAGGCGCTAGAAAATTACAAAAAATTGAAATTGTTATTCGTTCATTAATATGAGGCTTTTAGTATAGGACTAACGAAATAGTAAAAGTAATGTTGTTTGCATTAATGAAGTGAGAACTTGCTAGAAATTCTTATTTAGTTTAATAAAAAGGGGCATCAAAAATTATACTTTCTTATCACGTTATCACATATCATTATTAAATTTTGTATTTTTTTTTTTTTATATGTAAAATTATTTAAGAAATGTAGCGAAATGTTTCAGAAGGGATATTTTTCCAAGAAAGCATTGTGTGCATTTGTGTGAAATTAATTCAAATAAAGGGTTTTCCAATAAGAGGTGTTATTTTGAATAGCCCGCTATTTCGGTAGCTGTCACTTTTGAAGCTGTCATTTTTTGACATTTGATAAGTCGAAACTAAGTTTTTAATAAAAATGGAACAATACACGCTTCAACAACGCATTGAAATTATTAAAATTCACTATAAAAATGGTGAAAATTTGGCAGAGACGGTTCGTAAAACTAAAACATTTTTGGGTCGTCGTGAAGCACCTTGTCGGACCGCAATACAGAAATTGGTGGACAAATTCGAGCTGTTGGGACAAGTTAGTGATGTGAAGAATAAAACCCGTGCACGTCGCTCAAGAACAACTGAGAATATTGCTGTTGTAGCCCAAAGTGTTGAAGAAAACCCAGGTTTGTCCATTCCACGTCGTTCTTTGGAATTAGGCATTCCACAAACGTCATTACACCGTATTTTGTATAAAGACTTGGGTCTTAAGGCTTATAAAGTTCAGTTAACACAAGAACTCAAGCCGGTTGATCATCAACAACGTCGTGTTTTTGCTGATTGGGTCCTTGAAATGCATGAAAATGAACCGGAATTTCATCGAAAAATCATCTTGACTGATGAGGCCCATTTCCACCTCGGAGGCTACGTCAACAAGCAAAACTGTCGCATCTGGGGCTCGGAAAACCCAAGAGTTATTGTTGAAAAGCCTCTCCATCCTCAACGCGTGACTGTTTGGTGCGGTTTATTGTCCCGCGGGGTCATTGGACCTTACTTTTTCGAAAATGAGGCTGGAACAACAGTTACGGTCAATGGATTGCGCTATCGAGAGATGATTAATGATTTTTTATGGCCTGATTTGGATGGTATTTATCTGGACAACGTTTACTTTCAACAAGACGGCGCTACGTGCCACACAAGCAATGAAACCATCGATCTTTTACGGGAAAAGTTTCAGGACCGTGTTATCTCTCGAAGAGGTGATCACAATTGGCCACCGAGATCTTGTGATTTAACACCTTGCGACTTCTTCCTTTGGGGCCACGTGAAAGATAAGGTCTACGCCAACAGCCCAGCGTCGATTCAAGACCTCAAAGATGAAATTCGTGAGGCTATCGAGGACATAGGGCAGCCACTTTGCGATTTGGTTATGGAAAATTTCATGAAAAGGATATGGTCCTGTAAGCGTGGTCTTGGCGGCCATTTGGCTGATGTTGTGTTTCATTATTAACGGCATACCTTCCTCTTTATAATGAAATAAACATCCGATCATTTATCTCCAAAAATGCCATTTTTCTTTGAATATCAAAAACACCTCTTATTGGAAAACCCTTTACTTCATATAATTGATAATTTCCCTGTAGTTTGGTTTAATTTTGCGTTCGTCCAATTTCAATTATGGTAATTTTGAAGCTTGTCACTGACCTACATTAATGTTTGATACTTCAAAATGACCACTAATCACTTTCTTATTCTTATAAATTTACATCAAAATAATAAATCAAAATATGTAAAAATTAAGGTAGATAATGTGAAAATTGATCATTTTTCCCTTGTGGAACCTAAATTTACACAATTTCATAGACATTTGCTTAGAATTTTATTTTTATATTTTTACTGAGGCTTCAATCTTTCCATTGATATCTTCACTTTAAAAATCGATAAAGTTTTACTAAAAATTAAAAGCTATTTTGTTTACGTGAAAAGTATATTTTGAATTTTTTAACACATTTATGTGAGAAATCGAGTTTATACCTTCGTGGCATTGTTCAATTAAATAATTTTCCAATATTTGTATGCACAATTTTATTCTATTACATATTTTGTCTAGCAAAATCTTCCTCAATTATAAAACTTCTGGAACTACAAATAAAGTTACAGATTTTTATATGCAATGGCATATGACTGTTTTTAAAACTTTTGTAAAGTTTCCTTTCTAAAATCTTTAAAAATGCAGTATTACATTTGAATGTTTTACTGCCTATTAAAAACACCTATACCAACAATATTGTAGTACAGTTTTATGAAAATCAAACAAATTTCATACCATTTTGAAAAAAAAAAGAATATGAAAACAAAAATTGAAAAATTTGTAAACAAAAAATTACACTATCACGTAGCCTGATATTTAACCTCAATTTAAACACCGAACCTTCCCGACCTTTTTTTGAGATTACGGTACCGTTCTCCACTGGTGGCTGTTCGAATTCCATCGACCAAAACAGACATTCTAGCTAGATTTTGATAAAACTCAATTAAAAATTGTGAAACTTTTATAGCATGTACCGTTATGTTATGATTTTGATGCTCAATGAAGTTGAATTATAGTTTTATACAGCCTATGTAAAAAGTAATGATGCGCCGTGGAAAAAAAAATCTATTTACCGTTATCTTTGCCCACAGAATACAAGACATTCTGCATTTTTGTACAAAAATGTATTTACTTATTATTTGAAAGCTGTGTTCAAATTCAAAAATCTAAAAATAAAACTAAAACAATAAATGTTTTGAAGCGCTCAAAAAACTTGGACACAAAAATATTGTGTTTCCTTTAAATTCTTCAAACAAAAAAAATTTTAAATCCAGTTTCTGAACAAATGTGTTGACAACACTTTAATCTAAAAGTGGTTTTAACGATTTTTTTTCACGTTTTTCCCTAAATTGAAAAAAAACCACTCAAGTTAACGTTTATGTTTGTATGAGTTAAAAATAAAATGCACGACTGGCTCATGTAGTCCAAAGCTAGTATGTGTTAACTTAGCTTGAAATTTTAACTTATGGTTATCTAATGTGTGTGTTGGGATTGAGAGATGTTCACAAATAAGCAAAAATAAATATTTTTTGGAGTTTTTTTTTTTGGAATATTTATTATTTTTTTTTGATATTGGGCCAGTGATTTTTTGTTTTTTCAAAATTTAAATCTTAGATGTTGATAAATAATAGGTATCTTAAAAATGACGTAAGAATTTTTTTTTTGACAAATCGTTTGAAAATTTTTAATAAAAAAAATATTTTTCTTTTTTTTTTAAATTGGCTCGATTGATTTTTTTGAACAAAATTCTAAAAATTTATCGATATAGACGAAATTATATCAAAAAATATAATCAAAATCGTTAGAGTCGTTTCCGAGAAACTCGAATAAATCAAAAATGTTGTATGTGAGTTACTCGTTACAGATGGGTTATTCAAAAACAAAAACAAAAAAAATTCGAAATTAAACAAAAATCATCTTTACTAAATTTTAAGACAATCCGTTCACGCGTTTGGGCAGTGGAAATGTGTACAGATAGGCGCACAGACGCACAGATGGACGCGTCGACTTAAAATAACTTTTATTTGAACCAAGTTATACCTCAACGTTAAAATAACGTTAATGAAAAATGTTTGAGATCTTTACTTTTTATGTAAAGAAATTGAAGAAAAGCGGTTCACCCGTTTATGCCCTAGCAATGTGTGACAGTAAGAAAGGTCATAAAATGAAGTTTCACAAATTAATAAAAAAAAATAATTACATAATTTTATTCAAACTTTTATTTGCATCCAATTTCATAAAATAAAAATTATTAATAAAATAAGTTTTACTTAGCATAAAATGTCAAAAATCTGTTTTTTATTTATTTACTTCATTAACTAACAATACACTCTCCAGGCAGCCCGGTTCCTAGCTAGCTGCCTTAAGTTACGATTGCTCCTAGCATTTTCAATTTTCCTCATGAATATCGATCTAAGTTAAAAATTCGTATTTTTATACATTCCTGCAAAAATGGTCTAAGCTTGTTCAGTCTTCAATGTTGTTGCTTATAATGCTATATTTTTAAAGTAGCATTTTGATCTCTTTGTATACTTCCCTGCGATTTTTAAGCCAATTTATTACCTCTCAAAATCTTCTTAACCTACAAAACAGGAAAGAAAATTGTCTCTTCAATAATAATTTTATATTTCCAAAAGTATGAAAATGAAAAAAAAAATTGACACAATACAAATCTTAGAGCTTAATTTCATTTCTCTTACCTGAATTGATTCTTAAATCGTTGAGAAAACAAATCCCTTTTGAAAAATAAAAAAAAAACTAAAAAAACTAAAAATAACTTATACAGACAGTCGTTTAAATTTGTCGTCGTTGTCGTTGTCCTCGGACCTGAGTACACACTTTGCTTTTGTGGAGGAAAAAACAGTCAAATATAAACTGGGAGAATGGCACTACACAAACAAGCCATCAGGCCAAGGAGGACTGCTGAGAAGGGCCGAAAAGAGTGTGTGCATAGAAGAATACCTCCTAAACTACAACCATTCATTTGGAGTGCCTGTCAAGATTACCTAGTTATTTCCTGAGAACTCTTCACTTCCACATCCGCTGTTTGTGTTTTTTTTTTTCCTTTTCTCATGACTATGTGTATACTCGCAGTAAGTATTTATATTTATTCTCCCACCCAAAAACAAGGTACCTACCAACAACACCAACCCACACACACATATCCTTTATACTAAAATTAGAAGCAAAAAAAAAATAAAAATAAATCCCATAGAAAGGAAGTGGAGTTCCTTTGCAATTAGGTTGTCACTGTATAAGAAAACATTCGAAAAACTTCATTCTACAAACCTTTTTCATGTAATGCTGTTTTAGAAATAAAGAGAGAAAAAAAAATTAACAAGGAAGCCAGGCACTTAAAAAAAAAATTCAACGAGTAGCACTGAAAGAGAGCGAACAAGCGGAAAACTTAAGCGTTCCATGTTATATCCTCATGAAGGAGCAACAAAAAAAAAAAAAAAAGAAGAAGGAAATCCAAATGTTGCCCTCCTCCCCCTCTTCTCACCATCCAAAAGTCAAACCAAAGGACGAAACAAATTAGTCCTTTTGGCTAATGTAGCAACACAAATTATATAGCCAAAGGATTTTCTTCATTGCAGAGAATGTGTGTGTGTGCGATGGTGACCCCAAGAACCAGTACGAACCCATAAAACACAACCATCACTGTAAAATGTGATGAAAATTGGTTGCAGATAAAATTTGTTTGAAGTTTATTTTATTTATTTGTTGTTGTTTTTATTTTTTTGTTAAAGAAAAACTTTTATGAAAAAAAGTACTTCTGCCAACAGAATTATCCTCCTATGTTCTACTTCTCGAGAAAAGTTTATATTGTCTTGATTTTTTTTCTATCGATGCATTTGTTGGCTCCTGGAAATCTTTTCTTTCTCAATTCTCCAAAAATGGCAATGCATTTTCAGCAGCAATTGAGATAAAGTTTGATTTTTTGTTCTTTTTTTTTTTTTTTGTTATCTTTTATTTGCTCAAGAGTGTGTGCAATATTTTGACTTTTATCTGAAGTTGAAGAAGAAACAAAAATTTAAGATAGTTTTTTTTTTCATATCTAGACCTATATTCGTTTGTTATAAGGTATGAAAAAGTGATGTAGTCAAGTATGAAGTAAAAGTTTTTCGTTGATTTGAAAACTACATAAATCTTCTCAGGAATCTCATTTTTTTTTCCTGAACAGCTTTTGCCTGGATTGGGAAAATGAATCCTATAAGTATTTAGATTAAAAGTTTTAAATAGTTAGCAGGAGAATATAGAAGGGGAAAATGGGTGCAATTTTATCAAAGCATAAATTTACTCAATAAAGTCAAACAGAAACCGAGAAATTTCAATCTTAAGACCTAAAAGACCAATTTAGTGCAGTGGAATTACGGAAAAATATCTAACATTCCACTGTTTATAAATCATAACAATCCTCGGGGTGTAAAAATTGTAGTATTATAAGGCCCAATACTCAAATATTGATATAAACTAAACTTATCTTCTTGAAGATCCTTCTATCTAATTTATGGTGAGGTGATTCAAAAAACGTCAAACTAGCAACTACATTACTGTCTGGGTCGCGTGAACTAATTATTGAACGGGCTGCCAATACTAACCATGTTGTTAACACTATCCAATATTTTACCTACCACACTTCACTCTATAGCATAAATGTTAAAATTTTTGAAGCAACGAGTTTTTTTTGGATTGTCTAACTATCAAGGGCCACAAAATTTGTGAAGACCAGTAGCGTCTAGGTGCATGCTAAGAATGCAATTCTGGCTAGATGACAAGTAGTAGAGTAACTAACTGTTTTTTCTCACACAGACATTATAAGCAGGTAAACAGTAACAACACACTTATGTACGTTTTATACTGGTTTTGTTTTTTTGTTTATTTTTTGCAACCGAAGAAGATGTCGGGCATTGTTATTGATCATCTGACTGATTCATTTTCTACTCCATAAGTGATAGAAAAAAATTAAATACACCAAAAACATAGGTGGTACAGTGTAAGATTCTGATAAAAAGGGATTTTTTGAAATTCTATCGAAAAATTAGGGTAAAGTGGGGTAATGTTGAAAAAAAAAGTTTTTGTACAATTCGAAAAGTATGAGGGAATAATGCAATTAATTTTGTCAGATAAATTTTAAAAATGGTGGATATCTTTGACTTACCCTGAAATTCTAAAAAAAATTAAGTTTTGGAGATATGATTTTTTTTCGAAAATTAAATATTTTTTAAACATTTGAAAACGATTATATTGTCAGTAAAGTAGATTTTTTGGAGGAAAACTAATAACACACATTGATAGATAATTATCTATTATAATAAAAAGAAATAAGGAGTACAATACGGATTTTTACTTGCGATATAGACCGTACTTTAGGGCAAGTTTAGGAATCGTAAAAAAATCGAACTCGAGATAACAATCAGACATGCCATTACAATGATAGAGCATTCCAAAGAATGTCTGTCTGTCTGTCTGTGTATACCTCGAGCTACAGCCTAAACCGCTGAACCGATTTTCTTGAAACTTTGTGGTTAAGGGACTGTGGTGATTTCCTAGAGGGCAAATTAAATTTTTTTTTTAGGACCAAAACTAACGACTCCTATCATACAACCATTAAGGACAAGTTAACTTTTTTCAAAAACGGTTTTAACGATTTTGATTAAAATTTTTGGTTCTGCTTTTGTTAGTAATGTTTGTAAAAATTCTACTAAAGGTACCTCACATAGAACCGTTTTTTGATTTTTGACTTTCTCTTAAACGACTCAACCAATTTTTACGATTTTTTTTATACAGAAGCTCCTTATAAATTTCAAAATTATTTGATATCAAAATTTTCAAAAATGTAATTTTTGGATTTTTTAAAAATCTTTCAATTTTTTTTTTTTTCAAAAGTCAGTTTTTCGTAAACGGGTAATCGTATTTTTTTGACATTTTGGCTTCAGATGTGTTATAATATTATCTTGCAAATGGCATATCAACTTTATTTTTAAGCAAACTTTGACAATTTTTATATGTAAAAAATTGATTATTTTAAAAACGGCTCAAACATAAAAAAAAAATTTCTAAAATTGTATCTTACTTAATCAAATTAAATGGCATACTTTGTTTGAAGATCAAAACAATTTTAGAAGTTGTTTATGTCATTTTAGTAATGAATTTATTTTTTTCTTATTTCTTATAAAATTATTTATTTTTAAAAACTTTATAATAAGAAGCTTTAACGTCCACAGCACCTTTGACCTTAGAGCAAGTCCGTTCTTTATTATTATCACTTACGGGGTAGCAGTTTGGTGGACTGCTTTGGACAAAGCAACATATCTGGACAAAATCAGCAAGGTACAACGATCAGCGTGCATGTGTATCAGCGGAGCACTCCGCTCGACACCTTCCGCTGCCTTGGACATGTTGCTTAATCTAACACCCCTCGATATATACAGCAAACAAGTGGCCGCGAGTACAGCCATTCGTCTCAAATCTATATCCCAATGGTCTAACAATACGTTCGGCCACACTAACATTTTGAATACATTCAAATCATTACCAATACACTCCGACTACACCACCCCACAGCTGGTTTTTGGCAAAAACTTCCAAATCACCATCCCACCAAGATCTACCTGGGATGACGATGAATTCTTGAATGATGAAGCAATTCATTTCTATACGGATGGTTCAAAAACCGAAAATGGGGTGGGAGGCGGAGTGTATTCAGAAAGACTTAATCTAAATCTCTGCTTCCGTCTTCCTGATTATTGTAGCGTGTTCCAAGCGGAAATCCTGGCTATCAATGAGGTACTATCCTGGCTCAAAGAAAACGTGATATCCACGTTGAATATTCGTATCTTCTCAGATAGTCAAGCAGCCCTCAAATCGCTCGGTTCACCTGCCACAAACTCTGTAACTGCCCGAAACTGTCGTTCGTCTCTCTTAGAGATGGCAGAACAGTTCAACATTCACCTTTTCTGGGTGCCGGGACACAGAGACATTCCAGGTAACTGCATAGCCGACGAACTAGCCAGAAAAGGAACCGTAAGTCCAATTTTACCTAACAAGGTGAATATTGGAATACCCATCGCTACATGTAAACTTATGCTAAAACAGTATGCTATGACGATGACAAACAACAGATGGACCAATATCTCTACTTGTATAAAGACCAAACAGATCTGGCCAGTATTAGATCCGAAGCGATCTAAGTGCTTGTTGTCTCTAAGCAGACTGCATATTAGCTCCACAATAGGTGTCATCACTGGACACTGCATGATAGGTATACATGCCAGAAGACTAGGGGTCTTCTCTAACGACTTCTGCAGAAGTTGCATGGACGAGGAGGAGGAGGAAACAATCCAACACCTTCTCTGTTCGTGCCCCGCTCTATCCCAACGACGCAAAATTCACTTAGGTGAATATTTCTTTGAAGATATAAGCGACTTCACTAAGACTGACATTCACAGTCTCCATCGGTTTATTAAAAGCTCCAACTGGTTTAATTAAAGGAACTTCCTTTACTTCTTTTTTATGTGGTATCACAATGGGCCTATTATTGGCCTAGGTGTGTCAGTAGTTTTCCTGACAGCCACCTAAACCTAACCTAACCTAACCTAAGTCCGTTCTACCCAGTTGTGCATTTTATTTATTAACGCTTCTATAAGTGTGTTTTTGTGGTTTGAAAAATACATTCGTTTTTAAACGTTTACTTGAGTGTTTTTTTTTTTTAATTTAAAAAATCAGGAAAATATGGGAAAAATATTTTGTTAAATCGACTTTTAGATTTAAGTGTTTTCAACACATTTAATTAAAAAACGGATTAATTAAATTTTTTTTTTTAAGGATTAAAAGTAAAAACAATATTCTTTTGTCCAAGTTTTTTGAGCGCTTCAAATCGTTTATTGTTTTTAGTTTTATTTTTAGATTTTTGAATTTGAACACAGCTTTCAAATAATAAGTAAATAAATTTTTGTACAAAAATGCAGAATGTCTTGTATTCTGTGAGCCGAGATAACGGTAAAAAGATTTTTTTTTCCACGGTACGTCATTACTTTTTACCTAGGCTGTATAAAACTATAATTCAACTCCATTGAGCATCAAAATCAAATTACCTTTAATTCGTTGGATATATCACACATAACGGTACATGCTATAAAAGTTTCACAATATTTAATTGAGTTTTATCAAAATCTAGCTAGAATGTCTGCTTTGGTCGATGGAATTCGAACAGCCACCAGTGGAGAACGGTACCGTAATCTCAAAAAAAGGTCGGGAAGGTTCGGTGTTTAAATTGAGGTGAAATTGAGGCTACGTGAATGTGTATTTTTTTTGTTTACAGTTGCATATAAAAATAATGAGTAAAAGGTGACGAAGAGCAAAATTAATTTTTGTTTTCATATTCTTTTTTTTTTTCAAAATGGTATGAAATTTAAGGTTTGAATGAAACAACAACAATTTGTTGTTTGATTCTCATAAAACTGTACCACAATATTTTTGGTATAGGTGTTTTTAATAGGCATTAAAAATTCAAAGGTAATACTGCATTTTTAAAGATTTTAGAAAGAAAATTTTAAAAAAGTTAAAAAGAAAAGTTTATAAAAATCTGTAACTTTATTTGTAGTTGCAGAACTTTTATATACATAGATTCTATTAGACAAAATAGTAGAATATAATTGTGCGTAAGAATATTGGCTAATTATTTTACTGAACAATGTCGCAGAGGTCATTTAGTGAAAATATGTTTTTAATGAATTCGTAAAAATTACAAAATTTAATGAAAAATTTGATAATTTTGAATATATTTTTAGCTCAATTTCAAAATGTATCTGTTCTCTTAAACAATGTTGTATAATGTTTATTGATTAAATAAAAACAAAGACTGTGAGTGAAATATTGTAAATAAAAAACATCCAACAAAATGTATTTTTTATGCTCCTTTGACCAATTGTTCCATTCATAACATCTGACTATTTCTACTTAAATAATTTTAAATTTCTTACAAACTAAATTGCCAACAGTTATTTTGATATACAAATTGTTTCGTTCAGGCACTTACAAGCTTCGCAATATCGTTAAATATTATCAAAAATATTATAAACTCGATTTCTCACATACATAAATGTGTTATAAAATTAAAAATATACTTTTCACGTAAACAAAATAACTTTTAACTTAAATAAAATTTAACCGATTTTTAAAGTTGAGTTATTAATATACAATATACAATTGTTGCTTAAATTGTGTAAATAAAGGCTTTTCTTTATTTTAATTCAAAATTCAAAGAGAGCACAAATAAGTATAAAGGACGCATATCAGATATTAACATTATTTGGTTCCCAGACGTTTAAATTTTCGCCAAATCCAACTAAAAGCATCCAAAATTCTTCACAAATATGCTGTATTTGGTTTTATTTGAATCTTGACATCCTTCACAGTTCACACGAGGCCTACACAAATAATCATAAATTTCCAACAAATATTAAAAGTTTGCAAGCCGTCACAAAAATAACAATTCCGGCATGTTTTTGTGCTATGATATTAATTTTGAATAAATAAAAAAAAAACCTGCATATTTCCTTACCCAAATACTCATTCCGAAAGTGTCACAATTTTTTTCAGGACATCTGATTGCAGGCACTGATTGTCATGAACTCAAAAAAAAATCAAAAAAATCGAAGCGAATTGAATTTAAATTTTTTTATTCATATATTTTTTATTTTATTTATTAATGTCAAAGTATGGTTTGAATTTCATTAACACAAAATTTCACCACTACACGATGCAGCGGCATTCATTAGCAGAAAAAATTGTACAAAAACAAAAAAAAAAAAAGAGAAGAAATAACCCAAAACATGCTCGTATATCATTTTTGAGGAAACAAAAAAGAAATGAGAAAAAAAAAAACTACCAATGACACTCTAACTCGTCGTATGCGAGTTTGGGATAGTGGGAGTAGTGTATTTGAGAATCGTATAGGCTGTCACCTGCAGCAGAACTAGTGCAACTATCATGCAATATACACTTTCGTTTGTGTGATAAAAGGTAAACAAACGGTGCTCCGAGTGATAACGCTGTGGACTTTCGGAAATTGCATTTTTTCTTTTTATTTTCATTTTTTTTTTTTTTTGAAAAGTTCTACGAAGGTCCTGTGTATAGTATATGGAGTTGACACTTGAATCGCATCGAAATTGATTGCCAACAGGGGGGAAGGATATAGCTACAAAAGACACATAGTAAAAAAATAAAAAAAAAATAAAGAGAATATAAAAGACACACATAGAAAAAAAGCAGAATGATATTTCGAAACACTCTGTGTGCAATAAATCACTGTATAATCGATTTTGTGACGATGCGACACGACAACGTTGTGACAACCTTACCACTCCCATTTTCACGCCTTCACCTTACCCAATTCACCAAAAGGGAAAAAAACCAAAAAAAAAAAACTCAAAACCTGAACTGAACTGGAAAAAAAATTGAGTGCTTTTCAGGGCACACGAGGAAACCAGCAGCACATTTTTATCAAGTCCCGATGGAAAATATTGAACCCGCCAGAAATGAAGGACGACACAGCAAACGTGTTTTGGCTAAAATTGAAGATGTTATTTGCGAGATTGAGTGCTCTTAATCAAATATGTATTCATATTCGGGATATATCATTTTTTGTTTTCTACTATCTATATTTTTTTTTTCTTTTGGTGTGTGTTTAAATTTTGATGGTAATAAAGACAACAGATATTTGTTTTTGTTGTTGTTTTCAAATCATATTTTTCTGTTATTTACAAATGAAGTCATATTTGCTATTTGTTTGCAAAACACGTACCTACAGCTTCTGATGGTGTATATAAAAGAGGCAGCTTTGTATTTAGAACACAACAAAAATACCCTCGCATGCAGATCAAATTCCATTACAGAAAAAAAAAAATGGGGAGAAGGTTTTAACATTCGAAAATGACTGATTTATGGGAATAGATAATTTTCATTGTGAACAAAGTACCTACCTATTCAGATGTTAGAAGTATGCATCGGTTCCTACACTTCAGTAAACTGGCGTTTGTAAAAAAAATTCCAACAATACTTCTGAATTCTAAATACATATATTATGTTTGCCAATAGTCTATCTCTATAATCTCGAAGTTTTTGCGTTATCACTAGCCTTGATTAATAAATTTACCAAAATTTTTTAGACCAGTTTTCAAAGAACAAAATTTAAAAAAAAAAAAAGGTAGGAAGGCAAAAAAATGATGTGGGTATCGAAAATCATTAAAAAAAAAAACATTGAAATCCCTATACAACGCCATCTCTGATATTATAACAGAAATAACACACGAAATACTGGTTCGGATAATGCCAGTAGATTTGTGAATTCCTGTCATATCTATTTCATTTGTAATTGATTCAAACGAAAAGCAGTCAAAAATTGCAGAATATTGCGGACAATAGTATAGATGGTCATTAAAAAGTGCTAAAAACCACGCTAAACAACGTAAAATACCGCAGAAAAAAAACATGAAAATTCGCAAAAAAAAAGTGTGAAAACTCTCGTTAAACATGGGAATGCTATAGAAATATTGCAGAATACTGTAAAGAATAGCCAGGGAAGTCATGAAAAAAGCGGGTGGAAAGTGGCGGAAAAATATGATGAGTACGGACTAAGAGTACCACCATAAAGAATGTAGAATTCCTCAGCGCAGAGTATTGGTAAACGAATTTTGAAATACTGCGTCATATTGATGACTTTTAACGCATTTTCGTTTGCATTTGCAACACGATTTCAAATAATCTCAACAAAGGAGTAAGAAAGATTGAAACATGTGAGTATGAAAAAAATTTACTTTTTGAAGTTATACTTCTTTACCGGCGTTTATTAAAATATTCAAGCAGTAATAACAAATAGACTTTTTAAGCCCATTATTACTATTTTTTTTTAAACAGACACTATAAGGCACTATAAGCTAAGCAGTAACACCACAGTTATTTATTTTATATTTTTATTATTTTGCACACACAATAATTTTTTTAAATTACTGAAATCAGCCATTTTTATTGATAATCTGACTGATTAATTATTTTCAACTCTAAAAGTGATAGAAAAAAAAACTAAGTACACTAAAATATAGCTTGTATATTTCCAATAAAACGGGATTTTTTTTAAATTTCATTGGTAAGTTAGGGTGAAAAAATAGAAAAAAAGATTTTGTACATCTCGAAAATTATGAGAGCTAAAACTTTGAAACAAATTTTTGTAGATAGATTAATTGAAATGATTAATATTTTTACTTTACTGTGAAATTCTAAAAAATCACGTTTTCAAGATATGATTGTTTTTCGAAAATCAAATATTTAAGAAAATATAAAAGAAGTCGGTTTTGGAGAAAAACTATTTGATAGACAACAAAAAAAAGTAGCGTTTACTACTGATTTTTATTTTACGCTTTTATAATGGTTTTTTTTAATAGCTCTGAAAATCACATACGTTTTGTGTTTTTCATTACTTGAGTGTTTTTTTTTATTTAAAAAAAATCTGAGACTATCGAAAAAAATATTTTGTTAAAAAAAACTGACAGATTTAGGTGTTGTCAACACAACATGTGTGAAGAAACAGGATTTCTAAAATTTTTTGAAAGGAGGTAAAAGTAAAAACAAGATTTGTTTGTCCAAGTTTTTTGAGAGTTTCAACTCATTTTTTATTTTCAACTTTTTATTTTTGATTTTGAAACTTGAATTTACACAGCCGTTAGATATAAAAGACTTTCCGAGCAAGTTCCTCTTCGCTCATACGAGCTAGGTGCCCTGCCCACCGGAGTCTACCGAGCTTAATTTTTGTCACTATGTCTGCTTCAAAATAGATTGCGTTCAACTCATGATTGTACCGTCTCCGGAATCGTCTTTCCTCACATATGGGGCCAACAATTCTCCGTAAGACTTTTCTCTCGAACGCGGCTAAGAGGTCACAGTGCCTTTTACTAAGCACCCAAGTCTCGGATCCATACATGAGTACTGGCAGGACCATGATCCTGTACAGCAGCAGTTTTGAAGTTATGCTTAGATTTCTGGATTTGAATAGCTTTGACAGACTGTAGTAGGCTCTGTTGGATCTGAGAAGACGCCCGCGTATTTCTTCTTCTATGTTGTTATCGGCTGCTACTGTTGACCCAAGGTATTTAAAGGATTGCACCACATCAAATTCGTGCTCCGCTACCTTGATTGTTTGACCAACTGTTCTTCTCGCATTCGACGCCACCATGTACTTTGTTTGACCTTCACTAATGTGCAGCCCCAGATTTTGTGCCGCCTGCTCGATCTGGATGAAGGAATCGGTTCTTCCGATGATGTCGATGTCGTCTGCGTAAGCCAGTATCTGGCTGGACCTGTTGACGATGGTCTCTCTTGTTGCCGTGCCAGAGTCACGGATTGCTTTCTCCAACTCCAGGTTAAATTATTATACAACAATTTATAAGATCTGAAAGAACTCCAATTCATATTTTTTAAATCATTTTAAATCTTTCTAAAATTCGATTTCCTCACAAAGGTATTGAAAAGTGAAAATTATGAGTTGTCCGATATACCCTATCGTATAGTGAAAGCATATTTAGAGGTTTAAAGTTCGAAAGTAATAAATTTAAATGACCTACTTTAGGTTTTTTGTAGTGATGAGCACGAATCTGAAGCTATAGACAAAAAATATTTGCGGTAAACATGAGAAATCCTCAAATAACTTTCAAATAATAATTGTTTTTTCTTGTTTTTGATGTATAGTTAAAAATATAGTTAAAACGGTTTATGCAGAACAAAAGAAGAGAAAGTAAGAAATTATTTTTGTCCTAAACAGTTTTTTTGTACAATTTCTGGATTCTTCACAAAAAAAAATTTGAAAAATTCATAAAAATCACTTCTTAAAAAAAAAACAGAAAAAAAAAGTTTGAATTGACTTTCCTTTGATTAATGCCCTTTTTTCGTCATAATTAACCTGTCCAATATCAAAAAGTATATAATATCTACTATCCTCATAATTACAGTTTGTTTTTGCTGTGGTACTACCCAAAACCTACGGGATTTTGAATTTTATGGTGATCTTTTTAAAATAAGGGTTTAAAATGTGAGTTACCATTGATGAATAAATACAGAACTGATTCTAGATCTTAGCTTATATTATGTGGAACAAATATTCCAAATTTGAGCCGAATCAGCTTAACAGTTCAAAATTAAATTTAAATATCAATAAAAAAAAAAAAAACTGGACGTGTGTAAAATTTTTCTAAAACCGAATTTAGATTCATAAAATTCAAGTTTTATATTATTTCAAAAAAATTATATGAAGTACAAAATAAAAAAAAATATTCTTGCGGACCATTTGTTATTTCTGTTTTGTAAATCTTTTTGTTTTATTTCTGCATCAACCGTAAAAACAAACAAAAACAAACTTACTTTTTTATTCTCTCCTTTGAAACCCCTAATTAATTTCCCTCTTAAAATTTCTGAACGTTTCTCTTCCTATTTATACCAAATCATCAACAGACATCGTACCTTTGTCGATAAATATGGTGTAGAAGTGCAAAAAATAAACACACTATATAAGCCCACAAAATGACTAAACACAAAACAGTGGCAGAAAGAGGTGGAAGTGTATTATACTTGTATAGAACCGACAAACAGGCAATTTATTGCGCCAAACATTTTCCATTTACAGTTACTATCGTTGTCGGTTGTTGTCATCGTTCTGCTGCCATACACTCTTAACTCGGTTCGTCATCGTGTATTCTCTTTGAATGGCGCCCGGGCAAGGGTGTCTTTTATAAGTAGAACATCAAATGATATTATTTTAGATTTCGTCACCTCATCACTCTTGTGTGTAGTCCTCTATATTCCTCCATTCTCGCATACCCATTTTCAATCCTCGTGTAGACAGTTTTATGCCAGTATAAAACAAAAAAGTCGATTCAATTCTACACTGAGAAAAAAAGTAAAAAAAAAAAACAAAAACAAAAATGTTTCCTTTGGAAAAATTCTTGCCTTCATCTCTTAGTAATACTAAAAAAAAGCATAAATTTGTATGTGTTAGTGGTTGGTGCCTAAAATATCCTTTTAATTTTTAAAAATATTTGGGAATGTTTAAAAAAGATCCCAAGAAATGCTAGTATTGAATTAAAATAGGATAGGATAAAGGATACAAAATATTTCCGAGTTATTTATTAAAATAAATAGTTTTTCTCAGTGTACCTAGTAGTGAGTAGGTGTAGTGTGGGTGTGTATTAATAAAGTTCATTGCAGCTCTTGTCATCATTTTATATGAAAAAAGAACACACACAAAAAAAAAAAAATAGTACAGACATAAAGAATTTTATTTTTAAGCCTCTCTATAAGGATATTATGCCCAAGGCAAACATATACAATCCGTTCAATCTATAAACGCCCATATTTAGAATGTCTACGAAGGGATAAGTATCACCTAGACCGACTGACAACATATGGGGAAGTGGAACACTTTTGCCATAATATGTATTCCACTAAAGAGGCAAACTTTTATGAAGTGCCAACAAGAGGCTATAAATTACTCTAATATAGAAGGACCCCCTCATTGTTGCAGGATTTGTGTGCTAGGGCGGCTGATATGCTGGACAAACTTATAGTCACACCATCATCGCACCCGATTGACCAAACAACGACGATGGCGATGGCGACGGCGACGGTTATGGCAAGCTCCTATACAAATTCTCCGACGAACCAGCAACCAAAACCCCCATGAGGGCTATTTCTTCATACACCCGTTGATCCTTGATGGCTATAAGTGGGTATTGGACAACCATCAGGAGCATAATACCATACCATACCAAACCACACAACACCACACCTCACCAAAACGACCGTCGACGATGACGACGACGACGACGAATTCCAACCCCGAAAAGGCAATAGTTATGGGCGTTGGGCGCCATTTAAGGCGATTGGGTTGTGGAAATCTATGTCATTTTTGGATTATCGTGGGACAGTTTGTGCTATGGCATTAGGTATAAAAGCATAATAGTGCGTGGTTTATGTGTGTATATATGGGAAATGGCAAAGGATATAAGTGAATTTAATTATGGGACCCTGGTTAAGTAGCGGTGAAACGATAATAAATCAAAAATATGTCACAGCCTGAAGTCAATTTAAGAGAAGTTAAGCAGGAAAAACAAAACAAAAAAAAACCGTTGGCGGATATGTACAAGCGACGACAACGTACGAGAAAGACGAATTGATGGAGAAATAATAACGGTGTTAAAACCCGTTAATCAAAATGACCAACAAAAAGAGGCAGATAAACGGATAAAGTAAGAGAGAGAGAGTGAGAAATAGAGTGTGAGAGTGAGAGAATATTATGAGTTTTGTATATTGGTTTCAAGTAATATTTTTATAAATGTTGGAATACCTACTTTAATCGAAACAAAAAAACGGATGATGATTTAGGAATTCCTGTAAGTCTTATCCCGAAGAAGCTCATATCAAAAAGCACTTAATCTTTGATGAAATATTATCACATACTTGGCGCGTCACCATAGAAATAATAAATGAGAAGAAATAAGGCAGAAATTGTGGAATGGAACAACATAGAGGAACTATTGGAGATTGAAGTTATTAAATTTTTTGAGGTTGAGGGTCATAATAAATGTTTTCTGTCTTCAAAAATCGATAAGAAGCTTAAAAATAGAAAAGATCTTCCTTTAATAATAATTAATTTATACTATTCATTTAATTTAAAAAGATAATTTAATATAGATTCGAGTTACACGAGAAACAAGACAAAAGTGAGTGAAATGAAATTTGACAGTTCATAGTTTCACATAAACGGATAAACGATACTAGTAGACAAAATTTTAGGGGAAAAAAATTCACAGTCAATATATGTGTTGGTAAATTTTTTTAAATCAATACACGTGCAAAGTTTCAAGTTGGTCTAACGTTTCTTTATTAAAAGCATATGACACCTAATTTTCTCTTTTCTTATTGTTAATAACTTCAATCAGCCAAATTACCAAACGTATTTGAATGGACTCTTCTGATCCTAGATTCCTATGAAAATTGAAAGCTTGAATGGATTTTCTTAAATTCGATCAGGAAGTTAGTTTAAAGCAGGGTAATGTTAAAAAAAAAATTAGGGGTCTGATAAGGTTTTTTTTTAAATGCTCAAAAACTACGTTTTTGAAAAATTACTTCAGTGGTTTTTTGATTTTAAAAATTGATGAGTAACGAGAAAAATATGAAATCAAAATGACTTTTTTAACCGACTTCAAAAAATTAAGAGATTCTCAATTTGATTGTAACAAGCAGGATGGGATTTTGCTGACCTAAAAATTTGAAAAAAAGCAAAATAAAACGTCTCAATAGGCAAAATAGTCAAAAAAAGGCATTTATTCAACCAAAAGGCAAGAAAATGAAAAATTAATTAAAAACGAAGAGAAAATAACGGAAATATTTCTAAATAATAGCTCAATATAGTATTTTTGAACAACTATGAAATTTTTAAAATTTTCCAGCAATAACCACCTGCGATGGTCCCTTAACAGGGCCTGGCAAGAGTTTTTCAGTTAAAGCGAGTGGCGCCCAATTGAAAAGTATATGTAATGTAGTCAACATCAATATTTTGAGGTATCTCACCGTTTGCGTCATACCTTTACTTCGTTCATAGTCTCATGATTCTAAATATTATCAAATCTTGATTTTTAACAAGAACTACACATATTTGCTCAATTTACCTACTAGATATCCTTTTTTTCATGATTTTCTGGAGTCTGTGAGCGGAATTAATAGCAAAAAAAGAGTTCGCACTTCGTCGGCACTTGAACAGCTACCAGTGGAGTACGGTACCGTAATCTCAAAAAAAGTTCGAGGTGGTTGCTTATAAAATATAAAAACTTTAAGACTGAGTATTAAAATTTAGCTGATAAGCTTACATTTAAAAAAAAAATAAATTAAAAAGTTTAAAAAAATGTTGGACTTTGACAAAAATTGGACAATTATTCTATAACGTATTGCAACAGAAGTCATTTACTGAAAATATTTTTTAATGAATGAAAAAAAAAAACATACAAAATCTAATGCAAAATTTAACAAAAATAGTAGAATTCCTTGTTCAAAAATTCAATATCAGGTCCGTTTGGGAACTTTTTATGCTCAAATAGGAAATCCATCAAATTTTAAATTCTTTCAAATACTGCCGATACTGCTCAAAAACACGGGAATACGATGATTAAAAATATATACACTTTTTGATTGTATTTCATTACTTTGTTTTACTTAAAATTCCCGACATAAAAAAATATTTTCATGATTTTTTTTTCTGTATGAAATAATTTTGACAGAATTCATATTTCAGCCGCAAGAAATTCTTTGAGCAGAAATTTTTAAAAGAGAGGAAATGAGTTTCTCTCTCAGTATAGAGAGCGGTTTGACAGGACTTAAACTCAAAATTAGTGGAAATTCGTTGTTTTGGCGAGTATCCAAACAGTCCTATTATAATATCGTTTCGTAAGTAAATCTGTGAAAAATTTCAAATTAACTTTTGACGTGAATAAAATTACTTATTTTTGTGTACATAGATAAATTACCACACCCACCTCGCACCCACCCTAAATCTAATAGTGACCACAAGCAGGGGGATTGCAGGTGGGCACCATGCCACCCCCAAACATACCTCGCTTTTTGTAAATTCGATTTTTAGGGACAAGTTGTTGGTAAAAAGTAGGTACTATTTATTTAAGAAAAACTTAGCTTTCAGCCACGGTAGTAACCTGACCCAAGGTCAGCGTAGAATTGGATGTCCTCTTCGTCATTGGTGTTTATCAGTTCCTCATCAAGTAGATCCATAGCTTTAGTTCACAATTAATTTGTAAAAAATTAGCCGGGTTTGTGGTCAGATTGATTGTATTTGAAAGTTTTTCACCTTATTGACCTCAAAAATCGTAATAAAAAGAACCAATAAAATGACAACAACTGTGTTTAATTTAAAAAATTCTTTTTATTCAAAACGAATGCATTTCGGTTCTCAGCTGCGGAACCATCATCAGCGAACGACGATTAAACAAAACCTCTAGATATCGAGGGTCAGGGTGTCTTCTCATAGTGCTTCCTATCATTAGGTTTGGATGATTTTCCAGATTTTATAGACATCTTCTTCCGGATTGGAGGAGCTTCGCTTCATCGTAAAGCCTCTTGTTGCTGTAATATTTTCTTCGGAACCTGTCGAAATTCATTCCTTTGCAGATTCGTGGGATCTTCCTTTCAAGAATTGCCAGTTTGCCCGATGCCGTGAACCAGATTGGAAAGCTGTACGTGATGACAGGCCTTATATAAGCTGCTTGTATAGTAGTAGAGGATTCTTCTGGCTGAGTCCGTTAATTTTCCGCATCAGTGGGTGGATCCGGTGGAAGGCAAAGTTTGCTTTCCTCAGAACTGCTGTTATATGGAGGTTGAAACGGAATAGCTTGCTGAATTTCACTCCAAGGTATTTGACCTCCGTTTTGATGCATAGCTGCACTCCATCGGGAAGGTTGATGGTAGTATTTCTGCAGTGTGCGGCTGAGTTGAGTGTTTTCTTCCTGGTTTACACATTCTCACACAGTTGATACCAATCTAAAAAAATCTCATAATATTTTGATTTGTTTGACATCATTACAATTATTGTTTGACTTTTTTGTTCTAAGGTCTTTTAAGCATCAATTTCTTCGATATTGTTTTCTTCAGAACTTCTAACAAAATTAACTTTTTTTTTTGCAAAAAAACAAATTGAAACATGTTAAAAGTTAACCATTAGCCATTATTTTCAGACAAGATACAAACTAAAATTGTTACATTTTTCTTCTTCTATGAACTAGTTTTGAAACTCTAAATTAAAATCGCTCTTGAAGAAATTACAGAAAATTCATAAAAAAAAAAAAATAAAATAAAAAATTGCTTGCTCTGTTGCATTTCCACTGCACCATATAACATAGCCTTTACTCTAATTCAGCGTTCCTTTAACTTGCCACAAAGTTATTCCCTCTCTCTAGAAAACAAGATGCTTGTTTTCTTTTCATCATCTCGTGGTTTTCTATTTTTTTGTTTTTTTTTTCTTTACAATATTCATGTCCCGGTCCTGGTCCCGGGTGCTATATTCTTTTTGACGTAGCGTCGTCGTCATTGCCATGGTTGTTGTTGTTGTTGTTGTTGTTGTTGTTGTTGTTATTTGTTGATGATGGCAGTTTGCGGGCGTAAGATTGCTGTCTGTTAACGCCACACACCATATAGTACGATAGTACTATACACTCCCACTGTTTGGTTAGATTAAAATGTGAAAGAGTTTGTAAAATTACAGGATCCGCTCTACAGAGTGTAGAATAGACAATCCACTATATAATGTTGGCGTACTGCATGTCTATGTGCTCTATGCTCCCATGCAGAACTTCTATCTTTCTTCCTTACGAAACTTTATACCTACTCTCTTCCAGGATAAACAGCAGAAAAAATTACTCAGACCAAAAAAAATGAATATGAATGCAAGGCAACGTCTAAAACATGACATCAAAAAGTTTCAATTTTCTTTACATTTTTTTTTTGGATAGTGAAGGCAAAAAAAATTATGACTGCTACTGTAGTACGGCTCAGGCAAAAAAAAAAAGAAGAAAAAAACAGACAAAAACAAACTCTCAGTATGAATGTTGTTTTTGTTGTTCTCATACAAATTGGGATGGATAGGATAGGATGGGCAGCATTTCGTATGCCGTATGTATCCTGACGCAGGATGTGCTGCTGTATTATACAGTGTGCACTTTGTTGGAAAAACATTCAACAGATGAAGCTACTGTTACTTCACTGACTGACTGACTGCTTTACTTCTGCTTCGCATCATACAGCCAAATGCTTAAATGTGTGGTATGATGTAGAAGAACAGGGCTGGCCAACCTATGTTACGCGGATTGTAGGATTTTGTTTTATCGATTTTCATTTTTGCTTATTTATTATTTTAGTCATATTTTAGTAAATTCTTAGCCAAAACTAGAAATTTTCAGCAAAAACTGGTTCATCTCAGTCAAAACTGGTATATTCCATTCAATCCGTTTGCAAAACATGTAAATAGTTCAGCCAAAACTAGTATCCAGTCAAAACTAGTAAATTTCTTCTGAAATTGGTAAACCTCAGGTAAAGTTCAACAATATTAGGTGAATCAGCTAAAACATGGAAAGTATCTCTAGTAAATTTGGTAAATCTGACGTTAAATTTGTTAACCCTCAGTTGAAAGTGGTAAAACTTCACCGAAACTGGTAAATCACAGCTAAAATAAGTAAATCTCTGCCGAAACTTATTAATTTATAGTAAAACTGGAAAATATCAGGTATAACTGGTAGATATTTGTTAAAAAACAAATTGGTAAATCTCTCGTAAAACTGGTAGTTATCTGTATTAAAGCTGATAAATACCAGGTAAAACATATAAATCGCAGGTAAAACTTATGAATTGCAGTCGAAACTGGTATTTCTAACAAAACTGTTAGATTTCTCAGCAACAAATTCCACTTCAAACTGGTAAATCTTAGATGAAACTGGTAGATTTCGGTTGAAACTGGTATAATTCTTTACCAAAACTGATAAGTTTCTAGTAAAACTTAAAAATTCCAATCGAAGCTAGTAAATTCCAGTTGAAACTGGTAAATCTCTCCCGAAATTAGTAAATCTCTGGCAAAGCTGTACAATATCAGGTAAAACTGATAATTCTTTGCTGAAATTGGTTCACCCAGGTTAAAACTGGTAGATCCCTACGGAAACTCCTTCAATTGCGGTATAAATGACAAATTTTATGTAAGACTAATAATTCCAACCGAGACTATTAAATCTCAGCCAAATCTAGTAGTTGTTAGTAAAAATTAGTAAATCTCAGGTATAACTGATAAATCTCAGCCAAAACTAGTAAGTTTCTTGTAAAACTTATAAATTCCAGCCGAAACTAGTTAGTTCCAGTCGAAACATGGGAAATTTCTCCCGAAATTGGTAAGAAAAAAAGCAAAGTTGATTAGTATCAGGGGAATTTAGTATCTCGATAAGAACAAACTTGTAAATCTTTACTAAAGTTGGTAAATCAGAGTTTAAACCTGTGAATATCAGTCGAAAGCGGTAAATTTTAACCAAAACTATTCAAATCTCAACTTAAACTAGGAAATAGCTATGTGCCGAAACTGATGTATAATTAGCAAACCTCAAATAAAACTGGTAAATCTTTGTAAAAACTAGTAGCTCTTACTAAAAACTGGTGAATCTCTATAGTAAAACTGGCAAATCGCAGATAAAACTTATGAATCGCAGCCAAAAAAAGGTATCTGTAGAGAAACTGACAAATCTCACCTGAAATTAGTAAATCTACAATAATACTGGTAGATTCCACTAAAAAAATGGTAAATTCTTCGCCAAAACTGATAAATTTCAGCCAAAACTTGTAAATCTCTGCAGAAATTGGTGCATCTTGGGCAAAATTGAAAAATATCAGTCGTAATTGGTACCCACCTCTCAACTTACTAGCAAAATTCTAGTAGAACTGGTAAACTTGTAAATCTTTAACGAAAACTGCTGAAACTGGCAAGTCTCTATTAAAATTAGTCAAAATTAGGAAAAGCTGGTAAATTTGTTTGCTGTCAGCAAAAACTTACTTATCTGAGGCAAAAAGTGGAACCTTTATTTCAGTGCGCCAAAGCTTTCTGTATGTTGTCAAATTAATCCAAAATAAATAAATTAATTTTGGCACGTAAACTCATAAACTTAAAGGTTTGCCACCACTGACTACTCCATGAAGATAAAGCATGTTATAGGTTGATGGAGATAATCATTGCGATGATAACGATGATGATGATGATAAAGACGATGATGATGATGTTGAATGTTGAAAATGCACATCACATGTGAGAAAAACACATCATGAAGTAAACTTTGATGGAATAAGGATGCCGATTGGTAACAATGAACGGTAAACGAGTTCTCTTCCCTAGAAATTGTTAAAGTAACTAAAGAACTGAACTTTTGTGTGCTGTCTTGTTGTTGGTTGTTATTTTTTTTTTGTATTTTTACTTGTAATGCAACTGAAAGATATTATACGAGAATGTATTTGTTTTTTTTTTTGTGCTTTGAAATTAATTCTCTTTTGGTAATTTTTGTTTTCTTCGTAAAATATGGATGTTTCGTTGTAAGTTTTTGTTTTTTTTTTTATTTTGAAGGTACCTATGGGTTTTTTGTTTTGTAAACTCAGTTTTAGGAAAGTTTACTAATTATGTTAAGGAACAGTCTTTAGTCGGGTATGCATCTTTGAGGATTTTTAAGATTTAAGGATCATTATTAGGACAGGGAAAAGAAAAAAATTGAGTAACATGCTTAGTTTCTTTGTTGGTTTCTTAACTTTTCTGCAAGATAATTTAGATATTGACATTAGTTGTGATTAGCCTTTGAGGTTTTAGTTGAATATTTTATTTTTATAGGTCTGAATATTTTGCTTAAGACTTTTAATATAACAAACAAAAGTATATCTTTTATAAACATTATGAAATTACTAATAAGATTTAAAAAATTTAATAATTTCCCGTACCGACGAAACAGAGTTTTTTTGATAACACAAACTTGAACGAGATATTCAAAAGCAAAAAAAGTTTTATTCGTCTGTGACTCTGTATTTCAATTTCAAGTCAATATTTATGTATTTCATCAATATTGATAAATTCAAATAAATATTCAACTCAAATTTGTTTAACAAACCCAAAATGTATTTTCTAAAAAGTTCCTTCGAAATACCTTTCCTCACAACCAACTGGTAAGTACTGGTGTGTACTCAAGTACGCGCGCCTGAAGTTATACTTCCTATCATTAATTATTTTTGTATAGTTTTTTTTTTTGGATCAAAATTAAAGCAGATATTGTGAACATATCATTTTTTTCCTTGTTCTCCACAAGGTGTAGTTTTATAGAAATTTAAATTATTTAAGTAGACATAGTAAGATGTTAGGAATGGTCAAATACAATCAAATGAGCATAAAAAGTGCCTTTTTTCTGTCTTTATTTTTAATTTGTATGGCATTGTTAAAGAAAACACATACATCTTGAAATTGAGCTAAAAATACTATCAAAATTATCAAATTTTTCATTAAATTTTGTAGTTTTAAACGCATTCATTAAAAAACATATTTTTACTTAACGACCTCTGTGGCAATGTTTAATAGAATAATTGTCCAATATTTTTATGCAGAATTATAGTACAGCATTTTATCTAATAGAATCTTTTTAATTTTTTTAAAATCCTGCAACTAAAACTAAAGTTACTAAGATTTTAATATCCAATGAAATTAACTTTTTATGTGTTTTTGTTTTTAATTTTTCTCTCTAAATCTGTAAATATACATTTTTACGTTTAAAAATATTTATTGCTTATCAAAAATACTTGTACCAACAATATTGTAGTACACGGTTTTATGAAATTCAAACAAATTTCATACCATATTTGAAAAAGAATAAGAAATCGAAAATTAAATTTGCTCTTCATCATCTTTTTTTTACTCATTATTTTTTTATGTAATTGTAATGATAAACAAAAAAGTAACAAATTTTATAAGCGAACAATCTCGAATCCATTTGTGAGCTAATGGTACCATTCTCCACTTGGTGGCTAGTCGAGTTCCGACGACCAAAGCAGATAATTTTATTGGCTTTTGTTGAATTTTGATGAAACTCTTTTCAAGTTTGTGAAGGATTTTATAGCATGTACACTTTCAGATATGTGTGATATACCAAATTAAATGTAATTTGATCGTGATGCTCAACAAAGTTGAGTCATAGTTATCTCGGCTCACAGACTACAGAAAATTGTGAAGGTTTTTTACAAAAATGTTTTTACCCAATATCTAATGGCTGTGTAAATTTCAAGTTTAAAAATGTACAAATAAAAACGATAAAAATAAAATACCATTGGAAACGGTCAAAAAACTTGCACTGAAAAATCTTGTTTTTTTCTGTTATTCATTTAAGAAAATGTTTAAAAATCTAATCACACATATGCAGACCTTAAAGTAGTTTTGACAAATTGTTTATCCCATTATTCCCTGATTTTTAAAATCAAGTAGACCAACCACATAAATTTTCTAAAACGTATGTGGTTTTTAAACTAAAAAAAAAAACGTTATGGAGCATTTTGAATATAATTCAACAAGTGATTTTTTTTTCATTTTCTATCAATGTGCATAGTTAGTTTTTAAATAAAACATCAACTTTACCCACACCACCATCATTTTTAAAGGTCTTAAAAAAAATATGATATTGGAAAATAATTTTTAACTTGAAAAGTTGATTTTTAGAATTTTTAATTTAAAGAAAACTCATCATTATTTATGTTAATCTATTCAATTAAATTTATTTTACAATTCTAGCCCTTATAAATAAGAGGTGTTATTTTGAATAGCCCCCTATTTCGGTAGCTGTCACTTTTGAAGCTGCCATTTTTTGACATTTGACAAGTAGAAACTACGCTATTAATAAAAATGGAACGATACACGCTTCAACAACGCATTGAAATTATTAAAATTCACTATAAAAATGGTGAAAATTTGGCAGAGACGGTTCGTAAAACTAAAACATTTTTGGGTCGTCGTGAAGCACCTTGTCGGACCGCAATACAGAAATTGGTGGACAAATTCGAGCTGTTGGGACAAGTTAGTGATGTGAAGAATAAAACCCGTGCACGTCGCTCAAGAACAACTGAGAATATTGCTGTTGTAGCCCAAAGTGTTGAAGAAAACCCAGGTTTGTCCATTCCTCGTCGTTCTTTGGAATTAGGCATTCCACAAACGTCATTACACCGTATTTTGCATAAAGACTTGGGTCTTAAGGCTTATAAAGTTCAGTTAACACAAGAACTCAAGCCGGCTGATCATCAACAACGTCGTGTCTTTGCTGATTGGGTCCTTGAAATGCATGAAAATGAACCGGAATTTCATCGAAAAATCATCTTGACTGATGAGGCCCATTTCCACCTCGGAGGCTACGTCAACAAGCAAAACTGTCGCATCTGGGGCTCGGAAAACCCAAGAGTTATTGTTGAAAAGCCTCTCCATCCTCAACGCGTGACTGTTTGGTGCGGTTTATGGTCCCGCGGGGTCATTGGACCTTACTTTTTCGAAAATGAGGCTGGAGCAACAGTTACGGTCAATGGATTGCGCTATCGAGAGATGATTAATGATTTTTTATGGCCTGAATTGGATGGTATTGATCTGAACAACGTTTACTTTCAACAAGACGGCGCTACGTGCCACACAAGCAATGAAACCATCGATCTTTTACGGGAAAAGTTTTCGGACCGTGTTATCTCTCGAAGAGGTGATCACAACTGGCCACTGAGATCTTGTGATTTAACACCTTGCGACTTCTTCCTTTGGGGCCACGTGAAAGATAAGGTCTACGCCAACAGCCCAGCGTCGATTCAAGACCTCAAACATGAAATTCGTGAGGCTATCGAGGACACAGGGCAGCCACTTTGCGATTTGGTTATGGAAAATTTCATGAAAAGGATATGGTCCTGTAAGCGTGGTCTTGGTGGCCATTTGGCTGATGTTGTGTTTCATTATTAACGGCATACCTTCCTCTTTATAATGAAATAAACATCTGATCATTTATCTCTAAAAATGCAATTTTTCTTTGAATATCAAAATAACACCTCTTATTGGAAAACCCTTTACTTGCCGAAATGTACACATTTATTTTTGTTTTATACCCCATTTTACCCTAACTTCCCGATAGAATTTAAAAAAAATCCCGATTCATTGGATTTTTACATTATACCACCTATCTTTTGGTGTATTTAGTTTTTTTTTTCTATTTCTTATAGTGTAGAAAATAAATCATATTTATGGTGTTGCACTCAAAATGCAAACTAGAAAAAATAAACCCAGTAAAATATGAAAGTGTGTTGTTTCTCTTTACATATTTATAGTGTCTGTGTGAAAAAAAAACAGTAATAATGGGCTGAAAAAGTCTATGTGTTATTACTGGTTGAATATTTTTATAAACGCCGGTAAAGAAGTTTAACTTCAAAAAAAAAAAAAAAAACGATTTTTAAATGGCAAAACAAAAATTTATAGTAACTAATCAAACCCGATTTAGAAATCATTTTTTTTATTCCTAAAATATTTAAAAAAGTAAAAAAAAAAAATTGAGAACAACATTTTTAAGAAACTATTTGCTGAAATATCTAAAAATCGGTTTATTGGCTTTTAAAAATTAAATTTCGAAATTTGTTAACAAATCCATAAAATAAAATTTAGAAAATTGTATAACTAAACATCGTAGAAATCGTGTAATCGAATCTATGACAAGTACGGTTTTGAAAAAATACTTGTTTTTATGAAAAGATAGACCTTTCCAACAAAAACGCACATGTTTTTTTTCATCGAAATTTTAGAATAGCTGTTTTTGAGGAAAAGAACACCATACCACCGGGTATATACCGTTATTTGAGTTAGAACAAAATTTATCCTAAAAACTCCTCTGAACAGTCTCCAAAAAAAAAAAAACATACATTTCAACTCAAATTCCTCAATGAACCCCGAAATTTATTTACCAAGACTTTCTTTGAAAAAAAAAAATTTCGTTACAAAAAACAAAAATGATAGTAAAAGTTATTTCAAGGGCATCAAAGTTCAACAAAATAATGTTTTTGTATAACCTACTTAACTTTGTCTAAGGTTATAACTTCCATCCAACCAAATGAAAAAAAAAAAAAAAAACATGTTGCTCTAATTAAGGTTAAATTCTTATCTCACAACTTCTGAGCACCCAAAACAAAAACAACAAAAACAAAAAAAAAGAAGTTTTAGTTTATGTTACATAAATCTTGCGAGTGTCAAAAAGAATTTATGCAATAAATCAACTCGAAAATCTCTCAGGCAAAATTTAAGAGGCTCGCGAACTTGAATCATGGTGCCCCCGAGGCACATCCAAATCACTATACCTACAAAGATAAGCACCAAGCAGTCTTAAGTTTTTTGTATAGCAAACTTTGAATAAAACACATGGAAACCGCCTTGCCTTGGCTTGCATCGAACATTCCATTTTGACCCCACTGTGCCTCTGCTCTGTTTTAGTGGCTTGCTGGTGCTCTATTAAGAAGTTTTCCATTTAGGGTTGATGGAAAAAGACCCCGAATTCTTTTACACATCGAGGTGCTCTTTTGTGTATAAATGAAAATTCTTACCGCAAAAACCATAAAAGGGCGTCAATTTAATGTATTCGCATATTATTGAAGGAGATTTCGCCGTGCTTTATTTTATTCGCCTTGGGCCAGCCATAAAATTTGTCTTTGTCGAATTTTGTATAGGGAACAACTGTAAGTACCGTCAAAAACTATACCAAAACAAAATAGCACTAACAATGGCATAACTACTGACTGGCAATGGCAACCAGAAAGAAGATGAAGAAGAAGCACTAAACCTCGGATATTATGATGGGGGTAGGTATAACTATTTGATCGTAAAAAAAAAGGCAAAAACGAATCAGATGAAAAGTTTTATCACATTCTTGGCCTCGAAATGTGCTCGCTAGCGGTTTCAAGGATAAGAGCTACTATATACTCTAAGCTGTAACGAAATAGTTCCATAAACTTTCCACAGATGGGGCCAGGAGTTATGGCAACCTTTCTTATGGAAGGAAGAACTAGAACCGTCGTCATCCTTGGCGGCGGTGGCGATGGCGGTGCCGGTGTCGGTATCAGTGGTAGCGACTTTACTTCTATTTTGTTTGTTTACTGTTTTTACCTAGAAACTGGGTTTGATACCTCAATCTTGTTGTTGGCGGGGTATTTTTGACAGCTTTTCTAAGGGTTCGATTATAAATCTTTTGTAACTGTCAAGAATTTGCTTATGTTTTCGTGTCCCTTCGAGATATCGATGCTTGAGTTTTTTTTTTGTGTGTGTTTGTGTGTGAGTGTGTGTGAGTGTGTTTGTGTTCGATTTTGATAAGGGACACAAATTTTCCTATTTTTTTTTGTGTTTGTTTTTGAAAAGCCTTCGCTTCTAGAAAAATGAAATCTAAAGGGAAGTAGGTGGTGATGGTTTGGATGCGAAAGAGAGGGTGTATTTTGTATATTTTAGTTCGAGGAGAAAAATTAGGAATGTTAAGGAGGAGGAGGAGAATTGGGTTGTGTGTGTCAAGATGTTGTCACTTAAAGAGCTTGGCAAAGAAAGCCAGCTCTGGTGGTAGGTTTAAGATTGTTGAGACAACAAAAAGGCGGTTTGTCGGCGTCGACGACGCACGGTCGTCGTCTTTGTCGTCAGCGAGAGGACAATATGAGTGGCAAGCTTGCTTGTCAGGCTTAGTTAGATGGTATGGGGGTATCAAATCTGTTTGTGAATCAATGATATGTCTGTATTTGGCTAATTTATGGAGCAAATGGGTGATGTTCTTATGCAGAATGATAAGCTTCTGTTAGAAAAAAAAAAACGATGAAGACGGAGGAAAACGAAAAAAAAAAAAAATGTGTCGACAGAAAAAGTGATTCAAGGACATGTTGTAATTTACCATAAGTAGTATACAAGGAGTGGAATGAGAGAGAGAGAAAGAGAGATATGAAAATTAGGTTTGACATTGAAAACAGTGTTGGGCGATGATATGGTGTCAAGAATGTCATCATATTATGTGGATGGGAGTAAGAAGACAAAAAAAAAGCCGTTTATGGTTGGTTTTTTATATCAAAGATAAGTAGGTAGCTCTGGTATGGAATCAAGACTCTCTCTCACTTTAATATGTGTGCTTAAATTCATAAAAACCGATAAATTATTTTACTTTTACGACAAAGGACAAAGTTTATAAAAATAATATGTCTTCGGGAAGAGAGTGATTGATTGCATTTATTCGACAAGCTGACTTTGCTTTTTTTTTTCTTCAAGGTTTTGTCTGGAAATATACTGCGAGTCGCATTTTTGTCAAGCAATTTTAGATGCCCGATGACAGTTTCAAGAAGTATGTAAGTAGGTACCCTAAGTACGGACGAAGTTGTTTATACTTTTCAGATTGAGGAATCACTTTTTTGTTGTTAATTTTGGCAAGGCTAAGTTGATGGATAGGTTTTTAATATATTTACATTAGAGAGAATGTAAATAAATTCCAAAAAAGTTATGTATATCGGATTACCTTTGAGTATAATTAGCATTTGCCGTTGCACCTGATATATAGCATTTTTTTATACGTCTTTAATCAGCTGGTTGTCGACCACGGATTGAGGCACTCGCTACTATCTGTTTGGTATAACCACAAAAATTTGCTTCGGATGCTACCATCGAAATTCAGCAACTGGCCAACTTAAACTATCTTAAAACTAAACTTGTTTCCTGATTGACAGCAGACAGTAGGTACCGAATAAATATCTAACCAGCAGTTGAAACCAGTGCAATGTAACCCTTGATTAATCAGCTAAAACTGCTATTAAATGAAATGTATGTATGAGTAGTGAAAGGACCAAGTCACAACTTCTCTTGTAAACGATTCTTTAACAGTTTCAAAAAGGTTTTACGTTTACTGAAAGAAACCCGTAATCAAGAACTTTACTATCTCTTATGTTGGTAACTCCAATTTGCGGTACTTCCTGTTTCTTCAGAAAATACTTTGAGGTAATTACGCCTATCACGTCACAAAATGCAGTATACTTCTTTCATTTGCATGCAATACGTAGACTTTAACTTGTACCCTCTGCTGCTTACTTTGTTTTTTTTTCGTTTCTAGTTTCTTCAGACATCCATAGACAGTTTCTTTCCCATGTGCATTTGAGTCTTCTTTCAGCACAAGTTATGTAAACATTTTTCAAACCGCGTAATTTTCCATTGAAGTCAGTTCAGGGCTAATAGTTTTTCTCAGTCCTCGAGAATGGAGGTCACCTAACAGTTGGCACACCGAGGGGCATTAAAGTCTGTAGGCGTTAAGCCTGTTTATTCCAGGTGGCTTCCTGAATCTCCAAACGGCAGCTGTACGTAATGTCGAAATCTTACGGAAGCTTAAATTTTATGGTTTTCCCCACTTGTTCCTGACTTCCAGGCGACTAATTCTAAAAAAATCGGCCATTTATTGTAAAAAAAAGTTAAAATTGGTAGAATCTCTCACAAAAAGGATTTTTTTAGTTCTGAAAAGAGTTTTTTAGATTCGTTTTTATTTCTTCAATATTAAATTCTGCAAAGAACTTTCATAATCTGCCCCGAACGCCACTTTGGGGGGATTATTTTAGATTTCTCAATCGCTTAAGTCCTTTTCTTCAACGACGAGTTTAGTGTTCATACAAACTTAGTTCTTGTTGATTCTCATGAATCATTATGACCAAAATTATTAAAAATTCATTCAAATCTTATTCCAGAAATGACAAATTATCTCTGAAACTATTCATTTTATACCCATAATATGTTGCCCAAATATTTCTCAGACGTAAGTGACCTCTTATGTTAAGTTTTTATACTATTTTTTTAATTTAAGATAAAAAATACTTCAAATGAGAAAATTACTCCATAATATAAAAGGATTTTTTTCTAATTTTCAGAAAAAAAAGTAGTTTTCATTCCGACAAACCCAAATATTATAAATAAAGCAATATTTCAAGACCTTATACTTGAACATCTATGAAAACTTTGAGTTATTAACGTTTCACTGAAACAATCTCGAATTCTTTTTGTGTTTTTTTAGTTGAAAGAAATTCTCGTTTATTTTTGCAACTTTTAAGTAAGAACCATTAGAGTAGAGTAACCTATTTAAAAAAAAAAAAAAAAATTAATGATCCAGCCCCACAGGTTGAGGGACCTCCGCCAATGAGTATACCTAAGATAAATCGCTTGAATTCTGTCAACTTTTCTGTAATTAGCTAGGCATTTGAGGCTTGTTTTGTAAATCATCAGTACATGATAAAATAGCTGAATAAATTGCGCAATAAATCAAGACTTACACAACTAATAACCAAGAAAAAGCTATAGCGTTACAGAATCAGTGATTCTTATATAAGAGAAAAATGCAAATTTACTACTAAGAATACCAACTATATGAATATAATTATAAACCAACATTAAAGCATCAAATAACAAAGAAAATGCTTTAGCGTTACAGAATCCATGAGTCATTTATAACAATAAATGTGCAAATTCACTATCAAAAACACCAACCGCACGATATTTTTTAAGCTCAAATAATTGAAAACACTTTATACAAAATCAGACTAGTTTAAAGCACATCAAAAGTTTTGTGAAAAATTTGGTCTTGTTTCTGAAAATGAAACCTCTCTTTACAAAATATCACAAAAACAGTGTTTTTGGATGTTCAAATTTCGATATCTCATACACTTTGTATTATAGTGCGATTCTGATACAATATTTGAGTTAAGAAAGTCAAAACCTTTGCAAAACTTTAATTTGGTTTCTATGACCACTCTTCGCTGGCTGATTTACTGTCATTTATCTAAAAATCGATCTTAAAAATGCGTTTTTTGTGTTTTTTTCTTTTTCAATTTTTGACAATGTTACCTGTGTTTTTCTTACTTAGTCTTGAAAAAGAGAATTTAACCAAAAAGAATCAATCTTGAAATTTTTAATAAATCAAATATTTTGTTAGTCAACTATTTTGACGATAAATTAGTCCATTTTGCAAAATTAATTCGTCAAAAACATAAAAATTAATATTTTGCTGAAAAATAATTTGTATATGATAAAAATATATCAAACCAAGTTTCATCAAAATCTAACTACTTAAAAAAAAAGATAAAAAAAAAATTAAATAATTAGTTTTTGGCATTTTTCACTACATTTTTGAGGTTATATCGAAAAATTATCTCAACAACAGTTTTAAATCTTTTTACCACCTCCAACTCTTTCATTGAACTTTTTTCACTACGAGGTTTACTTTAGATAGAAATTTAAAAAAAAACACGATTTTCGACACTCACCCCACTTCTTCGCCCACCCACCTCCTTTCCCCCAATCTGTTGGTGGGCAAATTATTTTTCCCTTTTCATAGACCATTTTACCTAATTTTTGCCACAATCCTATTATAATTTTTGTTTTTTTAAATTATTGGCACTGGTAGAGACATACATATATTATGCCTTGGTGACAACATTGTATCGTTGAGATGGATGAGGGGTAGGGGAGAAGGGGGGGGGGGGGTTAACCTATTTTATTCTTTGATGGCCTTCGGTAGAGAAATATAAGGTTTGGCGTTGGCATGTCTCTAAGCTTCTCAGTACCAAGTGGTCTTCGTAAGCCTCTCCCGCTACGTCAAGGGTTGCTTGACACCCCTGAAGGAGTATTTAGTAACCCTTATTTGTTTTTCATCTACTCTTTTGGTAACGAGTAGGTTTATTTTATTAAGAAAATATATATTTTGTGTGCAAACAAAGTCTTAAATTTAAAATTAATAGATCCTCTAAGCCTACTTAGGCAGACATTTTATTTTCAAACCTAAACTTCATCATCATCATCATCATCCTCATTGTGTGTCCCTGTCCATTCTTGTATCCTTCAATTAATTTTGATTACTCTCCATATTAAACAGAGAATTGTGTCATGGATGATGATGGAACACACTGAACACTGAACTATCATGCATTTGACGAAGGAAATCAGTTTCCCATTTGTCAATCTAAATTGACTTTCTCAGAGGGCATCATTAGAACACACAAGAGTGTTCCGTTCCATTCCTTCCAATATACTTTAGTGTGTGACTTAAACCAACATAGTTGTGGGTGGGTGGGGCTGGTTCGTTGGTTCGTGTATATTTTAGCTTCAACGAAATTCTACACCATCATCATCATCATCATAGTCACCGTGTCGGCGTCGTCATCGTCGTCGACAGTCCAATGTAAAGGATATCCGTATCATAGTTACCTAGACACCTTAATCCTTCCATGCATGTGGCACAGTGGGCACCCAACTCGTGTGTGTATACAGTACATGGTTATAAATTGCTCAAAACCCTTAAACCTCTCTAAACCGCTCTGGCATTGCACCACCAACAAGTAAGTGAGTATAGAGAGCAATGAAACGAGGTACCTTTTCGCATATACCTACACCTACGCTGCTGCCGCCCCCGTCTAGTCCGATGTATTTAAAAGGATCTTCACTATTCACCGCTGGTATAGTCGAGCTGCATAAACACCAACGACGACGGTTGGTTTAGTTCCATTTGTATGCGTCTTATGTATATGTATTTTGCAACGGTAATAGAAACACTATAAACCGAAGCAGCAATAGCAACAGCAGCAGCATAGAGCGGACTGCAAGGATGGCAATTTATTTTGATTGAGTTGACTCTGGTGTAATCTGAGCTTTGCTTAACTCTCATCGAGTTTCAATTTGTTTGCAAGGATATTTTTTTTTGGTCGCCTTTCGCCTTGATGTCCTTTTTCCACTACTACTACACCTACCTACACCTACTTGTTCCACTCCCATTTTTGCGCCCATTTGTGTCAACGTTTATCTTGGCTTTGATTTTAGTTTCACATTGACTATATGCTTTGGTGCTTTGCTCTGCAATTTGACCCATGTCCTTAATGTCCTTTTCTACATTTTCATATTCTGAATAGAGATTGGTATGTGTGTGTGTAGTATAGTCAAAGTCGGTCATCGTGTCGTCATCAGCACTGTATAGGTCGCCCTAAAGCAAATAATAGTGACGCTCGAGAATGCTGCTTAATTGGTAGCTATTAGACGAAGAAACCAATGTGCAAATTATATAGACACATATACCTTCCTTCCATAGAAAGGGATAAAGGACACACTCAGGACATTGCTCCTTTTTTTCCGCGATTAAATTTTTACTTGTTTGTTTGTTTACTCTGTTTTTCATTTTGGTACTATTTTTTTTTTTTTTTTTTTGCTTCTGCTTTGAGGTGATTAGTGGCACTTAGAATGTGGTCCTTAAAGGACGATAAATAAGAGAATTGCATAATTACTCACTAAATACCCAAATGCGTAAAATTAATTTTTCCAAGTCGATTTTCGGCTCGGGTCGACTTGCCTTGCCTGATGGGTTGGAGCGACGCACGAGCGAGGTTGTGGATGGATGTGATGGTGGTGGTAAGTGTGCCACTTTAGTGCCTCATCGTGATGGAGGTTTTGGCAAATTCGCTCATGTTCCTTGCCATGGTCCTGCGGAAATCAAGATTTATTGAGGTGATTTATTTGAATGATTATTTTTTTTTTTTATTTTTCTCCTTTCCGTATATTATTTGTTAGCATGTTTTTGTTGTTTTTTTTTTGCTGTTGGAATAATTTTTCTTTTTCTCTCAATTTCTCATCGAAGAATATTGTTTGACTCTCGCTTTATTTCATTATTTTTGTCTGCATTTTTCAATTATTTCTCATTTTTCTTCTATTCATTCATACCGAAGGAGCCAAGGATTATAATACAAGACAATAGTGGATAGGTCTTCATTCTTCAATAAGCAATAAATCTGATTTTTAATTAATTGGTATATCAAATCGGAGGTAAATATTGCACAGAAATATTATTTAATAAGGATTTTCCTTCTATTTTCCTTCTATTTTTTTTTTTTTTGTTTTATTTGTGTGTTTGGAAGAAATAATGCTTTTGTGTTTGGTTAAAATTTTATTTTTTGTTTTTTATTGTTGTGAAAGGATTTCAAATTAATATTTGTAATGAATTTTGCAATGGATGAGGTATGAGCGAGATTATTGAAAAATTAAAAATCAATAGAACGATTATAGGGAGCAGGATGATGATGTAAGATTTTTAAATGTCATTAATGTAGATTGTAGATTATAGAAATTAATTAATGCGATTAAAGTTTTTGCTTGCTTGATTTGAGCTTTTAAATTTTGAAGTTAAATACTCATGGCGTGAGATAACGCTATTTCAATAATGTGGCAAGGCCCTTCACCCCCGGGGAGCAGACTTAACGAGGATTAAAATACAGAGAACCCAAGAACAAGAAGACTGGTTATAAAAAGAAATAACGATAAGAAAACCGCGAAACAATTTTTTTATTTTTGGTTGGTTGAATTTAGAAAAATTTAGTTTTGAAAAACTAATTTCAAGAACTAATCTACTATCGGTAGATAGGTTTCAATACTATTACGCTACAAAAATTTGAGGTGGATGTTTTCGATTTTTTTTTTAGATAAACAATACCGAGTGACCCACTACGTGAGTTCTCGGCATTGGTATCAAGTATGCTTACCGATAGAGGACCCTGACCTTGCTGATATCAGTTATTTTAGTTTTTTTTGAATTTTTAAAACGACAATCGATTTAATTAAAACAGTCAAAGTTTCCTTAAATTCAGATTCATTAAATGCGAAAGAATTTGCATATACCCAGCCTCACACCTACCCCATATTCTGTAGCTGTAGTTGTCCCAGGTGGGGGATTGCAGGGGACAGCATACCCTCCATATAGGGTATTTTGTTTAACAACACTTCAATTATTCAGCCATTTAACTAATCGGCATTTTTTTGTCGGCACTTTGATAACACAAGCTTACAGAAAAAATTCACCCTGAGTTCCGTTATATTTTTCTTATAGATTTTTACAAAATTCTTCATAATTTTGTAAGAATAATTATTATTAATCAAGAAGGTGCAAGGAATATAAGAAAAAACGCTTTAAATTTTAATATTTCAGACCAAAAATACCTAAAACTGGCTTAGATATGCCTGCTTGGTACTTTCGTTTTTTTTTTTGTTTTTAACATTTCTGATTTCTTCTGTTTTGGGAAAATTATTTTGGTTCCATTTTGGAAGGGATTGAAATTATCAAAATTGAAAGATTACATAATATTGGTATTCCTGTTTTTTTTATGAAGTTAAAAGATAAAACAAAAAAAAAAAAAACTGAACAAACGCACGTTTAGAAGTCTAGATCGAAAAAAAATGTCTGCTAACTTATACTACATTCCAAATTAAACATGCACAATTTTCTGTAAGGTTAAAAAAGCTCTTATGAAATGCAAAATATGCGTGCAAAAGATGTAACAAAGGGCTAAAGAGTGTAACTCTCCTCAAAAACTGAAAAAAAACTGTAGGGAAGTGATGGTCGATTTGCCCTTGTTTTATTTAAAATGGATCATTAAAAAACAACGGCAGTGCAATATCTAATCATTACTTTTTCAAAAGCCAGATATTTCTATTCTAAAGTTGCTTTCAACACCAGTTTTTGAAAGAAATTAAAATCAAACTTAAAATTTTGAAAAATAAATGCAAATCTTCGTTTTTAATCTGATTTTTTTTTTTTCAAAAATTTGGTAATACTCAAGGCATTTATTAATTTTTATTCAAAATGTAAGAACTAAAGATTCTTAAATTTTTGAAAAATAAATCCAAATTAATTTTAAAATAAATATTTTTCAAAGTAATTTTTTTTTTTTTAATTTAATAAATATGGGAGTCTGGTTCGAAGACAAAAAATAAATAGTTCTTAGTTACATAAAACTTTGAAACAAATCAAAAATATATTTTTTTTTTAATTTAACTCAAAACTAACTTTATTATTTTTATGTATTTTTCCAAAATCTATAAACAGTGCACCAATTTATTACATTTTGCTTAAAAATCTCGCATGAGAACCCATAATTTGCCTATTTCATCATAAAAATTCACATGAAACGCAAAGAAAACACGATTTTCAATGATAAGTAGATCTGAGTATCGAGGTTCAAATCTCAGAAATTTTAAATACAATCTTCTTGTAGCTTCTTTTCATTTAAGAACCTACTAAAAGATCAATAGAATGGAATATATTATTTTCAAAATATTATTACCAATGTAATTCTTATTTGTTTTTAAGACTTTGTATTAACAACTTTTTCCAAAAAAAAAAAAAAAAAACCGAAAATCGCTGTCACAATTTATTGCCTTAGCAAAAAACTAAATTTCTATTTTTATTTATATCCATTCCATCTCAATGGACCAAAAACTTGATTTTGTTGTTGAAACTACCATCAAGATAGTGGCACCACAAGTTAGTCCCCAACATTTGAAAAAGTAAGTATACTAGACATTTGATTTTCAGTGTGGATTCTATTATTTTGAAAGTCAATATTAATTCTCATTGGAACATTTAAATTAAAAATCCAAATTAGTGGTACCCTCCATACAAAAGTGTCATTCTGTGTGTTTTTTGTTTTTAATATGAAAAGTACAAGAAGATTTTATTGGAAATGGTGTAAGCTTAGACTTAACATTAGTTTTCCTGAACCTACACTTCTTGCATTTACTAGTTCAATTATCTTGAGCCTTAACAGAAGTTATCATGTTACAAATTTCCAAAGGAAAACGTCTACAATACGAGTTTTATTTGCATTTCATGACATTTTATAGCTAAGTTTTTATGGCTAAATTGAAAAAAAAAACAATACTGTAAGGGTCGCTTAAATCACTATACTCTGTGTGTACGAAAAAGTAACATAATAAAATTCTGACGATCTAAAAATTTTTCGGTATGACCTTTGAACATTTACAATAATTACTGTCCAAGTATTGAGAAACATTATAATGCAAAATTCTGTCTGATAATTTATTAAAAATGTATTTTGTACATAAATTGTTTGATAAATATTTTTGTATTAGTTAAACTTAAAAAAAATATTCAAGAACATCTTTTTTTTTGTTCTCTTTTCAGAAGTTTCAATTAATTATGATATGAGACATTGCCAAATATAAATACTAAATAGTTAAAAGGTAAGTAACACAAATTACTCTGTACGACTAAACACTTACCCCTTTCTTCCTGCCAACACTTCAAATATATTTACGCAGGGTCTTAACACAAATTTTTTAATGTTAACACATTTGTCGAATATCTTACCAAATATTTGTCATTTTTATCGTTCTAATGTTGTGTTTTATGAACGAACTATTTTTATTTTTCAAATCCAGGCTGTAATGTTAAACCTATTTTCGAGCAACTATATAAAAAGATTTCTTTGTTGATAGTGATCGGATATTTATTTCATTATAAAGAGGAAGGTTTGCTGTTAATAATGGAACACAACATCAGCCAAATGGCCGCCAAGACCACGCTTACAGGACCATATCCTTTTCATGAAATTCTCCATAACCAAATCGCAAAGTGGCTGCCCTATGTCCTCGATAGCCTCACGAATTTCATCTTTGAGGTCTTGAATCGACGCTGGGCTGTTGGCGTAGACCTTATCTTTCACGTGGCCCCAAAGGAAGAAGTCGCAAGGTGTTAAATCACAAGATCTCGGTGGCCAATTGGGATCACCTCTTCGAGAGATAACACGGTCCGGAAACTTTTCCCGTAAAAGATCGATGGTTTCATTGCTTGTGTGGCACGTAGCGCCGTCTTGTTGAAAGTAAACGTTGTCCAGATCAATACCATCCAATTCAGGCCATAAAAAATCATTAATCATCTCTCGATAGCGCAATCCATTGACCGTAACTGTTGCTCCAACCTCATTTTCGAAAAAGTAAGGTCCAATGACCCCGCGGGACCATATAATAACTCTTGGGTTTTCCGAGCCCCAGATGCGACAGTTTTGCTTGTTGACGTAGCCTCCGAGGCGGAAATGGGCCTCATCAGTCAAGATGATTTTTCGATGAAATTCCGGTTCATTTTCATGCATTTCAAGGACCCAATCAGCAAAGACACGACGTTGTTGATGATCAGCCGGCTTGAGTTCTTGTGTTAACTGAACTGTATAAGCCTTAAGACCCAAGTCTTTATGCAAAATACGGTGTAATGACGTTTGTGGAATGCCTAATTCCAAAGAACGACGAGGAATGGACAAACCTGGGTTTTCTTCAACACTTTGGGCTACAACAGCAATATTCTCAGTTGTTCTTGAGCGACGTGCAAGGGTTTTATTCTTCACATCACTAACTTGTCCCAACAGCTCGAATTTGTCCACCAATTTCTGTATTGCGGTCCGACAAGGTGCTTCACGACGACCCAAAAATGTTTTAGTTTTACGAACCGTCTCTGCCAAATTTTCACCATTTTTATAGTGAATTTTAATAATTTCAATGCGTTGTTGAAGCGTGTATTGTTCCATTTTTATTAATAGCGTAGTTTCTACTTGTCAAATGTCAAAAAATGACAGCTTCAAAAGTGACAGCTACCGAAATAGCGGGCTATTCAAAATAACACCTCTTATGGAAAACCCTTTATTTTATTGCAATAAACAAGCAATTTTAATAAAAAAAAGGTTACGTATACGCCATACGCATCAGAGTTTTTTTTTAGAATTATTTTGCTGAATTATTTAACTTTATCTAAAAACAAATACAACTAAACACAAGATTAATCATTTGCTTAAAAATGATTCTTTATTCTTTTTTAAAAACTAATGGCAAAATGCTTAAATTGAGCTTTTTTGCTTAATGCATTCAAACATCATATCCATATTTTAGCTGTCCAAAGAAAAATCTCCCTTAAATATACATTTTTCTCCAGAATTTACATAAGAAAAAAAAAAACTCTAATAATACATTCCATTACCACTCAAAAAAAAAAAAAAAAAATCTCTTAGTCAGATGAACATATTTCCTGTCTCTCTTCATTTATAACTTTTTTTTTTCATAAATTTTCATTGAAGCTCCTTTGAACCATATGATCCGACTTGGTTTTATTTTCGGTCATTTATTATTCAAATTCACCAAAACGAGAGTCCTCTTCTCTTAAAACCAAATAATAACGCCCCCCATTTTTGTTATATCCTTCAAACGCATTAACTCTAAGGCAAATAATGTCCCACCTAAGTCCACCACAGAAGGAACAAAAAAAAAAAAAACTTTGCCATAAAAATAAGGACGTGTAGCCAACTAAAAAACCGACCACCCTTGGTATAAAATATGTAAATTACAGTATTTTAACGGCTCTTTGAACATCCGCTTCTGTCCCAAGCGCAAGCCAAACCAGAGAAAAAAAAAAATCATCATCTTTTTTACATTTTTTTTTTTTTTTTTTTTGAACATTACATCAAATATTTCAACAAGTTAAGAGCAGCGAATCCCTTGGTTATATTATATCCTTAATAGAATTCGGTCAACAAAAGCTTAGCAAATCTTCAATCACCAAAAACTTTTCAAAACTAAGCTCTTGTGCTCAGTCCTTTTTTATCCGAAACGGAATATCATCATTAACGGAAAAATACTTACCAGTGATGTACCCCATTTTTTGGTTCAAGGACTAAAAATTATCCTTCCTTTGAAAAGGATCACAACTTTGGTACCGATGCTATGACGATGACGAATACGACGACGGATAGATGGACGCCATGCAGAGTTAATCAACGCACATGATGAATTACTATCAACGTTTAAAAGCGCACACACAGTTAACGATATCGTGTCCTGAATTCTAATTCAAAAATGTTTGTTGACATACCCCAGTTGCCGCCTGCACCATAGGTGGTTGGCGCCATCTAGCGAAGAAATAAAGGAGCACCCCCTACCGAACATGTTTAAATGCCATCACAAGGCCGATGGCAATTAATTAAGGAAACGCGATAAAATGGCAGAAGTATTAATCACAGGATACATACAAATAAATTTGCTGTTGAATTTTAATCCTTCGTCAGAGTCCTAGAATGACGGTATACAAATTCGAAGAATTTGGAATGCTCCTTTTTTTTTAATTTGTTTTTGGAACAGGCAAAAGCCTATACTGATCTGTGAGTCTAAAGGAACACATCATGCGCGCATTAATGTCTCTTCCACGGCTAAGGCGATTTATATTTTTTGTGAAGATACCCAAGGATCTGTTGTAAACCCTTTTTCCTTCGGCCTTTATGTGTTTTTCATTGAAGATAAAGTGACAAAGTAGATTGACGATGGTGTTTGCAAGATGCTGACCTTATATATACCGCTACCACATCCTTATCACCAGCAACGTCCTTATTGTTGTGCAGATTATAGAGAAAAGGAAGCTAATATTAGTTTTGGTATAACGGCAATAGTGGCCGGGATAATCCCATCAGAGCTCTCCCCTCATAACCATATCGTATGGCTGTAATAAGTGAACCAAACTGGCTTCACATTTAAATAAGGACCAAGAGAGCCTTTATGGTCACTGCTATGTATGAGCTATACCGAATCGACTAACTTAACTATCTGTGTGTATGTGTATGTTTCAGTGTATGTGTTAAACCAAAAGGACGAAGGATGTTAAATTTAGGATTCATGTCAACCACATTGTCAACAAATTGATCAAAGTATTAACCGGAATGTGAGCTATACAACTATACAACTACTATAAGGATTTACTTTGACATCCTTTTCTTTGGCCATTATCCTGCAGTTTATGGTTAGGGAGTTTTGTCCATTCAGCATCCCAGGCAACAATATACAACAACAACAACAAAAACCGATACAGTATGTGATGCTGATGATGATGATAGTGGTGATAGTGTGTTGTTTTTTTTTTTTTTGTATGTGAGAGTAAACAATCACCAAGTGACATAGGTGACACTGGGAAATGGGGACAAGGATAACACTAAAGTGTAACTTTTGATTTGAACAGATTTAGCCCCAGAAGGGGTTATAATGAGATCAAATGTGATACACTCTTAAATCGGGGGGACATTTTGACTAAATATACATTCATCTGTACATATATTGTTGATTTATTTATATCTACTACTGATCCAAGGATTCTAACGGAAAGTTAAATAACAACAAAAATGGTAGTTATTTGTGGGAGATTTGGTATGTTAGTGGCAACATAGACCACCAAGCAAGGACGCTTATAATTTGAACAAAAAAAAAAAAAAGATTAGGAAGAGATTTAGCCAGAAATGTTAAACAAATCAGCAAAATTGTCTTCTAGTTCTCTGCTGGGTCACATTTTGTGGGGATGTTCGAAGGGATTAGTAGAATGAAAAGGTCTTCCAGGTTTACTGAGGCGTAGAATTAATATTGCGAAAGCAGAGAGCTCGCATACATACCATGTGAGATTATTTAGTTTCTTCATGCAGATGATTTCTTGATAAGTACAAGATTTGATGTTTGATTTATCTATTTTAATAGAATTTTTATTTTTACAGGGTTGCTTCTTGCTTGTCTAAGCTTGGATGATAAAGTGTTCAAGAGTTAACAGTAACTAATCAACTTTGGACGGAGGAATTAAAATAACTGCTAGTTATTGAAAACCATTACAATTTGAGTATTACCCTTTGGCATTATGGTTAGTGATGGACTATTACGCTGAAGGTTTGGGTCAATTGCAAGCCTATGCCACCTTGATTTTTTTTCAGAAGTGCAGCCTCTTCCAAAGAATTGACAAAACCTCTAAGAGTACTGATTTTCACGAAGAGTGCATCTCAAGTAGCCGTTCGGAACCGCCAGAAAATTAAAGTTCCGCTCCATTTCTGTCGTAAGGCATTGGTTCTTCGTGAGCAAGTCACACCACAAAATTTATTTACTATAATTTGAGATGGATTTAAGTTACTAAATAATGAGAGCATATTTAGGATAAATAGTAGGTATATGAAAAAGGAAACATATATTGTCCACCAAAAGATTGGGGGAAAGGAGGTGGGTGGGCGAAGAAGTTGGATGGGTTTCGAAAATCGTGATTTTTCCGTAAATGACAGTAATATCAGCTATTTTTTTGCAAAAAATGTTAAGTCTTTTAACTTAAATCTAATATCAGAAATGGTTTACCATGCAAAGTTTTTAAGATATCGAATTTTGAACTTTCAAAAAAACACTGTTTTTATGATGTTTTGGATACAGAAAGATTTCATTTTCAGAAACAAGACCAAATTTTTGGCAAAACATTCGATTCTCTCTAAACTAGTCTGAATTTAATTAAAATGTAATTGGGCTTACAAAACATTGCAAAAAAACATGTTCTTGTTTATTAAAATGAAATCTCTCTGAAATCTCACCAAAAGATCACAAAAACAGTATTTTTGTGAAGTTCATAATTCGATGTCTCAAAAACTTTGCATGGTAAACCATTTCTGATATTAGGAAACCTGCGGTGAATAGGTCTTCTCTGTATTGCTTTATTCGCTTAAATACAATTGTTACTATTTTCTTGCCAGATAGAATGCAAATCGCTCTCCAGTTTTCACACTGCAACATATCTCCTTTAGCTTAGCGGTCATTTCCTTATTCCACTTCTCAGGAGTTTATCCAGTAGCTTGCTCGTTTGTGTAACAGCTCTCCGCAAATAACGTCGAAGCCCAGAGTCTTGTTGTTCTTCTTTAAAAGTGGAAATGATCACACTGGAGGTACAATGCGTATCCAGGATATTGAGTGAGCAACGGTGGCGAACAAACGGTTAAATACTAAAGCAAAGGGTTTCTTCTTCCTTCTGAGCTGGTTCTCATAAGCATGAAAAAAAAAACGTCTTTATCTTTTATCGGATGCTGTTATGAACTTTTGTATAGCTGTGTGCTTCTCAGTGATCAAATAAACAGTTCTGCTGTGTAACCTCTTCTACTTCTTCAACTAATGGGTTGAAGTAGTTACGTCACACACTGCGGTAAAACTCACTCATATATGTGATTAATACTCTATATCGTTGAATCTATCGATTCCAGCCTTTAAGTTGTCTTCTATCATCGATCTTAGTTCGAATTTTTTTCAGATAGCCAAGCAGTGTTTCTTATTGTGTGCAACCAACTATTCTTCCAGTACCGGTAGTGAAAACATTTTCTCCAGTACTATCATTTGTTTTCGACGGAGCTGTACTGTATACATATTTTTGTTCATTCAATATTCGATCTTATAAGTTTGGCCCACCAAGTTCGTTTGGACGAGGCCAGTATCTAGTGGTTACCATTGGGAGGTAAAATAAGCTCAATTGTGGTTTACTGGGTTTCGCCAAGTTGACCTCAATCAGTGCCAAACTGATTTCTACACACCCAACCACAAAATGATTTATTTCAGATAAAATAAGAGGAGAGGATACGAAAAACAAAACAATTCGGAGATGAGTCCGATGAAATGATGAGGTAGATAGTTTGCTGCAACGACTTGACGTTTCAAATAATATTCGTTTGGCTGAAGATTAAACCGACTAAAAGAAACTATTGTGTGAGCCTTGGAATTTGGGACACCAAGTGCATGTTATATTGTTGTGCCCTCATAACTAAGTAATTAAAATATGAATTATATTAGCAATCCCAAACTTTTCCGGACAGTTGCAGGAAGTTTTTTTTAGAAAAAAGTGTAAAACATTGATTTTTACCAAAACTTTTGAGAATTTAGTATTCCGATGTTTGGGAGATAGCTTCATTATTTTGAAAATCAGTACCATTAGGTATTCATTGGAACAATTAAAAAAAAAGCAAATTTGTAGTGTCCCCATTCAAAAGTGAAATTTTTGGAAGATTTTTGTATAAAAAGTACTAGAAGTTTTTATTCAAATATCTTGATTTTAACAAAAGTTATCGTGTTTACAAATTTCGAACGCCAACGACAACGGCGGCGCTGGCGCACGCACATAAAAATGTCTCAAAAATGTGTTTTCTGTACGTTGCATGGTTTTTCACGATGAAATAGACTTATTCTGAAAAAAAATTGTGTCCCAATCGTTCTATTACACTACGTGTGCGGAAAAGTAACAAAGTAAGCACATCGGTCATTCCAAAGTAACGAAGAAGACCAATAAACCCTTGCAATGCCGTTTATCACATTAAAGAAAGTAATTTTTTATCTTTTGAGAGCACTGCATGAAGTTATCGTCTTAGAAGTTGCATCAAAAACTAATAACAGCCAGCAAAGTTATTGAGATAAAAAGACTTTAACGGAGAAGACGCGTACTCCGTTTTCTCCGCGTACTACGTCTTCTCCGCTAACTCCGTCTTCTATGTTACCGTCTTTCTACGTGGGAGTCAACGTGAATTGCAGGGTTTGTATTTGCATTTAAAGCAAGTATGAACTTGCTGAGTGAACTGTATTATCACTACGAGGATCAACCTTACCATTCCCACTAAGACACTAAGCACCAGGGCGTGGTGTTCCACAATAGAAAATATTGCTGAAATAAGCACAATGCATCGAATTCTGTAATAGAGGTGAATTTGTTTTCAATAAAATAAATGACAGGCAGTTTTTTCCCGAAATTTTGATAAAAATGTGAAATCTGTCAACATTTCATGAAGATTCGAAATCCTGATTCTTCATAAAAAAAAGTGCAAACTACTCTTTATATCTTTCCGTGGAAAATAATTAAATTAATTTTAACTTAATGCGTTTCATCTGAAATCAATATTCCAAAGTCAAATACAGCTACTATATACCCACTCAAAATAATTTATCTTCATCAAATTCTAAATACCAGAGTATTTACAATATTAGGTACATCACTATCATAGCATCCAACATGGACTTGCCGAAGTATAACATCCCGAGAAAACGTTAATTTTCCAATCGACATTGCCCTTTGGCATCAATTTTACTCAGTGTAATTTTTTTTTAACTTATACATCATCATCATCATCCTTGTCTTCATCGTAATTTTTTTTTTTCTTCAAAGAGTACTATCAGATAATGATCCATTATTAAGCTGATGTTCCTGTTTCTGTTTCTGTTTTCCTTACTTTTTCTTCACGTGTTCATATTATCGCCTTCACTTTAATATCTATGTAGATGTGAAGAACACTAAAAGTATTAGAAGAACCAGGAGGGTTGCTGTAAGGTTTTTGTTCATTCTTCTGTTGGTGGGAAGAGGAGATGAAGAACTCTTGTACTTTATCATTCGATTTGCAATGTAGTTATTCCAGAAATTTCCCTTCATTATGGTATCTATTTTCCACTCTATCTATCTTTGCTCTGTTTTTTTTTTTCCTTTAGCGGTAATGGTCGTCAGATGGCTTGATGTTTTAAAACACATACACACGCAGTGTTGCCAACTGATATTTTAATAAATTTTAACTTTAACTTGATGGTAAGTAAGGATTTTTTTCGATATCTAAATAAAGGGTGATTTTTTAAGAGGCTTAGAACTTAAAAAAAAAAAAAACACAAAAAATTCGAAAAAATGAATGAAATATTTATTTGAATCGATAGTTTGAACCTTGCATTTTAACGTTTAAAGATAATTTCATGCAAATATTGACCGCGGCTGCGTCTCAGGTAGCCCATCCGCTGAGTCCAATTTTTGCTTACTCTTTCACACATATCGGCCAGTATCTCACAAATGAATGTATGGATGTTGGCTTCCAGTGCGTCAATCGAAGCGGGCTTGTCCCTACAGACATTAGCTTTGACATACCGCCACAAAAAATAATCTAATGGTGTCAAATCGCACGATCTAGGCGGCCAATTGACCGGCCCGAAACGTGAAATTAACTGTTCACCAAACTCGCCTCGCAATTGCGCCATTGTTTTGCGTGCTGTGTGGCATGTGGCACCGTCTTGTTGAAACCACATATCATGCAAGTCAAGAACTTCCATTTCGGGCAAAAAAAAGTTTGTTATCATCGCTCGGTACAGTTCACCATTGACAGTAACGCTGCGATTCGAATCATCTTTGAAGAAATATGGCCTAATAATGCCGCCGTCCCATAAACCGCACCAAACAGTGGCTTTTTCGGGATGCATTGGTAGCTGTTGCAATGCTTCTGGCTGATCTTCACTCCAAATGCGGCAATTTTGCTTATTTACGTACCCATTCAACCAAAAATGAGCCTCATCGCTGAACACAATTTTTCTATAAAAAAGCGGATCTTCGGCCAGCTTTCCAAGAGCCCATTCACCAAAAATTCGGCGTTGTGGTAGGTCGGCTGGCTTTAGTTCTTGCACCAGCTGTATCTTAAAAGGCTTTACGCCCAAATCCTTCCGCAAAATTTTCCACGTAGTGCTGTAACAAAGGCCTAACTGCTGGGAACGGCGTGGCGCCGAATCGACATTTCGCGGTCTTCTGTCACACTAGCTGATACGGCCGCAATATTTTCTTCACTACGCACAGTACATAAACGTGTTGGTGGTTTAATGTCCAACAAAGTAAATTTGGTGCGAAATTTGGTCACAATCTACCGAATAGACTGCTCAGAAGGTCGAGAATGCCGACCATAAAATGGAAGCAGCACGCGATGAACATTTCGAACGGAGCACGAATTTTGATAGTAAAATTCAATAATTTGCAAGCGCTGTTCATTTGTAAGACGATCCATGGTTAAATTGCAAACCAAACTGAAGCTGTTTGACAGTGAGACAAGGTACTAAACACACGTCAGCTGTCAAAACCAGTGTTGCCAAAACCAAACCAGCTAAAAAATCACCCGTTACTACCATCGATCGATCTTTTAAGCCTAGTACGCTGCTGATGCGACACGTTTCACTTCAGCAGCGTACTGGGCTTTAAAAGTGTATATAATTATCGACTTATTCATTGCTAAATTATGAGGCTCTACATTTTCATTTTCATTTATTTCCTGGTACCCACATCGTTTCCATTGGTAGGTTCCATACCCCTTTGGTTGTGTCCGGTACCCTTAGCTCTTCGTGACAGCAAATTACAGTCTTCGATGCCAGAAATAACTGTTATTGTCGCTTGGCTTGAGCTCTTGAGTGAATTTCGTTACTATTAGGACGTCAGCTTAAAAGACGCTGGTTCTTGTAACTAAGAAATTTGAATGAGCTGCTGCAACAGCGTCAGTGTCGCAGAACCGTCTGTCTAATTGTATAATGGCTATCATCGATTGGCAGCTTGATGACCCGTTATCTAGCTAGTCTTCTCTGCTGGAAAGAGTAGCCTAGAATGGCTTGTAAAAGTCTAAACGGGATTATAAGTAGTTTGTAAATAACTTATTTCCCGTATATATCTGGCAGATTCTAACGCATAGCCTGTGGCACTATTCAGTGCAGTTACCAGTTTGACTAAGCCAAAGATCGCCTCTGGTAGCGGTCCAGGGTTCTTCACCTCATCAAAGTACATGGACACCTGTCAATAGAAGGATCCAGTTCAGGTCCCATGATCTGCCCGAGTGTTAAAATCTGATCGTTGGGTCATTTTCCTTAAACCGCAATCAAAAAGTTCATAAGTCGATCAGCCGTTGTTGAAATTTTCTAGGTTGCCACACAAAATAAACGACAGAATTTTATATGCGATGATGAGAAAACTCCTAACATCTTCAACTCCTGATATCTTTTAGGGGATACTTTACCCCGATAAAATTCTAGAAATAAGTTGCTGTATGCTGTAAATCAGGTCATCTACAGCTGCTTTAAGTAATTCGCCTCACAGGCCATTTGAACCAGCAGCCTAGTGCGATATAAGTTTCAATATCTGTGTTCTATCTTCTTCTAGGTCCATTCATGCAATAAAAGTTTTCCAACGTTGAATTTTCTAAAAATGCTTTTCTCTGGGGCGCCATCCATGGATATTCAGAGATAAGCTTTTACCAGCTAGTGATCTGAGTCTACTTTGAAGCGTTGGAACATTGGAGCTCTCAGGCTACTGGATGCACGTCTGTATTTTAATAGCTTGATGTACATTACATTGATCTGAAGATCTCAAAATCTTCTTTGTAAATATTGAAAGGCTTGGTATGGTGATATTTTGCCCTGTCCTGTGCAGAAAAATCAATCAGTCTTAGTCCGTTTTCGGAAGTTTTATCACGCATATGGCTTAAGTCCTTCAACCATCGAACCACAGATGCCTTTCTTTCAAGTCTTGGAGTTAAAGTCACCAGGAACAATAGTAAAACTGGTCTGCAATGAAAATCGCCCACAAACCCAAATCTGAAGTAATAAACTACGCTAGCACATCACGTTTTCGAGATATGTTAATATGAACAATTGTCAGAAACCCGTTTTTTCTAGTACATTTGACGTCGAATTTTAGATGCATAATCCAAAATATGAAAATTTTTCGCTAAAACCTTTTATGTCTTGAGCAATTTTTTGTACGACTTTTTAATTCTTTACAAAAAAAATTTGAGAAATCCATAAAAATTAGTCCTTTTGAGAACCACAAAATATGATTTTTATTGGTTTTCCTCTGATTGCTGCCTTCTTTGCACCATAATTAACTTTGCCATAATCAAGAGTATAGAAATTCCAAACTATCCTCTAAATTAAAAATTCTTTTTGCAGTGTACATCCCAAAAACTACCTAATTTTGAAATGTATGGTGATTTTTTAAAATAAAAGTTTAAAATGTGAGGCCTTAGGTTATGCTATGTGAAATAAGTCCTCCAAATTTCAGGCGAATAGGCTCAATAATTTTGAATATATACCAGGTCAACCGAATCTAAGAGATTTCTTTTCTACAAAACAATCAATTTTTTTTTAAGTCAATTAAAAAAAAAATTGTGCGTAAAAGAATTTTTCTGAAACTAGATTTCGATCAAAAAAATATAATCTTACATAATTTCAAAAAAATTATGAAGGATAAAAAAAAACCTTTATTTTTGCAGACCAGTGAAATATAAAACTTATTCCTACGTTGGGCAGTTACCGCAGCGGGAATACCCCAACTTGGAGTCCCAGGTCCTTTAATGTCTCCAAGGTTGAAAAGCCAGATTAATCACTTCTAACAAGCCTGTATTCTGTCTCTGATTACGTAGGTGTTCATCAAGTATTTCATCATGACTGGAACTAGTGACGCTATCGGTTATCTGTTAAAAGTGCCTTGGCAGAAACACTCCTTCTTGATTGGGCCTTCTGCAGAACATGTTCTGCTTACACCCATTAGCTGCTATTTTCTGTCCTTAAATATTTTTTTTGTTGAAACTGAATGTGAACTATAAATTTGATGTCATGATAGTGACAGAACTCTTAGACTGAAATTGATTAAAACCTGTAATGCAGCGGAACAGCCAATTTTACGACTCACAATATACAGTATTTTCTTCCCAGCAATTTTAATTATAAAATGTATGCAGATACCTTTGTACTTTGATTTTATCTTCAACCATTTTGAAAAAAAAAAAAAAAAATAAATCTTCATTCATCTGTGTTGGCAACCATGGTCTACCCCAAAAACAAAGAGCTTATATATTAAGATAATCAGTTCCGTTATGAAAACTCTCAACAAGGTAGTTATCGAAATTGGAAAGCGGAAATGATTTGTACCTACTATTTGGTTATACAAGTCCTTTTCGTAAGTCCTTTCGAACTTCGTACAAAGTAAGTAAACATAATCCCTCTCTCTTTCTCCGCGCTTCCAGCTTGCCAACTTCTCTCTACCTACTTAACAAAAGTCCATCGAAGTTCGATAAGAGAGAGTATTTTTTGTTTTTTTCTTTTGAATTTCAATTCAAGTATGAAATTTGACGGAATTATTTATTAAACTTCAATTAGCATAAATGCAAATTAGAATATCGAGTAAAAGACGATGTTGTCGTTGATATTCTTCCGCAGTTCTAATTTTTGGGGGCAGTTCTAATGGAGGTGGGTATTTTCTTGTTGTGTTGGTCATCAGAAGAATATTGAATTAGGGACAAAATAATTCGAAAATACAGCTAAACAAGATGATTTTTTTTTTGTATCTTTTATCATATTTTAATGAGGGTATCCACCAAGCTAGGTACTCATAAAATCGAACTGTAATGATGGGGAAGGTAAATTCAGAGATGTAATTTTTGAAAGGTTTATTTATTTATTTTTTTTTTTTTCAAAATAACTTTGCCGATATTTTGTTGCGGGTGTGTGAGTGCTGCCTCCTTCTTCATTTTGAAATCGTAAAAAAAAAAAATATTTACATATTTTTCTCGCTTCCTTAAAATTCACAAAAGTTCAAGATTTAATGTTATTTTTTTAAATCACAAAAAAAAAACAACAAAAACCAAAAAAATGTTCTGATTTCAATTCATTTGAATGCAAAGATAGTAAAAGTAGAGTACATTATGGAACATGACGCGTTTCTATTTTTCGACAAATAAACAAAGACCGAATTGGGGTTTTCTTGTCATTTGTATTCGTTAACAATGCCACGAGGAAAAGTTTAATCTTGACATTTTTGCAGACTAAGAGACGGTTCATTTGTTTTCAATAGCTTTTTTAGAGAGACAGAGAGAGTGCTGCTTTCTGGCTGCTGCTGCTGCTGCTGCTGCTGATGATGATGATGATGATGGGGCATGAAGTTGGTGCGGATACTGGGTAGATATTGAGGGTATAGAATATATGGGAATATGGGGGAATTGGTTATTTTGCCTCATGTGCGTTGTGTTGGCAGGAATATATACCAGAAGGAAACAAAAGCAAGTTTTCTTATACTTATGGTGGTATAGTGTGTGTTTGCCGTTTATACCAAGTTTGAAAAGATGCGAGAGGTTCCTTCAACTATGCTCTTGAAGAGGAAGTTTGTTGTTGTTTCTTTTGATGATGGTTTTCAAGTTTAATCAACTATATGTACCTACTTTCTTTCATTGTGATATGGTTGTAGTGAATAATGGTATGGTGTGCGTTAGCGTATGGTTAAGTGATGCATATACAATCAGTTCATTTGAATTTTCTAGAAAAGTTAAAATGCGAAAACGAGAGGAATAATATTTTGTATTTTTAATATGAATTTATTTTTAAAGTGGTTGCTATCGTAAATAATTTAAAAAGTTTAAAGTGGATGTTACAAATTTTTGCTGTACAATATTGTTGTAATTTTTGTTAAGAGAAATCAAGGAGGACTCTTTATTAAGAAAAAAATTTAGAAATTATCTTGAGGTTTGGCTTTTTTTGGAAAGGAAAGTCGAAGGACTTTAAAAAAAAACTAGGAATTCTAGTTGCATATTGTGGAAAATTGGCATGAGATGTTATGAATAAAAAACCAACTACCGTGAAAGAAAAAGTTTAAAATACAGTGGAAGAAAGCGAAGAAAGTTTAATGGAGAAGAGTGGAAATTTTTAGGTATTAAGTTAAAAAGTATGCGAATATCGAAGTAAAAAGCGCGTAACAGTGGTAAAAGTTCGCAGAATATGGTAAAAATAGCATGGGAAGTCATGTTAACGCTAGTTTCCGTAAGAAAATTCTTGAAATACTGCAGAGGAAATAGAAGAGAAAAAAAAAAAAACAGAACATTACGCAAAGTCACGGAAAAATATTTAAAATTTAGCAGACTTTTGCGATAAATGCTAGGAATATCATTGAAACATGCGAGGAATACTGATGAAAAAACTTTGAAGCATCACGCTTTTTTCCACAACTTTCCACACTTATTGTTTGCATTATTCCGTGCATTTATTTATGACGTCTATACGTTATTTAATGTTATTAGGTATCCAATACTTACTTATTCTGGGACTTTTCACGGTTTTTCTCAAATTTCCACACTTTTTTCTGCGACTTTACACGTACATGTTTTATTTTGGAAAGCACATAATGTGTCCAACAATTTTACATACCTAATAACTTTTTGGGTAGCATGTATGAATGGAAATTTTAAAATTTTCGATCGTTTTCCTCATATGCACCGCATAATTTATCATCGTTCAAAATTTCAAGATTCTAGGGTGACGGTAAGTACTACATAATATTGATGATCTGTCATTGAGGTAAAGTCAGTCAGTACCGTTTTTTGCATAGGAGATGAAATAAGAGGGGGGTCGAAAATTTCCCTAGTGTCTACTTGTAAATAAGGGTGCAGTGTCAAGGTTGCTAGAACTTGGCTGGGCAGTACCGTGCCCTTTAATAACACTTCTTTGCAACGAAAATCGCCTTCTAGCTGATCTATACTTTTCTTTATGATTTTGGCACGCTGAATCTGAAGTCAGAACTACCCTAGAAAGTCACGTTTTCGAGATATGCTTATATATATGTATACATTTAATATGTATACATTTAACGTCGAATTTCCTTACTGGTAAATACTTTATTTCAAAACTATTAATAGGATGTGAATAACAATGCATTTCATCCGTCTCAATAATTTTTAATCATTTAAAAATTTACTTTTGGAGCAAAAATATTGCAAAGTGAAATTTATGATTTAATACTCTCTTAAGTCCAATCAAAGCATTTTTAGAGGTGGAAAGTTCTTAAATAATAAATTTTTAATGGCCAACTTTATGTTTTTTTTTTTGGATGCTGAGCACGAACCTGAAGTTTTGCAACAAAATTTATCACGAGAAACATGAAAAATCATTAAAAACTTACAAAACAAAGTTTTTTTTATTGTTTTTGGTGCCTAACCCAAAATATGAACATTTTTAACTAAAACCGTTTGTGTAAAACAAATGTTGACTAAATTACCAAACTAATGTGTTCTCCAATTTTTTGTACGACTTCTGTATTCTTCACAAAAAAATGTTGAAAAATCCATAAAAATCAGTCTTTTTATTGGGTTTCTACCTTCTTTAAAACATATCAAACTTGGCAAGTATCAAGAACTATTCTCTAAATTAGAGGTAACGTTTGCAGTGTTCATCCCAAAAACTACAGAATTTTGAAACTTATAGTGATTTCTTTAAGATAACGGTTTAAAATGTGACTTCAGGTTTTAGCTTGTGCCATGTGAAATAAGTCCATCAAATTTCTGCCACATCGGCTCAATAGTTGCCGAATGTGCCTTTAAAACATAAATCTTTCATTAAAATTTCTTGACAAAAAAAAAATATGTATGCAAATTTTCGAAATGAACAAAGTTTCAACAAAATCTTCCCAAATGACCAAATTTCCTGTAAATTTCTTATTGTAAATTCCATAATAAACTTCCTGCATAAACTTTTACCAAAAACATTACTCACTATAAATGTTTCATATCCTAATTTGCATTTATTTTTCATATTTTTTTCAACTATAAATTATTATTATACCTTACATTTTTTTTTCTATTTCATCAAATTCCCTATGTGATGTGTTCTTCTATAATTTTATCACACAAAATAAAGTTTCTCTCTTCGTTTCCCTTCTAATGTTGTTGACAACTTTCTTAAATTATATATCTAATATTTACAAGGATCCTATGTCACTAACTACACATCATGTTAACCTAAATGAATTCACCATAATATATAAAATAACAAACAAGAAAAATACTTCATGAAGGCCACATCACATTATGAATACTAAAAAACATTCAGAAAAAAGATTTTTCATACATATTTTTTTCATAAACTTTATATTTACCTCTGAAATATATCCCATTTCCCATCACATATAGCAAATAATGTTTTTTAATAATAAAAAATTATTTCGAAAACTTTTGTCGTCAGACAAATGAAATTCGTGACGAGACTTTGAGAACAATTTTTCGTTTTTTTTTTTTTTTTTTTTTTATTAAAAAAAAAAAGAAAACAAAAAATCACTTTGCTACATTCCCTCCATCGAACAAAAGGATCTGGTATCTTTCAACATCATTTCACACAGCAATACATATCTCCTGAACCTACCTATCCCCTCTCTTATATGCATAGATCCCCGTTCATTTATAATGTAAAGGGAAACTTTTTCGCATTTTTCAAAAAAACAAAACAACATCACTGACAAGCAACCATATTTTTGTTAATAATAATTTTTCTCCTTCACAAGGATTATGATACACCAAAGTCTCCTACTCGAAAATCCCTTATAGCAGCTATAACTTATACCCATCGCCAACCAGCCACCATACTTCTACCGACCATCATTTGTCAACTCCAACATGTCTGCCAATTTTTTCCATATTTTCCATATTTACCATATTTATATGAAAAAAAAAAATAAAAAAAATGGAGAAAAAAAAATGTGTTAAAAGGCATTCCTCCATATAAACCATTCCTTGATAAAAAATTCAAATTCATATATTTACATCCTACCAAAAAGGAAATTCTCTCTTCGAACAAAAGTAATATTGCTCTTACTACATTATGTCCCGGAACCAGAGGAGGACTCAAAAAAAAAAAAAAAAGAAAACCGTTAATCAACTTTATAAAACTTATTCTCATTCATACAAGTCGTGATGATAGAAAAGGTCTCGTTGATGGTTGCTGATATGCCTGCTGTGTTGGGCAACCAAGCAACTTCTTGAGTCTTCTTCTTATTCTCATAGCCAATACCGGTGGCTCTTGACAACACGGTATATGGTATATCCATGTCAAGGCTAAAATATTTAACAGTCAACATGATTGAGTTTGTTTTTTGTCTTTATTTTAGGCCTGCTTAGTAAGAACTTAGGCTTTTGCCACAACAAAATAATATCTAATATTACAAAACCAAAATCAAATGTAAGCTGACACAGAAGAGGCTCAATGCCGCGTCGCTACGCCCGCTGACAAATGAAAGAATCAAAACATTAACAACAACTTTTCTTCCTCAAAGCAGTCTCAGAAGAAAAAAGAAAAAGGGAAACAAAAAAACAAGAAAAACTTATTTTGTCAACTTTTTCCTTTTTGCTGAATGAGAAAAAAAAAATAAGCAAAAAAAAAAAATAAACCGATATTTTTGCTTATAACTTTATGATTGGCTGGTTGGTTGGTTTGCCTTGTAAACAACAACTCTGAAGTCTCTGAACTATAAGAACACTCTTTTACATCATCTATTCTCTGATGATATTGCAAAAAAAAAAGAAAAAAAAACAAATTGTAAGGAAAAAAAAGAGTCCTTCAATGGATTAGAAGTTGAATGGATGAATGGGTCATAGGTTTTTGATGTACTAAGAAAAAACAGTCTGTAAGTTCATGGAAGGAAGGAGAATATGAGTTTTAATTGCTTAGAAATTATTCCATTCGACTTTATCAACGCATTTCACTGAAACGATTATTTCAACAACCCACATTATATGTCAATTTTTTCCCAAGCATCTGCTTTTTGTTCCTTTCTCTTTCTTATTAGTAGATCCCTAAACTGTACAAAGATTATAACAGTTCCTTATTCTCAAAAAATCGAATCATAGCCTCAATAAATTTTAAGTCGCCATCAGCATACTTCACTGAGAGAACAAATCGTTTGCGGCAAACGAAAAAATTGCACAAACGACTTATTATTTTGCTGAATAATTTATCGACTTCGTTTGCAGCAAATTGGTAAATTCGTTTGGTTAAACACTTTTTACCAACTATAACAAAAAAAACTCAGAGTAACACCAGTAATTGAACCTACGATCCCTCGCTTACGAAGCGAATATCTTGTCATTCTGCTACGAACTGCATAATTAACGATTAGCATAGAGTAAATAAAAACAAAATGATAGAATAAATCATTTGCGTCAAACGACTTTTCGTTTTTTTAGAAAAGTTATTCGATTTCAACTTAGTTTGCAGCAAACTCTTACATTTTTTTGGGCTAAAAACTTGATTAAAACGACTAAATAAAACTAAAATTTCAGCATAACACCGGTCATTAAACCTACGACCCATTGCGTAGAATGCATATGAACACCACAAACAAGAGTCAATAATTAAGAAAATTTGTTTGCTGCAATTTGTTGCAAATGAATTGTATATTTACACCAATAGTGAAGTTCTGTGCAACAACAAGTTTCTGTAAAGGTTCTTCGCAAACTATTTATTCGTTTGCTGCAAACAATAAAATTTTCAAGCAAACGAAAAGATGTTTATACGAAAATGAGTTCCAAACGAATGGGCTCTTTTCCATTATGTTTGCTGTAATAGAATAATAATTGGGGTCAAATGCAATACAGTTGGTACTGCGGTGGATTGCATTAATTTTCCAGCAAATGATTTACATTTAATTCAAAGGATATATTCATTAGACGAAAATAAAAAAAAAATATTATTTCACTTTCGTGTCCCATGTGCTTCTCGAATGATCCGATCATCAGGTGATGTAGTGAGTGGGTTTCACTGGGTTTCATTTGATGAGAGACAAAGTAATCCAGATGTTTTAGTTGGGACGTCGAAATCCAATGAATTCCTTCATTTCCGATCAACAGGGCTGCACGCAGTACATCACTAACCATAACGAGAACAGTATTGGCGATAGTTTGCAGCCCTACCTGACTTCACATTGGACTTTAAATTCATCTGACAACAACAACCTTTTAAGCAGAACTTTACATTTGCAGATATTGCTTTAATAATAGCAATTAACTTGTCTGGAATATCCCTCTTGCATAAGACAATCCAAATAAATTCTTTGTTGACACTATCGCACGCTTTGTCGTAAATCAGTGAACAGTAGGTGAAGTGTGGATCAATGTCAGATTCACTGCTCAATAATGGACCACAAGGTGTTAACACAGGAGGATCCAGCGCAGAAACCATTTTGTTCAACTTCGAGTGTGTCTTCTAGGCCATCGGGTACGTTCCGTCCGCGTTGGTTATGAACACGTCTTTAACAACACACCATTGGTTTTCGATGTAGTTAGGTTTAATTCTGCTGATTGTTCTCAGTCCTTGGGGAAGATTGTTCCCTAGTCGTTGGTGCACTGAGAGATCCTTTAACCTATCGCTATTAAACCTGGACATTCGGGTATTTACTTGGGATCTCCGAACTGCAGCTATGCGTAATTTTCAGCAGCTACTCTAAGATGGTGGTTCCGAGCCTTCCCAATATCTGCCCCTCTGCTTTTTCTGACGTCCAAGAGTCTGCGACCGGTTGATCGCAAAATGGTCAATTTCGTTGTAGGTTGTTTGTCAAACATGGAATCACCAATTACAAGACGGTTAGGATTGAAGAAATCCGCGAGGCGCTTACCATTGATGTCGTTGCAGTCGCCAACGCCATTCTTTTTCATAACATGCCTGAGCCGATGATTGGTTGTTATTGGCAACCAAATTTGTAAGAATTGCTGTCTCTTCGGTACTGCAGCTAATTGACAAAAATTACTTAATTGTTTAAGTCTTTTAAGTTATTTAAGAACTTTGACTGTAAGATTACACATCACACTTTCTTCTAAGAATATAGAGCTCTGAAAGTAACTTTAAGTTCTAAGAATACAAAAATAAGAACAGTACAAAAAACTTTCTACTGACTAAAAGACTAAAACCATTCAAACAGTACTGCAGTATTAATTAACTTTTAGTCAATTGACTGCTTTCATCAACTGTTACGGTTAGTATTTCAGTATTGACTGCTAACACTTTTGGCTATAACTTCGTTATAACGGTAAAAAAAGCTTAAATATACCGCATACCGAGCATTTATTGAGACAAAGCGGTTGCCGTATTTTTTTTTCGAAAATCGGTTAAGTTTTACGGCGGTGACAGTAGTCCAAAAATCAGCAGTTCAATTGTCTGCAATGTTCATTGTCATGCATTTTCACTTTCGCATAAACTTTTACTCTTTGTTTCTTCAATATTACTTATTGGTCATTTTTGGTAAATTGGAATTCTCCATTGAATTCGTTTAAAATCGTTTCACTTAAAGTTAAGATCCAAAACACACATATTGCCATATTGCAGTCTGGTTCCATGTCATTCTGCGTTATAGCTATCAAACTATCACAAAATTGATCTTTTGTTTGTCTATACGATTTGCAATTTAGCATTGGTTTTCTCTTGAAAACTCTTGAAAAGTTCCATTTTCAAAATACCATCACACTATAAGAATTCCATGGAAAGATAACTCATCTCAAAATTGTGTGATTCCCAATTGGAACGATGATGATGAGAATGACTATAAAACAAGGACTTCGACGGCGGCGATGGATGATGATGAAACATATTAAACTGTAAACACAAACAACGGACTTTATAAATCGAGGTGGACATAAAAGGACGACACAAAGCATGAGAGTGTGCTAGTCCCATATAGCCCTGCGTGTCAATATTTACTTGAACATAATAGCTCTCTTAAACCATATAGTCTCTGTTGCTTATGGGAATATACACAGGGAGTGAAGTGATGCGCTGATGGGATGACATTGGGACGTATAGGTAGGAACCCATATCTCTATTTCTTCGTATGGTTTATGAACTTTGAGGGTAACTGCTGTATTCTGACAGTTGAAGTCTCTCTCTCTTTCTCTCCCACACTCTTTCTATCTGTTTCACATAGAAATATTTCAAAATCCACATCACCATAGTGCATCCGTTTAATTTACCATAATTCTTAGAATTCTAAATGAGAACAGCTATTGCCTTTGATCTCATAAGGATTTTTGACCTGAAGCATCACAGCTGTATATGCAGGAGTAGAATATGGAAATAAGTTGTTGGAAAATTCTTGTTTTCTTCTCGACAATCACCATTCAGGTGGAAATAACATTGATGAATTTCGTGTATATGTCTTCTTGGAAGGACTTAAAATAGACACTTTGACGTTGCTGATGTTTTTAGTTTTTTTTTTATTAGTTTTAGTTAAGATCCGCGCCTTGCATTGGTTACTATACAGTAGAATCTGTTCTTTAACATGAACACTGAACAGTTTGAAAAGATGAACCAAAAATTACGTAAAATGGTATAGATTGGGGAAAAGGCGGTGGGTTTCGAAAATCGCGATTACTTTCTTAAGCAGACTTCGTAGTGAAGAAGTTCAACGAAAGAGTTGTAAGTTGTAAAAAGATCTTCAACTTTTGTTCAAATAAATTTTCTATATGACCTCAGAAATGTTGTTAAAAATGCCAAAAACTATTTTTTTTTGTTTTTGAGACATCGAGTTTTGAACATCTCAAAAACACTGTTTTTGGAATGTTTTAAGAGAACAGAGATTTAATTTTCAGAAACAAGATCAAATTTTTGGCAAAACTTTCGATGCGCTTAAAACTAGTCTGAATTTGTTTGAAGTGCAATCAATTATTTGGCCTTAAAAAACATAATCTTGTATCTTAAAATGGAAACTCGCTTTACCCAAAAACATCACAAAAGCAGTGTTTTTGGAAAGTTCAAAATTCGATATATCAAAAACATTGCATGGTAGAGCAATTCTGATAATAGATTCGAGTTGAGAAACTCAAAATCTCTTGCAAAAGTTTAATTCGTTTTCGGTGACCACTTTTCAATGTGTTTTTTGTTTTTTATCAATTTTTGACAGTGTATTGTTTTCTTACTTAGTCTTAAAAAAGCAAAAAGAATTCATCTTAATAGTAAGGTATGGAGAAAAATGGAGGCGGAACAAGACAGCATACTTAAAGGCGCTAATAAATATGCTCTGACTCCAAATGCATTGGATAAACAAGAAACACATCTCGACCTGTGACGTCAGTGGTCTAAAGTGGTGGAGTGCGCAGTGTACACGACTTCTAAGACTGAGCAAAAATCTGATATGCGTGGGTTCGATTCCCATGGTGTGCATAGAAAGTTTTTCATAATAAAATTGGATTAAAATTGGATAAAGCTAAGTGGCAAAGCACGAAAATGCTATATCTCCAGCCAAACAAGAGTGATAGTGCCTTTAAGTTGTTGTTGTTGTTCAAACATTCAATTCATCTTAATGTTTTCAAAAATCAAAATTTTTTTTTTTCATTTTTTTTTAATTGAAAATTAGGCTATTTTTTCAAAATAAATTCGTCAAAAACACGACAATTTAGGTAGATTTTGCTGAAAAAAAAATTTGTAAGAAAAAATTAGCAATTTACGTTAAAACTAAGTTTCATCAAAATCTAACTATTTTTGAAAAATATAAAAATAAAAAAATAGTTTATGGCATTTATAACAATATTTTCGAAATTATAAAATCAGAAAAACTAATCTAAAGAAAAGTTGAAGATCTTTTCCACCTAAAACTCTTGCAACAAAACTTTTTTTGCTACTAGGTCTGCTTTAGAAGGAAATTGTAAAAAATAACAATTTTCGACAACCGATCCACTTTTTCGCAATTTATGTTTCGCCTTTCATATACCATTTATTCAAAATTTCCCCACCACCCTTATCCTGCTAATAATTTTCTTCAATTTTTGCTCTATGAAAATTGCATTGGCACTGGTCTTTTACCACACCAGCCTTTTTAGCAAAATGTCTGATTAAGTCTGTATTCCTTTTTTTAATTTTTAATGAAAAACTTTTTATTTGTGTTACGTTTTGCTCTTTTTGTTAATTTTAGTAGATTCAATGTTCTTATGCAAAACTATATACGTTTTTTTTTTTAAGGTATTCTTGATGCTTGAAAAGATGAACAATTCAAAAAGATGAGCGGGAACTGTTTGATTTGTGTTCATCTTTTCGAGATCTTACTGTATGTCTGTTTGTTGTTCTGTAACTTCTAAACCACTTGTCCGATTGACAAAATATATATACTTCGGCAGGGCAATGGTTTCTAACTATATTAAAATCCAATAGGTGGCGTTGTAGTCTAATTATTGACAGATTCTACGTTCAAAATTATTCATATTCATAATAAAAGTTTTGTTTAACCAATAAGGAAAGTTCACCAAATCTTGCGCCAATAGGTGGCGCTATTGGAGATCTAAGTCATTTGGTCTACTATGCTATATTCTGCATTGACAGTGATTTTAAATGGGAGTTTAAAGGCAGCCTAAAACGCTTGTAAAAGGTTTTCCAATAAGAGGTGTTATTTTGAATAGCCCGCTATTTCGGTAGCTGTCACTTTTGAAGCTGTCATTTTTTGACATTTGACAAGTAGAAACTTCGCTATTAATAAAAATGGAACGATACACGCTTCAACAACGCAATGAAATTATTAAAATTCACTATAAAAATGGTGAAAATTTGGCAGAGACGGTTCGTAAAACTAAAACATTTTTGGGTCGTCGTGAAGCACCTTGTCGGACCGTAATACAGAAATTGGTGGACAAATTTGAGCTGTTGGGACAAGTTAGTGATGTGAAGAATAAAACCCGTGCACGTCGCTCAAGAACAACTGAGAATATTGCTGTTGTAGCCCAAAGTGTTGAAGAAAACCCAGGTGTGTCCATTCCTCGTCGTTCTTTTGAATTAGGCATTCCACAAACGTCATTACACCGTATTTTGCATAAAGACTTGGGTCTTAAGGCTTATAAAGTTCAGTTAACACAAGAACTCAAGCCGGCTGATCATCAACAACGTCGTGTCTTTGCTGATTGGGTCCTTGAAATGCATGAAAATGAACCGGAATTTCATCGAAAAATCATCTTGACTGATGAGGCCCATTTCCACCTCGGAGGCTACGTCAACAAGCAAAACTGTCGCATCTGGGGCTCGGAAAAAGCAAGAGTTATTGTTGCAAAGCCTCTCCATCCTCAACGCGTGACTGTTTGGTGCGGTTTATGGTCCCGCGGGGTCATTGGACCTTACTTTTTCGAAAATGAGGCTGGAGTAACAGTTACGGTCAATGGATTGCGCTATCGAGAGATGATCAATGATTTTTTATGGCCTGAATTGGATAGTATTGATCTGGACAACGTTTACTTTCAACAAGACGGCGCTACGTGCCACACAAGCAATGAAACCATCGATCTTTTACGGGAAAAGTTTCCGGACCGTGTTATCTCTCGAAGAGGTGATCACAATTGGCCACCGAGATCTTGTGATTTAACACCTTGCGACTTCTTCCTTTGGGGCCACGTGAAAGATAAGGTCTACGCCAACAGCCCAGCGTCGATTCAAGACCTCAAAGATGAGGCTATCGAGGACATAGGGCAGCCACTTTGCGATTTGGTTATGGAAAATTTCATGAAAAGGATATGGTCCTGTAAGCGTGGTCTTGGCGGCCATTTGGCTGATGTTGTGTTCCATTATTAACGGCATACCTTCTTCTTTATAATGAAATAAACATCCGATCATTTATCTCCAAAAATGCCATTTTTCTTTGAATATCAAAATAACATCTCTTATTGGAAAACCCTTTATTATGTTATTTGAAAAGACTGCCAAATGCAAATAAGTTATCCACTAACTGTTACATTTCGGATACTTTTTGCGAGTATAACATAAAATGCACCTTTATGAAGGATAAAGTAACACTTCTTCATATTTGTCCAATATTAGTTGTCGGATGTATAAGTCCACACAAATGTTTGCTTTGATGCTCTTATCGCGATGAAAAATTCACCGAAAAACTCACTTTGTCGATTAGATTACATTACCAGAAGATAATTACCTTTGAAAACCAGCAAATTTATTCCTAGAAAACTGATGTTAGTTGGAATTGATATAAAGGTCCTAGACTTTGTTAAAAAATATGTAGAAAATCCAACTCAATCACTTCAAGAACTATTGCATATAATTATTTCATATAAAAATAGGCATATCCTAGAATTTAATAAATTCCTTTGTAACTGTAACTGTAGTCTATGCAACTAAATTCTCTAGAATTTCTTTAACAATTCCTAAGAAGTAATTGTTTTAATTTTGTTTTTTTTTTCAAAGTAATCCTTGTAATTTTAGTTACATCAACAAGGATCAATAGTTTGTATACCTACTCTCCTTCGTTTCCATAAAATATTTTCTTCCAAGAAATCATTGATTGAACATTTTTCCATCTATGTAACTTGTAAAGTTGAAAGAACCCATTGCACTAGTAATAAAAAAAAAACATACCACACGAATGTGTAATATCCCTCACTTGTGTCTTGTTTGATTCGAATAAATATTCTGGAGAAAATATAGAAAATATCATATTTTTGTGCTGATGCTGCTACTAGAAGTTTCTCTATGAGGAAGACTTCCCTCGATGCGCATAATTTTTTTCCCTCAATGAAGTCGTAAGAAAATTCGAAGGACATTTTTTTTTTATTCTTGCAACGGAGACGTTTTAGTGGAATATTTTTGTTCTCATATGTGCAGGAGTACCTATAAAATGGGAAATAGTCTTGGTTGCACATAAAAACTTTGCTTTGAAAAGTGGGGGAGTGCATTTTGTATTTAGTCTGAAAGCCACAACGATAATGTTTAGCAATTTTTTTAGAAGAATATTTTTGTTTTGAGTTTTTTTAATAATACTCCTTGGTGTCTCAAAACTTCTATATGGTCAATAATTTCGCTTGAAAGAAGATTGAAATGATAAAATTGCATTTTTTGTCATTTAAGTGACATAGTAAAGAAAGAACAATTCTCAGAAGTGGGATGTATTTCTCAGCAGATTCAAAATAATAGATATTCCAAAAGATTCAAATCGTGATGGCAGGACAAACCCAAAAACTGACAAGGAAAAACTCTCAACAAGCACGTCAGAGATAAGATCGCAGCACAACTGAGTAATGAAGCGACTACTTACAACATTCAGCTAATACTTCAAATTGACTACCAGCAAAAAAATATTTAAAGTGACCTTAAAACATGAAACAGTTTGTCTAATCAACAAACAGTTTTCAATTATTATAGAATATTTCTTTAAGGCTCCAAAGAGACTTCGAGGACAACCAATACCACTCTGAGTTTATGCAGAGTTAATGTTCTCATTGGCTACGACTTAGACAACGCCATGCTGAAGTTCCATCACCGAGAACTCAACACAGTCTGCAGTGAATACCATAACAGAGAAAACTACAGTGTGTCAATACCATGTTCCTGAAGTCAAATAGACACCAAAAGAATCATTAATTTCAAATGAGGCTCTAAAGCTATTAAACTAAGAATGGGGAGCCTTCGAGGAAATAAACAGCCTTATAGAAAATAAACTTCATCATTAGAACAATACTGAGACCTTATTAACATTCAAACATGCTAAAGAGTTTCACAATCCTTAATCGTGCAATCCTGAGGAAATAGCAGAAAACACCACCAAATCCAAACCAAAGAAGACAGATGGACCGGATCGAGTCTCTAACTTCTTAATAAACTAGATCCCACAAACCGTGATACTGCTCCCTTAAAAAAATCAAAAATAAATAACAATTCATGCTTCCCCCAACAATGCGGCAAGGGTCGTAGCAATCCCGAAAAAGACATAATTTTCAACTACACACCAAGACTTTTCAAAGACCTTCTCCACAATATCAGTATATTTCTGGAAGAAACCATTGCTATTAGATTGCGGTCATAGCTGAAATGCAGTTTTACTTTCGAGAAGAACATTCGACATTGCCAGGCCCGTATACACCTTTATTTCTTTGGGGTCATACCGACAAAATTTTAGGTCACCAGTATTGTATTGAGTGGCACACAAAGCAAATATTACTTTTTCGTACACACAGGGTATAGTAGAATTAAAAAGTCATGATACTCGGAGAAAACACGTTTTTTGGAAATATGTAAAATTATCACTTTTTGTAGGCTCAAGTTAATTGGATCAGTTAATGCAAGAAGTGTAGGATCAGGAAAACTTAGGCAAAAATCAAGTTTGTACCATTTTCAATAAAATCTTTTTGTACTTTTCATATAAAAACCAACCAAAAATGACACTTTTTTATGAAGGGTACTACAAATTTAAATTTTTAGTTTAAATGTGATATTGATTTTCATAATAACGGAATCCCAGAAACGGAAAACGTAGCGCTCAAAAATCAATCACTATAATAACTGTTTTAAGCTTTGAACATAAGAATTTGCAAAAAGGCATGAAATTTGATTTCTGTTCATTGCTTTTAATGCAAATCTTTTCAGAAAACATGATCATGACTCTGTGAACCCCGTCTCTTCTGTATACGCCACTGGATATTGCAGCTGTTGCTGAAATTAATTCTAGTTAGACATGAACTCAGCGCTTAAAAGTCGTCGCATTACCGCTGGATGCTTTTTAGACCTCGAGAAATCATCGAATATACTATACAACTAAGTTCGAACTTCTTTTTTTTTTTCTGGGGACTAATAACCAAGAGTCTCAGAACCTAGAAATCCTTCAGCAGTTAACTGGCCCTAAAGCTTCCAGATAGACCAACAATAGAAGTCAAAAATATCGTCCAATAACTTCGGTTTACCTTCAAATTGCTCACAAAGCCAAACTTCGTGATTTTCAGTGATTGTGTCCATTACTAAAGAAAAGTACCGAACTTAAATTCGGCAAAAAAAAACTCCTAGCTGCTTCTCAAACCATAAACACGTAGCCGCTTTTCAAACCAAATTATCAATTCTAGTTATCTTGTGTGGTTCACCATCTTGAAGAAAGCCATGAAGAAGTTCAAATTATTTGAAAGAAAACTCCGAAAGATTTGCAAGGGACTCGTTTTGAATTGACAACGGCAGAAATACTTCAGTAATAACCTAGCCTAGTCTACGGAAAAGCCACTGGGCCAGTTTTTTCTGCCAGTAAACAAGAAAATACCAGAAGTAACATCCGAACGTCTTTGTCATCCTCATGACCAAGACTGAGACAACTTTAAATATGGTTTTTCGTTAGCTTTCAAGCATACAAATCAGCTCCCAAGCTCTCGGTCATCAATATTTCTTTGGGTATTTTCACAAACAAATCAATTTTACCAATAACTTAAGTTCCTTTATTATCTGAACAAAAAGCCACCAAATAATCGTGATTTGCTTCCTAAAGTTCCAATAATTCTCAAATTTCAATACCACATATGTATGAGTGTATTATTTCCAACAAACACATACTTACAAGCGACTGGTGTGTATGTGCTCACAATATTAGTTTTATGAATCATTCATTTCCTTCCCACATCACAAATCTTAAATTCTCATTTCCATTCATTTCCGCCAAACGGAACGTCATACCACTCTGCAACGACGACGACGTCTGAGAGTAGAACTCTAATTTCACGCCCTTTCCCATCGTAAATTGTACACACACACAAACATATCCCATTCAACATATTATAGTCTTCCAAAAAAAAAAGGATTTGAATCCTTTGCAGCATAAGAGACCAGTGTACCCCATACCATACCACACACATCACAAGACATCTCCTTCCTTACATTCAAGACTTACTTCCAGTTGCCACATACATTTTATATATATTTTTAGAATTGTGTACCCACATCAACATTACAACAATTTAAAATCAATTTCGGTCTTTAATCCTGAAAAAAAAAAGTTTATATGCAAGTCCTTTGGCACTCTGGCTGCCTGGTCTGGGTTGCTCTTGGTGCTTGCTGGGTTAATAAGACCAAACGAGAGTACTCACTTCACCACTAACCCAGATTCTCTTCCTTTGTGTCCTGGTTTATAAGGATTTTTTTTTTTTTTTTTTAACTCAGAACCTTCTTCTCGACGAACCAATCCTTTGTTTGTTATTCTGTTCTTTTCTGTACATAAATTTCTACACACACACACATCCACACTTACTACACATTATAAACTTTTTTATAAACTCTGAGATTTTGTTGTGCTACACTAAAAAGCAAAGAACTGAGAAAAAAAAATGCAAAAAAATGTTAAAAGGTGGCGTTGGTGTTCTTTGGCTATGCTTTACGATTTGGTCCCCAATCTCACATACCTCTCTCTTATGCATTGCATATCCTACCCTTCATCCTCTTTTTGTGTCCGTATTTTGGACAAATAAATGAGTTCAGCTTGGCGTTGTGTCTCTAATGTCATTCCCATGGCACCATAGCGAAGAAATAATAATAATAAAAATAAAAAAAATCAAAAAAAATAACAAGATAAATGCATATAACCCTTTTTTCGGTCTTTTCTATATGATGGGGTTTTATGGAGTTGAGGTGGTGAAACTATTACCATCCCCAACCTTGACTTGTATATATATGATTTTGTTGGCTGCCCGCCCCGACCAAGAGTGTGGGCATAATATGGGCGGTAGAGCGGTGGTGGCTAACAAAAAAAAAAAATTCCAAAGCGAGAAAAGTGATCCAAGAATTTCTCGTCCAGAGGAAATATCCCCGGATAAACTGTACAATAAAAACGGAAAAAGATTTTGGAATAGTTTTCGGATTTGCACTTTGTACTTAAAATACTTTTCACACAGGGTGATTAGAAAACAAACAAAAAAATGTGAAATAGCATTTTTTTTTCAAGGAACGGTTCTAATAACAATACAAATGTTAAAGTAATGTCTCATAATCATCATCATCGGCTCGACAACCGGGGTCCGGTCCTGGCCTCTTTCAACAAGTCTCTCCACCTATCCCGGTCTCGAGCCAATGCCATCCAGTTGCGCACCGCAAGGCTTCAGGCGTCCTGGTCTACGCCATCTCTCCAGCACAAGCATGGTCTACCACTCTACCGTCTACCATAGAATGTACCGCAAAAGACTTTCCGAGCAGGTTCCTCTTCGCTCATACGAGCTAGGTGCCCTGCCCACCGGAGTCTACCAAGCTTAATTTTTGTCACTTTGTCTGCTTCAAGGTAGATTGCGTACAACTCATGATTGTACCGTCTCCGGAATCGTCCTTCCTCACATATGGGGCCAACCATTCTCCGTAAGACTTTTCTCTCGAATGCGGCTAAGAGGTCACAGTGCCTTTTGCTAAGCACCCAAGTCTCGGATCCATACATGAGTACTGGCAGGACCATGGTCCTGTACAGCAGCAGTTTTGAAGTTATGCTTAGATTTCTGGATTTGAATAGCTTTGACAGACTGTAGTAGGCTCTGTTAGATTTGAGAAGCCGCCCGCGTATATCTTCTTCTATGTTGTTATCGGCTGCTACTGTTGACCCAAGGTATTTAAAGGATTGTACCACTTCAAATTCGTGCTCCGCTACCTTGATTGTTTGACCAACTGTTCTTCTCGCATTCGACGCCACCATGTACTTTGTTTTACCTTCACTAATGTGCAGCCCCAGATTTTGTGCCGCCTGCTCGATCTGGATGAAGGAATCGTGTACAAGCTGTTCGGTTCTTCCGATGATGTCGATGTCGTCTGCGTAAGCCAGTATCTGGCTGGACCTGTTGACGATGGTCCCTCTTGTTGCCGTGCCAGAGTCACGGATTGCTTTCTCCAACGCCAGGTTGAAGAGGAGGCAGGCCAAACCATCCCCTTGTCGGAGTCCATTAAAGATGTTGATTGGTGTCAATAATAATGTCTGTAAGACCTAAAGTCTTTTAGTCACCAGTATTGGAAGTACTTCTAACCCAACAATGGAGGTTTCTTCTCCATAAGACAAATGAGAAGCATTCTCAGTTTACTTCGAGGGGAACTTCACAATTAAAAAGAACCCATCTGTAGATTAGTCTTAGTAGACTAGACGATGTTGAACCATACAACCATCTACTGAATTGTAATAAATAGCAACATTCAGCTACTCCAATTCTGCAAATGATCCAGTTCATAGTTCGAACCTGAGCGCCACTGCAGAAGAAATATCTGAAATAATCAATTGGGCCGGATGGTGTATCAAATTGTATTTCAAAGAGGCTTCTACACTCCAGTGATGATCTTCTTAACCATCATCTTTAATAACTGCATCAACAACAGCTACTTCCCGCAAAAACGGGAAACTGCAAAATTCGTGTTGATTGCTAAGAAAGGTACCAAAAACATGATCTCCACCATCAGGCCAATTTTCCTTTCCAACAATCTACGTAAGCTTCTAGCAGAGCTGATATTCTGGATGTTGAAGAAGTTTTGCAACAATAACAACAGTTCATGCATTCCATGCTGCATCCCAAAGTATTATCAAAACATTTCCTCTGTCCTCAACAACCGCCAAGACATCGTCGTATGTTTCCTAGATATAGAGAAAGTATTCAACAGTGATTGAAGCATTTGTCCATAAACTCAAGGCTTTTTCTGATAGAAGTTTTTTTCTTTCGTGTAACTGAGAAGGTAGTGTATCAGAAGCAGCAGTTGCTCAAGGCTAAAAGTTGGGATCATTTTTCTTTGACCAACGTACTGCAAGTGCAAATAGTATCAAGTAGTATCTAGGCATCAACTTCAACGAGCTGCTGAGATTTAACTATCAGCACTCAAGGGATGTTCTAAAGAAAGCTAACCTGGCATTTGATCACGTGTACCCCTTAATCAAAAGAAGAACCGGATTGAACTAGCCAACTATAAACTACTCATGTACAAGCAACTTCTGCTACACATAAACAGTCATGAAAGATCTCCAACTGTTCGAGGAGAAAATCATTAGACTCTCTATTGAACTTTTCTTCAATCAACATCAGCAGTAACATTACAGCAACCAACGACTCTACAAAGAAGACAAAATCATCCCACTGAACAATTATTTTAAGTATTTGTTACTATCAGCAAAGAAACTTGTCGGAAGCATCACCTGATGCTGAAAGGTCTTGACATTCACAAGTCCGCTGGTCCGGATAATATCCCTACCACTGTTCTGAAGAGGTGTTCTTCCACGCTAGCAAAACCGCTGCGTTAGAGTTTCCATCGCATCGCTTTGGAGGAAGTAAGATTATTGCACTTGATATTTCCAAAGCGTTTGATAGAGTTTGGCATCAAGCTCTCTTATCGAAAATGCGTGCATTATTCGTTTTCGATGATCTTCTTCTTCGCTGGATTAAATCGTTTAATGCAAGTCATATTAGACTTATTTAAGTCTGAAACTTTTAAAATATCGCTATTTCTACAAACATTGTTCAGATAAAATATTTAACTATTTGCATTCCTCCCTCAAGATAATTTAACCGTAATAATCGCACTTTCAGGAATGCCCATCAGTTTACTCTAGAACTCAACTTCGGACGTATCGTAAAGTATAGAGATTCTTTCCTTAGTCACACAACACGAATGTGGAACGTATTAACCGGCTCTGTTTTTCCCTCCAATTTCTATATCCAGTGGTTCAAAACTAATGTACATCGGTATCTCCTATGAAATCCTTTCCTATTTTCATAAAGCTCGCACTGTGTTCATCATATTAAGGGTAGTCTAATCCTTTGAGTGCGCGTACATTATAAAAAAAAGACCCTCAAGAGTTAGGAAATTGAAGACTCAAGAGGTTCTGCTGTGAAAACACGATCATCCCTTATTTACGGTTTGTCTTCCGGGAAAAACATCTTGCTGGTAAAATTTTAAAACAAAACCCGTACAGCCAGCTTGGACAATCATTTTGTCACCGTTGAGTTTTTTTTTTTTTTGGATTTGAAGATATCATCCGACAGAGTATGGATAGTAACCTTTATACATCACTTTCATCTTCCACGCCTATACCTGCACCATTAAAGGAAATAAAAATCTGCAGCGCTTGGCACTGTATCCGGAATAATCTTGGGCTTCTTACTAACTAGTCTTCACTTAATTTTTCGAAAATGGAAGATATTCTACTAGGCAGAGGCAGTAGAAGAAGTTATTCTACTAGGCAGTAGAAGAAGATATTCAACTAGGCAGTAGAAGAAGAAATTCTACCAGGCAGTAGAATATCTTCCATTTTCGAAAAATTATTTAAATAAAAATATTATGCATGCATGTTCTTCATTGAGGTCAGTATATTCCCAAATCAATAGTGGAGTCATACAAGGTTGCATACTATGGTCTATACTTTTGTTATTTGAAAACTTAGTACAGAGATGCTAGAATGCCTTTCATTGAATGCTCGGAAAAACCATCTTCAAAGGCTTTTATAGTCTAAAGGGCTAGCATGTATAAAGTGAAGTGAGCTGCTTCATTAAAAATTTAATTGAAACAATTGAATATCGGGCCAAACGATAGGATAAAACTCTTACAGAAAGATGAATAAGGTTTACTAAGAAGCACAACGTGTAGAAGAGTTTAAAAATGTCCTAGTAAATTTGAAAAAATGAGTGGACCTTTGATATCAGAAAAAAAAAAACAATAATTTTACCTGCAACACCCTGTATTAACAAAACAAGCAAAAACACAAACTCAAATCTCTTGGCCAAATAAGAAAACCCGGATGTGATGAATGAAAACAAAACAAAACAAAAATAAAGTAGAAAATGTGAGAAGTCGTGCCAAGTGCTAAGCATGAAGTTTTGACAAATTGCACCGGAGCTTCAGATAACCATACACACACATATGGGGATATGCGTCCAAGAAAAACATGATATTGTTATTGCAGTCAAATTGAGGTCAAAATAAAATGTTGCGATTTATTTTGACAGAGTTAGTAATATGTGTGTGTGTGTGTGGTGTGCGGTTGTGTGGATTTGGGCCAGGAGTGTTTTACTTTTTTTGACGACCATCATGGATATCCTTATCCTGCTTAACTCTAAGCTCATCCATCAACCTACATACGACTTGGGAAAACCGCACACTAAACTGGAAATTTATAATTTATAAAAAAAAAAAACATACATGTTTTTTTTTCAAATAATGTAACTTTTTTATTGGACTGAACATGATGTGCTAACCGTAAATTGGGTTGAATATTGGTTTGATAAAACAAAAAAAATAATTTCAAAAATGTTTTTGTTTGATTTTTAAATATTAGAAAGTGTTTTCTTGTTTATTGGTAGCAGATATTCTTTGATACTCATATCCGGAATTAAAGCCGATGGAAATATGGGTGAAGGCGTGACTTGAAACTGTTTGATATTTTCTAGGCATTATTTTTTAAGTGTTAAGATTTGGTCTATGGTTTTTGTGCCTAGCTAGAACTAGCTGGGACCTGGGAGTCATACTAATGGAGACGTGCCACTGGAGGTAAATTTCTTTCCGATATATCTACTAATATATCCACATATATCCCTAGCTCCTGTCGTTAAGTGCTAATCTCAGGGTGATTCTAGCTACAAACTAAATAAGATGATAAGGGACCAGCACTCATTACTCCTCCAGATGCGAAATTGGAGTTCCGGTACGACTTTCATGATTATGCTGAGCAGATAGAAATTCTGACTTTGTACAAATCCAAAGCTTGCACGAGCTCTCAAAACCAAGCCAATCTCAAATAGGTTGACAGAACCGAAGTCCAGAGGTTTTCTAGGTATCTCCCGTACTCCTATAATTTTGTTCTTTGATCTACAGTCGGTCTTTTGGTTCTCAACACTCTGGTTACTGGTTACCTCAACAACACAAAGTGCTGTATGTGATCATCAGATAGAGGTCAGAAGAACACTGATGATTAGATTAAGAACAGTTCTATCAAGCAATCCATGGCTATACATGAAAATGTAACTAAGATTTAACACACATTACTCATCTGAACATAGGAAATTCCGGTTGACTCACCACCAACTTCTTCTACATCTTGAACTTCAATCGCTTCGACAAAAATTTGATAGTCTTTCATCCCTCAAAATGAGTTGTCCAGGGCGTAATGCCCTTTGTTCCACATTTCCGGTAATCTTCTTCATTTCAACTTTTAGGTTGTCACTCCTCAAACTCTAACGCGAAGACTATTAGCTATTAGCTGCTGTGTGTAGAGCAAACCCTACAAGTAACTAACTAGAACATCAAACTTGAGTTTTATTTTTTTCATAGATAGCTCGAATATAAACCGTATTTCCCAGTTCCGTAGCCCCTGACACCTAAGCTTTATGCATCGTAGCTGACAAATTGAAAAATATCAAGTAGCCATTAACGCCAAAAGAAGATCTGACGAATCATAAGCTAGATCCAGGCTTTTTAAGCAGGCTGCTGGAAGGGTAATCATATGGAACAAGACTCAGTACAACGAATTGTCGTAGCCACCGCCAGTCGGTCAACTTTTTAAAAGTCGTTGGAATAATCGCATATTTCGCGTGTGCTTAAAATTCAAAACCAATTTATTTACTGGGTTTTGGGAAAATGACTCATTTGAAACAGGTAGTCAAAGTTTCCTTATTTTTAAAATCAAAGAATACATTTTTTTTCAATGAAAATTTTCAGAGTTTTGGTGTAAAATTCTAAAAACTAATGGCATGTAGCTCCATCATGTTGAAACCGTATGTCTTCGGTATCCATATCATCCAATTCAGGCCACAAGAAGTTGGTGATCATCAACCTATAGTGATCGCCGTTGACGGTGATGGACTGGCCAGCATTATTTTCGAAGAAGTACGAACCGATGATGCCTCAAGCGTAAAATCCACACCAAACAGTAACTTTATTTGGATGCATTGGCACCTCATGAATCTCCCTTGGATCGGTGTTGTCCCAAATCCGGCAATTCATTCATCCAAAAATGGGCCTCATCGCTAAAGATGATTTTCGAACAACTTCCAACTGCTCCAAAACCCAATTTTGCACGTGTTGCTAGACGCTGTAAATTTCCATGATGATTTGTCTCTACTAATTGATTAAAAGACGATATTTTGACAGAAAGTTATAGAAAAAATATGGCTGCCACGAGCTGTCAAAATCAACCCGCCCCTATTGTTGGAAAAAACTTTGATTTTCTCGCATGCTACCCAACGGATTTCGATGAAAATTGTTATAAAAAAGCATGTTAGAAATTTTAAAATTATTTTATATCAAAATTTTGAAAAACATTTATTTTGGATTTTTAAAAAAAGTTTATAAAGGGTTTTCCAATAAGAGGTGTTATTTTGAATAGCCCGCTATTTCGGTAATTGTCACTTTTGAAGCTGTCATTTTTTGACAATTGACAAGCAGAAACTACGCTATTACTAAAAATGGAACGATACATGCTTCAACAACGCATGGTGAAAATTTGGCAGAGACGGTTCGTAAAACTAAAACATTTTTGGGTCGTCGTGAAGCACCTTGTCGGACCGCAATACAGAAATTGGTGGACAAATTCGAGCTGTTGGGACAAGTTAGTGATGTGAAGAATAAAACCCGTGCACGTCGCTCAAGAACAACTGAAAATATTGCTGTTGTAGCCCAAAGTGTTGAAGAAAACCCAGGTTAGTCCATTCCTCATCGTTCTTTGGAATTAGGCATTCCACAAACGTCATTACACCGTATTTTGCATAAAGACTTGGGTCTTAAGGCTTATAAAGTTCAGTTAACACAAGAACTCAAGCCGGCTGATCATCAACAACGTCGTGTCTTTGCTGATTGGGTCCTTGAAATGCATGAAAATGAACCGGAATTTCATCGAAAAATCATCTTGACTGATGAGGCCCATTTCCAAGCAAAACTGTCGCATCTGGGGCTGGGAAAAAGCAAGAGTTATTGTTGAAAAGCCTCTCCATCCTCAACGCGTGACTGTTTGGTGCGGTTTATGGTCCCGCGGGGTCATTGGACCTTACTTTTTCGAAAATGAGGCTGGAGCAACAGTTACGGTCAATGGATTGCGCTATCGAGAGATGATTAATGATTTTTTATGGCCTGAATTGGATGGTATTGATGTGGACAACGTTTACTTTCAACAAGACGGCGCTACGTACCACACAAGCAATGAAACCATAGATCTTTTACGGGAAAAGTTTCCGGACCGTGTTATCTCTCGAAGAGGTGATCACAATTTGCCACCGAGATCTTGTGATTTAACACCTTGCGACTTCTTTCTTTGAGGCCACGTGAAAGATGCCACGTGAAAGATAAGGTCTACGCCAACAGCCTAGCGTCGATTCAAGACCTCAAAGATGAAATTCGTGAGGCTATCGAGGACATAGGGCAGCCACTTTGCGATTTGGTTATGGAAAATTTCATTAAAAAGCGTGGTCTTGGCGGCCATTTGGCTGATGTTGTGTTCCATTATTAACGGCATACCTTCTTCTTTATAATGAAATAAAAATCCGATAATTTATCTCCAAAAATGCCATTTTTCTTTGAATATCAAAATAACACCTCTTATTGGAAACCCCTTTACTTAGCATTCTTTCTACTACTAAACATACATATTTCCTGTACAAGCCCATGCACTTTCTGACCGGGTACGGCTTGAAACAGAAGCAACAGTCATTTACGACCCCAAGGAACTGTGATCACAATTTTTGTCTTCTTTAACTGGAACCCAACTTTACCACAAATTTCTTATGCTCTAATAGTTTTGGATCAAAATGGCGTGAACGAGCGCTAATTGGACCTTCTGAGCAGGTATTTTTGACACCACACTTCCTACTTACCTTTCGAGCCTTAGATTCAAATACGAAACACTTCTCCACCAGTCTTCTATTCATACTTAGTTTTTTTTTTTTTTGGTTTTGCTTTATTAAAGCTACGCGTTCTGCTGTTTTTTATTTGCAAAATAAAATAAACTTTAAAGAAAAACAATATCCGCCCTTATCTGTATCCATACAAACAAAAACAGTGCGGCATGCGCGTCAATTTGATATGTCACTGCACATCAAAGCCGCAGAGAAAAAAAAAGTTAAACAAACAAAAAAAAAAAAAGAGAGAAAAAAGAAACAACAACCAAATTAAAAAGAGAAATTTGTATTTCAATCAATTCTGACAGGTATTCAGGTATTCACATCAGTCGGAATTTAAATTTTTAATCATATGAAAAGAGAGAAGAAACAACACGAAAAAAAAACTACTACTCACTTACCCTAGGCTCCTCTATACCATCACTTGTACGAAAAGCTTATGTCACACCTCAATTTCATTCATTAACGGTATATCTCATAGTTTGTCGCTTGCCTCCTCCATTCCATTTCCATTTCCATGCCTAGTCGTCAAAGTTGCCGCAAGAAGTATGCAATGTTTTTTGTTGTTTTATTTTGTTTAATAGTGTCATTCGACGGCTTCTGGAATCGGCTTTGTGTTTAAGTTCAACTGTTTTTGATGGTTAGGTGGAAATGGAGAGAGAGATGCTATAAAAGCAGAGAGTAGATTGTTAGTATTAAGAAAAATACAAAAAAAAAGGGAAAATGGGTATGCCAGCAAACAAAACTTTCACATTTGAATAAATAAAACGAATTTCCACGGAAATTTGTTAATGAAGTACACACACACCAAACACACGTCCTCATAGAATACCTCTATATACCCAACACGATAAGGATATCCCACTCTGAGGTCTGAGCCTTCACAAATTCCAATTTGTAGAGAAAAAAAATAACACAACGCATCATCTCACTGTGATTCTCCTCTGTAGAGACGTAGCTGTAGGTAAAGTATAGTTGTCGTCGTCGTTGTCTCGTTATATCCCACTTCTGATTCCCGTGCTCATTAGGCACGGTCTCTTAATTAGTTCAGCATTATTAATGCAGCAAATTTTCGAGCTCTGGTTTCAAACTGCAACAAGGATTCCTTATAATTATATATTCCTAGTGGATTATTTATAATATTATTTTGGAAGCGGAAATACATATAAGGATATGCGTGAGGCTGTATATGCTGTTTATATTTATACGAAAACAGTTCACTTTACGAAATGATGACAACTACAAGGTTTAAATTCATTCCGCCAGTGTCTTTGTTGTCGTTTCGTTTTGTTCCCTTTCTCGTTTGGCTAGGAGCGCTACTGACGGTGGTGGTGGTGGTGGTGTCGGTAAGCCTTCACATTGTTTTCATTGTGTTTGGCACAACAAGGACTTTTGTGATGTTCGCGACTTAATAAACGTATTTTTGTTGTGAATTTTATTTCCCCTTTTTTTTTTTTTTTACTCGTTAACTGACAAGAATTCAGGGAAAAAAGTCAATTGAAAATTGGCAAATGCTCTTGCTCATGTGTGTGTTTGAAGCATCAAGCAGGATATAATAATTGAATGTTAAAGTGAATTCAATAGTGGTTCGTTTTGGTTTTTTTTTTTTTTTTTGATTTGGCCATTGTCTGGGCGATGAATGAAAAGTGTATGATGATGGTGTTGAGGCTTCAGAGTAATGACACTCGCTCTGTCTCTATTGCAGTTGATGGCGAGAGTTAACTTTAATTGGCAGCAATCAATGAGAGTATATTGTTGTCAATGTAAAGTGTTGCAATATTTACCTACATTTTGAAGGATTTTTCTTTTTTTTTTTTTTTTTTGCAGGATTTTATTCAATTTTTGGTTTTGAGAAGGAAAAAATTGGGTCACATGAGCGAAACTTTCATACTGATTTTTTTTTTTTTAAATGACAGTTTTTAGTTTGAATTGATTTTTTTTTTGTATTTATTTAAGTGACAGTCTTTAAATGAACTTAATAAAAAACAACAAGAATAATAGGTACAAAAAAAAGTAAATAAAAGTGGCACTTAATTTTGACAGCATTCAAATTATTCGTATTTATAAAATTGAATAATGATAAATGTGTTATTTTCATGTTATAGTATTCGTGTTGTGTGTAGTTTAGTCGTGTCAATTATTTTGAGTGGACGAGATTACAATTTTGACGATTCTTATCCACATGCAGGGAAGTAATAAAATTGGTAGACATTAAAGAGTTTTGTATAAAAATAAATTATTTAAGAAGGGGATTTTATATTTAACTTTAATACTTAGAACTCTAATTACAAGTTATTGTAATTTAGGTATTGTATTTTAAGGATAATAGTTCCATATTTTAGTCGATTTCCAAAACTTGGCATCATCCAGATTGTTGAAAGATATTTTTTTTAGACATAAGAAAACTTGAAAATCTTTTTATTAAGAAAAATTAGTTTTTTGAAGTTATACTTCTTTACCGGCGATTATAAAAATATTAAACCAGTAATAACACATAGATTTTTTCAGCCCATCATTACTGTTTTTTTCACACAAAAACTACAAAACTTACATTTTATACTGGGTTTGTTTTTTTTTTTTATTTTTCATTTTAATAAATTTATTAAATTACAGAAGTCAGCCATTGTTTTTATTCATTTTCTACACTATAAGTGATAGGAAAAAACTAAATACACCAAAAGCTAGGAGGTATAATATAAGGTTCTGATACGGCATTTTTTTTTGAAATTCTACCGGCAAGTTAGGGTAAAATGGGGCAAAAGAAAAAAAAAATTTGTACATCTCGAAAAGTATAAGGGTAAGAATTACGAAGTAAAATTAATTGAATAGATAAATTGAAATAATGATGAGTTCACATCAAGAAAAAAATTCTAAAAATTCAACTTAGTTAAAAATTATTTTCCAATATCAAATATTTTTTGTAGACATTTGGAAATGATGTCATGGTGGATAAAGTTGATAATTTTTTGAAAAACTAATTATGCACACTAAAAGATAATAAAAAAAAAAAATAGGCGTCTAATAAAGATTATATATAAAATGCTCCATAACGTTTTTTTTAGCTTTAAAAAACAAATATATTTTTGAAAGTTTATGTGGGTGGTTTAATTGATTTTAAAAATCAGGGAATAACGGGAAAAAAAATTTATCAAAATCTAACTTAGGTTTGGGTGTTGTCTATAAACGTGTGAAGAAATTAGATTTTTAAACATTTTTTTCAATGAATAACAGTAAAAGCAAGATTTTTCAGTCCATGTTTTTTGACCGTTTCCAACGGTATTATATTTTTATCTTTTTTATTTTTACATTTTTAAACTTGAAATTTACACAGCCATTAGATATTGAGTAAATGCATTTTTGTACAAACTTTCAGAAATTTTTGTAGTCTGTGAGCCGACATAACTCATAATACCATGATTCAACTTTATTGAGCATCACTATAAAATTGCCTTTAATTTTATATATCACACATAAGTGTACAGTACATGCTATGAAAGCTTCACAAACTTGAAATGAGTTTTACTAAAATTCAACAAAATTGTGTGTTTTGGTCGTCGGACACTACCAGCCACCACTGAAAAACGGTACGGTTGGCTCACAAATGATTTTGAGATGGTTCGCTTATAAAATTTGTAACTTTTTTGTTTCTTGTCGGATTTTTAAGACTGAAATTTTAGGCTACAACACATATACATTTACGTATGAGTAAAAGGTGATCAAGAGCAAAATTAATTTTTGTTTTCTAATTCTTTTTGCAATATGGTATGAAATTTGTTTGAATTTTATAAAACCATGCTCTACAATTTTGTTGGTACAAGTGTTTTGGATGGGCAGTAAATATTTTTAAGCCTAAAAATGCATATTTACAGATTTAAGAGAGAAAATTAAAAAAAAAAACACACATAAAAAGTTGATTTCATTGGATATTTAAATCTTTAACTTCAATTTTAGTTGTAGGATTTTAACAAATTTAACAGATTATATTAGATAAAATGCCTATAATTCTGCATAAAAATATTGGACAGTTGTTTTATCAAACATTGGCACAGAGGTCGTTGAGTAAAAATATGTTTTTAATGAATGCGTTAAAATTACAAAATTTAATGAAAAATTTGATAATTTTGAATATATTTTTAACTCAACTTCAAGATGTGTCTGTTCTCTTAAACAATGCTACACAAAATTTACTGATTTAATTAAAAACAAAGACTTTAAATGGTATATTACAGAAAAAACATCGACCAAAATGCACTTTTTATGCTCCTTGGACCAATTGTACCATTCATAACATCTGAATATGTCTGCTTCAATAATTTAAAGCATGCTTTCACTTAAGTTTGATAAGATAACTATCAATTTTTTGATGAAGAATTATAGTCCAACATTTTATCTGATGCAATCTGTTCAATTTATTAAATTCCTGCAACTAAAACTAAAGTTACAGATTTACAGAATTTAAAAATGTCATTCCTTAAAATCCGACAAGAAACAAACAAGTTACAAATTTTACAAGCGGACCATCTCGAATCCATTTGTGAGCCAACGGTACCGTTCTCCACTGGTGGCTGGTCAAGTCTGACGATCAAAGCAGATTATTTTGTTTTATTGAATTTTGATGAAACTCTTTGCAAGTTTGTGAAGTTTTTTTAGCATGTACAGTTATGTGTGATATATCAAATTAAAGGTAATTTTATCGTGATGCTCAATAAAGTTAAATGTTGTTTAAGCTTATACAAAAATGCATTTACCCCATATTTAATGGCTGTGTAAATTTCAAGTTCGAAAACGTAAGAAATAAAAAAGATAAAAATAAAATACAGAAACGGTCAAAAAACTTGGACTGAAAAATCTTGTTTCACTGTTATTCATTGAAAAAAATGTTTAAAAATCTAATTTTTGCACACGTTTATAGGCAACACATAAGTCTAAAAGTCGTTTTGACAAAATATTTTTCCCGTTCTTCACTGATTTTTAAAATCAATTAAACCACCCACATAAACTTTCAAAAACGTATTTGTTTTTTAAAGCTAAAAAAAATCGTTATGGAGCATTTTAAATATAATCCGTATTACATTCCTATTTTTTTTTTTATTTTCTTTCCATAATGACATCGTTTTCAAATTTCTAAAAAAATATTTGATATTGGAAAATCATTTTTTACTTGAAAAGTTGATTTTTTAGAATTTTTTTCTTAATGAAAACTCATCATTATTTCAATTTATCTATGCAGTTAAATTTATTTCTTAACTCTAACCTCTATACTTTTCGAGATGTACACATTTTTTTTTGTCTTTTGTCCCATTTTACCCTAATTTGCTGGTGTAACGTTGTATCAGAACATTAATACCACCCATCTTTTGGTGGATTTAGTTTTTTTTTTTATTACTTATAGTGTAGAAAATGAATCAGTCACAATATCAATAACAATGGCTGACTTCTGTAATTAAATAAATTTATTGTGTTTCACACAAAATGAAAAATAAAAAAAAAAAAACAAACCCAGTATAAAATGTAAATGTGTTGTTACTTTTTCTCTACTTATTGTATCTATGTGAAAAAAAAACCGTAATAATTATTTGAAAAATTCTATGCGTTATTACTGGTTTAATATTTTTATAAATGCCGGTAAAGAAGTATAACTTAAAAAAATGTTGAAAAATCCATAAAAATCAATCCTTTTTAAAAGCACAAAATATCCTTTTTTATTGGGTTTTCTCCACTGATTACTGTCTTCTTTACACCATAATTAACATGAACAATATCAAGAGTATAAACATTCCATACTGTCCTCTAAATTAGAGGTTTTTTTTTGCAGTGTACAATCCAAAAACTAAAGAATTTTAGTAAATTATGGTGATTTTCTTAAAATAACGATTTAAAATGTGACTATACAATTGATGAGTAAAAAAAATTTGGTTTAAGATCTTAACTTTTGCTATTTGGAATCAGAATCTAAAACAGCTATTTTCTACAAACAAACAATTTTTTTAAAATCAGTTTAAAAAAAAATTTACGTGATAGAATTTTGCTGAAACCAGATTTTGATTCAAAAATGTCCAATCTTACATAATTTCTCAAAAATTATATGAAAGACTAAAAAAAACTTAATTTTTGCAGACCAGTGTTATCTGGTATGATATTTTTGTCCCCTACCCACTTGATGGTAAAAGCAATCCCTTAGGAAATAAAAAAGACCAAAAGGATACAGACATGAATGTATTCCAGCAATTTACATAAGTTTTTTGTTAACATTGTGTTCAAAAATATGAAATGTCAAGAGTAGAGAGTGATTAAGATGAGTAATGTGAATTTGTATTCAAAAAATCCAAGTGATTTTTGTTTTATGTTAAATTCCAAAATCTTTCATTATTATAAATAGCAAATAAAATTCCAAGAAAAAGTTTTTTTTTTTTATTGTTGTGTTCTTTTTTTCATCAACTCCAAGGAAACTAAGTTTCAACACTCTTAGACCATCATCGCATCATCAGCAGCAGCAGAAGCAGTGAGGACAAAGAGGAATTGTTTCGGGTTGTAAATAACAGGTGCTTCATTAGAATTCCAACATTGAAAGCCCAGCGAAGCACAAAGTTGCATATAGTTATACATTGTAGGGAGAGAAAGAGCTCTGGGCGTTTTTAATAAGAATTTTCTTGATTTCCTTGATTACCGGTTGCTAGTGAATTTGTTGGGCTGACTGGCTGACTGGTGTTGGATGTTGGATTGGATCTGCTGTTGGCGTTGTTTTCTTTGTTCTTTTTGTTGTTTCTTTTCCTTTTTTTTGTTTTTTTTTTGCATTTTTTCTTCAATTCGTGGAATGTGAAGGATTTCATGCTGATTTCTTCAGCAAAATGAAATTCATTTCAAACTGTTTTACAAGTTCTAGGTAGAGAGGTATATTATGGAGGCATTGTGATTCCAAAGAAGGAGCAAAAAAAAACAAAAAAAAGAAACATTAAAACATTTTTTCTTCCACCTAAAAGGACTTGTCACTAATATCTCAAAGGAACAGTAGTTATAGAGCAGTTGAATAAATGAGAACTCTCTCCTTTGGCAAAAAAGATAGACAGTTTTTTTTTTTTTGTTGTGTTGTTGTTGTTTTGTGTATGAAGGAGGATAAAATCAAAAGAAAAGAAAATCTTTTACTCTACTTTTTTCTTGTACTATAGAGGTACCTTACCTACTTTTCCCTTGTTTTGTATTTTTTTTTTTTTTGTTTCCAAAGGCACTCAGCCAGGACATAAACTGGAGTAAGTTAGGAAGGTGCTTTCACTTCTGAACACTCGATTTGTTTGGCCTTTTTTTTTTTGTTTGCCAGTCGGTTTGAAGGAAGAGAGGTGCTTTCTGCTTCTCTTCACACACAGACAAATAAAATTGTTCAACAAAAATATGTCAGTGGCTACACAAGGACACTTGATATACGATATGCGTGTGAATTGTGCAAAAATCCTTTTAATTTTCTATAGCATTTCTGTGATGCCGCCAGCAGTTTCGTTTCGTAACAATTGTTTGTACAATTTTTATGCAATACCCATTTTGTACAAGGTACAACTACTTGTACAACAGTAGAACGTATCATACTAAACTAAACACACACTACGTATTGTGTGGCACCTTTTGTTTGCACTCTGGGCTGGCTGTTTGCAAAAGTGGCACAGTTCAAAAATTTTACACGCCAGCAACAATAGAAAAAAAAAAAAACACAAAAAAAAGGATATTTTGTCAGAAGAGTTTAGATGAAGAAAGAGAGAGAGAAGGAGAGTAAAATTAGATGGATGACACTTGGTAAGCACACATGCTAACAATTTAAAAAACAATTACAAAAAAAAAAAAAAGGAAGTGATATCCTTTATTTATTTATTTTTTATTGTCTTCTTTTGTTCGGTTTTTTTTATTTATTTTTTTTTTCAAGAACACAACCTATCCACCTTATCCATTTTTTTTTTATTTTGTTGTTGGTCAGTAGACTTAACTTTGAAGGAGTGTTGATAAATTGTCCATTGTGTGTTCATAATTACTTTGGCTTGGCGTTCAAAATCTGGGGATAATCCGGAAGGTGTTAGAAAAAAAAAAAAAAAAAAAAATACAAAACGGAAAACTAAAAAGGGAGCGCTTTCTGAACAGTCATGTCCTTTTTCAATTTAACCCAAGAAAATGGCAATAGATATAAAGTTGTCGTGACCAAAGTCCATAACTTATCGAATAATTTGAAACACTCTCTCTCTCTCTCTCTCTCTGTCGAAGGAGCAAGTTGATGACTTATTTTTCACTAATTCCGCATGGGTATACCCTGCCTTGATATGAATACGAGAAGACAGCCATAAAGGGTGACTGTGAAGAATTTTGTATGGATTGCTTAGTTTTTTTTTGGCGATTAACTATTTTCACGCAAATAGCGTGAGAATATGCCATAATTAGGACAGAATATAGAAGTCTCTATTAATAGAAGCTTATGTTGTGAGTGTTGATGTGAATTGGGGTAGGTAGACACCTTATAAGTCCATTCGTAACGGAAGAGTTAGATTTTATCTGATTGAAGACAAGTGAGTTGGTAATAATATACTCCAGACAGCTCCTTGAAATATGAAATCATAGTTATGGGGTATTATAATTTTTGTTATTTTCATTAAGTGAAATATAGACAAGACATGTAAGAGTTTTTAATGATTGCATGAGCTTGATTGTATTCTCTGCCTTAAGTTCTGAGTGTCTTATAGGCGATATTTAAGACTTTTGGATAGCCTATTTTTTATTTCCAGTTCAGCTCTAATATAAGCTATATTAGAGCTGAACTGGAAAAGCCTTTAGTTCTAACAAAATATTTTGGCGTTTTTTTTTTAATATTTGTACTCGCTGCCAAAAAATAAAAGTCCTATATAATTTAAATAGCTATTCTATCCAGTACTTATCTATGAGTTTTATATATTTTTTTTAATTTTTAAAAAGCATATAAAAAAAAGGTTACGTATACGCCACAGTGAACCTAAAACAATCAGTTTACATTTCACTTATTCAGTGTTATTTTGTGTAAAACAGAATCCTGTAGGTTAAGTGAAAAGAAGAGCACCAATTGTACGGATGAGGCTTTATTTTTCCTGTTTTTAGGTGGCAGTGACGGAACATTCCAGGACGTTAGTTTTAGTTAGAAAAAAAGGTGTATGCGCGCCAGAAGGTATACTATTCTTTATCAATCACATACCATTATTTATTTTTTATATTTTTTTTTGGAAAAGCAAGACTAAATTTAAAAAAAAAACGTTGTCAAAAAGTCTAGAAGGGAAATTTTGTCAAAGAAAAGTCTTAACCTTTCTATTGATACCTTAACTTCAAAGATCGGTTTCGTTTTACTAACGTTTTGACAAAATATTTTTCCCGTTTTTCTCCGATTTTGTTAAAGCGTTTACAAAAATCCGAATGAGCCACCTTGTTACTTTTTTCATTATCTATCAATGTGTATAATTAGTTTTTGTGGAAAAAATTTATTTTACTCACAATAGCATCCTTTTCAAAAGGTCTAAGAAAATATTTTATTTTTGAAAAAAAAAACATATCTCGAAAGCATGATTTTTTAGAATTTCATGGTGAGGCAAAAATATTTATCACACTAGTTTACAAAGTTGCAGTTCATAGTGAGAACTTCCACAAAAAAATTACTTTTTAAATTAATTTTGGGTCGCTGAACAAGAAAATGACATTCATTTATTTCTCCAAAGAAGAGTTCTCGAAGTATCAGCAAAAAAACATGTTTTTTTGGTACAATTTCATATTCTAGCATAACTATCAATAACGGTACCTAATTCTAATTTTTTAATTCTTGATTTTTTTTAAAAGATATTGTTTTCTTCTTTTCAACGATATATTGTTTGTGTAAATCGGACCACAAACCATCGAGTAACAGCCGCTTAAAGTGTACAAAAACATGATTTTTTGACCTTTTTGGAAAATTATTTTATTTCAATAGTTCCGTTAAGAGAGAAACAAAAATATTAAAAATACTTTTAAGTTTTCAGGATGAAGATAATTATTTTACAAAACTATGAAGTCTTACTGCATAAAAATTGCACGAAAATGTGAAAGTTGTAAGAAATTAAGTGAAGTCATCAACAGGCATAACAATTTTATTTAAAATTGGCATCTATACGATATGAGGAAACAATTTTTCACCATCTATGTACTAATCCCAAAGATGACGACTCCATTTAGGATATTTTTCGAGCAATAAAATAGGTTGCATCACAAGTTCACAAGCTTCGTTTGGAGCTCAAAACCAATTCACGAGCAATTAAAAGAGTTAGTTCCAAATCCATGTGGAAAGTATTAACATTTGGTCTTACTGTATTGTTTTCTCATTAAAACAACCCACTCTTATCCAATTTCACATTAAATGGGGTAGAAGCCACCAGTTCAAACCAAGACTTGCCTTAATTTACGTGGTGCTTTAAAAACCGTGAAAATTTTGAAACTTTGTCAGTTTCTGTCTTAAAACTAATAAAAGGTGCGTTCTATAAAAATTCACTATAAGTATTCAAAAAAATAAGTTCGATCGGTTTACTCACTTTTCAGATTATTTCATTAAAATGGATCTCAAGCAAATACTCTGAAAAGTTAGTAAACAGCTGAAACTCAGTTTTTTGCCTGCTACCCAATATGTTTTCCAACGTCACGTCTTAAAAGCCAAAACCCGCTGGATAAGGTGCAATAACGACGAGCGGATCCATGCAAAATCTACATAAGCCGGTCAAGTAGGAATCTGCTCCAGATATGAACAAACACTAAAACTCTCTTGAGCCCGGGAAACCAATAATGGGACCGATGTCACAAAACCATTGAAAAAGCTGCTACTCCGAGAAATCATTTTTTTAAATCGAATAATGCACAGAGGTAAACAAAACAAAAAAAACAAAAAACGGAAGCATACAGAGTTTGACTAGAGACTAGAAATTCCTTACACCTCTATTTCGACCGAAGAAATGATGTGAAGTCTAGGATATGCAGAAGTGCTGCAGCAGAAAAGAAGTGTGGAACTTTTAAACAATAGCGAAGCAAGTAATAGCAGGATTCACAAGTCGCTTGGAGTCTGCATTGATAAATACTGTTTCAAATAGTCGCTTAATGGTGATGCCGGGCAAAATTCAATATTATCGACCAAGAGTTCCCAGTCAATCAGCATGATAACCAATTTTGCTTAGCATAACTTTTGTTAATTGGTTGTTTCCTTGAAATAAAAACTCAAGAAAAAAAAAAAAAAATCAATAAATTATTTAATTTATTTTTTTTTCATAGAAATCCTCCAAACAATTAAAACTTTCTTCAAATAAAATAGAAAAACCAACACAAATAAAAGTTACTTTTTTTAGTTTTCCTATACTTCCTCTAAGCTTTTACATTTATTCTTAACAATTTTTTCCTGGTAGTCTTAAAAATATAAAAAAGAAAACATATTGTTTCCGTTGAAATTGTTTCTAAGGAACATTACCATACCTAAAAATTATTTCTGTAAATTGTTATTTTTTGTCTGCTACACTCCTTCAAGTTAAAAATTCTCTTTTGAATGCCATTAGCTTACCACTCTTCCATATAACATAAATATTTGTATAAAACCGTTAACATGAAAAACTTTCCATCAAAGGGCTGAGTTTTTTTTTTTTTTTTTTTTTATTTTATTGCCATGACTTTCCAAACATCCACAATACAAGTGTATCTCCTTTATATCAACTGAATTTTTTATAATTCATTCGAGTTCTTAAAGCCACACCAATTCAGCTTCTCACCTTTGGGAAAATACAACAACACCAACAAAAAAAAAAAAATAAATAAATGAACATGCATCCAATGTTCAAGTTCCAAACAGCGAAAGAGACATCACATCAACAAGGATTATATCATCATGGCCAATGCACCTTTACTTTCATGACTCTCCAATGGCCAAAGGACCAAACAATAAAAACAAATAAAAGAGAGAAAAAAAATGTCAGCTCAACTCAAAGTGGGATATCAAACAAAAAAACAAAAATAAAACTTTTGTTTTTTTTTTCAACTTTTCAGGATCAACTCCCTGTATACTCTCACCAGAAACATCCTACAACCATTTCATTTATTTTTTATTCAACAACATTGAAATATACACGAACACCATGAAGAATTGGAAGAGGCAGGCAGCTTCAACAGAAAAAAAAGCTCCATCCAACACAACATCATCAGAAAGTTTACCCAGAGAAACAACAACAAAATGAAATGTACTGCTGCTTCCTTAAAGTCCTTCCTTCGAACAAAAATGACTTATGCTAAATACCTGGCGTTATACCATGACACAATATCCTTCAAAAATAGGACATTAAAAAAATCCTTCAACGTCGACTAAAAAGAAAAAAAAAAAATTGATAAGAAGAAGAATTTAAAAACAAAATAAAATTAAAAGCTGCTTGCGGTGTATGATCTTCTTCTGCTTTCTCTTCTCATTATCCTGCTGCCTACTCCAACTTCTGATGCTTAACCGACAATTTCGCCCTTAATACAAATTCATTAAAAAATAAAAAAAAAAAAAAAAAAAATGTCAAAAAGAAATACGTCTTTCTTTCGTTGCATACCAACATCACTAGGAAGAAAACACAGCAGCTATTGGTATTTTCAAAGGACTCTCTCTCTCGCTTTGAGTCATTTTATGTACATAAACAACAAGAAAGCCAACGCCTTTGCAAATAGCAATCACTTTTACCCACAAAAATGGATGCTGACGCTCGTGTCTTATTCATGACCTTGAATAATAAAAAAAAAACAAAAAAAAAAAAAAATATCCGCTCCGATTATCCCTTGTCAAATTAGTATACACTCTAGGCAACTTGATTGAAACCGTTCTGAGGAAAATTGCTTAAAAGTCTCTTGACTGAAACTGATTTATTAAAGAAAGTACATACGCAGACTAATTTGAAAGATTGCTGTCAGAATATCAAAAAACCAATACCAAGAAAATCAAAAATCATAAAAATTCGTCATAATCCCGATACCAAACACTTTGAAAACTTTATATCCTTAATTCTTTGGTTTATATACAAATACCCGATGAACTAAAATTTTCAAGACCTTAGATCGAGAATTCTGAATTATTTTTGTACCGAAAAAACCAAAATCTAGAAAATTAATATTCCAAAATAAGCAACTAGCCAAAAGTTTTGATCCCGTACAACCAACTACAGAATCAAAACCTAAAATCTAGAAAATCAAAAAAATAAAATCGCAAACGATTTTCACATTTAATTTTTGAAATTGAATAATTTTGACCCAAAATCCCAAATTATAGGTTCTATATAGAATACCCAATATCCAGAAAATAAAACAAAATTCCCTGAAAATTTAGAGTCCCGTGAATTTAAAATCCCAGACACTAAAATCTCGCAAATCCATCACAATATGGAAAAACAAAAATTTAGAAATACAAAAAATTCCGAAAACCTACAATCAAAAGTCCAAAAAACTCTAAATATCAAAAATGAAATCATTTATCGACAAAAAAAAAATACCTACAATACTAAACATACATGAGTAGGTACCGAAATCTTAATATTTCGAAGATCAAAAATACACCGTTCCCGATAAGCCACACTCTTTCAATTTTGAAACGCATAAGATTCCAAACAGATCAAAATTCTTATTATCAAGAAACATTAAGACTCATGTAGTCGCAATAACCCTGAAAACAAAATCTCTGCAGGTATTTAACAACATAAGAAAGTTCTAACACACCTCAATATCTTAGAGTCCTAAAAACACTGTTCTGCAACGAGAATTGCCTTCAAACCAAAATATGCATTTCTATAGGATTTTGACTCGTTGAAGTCGAATCTGAAGTCAACAATACTTTAGAACTTCAAGTTTTCGAGATATCGTTGCATAAACATGTCAAAAAACCCATTTTTTTTCTTTTTACATTTAACGTCGAATTTCTTTACCCGTAAAAAATTTGTTACAAAATTATTAATAAGATGTGAAATAAATGCATTTTACCTTTTTTAAATTCGTTTTTCGCGCAAAGATATTCCAAAGTGAAAATTATGAGTTTTCTAAAAGCGTATTTAGTGGTGGAAGTTCTAAGGAGCCTTTTTAATTAAAAAATTGTAAATGCAGTTTTAGAAAAAAAAAATTAAAAAATCATAAAATTCGATTTTCAAATGACTTAAACAGATTCTTATATGAATTTAACCTCAAAACGAAGTATGCAATTTGATTTCTTCTATAATGATATATTTTTGGAAAAAAATATTTGAAAATCGTTAGAGCCGTTTTTTAAAAAAAATATTTTTTCTATATAAAACTTAGCAAGGACTTTTATAAAAAAAATTGGTACGCCATTTTTAAGATATTATTTATCAACATCTAAAAACTAAAAGTTGAAAAAAAATATTGAATAGTTTTCGAAAAAATGATTTTTCACAAAAAAAATTTCAAATTTTTTTTTAAAATCCAAAAAAATAATTTTTATTAAATATTATTACGGCAACTTAAAAGCATCCATGTAAAAAAAATGGTTGAAATTGATTGAGTCATGAAGGAAAAAATCAGAATTTAAAAAACGGTTCTATGGCAGGTACCGTTAATAACGGTTTTTTGAAAAAAATGGTTCTCATTTTTGAAGATAGACCTTACCCGAAGAAGTTTTTGAGAAAAATGAGTTTTTCTAAAACCGGTATATGACAGGTACCGATATTTTTGGTAAAAAAAAATCAAAAAACGTCTGGGGATAGTCTAAAAAAAACGCCACATACCAAGTTTGAAGTAAATCGACCCATCCGTTAAGGTTGTGGTCTCTGATACATACAGACAGACAGACAGACAGACAGAATTGTCGGACCCACTTTTTTCTTATTCTCTATCATCGTAATGTCATGTTTTATTGTTTTTGTTGTATACTTAAAAATGTTAACATTTTTCGTTAAAACGGTTTATGTAGATTACGAGAAAAGAAAATTGCAAATAATTTATGTCCAGACCAAATTTTTGTAAGGACTTCTGGATTCTTCACAAAAAATTTTTTTTTAATCTATAAAAATCAGTTCTTTTCGGAAACAGAAAAAAAGAATTTAATAGATTTTCTTCTGATTAATGCACTTTATTCGTCATAAATAACCTAAACATTTTTTTCTTGCTGTGTACATTCCAAAAACTACAGAATTTTGAAAATTATGCTGATATTTTTTAAATAGCAGTTTAAAATGTGAGTTTACATTGATGAACAAACACAAAACTGATTCTAGGTCTTAGCTTATAATTATGTGAAATTAATATTCCAAATTTGAACCGAATCGTCGTAACAGTTTAAAATTTATACAAGGTCAACCCAATCGTAGAGAGCTCTTTTCTACAAAACGATCACATTTTTTTTTTTTTAAATCAATTAAAAAAAAGCTGTGCCTGGTAAAATTATTCTGAAACCAGATTTAGATTAAGAAAAGTCCAATCTTATATAATTTTCAAAAATTATATGAAGGACATAAAAAAAAACTTAATTTTAGCAGACCTTTGAAATCTAAAACCTTGAAAACTCTAATTTTCAAAATCCTTACAAAAAATAAAAAAATTCAAATTTAAGTTTCGATGATTAAAAAAAACCTAATATAAAATTGCAAAACCAAAAAATTCAAACTCCTGAAAATTCAAACTTCGTTAGTGGCATTAGTAAGGTTTAAGTTCAATTCAGTTGACATATTTTTTTACCGAAGCAGTACTTTCCTTTTCTTCATTATGATTACCACTTTCATTGTTTTCAATCGAGATAAATTTAAAAAAATTAAAATTTAATACCGTTTTCAATGAAAAGATACCGAGTGTACATAACGTAGTACCTTTTCTACCTTAACAAGCACTTATTCTCCCGAAAATGTTAACACTGTCTAGGTTTTCTGCATTTGCATAAAAATGAAAAAAAAAAAAAAAAAATTCCAATGATTCCAATATGCGAGGGAAGAAGTAATAAAAGTCTTTCAACTAGGGGAATCTTTTATTGCCCGCTAACATAAAAGAAAGCAGGAATATGAGTAATAAAAGTCTTGTTTTATATCTTTTATAGCAAAATGGACAAAAATCTTGTAGGTACACAAAAAACAAATAAAAAACCAATATCTTTATTTTTATATAAGAAAAAAAAAAAAAAAATGAGAAATGGGTAAGGTGTTGGTAAAAATGGCAAGTGGATTGTTTTACATCGCCCATAGCCTATCAAGAGAAATAACTTCAAGTCTTGTTGGCAATTGGAATTCTTACATTTTTGAAGACCAATTGGGAATAAAACAAGATATGAAAATTATAAAGTGTTTTTTGCACACAAAAACGTTTGCGTACAAAAAAAATATGCCATTTGAATGAGTAATCTTTTCAGCTAATCAGCCTTAAGAGTCTAACCTTAGCTTTTTTTCAATTACGTTAATTTTTCAATGATCATATCTTGGAAAATACTTTTACGGCCAATTTCTTAACAAAGTTCTAAAATCAGTTTAAAACTATTATTTTTAGTCTCAGTTTTTCTTTTGAAAAAAAAAAAAAAATAAAAATGAAACAATTTGAGTTCTATTTTTCCCTTAAACCGAGTTTCAAGAGCTAGAACTTTGTCAAGAAATTGGCCGTTAGTGTTTTCTTAGTGTTAACTCTAAAGAAGTTTTTTTTAGTGTAGGATAACGTAAAAAAATCTATTAAAACCTAGTATCGAAACAATTGAAGTAAAATATTCGATTTTCGCTCAGAGAGCCATGTTGGTTGGGGCCAAGTGCCATCTAAAGTAAAGTAAAGTGAACATCGATAAGGAGTGGGAAAGAAGATACAAAGACGAAATTTACGGACCTAACATCGATGATGGTCTTGTCAAAAAGCTGAAAATACAATGATTATGAATTAAGGTGACTAGTTTGCATCCCCACTAAGAGTTATTTAAATGTTCTAATAGAAGCATAACCACACTTGAATTCACACCTCATTTCGTAGGGCGCTAATTTACGTCACCACTTATTACACTGGTCTACATATAATTTTTGGACTTTTCTGAATCTTATCTGATTTCAGACAAATTCTATCATGTATACATTTTTACTTGCTCTATAAGTTAAGTATTAGTTTCGTTTAAATAAAAATTGATGTTTGAATCAAAATCAACTTTACGATGATGGAGGAGTCGAAAGAATAGGTTTTCGTCATGCTGTCCATTGGTTTGTGCGTCTTTTCAGCTGTTCGTCCATCTGTTAACATGTCCTCTGCCCAAATAAGTGGACGGTTTTTTTTTAACGTAATCAAGAGTTGATTTTGTTTTGTTTTCTTCTTCTTGAACGAATACCTCCCATATAACTGTTTTGAGTAATAAGAAATTTCTCGAAAATGGCTTTACCGATTTTGCTTAAAATGTGTATTTTGAATTTAAATTGCAACCCAACTGCGTTTTTAGTTTTTTTTTCAGAAAACTCGAATAACGTTTTTTTGCAAAAAATACTTTTTACTTGCGATATGGGTACCATACATCAAGTTATGCATTCGTACAAAAAAAAAGTTGAGATAACAATCAAACATGACATTACTATGATAGAGAATGAGAAAAAAGTGAGTCTGATAATTCTGTCTGTCTGTCTGTCTGTCTGTCTGTATGTATGTATCAGAGACCACAGCCTAAACGGATGGGTCGATTTACTTTAAACTTGGTATGTGGCGTTATTGGAGAATATCCCCAGATGTTTTTTTGAATTTTTTTTTGGACCCCAAATAACGGTACCTGTCATATACCGGTTTTAGAAAAACTCATTTTTCTCAAAAACGGTGCCTACGATTTTGATTAAAAAAATCATGGTCAGTTTTTTATATAAGGTCTATCTTTAAATGGAAACCATTTTTTTTAAAATACCGTTATTAACGGTACCTGCCATAGAATCGTTTTTTTAAATTCTGATTTTCTCCTTCAGGACTCAATCAATTTCAACCATTTTTCTTACACGAATGCTTTTAAGTTGCCGTAATAATATTTAGTAAAAAAAAATTCCAAAATTATTTTTTGGATAAAAAAAAAAAAATGAATTTTTTTTTTTTTGAAAAATCATTTTTTCAAAAACTATTCAATATTTTTTTTCAAAATTTAGTTTTTAGATGTTGATAAATAATATCTTAAAAATGACGTACCAATTCTTTTTTATAAAAGTCCTTGCTAAATTTTATATAGAAAAAATAATTTTTTTAAAAAACGGCTCTAACGATTTTTAATTTTTTTTTTAAATGTATCATTATAGAAGATATCAGATTGCATACTTCGTTTTGAGGTTAAATTCATTTAAGAAGCTGTTTTAGTCATTTAAAAATCGAATTTTATGCTTTTTTCATTTCTAAAACTGCATTTACAATTTTTTAATTAAAATAGCTTAGCATAAATAGTAACTTTATCTATAAGAGCAAGTACTTGCGACCCAGTCGTGCATTTAATTTTTTTATTGTTGGCTCTTCGAACAAATACCTCTACAATGCTGACAAGAAGAGGTTCTCATAATTTGCACATTCAATTCTCTTCAATTTCCGGTCTAAATTAAAATTTTCACCTTACAAGCCATTTAGACGTTAAGAATTAAAATTAATTTGTTTTGCAAATTATTTTTTTTTTTTATTAAATGAACGCAAGTAGAATAAGAAATTCCTTAATAACTTGCATTAAAGGTACCTACTATAATATGAATGCGTGGTAGCGCCTTTATCTTCTATTTTTTATCCACTTTAACCTATACTAAAAAACACCAAATGCTAACTCACTGTCAATTACATAAAAAGCAAAGTTAATTTATGCCAGAAAAAACATACAGCAAAAATAGGATCACCGACATCAAAGAAAAAATATATGCAAGGATGATGTCCCTCTTCACCTTCTTAAAAAAATTAAAATAACCTCCCTACAGCATAACTTAAAAACAAACAGGTATGTAGTTATGTTTGTGTACATCTTGGTATTCATAAATACACAAAATCAAGCACAGTGGGAGCGAGGTTAAATTTAATGTATCCAAGACCATCAACCTGTTTAACAAAATCAATACCAACCTCTTTAAAAATCGCAAACCTTTTTTTTTCTTTTTTTTTTTAACTTAAGAAATTTTTGTATGTCTTGAGTAATTTGAATTTTTATATTTTTGAAAGTTCAAATCATGTTGTAAAAATATGGATTCTTCAGAATACCAAATGAGTTTTTTTTTTGATTATGTCTGCTGCTAACAGCTCAGATGAGTAGAGAGGGTTCATTTTTTTGTTTTGTTTTAACTAAACCTTATGATTGTCGGCTAGAAAAATTTCAAGGCTAAATGTGTGGCGCACGTGTGTCATATAATTATGTCTTATTTTATTCATTTAAGTAATTCCATTTGAATATGAGACAAAGCATACCTATATTACATATAGATTTTTTAAAATTTATTTTTCCAAGAACCCCGCTGTTATTATTGGATATTTTATTCTACATGGGTGGTTGGAGTGAAATATGCATGTGATTTAAAATTTTTGTTCTCCTAAATGTACGCAAAACTCATAATTATATCAAAAAAAAAAAAAAAATGTTGTTTGAAAGTAATATGGATCAAATAGATTTGTCTTTCTGTTTGTCGGCCTGGATAATTCGATTTACTTCACTCTTGGTGTATATGGCGTTGTTTGCAGACTATTCCGAAACGTTTTTTGAATAAATTTTTTGAAACAAAAATAACGGTAGCTACCTGCCATTTAAGAAAACTTATTTTTCTCCAAAATGACTCCTACAATTTCAGCGACTTTCTTAAGTTTCATAAGCAAAGTTTTTTTTAAATTTCTTTTTTGGATATTAAAAAGATTAAAGATCGATTTTTCGATTACAGCTCAATTTTTTTAGATATTTATACAAAAATCTCAGAAATGGCATAGATACAAAATTTATTTTTAAAAGTCTTTTGAAAATTGTTTATGTAAAAAAAGAAAATTTATTTTTTCTAAAAATATATGTTTATAGACGAAATCAAATAACATGTATAAATAAAATGCACGACTGGGTCACACGTACTTGCTCTTATAGATAAAGTTACTATTTATGCTAAGCTTTTTTAATTAAAAATTTGTAAATGCAGTTTTGGAAAAAAATTCGATTTTCAAATGACAAAAAAACAGCTTTTTAAATGAATTTAACCTGAACACGAAGTATGCAATTTGATTTCCCCTTTAATGATGCATTTTTAGAAAAAAATTTGAAAATCGTTAGAGCCGTTTTTTTAAAAAAAAACTATTTTTTCCATATAAAATTTTGGAAGGACTTTTATAAGAAAAAATTGGTACGCCATTTTTAAGATATTATTAATCAACATCTAAAAATTAAATTTTGAAAAAAAAATATTGAGTAGTTTTTTGAAAAAATGATTTTTCAAAAAAAAAAATTTCAACTACTTTTTTAAAAATCCAAAAAAATAATTTTCGAAATTTTTTTTACTTAAAACTATTACGGCAACTTAAAAGCTTTCATGTAAAAAAATGGTTGAAATTGATTGATTTATGAAGGAGATAATCAGAATTTAAAAAAACAGTTCTATGGCAGGTACCGTTAATAACGGTTTGTTTGAAAAATGGTTTCCATTTAAAGATAGACCTTATCTAAAAAACTGACCATGCTTTTTTTAATCAAAATCGTAGGCATCGTTTTTGAGAAAAATGAGTTTTTCTAAAACCGGTATATGACAGGTACCGTTATTTGGGGTCTAAAAAAAATTCAAAAAAACTTCTGGGGTTATTCTCCAAAAAACGCCACATACCAAGTTTGAAGAAAATCGACCAATCCGTTAAGGCTGTGGTCTCTGGTACATACAGACAGACAGACAGACAGACAGACAGAATTGTCGGACCCACTTTTTTTCTCATTCTCTATCATCGTAATGTCATGTTTGATTGTTATCCAAACTTTTTTTTTGTACGAATGCATAACTTGATATATAGTACCCATATCGCAAGTAAAAATGCATTAAAGAATCTGTTTAAGTCATTTGAAAATGGAATTTTTTGTAATTTTTTTCTAAAAATGCCTTAACAAAACTTTTTGAAGTTATACTTCTGTACCGGCGATTATAAAAATATTAAACCAGTAATAACACATAGATTTTTTCAGCCCATTATTACTGGTTTTTTCCACACAGACACTATAAGTAAGCAAACATTTTATACTGGTTTTTTTTTTTTCTTTTATTTTTCATTTTGTGTGCATTACAATAAATTTATTTAATTAAAGAAGTCAGCCATTGTTATTGATATTCTGACTGATTTATTTTCTACACTATAAGTGATAGGAAAAAACTAAATATACCAAAAGATAGGTGGTATAATGATAGGTTCTGATACGATGGGATTTTTCGAAATTCTACCGTCAAGTTAGGATAAAATGGAGCAAAAGACAAACGTTTTTGTTTGTACATCTCGAAAAGTAAAGGGGTTAGAATTATGACACAAATTTTATTGAATAGATAAATTGAAACAATGATGAGTTCTCATTAAAAAAAAAATCTAAAAATTCAACTTTTTAAGTTAAAAATTATTTTCCAATATCAAATATTTTTTTAGGCGTTTGAAAATGATGTAATTATGGATACAGTTGATAATTTCTTGAAAAACTAATTATTTACATTGAAAAATAATAAAAAAAAATAAATAAGATTACATAAAGCTGTTTTTTTAGCTTTAAAAAACAAATACGTTTTTTAAAGTTTATGTGGGTGGTTTAAATGATTTTAAAAGTCAGGGAATAACGGGAAAAATATTTTGTCAAAACGGCTTTTAGGCCTATGTGTTGTCTATGAACGTGTGAAAAAATTGTATTTTTAAACATTTTTTTCATTGAATAACAGTAAGAACAAGATTTTTCAGTCCAAGTTTTTTGACCGTTTCCAACGGTATTTTATTTTTATCTTTTTTATTTTTATATTTTTAGAAGAGTTTTATCCGAAATTCAACAAAATTCAGCAAAATTGTCCGGTTTTGTATTCGACTCGACCAGCCCACCAGTGGAAAACGGTACCGTTGAATCACAAAGTTGAAATTAAAAGTTGAAATAGCTATCAACGGCAAGAATAAAGCCTCAGTAAAAATACAAAAAAAAAAATCCTTTACAATTGTTTATAAAATTGTGTAAATATAGTCTCCACAATTGAAAAGTTATCAATTTTCACACTATTGACAGTAATTTTTACAGTTTTTAATGAAAAATGAACCAAATTACAGGGATTTGGTCGAAAATATCAAGCAAAAAAGCATATTAGGCTTTTTTTTTTTTAAATTTCCCTTCTAAAACTTTTCACTACATTTCTTAAATGATTTTACATATCTAAAAAAAAACTATACAAAAATAAATATTAATACATAATAATGTGATACGGAAGTATATAACTTCTGGCGCGCGTTCATGACATCTTTCTTCTATTCAAGGTATCCCAACTTTTGACCGGCAGTGTATATCTGACCGAAATCAAATAAAATATCATACAAACATCTCGCCCTACCGATAGAAAATTATGTGTGATATTTACCTGAAACGGAAATAAAATTTCAACATTCACCCTTAATTACTGTATACATTCGGAAATACAAGTATATCCGATTGAGGAAATAACTGAAATCAATGCCGTAACATAAATCACGGACGGAAAAATAAATATCTCAATCATTAAATGTAACATTATACCTCGGAGTCATCGTCTTCGTCGTTCTGCCTGTTATGTTATATCAAAGTAAAATCACCGTCATTATCCTGTAATCGTTTGCCTTCCTCAAATACTACGACCATCATCGCCTTATATAAATTTCTCAAAGAATGTGAATTAATATTGGAAACGGTATACCTTACCCTCTACTCACTTACAAACTAATAGAAGAAGACTATAGAAGCTTTAGCAAATACAATTAGAAATCGTACAACAACACTTTCTTTTCTTCTTTCCACAAAAGTCAACAGTGTATACCGTTATAATTATATGAGTGTATAGCTGTTGTTTATCCACACCTAATTGTTTTTTCCCGTAAGAGGGCAGCTTTTGGTATTGAAAGAGCTATCCAGGACAGAAGAGCACTTCAATTGACTGCCCCTCTAACGTTATTGCAAGAAACAATACACCCTCATTGGTCCCAAAACTAGGTACAGTATAAAGAGGTTACAATGCAGAAGATGGGGCAATTCCAACGGATCACATTTCAACACGAAGCTAGAGGAGAAATTACCGTTAAGCAATTATCAGGTAAGTATTGTCATGGCTTGATTATTTTTCGATTACACCTTTATATCGGTTTCGGGTTCGGTTTTGGAAGCATCAGGAAGCAGTGAAAAGAGGGTCGGTCGGGGGTATAAAATCCCGGACGTTTATGTCGTTCAAAACGGGATTCCAAGTATTTGTTTTGTCAATACGATTCATTTGGGAGGTTTTTAGCCGGAAATACAAACAAAATCGAACGTTATCTACTTTTTGGGTGAGATGGTGCGACCAGTTTGTTTTGTGGCAACTTTCATTTTATGTATGTTTGTATGATGGTGTACGTAGGTACATATTGTTGTATGGAGACAAAATGCCATGTTCAGTGCATTGAGCCATGTTTGAGCTGTTAATGGAACCGATTACTGTACAACTACTACTACTGCTAATACTAATCGACTAATATTGCAATTGATGATTTTGACCATGCATATCAGTGTGCCAGTATATGCTGTTATAAATATTAGCATATGACATACTCGTTTCGGTTTAGGATAATATTGTGTTTTTGGTCGTGTATACACTGTACACCAGTCGCGTGTAAGCGAATGCGGCCATTTGGCCGTGATATATTGACAGCCAAAATAATTGTATACCTTTTGCTCAATTGGTGGCGCAGAACCCGCGTCTACTGATTTTTGAATAAACAAATATTATAATTATTGCATTAGACCATACGGATACGACTATCATCAACAAGTGTAGTATGCAGCAGGGAGAGAGAAAGATACCTTTTAGAGAAGCAAATTTAGTGACTAAATTTGATAATATTAATGATGTTGGTTGATTCGGAAATTTCAACTATGTACATTTGTTCAGGAATAACATAATACGGTAAACTGATATACATTATTTCCAGTTTGATGGAAGTACTATTCATCCATGAACAATATATTGACTAGTTTAAAAATGGTCTTTATTAAGTTATGGTGGAAAAAATAATGGATAAAACTTAGCGTTAAGGTGGTTTTTGTTGATTTGGTTGTATGATTAGTTCTTAATAGGACCTCTAGTCACATCATGATTGAACTACACTATTTGTCCATTATTCATCTATTCGTTCTATTTGTTTTGGTACATCAAAAGCCTCGAAGAATTGATTGATCTATTAACTGACACTTCCTCTGTCATTATTTTGGAAATTTGTCCAAAATGTTTTAGCAAACAATAAGTTACGTGATGGATGGTGTAAGACTTAAAATGAACATGAAACAATACGCTTATCCAAAGCCGAAAGAACTTTTTAAATCGGCTGAAGGACTCGGCTGGTAAAGGTAGTCAAAGTTTCCTTGTTTTTAAAATCAAAGATCATTTTTTTTATGAAAATTTTCAGGGTTTTGGTGTAAAGATGTAAAAACATAGTTAAAAAATTATTTTAGTTTTATTGGAGCTTATATTTCAAAAGGACAATTTTTATTACAATTATGATCTCTTTGTTTTTTTTTTGTCAAAATTGCAAAATTTTACTGTTTTTGAATCAATTTTTTTGCTTTGAGTTGAGTTAAAAAATTTCCCATAAGTCCACGGACTAATCTCAACTCAAATTTTGTAATTCTTGACTATTTCTGAAACATTTATTGAGAAAATCAGCTGCCACTTTTTGCCTATTTGAGTTTTAGTGAGATTTTTTAAGGAAAGTTATTGCTATTCGAATTTTTTTTTTTATTTTCAAAAAATGCAAATGATCGTCAAAACATTATTTTTAAGCGTAAAAATGTATTTTTAACTACATACTATAAATATTTTGTGGTTCAAAATTGACTGTAGGTACCAATATAGAATCAATATGAAATAAAAAACAAATATTCTAATCGGTCAATAACAGTAACCTCCCACAGAACCGTTTTTCTTTTTTCTGATTTTCTCGGAAGCCACTCAACGGATTTAGATAAAATTTTTTACACAAAAGGTTCTTAACAACTTAAAAAAAAAACCATTTGATATCAACATTTTCAAAACAATTTTGTGTGGATATAAAATTAAAGTTTCAATACTTGTTCCTTCAAAAATCAATTAAAAAAAAAAAAAACAGGTAACTACTGATTTTAATTTCTTTTTAAACACGGTTTGAGAAATAAAAAACAAAAATACATTTTTTTTAAATGGCTCAAACGATTTAAAAGAAAATTCTTATAACTCATTTTTTTGAAAAAAAAGAATAATTAATTAATTTAAGAAGTTGTTTCAGTCATTTTAGCAATGCATTTTCAGTATTTTTAAATTTCTTATATTTTTTTTGCATTTCTTTTTGACATTTTGGTTTGTTAATTTTTTTCCATTCTACAAAAAATTAAATGCACTACTGGAAATAAAAACAAATAAAATTCATTACTAAAATGATATTAACAACTTCTTAAATTATGTGATTTGATAAAAAAGGATACCGTTTTTTAAAAAAATAATTTTTTTATATATAGAAATGCTTAAAGCTTGTTTAGAAATTAAGTTGGTATACCATTTTCATGATAATATTATTTATATCTAAAACCAAAATTTCAAAAATAAACAGTCACCCGTTTTCGAAAAATTGCGTAAAAAAGAAAAAAAATTGAAATATTTTTTCAAAATCCAAAAATTATTTTGTTTAATTTTTTTATATCAAAAAATTTCAAAATTGTTAAGGAGCTTCCTCATAGGAAAATTTATCAAAATTGGTTCAGTCGTTTAAGTGAATGTCAAAAAATGAAGAAAACGGTTCTATGGGAGGTACCGTTGTTAGAATTTTTACAAACATTTCTTTTATTTTAAACGTATAACCTGACTAATAAAAGTAGTGAATTTTAGTCAAAATCATTAGAGCCGTTTTTGAAAAAGTTAATTTTTCCTTTTCTTATATATGACAGGTACCGTTAATTTTGGTCCCTCTAGGGAATCACCAAGGACCTTTAACCACCAAGTTTCAAGAAAATCGGTTCAGCAGCTTAGGCTGTAGCTCGAGGTATACACAAACAGACAGACAGACAGACGGACAGACAGAATTGAGAGACCCACTTTTATCGCATTTTCTATCATCGTCTGATTGTTACTCGAGCTCGATTTTTTTTTACGAATCCTATACTTGACCTTTATCACAAGTTAAAAACTGAAAAAAATCGTTATTTCTATTCAAATAAAAGTTGTCCAAAGAAATATGTCTTAATGTAGTTACAGTGATAAAATATCACTTTAAATGTTCAATGCAAAAGAATTTAGTAATTTGCTGCAAACTAAGAATTGTGTCCAGCACATGAGTTTGTGCAATATTTTTTCGTTTGCCGCAAACGATTTGTTTTCTCGGTGTTCAGATCTTCAAAAGAAATGTGCATCGGTTTTTTTCCTTTTAAATCTCTTCCTTTATTCCTAATGCTAGAACTGTATTAACATATTAGTCTAACCTCTAACCCCATTAGTGGACGTAAATTATTAAAAAAAAAAATAATGAAAATGATATTAAAAAGTTAGTACAATTAGCTTTGACTATAATATACTCGTAAACATTGTAATGTTCATTGAATTCACATTGAACGTTACTCGACATGCTATGGTCAGGTCATGACCATGAGTCATATTTCATTTGATGTGTTTAATGATTTTTTAAAATTTTTAATATTTTGTATTAAAATTGAATAGCTAATCTCTTTTAGATATGGTCAACAGTTTTTTAGACAAAAGAAAAAGCAAATTTCATTTCTAACAAAAAAAAAAAAAAAAAATAAAATAAATGAAAACCTCTGAACAATTGCCCTTTTTCTCCCCTAACAGCACAGCATTATAAAATTGATTAAATGAACTCATACACTACCAAAAGCTAATTTTAACAAAATCAAATAAATTCGTCTAACAAATAAAAAAAAAAAACAAAAAAAACTATGAAATAAATTGAATTTTAAATCAACAGACAACCAAAATTAAATAAACCAAAATAATGAATATCTTCATGGCTTGGGAAACAAAATGATACCAAAACCAAAAAAAGAAAAATACCAACATCATCATATTAAATGTAGGGGCTAAGGGTTATATTGTTGAACTAATAATAATTTTATTTTGGCCAACACATTGTGTTTTATTTTATGTTCGAAATTGTACTACTTGTAGTTCCGCACGAACCGAATAACCGCAATAACAAATTAAATTCCAATACCGGGCTAACCATCAGTAGCAAGTTTGGTCACACTACAATACTACACTATGCACGCATCATGAACCTACTTACACCCACACATCCATTAGGACAATTGTGTAATAATATATTATGCAATGCCAATGCGTCCAATTAAGTAATAATATTTGATTTTTTTTTTGTGTGTTTTTGTTCAAAACATAATATTCCAAAGAGCCAAAGCTTGTTAACAAACACACAATATGGGGCAATGAGTATGGTGTCGTTGTGTGCGTATAAACAAAATGGTCGATGAATTAAATTTGCACAGGATAATTGTTTTTGTGTAAATACTAAATAGCCAACAATACAACCCAGAGAGAGTATATGTATTCAATTTAAGTATGTACCTACTTTTGAAACAAGATGTATAGTTGTTGTTGTTTTGGGTAAATATAAATACGAAGAATATTACGAATGATATAATAATAATATTTAAGCATCAATTCTAGTGAAAGCAAATTAAAATTAGTCCAAGTTGGGAGAGAGAGTGAGAAGGTACAAATCAAATAATCTGTTTGATTCGAAATTACAGATAATAATTTTTTTTTCTTTTTTTTTTTCTGAGAATGCAATTTTTAAAAGGGTTTTCAAATTCAATAAAAGGGTAATTTGAGTTTTTGGACAATGTTGAATTAATTTAAGTTTATTTTTTTTTTATTTGTTTTAAATGAATTTATGTTTGTTTTATTTTACCGTGGGTAGGTGTTTCAGCATTTCGAAGGCTCTTGGAGGACCGCAAAACGCTTCTTAGTAACTTCATAATAAATTTATTTTTAACAAAACTAATTAAAGTGTCGCAGGTAGCTTTGCGAACTTTTTTTCTTCAGAAACCATTAAATCTCAATTTTTTTTCAGTGTAAAAATGTTTGCTTTAACTTAAGGTACCTTTGGTCCGTTTCCATTTGGTAAACCCAAAAAAAAAGTACAACGTTCTCTTTCGTTATAGTTTGAAAGTTACGACTGAATATATGTATACACTTTATTTTCACTTTGAAGTTGATTCAAATACAAGTTGTTTTCAACTGAGAGAATTGCACAATAGGTAACCCTGTCAGCTGGTAACACACAAGCACCGCACAGTGTTCCAGATTTCAATTTTTCGTTGCAAAAATCATAACTTTTCAACGGGTTGAAATATTTTAATAATTTTTTGTTTTACAAAAAAAAAATAAAACATACAGATTTGATGAATTCCAAGATTATTAGTTGACAGGGTGTTTCAGAATCTTGTCTTGAAATTCATTTTTTTTTTTTTAAATTTTTGTCTTGTTTATTGCAATGGAAGCAATTATTGTAATTTTTTTTATTTGCTATAAAAAATAAATGAAGCGTTTATTTAAGAAAAATTAAGGGTTTTTCAATAGAAGAGACTTTTGCTCTCTTCTATTGGAAAAACAGCGAGAAAAGACTACTTTATAGATTTTTATATAATTTAAAAAATTGTAATACTTTCTTATGGGCAAAAATCATGCAGGTGGAAAATTTCACTGTCCAAATTATTAAAAAAAAAAACCAGCTCTGTTTATTAATTAAGTGTATACGCTCATAATGTTGAGTTTAGTTTTAATTTATGTATTGCAAAATATTGAATTTTGAGTGTAGATTCATTTACAAAGTGGATAAATTCTAATATTTAAGCCAAAATCAATATAAGTTGTTGTAGAATTTTTATAAATTAATATTATTAATATTATTATTTTTAAATTATTATTTTTTTCCATACTGGTGGCACAAAGTATTAGTACCACATTGACATAATGTTGAATTATTTAATACAAATTTAAGATTTTGCTTTTAAAAATGCATAAAATAGCATTCTTGACAATAATGAAGGCATATGAAAATGATGGGCATGTTCCCAAAAGCCCAAAACGACTGTGTTATTTTGAATAGCCCGCTATTTCAGTAGCTGTCACTTTTGAAGCTGTCATTTTTTGACATTTGACAAGTAGAAACTACGCTATTAATAAAAATGGAACGATACACGCTTCAACAACGCATTGAAATTATTAAAATTCACTATAAAAATGGTGAAAATTTGGCAGAGACGGTTCGTAAAACTAAAACATTTTTGGGTCGTCGTGAAGCACCTTGTCGGACCGCAATACAGAAATTGGTGGACAAATTCGAGCTGTTGGGACAAGTTAGTGATGTGAAGAATAAAACCCGTGCACGTCGCTCAAGAACAACTGAGAATATTGCTGTTGTAGCCCAAAGTGTTGAAGAAAACCCAGGTTTGTCCATTCCTCGTCGTTCTTTGGAATTAGGCATTCCACAAACGTCATTACACCGTATTTTGCATAAAGACTTGGGTCTTAAGGCTTATAAAGTTCAGTTAACACAAGAACTCAAGCCGGCTGATCATCAACAACGTCGTGTCTTTGCTGATTGGGTCCTTGAAATGCATGAAAATGAACCGGAATTTCATCGAAAAATCATCTTGACTGATGAGGCCCATTTCCACCTCGGAGGCTACGTCAACAAGCAAAACTGTCGCATCTGGGGCTCGGAAAAAGCAAGAGTTATTGTTGCAAAGCCTCTCCATCCTCAACGCGTGACTGTTTGGTGCGGTTTATGGTCCCGCGGGGTCATTGGACCTTACTTTTTCGAAAATGAGGCTGGAGTAACAGTTACGGTCAATGGATTGCGCTATCGAGAGATGATCAATGATTTTTTATGGCCTGAATTGGATAGTATTGATCTGGACAACGTTTACTTTCAACAAGACGGCGCTACGTGCCACACAAGCAATGAAACCATCGATCTTTTACGGGAAAAGTTTCCGGACCGTGTTATCTCTCGAAGAGGTGATCACAATTGGCCACCGAGATCTTGTGATTTAACACCTTGCGACTTCTTCCTTTGGGGCCACGTGAAAGATAAGGTCTACGCCAACAGCCCAGCGTCGATTCAAGACCTCAAAGATGAAATTCGTGAGGCTATCGAGGACATAGGGCAGCCACTTTGCGATTTGGTTATGGAAAATTTCATGAAAAGGATATGGTCCTGTAAGCGTGGTCTTGGCGGCCATTTGGCTGATGTTGTGTTTCATTATTAACGGCATACCTTCCTCTTTATAATGAAATAAACATCCGATCATTTATCTCCAAAAATTTTTCTTTGAATATCAAAATAACACCTCTTATTGGAAAACCCTTTACCTACGAAATAAGTAATTTTACCTCCTTTTTACAAGTTTTGTTTCACTAATTTTATGATAAAACACCATATAAATGGCAAATTTGCATGATATTCTGATTTAATATACCAAAAATATTCAGATTTGTTTTGAGAATACTGTATAACTCATTCATAGGCTAAAAGCGTTCCTGGAAATGACGTTCCCGAAAATGACGTTTTTATCATTATAATCATTAATTTTGTTTCTAACAAAATCAAACAAATATTTTTGAGGTTTCTTTTGTAATGGTCTTGGTTTAATATTATTATATTGACACAAAATTATAATTTTAATCTGTATTCATTTAAAAAACAGGCGTTCCCGGAATGACGCTTTATTGATGTAAGCTCCTTACTAAATCAAATTAAACTTCAATTAACACTTTATTATAATTTTTAATAATGCAAAAGATTTTTTGTGAAACGATAAACCAATTCCATTCCACTCTGGAATGACCATTTTTTAGTGCCATGTGAACGTTAAAAGAATACAAATTTGATATTTTATCACTTTAACTGCATTAAGACATATTTCTTCGGAAAACTTTTATTTAAATAGAAATAATTATTTTTTTCAGTTTTTAACTTGCGATATAGGTAACTTTAGGTTTAGGATTCGTAAAAAAAATCGAACTCAAGATAATAATCAGACATGTCATTACGATGATAGAGAATGCGAAAAAGGGGGTCTCACTATTTTGTCTGTCCGTCTGTCTCTCTGTCCGTTTGTCTGTCTGCGTATATCGCGAGCTACAGCTTCAACCGCTAAACCGATTTTTGTGAAACTTGGTGGTTAAGGGTCTTTGGTGATTCCCTAGAGGGAAAATTGATTTTTTTTAGGACTAAAACTAACGGTACCTGACATATAACAATTAAGGAAAAGTTAACTGTTTTTTCAAAAACGGCTCTTACGATTTGATTAAAATTTTTGTGTCTCCTTTTGTTAGTTGGGTTATACTTTTAAAATGAAAGAAATGTTTGCAAAAATTCCGCTAACGGTACCTCCCATAGAACCAGTTTTTACCTTTTTGACTTTCGCTTGAACCAATTTTGATGATTTTTTCTAATTTTTTTCCAACGCCCTTATCCTACTCATAACTTTTGGCATCTTGTAACTGGATTGGCACTGGTCTATAACTGCCACTAAAGTTATTGAGTAGAATGACGGTAACGGAGAAGACGGAGTACGCGTCTTCTCTGTTACTCTATTTCTATCTTTGGAATATCCGAATGGTGCAGCAGTATTTTGTATATTGTTAAGTTAAACGATCAAGTGGTTACTTTTTAATTTGACAGGAAATCACACAAGAATATCAATTATTCATATTTTTTTCGAGAGCATAAATGAGCTTTCTAAAATTAGTTTTTATCAATAATTCATCAGAAGGTTGAATTGAATCCTCTTCCCGGAACTCTCCAATTGCACCCAATCACCTAATTTTTTGTTTCTATTACTATTATTGTTTCCAAAGTCCATTGTGAAAACCACTTTACGTCAAAAACGTGACCCATCATAAATAATAGCAAAGAATATAAATTACTTCGCCAAGTGGCAATTAACTATTCAGCTAAACAAGTTTCATCTTCATGATGCGGAAATTTAGTGCAACAATATCATATTTTTAATCTCATAACTCATCCACTTTTAACCTTTTGGGGTTCGCAACAGCAACAACAGAGCACACAAACGCCATAGGGTCCGAGAGCATCATGCATTTCACTGTGTGATGCAAGCCAGGCCAGTCAGCTATACTCTAATTAAATTGGTCGCAAACTATATGAACAAGAACCCACTTCAACCCATTTACTAAATTACACGCAAAATGCATTCATCAAATAAAGTATCTACTTTGATAGTTTCCTATTCGGGCAGCAACCGCTGCCGCCGCCGCCCACCGCCGACATCAGCATCGCAGTATCAGTGCCTCTACCACAACTACCAGACCAAAACTTTCAAGTCGCAAGATGATGAGCTGAGCAGGATCAGCGGAGGAGATGAGATGAAGAGTGGTGGTGGATGGGTGGCGGAGGCGGTGGCGGCAATGGCGTGTCCTAGAAATGTGAGAAATACCACATTAATTTCCCACAGTACGCCACACAAGGATTCACGCTCAAAAAACCATTCAACTAATGTGTGTTTGGATGTTCATGTGGATGCATGTGTTTGTGTGTAAGGGAAGGCTCTTATGAGAAGGAGATGATAATGCTCTTTGGGTTCCTTTGGCGACAAAGAAAAAGGACGGAACGGTTGGCCCACGATAACCGACAAAAACGACGACGCAACGACAACGCCAACGACGATATTATGATGGCGATGATAATGATGATGATATGCCTCTTCTGTTGCTTCCAAGTTCTTCCATCTCTTCCATTATGTGCCGTTGTGCGGTGTAAAATATGTCACACATTTGCAATTTGCATGCAAGCATGCACGACTACACACACTCGCATGCTTGGAGAAAATGATTATCCTTGCGGAAATATGTTGCTCCAGCGTTGTGACCTCGCTTCTTCTCTTCGTGCTCTCATATATATGGTGTTGCTGATGTAGCTGATGATGCTCTGTGCTGTTGTAAAATAAATGGAAAACTCGAAACCTCTTCAAGGACACAACACCCACTCTCCCATCACCACAGCACTCATCATATATGAACTATAAGGTGATGATAAATATATGCGAAAGTGTGTAACGGAAACGACAGAACGAGCCAGCAAAATGTCAAAACCTATATAATATCATTATTTTATTTTATCCTTCGTCACCCACTCTCGATTGTGTTAAAATGAGGATGAGATGAAATTTGATGTTTTATTTTTTCCCCCACTTCTATTTTTATAAGCAGCAATGCAGAATTTTTTTTAATTTTTAAGATTTCAATCATAAAATAAAGAAGCTATAAAAGTAATAGTATTTGTGATTAAAGTGATCATTTGTTTATTTTAAAGATTTTTCTTATAGTTAAAAAGGGTTTTGAATTCTTTAAGGAGATGGTATTATATTAAATTTCGAATAGAAACCGATTTTTTTTAAATATTTTTATGTGAACATTTTAAGTATGATTTTTCACTTTAATTTGGATTTTAAGATTCACTTGATGGATTTTTTTTGGATTTATAATTAGATTCACCCATTTCTCAGCTTCCACTCAGTTTCTTTCATATTTTTGCTTTTAATTCTAGCCATTTACCTATAATCTCCTAAGTTATTTGTAGGGGTTTTTCACGTTCACATAAGTGTGCAATAGACTATCACGTCGGAGTAGAGGTCTGGGTTAAAGTTCAGATAGCACCACCTAGTTTTTTTTTTTCTTGCAAGATATTGGTTAAACATCCAAGAGTACTCTTGCTGTTTAACAAACTACTTCGCACCCTTAGTAATGGTTGACAGCGTTAGTCACCTTTATTATAATATAAGTGTTGGTTCCTAGTAGGCAATTCTCTCAAAAATATATATTTTATTTCATCACAAGATGTTATGAAATGCAAAGAAAACACAATTTTAAAACAGTTTTTTGAAGAACATTTTTTTGGCAACGGTAAAAATACAATCGAAAATTATTATTTCAATTACAACAGTTGTGAAGTCTAATTTTTTTTATTGCTTATATTTGCTTAGATTTTTTTTTCGGCTAATACTTTTTTTTTCTTGCTTAAACGAATAAAGTAATAAAAAAAAATTTGCCGAGACAAATCGATTGCCATAAGTTTTACGAAAATCGGTTTATTATTACAGAAAGGCCAAACTTTTGCGGCAAAAATTTTTTTGTTAAGAACTTTAAAATCGAACAAGTTTTACTGCTTTGATGGCTGTTCAAGTTTTAGGGGAAAAATTGTCTGCAAAGTAATTACACATGGAGCACAAAATAGTACAATTTCGGTATCAGATTACTTAATTCATACAACATTTCATCTTTAATGCTATGCGAATTTTGTACCTTCTTTTTCAATCTATATTTCTTCCTTAAAAGGTATTGTCTGCAAGAACTTAAATATGAATGTTCATTTCTAAAAAAAGAATAGTTAAATCTTATTGTGTTTCTTCTACTTGCTATATATGTAGGTACTATATATCAAGCTATGCATTCGTACAAAAAAAAAGTTGAAATAACAATCAAACATGACAATTCTGTCTGTCTGTCTGTTTGTCTGTCTGTCTGTCTGTCTGTCTGTCTGTATGTATGTATCAGAGACCACAGCCTAAACGGATGGGTCGATTTACTTCAAACTTGGTATGTGGCGTTTTTTGAAGACTATCCCCAGACGTTTTTTGATTTTTTTTTCTTACGAAAAATAACGGTACCTGTCACATACCGGTTTTGGAAAAATTCATTTTTCTCAAAAACGATGCCTACGATTTTGATTAAAAAAAATCATGGTCATTTCTTTGGTTAAGGTCTATTTTGAAATGAGAACCAGTTTTTCAAAAACCGTTATTAACGGTACCTGCCATAGAACCGTTTTTTTTTTAATTCTGATTTTCTCCTTCATGACTCAATCAATTTCAACCATTTTTTTCACATCGATGCCTTTAAGTTGCCGCAATAATATTTAGTAAAAAAAAATCGAAAATTATTTTTTTAAATTCAAAAAAAAATTTTTTTTTGAAAAATCATTTTTTCGAAAACTACTCAATATTTTTTTTCAAATTTTAGTTTTTAGATGTTGATAAATAATATCTTAAAAATGGCGTACCAATTTTTTTTTATAAAAGTCCTTGCAAAATTTTATATGGAAAAAATAGTTTTTTTTTAAAAAACGGCTCCAACGATTGTCAATTTTTTTTCATTATCATTATAGAAGAAATCAAATTGCATACTTTGTTTTGAGGTTAAATTCATTTAAGAAGCTGTTTTAGTCATTTGAAAATCGAATTTTATGCTATTTTAATTTTTTTTTTAAACTACTTTTACCAATTTTTAATTAAAAGGGCTAAGCATAAATAGTAACTTTATCTACAAGAGCAAGTACGTTCTACCCAATCCAGACCCAGTATATTTTATTTTTTTCTGCAATTCGAAAATTTGAAACGAACTAAAAAAAAAACGAATAGTTTTTTTTTTTATTCAGACGTTAAGACATTCATTTACATTTGTCAAATTAGTTGAGTAGATAGCAAATAGGATCAGCATGCGAAAGAACACGAGTTCAAAAAATAATATGGGAGATGCATACAAACCTAAACAAAGAATTAATAAAAATAAAATATATTTTGTTGTTTCCTTAAGAAATGTGATAAGTATACCTCTTAAAGAAGGAGTAAAGAAGTTTTTGAAAAGAAACAAAGGAGGTATTTAAGAAGAATGTGATTCCCATTTTAAAAATCAATTAAGCTTCTTAATTCCTTATAAAGTTACCGCCCACTTTCACATTTTTTCTACTTATTATTAACTTAAATCCAATTTAAAGAAGAATGTCACTACCACTTTAGAATTCTTTTATACTTCTTTAATTAATTTTGAGCAACTTGTGTGACTTGTATGAACACAAGAAGTTCTAGCAACCTTATCAACAATATCAACAAAACAGCCCTCTAAAAGTACGTTAATTTTGAGTTATATACTAGTACTTACTTACAATTTTATTAAAAAAAAAAACCATGGCAATCTTAGAACTACGGCAATTCTAATATATTATAAGATTCTGAAAAAAAAACACCAAGTTTCAGCAATAAAATTATTTGATGAACATTCTTATATTAACAAAAACTTGAGGCTCGTCTGGCAAGCACTTCGACTCATGGCAACCCTGCCAGACTTAATTTTTTTTATTAAACTAATAGCAATGAAAATATTCACAATGTAGGAGAAATAATAATTTTGTACATATCAACAATATAGCCCTCTGAAAGTACGTTATTTTCATGTTTTATACCTTCCAAATTCCATTAAAAAAAAATTGGCAACCCTAGAAACCCTCATTTATCATAAAATTCTGATTAAACCACTCATATACAAAAAAAAAAAAAAAACACCAAGATTCAGCTGAATTTTCTTAATAATAAATCCTTCAGCCCAGTGTCTTCAGTTCAGTGTCTTAGCAGCCGTACACAAAATTTCAGCCTTCTGAAGGATGGTTAGTTTTGACAAATGTTTCGTATTTTGAAAAATCGATTGTCAACCCCAGGCCAGACTTGGGTTTCTGTTCATGACTAGTACCAAATCAATTATTAACAAAATATTAGCCTTGCGATTAGTAGGTTAGTCAATGTGGCTGCTGGTTCTCCGACTATTAAGCCTATTATTAGTTTTGGTTTACCCGCACTTATGTGAATTTTTTATTAAAAATTGAAACTGTAACCCCCACAAAAACTTCATTAGAGGCCTAAAGAAGTAAAAAAGAAAATGTATTTGTTCACTGTGGCGTATACGCACTTTTTTGATAGTATTTCTTCATATTGTTTGCATTTTTTTTTTTTTTTTTATAATTTGCGCGCACTAAAGGGAGTAAAATACCCTTAATATGTTACACACAGTGCGAGCTTCAGGAAAATAGGGAGGGATTCAAAAGCAGAAACCGATGCACATTAGTTTTAAAGCTCTGGACATCAAAATGACAGGGAAAAACAGAGGCGGGTAATATATTCCACATTCGTGTGGTGCGGCTAAAGAAAGAATTTCTGTATTTGACGGTACGTCCGAAGTTGGGCTCAAGGGTAAACTGATAAGCATTCCTAGAAGCGCGAGTATTACGGTTAAATTGTTTCAGGGGAGGAATGCAACTAGCTATTTCATCTGAACATTGTTTATAAAAGTAGCGATGAAACAAGGAGAGACATGACACATTACGTCGGTGGTCTAGGGACGCAATTGTCTCAGTTATCGATCTATCATCTATCATTTTAAAAGCACGTTTTTGTATTCTGTCCAAGAAACTCAAATACGTTATCGGAGCACCTGCCCAGATGTGACAATTGTATTCAAGTTTTGGTCGAATGTAAGCTTTATAGATTACAGCTAGATCAGAAGATGAGAAAAATTTCTTGCATCTTCGGAGAAAACCTAAACTTTTCGCAGCGTTTTTGGCGACATCAAATATGGGTTCATTCCACAGAAGGTGGTTTGTTACACTCATACCGAGAATGGAAAGTTTCTCAGTTTCCTCGATGCAAGTGCCACTCATTGATAGTGGCATAGGGGGAAGGTTCCGTTTTAATGATAGTAAGCAGCATTGTGTTTTTGAAGCATTAAATTCTACACGATTTCTTAGTACCCATTGAACAATGCTGTCAAGATCAGAATTTAATGAGCTTATCATATTTTTTCGTTGAAGTTCCACTTCCAAAGGACTTGGATGTGAATCCTCAAACGAATATGAAAAACTGATGGTACTATCATCAGCGAAACAATTCAATGGATTAGAAGCTTCAGAGAGCAGATCATTAATGAAAATGAGGAAGAGAGTCGGACACAAAACGGAGCCCTGAGGCACACCAGCGTTTATTTTGTGGGTTTCAGACTTGAAACCATCCAATACGACTTGTATTGAATGGCCTGAAAGGTAATTTCTAATCCAATGAAGAAGAGAATCATCAATACCAAATGCATGCATTTTTGATAAGAGTGCTTGATGCCAAACTCTATCAAATGCCTTTGAAATATCAAGCGCAATAATCTTACTTTCTCCAAAACGATGTAAAGATTTGTTCCACTGTTCGGTGAGATATACCATCAGATCACCAGTGGACCTATTGCTACGAAAGCCGTACTGTCGGTCATTAAGAAGCTTCCGTTCTTCGAGATATTTCTTGAGCTGGAAATTAATCAGCGTTTCCATGACCTTGGAAAGAAGGGACGTAAGTGCAATTGGTCGATAGTTGGAGAGTGAGGAGGATTCGCCTTTTTTAGGGACAAGCTGGACAAATGCTGTTTTCCATCCACTCGGAACGAGACCAGTAGAGTAGGACAGATGAAAAAGCTTACGCAGTGGTTTTGCCAGCGTGGAAGAACACTTCTTCAGAACAATGGGATGGATACTAACCGGGCCAGCGGATTTGGGTATGTCAAGGTCTTTCAGGACTCTTGCCACTGTACGAGTACGAAAGAAGATTCGTCCCATGAATAAAATTAAAAATTAAGTATCTTAAGGATAGCTAAAACAAACATGACATTACGAAAGCAAATGAGTCCTACAAAACTGTCTGTTAGCCACAGCCACAGACTGAACAGATGAGCCAAATAACTTTAAACTTGGTTTATGGCGTTTTTAAGATACTATCCCGAAATGTTTTGGAATTAATTTTCTGAGACGAAAAACAACTGAAGGTACATATACCGTTTTTAAAAAAAACTTAATTTCCTCAAAAATGGCTTCTACGATCTCAATAAAATAAATCATATGGTCATATTTTTGGATAAGTTCTATACATTTTTGAAAATGTTTGTTTTTTTTTCAAAATTCTATTAACGGTACCAACCATAGAACCATTTTTTTCGAATTCTCGTTTTCTCCTCAATTAAAAGTTTTTTTAAGCTACGCCGTAATAAACTTTAGTAAAAAAAAATCCAAAATTGGTTTGTTGCATTTAAAAAATGTATTTTATGCATTATGCATGAATTGCACCTGCATCACTGAATACGAAAAAAATGTCAGCTCTGAGTCTATGTCAGAATGATGATCTTCGTTTGAGTGACCACATTTATTTCAAGTAACCAAAAATGCTTCAAAATACTTGGGTTTCCTTTAACGATACAGAAAATTCTTTCCCCCTTCTGATCTGCCAACAATCTATTAAGCTTATGTTTGGTCAATCGCATCTCAAACATTCTTGTGCCTTTTTGATAGGCTACAAAACAGAGACTTAAAACTGATAACCTGTCTTTCACTTTGTTTTCGCTTCTTTCACAATCAGTCAATCACTGTTCTAGCGAAGTGACCAGTTGTATCCCTTCCCTTAGTAAATTTAACCGCAGTACACGCCTCGCTACGAACGCTCATCAGCTCTGCCTTGAACCCAACTTTGGACTTACAGTCAAGTACAGAGATTCTTATTTTAGCCGTTTTTTTTTTTTCAATATACTTTATGTTGGGAACGTACTGTGGTTTCAGGGGGTACAGTTTCATATTTCCAAATCACAGTTTATTTTATTCCCTCCACTCTGCAGTAAAACAAGAAAGGCATATTTAAACAAAAAAGAAATGGTTAGTCCGATCGCGCCAGAGGGGTGGGTTTAATTCCCAGGCTATGACACCTTAATAATTTCAGTGGTACTGCCTCCTGCAAGGTATTGAAAAAACCTTCAAAATATGTATTTATTTGAATAATTTCCTTAGCAATAATACAATACTTACTTACTAAGGTCCTCAGACCTCAAAAAGTCCGTTGTGATCCCCTCAAAGGGCATAGAGCCTTAACATTATAATTTCCAGAAATAAATTCTATCGCTCAGATAAAATCAAAAATCAAATAAAAACAAGAGAAGTAGTAAAGATTTATTTAGATACTGTGCAGCAATTTATTTAATTAAAACCATAACTTCTGCATTCTATAACGAAAGGATAAATTACTATTTAATTAGGATTATTTCTTCTGTGTCTACTTCCAAAAGACACATAATGCGGACTCATTGAATAAGGATTTTCATTATATCTCTATCTCTCTTATTTTGTGTAGGAAAACAACTTAAACTATTAGCTCAAATAATCCTCTCTCTTAATCCTTGAACCTTTCGCCCCAAAACAATTTCCTACAACAAACGCGCGGCTAACAAAGGCTATTTTGCGAAATGTTTCTTAACTATAATCCGTCGCTTACAACAAAAACTTGATACAATTCTATGCTGAATTAAATATTATTTCACTATCTAATGTATAAAGTAAGTATGTATAGCTAAGCATACATATATTCAAAGTAAAATCAAGGACTTAATCCACCAAAATATAATAATACTCCAACGACAAACTAATGGCAACATACAAGAGTAATAATATAATCCCCAATTTCTATTAAATTAATACAATATATCTGCTTATTTATTCTATTAAGGATTTATCCAACATAACTCTATGCGGGGTTATCTTCTTGACAGTTTGTCCTACCAAAATCCCACACATACATATTAAATAGAAGAAATAATTTATCAGTTGCCACTAATTTTCAAAATAATAATTATAATTAGTATTATAATATATTTTTGGTAATTAATTTATTCAACAAAATATTTTGCTCATTTCAGATTGTTTGGCTTTGTAAAAGTAGCAGTAAGTGGCGGAAAGTTTTCAATGACCTCTCATTATAATATAGGGGCGATCCTATTTTGGGATTAAAGCAAAATAATTGGACCACACTGGACTAACGTAGACTCAGGTAAATTGCATATTTATAATAATTAAATATAGTTCATAGAAACGTGAGAGTAATTTGTTGGGATTTAAATATGAGGTAATATAAGACAGACCCACCAAACTATCTTTTCATTAAAATAGCTCATTTGAAAATAAGTGGCGCCCAACATAAGACTATTACTTTTGTAGATGGTCAGAAATACGCAATGTGGTAATGGTTTAGAATTTCATTTATAAAATAGATGAAGAATATGAGGTCGTATAAACCAAACTACAGAACTATCTACTGTTTAGCTCATTTGAAATAAGACTGCTTCTTCTGGAGATGGTCAGAAATACGTAAAGTGGTTATGTTTTGCGATTTTTTTAATAAAATAGATGAAGAATATGCGGTCATATAAAGCAGATCGATCAACTATATACTGTAACTAATTTAAAAATAAGTGGCGCCCAACGTAAGGCCACTTCTGGAGTTCTGGTTAGAAATATGCAAAGTGGTTAGGTCTTATGCCTTTTTGAATAATACAGACTGAGAATATCAAGTCATATATAAATCAGATCCTGACCGGATTTGAAAATAAATGGCTCCCAACGTGAGATAACTAATGAGGTTCGGGTTAAAAATACGTAAGGTAATAAGATTTCATGCTTTTTAAAATCAAAAATACAGACGGAGAATATATGAGGTCATATGAAACAGAACCCGTAGCTTACAAGTGTTAAACTCATAAACTGCTTTGAAAATAGATGGCGCCCAACGTAAGACCACTTCTAGAGCAGATAAGAAAAACTCATAGTGGTTTGGTCTCTTGTTTTTTTGTCTGAATCATACAGAATGAAAAACTTATCTGGCGACTTGTAACGGTACTTCCCTCAGTCCTGCATTTGGCGTCTCAGACGCTGAGGCTGAAGTTGTTATCCCTCTAAAACTCTCAAGGCACATGGCTGCCCTCGCATTAGATACCGACGTATTGCATTCTACCATTTTGCTGGTACGTGTCCAAAATGCATTAATGATTTATTTTTAGGACCCAACACGAACCTTAAAAGTCACCCGGGCAAATTCTTTCTATCTGAAGGTTAAACGCTAAAGAACCTTAAAAATAAAAAAAACAATCTTTGACCTTGTATCCTTCTAATATCATGCGAGTATGCGAGATGTATGCAAATACCCATTCCCAAATAATACGTTTTTTGTTTACTTTAACACTTAATGGCATCAGTATCATCCATCAGTTTCGAAAGTCTCAACTTGAGAAAAGTTTTGTTTACCGAAGCCTCTTTTCACTCTTGTTAAGAGCATACTTTTATAGATTCGCGCCGCAGTTATACCCTCTTGCGCTTATACAACCAGAAAAACAAAACCTCCTGACTTAAGTAGGATACACACTTGTATCAAAACAAAACTTGTGATTTTTTCCCACGAGAGTACAAGTTTCGAGTTTCTCTCGCTAAACAGTAATTAATTAACATTTTACCATAACAAACACAGAAAAAAAAGAAAAATACACCAAGAAGAAAAAATAAGTCCTTAGGTAATTATACCAACACAGACATACCCACTCTTACCCAACCACCTTATATACTTCATCATTGTTGTAATATTATGAAACACTTGAGGAACTCTTCAACAATGTTGCGGCAGTTTATCACACTTTTTGTAAATACAGAAGCATCCTTCAATACATCTCCCTATCGTAGTCGTTTTAGTGCTTCACCATCACCAATACTACCACCATCACAACCGTCTCTCTACAATCGTAAAAAACACGTCAGGTGCAGAACAGAAAAGTAGAAAAAAAATATTATGTATTCACTCCCTATTACGATCAGAGGATAGGTAGAGGTACGTAACGTACCCAAGTATTACTGCCAACTAAGTTGAAGTACCCACACTGACATGTTAACGTCAGGACCAATGTTTTGTATGAATGACAATTTTTTAGGGATGCAGGAATGAAATTATATAAAATATGATTTTATGATAAAACATTTATTCCTTACAAAAATTATTATTATTATTATTTTCAAATGAGCTACACACTAAATAGTTAGGCGGTCTGCTTTAAAAGACCTCATATTCTTCATCCATTTGATTTAAGAAATCTTAAAACATAACCACTTTACGTATTTCTGACCATCTCCAGAAGAAATAGTCTTACGTTGGGCGCCACTTATTTTCAAATGAGTTAAACAGTAGATAGTTAGGTGGTCTGTTTTATGCGACCTCATATTCTTCATCTTTTTGATTTCTGAAATCATAAACCATAACAATCTCTGCGTATTTCTGACCATCTCCAGAAGAAATAGTCTTGCGTTGGGCGCCACTTGTTTTTAAATGAGTTAGACGGTAGACAGTTATTCATAGAATGCACAAAAATTCCTTCTTATGCCTGACTTCTTACGTACCGTCAATTACAGAGAGTCTTTATTTTGCTGCACAACACGAATGTAGAACGCATTACCTGCCTCTGAATTTTCATTTCCATTTTAATATTTCAACAGTTTCAACGCTTTTCATTTCATCTATCTCTTTAACCCATAGTTTTTTTAAGACAAATTGTGGCCTTTTTTAACGTCTTTATTTATTAATAAGATTCACAGTCAGTTGTTTGGTATATTTGAAAATGTTTCTATTGGATAAAAAACTGCTTTTTTATTCCATAAAAACTTTAGTACTTATATGTTTCAACTTCTATCCTCTTACCCTCATATTCAAAACATGGAATAATAAAAAAAAGAAAAAGAAAAAAACAAATAAGAACTAGTTTGGATAAAGTCATTAAAAGCATTTTCCGCCAAGAGGAAAAGAATATCAAGTATTTTCTAGGAATACATTTTATTATAGCTACCTAAAAATTGAACATTAATGAATCAACAGTTTATTTTTGTTTTGTTTTTAGGGTTTTTTTGTTGTCTAAAATAAATACAAAGACTATTTCCTCATATCTCTATTTTCTAGAAAGAAAGAAAAAAAAAAAAGTCAGCAAATACATGAATTCATTGAAATGGTCTACCAAATAAAAGTCCTGAACCTGAACTGGGTCAAGAGTATATTAGAAATTGAGTGTTTTAATGTAGTGGTTGGTCAGACGGAGACGACTTAAAGGTGGAAACAACATATCACGAGAGGGAATAGTTAGTTGAGTTGGATTTTATTTATTTACGGGGTGAGTATACGTATAGTAGCCCTTGCGGGTTTTCTTCCAACTCGGTTGTGAGTGGAGTAAAGTTCTTTCCAAAGTTTGATGTGACCATTAATTGAAGTGGTGATGTGTTGTTAAAATGTCTGTATATAGTTATTTATAAAACTTTCTTTATATTTTGTTACTCGGAGGATTTATTTAGGGCTTAGGGGTTCTTCTGCGTGAGAAAAAATATATGTAGTAGAAAATGTTTTCAAACTCACATGCAATATTAAATTGAAATAAATAGAAACATTTATTCACTGAGGAAAATAGGTTTTACTTTAATAGTTTTAGTTAGGCTTTATATCAAGAAAAAGATGTTATCGATAGTTTATATTGAAAATATGATTATATTTTCCATTTGCAATAACTTTATACTCTCTTTCAACGTTTACTCAATCTTTTTAAAGTTCCCAGAGCAAAGGATCTTATTTCATGTTAATTTAAATCACAACGATTCATGTCCTTGTTTAACACTTAAAAACTGGAGCACGACAAAAAGAAAAACACAACAAACTCAATCAAATTAAACCACTTTCGTCCTTTACAACTATGTTAATTATTTCTAAGAATTTCTTCCATCATCACAAAATTTCTTCCATGTTTGTGTTGCTTTTTCGTACAACACTCTGCTAAAATATTGTTATTCAAATTTAATTTTTCATCTCAATTCAATTTTGAAAAGTTCACACCTTTTCAACTTTCACCTTTCGGCAAAGGCAATTATTAAGTTTTCATAGCAATCTTGTTAGAACCATTACCATGAACAACCAACGTCCGTTCTACCTTTCTCTCTCTCTCTCTCTCTCTCTATCTGCTTCTATTCCATGCCATCATCATCTCCCAGTTAAAAGTTGTTTGGTTTTGTATATCCTTTGCCCATCATAATGACAAAATATTCTTTTATATTTATGCTTTAAGCAGAAAGGAACTTTTTTTATAACTTTAAATGAAAATTTTATCACAGAAATGGCGCCCGGGTGGGTTAATTTGAACAAAAACTGAAGAGGTGGTCTTAATGAAAAGTAACTAAATAACATGTAAGCGAAATCGTAATAAAAGGGAGAAAATTTAAAGCAAGAAACAAGAATCAAGAATCAAGAATCAAGAATCAAGAATCAAGAATCAAGAATCAAGAATCAAGAATCAAGAATCAAGAATCAAGAATCAAGAATCAAGAATCAAGAATCAAGAATCAAGAATCAAGAATCAAGAATCAAGAATCAAGAATCAAGAATCAAGAATCAAGAATCAAGAATCAAGAATCAAGAATCAAGAATCAAGAATCAAGAATCAAGAATCAAGAATCAAGAATCAAGAATCAAGAATCAAGAATCAAGAATCAAGAATCAAGAATCAAGAATCAAGAATCAAGAATCAAGAATCAAGAATCAAGAATCAAGAATCAAGAATCAAGAATCAAGAATCAAGAATCAAGAATCAAGAATCAAGAATCAAGAATCAAGAATCAAGAATCAAGAATCAAGAATCAAGAATCAAGAATCAAGAATCAAGAATCAAGAATCAAGAATCAAGAATCAAGAATCAAGAATCAAGAATCAAGAATCAAGAATCAAGAATCAAGAATCAAGAATCAAGAATCAAGAATCAAGAATCAAGAATCAAGAATCAAGAATCAAGAATCAAGAATCAAGAATCAAGAATCAAGAATCAAGAATCAAGAATCAAGAATCAAGAATCAAGAATCAAGAATCAAGAATCAAGAATCAAGAATCAAGAATCAAGAATCAAGAATCAAGAATCAAGAATCAAGAATCAAGAATCAAGAATCAAGAATCAAGAATCAAGAATCAAGAATCAAGAATCAAGAATCAAGAATCAAGAATCAAGAATCAAGAATCAAGAATCAAGAATCAAGAATCAAGAATCAAGAATCAAGAATCAAGAATCAAGAATCAAGAATCAAGAATCAAGAATCAAGAATCAAGAATCAAGAATCAAGAATCAAGAATCAAGAATCAAGAATCAAGAATCAAGAATCAAGAATCAAGAATCAAGAATCAAGAATCAAGAATCAAGAATCAAGAATCAAGAATCAAGAATCAAGAATCAAGAATCAAGAATCAAGAATCAAGAATCAAGAATCAAGAATCAAGAATCAAGAATCAAGAATCAAGAATCAAGAATCAAGAATCAAGAATCAAGAATCAAGAATCAAGAATCAAGAATCAAGAATCAAGAATCAAGAATCAAGAATCAAGAATCAAGAATCAAGAATCAAGAATCAAGAATCAAGAATCAAGAATCAAGAATCAAGAATCAAGAATCAAGAATCAAGAATCAAGAATCAAGAATCAAGAATCAAGAATCAAGAATCAAGAATCAAGAATCAAGAATCAAGAATCAAGAATCAAGAATCAAGAATCAAGAATCAAGAATCAAGAATCAAGAATCAAGAATCAAGAATCAAGAATCAAGAATCAAGAATCAAGAATCAAGAATCAAGAATCAAGAATCAAGAATCAAGAATCAAGAATCAAGAATCAAGAATCAAGAATCAAGAATCAAGAATCAAGAATCAAGAATCAAGAATCAAGAATCAAGAATCAAGAATCAAGAATCAAGAATCAAGAATCAAGAATCAAGAATCAAGAATCAAGAATCAAGAATCAAGAATCAAGAATCAAGAATCAAGAATCAAGAATCAAGAATCAAGAATCAAGAATCAAGAATCAAGAATCAAGAATCAAGAATCAAGAATCAAGAATCAAGAATCAAGAATCAAGAATCAAGAATCAAGAATCAGGAATCAAGAATCAAGAATCAAAAATCAAGAATCAAGAATCAAGAATCAAGAATCAAGAATCAAGAATCAAGAATCAAGAATCAAGAATCAAGAATCAAGAATCAAGAATCAAGAATCAAGAATCAAGAATCAAGAATCAAGAATCAAGAATCAAGAATCAAGAATCAAGAATCAAGAATCAAGAATCAAGAATCAAGAATCAAGAATCAAGAATCAAGAATCAAGAATCAAGAATCAAGAATCAAGAATCAAGAATCAAGAATCAAGAATCAAGAATCAAGAATCAAGAATCAAGAATCAAGAATCAAGAATCAAGAATCAAGAATCAAGAATCAAGAATCAAGAATCAAGAATCAAGAATCAAGAATCAAGAATCAAGAATCAAGAATCAAGAATCAAGAATCAAGAATCAAGAATCAAGAATCAAGAATCAAGAATCAAGAATCAAGAATCAAGAATCAAGAATCAAGAATCAAGAATCAAGAATCAGGAATCAAGAATCAAGAATCAAAAATCAAGAATCAAGAATCAAGAATCAAGAATCAAGAATCAAGAATCAAGAATCAAGAATCAAGAATCAAGAATCAAGAATCAAGAATCAAGAATCAATTTGATTTGGCATTTGATCCTTGCATCCTTAATGTAAGATAATGTGCCCAAACCGTCCCCTTTTTGACACTAGACACTTTATTTGATTTTTGAAGGAATGACCTAAATAGACATCAGAGACACACCTTCTTAAATGAACTTAGGGTATTTTATATGGATGCAAAAGGCCCTTGCTCTAATAGTCAAGAGAAATGAGAAAAAAAACAAGTTTCATATTTTATAAGTTTGATGATTAAAGTGACAAAGTTTCATTTCAATTTAATGATATTCACCGTGACGCTGAGGATGTTTTTCCTTCATACTATTCCGAAAGAGAAACCCTCCATAAAAATACAAACTTTTTCCATTGAGATTACGAATGGAAACATATTTTTTCTCTACTCTCTCTCTTATTCTCTCGCCATCTTTATTGGTGCTGTTCTAATGGTTGCTTTGGTATCTCTCGTAACTATACTATCCTTTGGTCGTGCTTGTTTCTAGGAAGATTCCTTCCCGAATATCCTTTTTGAACGGGTCGCTTTTCATCTTATGTCCAACTTTATACTACAAAGTGAATGAATTGGATTTGAGACAAAAAAAAAAAAAAATAACACAAAAGGGATAAACTTATAGCTATACACTTGAAATCCAATGATGGGATCAAGTGCAGGATGAAAATGTTGAGAAATGTTTGGGTTAGGTTAGCACAGCTCCTGGCGCAGTTGAAGAAGGTGAAGATGGTGCGATGTTTCATCGTTGTTATAAGAGTTGTTGGCATTCCAGGCTACTTTACTATGGGTTCTCTCCTATTAAAGGGTGTTGATGAGGAGTCAAACCAAAAGAAGACAAGATTTGGATGGAGAAAGACCCTCTCTCTCTCTCTCTCTCTCTCTCTTATGCCACCCCAAGAGACAATCTCATTTTGGTGTTATAAATCATTGAAGTTGGAAATTGCCTGTGATCCTTTTACGTCGAATTTTGGAATGTCTTGAGTTTTTCCTCGTCTTCATATTGCCGTCTCATAGTCGAATCGTTGTCGTCATAGTCGTTTAGTTTTCTTTCATTCTTTTTGTTTTTTTTTTTTTCTGTTTTTTCGTTGAGGGGTTTAACATATCAAAGATTTCTCAGTTTTCATCTTTCAATCGCAAGAGAGACGACTTTGGGTATAAAGTTGGTGAAGACGAATTATCTCTCATTGTTGGTGAACACTTGAAAAAAAGTTTTTTTTCTAACTCTTACAGCTTTTTTTTTCATTTTTAAAATTGTGAAGAGTTTTCTCGAAAATGGAGATGACTTTTTCACATTTTGATTGTATGTTCTTTCATCCTTCAAAGGACATTTGAAGCTCTTTTGATTTGTTTTCTTGTTTGTTTTTTTTTTCCACTGTTAGCTTTTGATGTTGATATTTGTTTTGTTTCTATGGGCTATTCCTGAAATTGGATAACAAGTTGTGATAGTTATTATGAAGGCTGTGAGGGTTAAATCGTTTTATGGAATTGAAGTGGTTTTGAATTCACCAAACATACAAATGTTAGGTATAGACTTAGGTTGCTGGATGTTTTTGGAATATTTTATGTGTGTGTGTGTGAGGATGAGGATAAACTTCAATGATTGAACTTTATTAACTTAAGGATACGGACTGATTTTACAATTTATATATTTTTTTTTACTGTTAAGACTTGAAAGACCAGATGTTGAAACGTTAGGTTTTGTTTTAAAATAAATATTATTTTTCAACAAATGTTTTTTTTTGTTTTGTTTTTAGTTGATAACATCGCATATAACAATGTTACTTCTATAACCTTGGTGAGAAACTTCTTTATCATAATTTTGAATCGCTTTTTAACATATTTCACAGAGAGAACAAATCGATTGCTGCAAACGAAAAAATTGTCGACACGACTTTTTCGTTTGTAATAAAATTTTTCGGCTTCGTTTGCAGCAAATTAATATATTCGTTTGGGCAAACACTTACTGGAAACGATAAAAACATTAAAAAACAGGTGCCCTCTCGCTTACGAAGCGAGTATCTTGACATTCCCCTATGGACTGTATAATTTATTATTGGAGTAGAATGCATATGAACAAAATGAGAGACGCAATCGTTTGCGTCAAACGACTTTTCGTTAGTTGGGCAGTAATTTTTCGACTTCAACTTCGTTTGCAGCAAACTCTAGCGTAACACTGGTGGCGGAATTAAACCTGCGTTCTATTGATTTCGAACCAATGCTGTTGCCATTGCGCCACGAACTAGAACAACTTTCGTGTAGCATAGAATGCATATGAACAGGACAAGCTCAGAGTCAATTATTAAGAAAATTTGTTTCTTGCAGTCATTTTTGTTGTAAATGAATTGTATATTTACACCAAAAGTGAAGTTCTTTGCAGCAAACTGCTTTCTAGAGAGGTTCTTCACAAACTATTCAATCGTTTGCTGCAAGCAAAAGAATTTTCTAGTAAACGAAAAGCCAAGGTTGAAACCTAGGATAGTCCGACACACGGGGAGGTATGGACACCTCCTTATGATGCGAAACGCATTCCTCCAAAAGTAAACCTCTTGGCGGAATGGTTATTGCGATGGTCTATGTGGCCAGAGGTCTGGTTTCGATTCCCACTTATATGCCACACTGATTTTTTTTCAGGGGTAGTGCCTCTTTTGAGAAATGGAAAAATCCTCAAGAAGTACTGTTTGCCTAGAAAAGTGCATCTCAACAAGCTGTTTGGAACAGGCAAAAAAATTTAGGTCCCCTCTTACTACACACAAATGGAAATGACTAGGATCGTGAGTAAATAGGCTTAAATTCTTTGTCAGGCAGATAACTAGTGGCGCTAGTATTCTTATTCCATCGAAGGCATTCTTTCGCTCACGTCTTATCCTATGGGAGTTCCTGAATGAAATAAAGTTGTGGGTGTCATTAGTACTGACCATGGCAGAAACAAGTTCCGCGACGTCAAACCTTTCCATAAGCGTTGAAGAAATGGTTTGTATCAACTTTTAATTCTCATGTCTTTTACCAGAATTTGACTCATAGCTAAGAATATTGTTCTATCGTTGAAATGGTTGACCAGAAGGTTGCAGAAGGGTTTGAGAGTTTGCACATGCACAGTAATATGGTAGTAAACCGCCACCGGCGCGTTCTTCTTTAATCTCTTCTGATTTAAATTATTGAAATAGCCGAATTGTATTGCCTTTTTGTGGAGGCAGTGCTTACCAACAACCGCTCAGTTGCTTGGATAGACTTTCTGAAGTAGCTGAAGGAGATATCTATTTTCTCAAGAGGTTTTAACCAATCTTAAGGGCGGACGTATTATTGTTGCTTCTTTGCTGCTTCTTCGGAAAAACATTAACCTACGTTCTTTTGGATTTGTGCTATTACTTACGTTTTAGAATCTTTTACCATAAGTCTTTCAATGGTTAAAGAGTCAATTTTCTTTCTCTTTCCAACATCGTTTTCGTTTCGCAAATAAATTTTTTTTTTACAAAAAAATTTGGCATAGTTTTACTGTACAAGATTTAAGATAACTTCTCAAATTTGATGAGTTTATTCGGAATCAGCTGCACAATATTTTGGTTCATCATTATATTCCAGAACCCAACAGATTCTAATATTGCGAAGTGAACTAAGAGCCTCTAGTTCTCCAAAGAAAAAAATCGATTTAATTGCCACTTAGGTATCAATGAAGAAAATAGAGTTAGAACAGTTCGAGGTTAAAACAGCTTGTGGCATTGTCGTCCCTGAGACTTGTCTGCAGTTGATTACATTACTTCTAGGACCTCATCAGGACTTTTAAATGAGCTAGTTTAAGATTTTCTGACAAGAACTCTGCACGTCATGTAGTAATCTAGTTCTATCATCTCTAGTTGATATCTTCTTTTCCTTCAAATGTTCTAAAATTTATATCACTGGTAGTCAATAGTCATGAATGCAAGTAGTACTCCTTCGCGTAAAAGTTACTACGATGGACGATAGTCCATGATCCACTTTGCTTTAAATTAAATTTTTGAATGGGTTATAAGAATCTAAATAGAAATTTATTATTTTCCCTGACAAATAAAACAGTCTTCCCATCACCTATACAAGAGTCTGGTTCATTGTGATAAAAGGGAATACATTCAGCTAAAAATATCAATCAGGCTTCAAATTCTATTTCAAAGAATTTCTTGGAATCTACTTCATTAGTCCTGAGTCCTATTAGTCCTGCTTAAAATTCTAAGGTTTATTAATTCGACTTCTAACCACAAAACATGTTTTGACTTTTTGTCCTTCTCTTTGTCCTGTTTTTTTTTTTTTCATTCTTACCAAACAAACAAAAGAACAAAAAAAAATATTCAGCCGACCTTTAATGCGTATTGGAAGTGCGCTCATGCTCATCCCATTGTTTGCATGGAGATTTTATTTATAATTTTCATGGGCCCACAAGGAATTAAAATTACTTTGGTACATAAATATTAATAACGGTCATTATGCCTGTAAGTGGAATTTTCTCGCCATGTCTAAGCATAAAATACTTGTATAATTAAAAAAAAAAAAAAAAAAAACTGGCCAACTGGTAGGAGACCCAGGACCATGATATTTCATTATTTTCCAGTTTGGGTTTGTTTTTCTTTTATTTATTTTTTGGACTTCCTTTTATTATTTTGTTGTTGTTGTTTTGTGTGTTTCCAAACAGAGAACAGAGACCACTAATACATAGGTTTGTCTCAAGAGTCCTAGCCTAACGAAGGCATATGTATGTGCAATTATTTAAAAAAACGCTCCAAGTCCTAGCATAAACACACACACACATAGAATTTTTTATATTTTTGTATATATTTAGGCGGAAGTAAAATAGGTAGAGATCCTTGTTGTCTAATTCTTCTGCAGGTTCTAATGGTATTTTTTTTTTTTTTTATATCTATTCTATAGGTTCCTATGGGATAGGAACCAAAACAAGAAACAAACAAAAAAAAATGAAGAAAAATAAGGACAAACAAGGGGATAATTAAGCACATTGTCTCAGTCGATATAATTACGGTTGGAAAAATATTTAATGAGCTATGAAAAATTTCCTGTTTCGCCTTTGGTGTTTCAAGTTATTTTTTGATATAATTTTGTGTTTTTTTTTTCGTTTTTTCTTTCGTTCACAAATTTAAATATTTGAACCTCGTCTAATTAACGTTTGAGTGGTTGTTAATTTATTTAGTCGGTAAGACGCGTTGTAGATAATAAAAATGAAATCAGAATGAAGAGGAAGGAAGAAGGAAGAATATATGAAAAGAAAAAAATTGGATACTAGACAGACTTAATACTTGAAAAGAAAAAAAACACTTGGGTAACTTTTTTTAAGAGCTTAAAATTTTGTTTTGACATAAAATTGATTTTAATTGGATTGTTTAATTAGATGTTTTCTATTTTTTTTTTTTAAAGAAAGTTCAGTATTTTATTGACGTCACACTCGTTATGTATTATTTCTAAAATTTCTGGGGCTTCAAGCTATTAATTAGGTATACTTTACCGAGTGATTATAGCAAGGGAAGACGGGGATTCCTGATAACCCTTTGGCTTTCTGACAAAACAAAATAAATGTGTTACGAATTAATGTTTTTGTTTTTGAGGAAACATACTCATTCTTACTTGCTCTGTAAAACAAGTATTTGTTTCGTGTTAAAAAACAAAAATTGACGTTTTAATCAAAACCAACATTACGATATTGGAGACTTTCAAAGAAATGGTTTTCGCCATTCCATCCTTCGTCGGTCTGTGCGTCTAAAAATATATATTTTTGGTGTTTTTTTTTTGCCTTCAAATAGGGTTTCCGTATACTAACTTATGACCTACATTTTTTTAGATGGAAGAGATCCCATTCTAAAATTTGGTATGTTTTTAGCTCTTAACCTTGTCAAATATGGTACATTTTGACTGAAAAATTAGTGTTTTTTAGTGTGTTTTTACATTAAAATAGGGTTGCCGCATACGTTTATACCCATTTTGGAGTTGACACTGGATATTTTTTTAGATAGAAGAAAATTCAGTTTCAAATTTGATGTACATTTTAGCTATTAACTCCACCAAAATTATAAAATTTTGTTTAAATAAGAATTATTTGAGTGTGTTTTTCAGTTGAACAGGGTTGTTACATTCTGAGCTTTACAGACTTAACTTTATTTCTGGAATTTTTGTTCACATTTTTTTAATTTTGTTTGGCAATATTAATATTTCCTCCACGACTGAGCAATATTATTAATTTAAAAAAGGAAAACAAATTGAACAAAAAAATCCTTCTGTATTTTTTTCTACTTTTTTTTTAAATAAATCGCGTAACCAAGCTAAATTAATAATATATTTGGGCAGTTAATTTTTTTTTTTTTTGGAAAAATGCGTTTTTGTCTTCCGCTCTAATACATTTTATATACTTTAGGTCTGTTGTGCAGGGAAAAATAAAGTGCGTTTTGTTATTTTTTTGTAAAAAATTTTTTATGGTTCGATTGTCCAACGTTAGCGCAGGTAAGCCCACCTTTTTTTTCGTTAGTCTAGCCTTACTTTTGAAGTAATAACGAAAAATATTTTATTAAATACAAAAATCACAAAAAAAAAAAAAAATCGTTCCAATGTAAAATTTTACGATTTTACACTAAGGTTCGTTTGCAGAATATTAGCCCAGCATTTAATTTCGATAGCCCACCCTTATTTCAAAAGTTAGGCGAAGACAAACTTTTTCACTTCAGAAAATATTAAAATTAAGTTGTTTTTGTTTTCAGTGTAAAATTCGCAACTTTAAAAACTTTGGTTCATTTACCCATGTTAAGCCCAGGTAACTCTTATTTCCGAAGTTACGACGGAACCAATTTTTATTCACCTCAAAAACAAAATGTAGCACGATTTTTGTTTCACTGGTCTACAACGAAAATTGCCTTCAAACCAAAATATAATTTTCTAGAGGATTTTGACACGCTGAATTCGAATCTTAAGTCAAACCTACATAACATACTCATAGCACATCACGTTTTTGAGATATGGTAACATAAACATGTCAAAATTACGTTTGTTTTGTACATTTACTGTCGAATTTCTTCACTGGTAAATATTTTTTTACAAAACTGTTAATGAGATGTTTAATAAATGCATTTCATCTTTCTAAAACATTTTAAATCTTTTCAAAATTCGTTTTGCACTCAAAGATATTGCAATTTGAAATATATTTTTTGTCCAAAATATTCTCTATAGTCCAGTCAAAACACATTTAGCGATGAAAAGTTCTGAAGAAAAAAATTTCAATGGCTAACTTTATGTTTTGTAGTGTGCTGAGCACGAATTTGAAGTTACCCATACGATTTTATCACAGAAAACATAAGAAATCATTACAAAAAAAAACGTCAAAATACTTGTTTTTTATGTTTTTTCCGTAGAGTTGAAAATGTGATCAGTTTCTCTAAAACAATTTATGCAAAATAAAAGCAGAGAAAATTACAAATAATTTATTACTTAACTGATTTTTTGTACGACTTCTGGATTCTTTACAAAAAAATGTTGAAAATTAATAAAGTGAAAATCAATAAAGTTTTACCAGGTCAACCAAATCTAAGAGAGGTCTTTTCTACCAAACAATAAATTTTTTGAAAAATTATTTAATTATTACACGTTTATGGCCGAAGTAACGACGAAAATATATTTTTTTTTTTTCACCTCAATGATAACAAAAAATACAATTTTTTTTAGTGTGTACAGAATCGTAATTCGAAATTTGTGGTTGTGGTTTGTTTGCCCGTAAAAATCTTAGCATAACCCAATATAATTTTTCGTAAACCAACGCACCGCTTAAAAGTAAAACCAAGAAAATTTTGTGCAGAACGACAACCACTTAAAAATCGAAATTTCTTTCTTTCAGTGTATATTTTGTAATTTTTTCACTTTCATCCAATTAAACAAACTAAACTGAAGAAATTCTAACTTCTATTTTCGTTATCCCAGGCTTAGTTTAGAAGTTGGCTAACCGTGGGCAAACGAACCTTAATGTAAAATCGTCAATTTTTTCATTGGAAGGACATTTTTTTTTTTTTTTTTTTGATTTTTGTGGTGAATAAAATATTTTACGTAATTACCTGGGCTAATGTTGGGCAATCGGCATTTTCCGGAAAATAAAATATTTAATTTTTTCATACATTTACATGCTCTGCTAATTTGAATCTCGTTTTTCTCGGAAAACTCAAGTTATTTTGACCCAAATCATTTTTTAATTAATTAAGTGCTTTTTCGGAAAATCAAATAAATAAAAATAATTTCCCCACTACGTTTTGCAATTCATGTATTTTTGGTATATTCATATTTGTTTCAAAAAATGAAATACCAAGATAAGAATATGAAGTTCCTTTGGGCATCCAAATTCGTAGCTTTGTAAATGCTTTTGAGTGGGATAAACTTCCTTTTTGTTACTAAAATAGTTTTTTAGTTTTTTTTTTTAATTCCGCTAAGATAAGAACGAGAGTAAGAAAATTATTATTATTTATGTCTAAAATTGTAGCTTTTTAAATGCTAATTTGTTGACCAAAAATAAGTTTTGTAGCTCTCATAGGTAATTTTTTATTCCAATTTTCAATTTCAAAATCGGTGCTTCCGGTCCGCTAAAACTAATGGAGACAATTTAAAGAAATAACTTTTTTTGGATTTTTTTTTGCCAGTGATTGTAGCTTTTCAAACCAAAATTTTTTTGCTCAAACCTCAATTTAGTAGCTCAAACGCTTTTTGAAATACATATATATCCAAGTTTTTGCGCAAAAACTTGAATATTTCAAATTTGATTGTTAAACTGGCACTTTGATTCCTTAAAAAGTAAGAATTAGTTGTTGCTCCAAGAATTTTTTATTGAGTCAACAATTTTTATTTCACAATCTTACAACAATGGAAAGTTCTTAGTAAAGTAAAAAATTTTTAGCTGAGTTGGCAAATAATTTTTTTCGAAATCATGATTTTTTAAATTTTGCAAGGTCAATTTTGAGCTTACTTTTTTCAGCAAAAACTTAAATTTTTCAAAAAATTCTTGAGTTACAAAATTGAGGTTTGCGCAAAAAAATTCTGCATAATTTTCCTACTTTCTTTCACTAACTTCAGTTTTTTTTTATGCGGAATTTTCGAAAAAAAACTAAAAAACTATTGTAGCTAAAAAAAAAAAAAAATGTATGCCACTTTAAAGCATTTTAAAAGCTAAAAATATGTATGCCAACCAAAATATTTTTTTTTTAATTATTTAAGATTTTATTTGCTAACTTTAGACTTATCTTAGCTGAATTAATAACAATAACTTAGCTGAATTCAATAACTAAACCCAGCAAGCTACAAATTTTTGGTTTGCACAACAAATTAGCACTTCATTAGCTACAATTACTGAGATAATTTTTTTTTAATTCCGCCAACAAATGTTCGCTGAAATAAGGGACGTAAAAATGAATCATGTTTTTATAGTATTTTTTAGTCCTTGATCGAATAAAAAAAAATAAAACGACAATCTGAAAACCCTATAAAGTTAGATAGCTCATTTCATGTCGAGGCATTTTTTTTTTTATTATAATGGAAATGGACAAAACATTACACCCAAAATTCTTGAAAAACAATAACAAAGTGATAACATTTAGCATGAATGTTTTATTTGACTTCTTGTGTCCATAAAAATATTTATTCTAGAAGAACGTTTTTCTTGAAAAAAAAAATTAAAAAGTGGCTTTGTTTTCAATCAAATTTAATTTAGTTGTATTTTTGTAGGATGAAAGGTATTTTTTTTAAATAAATCTATTAAAAAATATTACTGTTCTTGCATTTTGTAAAAAAGATATTTAACTCATTTACCAAAAATACATAAAATGTTTAAAAAAGAATACCTTTTTAGTTTCCTGTGAAAAAAACGCCTATTTTGATTTAATATTTGCATGGACTTTTATATTCTATTGAACTATTGGTCTGTTGAACAAAAAGTCAAATAAAACATTCATGCCAAATTTTATCACTTTGCCATTATTTTTGAAGAATTTTTAGTAATGTTCTGTCCATTGCACTAAAAAACAAAAACATATCGTTCACTGAAGCGTTGCCAACATCATTGTGATTAATTTTTCTCACGTAAATGAAATTTTAGCAGAATGGTAAAAATAGACGCAATTCCTTATTGTTTTTTTTTGTTTTCATGAAATGATTATGTTAATAAAAATCATATTGATTTATTATTATTGAATACATTCAACTATAATCTACTTTACATCAATTTCATAGAATTGTTTTATCAATCAATTTGTATTTTTTATTCCAGCTTAAAAAAATGCAGTAAAAATAGAGATACAAAATTGTCTGATATACAATTTATGTTACAAACAGCCGCAAGGTTAACATATTTTTTTTTTTTTTTTAGTTCGAACACCACACCATTATTAATAAAAACAATTTTTTAAAATTTTTGTTTTCCCATAACAACATACCTAGGCTGTAGCCTTGTTTTTTTGTTTTTAAATTCACATTAACTCGTATTATTATTATTTACGCCTTTTATGTTAAATAAACAAGAATATATCTAGGGTTTGTCTCATATTTTTAATACCACACCGCCGCTGTGCATTACTGGCAATGCAAATATTGAACAACGGATAATTGGAAAAATTATTTTTTTTGTTTATAATTAATTTTCATTTTATGTAAAAAAAAAAAAGAAAGAAATATGCAATATATCTCGCTATATTTGTATGCACTACACACCTTGCTCGAATATAAAATAAATTTTCAAACACTGAACAAATTTAATTTCACTAAAATATTTCACCGAACATAAACCGCATAAAAAATAAATTCGCTTTGAACATGGAGCTCGTTTGCATGTACAAATAATTTTTTTTTTTTTTTTCAATTTTATGAGTTATTTTCATAGAATAAAAAAGAACAAGGATATTTTTTTTTTTTCTGTTATGTTATTAAACTTTCCAGTAAGTTTAGTCTGAAATTACTATATGAAATGCATCCGTGTGGAGCAGGCAGGAGGCAGCACCGCCTACAACGCTTTTTTTTCGAATTAAGAGTAGGCATCCTAGTAATTTGGTGCAAATTTGAGTTGGTATATCTACTGGGAGTGCAGATTGTGTGTGCTTAGTATTTGTTCATTAGAGAAAATTTGATTTATGATGAATTTTTTGTTTTTTTTTTATACCTAACCAACTATTAATTGAATGTGTAATTCAATCTGTTATTATTGTGATATGTGTAACTAGCATAGGAATGAAAATATAATATTTAAGTTAATTCAAAGGATTATAATATGTTGATTTAAATGTTTTAATTAGTAGGTCTTGGAAAAAATAGGACATAGAGCATAAAGCGGAGTGCAGACTCGGATACAGAGACAGACTTTAAATTGGAAAAAAATTAGATTCTGTGAATATCAAATGGCCTTAATGAGGTACCTACATTTGTTAAACTAGGTGTTCTTAAAAGATCATTTAAATATTAAAAACAAACAATGTATAAATTCAGAATTTTTCAAAACAGAATTCTAGGAAACAGAATTTTTAAAAGCAGAATTTTAACCCGTGGATTTCAAGAATGAGGGGGAGGGGGGTCCGGTAAATCAGAACTTAATATTTAACTTTTAGATTTCAAATCTGAAAGAAATCGCCTTCCTGCATCTCTTTCCCGACAATTGGGTAATTATTTACTATCTTTAGCATTACTACTTTTTAAAATTAAGTTAGGTATATGTTTTTTTGAAGGATTGGGGTCGAAATTCTGCAAATATCAAAATTATACTTATGAAATTCTCAATTCAAAATTCTGCTTTTCAAAATTCTTTTTTACATAGCTAATTCTGTTTTACAAAGTTCAGAAAATAAATTAAAAAAACTTTTTTGGAAAATATTAAAAACCGCGCGCTTTTTAACATTTTCGAAATGACTTTTTTAAATTATTTTCAGAATTTTGTAGAAAAAGATTATTTTGGAAACATGCTTCAAAGAAACAATTATTGTTTGCAGCAAAGAACATTATCACTCGGATTACAGAATCCAAAAAAAAAAATCTGAAAATTTTCAATTTGTTTATGGTAGGGTTATTTCGGATTTATACGAGAGACAAAATGTCATTATAATTGTCATTAACTTTTTAATGAACAAGCTGTCATTATTTTGTAATTAATGTAGAGTTAATGACAAAATTAATGACTCATACGCAGCATTAGAGTTGATAAATCTTAACAATGTTTCAGTAAGTTGCAGTGTTGCTTCTTGGATCGATAATGCATTTCATCCAGTAATTCATTTATTGAAATTTAATAAAGATGGAGCAGCTTGTAATATACAACTAAGTTTAAATTTTTTTTTTTTTTCGATTTTCAAATGACTAAAACCGCTTCTGAAATAAATTTAGTCTCAAAACGAGAAAACATACTCATTTTATAAATTTATCTGGGTTGGTATTCACAATTTTTTTTTAATTACTTTTCCCCAATCTTGTTTTCAAGTTGTACATTTTTCTTTACATAACCCTACTTTCCCGGTGGAGTTTCATAAAATCCCTTCTTAGCAGAACCTAAAACTATATCACCTATCTTTTGGTGCATTTAGTATTTTCTTCCACTAATAGTAAAGGGTTTTCCAATAAGAGGTGTTATTTTGATATTCAAAGAAAAATGGCATTTTTGGAGATAAATGATCGGATGTTTATTTCATTATAAAGAAGAAGGTATGCCGTTAATAATGAAACACAACATCAGCCAAATGGCCGCCAAGACCACGCTTACAGGACCATATCCTTTTCATGAAATTTTCCATAAGCAAATCGCAAAGTGGCTGCCCTATGTCCTCGATAGCCTCACGAATTTCATCTTTGAGGTCTTGAATCGACGCTGGGCTGTTGGCGTAGACCTTATCTTTCACGTGGCTCCAAAGGAAGAAGTCGCAAGGTGTTAAATCACAAGATCTCGGTGGCCAATTGTGATCACCTCTTCGAGAGATAACACGGTCCGGAAACTTTTCCCGTAAAAGATCGATGGTTTCATTGCTTGTGTGGCACGTAGCGCCGTCTTGTTGAAAGTAAACGTTGTCCAGATCAATACCATCCACTTCAGGCCATAAAAAATCATTAATCATCTCTCGATAGCGCAATCCATTGACCGTAACTGTTGCTCCAGCCTCATTTTCGAAAAAGTAAGGTCCAATGACCCCGCGGGACCATAAACCGCACCAAACAGTCACGCGTTGAGGATGAAGAGGCTTTTCAACAATAACTCTTGGGTTTTCTGAGCCCCAGATGCGACAGTTTTGCTTGTTGACGTAGCCTCCGAGGTGGAAATGGGCCTCATCAGTCAAGATGATTTTTCGATGAAATTCCGGTTCATTTTCATGCATTTCAAGGACCCAATCAGCAAAGACACGACGTTGTTGATGATCAGCCGGCTTAAGTTCTTGTGTTAACTGAACTTTATAAGCCTTAAGACCCAAGTCTTTATGCAAAATACGGTGTAATGACGTTTGTGGAATGCCTAATTCCAAAGAACGACGAGGAATGGACAAACCTGGGGTTTCTTCAACACTTTGGGCTACAACAGCAATATTCTCAGTTGTTCTTGAGCGACGTGCACGGGTTTTATTCTTCACATCACTAACTTGTCCCAACAGCTCAAATTTGTCCACCAATTTCTGTATTGCGGTCCGACAAGGTGCTTCACGACGACCCAAAAATGTTTTAGTTTTACGAACCGTCTCTGCCAAATTTTCACCATTTTTATAGTGAATTTTAATAATTTCAATGCGTTGTTGAAGCGTGTATCGTTCCATTTTTTATCAATAGCGTAGTTTCTACTTGTCAAATGTCAAAAAATGACAGCTTCAAAAGTGACAACTACCGAAATAGCGGGCTATTCAAAATAACACCTCTTATTGGAAAACCCTTTATAAGCTATGCATTGATTATGTATGAATCAGTCAAATTTATCAACACACTAATACAAAAAAAACAGTATTAAGAAAATTAAAAAGCGGCGAATTTCAATTAAATTGCGACCGCAACGGCTTTATAGAGGCAATAACAAATTTAATAGGAGACACAAATTATATCAAATAATATTATGCAATACACAAATACCTACTTACTTCTTACATAAGCATAACAATTAGGGTCCAGCTATGCGTTGTTCATAAAATATTCTGACTGTGTCCTTAGACGGAATATATAATTAATTTATCAATAAATTATGCTGCTAACATACACTTATACAAATCTAAGTGTCGCTAAAGCTATCTATAATGCTATAACTTCGTGTTTTACAAATCGCCTCCAAATTGGAGGACGACATCTCATTTGCCAATGCAAACAGAAGTATTTATTGATTTCTACAAGATATAGATTGGTCGATGTCTGTCTGCTTGGATGGATGAGGCTTAAGATGAAGGATGACCTAACTAAGAATAAAGATTGTGTGTTTTCCTTTAACACTTCTGTTTTTGGTCGAAAATAAAAAAAAGAAAAATCTCTTAATACGTGACCTCATCGATTATAACGGGTGATTTTTTAGCTGGTTTGGTTTTGGCAACACTGGTTTTGACAGCTGACGTGTGTTTAGTACCTTGTGTCACTGTCAAACAGCTTCAGTTTGGTTTGCAATTTAACCATGGATCGTCTTACAAATGAACAGCGCTTGCAAATTATTGAATTTTACTATCAAAATTCGTGCTCGGTTCGAAATGTTCATCGCGCGCTGCTTCCATTTTATGGTCGGCATTCTCGACCTTCTGAGCAGTCTATTCGGAAGATTGTGACCAAATTTCGCACCAAATTTACTTTTTTTTACATTAAACCACCAACACGTTTACTTACTGTGCGTAGTGAAGAAAATATTGCGGCCGTATCAGCTAGTGTGACAGAAGACCGTGAAATGTCGATTCGGCGCCGTTCCCAGCAGTTAGGAATTTGTTACAGCACTACGTGGAAAATTTTGCGGAAGGATTTGGGCGTAAAGCCTTTTAAGATACAGCTGGTGCAAGAACTAAAGCCCGCCGACCTACCACAACACCGAATTTTCGGTGAATGGGCTCTTGGAAAGCTGGCCGAGGATCCGCTTTTTCATCGAAAAATTGTGTTCAGCGATGAGGCTCATTTTTGGTTGAATGGGTACGTAAATAAGCAAAATTGCCGCATTTGGAGTGAAGATCAGCCAGAAGCATTGCAACAGCTACCAATGCATCCCGAAAAAGCCACTGTTTGGTGCGGTTTATGGGCCGGCGGCATTATTGGGCCATATTTCTTCAAAGATGATGCGAATCGCAGCGTTACTGTCAATGGTGAACGCTACCGAGCGATGATAACAAACTTTTTTTTGCCCGAAATGGAAGTTCTTGACTTGCATGATATGTGGTTTCAACAAGACGGTGCCACATGCTACACAGCACTCGAAACAATGGCGCAATTGCGAGGCGAGTTTTGTGAACAGTTAATTTCACGTTTCGGGCCGGTCAATTGGCTGCCTAGATCGTGCGATTTGACACCATTAGATTATTTTTTTGTGGGGGTATGTCAAGGCTAATGTCTATAGGGACAAGCCCGCTTCGATTGACGCACTGGAAGCCAACATCCATGCATTCATTCGTAAGATACCGGCCGATATGTGTGAAAGAGTATGCCAAAATTGGACTCAGCGGATGGGCTACCTGAGACGCAGCCGAGGTCAACATTTGCATGAAATTATCTTTAAACATTAAATTGCAAGGTTTAAACTATCGATTCAAATAAATATTTCATTCATTTTTTCTAATTTTTTGTGTTTTTTTTTTTTTAAGTTCTAAACCTCTTAAAAAATCACCCTTTACAATGAGAAGGCTACCTACTAATATTGAATGTTTATTGTCTTTTAGTGTCAAATGAAAGTAAAATAGAGAGAAAGTTGGAAAAATAGAAGAAATTAATTATGTTCGTTTTCCTCTAATAGTGGATGGCAAGCAAAATTAAATAAAACAACCTTCCTGAACATTAAAGTAAATCGATATACCTATTGAAGTTACTAAATAATAAATATTAAAGAGCGTTAAAAATGTAAGTGCTGATATTTGTAACTATTAAAGTTCATGGTGACTTTATATCTATTCATGGTGACGTTTCAACTTTCAAGACCCCCAAAAAAGGTCTTGAATAGACCTTTCAAACAAATCTGAATCTTTGCATTGAAATTTTTTATAAAAATCTCTCCCGAGTCCCGATTCACAAAATTTTTAATCCCAAAATTTTGAACTTTTCGACAAAACTCAATACTGCAAACCGTCTCATAACAAAAAAAACAAAATTAATTTCCTGCTCTCAGTTAAAGTCAAAAAATCATACGAAACTAAGGAATCCCCCAAGAAATCGTGCTTAGTGCACAGAAACTTTTGAATTCAATAAAAATTTAGGTCATCTCAAGACAAATACAAAGAAAATAACTAAGAAAACGAAGTGAAGATATAAATCTAAAAGCTAAATTCAAAACTTTTGTCCAAATGTATTCAATCTTCAATGCTATCTTTACCTTGGTGCCGCATTCCCCTTCTCACTCTTTTGTATTTTAACAGTCTCATCTATTGCAGTTGTACCATCCACTTCACTCTTCATACCAAAAAAAATGAACGACATTTATATCTGAACATGCGAAGATGTAGATCTATGGGGGCAGCAATTTCACAGATTGTCCCGGTAATCCTCTAAAGTGAGAGAACAAAAATTCAAACGAGAGAGAGAAAGAAGAGAAAGATATAAGTTATGTTGGAAATATTTTAATTTAATTTCGTCCCCAGTTGAAGACTGTATTTCTCTGGTCTATATGTTGGTCTTATGATGAGATATCATAGTCTAGTGTCGCGCCTAATGGCATAAGCTTTTGTGTCACAAAAAAAAAATTAAAAGAAAATGAAAAAAATAATAATAATAACTCACAAATCATGGAATGGTGTTTTTACTTCGATGTCATATCCAATGGCTTTATAATTTTTCTCAAGGTCAATGCCAACATTCCTTCACTATAGAGTGAGAAAAAATTATCTTTCTCATTCCCCAGGGGGAGTGTTACGTCTATAGATGATTCTAAGAGCTCAGAGTGGCATTGAGAAGAGATTATTCCAAGGACATTGTCATATTTAAAGTTAAAAACAAAAAAAAAACAAAATTATTAAAGAAGGTTGGCTGGTTAGGAACTACATTCTACATACCGTTGATGAAAGTGACCAAAGTTAAATAAAAAAATTAAATTTGACGCTTGCATTTACTCACTGAATTGTTTTAATGAGAAGGGAAAGGCTTAATTAGAATGTTGAATGAAAAGTTCATTTTGTGATGAGGTATTTGGCCATAACCTTGCATAATTGAAATCAGACTAAATTTTTGAACAATAATGCAGGAAAACTAAAGAATTGATTTTTGGATTTAAAAGTGTTGCCGTTGTCTTTGTTTTTTTGATTTTTGTAATGTTCTATGAATTTTTTTGAAGTTCTTCTTCATTACCGGAGCTTATAAAAATAATCCACCAGTAATAACACATCTACCAAGAATGTACCACAAAAGACTTTCCGAGCAGGTTCCTCTTCGCTCATACGAGCTAGGTGCCCTGCCCACCGGAGTCTACCGAGCTCATTTTTTGTCACTATGTCTGCTTCAAGGTAGATTGCGTACAACTCATGATTGTACCGTCTCCGGAATCGTCCTTCCTCACATATGGGGCCAACAATTCTCCGTAAGACTTTTCTCTCGAACGCGGCTAATAGGTCACAGTGCCTTTTGCTAAGCACCCAAGTCTCGGATCCATACATGAGTACTGGCAGGACCATGGTCCTGTACAGCAGCAGTTTTGAAGTTATGGTTAGATTTCTGGATTTGAATAGCTTTGACAGACTGTAGTAGGCTCTGTTGAATTTGAGAAGCCGCCCGCGTATTTCTTCTTCTATGTTGTTATCAGCTGCTACTGTTGACCCAAGGTATTTAAAGGATTGCACCACTTTAAATTCGTGCTCCGCTACTTTGATTGATTGACCGACTGTTCTTCTCGCATTCGACGCCACCATGTAGTACTTTGTTTTACTTTCACTAATGTGCAGCCCCAGATTTTGTGCCGCCTGCTCGATCTGGATGAAGGAATCGGTTCTTCCGATGATGTCGATGTCGTCTGCATAAGTCAGTATCTGGCTGGACCTGTTGACGATGGTCCCTCTTGTTGCCGTGCCAGATTCAAGGATTGCTTTCTCCAACGCCAGGTTGAAGAGGAGGCAGGCCAAACCATCCCCTTGTCGGAGTCCATTAAAGATGTTGATTGGTCTGGATAGCAATCCGGCTATTTTAACTTGGCTTGTTACGTTGGTCATGGTCAACCTACATAGTCGTGTCAATTTATTTGGGATGCCGAATTCTCTCATGGCTTTGTAAAGTTTTACCCTGGCTATGCTATCATAGGCGGCTTTAAAGTCTATAAACAGATGGTATGTTGGGATGATAAATTCTAGACATTTTTTTATCGACTGCCTAAGGGTAAAAATCTGATCAGTTGTTGATTTGCCTGGAATGAAACCACACTGATAGTGTCCGATGATGGTTTTAGCGTATGGGGTTATCAGGTCTTGTAGGATAGAGGAGAGTATCTTATAGGCGGTACTCAACAACGTGATACCTCTATAATTGCTGCACGTTGTGACATCTCCCTTCTTATGTATGGGGCATATGATACCTTTTCGCCAGTCTTCTGGCATTAAACAAAACATTTTAAACACACAATAAATTTATTAAATTTCAGAAGTCGACCATTGTTATTGATAATCTGACTGATTCATTTTCTACACTATATAAGTGATAGATATTTTCTAAAATCAAATATATTTTTAAACCTTTGAAAATGATGTTGGTGTGGGTAAAGTTGATGTTTTATTGAAAAACTAATTATTCATATTTTATATTTTCAAAATGCTCCACAAAATTTTTGTATGAACTTTAAAAAACACAATCGTTTTTGAAACTTTATTTAAGTGGTTTAGTTTATTTTAAAAATCCGGAAATAACGGTAAAAATATTTTGTCAGAAACGACTTTTAGATATTAATGTGTTCTCTAAAAATGTGTGAAGAAATTAGACTTTTAAACATTTTTTCAATTAAAAACACTAAAAACAAGATTTTTCAGTCCATGTCCTTTGACCGTTTCCAATGGTATTTTATTTTTATCTTTTATATTTTTACATTTTCAAACTTGAATTTTACGCACCCATTAGACACTAAAGACAAATTTGTTTGTACAAGATTTCACAACTTGTTGTAATCTGTGAGCCGAGAGAGCGGAAAAAAGAGTTTTTCTTAGGCGGTGCTTTATAACTGTTTACCCAAGTCTCATAAAATTATGATTCAACTTTATTGAGCATCGCGATCAAATTACCTTTAATTTGATATATCACACAGTGTCCACAATTTAAAAAAAAGTCAATTAATTTTTTGGAGCTAGCCCCTTTACCACTAAAAGCAATCTTGTAGTAGGTCGCTTACGGAGTGAATGTTGACGCTCTTAGCTCTTGACAATCAATCTTGAAAGGACCTTGTAGTGTCTTATAAAATGAAAAATAATGTATGAAATTACAGATAACATAATTTTTTCTGTAATTTTGAGCTTACTTAAAATGTACCAAAACCAGAGTAACATTTGTGTGTATTTTAACACAGCCTATATCTCAAAAACTAATAAAATAGTCTCAACTGAGATCGAAGATGAATAGGGAGTGAAAATAGTTCTGATGTATTCCTGAAAATAACATGTTTTTGTTAAAAAAAATCCAATTAACATAAAAAAAAACAAACTAATATGTCTATTTAAAATGATGCAAAAGTGCATTTTGAACATTTTTTGTCTTAATTATTTTTTCACTAAGACTAACAAATACGCCACAAATCCCACTTTTCAGTTCTTTGTATCTTCCATTTTGCGGCAGCCATCTTGAATTTGAAAATTTTTTAACGAATTCGTTATGAACAATAACTCAGTAAATTATATCAAAAATCCCAAGAGGTTTGAAATTTCTATCTACTGGTAGTAAAAATTCAGAACTTTGACCATTGATTAAAGCATTGATGATAAATTCATAAATTAATTATCTGTTCTATTAGATTTATAACCCATCTTCACCAGTTGAACAATTGCAAACAGATTAACTTTTGCTCTCGGCCCATGCCATAACGCACTTCTTACATGCTTCTTGGTGCTCACTTTCCATCGAGCCTAGGCTCTTATTCGATCAAACCGATACTTTTAAAGTGTAATGTTTCATCATTTGAAATTTTCACACCTTTCAAAGTTCATTCAGTTGTTAAAAAATTGACCAATTAATCTTTTAGAAAGGTCGTATACCGAATTGCTGCTGAATCCCCTTACCACAAGTCAGAATAGTCAGCCGATTGGATGTTATCTGCGATAGCATAAACATAATCAATCAGTTTAGTTTATCACCTCTATAATTGCTTGTATTACTTTTATTGTGTGCTGTCATTTTTGTCCTCGTGACAGTTTTGTTTTAAGTACCATCCCTGGCCTCAATTGATGACACGATGAATTTTCTTTTCGATCACCTTATGTAGGTTGCGAACTCAAAATTAACTATTTTTTTTAGTTGTGTCACTGTCATTCTTAATGTGCGATATCATCAATAATAAAATGCCCTTAGCTTCCTTCAAAAAGAATGTAATACTGAATCACGTGCGTTTTTTTTAAGACATCCCTGGACACGTCTAAGTTGGATATCTTTAAGGTGGTACTGCATTTACACTTTTTCTGTTCCATTCGATTGTAAACAATAATGATGTTGGTTAACAGTATAATATTTCACACAGCCTTGAAATTTCCAAGTGAGTTCCTTGAAGCTATTAACTGCGGATAACAATTTATCATTTTCCTTAATGATTTCTTAAAATTTTATTCGAAATTATGTTGCGAAATTACTTGTAATTCACTTGGATCTGCAAAGTTGTTAATGTAAAAACGGAATTTATATTTTATAATTAAGAAATATATTTTTGGTTTTATTAACCAAGACTATACTACTTACAACTCAAGTCTCTTGCATAAGACAAGCTTATAAAATAATTGGTGGTAAAATTCAGCCGCACTTAAATTAAATGTGGCGTCCCATAAACTTTGTCTGCCTCTCTCAAGTACAAACTTTTACATCAAACACACAAAAGGTGTAGTACCTACCTAAGCCAACCTACATACCTTTCCAGAAAATAAAATTAAAAAAAAACAAGTAAGATACGGATAGGTAGGTACATTCTTTGGCTTTGGATTGTTCTTTATTAACTTTTCAATCATAAAACAAAACAATAAACAAAAGTTTCATTGCTTTGAAATTCAAATTTATTGCACATTTACACTCAGTTAACAATTTATCGACAGCGTTATCAAACATTCTTCATTATAAATAGTCCAGGTGGTAAAATTTGGCATTTTGATATTTCGATTGTAAGAAAATTGGTTTTTTTGATTCGACAGAAGTTTATGAAAAATAAAATGCACGACTTGGTAGCACGTACTTGCTCTTAAAGATAAAGTTACTATTTATGCTAAGCCTTTTAACTAAAAATTTGTAAATGCAGTTTTAGAAAAAAAAAATTAAAATGCAAGAAATTCGATTTTTAAATGACTAAAACAGCTTCTTAAATAAATTTAAACGAAATATGCTATTTGATTTTTTCTATAATGATAAATTTTTAGAAAAAAAAAATTGAAAATCGTTTTCTAAAAAAACTATTTTTTCTATATAAAATTTTGCAAGGATCTTTCTAAAAAAAAATTGGTACGCCATTTTTAAGATATTATTTATTAACATCTAAAAACTTAATTTTGAAAAAAATATTAAGTAGTTTTCGAAAAAATGATTTTTCAAAAAAAAAAAATTTCAAATAATTTTTAAAAATCCAAAAGAATAATTTTCGAAATTTGTTTTTCTAAAAATTATTACGGCAACTTAAAAGCTTTCATGTAAAAAAAATGGTTGAAATTGATTGAGTCATGAAATAGAAGATCAGAATTTAAAAAAAACGGTTCTATGGCAGGTACCGTTAATAACGGTTTTTAAAAAAAATGATTTCAAATTGAAAGATAAACCTGATCCAAAAAAAAGACCATGATTTTTTTAATCAAAATCGTAGGCACCGTTTTTGAGCAAAATGAGTTTTCAAAAACCGGTATACGACAGGTACCGATATTTTAGGTTAAAAAAAAACTAAATTCAAAAAACGTCTTCGGATAGTCTCCAAAAAACGCCACATAATAACTTTGAAGTAAATCGACCTATCCGTTTAGGCTGTGGTCTCTGATACATACATACAGACAGACAGACACACACACACAGACAAACAGACAGACAGACAGAATTGTCGGACCCACTTTTTTCTCAATCTCTATCATAGTAATGTCATGTTTTGATTGATATCTCAACTTTTTTACTTGCTCTATTGGCAAGTATTGGTTTCGTGTCAAAAAAAAAAAAAAAATTTGATTTTTTAATCAAAACCAACATAACGATGATGGAGAAGTCCGAAAAAGTGTTTTCGTTTTCGTCATGGCGTCCGTCGGTCTGTGCGTCTGTGCGTCCATCTGTACACTTCTCCACTGCACAAACGCGTGGATGGATTTTCTTCAAATTTGGTACAGATGATTTTTACGTAATTTCGAAAGTTGGTTTTTTTTTTGTTTTTGAATATCTCGTCTAGAACGAGTATCTCCTATACAACATTTTTGAGTTATTCGAATTTTATCGAAAACGGCCTTTACGATTTTGATTAAACTTTTTGATATGATTTATTCAATAACTATAAATTTTTAGAATTTTTTTTTTTAAATCTATCGAGCCGTTTTTTTTTTTAAATATTTTTTTATTAAAAAATTTGCAAACGATAAAAAAAAAATTCGTATGCCATTTTGAAGATGGCTAATATTTATCAACATCTAAAAATAAAATTTGGAAAAAACACAAATCAATAATGGAATCGCCCCACTTACAGTAATCATATACGGGCCAAAGTCACGGAGGTGGGAGACTTGATGTCCAAAATTTTTGTTATATCAAAACTGCATTAAATTAAAATTTACTACGAATGTACTTACCTTGCTTGAAACAGAATTAGTTTTTGTATAATTCCATCTAATATAGATGGAAAAGCATTCCGGGAACGCCTACATAACTCAAAAACTGAAATTCAACTAGATTTTAATTTTTTTCTATGGGTACCAGTTTGAAACTAATGGGGGAAAAATGCTATTATGCTACACTTACATTGGTGTTACATCAATGGGACGCTGTACAAAAGTGCCGATTCTCCTTTATCTAATTGTATTCTTAACATTACTAAGGCAAAATTTTCTTCCAGAATTTTAACGTTCCTTAATAATTAAAAATGAGAATATTCATTAGTTCTATTTAAATAAAAGTTGCCCTTAGGACAAAATATGAAAATATGCAGTTGGCGCTATTAATGGTGTTTTGCGGTATTTTATGGAATTAGTTTATCGTTGTAGGAATTGTTTTCTGTATGAATAAAATAAATAAAATTTACTTTCACACATAAGGATCGTACATCAATTAAGCGTCGTTTCGGGAACGCCTGTTTTGGTATAAATAAAAGTTAAAATTTAAATTTGTTGACGATATTGTGATGCAAAATCAAGACAACTATAATAAAACCTTACAAATATTTCCTTTGAAAAAATCATTTCCGGGAACGCTATTAAGCTACGAATGAGTTATACAGTTGGGTGGGTCAAAATTTTTTTCTTGTTGGTTCTAATAGCGAAAACATGTTACGTATAGAAAATATTGTGGACATTGGTAAAGTATAACTGCCTTCGGATCAAGCTTAAAATTTTGAAATAAGGGGAGTATTCTCAAATTTTGACCTATTGCGTAACAAGTTAAGATACACATCAAATTAAAGGTCTTGATGAGTGAAGTATTTTTTGTATGGGCAAAAGCCTGTATCTTAAAGCCGTATGATATTTCTTTTCTTCTTCTTATTTTCAATACTTTAAATCAGCTTCGTATGAAAAAGACAGAACGTTTTTTTATTTTAAACGAAACAGACAGTCTGCGTACTCTTAAATATTTATTAATAATTGTCAATCAATAAGAAATTAAAAAACAAATCGAATAAATTGACAAATTTCGAAATGGTATGGGAGAAAAATTTATATTTAATTGATTGGAACAGTTTAAACGAAAAATAAGCGTGAATAAGAACTTTTTTTATAAAAATTACTAGAAAAAAAATTATTATTTTTAAGTGAAAATGACAAATGACAAATGAAAAATCAGAAAAATGGCTACAAAAATTAAATTTTTTTTTTTTTAGTACATTTTTAGTACATATTTTTTGCCATTTTGGCTTTTTGTGTATATTTCTTGCACACTCACTCTTTATGTGTTTTTCTATTTGAAACATGTCGTACTGATTAGTTTACATTTTTTAAATATTAAAAATACGAAAAAAAAGAAGTAACATACGGGCCCTAGCAAAAAAAAAATGCCTGAAATGAAATTGAAAAAAAAAAAAATTTAATAAAAATTAAGTTGACTGAAAAACACAACGCAACTAAATTGAAAGTTCAATTGGACTATTCCATAACCCTTTTTAATTGCAAAACAATGCATTTTTCCATTTTCAGGGAACTTTTGTATGAATTTCGGAGGCAATCCGAAGACAGAAGGTAAGATCAGACTTTTCAAAAAATATCTGCATATTTGTTTGTATTTTAAGTCAGAATATTATGATGCAAACATGTTTTAAATAAATCTGCACTCAAATTTGAAAATTTAATTATTAAACGAAGATAATTTTAGGGGCATTACTCCCAACCATTTTTAATCAATAAGAATGCTGTAATGTATTCTATCCGGGTCAGCCCTGTTTTTCATCTGATTGCACTGAGCTAAACATATGGGATTACTCCATTCACATAAATATTTCGGAGTAAAAATAAGCGCATCACTTAAAATTTAGTGTTTTGAACTCTTCTTGAATTTTTTATTGACAATCTTTTGAGCGAACCTAATTTTATTTTGTGGAAAAATAAAAACACAAAACTAAGGAACTTATAAAATGCAAAATTTTAAGCTAAATTTTTCACAGAAAAAATAATTAAAAGAGAATGGCAAATTTTGTATAAGCTGCTTCAAATTGGTGTTACACTTTGTGACCCAGATCATTGGAAAGGTCTTGAATAATGATTAAATTTTTTGTATGGGTATAAAAGACCGTATCCGGTGAGGGAAAAGAGGTATAAATTCTATAGTATTTAATAGTTTTCAGTGCAAAAAGGGGAGGAGGTGGGTGTTGGGGGGTATCAATTCAATTTATTGACCGAATAGTATGTTTCACTTGATTTTATTACGTAAAATTTTTATGTTTTTGTTCATTGACAAAGAAGTCCCCATAACTCTGTTCTCCCACAAGATACTGATCTATGGTAGTGCAAAAAATTATAGCACTAGTTAAGACCTTTCCAACGATATAGGTCACTATGGGATGCAACCGCCCTTTGTCCGTTCTCTGAATATTGGTAAACAGTACATTGACCCATCAATCTGCCATTAAGTTCTTTTAAATATGAAATTTCCAAGATGGCTACTTGCTCAAACAACTATTTCTAGTCGCTGAAATTAGCAAAAAATCAAATGAAGTTCATTATACCATTCATTGGTAACTCCACCCGCCAGACTATTATATTTGTATTAAACTTTGTAAAGTAAGTCGAGACAAAAAGAAGTAACAACCTGTCTTCGTCTTGTTAAATAAAAAAAAAAAAAAAAAAAAAAGAATACAAACAAATAACAATTGAAGGGAAAATTTAATTTCCTTTTTCCTTAGAGCTTCATCCTCAATCGGCAAACGGATTATTTATGGTCGTCTGATTTTCATTTTACTGTTTTTTTTTTTTTTTTGTCGTTTCTTCAAACAAAAAGTAGCTCCACAGAAAAAGCAGAGAGTCTTAAATCAAAAAGCACAGAAAATACAAATATTTTTTTTTTCTTGATGAAATGATGGCGGCGCGCAGGTAAATACTGAAAGCAATTTGCCAAAAGACATAACAAAAACAACAACAACGACACTGAGAACCATAGAAGAATAAGAGTTTCTTTTATGAGTCTGTGTTATCCATTTAATGTTCCCATTGTGTTATAGCCTTAAGGACTTAAGGCTGAGTATTAATTGTCAAACAAAATGGTAGAAGAATACAAATTCGAATAATAAAATACAAAAAAAAAATAAACTAACTGTCTGATACCTTTAACGGGTTAAATTTGTCACTAATGAGAGGAGAGTTCTTTCTTCTTTTTTTGTTTTGTCATTAAAAGAATAAAAACCAAATCAAATTTGAACAATAAAAAGGCAGAGAGCATAGAAATGTGATATAGGATATTAAAATACAAAATTATATCTTTAGGGAAAAATAGAAAAAAAAAACAAAGTCAGGAGCGTAAAAATACAACACAAAAAAAAAGGACCTTAATTCGAATTTATTTACTTCTATTTAAAACATTTTTTGCTTTCTTTGTGTTATTTTTTTTTTGTTGTTTCTTTTATAAAGTAGGTAGAAGAGGGATATTTAAAATGACACTAGACTGGAGCTATAATTAAAATTGTAATAAAAATGAAATCACGAACAATTAAATATAAAAAGTCGACTGCTGTGTTGCTGTTGCATTTATTATACGCGAACGCGAATATGACGATGCTGGCTCGCTCTGCTTCGTAATGATGACAATGATGATGATGGTAGCTGAATCCTGAGTGTTTTTTTTTAACTGGACGTGTCCTTTTTGACTGTTTATCTGTTTCGTTGTTGTTTTTTTTTTTTTTAATTTTTTTTTTAAGTGAATTAAATTTCTTTGTAAAAGGTTTTAAATTGGTCTCTTCAAACAGACGATTTTAGTGAAATTAAATTTTAATTTCTTTTATCACTATTGGCGCATTGTTAATTACAAAAAACTTTTTTTTTTTTTTGGAAATGTGTCCTGTCCATTAAAACAAAAAGGAAAATAACCGTTTACGATTGGAGCCTTCAAGAACAACTCATTTTATTTAATGTTGAATTATGGATAAATTAATTTAGTTATAAACTTTCAAATGATCATTTTTTGTGGTGATTTTTTACATAGCGAACACTAATACAAACAAATTCGAATTTTGTACTTTTAATAGACACACAAGTAAGACTAAAAATGTTGATAATCTTCAATCACATTTGACTTAGATAAAGTTAGAGGTTGTTTGGTGAGGGAAAGCCAAGGATTTCGGAATGCGGTCAGGAAGATTTATTTTTTAAATTATTTTTTGCCAAAAAATTTCATGTTTTTTTTTTTCAAAAAATATAACATTGACCCAAACTATGTACGCCGCAGTCTTTTGTCACACCTTTGCAACCAAATGAAACAAAAATAAAATAAAGTTACAAAGTTTTGTAAGAAAAAATTTTTTTTAAATTTTAAATGTTAATGAAATTGACCTCAAAACGAAGTTTGCAATCTCATTTCTTCTATAAAGCTGATTTTTTTTTTGCATTATTTGTCAAAATCTAAAATCTAAATTAAAAAAAAAATTATTGAGTTTTCAAAAAAAAAAAACAATTTTTCTGAAAATTAAAAATCATTTTTTTTTATTAAAATCCTGTTTTTTTTTGGTTTTTATAAAATTTTGAATTTTCGAAATGCTGTAATTTTTTCATAAGCCTAAACTTACTTACTTATGATGGCTCAACTAGAGCGTGGTGCTCCTAGGCCTTGCTCAATACGCCACTCCAGCTGGCTCCATCTCTAGCTTGCTGTCTCCAGTTTCGCACTCCCAGCTGGCGGATGTCTCCCTCTACCTGGTCGCTCCATCGGAGTTGAGGTCTACCTTGGCTTCTGACTCCCTCTGGTTTGGCTTTGAGGGCGTTGAATGCTATTTTTTCTGACTAAGCTCATGTCGCTGTACAGCTCGTATAGTTCATAGTTATAACCTTCTCTGCCAAATGTTGTCTTCTCGATTAACGCAAACAGGGCCATAAATCGTACGCAGGACTTTTCTCTCGAAGACTCCAAGTGACATTTCATCCGAATGGGAGAGGGTCCATGCTTCTGCACCATATAGCAGGACCGGGATGATGAGTGCTCTATAAAGTGTCTCCTTGGTTCTTCTCGATAGGGCTTTCTTCCTCAATTGCTTATTTTTAGCCCAAAAAAACAGCGATTAGCAAGAGTTTTGATTTCAGCGCTGATGTTGTTGGCTGAGTTGACAGCAGTTCTCAGGTAGACAAATTCACTGACTACCGCAAAATTATACCTATCAACCAACGGTGGTATTGGACTTTTGTTGATGAGAGCATATACTTCGTCTTGCCCTCGTTTATTTTCAACCCCATTCTGCTTACTGCTGACTCTATAGCGGTGAAGGCACCGCTTACTGCTCGCTTTGTTCTTTCTATCACGTTTATGTCGTCTGCAAACCGAAGCAATTGTGTTGATTTATTGAAAATGGTGCCCGATGTACTGGCATGGGTGTCCCGTATTACATTTTCAAGCACAATGTTAAAACAGCTGCATGACAGTGCATCGCCTTTGTCTAAGCCCTCTGGTGGTTTCGAAAGTTTCAGTAAAATCCCAACCAACTTTGACGGAACAGCGCGAGCCTATATTTTAGTTATTTATACTCTGAACACATTTTTTGTTGACTTAACAGGTTATTTCACTCTTTACTATTAAAGAAGTAAAAGTTTTTATTGAACTTACCAAAACTTAATAATAACATTTTTCAAATTCTATTCTGTTTAATGAAAGTGCCTTGGGCCCAGGATAGATTCAGCTTTCAATGGGGAACATTCTGCATGGGAAAAAAACTTTTAAGAATACGTGACAAAATTGCATGAAGCGTTTTTATATTTCTTTAAAAGTACAATTTTAACAAAACAGATGTCCAAAAAATAAGAGGAGCTATAGCAAAATTTGCATCTATCACAAATCTACATACAAGTTGACAAAAAAAAACAAGGAATGATAAATGGCAGCAAAGTTCATAACCAATTTGTTTATGTTTCGACACAAAAATCAATGAAAACAACAAACAATTTAGATTAAGTCTCCGGGAAGCCGGGAAGTTGAAATTCTCAAAATTCCAAGCTCTCTCTATAAGTATTATGCAGAAATTTACGTGATGTCAGTCGTTGGCATTGGCACTGCTTGAAAGAGCTCTGTGGGAATACCGTCGGGCCCTACCACCTAATTGTTCTTCAGTGTTTTAATACCAGTAGTGATCTCTTCTCAAATGAAAGGGGTCCGGTGCGTTTCTAGACATTTGCTGCTTCCGACAAGTCATCAAGTATCAGATTTGTATCGGTGGGTGACCTAAACGAAGTCGCCTTGTGAGCTGGTCCTCATCCCAGCAAAGAACAATCTTCATCTTTCACCGGAAGTTGCTTAGAGCTCTGTACAACTGTAAGCTCCTTAGTGATTCTATAAACAGTTCATTTGGCACACCGCGATATTGCTGATTGTTGTCAGTCCTCGGAAAAATAGTCCCCTAGTTGTTGCCACCCTGAAGAATTCTTTAGCCTGTCTGTATTAAATCCGGGCATTCAAGTGATTGCTTGGGATCTTCGAGCTGCAGCTGTGCGTAATCTTACGATAGCTACCATCGGATGGTAGTTCCGAGGCCATTCCCATATCTGCCCCTCTTTTGTTCCTGACGTCCAGGAGACTACTTCTAAATCGACGGCTTATCGGAAAGTGGTCAATTTGCTTGGAGGTTGCTTGCCTTTCATTGGAAACACAGTTTTTCTTTGTCGCACGTCTTGTGTTCAAAAATGGTACCACCAATTACATGATGGTTAAAATTTCTGAAATCCGCTGAAACTCTCACCATTGTTTTTATAATCCCCAATGCCATACTTTCAAAAAACAAGCCCAAGTCTATTGTTGTTATTACAAACTGTGTCATTTAAACCTTTCATAACCATTATTATGTCTTCACGCAGTATATTTTTGTAAGCAACGTTCAGCCTGTTGTAGTCTTCTCTACTTCAGTTTCCTTTACTTCAGGATTTGAGGTATTTTTTGGGGCGTAACACCTTCAGTAATCAGGCTATTGAGTAAAGTTTTTTGTAAGTTGCAATCCAACACCTGATCCTCGAATACTTTCAGGTTCTTCTTCGAAGAAGATAGTAGAACGCGTGTTACCGGTTGGGGATTTATATATGACCTAGCCAAACCATCGAATTTCACATAATCCTAAAATGTTCATTTGATATCTCATGGACTCGCCTTCAAGTTGAAGAAATCTCTTCTCCAGAAGTGTTTAACATTTCGGAAAGCAATCTTTGTCCGGATAAAATGGTCAAAAGTATCGTCGTTGTTAGATTAGTCCTTATCCGAGGGGTAGTGTCAGTATAATGATTACAAGTCTATGTTGTGACATAATTTGACATTTTCAATTCAAAATGGCGGATAAAGCAGCGCGGTACAGTGCGCTTTCTAGGTTGAAAATTGTCCATTTCAAAAACAACATTCAAAAACCATTTTCGAACGAAGTCCCTCCACTAACTGAACTAATACTTTTTATTGTTTAAACAGTTTTAATTATTCAGCCTTAAAGTCTAAGTAATGCACAAGTCGTTTTTCAAGTCATGCAATTTATTTCTTTCTCCGTCACTTTCAAAATCGTTCTCGTGTTGTTCTTCTTATCACAATTTCTTATTTTTAAATTTAGCATTCCATCCTATTTAACAGTTCCAGGTACAGTTATAGAACTTAAGGGTGGATTTAATTAACCAACCACACCGAACTGAAAACCAAAATTATTCATTCGTTTCCTTTTTATTGGCAACTTTAGTTGTTGAGTGTCGTCAGTCACAGAGAGACACAGAGTACCTAGTTGTTGTACAGAGATAGATCCAAGGACATTATCATGCAACTCTTGTCACTTGTTCTTGTTCTTCTTAGCACTCTGGAAGACTAGTGATGTTATTCTTTTCATGTTTTTAGTATTATCCTTGCTCATTCAGGCGTCTACTAAGTTTTGTTTGCTTATTTTAATTTTTTTTTTTTTTTTTTATTTATTTTTGGAATTCTTCTTTCAAGTCCTCTTTTATAAGGACGACAAGCATAAATGGCGTTGAGCAAGCGAACGGTGTTAAAAATCGTCTCTCACCATTTTGTTTTAATTAAAGTTTGTACACTTTATAAGGCTTTGCCTGTTGTACCCAAGCATAGTTTTGTAGTTTCCTTTTTTTTGCCAACTTTGCCTGATTCTCCTCGTTAAATGGTTTAATATCTTGGGTTCTTTTCACCCGCCCATAAAATGTCTAAACGATGAGTACAGCTGGTTTGATGAAGATTTGCTGAATAGAAAAATGAAAAAAAGGAAAGCAAGAAAAAAAAAAAAATAGTAGAAATAGAAATAGAAAAGCAAACAAGAAAGACAGCAAACTAACATTTCGTTTGCACTTCATTTTTACGATGGACCAATTTCATCCATCGTCACACTCATTCTGCTGCATCCTTTCACCTAACCATCAAGACTACCAAAACATAAAGGACGAGGACGACCGACATGATGACGATGAGGATAACGAGAAGTCCCTTCCTTATACTTCTTCCTTTATATACCAACTCTAAGTATTGGAAGTGGAAAAATAAAGGAAACAACAACAACAACAGTTATAGCTGATGGAGCTCTCCTGGTCTCCTTCACGATACTATTATTGTTAGTCCCTAAGGTTTTTTTCGTTCTCAATCCGATTTAAATGGCAGCATGATAGGGACACACAGAAGAAGGATACTGTAGACAGGACTTGGGGGTATTAAGAAAGAAAATAAAAAGCGTGTGAGTTCTACACTCAGAAAAATACATTTTTTTGCTGGAATTTTTTCTTAAAGCCGTATTAGATGGAGAGTCAATTGCATCGAAACAATCAATCGATGGGGATACCTAAGATTAAACTCTTCACACCTAGGTCGCCAAGTTGGTTCGGCTGACTACCATCCAAAACTGGTTATTGCTGATGCTTGTGTTTTTTTTTTAAAACTGTTATTTAACTCATTAAGCTTCGGATGGTTTTGGTTTCGGCAACCGTATTGGATGGGTTTGGCACAAAAATATGTCTGATTACTCCCCGGATGACGTCTATAAAATTTCTTGTTGCACTGATTAAAAAACGGTATGTAAAAATACCATAACACCCCCAAAATCTGAAGTTAGGGCCAAAAAAGACTTTTTGACTTTGAGGCATTGAAAAAAATCTAACTTCGTCAAATTTTTAATCATTTAATGTTTTGGAAAGAAGGCATTTTGACCTTATCTTACCTTACCATCTAGACTATGTGACTGAACAACTTCAAAAATTCTATTTTTCCGTCATTTACTCGACATCAATTTAAAGCATTACGTTTTTAAGACAACATACTGTTTCAAAAATATGCTCCAAAATAATGTTTATTTCCAAACTAAATGAGATATTTTTTTATGAAAATCGGTTGAAAATTGGTGTAGAAACTAAATTTTACCGCTTTCAAACCAGATACAGAAATTCGTACCGAAAAATGTTGGTATGAACCAAACCCCATGTTTTTTTTTACATTTTTACAAAAGGTTTTAATGTCTTCTTTCCAAAACAGTAAAGAAATCCAAAATTGGAGAAAATTTGACGAAGCTAGATTTTTTGCAATGGATGAAGGTCCAAAAAACCCTTTTTTTCTGGTCCTATGTCCAGATTTTGGGGATGTTTGGAGGTTTTACATACCGTTTTGTAATCAGTGCATTAAGATCTACAAAATTCAATTCAATTGCGGAGTAAATCCAAACTAACAGTTTTTTTTCGGTACCTAAACGTTCGAAATTCTGTACTTGGGTTAAAATCGTAAAAAATGTTCAACCGTTTTTCATACAAAATACTTCGTTTGGTTTAGAAATAAATATATTTTTGAAGCTAGATTTTTTACAGTGAATGAAAGCCAAAAAAACCGTTTTTTGCCCCTAACTTCAGATTTTGGGGGTGTTACGGAACTTTTACATACCGTTTTGTGATCAGTATAACAGTAAAGTTTTTGAGATATCGAATTTTGAACTTCCCAAAAACACTGTTTTTTTGTGATGTTTTGGTTAAAGAGAGATTTGATTTTCAGAAATAAGACCATATTTTTAACATAGCTTTCGATGCGCTGAAAACTCGTCTGAATTTTTACTTGCTCTACCTTATAATAGGGCAAGTATTGGTTTAATGTAAAAAAAAACTTCGATATTTTAATCAAAACCAACATTACGATGATGGAGGAGTCCAAAAAAGTAACTTTCATTATGCCGTCCTTCCGTCGGCTGTGCGCCTGTACGTGTATGTCGGTGCGTCCATCTGTACACATTTCTACTGTCCAAACGCGTGAACGGATTTACTTCAAATTTGGTGCAGCTGATTTTTACGTAATTTCAAAAGTTGATATTTTGTGCATTGCAATAGGACTGATTTTTATGAAATTTTCAACATTTTTTTGTGAAGAATCTAGAAGTTGTACAAAAAATTGGTCAAGACATAAATTTGGTAATTTTGTTCACATTTCTTCTATATCAACGGTTTCAGCGAAAAATGTTCATATATTTGATAATGAACCAAAAATAATAAAAAAACAATTTTTTCTAAGTTTTTCAATGATTTAGCATGTTTCCGGTGATAAATTTTGTTGGATAACTTCAGATTCGTGCTCAACATCCCAAAGAACAAGGTAAGCCGTTGAAAATTATTTCTTAAGAGCTGTTCACTTCTAAGAACGCTTGAATAGGACTAAAGAGAGTATTTTAGACAAATCATTAATTTCACTTAGCAATATCTTTGCGCTGAAAGTGAAATGATTTAAAATGATTTCAACACTTCATTCACATCCCATTAATAGTTTTTTTTAATAAAATGTTTAACAGTAATACAAAAAAAATGGGTTTTTGACATTTTCATATTAGCATATCTCGAAATCTTGACGTGATAGTTTTGACTTCAGTTTCGTGTTCAGCGTTGGTTGGTTTGAAGGCGATTTTCGTTGCAGACTAATGTAATTACCTTCTGGTGACTGCTTCGTTCCGCTGCTGGCTGACCATTTCTTCTGCTGGCCATCTACATTTATAATATATGAGGATGCTTTTTTTCACTCCTGTTTGGGTTAGAAATATTTACAAAAAATTCCCTCTAAATTATGAGCTTGTCCTCTGGGTATGAAGATTTTCCATATAAAATAGGTACACTTTTACTTCAGTTAAAAATTCTGTAACTCAGCAACATTTAATGCTATTTGAACGTGCTAAAAAGCAAATAACTCAAAATTAATAGGTTTTCAAAAGTGTTCATTGCAACATTACTGTAAATTACACTAATATGACAGTACGGCCCACTCAAGTCAATTTTTTCAAGAATCTTTTGTTTTTTCGTTGTTGTTGGATAAATGGCGACAGTAACTGGCAAAATTTGGATGAAAAAATTGTAGCTAATTAAATTTTTGTTATACAAAATTCTTTAGAAGAAAAATTCTACTATTAGTAAATTTCGAGATAAAAGATTAGAGTCAAAACCAAAATTTGATAAAAAAAAAATATTTAGTTAAGATCTTAAATTAAAAAAAAAAACTAACCCAAGATGTTTAATTCTACACAAAAAGTAAGTTCACAAATCGAATAAAGTTAAAATCGAAAGTATGGCCTTCAGCCAAAACATGAACCACAAATCCAATCGGCATGTTCAATTCCCTACAATCAATGTCTAATAGCATCACATTCTTACTGCATAATTTTCCATGCCACCACCACACAATACTATGCATAATTTCAATATTGTCTGTCTATTTCCACAAATTTCTAAAAGAATTTTTTCTTTTCGAAATCATCTTCTACTTCTACCCACATATTTCAGTTTTCGAAAAAAAAAACAACAACAATCCCAAGAGAATAATTTTCCGTCTGATCAAAGGACCCTTAAATGCAAGCAACAATTTTTCTTCTTCCGTTTGCTCATTTCTTTTCTCCTTTTCTTTCTCTTTATGGTATATGCTGCTATATTTGCATTTGCCATATAAGACACAGCCTTTTTTGGCCTCCTTCGTCACCATCATCATCATCATCATCCACATCATACATGCATCGCCAGCGTTTAGCTGAAGGATAACAATTTTGTTCTAGACTAGAAGCAATCCACCCACCGTATATAGTCGCCCATCGACCGTTGCTCGTTTATTGCACCATCAGTGTTGGGCCCAGAATTTTTCCTTCCTCTATCGGAAATCACAAAACGAAACAGGAAAACCCATCAAGCGCCATCTGATTGCATCGATTGGGTTCACTGAACCGAATAACTACTGAAGCAATAAATACGGCAGAGGCAGGGAGGATAGACGACGCGACAGAGGTCCTTCTTCTCTATACGATAGAGTAGAGGTCTTCTAAAAATCCATTCACATATCAAACATGTGAACATACCTACATATCTGGCTGGTAGGTATGTTCTATAATGTATTTCGACTCTTGGTGCAAAAGCTTGACATATTCTTCTTTTCTTCGAGTAAAACTTCGAGTGTGTGAAATAATCGAAATAGCATTTGAACGCCACAGCACAGCCCGCCATCATTGCCATCACACCGTCGTCGGTCGGTCGTCGACGATGACTCTACTGCCGCGCCACCTTCATGAATAATCTAAAATAATATTTTTTTCATCAGCGTTTTTTTTTTTTATTCTTAGCAATTGGAAAATAAGCAAAATTGTACAGAACCAAGGAAACACTTAAACTATATTTTTCTCACAATATGAAGTGCCAAGGAAAAGGCCAATCGGTTTTTTTTCTTGCTAGTTGCCATCACTATGCCTGTTTCCGTTTATTCCATTCAGGTGGGTGAGTGTAGAAAAAAAACCATACTTAGAAACGGAGCAAACATTTTTAAACAACCTTCTTAGGATAACCAAAGGAAGAAAAAAGAAACCTTCCACAGATTCCTTGGAGTTCTTCAAGAAATCCAAGAGAAGGAAAAAACAGGATCTTCTATTACGGACTACTGGCAAATACCTAAGCATCAGCGTGCAGTAGTGCAAGAGGCAAATATTAAACCAGAAGAAATTGCAACAAGAAATACAAAGTAAAATTAGAAAAAAAAAGAATAAAAACGAGTGTGGTGGGTGGTTGGGCTTGAAAAAGAATGAGAAAAAAAGAAAAAAGAAAATGCGATCCATCCCAAATAGGTTAACACAGACTATTGTGAACACGAATTGATTGCTTCGAATGCATTTCGTCAAGAAAGATGTAAAGGAAACGAGTTCGGAAGGATCAGTTTTTTTTCTGGTTGCGTTCATTCACTTTATTTCCAGTACCTACACTCAGAGAAACACAACACGAGGAAATAGATAATTTGAGTAAAACCAAAGATCTCTGGTAAAACGTTTAAAACGTACATTCTAACAGAATCAGCATTAAATCAAATATCTCCACATTACAACAAGCCATTTATCTTCAACTAATATTCTTCTAAATTGGTTAAAAAAAAAATTCAGAAATATTCCATGCAAGCAATAAGACCGTTTTTGACCTAGTTTCCTCTTTTTCAAATAAATTATTTTTTATTCCCGATAATCTACCATCTTTTCGGATCTCTAATTTTAATGTTTCGTAAAATATATGTAAAAACTTTCTAACTTAGGACTTAAGACTTTATTTAGTCCATTGTTATCTCCTTAAGGGTCATAGGGCCTCAACTACTCCTACGCGCCATCGTGTATACTGTTTCTAGAAACATACGAGTATTTTAGTTCACTCCAACTCTAACCCAGATGTGCCGAAACACTAAGACTGTGATGTGCCATGAGCTTCTCGGCCAGCCCGATCTTCTTCCTATCTGCGTAAGTGGGTTCCACTGCATCGCTTGCATTTTACTTCCGCCATCGCCGCTGCTGTTCTAATTTCCACTTTCTTTTGGTGTATACTTTCGTTGCGCGTACTTTCGTTGTGCTGTTAGGAGGTCTATTGGTGTCACACCTGCTACTACCAGAACAGTACCTGACATCTGCTTCCAGTACTTTTCTATTTTTAGTGCATCAGCCCAAATCTCGCTTTCGTATAACAGAATGATGTGTGTTGTCGTCATCAGGAGTCTCCGTTTACTCGCGGATGATTCACTTATGTTTGCAATCAGCCTAGCCATCGATGCGCGTTCTGCAGCCGAACGTATGTGTTCCCAGAAACTTAGCTTTCTGAAATGTGTTATTCTCAGGTATATTACTGCGTGCCTTCTCGTTATTATCTCGGTATCGACGCGGAGGAAAAATATTGTGGAGATTCGTTTCCTCCTTTGCAGCCCTATTTCGGTTTTCTCAGTAGCCAGTTTCTCCATCCAAGAATTTGTTCTTCGCATGACTTGATTCTGTTTTCTCTGTGCACTTTTGGTGTCTCTTGCTGTTATCACCACGGCCACATCATCTCCTTATCCAACTAGGAAGGAATCCTCAGGCATCTCTATGCAAAAGATGTCATCACAAGAGTTATTCTAGAGAGGTCTGGTCCGAGGATGGATCCCTGGGCTGCTCCTGCTATCTGATATCTTTTCTTCTCGATCCTTCTGTTGTTTGGTAGACAAATTCGTGCTCTCTGAGATAGTCTTTCAGCATTCGCAGGAGATACTCGGGGCTTTGGAACTTTCTTTCTAATGCAGCCAGCATATCTGTCCACCTAGCAGAATAAAAGGCGTTACGAACGTCCAGTGTTGCCAGGAGCAGTATCTTTCTAGTAAGATGGATTCCGCGCTGGGCAGTTTCGGTGGCTCTTACAACTTCTTCTGTCACTCATTTTGTGGAGCGAATGAGTGGATGCAAGCAGCACCAATGACATCGAACGAGCTACTGCTTGAGTGGATGCAGTAGCTCATTCGATATCGTTGGTGCTGCTTATAAGAGGTCTTTGGGAGTACCATCGAACCCTACCACCACGGCAGGTATTGAATGCGCATTGGTGGCGAACACCCAGTTTAAGTGTGCCATGAATCTTCTGAGCTGGTCCTAATCTGAATGGAGCAGTTAACCATCTACACCTTTCACTGGATGTTGTTTAGAGCTCTGTACCCCTGTAAGCTACTAAATGGATTCTATGAACTGTTCTGCTGTCGCACCGATTTTTGTCCTCTTCTACTTCTTCAGCTTATGCGTTGATGTTACGTAAACTTCTATCATTTCATGTGATACGATGGATTCTAGCTCGTTTCTCTCTGCTGCTTGAGTAGCTGCGATGCAAGCTCGAAGTTGTTTTCTTTCGTCGATCTCTCAGCACCAAATTATTTGGTGGTTGCTTTTATATTGTAGGCCATCCAGCTTATTTTGTGGCACATCTTGCAATCAGAAATGGTACCAATATTAATTATTACAAATAAGCATTGCAGAAATCAGCGAAACGCTCACAATTGTCGTTGCTAACTCCCGTCTTTGTTATCCAAAAGTCGTTAACATTTGATCAGTCCGTATTCGAGGCGTAAAGTGACGAATTCGTTAGCGGGCGACTATCAGTTAGCAGAGGGAGACCTTTATCTTAGAAGACCTTTTTTTTCTAAGAAAAGACTTCTTCAAAATTGTTATCAATGCAATTTTCTTTCCACAATTAAATATTTCCTGAATAAACTTTTCAAAAGAAATATTCTTCTGTTTTTAAAGTAAAACAATGATCCAATTTTACTACAAGTTTAAAGTTCATATCAATTGCCTTGGTTTCATTTCCAATTAAGTAATCAAATTGGTATGAGTAATATGCACACAGAAGTTGCTGTTGAAAAAAAGATCAGACTCTAGGTACCTACTTCCAATCAATTTCACATATAAAACACTTGCATATAATGACAAAATAAACACTTTTCCAAATGAGAAAATTCCCTTTGTTATACTTTTGTTTATTATAAAGAGAGAGAACAAAAAAAAAACATACACAAAAAGAAAGAGAGAGAAAAAATAATATACAGAATGAAGAAGAAGATACAAGTTAAGAAGAATCCTGTACCAGGATATCCTCTGTTTGTCCTATACACACGTTGTCATCGTGTCAATACTCTCGTTGAACAAACCATAACCACAGCAATGAAACCATTTAGCAAGATGTGACCATAGACCATTGGCAAGGACTAGAGAGAGAGAGAGAGAGAGAGAGAATATCAACCCAGTAGATTATCTGGAATGGGACCTGGCTACTCTTGGGTTCTACTTTTGCACTCTTGTATATAATAACAATACTCTTTGTGTAAATGTTGTGAACAAATATTTTCTTAGTAAATAATATCAAGACCTACGAACCTTAATACTACTTATTCGTACGAAGGACTATTTTAATTGAAATTCAGTACAGAAACTCTCTGGGCACACATTTTATGTTCACAAAGACAAACAGTAGTTGTTTATGATTCCATTGTTTAAATAAATATTCTTCTGCAATTGCATTTTGCATTTATGTTGTATGTGTGCAAATGTAGATAAATATAATGGCCAACAATATAATAATGTAGGGGCTTGTCGCTTGTGGAATGTGGAGTGCTGTGCAAAAAAATTAGTTTATTATTTTCAAAAACAAAAAAATACAATTTTTTAAAAGACCTGGGATGCTACTTTTGTGAGTTCAGAACTTATTGTATCCTTATATCCTGGAAGTTTCCTAGTTTTTTATATTTCTTTTAGCCTAGAACTGAAAATCCTTGGAGTCTTCTAACCACAAACAATTAATGTTTTTCTTTTTTGATGCTATTTAACACTTCTTCTTTTGTTTTCGGAAAGTTGATTTTTAGCTAGAGTTTTTGTCGAAATTGACGTTGACCAATCAAATATCTTGCAGGAATTAAGAATAGAATTGGAAAATTCACCAAACGTAACTAAAGACCTTTTAAAAGATCTTAATAAAGGGTTTTCCAATAAGAGGTGTTATTTTGAATAGCCCGCTATTTCGGTAGCTGTCACTTTTGAAGCTGTCATTTTTTGACATTTGACAAGTAGAAACTACGCTATTAATAAAAAAAAAGAACGATACACGCTTCAACAACGCATTGAAATTATTAAAATTCACTATAAAAATGGTGAAAATTTGGCAGAGACGGTTCGTAAAACTAAAACATTTTTGGGTCGTCGTGAAGCACCTTGTCGGACCGCAATACAGAAATTGGTGGACAAATTCGAGCTGTTGGGACAAGTTAGTGATGTGAAGAATAAAACCCGTGCACGTCGCTCAAGAACAACTGAGAATATTGCTGTTGTAGCCCAAAGTGTTGAAGAAAACCCAGGTTTGTCCATTCCTCATCGTTCTTTGGAATTAGGCATTCCACAAACGTCATTACACCGTATTTTGCATATAAAGACTTGGGTCTTAAGGCTTATAAAGTTCAGTTAACACAAGAACTCAAGCCGGCTGATCATCAACAACGTCGTGTCTTTGCTGATTGGGTCCTTGAAATGCATGAGGCCCATTTCCACCTCGGAGGCTACGTCAACAAGCAAAACTGTCGCATCTGGGGCTCGGAAAACCCAAGAGTTATTGTTGAAAAGCCTCTCCATCCTCAACGCGTGACTGTTTGGTGCGGTTTATGGTCCCGCGGGGTCATTGGACCTTACTTTTTCGAAAATGAGGCTGGAGCAACAGTTACGGTTGCTATCGAGAGATGATTAATGATTTTTTATGGCCTGAATTGGATGGTATTGATCTGGACAACGTTTACTTTCAACAAGACGGCGCTACGGGCCACACAAGCAATGAAACCATCGATCTTTTACGGGAAAAGTTTCCGGACCGTGTTATCTCTCGAAGAGGTGATCACAATTGGCCACCGAGATCTTGTGATTTAACACCTTGCGACTTCTTCCTTTGGGGCCACGTGAAAGATAAGGTCTACGCCAACAGCCCAGCGTCGATTCAAGACCTCAAAGATGAAATTCGTGAGGCTATCGAGGACATAGGGCAGCCACTTTGCGATTTGGTTATGGAAAATTTCATGAAAAGGATATGGTCCTGTAAGCGTAGTCTTGGCGGCCATTTGGCTGATGTTGTGTTTCATAACGGCATACCTTCCTCTTTATAATGAAATAAACATCCGATCATTTATCTCCAAAAATTTTTCAATATCAGAATAACACCTCTTATTGGAAAACCCTTTATTAGGATTTTTTGTACAAAGAAATGATCGTTAATGAAGGAATAGTGTGAAACCGCTTATCCAAATTTTACTAATTTGCGTTCCTTTACATTTCTTAACAAGGACTTCTGTGACGTAGTAGTAGATTAAGCTATTTAAAGTTTCTGCCATCTACTTATGCACAGTAGTACGAACTAAACTGACGACATGAGAATGTATCATTCATTATAATGTTGTGTGTCCTAGTTATGTATTTGTTGGAAATTTATCTTGTACAAAGAAATTATTTATCAGTGATATGAGTTAAGTTAAAGTTGCATTCTAGCATTCATTGAATGGCATGCATGGAAGTTCTGTAATTTGAAAGCGCTTTTTGTTTTTGTTTAAATTTATTTTCAAAAGAGAAAATTTACTTCGAATTAAAGTTCATTTGATATTTCTTTTTAATCATAACCTTAACATGGCAATAATTGTGTTACTAGGGTGTTCGAAACTCAAATATATTGCTTAGTTTTAATATAAAATTTGTTCAGATTATGTCAGACAATCAAATAATAGTAAGTTGGTCGTAATAGATAATTTATGCTTCAAACCAAATTAGTTTTCCCAGAAAAACTAACAGCTGGCTTATCTATTTGGCACATTTAAAGAAAATATGAACAAAAAAAAATAATTCTTAATATAATTTCTATAGTTTTCTGGAAAATTTTAACCTAAATAATGTTGTTTACTTACTGAAAGCTGTATCAAGTTTCTGGAAGAGATAATTTAAAAATATCAATAAATTTTAAAGTGAAAATTATATTATTTTAAATAAAGAATATAAAATTTATTAATAAACAAAATTCAAGTGACCTTAACTAAAATGTTCTTTCAAGTCCAGGTATACGAAATAAGGTTGATCTCATCAGTAAGATGGTGTCACAGAGAGCCATAGTTTCCTATCAGATTTCATACACATTTTTTATAAACTTTAAAACTAAGATAAAGGGTGTCCTACAGTCACCGCTGCAGTCGAAAACCATGGGTTTCGGAGGTAATTCTAAGTTGAAAAACTTACGATGCAATTTTTTGCTTTTCGCTTAGTTTGAGAGTTATAACAGTTTAAATGATTTTTGGCTCTATTTGAGCAAAAGATCTGGCCGTAACTTGGCCAAAAAACGTACGATTTGTATCATTCGATCAAGAAATTGCATATGTTCTATTTTGGTCACCAATATTTTTACTTGTGATATAGGTACTATATAAATATTAAGGTAGGTAGGTAAAAAAAAATAAAATGCACGACTGGGTCGCACATACTTCCTCTTATAGATAAACTTACTATTTATGCTATGCCTTTTTACTTGCGATATGGGTACCATATATCAAGTTATGCACTCGTACAAAAATAACGGTACCTATCATATACCGGTTTTAGAAAAACTCTTTTTTTTAAAATAGTGCCTACGATTTTGATTAAAAAATCATGGTCATTTTTTTGGGTAAGGTCTATCTTTAAATGAGAACCATTTTTTTCAAAAACCGTTATTAACGGTACCTGCCATAGAACCGTTTTTTTAAATTCTGATTTTCTCCTTCATGACTCAATCAATTTCAACCATTTTTTTTAACTGGATGCTTTCAAGTTGCCGTAATAATATTTAGTAAAAAAAATTTCGAAAATTATTATTTTGGATTTTTTTAAAAAAGTTTGAAATTTTTTCATATATTCATTCTTTCAACCAAAATATTTTTATAGACTCTATATACTCTTCGTTTCTATGTTAAATATAACATTTGTACCAAGTTTCATAAATGTATCATTTTTCAGTCAGATGCTGTGGTACCTTTTTCACAGATTACTTTCCCCCTCAAAAAAAACACCCTTTCAACCAAAATATTTTTCAGGTCTATCTAGATTCCTTATTCTTGTTTCAAATGAAACGCTCTTACCGAATTTCAAGAGTGTATCGTCTTTTTTCATGGGTATTGGTTCCATTTTACCTCTTTAGGCAAAAATAAAGACACCTTTGCTAAAAATAGAGTATAACTTTTCATAGAGTAGGCTTATTGACTTAGTTTTGATGTCATTAGATTTGGCACCAAATAATACCTTAAAATCATGTATCATATGTTTATATTGCAACACCAATTTTTTAATTTATTTTTTTTAGTCTTCACCTCCTCCCTCTTTACCACCAAAAAATACCCTTCCACCCAAGATATTTTTGTGGACTCTTTTGATTCTTCAATATTATTGCAAATGTAAAGTTTTTGCCATGTTTCATGAGGGTACGAATTATTTTTTTTTTACATTGATTTTGTGTACTATTTTACTCGTACTACTGGATTTGTATCTTTTTATGTCTATTTTGGACTATTTACCAGAAAGTTTAACGAAAATAAAAATATCTTATTTGAAGCTCGAGGTACAAAATGTAATGTCTGTGACTGTTTTTTTCATTTTTTTCAAGTTAAAACCTTGTCAAAATTCACAATTTTTATTTCAAGAAAAAATACCAATCTAAAGTGGGTGCTTGCGGCTTAACTGTTACAAGAGACAAACTTCAAACGAGGAACTTTTAGCTAACTCACATCCTTTTTTATGGTCATAAAAGAGTTTTTATTTTATATTTTTTTTCCTCTAATTTTACTATTAACTTTTATCCAAGTTAAAACTCTACGAACATACAATTTAATGGAATCTACATGAGTCCCAGCTTATGGTTCACTTCTTCCTTAATCAAAGTTCTAATATTAGATGCTGGCTAAGTTCCTTTTCCTTGCATATAAAATTACAAAAAAAAAAAAGAATTAAAACCAAATGAATTTTGAATGAACTCTTAATGCACAAGTATAGTAGAGAGCAGAGTAAAAATAAACGAATGTAGAATATTTAATAAAAATTTAAAAAAAATGTAAAACCACCGCAGGGCTATATATGCGATAAAGGTCATTAGAAAAGCGAATATTTCTCCAACCAACCGCCCCAGCCTGCACGAAGCTTTGGGAGTTGGCTTTGACTCGAAGGCATAATTCTATTTCCATAGTTTTATACTTAAAAAAAAAAACTACTACTACATACATACACCAGAGGCAAGTAGATATATGCAATGCATAGTTGGTGTATGGTATATTGGGTGCGTTTTATATTTCATTACTCCTGATAATAATTAGATGGCTGTTTAAATATGCACAAGTCGACAATTGTGTCAGGATACTATTTATACAGTTTTGATAGTATAGTTGGTACTACAGTCAGTCAAACAGATACACTCGGAGAAATAATATTTTTGTGTTCGCTTGCAGCTGAATACCCTTTGAATGAAATGAAAATCATTTACTGAAAAGTTAATACAATCTCCGTAATAGTTTTTTAGCAACTGTATTACATTTGACTCAATTTGTAATTTTATTACAGCAAACATAATGCACAACCCATTTGAAGCTCATTGTTATGAGTTGTTTGCTGCAAACGAAAATGCTTTCAACTTTTAAAGTCTCTGTCGTTTACTAGCAAATTCTATTGTTTGCAGGAAACGAATGAATAGATAGCGAAGATACCTTTTCAGAAAGTTGTTTGTTGCAAAGAACTTCAATTTTGGTGTAAATGCACAATTTATTTACAACAAATAATTGTAGGCAAACAATTTTCTGAATAAATTGACTCCATATTTGTGGTGTTTATATGAAAGTTATCTAGTTCGTAGTGCAATGGCAACAGCCTTGCTTCGAAAACGAGGAGTTTGCTGCAAACGAAGCTGAAAACGAAATAAAGTTTGATTTTTTAAGAGGTTTAGAACTTTAAAAAAAAACACAAAAAATACGAAAAAATGAATGAAATATTTATTTGAATCGATAGTTTGAACCTTGCAATTTAATGTTTAAAGATAATTTTATGCAAATGTTGACCGCGGCTGCGTCTCAGGTAGCCCATCCGGTGAGTCCAATTTTGGCATACTCTTTCACACATATCGGCCGGTATCTCACGAACGAATGCATGGATGTTGGCTTCCAGTGCGTCAATCGAAGCGGGCTTGTCCCTATAGAATAGACATTAGCCTTGACATACCCCCACAAAAAATAATCTAATGGTGTCAAATCGCACGATCTAGGCGGCCAATTGACCGGCCCGAAACGTGAAATTAACTGTTCACCAAACTCGCCTCGCAATTGCGCCATTGTTTCGCGTGCTGTGTGGCATGTGGCACCGTCTTGTTGAAACCACATATCATGCAAGTCAAGAACTTCCATTTCGGGCAAAAAAAAGTTTGTTATCATCGCTCGGTAGCGTTCACCATTGACAGTAACGCTGCGATTCGCATCATCTTTGAAGAAATATGGCCCAATAATGCCGCCGGCCCATAAACCGCACCAAACAGTGGCTTTTTCGGGTTGCATTGGTAGCTGTTGCAATGCTTCTGGCTGATCTTCACTCCAAATGCGGCAATTTTGCTTATTTACGTACCCATTCAACCAAAAATGAGCCTCATCGCTGAACACAATTTTTCGATAAAAAAACGGATCCTCGGCCAGCTTTCCAAGAGCCCATTCACCAAAAATTCGGCGTTGTGGTAGGTCGGCTGGCTTTAGTTCTTGCACCAGCTGTATCTTAAAAGGCTTTACGCCCAAATCCTTCCGCAAAATTTTCCACGTAGTGCTGTAACAAAGGCCTAACTGCTGGGAACGGTGCCGAATCGACATTTCGCGGTCTTCTGTCACACTACCTGATACGGCCGCAATATTTTCTTCACTACGCACAGTACGTAAATTTGGTGCGAAATTTGGTCACAATCTTCCGAATAGACTGCTCAGAAGGTCGAGAATGCCGACCATAAAATGGAAGCAGCGCGCGATGAACATTTCGAACCGAGCACGAATTTTGATAGTAAAATTCAATAATTTGCAAGCGCTGTTCATTTATAAGACGATCCATGGTTAAATTGCAAACCAAACTGAAGCTGTTTGACAGTGACACAAGGTACTAAACACACGTCAGCTGTCAAAACCAGTGTTGCCAAAACCAAACCAGCTAAAAAATCACCCGTTATTATTGTCTAACCAACGAAAAGTCGTTTGACGCAAACGATTTATTCGCTCAATTTGTTCATCTGCATTCTACGCACTCGTACACTGATTTTTTCTTTTCTTTTTAATCGTTCACAAGTAGTGTTTAACCCGAATGAATTTATACTAATTTGCTGCGAACGAAATTGAAAAATTGTCCTACAAACGAAAACAGTCGTTTCGAAAATTTGTTATCATTTGCTGCAAACGTTTTTTTTCTCAGTGTTCTCTCAGTGTACAAATATCATCGTCACACTATGTGTAACTTAACAGTATCATAGTAATGGTCAGTTAGTATTTTCCGAGGGTCCTTCACTAACCACTGGAACTTATAACATAGGCGACTCTGAAATGCATAGAACTAGCTAGTTCTGTCCAGGGTGGAATAGAAATATACAATTGCTCTTAATGAGGTCATTCCGGGGCAAACTTATGGATAATTTTATTATTACCGAAAGGGAAATGCAGTCACCGTGCACTGCGTGATGATGGTGGTGGTGGTGGTGCGGCTGTTTGCACACGAGTATAACATTCTTTGTTCAAGTGACATAATTATTTTAAATATAAATTAGAATAATTATTCATTTTTTTTCTATTTTCAAGAGTGAAAGTCAATAAAAAGGCCAAGAGAAAAAGAACTTGCAATGCAAACACCAACTGCAGTCATACTAAAGGTTATAGCTTTTGCCTGAATAATTGGCTTGGCATTGACAGAGATAATTTTTTATTATTTAAATAACCTAAATTTCTTAGTGATAATCAAAAACAAAGAGCGTAACAAATCGGCAATCATATCATTTCATTTAAGTATTGTTTAGTCTTTAGTGTAAATAATTTAAAGGAAAAGTCAAAAACTGTGCTTAAATAGAGACTAAAATGGGTAACCGAATGGTTTAAGTAAAGTTCTGGCCAAGTAGACTAATACTGTTGATCCTGAGATCAGTCGGGTCGTCTCAAAAGGTCATGTAGGGTAAAACTTCTGATTCAGGGGTCAGTAATGGGGTTATCTTAATAGACTGCTGGCCAAAGTCCTTCCCCCCTCAATTTTTACTTGCATTGGTTTACATATAGAAGTAAAATTGTATTAGAGGGGTGGTAACATCATATCCATGGTAGTAAGCCTTTGCGTGACTATGAAAATAAGAGCTTTGTATTTGCGGAACCTGTTTCTTCGGAAGGGCCAACTATCATGGTCAATAGGTTGAAGTGTTACTTCTTGGTCGCTACTAATTGACTGCTACCGCAAACAAGGAGTATCACAATCACCACCAACGAGTTCTATCAAATAAGTCGGAAGTGGAAGTAGAATCAACGGTAGTGTATTTGGTTGCAGTTGAGTGGAACTATTTGGTAAACACTTTCTATTCCCACATATTAATAGCAAAGGATTATAAGGAGCAGTTAATCCAGATCTTCTCTCGCTTTTCAAATTCTCTCCAGTTTGGAGATTTCAAGCAAGTTTAATACCGATAAGCAAGCGGATCCCTAAGTGTGCTTACAGCTAGGAAATCACCATTCTCATAGACTGATAACAATCAACAGTAATGAAACTGTCTCAATGGAATAACTTGATAGGCGTAAGACATCAACGAAGAAGCAGCAGAAGCGTGAGTTTAAAATAGTTCTACAATCACATCGATTTCTAGATGTGATGGCGTTCAGGCGCCCGTAGCAAACGGTCCAATTCAGTCAATTCCACTGCGTTCTCAAGAATAGGGTATCGCTCAGACTATTTTTGGCCCGAATTGCAATATAAACATATGATACATGATTTTAAGGTTTTTTTTATGCTGAATCACCATGAAAGAATATACTCTATTTTAAGCAAAGGGGTCTTTTTTTTTGCCGTAATAAGTAAAATGGATTCAAAACTCATAAAAAAAAGATGATACACTCGTGAAATTCGGTGAGAGCGTTTAATTTTAAATAAGAACAACGAATGGAATCTAGATAGAGGTGAAAAATATTTTAGGTAAAAGGGTGTTTTTTTTCGATGAAGAAAGTTATCGGTGAAAAAGGTAAAAATGTTACATTTAACATAGAAACCAAGAGTATAAAGAGTCCATACAAATATTTTGGGTAAAAGGGTGTATTTTTTTTTTTCAAAAGGAACGAAAATATTGGATAAGCTGCAACAAAAGCTATACTAAAAATGTTATCCTGATGAGAATTAGTAAAATTTTTTTTATTTGCCATTGAAACCGAAAATCTAAAGAGTACCTGCATAGAAATATTTAAGGTTAAAGGGTGTTTTTTTTTAAAGAGTAATGTAAATCTGTGTTTAGTCCCAAGTAACCAATAATTTAAATGTTACGTTCACAAAAATCAGTATAAACATTTCCCTTGTCATGGTTACTAAGAATCAAATGAGTCCATCACATTATTTTAAATAAAAGGGTGTTTTTTTTTTTTGAGCAAGAGGAAATATACGGAATTTGTGCTTAACATCTCTTAAAAATTGGAACCTAATTCAAATCTGGTAAAAATGTTACACCTTGTCTAAAAACCAAGAATTTAAAGAAGATATATAACCCTACCCCTCCCATAGTAAATAAAATGCATGACTGGGTCGCACGTACTTGTCATTATAGATAAAGTTACTATTTATGCGAAGCCTTTTTAATTAAAAATTTTTAAATGCAGTTTCAGAAAAAAAATAAAAAAAGCATAAGATTCGATTTTCAAATGACTTAAACGGCTTCTTAAATGAATTTAATCTCAAAACGAAATATTCAATTTGATTTCTTATATAATGATACATTTTTAGAAAAAAAAAATTGAAAATCGTTAGAGCCGTTTTAAAAAAAAAAACAGTTTTTTCCATATAAATTTTACAAGAACTTTTATAAAAAAAAATTGGTACGCCATTTTTAAGATATTACTTATCCAAAACAAATATTTTCGAATTTTTTTTTACTAAATTCATGTTAAAAAAATGGATTGAGTAATGAAGGAAAAAATCAGAATTAAGAAAAACGGTTCTGTGGCAGGTACCGTTAATAACGGTTTTTGAAAAAAATTGTTTTCATCTAAAGATAGACCTTATCTAAAAAAATCACCATGATTTTTTTAATCAAAATCGTAGGAAACGTTTTTTAAAAAAATTAGTTTTTCGCAAGTAAAAATGCTTGTATTTAGTTACTGCAAAGGAAACCATATTGGAATGTCAAAATTATTGGACCACGTGCCTTCTTTTCCTCCTCGAAAAAACACCCTTTCACCCAAAATAATTTTATGAACTCTTTGGATTTTTCAATCTAATTGCAGATGTAAAGTTTTTGCCAAGTTCATCAGGGTAACAATTATTAATTTTTTTTTTTTACATTGATTTTGTGTACTATTTTACTCGTACTATTACTGTTGATGATAATATCACTAATGTGAGGCTTAATTATTGTTGCTGAATATACGTTTCATAATTCTGTTTCGCAACATGACATACCTTCTTGTTATCAGTATAAACTTAAAAAAAAATAAATCAATATAATTTGTTTACCAGTTTCCCAATAGATTTAGCTAAAATTTATGAAATATTTTTCTGTTTTTGATAAAAATAAATATATGAATCCATATTTGAATTTATTTTTGAAAATTTTAAAATATGTTTTGCTTTGTATAAAAATGATTTGAATTAAATCATTTTTCGGTGCATTTATTTGCTATCTCCTGAACTATTCAACGACGAAAAGGTCCGTCACAGGAGGTCAAAGGTCACAAAAATGTGTTTTTCATTTATATTTTCACAACGTGTGTAAATATCATACCGTTTAGAAATAACATATCAATCCTAAAAATATGCAATTTTTGCCTTTTACTTAATTTTTAAAACTTCTTATACAAGCTCAAAAGATTTCAATATTTTTATAATAATTAAATATTAAACGAAAAAAAGAAAATATAATTGCATACATTCGTCATCTAAATGATATTTTTAAGTGTTGTTACTTCAAAATGGTAAGAAACATCAACGATTTGTATGTACGATTTGTGTACTACGCTTTTAGAAGTTTGATTTTTGAATAAGAAACAATTTTTCCAGCGACATAACAGTTAATTGGACTCCCATGACAGTTTATGTTGGGTTCACCGGATTGCAACACAAATATTATATGCTTTATCTGAATTACCATACATTGAGTTTTTTTTTGCATTATTACGTATTTAAATTTAACAATTTAATTATATAGCAAAAATTAAATTATGCAATCAATAATGTTTAAATATCTCTAAAAAAAATACCAAAATGTGTTTCATAATTTTTTTGCTGTTTTCAAAATTATTTTTATGTAGAACAATCAATTTTCAATTTTCTAGTAAAAACAATAATTAAACCACAAAATAATTCTTCTATATTGTATTGTTGTGTTTGTGAAGGTATATTCATTTAAACATTAAATTATGTCATAATTTTTAATAAATTGACAAATTAGTTTTTTTTTTGTTTCATTTGAAAAACCCAGCCATATGCAAACAAGAATTCCTGAATAATTTTTATACAAAAAAAAATTAGAAATCAATCGATTGTAAAAATATATCAACAGAAAATAAAAAAAATTAAAAACAAATAAATTGTTGCATAATTCATTATGGCTGTCTAAAAGCCAAACGCATTAACACACATCAATCTCAAGCGAGCGTCAGAATAAATTGATTTAGTGGTAATTTGTGGCCACCATCAAGTTTTGCATATAAATTGGATATTCCGACAATCATGCATTATTGCATTTGTATATACATAGACGTTATGTAGGACGTATGTATGTCTATGTACATTATAGAAGAGTGATTAAATTTTATTGCATTTTATCGAGCAATATTTTATGCCTGTTTAACTTTTATGTATTTATGACTTTTAAGAAGTTATACTTCTTTACAATTTTTTATTTTTTTTTTAATAAGATTTGTATTGAGATTTTGTCTCTTTAATGTTGGTACTTTAACAACTGCACGCTGGAAAATATATTAGTTGGAAAAAAAATTGAATATTTTTTGTAGAACACTACATGATCCACAAGTTTTGCATAAAATACTTTACAATAGGTGTCACCATTAGAAAGTTGTATAGGAAAAAAACAATAGTTGACATTTGACGTTGAATAACTTCTGACGCGCACACGATCCGTCAATTGGATTTTCAGTGCGTATTCCATGTGCCAAAATAAACATAAATACATGTTATTGCATTTAATAATAATACGCTAGAGTTTTTTCAAGGTTTGGCTCTTTTTTTTTTGTATATTTTTCCCCGGATGATTATTTTTAGATTTTTATTTCAATCATAAACTATTTTTTACTTGGCACTTGTTAAAAAAGTTCGTTACCATTTAAAAAAAACACTCTTTCACCCAAAATATTTAAATGAACTCTTCTGGTTCTCAATTCTCATAAGAACTGAAAGCTTCATACCAAATTTTACTAATGAAACATTTTTTAAAAAGGTTTTGCGCTAATATTTTACTTTTTGCACCGAAAATATATAACTGTTCATCGTTATCAAGTTATTGTTGGTATTATTCGATCCAACATACCTCCAAATCGTGCCTCATATGGCTGAATTGTATTAACATACTTTTATGTTTCAGATTCATAAACCTTCAGATCAGCCAGTTCCTACTTTGAATGAAGGTTTTAAAAAGCCAATGGGTGGTATCCTGCGTCGATGCCAAATCAATTAATTTTGTTGAAAATTTTGATGACTTTACGGTTCTCTCGGCTCACAGACTACAGAAAACACTACTGAAATTTTGTACAAAAATGTATTTACCTATTACACTGGCCAACAAGGTTTTTGATAAACGTTCCTAAATATTTTCTGAAATGTGTCCTGAGCTCGAATTCGAAGTCAGTATTATTGCAATTTCCAGTTAGAAAATCAAATTCAAATTGTTTATTTAATGGTTTTTATTTAATTTTAGGTTAATTCCAAGAAGTGTGCTTTTAGACCAATTCAATACTAGACCAAAAACAATTGGCGCGCTGCTTTGAAGTCTTTTATTTTAACGTTTTATTTTTCGTTGTATTTTCGTCATTCACAAGAAAAGCATTTATCAGTATTCTTACAGTAAAAAATTGTAACGGACTAGTTTACTTCATTTGCATACAGTTTAAATTATTTCTATAGATACCTCTTTTCTTCTCCGAGAAATTTTAAGATGAAGTTTATATATTTTTCATTTTATACTGCTCAACAAGTTTTTTTTTTTTTTTGTTGCCGGATTTTCTAAAGGTTTTTGATGTGCTAAACTCAAATCCGAAGTCAGACTGTTTCTAATAACTCTTGTTTCTGTGATATTCCTGTTAGAATATTACAAAAAAAAACTCTTTTTCGCTATTTTCAAAGGAATGTTTAAGAACGTTTTTCAAAGTTACGGCAACAACAAAAAAAAATTAAATTTAGCTGACCTGTGTCATTTAATGGCTGTGTAAATTTCAAGTTCCAAAATAAAGAAATAAGAAAAAATTTAATCTAAAAAATCCGTTTGAAACGCTCAAAAAACTAAGACCGAAAAATCTTTACCATAATTCATTTAAAAAAAAAAAATAATCTAATTTTTTTCACACATGTGTTGATAAGATTTCAATCTAAAAGTTTTGTTGACAAAATATTTTTGCCCTTTTTCCCCGATTTTCAAATAAACGTTTAAAAACGTATGTTTAAAAAAAACACCCATTATAAAAGCATTTACAAAAAAAAATCCATATGACACTCCTCATTTTTTTTTTTTTTTTTTCATTATCTAAAAACGTGTACAATTAGTTTTTCTTCAAAAAATTCAACTTTACTGACAGTAACATACTTTTTAAAGGTCTAAAAAAAATATTTGATATTCGAAAAAAAAACTTGATTTTGTAGAATTTCGTGGTGATAAAAAAATAGTTATCATTTCGATTAATCTATCTCTTAAAAAAGTTTCATAATTCTAACGAAATTTACAAAAACTTTTTTTTCAACACTACCCCATTTTACCCTAACTTTCCGATGCAATTTTAAAAAATCCCGTTTTATCGGAATCTTACATTAGACCACCTATCTTTTGGTGTATTTAGTTTTGTTTTTATCACTGGAATTAGTCAGATTCACTGTGTGACAATCAAAATATACGAGGGCGGACCCTTTCACGTTTTATAGAGCTGGTTCAACTGATTACAAAACAGTTTGTAAAATATACGAAACGCCCATAAAATCTCGAGTTAGGGGCAAAAAACGATTTTTTTGTACTTCATAAATTGCAAAAAATCATTTACCCATTTTAGATTTGTTAACTGTTTTGGAAAGAAGGCATTTAGACCTTTTCAACAATGTAAAAAAGCATGTGGTTTGGTTGAAACCACCACCGGTACCTAAATGTTCGAATTTTTGTATCTGGTTTAAAATCGTTACAATTTTTTTCTTAGCCATTTTTCAACCGATTTTTATAAAAAAAAAACATCTTGTTTGGTTTGGAAATATGAACATTGTCTTAGAACATATTTTTAGAACAGCATGTTGTCTTAAAAACATTTGCTTTTAATTGATGTCGAAGCTGGGTAAATGACTGAACTTAATGATCATCTTCGTTGGAATTGCAACTCTTATTTTTTTAATCGACTTCTGCCAAACAAATCTAACGACCTTTAGCCTCTTTTTGATATAAGGATCCTCTTTATCCTTTTTAAGTCTTAACAAAGGCTTCTAAGAAACATTATTCCCTAACTCTTGAAATACTTCCTATTTGAAAATTTAAACCAAATTTTTATTCCAGCCAAGAACATTTTTAACGAAACTTTGCTTAGTAAAATATTAAATCTATTGCTCCTATACCTGCGTATAATAACATGTTCCTATAAATCCTTTGTACGAGAAGAGCCACAATATTTATTATGATGATGGAAAGGTGTAGACCTCTTAACCTGCTTGGCAAAGCCTGGGCTGGGCGCATCCCGCACAACACATAACTTTCATAATAATAATAATCAAAGCAACATTTTCCACTTCTTGTCTTTTCCATTGGCCCCAAAAGCCCCATCATCATCATCATCCTCGTCGTCGTCATCGTCATCATATCATCTCTCCCACTGACATCATCGCCTTCATGATTGTCAGAATCATAATTACTAAACTTTAAAACTTCATGTATGCTTTTTTGCTGAGCAATGTTAGTTAATTTTCCACACATTTTTGCTTACAAAAAAAAATTTACACAAAAAAAAAAAATTGGTAAAAAAAAAAAAATGGAAACTCTAGTCGTGCTTTCATGCTGCTCAGCAACCAGCAGCAGCAGAAGTACTTTTTGCCAGGTTTTAACCCAACAAAGCCTCATCTCACAGAAATAATATATATGTACCTATGCATATAATATGTAAGCTGAGGCTCACCCGGCTCACAACTTTTTTGCCAAGGGCTTTTTAATAAAATATTCATCTCTGTCTTTTTGAAGGCAGAGAGAAAATTCCACAGCAAAATTCCAACATACGTGTAACAACACAACAAAAGGGAAATATTTGACTCTCCCTGCTCGAATACCGTAACTATCATGCATTCCAACATGATGGCATCTTTATCTCTCTCTCTCTCTCTCTGATGGTTGGGAAGAGTGCGGGAAGCCTTTTCCGCGAAGGTGGCTAACTATACCCCAACTGCCCTTCCCTATTATCATCATCGTCATCACACCCACCGACGACGCGTCACAACGAACTCATCTCCGTCGTTGAAAAGTTTTTTCGTTAATTTTAAATGTTATCCTTAGATGGCGCCCAACTTTAATATTAAAGCCCCTACCCTTACTCCCATTACCCCCACTTAATTCCTTTCCTTCCTTCCGTCCTTCCCGTGACGCTCCTGACGGAGGAGCCTAGAACCGAAATGATGACGAAACAATGATGAACGAAGAGAGAGAGAGGTGCCGGATGCAGTGCAGATGGGCAGAAAGTCTACTGTACCAGTGAATGAAACTTCAAAGAACTGCATGCCGGGTAAATGTTTGCATTAGATGTCAAAAAGCATGACGTCTTGGGTACATATTTGATGAATAAGCGCCCATGGGTGTACGAGAGAAACATGCAGATGTACCGGGAGCAGGGGGGGGGGCACATTTATGCATTGTTTCTGTATAGCAGAAATGAAGATTTTTGGAAGCAACTCTACATAGTATATGTACCACTAAAGAAGGAGTTTTTTTTGTCGATTGGATGCTCTGCCACTTTGAAGTTATAATGCACTTTGACTGATGAGTCTTGAGACCTAACTAAGGAAGGATCTTAAAATCAAAGAATTTTCTAGCTTTGCGGTGATGGGTTTCTCAAGATAATTTATGAAACATTATAACTTAGGTGATGCGACTCTGGTGGTTGCGCTGTTTAGTCCGATGGGAACCATCAGCATGTACCTACCTACTACCTACTAGTTTTGAAGAACAAAAACTTACTTTCAGATGGAATTTTGAATTTTCTCTATGGAATTCTTGCGCGATGGTGTATAAGTTTCGTGTGTGTAGGAGAAATGAGAGACATTTGATACTAACAAGTTGTGAAATTAATAGAGGGCACGGCGGCGAAGTGGAAATGTTTAAATTTAATACCGGAAGTTCAAATAAGTGAAATGCTCTATGACCTTAAAGTGTAGTTTGAGTTTTATTCTAGGAATTTATGCAACATAATTCTGGGATAAGTTCGAGTTTATTGTAGAAATTTAGAGGGGAGGGACGATTTTCTCTAAAAAATCTATGCTTTTATCATACAGGGTGGTACGGTATTTAAACATCACTCGAGAATGTAATTTGAGTTAGTATAAAACAAATATTAAATGCACGACTGCATCGCTCAAATTTGCTCAAGTCCAAGGCCCCAATACTTACTGTTTCAAATGTAAACTATTTTACAATCTTTACGCAGTATTTTGGGTTTGATTGGTCAGGTCATCTTTTTCCTCTTTCCAGGCATTGATAAAGATAAGCTTAATGCTCTTAAAATTAACCCTCATTTAGATTGTGAACTGGGAGTCCCTTATATTATTTCACCTTTGGTATAACAATACCACACAATTTCTGTATATGACCGCAATATCCAATTTGACTTTCTCTATGTCTTCAACTAATTGTCTGGATGCTTATTCTAAGGGGCCAGACATCTCAAGTGAAGATCCAAAATTCCTTGTCTAAATTTCATTTTAGGGTCGTTAACACTTACTTACTTACTTTCTTAGGTCAACAGAATTTTTGAAGTTATACTTCCTTACCGGAGCTTACAGAAATATTCAACCAGTAATAACAATAAGTAATAGGAAAACACTAAATACACCAAAAGATAGGTGTTATAATGTAAGGTTCGGTAAAAACGGATTTATTTGAAATTCTACCCTGAAGTTAGGGTAAAAAAAGAAAAAAACCTTTTTGTTCATCCCAAAAAGTGTTTGGGTAAAAATTTTGAAATAAATTTATTTGAATAGATAAATTGCAATGATGATGAGTTTATTGGCAGAAAAATATTCTAAAAAAATCAACTTTTCGAGTTACAAATTACACTAGGCTTACAAATTTTCGGTTCATAGTGAGTACCTGCACAAAAAATTAATTTCTGAATTAATTTTGGTTCGCTAAACAAGATAATGACATTTATTTGTTTTTCAAAAGAAGCGTTCTCGAAGTATCAGCCAAAAACATGTTTTCTTGCTATAATTTCATATTTTAGCATAACTATCAATAACGGTAATTCAAATTTTTGAATTCTTGAACTTTTTGAAAAGATATTGTTTTCCTCTTTCCAATGATATATTGTTTGTGTAAATCGGACTACAAACCATCGAGTAACAGCTGCTTAAAGTGTACAAACACATGATTTTTCGACCTTTTTGGAAAATTATTTTATTTCAATCGTTCCGTTAAGAGAGAAACAAAAAATATCAAAAATACTTTTAAGGTTTCAGGATAAAGATAATGATTTTACAAAACTATAAAGTCTTACTACATAAAAATAGCACGAAAAATGTGAAAGTTGTAAGAAATTAAGTGAAAGCATACCATATCATTTTTTTTTACCAAAACAGGTGCGTTAAATCGGAGAAAAGTACAATATTCTTTGTCGAAACCATATTTTTTTGAAGAATCTGACGTGGTCTGCCTTCATTTAATGTCTAATAACTTTCACATTTTTTGCGCGATTTTTATGCAGTAAGACTTTATAGTTTTGTAAAATCATTATCTTTATCCTAAAACCTTAAAAGTATTTTTAATATTTTTGTTTCTCTCTTAACGGAACGATTTAAATAAAATAAATCTATAAAAAGGTCGAAAAATCATGTTTTTGTAAGCTTTGAGCTGCTGTTATTCGATGGTTTCTGCTCCGATCAACACAAAGAATATATCGTTGGAAAGGGGAAAACAATATTTGTTTAAAATATTTATATTAATATTAATATTTATGCTAAAATATGAAAAAAGAGCAAAAAAACATGTTTTTTGCTGATACTTCGAGAACGCTTCTTTGGAAAAATAAATGAATATCATTTTCTTGTTCAGCGACCCAAAATTTATTTAAAAAATACTTTTTTGTACAGGTACTTTTTTCGTGTAAACAAGTGTTATTTTTCAAAATCAAATATTTTTTAAGACCTTTGAATTTTAAATTTTAAAAATAATTTAGCGCATTGATAATGAAAGAAAAATAGGCGTCTAATGTATATTATATTTAAAAACTCCATAACGGTTTTTTGAGCTTTAAAAAACACAAATGTTTTATAAAGTCCATCACATTGTTTTAAATGAAAGAATGTTTTTTTTTTTTTTTTTGAAGTGGAAGAAATATGCGGGATGTATGATTAACATCTCTTACAAAATTGGGTACCTAATTAAAATCTGGTAAAAATGTTACATTAGAAACCAAGAATTTAAAGAGTCCTTAAAATAAATTTGGATGAAAGGGTTTTTTTTCGAGAAAATTAAAAAAAAATCAGACAATACTTTGTTTTATAAGATTTCTTTTGTTTTCTGAAAAAAAAAAACAGCTATTATAATTTTCAATTCCCTCAAAAACTAAGAATCATAAAATCATTTGGTGTCCCAAAATCCAGAAAAAAAATTGAATATTCACAATTTTGAAAAATCTTATTTAAATATTTTTTTTTTGTCAAATTTTTTAGTTTAAAATTATTTTTTCCAAAAACAATTAATGGAAATAACAATATTTAAAAATTTAAATAAATACCAAATTTGTAGCTTTTAAAAATGCTATATTTCTTCATTGTAAGTGTTGCCTTTGTTATTAAATAATTTTATTTTCATTTCATTTGTTGAAAATCTCCACTCCTGTCTAAACGAGGAGATTTAGACCTAGCCCTCCTCTAGTAAGAAATGCTTGCATTTAGTTACTTTAAAGGAAACCGTATTTTTTCAGCGTCAAAGTTATTGAATTCGTGCCTTTTATTCCTACTCGAAAAAAAAAACACTCTCACACTCAAAATTATTTTATGGACTCTTATGATTCTTGGTTCCTAGGTCAAAGTAATATTTGTACCAGATTTGAATTAGGTTCCAATTTTTAAGAGATGTTAAGCATAAATTCCGTACATTTCCTCCACATAAAAAAAAAACACCCTTTCATTTAAAACAATGTGATGGACTCATTGGATTCTGAGTTACCATGACATAGGAAAAGTTTATACTGATTTTTGTGAACGTAACATTTAAATTATTGGTTATTTGGGACTAAACACAGATTTACATTACTCTTAAAAAAAAAAACACCCTTTCACCTACAATATTTCTATGTACTCTTTAGATTTTCGGTTCCAATGTCAAATAAAATATTTTTACTAATTCTCATCAGGGTAACATTTTTACTACAGTTTTTATCGCAGCTTATCCAATAATTTTGTTCCTTCTGAAAAAAAAACACCCTTTTACTCAAAATATTTTTATTGACTTTTTATACTCTTGGTTTCTATGTTAAATGTAACATTCATACCAAGTTTCATAAATGTATCATTTTTCGGTCAGATGCTGTGGTACATTTTTCACCGATAACTTTCCCTCTCAAAAAAACACCTTTTTACCAAAAATATTTTTCAGGTCTATCTAGATTCCTTGTCCTTGTTTCAAATGAAACTTTCGTACCGAATTTCATGAGTGTATCATCTTTTTTCATGGGTTTTCGTTCCATTTTACCTCTTAAGGCAAAAATAAAGACACGTTTGCTTAAAACATAGTTTATTTATAGAAAATTATTAATGTATTTAAATTTGGGCTTAAAATATTTTTACAATTATTATAGTCACTGAGCAATCGGGTCATAAAGACAAAAATATGCTTTTTCATTTGAAGACCGATATCAGATAGATAAAAAAACTCGTACAGTACACAAAAAAAATATAATTAAACTAATGATTTACAAATTTAAAAAATTAATCTTTCAAATGCATTTTTATTCATCTCAAAGCGATCAGTTTTCACTGAGAGTCACAGTCTATCGAAATTCACTAAAATTTTCCAAAAAAAAATCTTGTTTATTTAATTCTTTGGAATTGTGTATTTAATTGAATCTATTTCCTCTCAATTTCAGATAAACACATAATCGCCAAAATATAAACAAGGTAAGTTTTCAAAATGTATTCACTCAAACAAAAATATAAAATATGAAATATTAAATTCTACAATGAAAGCAAAATTAATTTTTGTCATCAACAATATCATTTTTATAAATCTATGAAAATAAATTAACCTAATTAATCACCAAAAAAAACACAAAATGAGTGATGAGAAACAAAATAAAAAATAATACCTTACCAAAGTCGAGGCTAAATGGCGACAAAATAATATTACACAATCAAGAGTGTCAGCTTATTCAAGGATATCATAAACACACGAAAAAGTCCTTGTTGTTTGTTATTTTACTCTCAGTTTTTTTTTTTATTAGTCAACAGTCTCCTATAAAATTGATTCCTTGCAGCAATCCATTGCTGTAATTGTGGTTTTCAATTTTTTTGGAATTCATTTTTTTTTTTTTTTTTTAAATTTTTGTTTCAATTTTTATTGAATTTATGAACAATATTATATTACATTATTTGAAATTAAGATCATTCACAAGCAATAAATTATCATCATTGTAGTTGTGTTAATGCGTGTAAATATAGTCAGTTACCGACTACGACTGGCAGTATTAAATGCAGAATTGATAATACTCTTCCCAGAGTTTCGCAGTTTTTTTTCTTTTTTTTTCTTTTTATTGAAGTAAGGAGAGATGATGCAGCGACGCACGTTGGCAGCAGGCGCCGCCGCCGCCGGATGCCAGCTTTTATGAGGTTTGCGGTTTTTTTTTTTAATTCAATATTGTACAATTGGCACAATTAAATTTATCGAAAGTGCTATCGGTATATTTTATTCAGCTGCATATATGCAATGAAAGTCTATATTAAAAAAAAAAAAAATAAAATAAATAATAATATGTACGTAACTTGGAGGCAAACCAAATTACAGGAACCATTGAAATCAGAATTAAATACATTCCTTCCTTTCGGAAATCGCAAAACGCCATATACATTAAAATGCTCGTTCACCATTCATACTCACCTCCAAAGCCTCCTATGTAATTAATGTGTGGCGTGGTCATGTGTGAGGTCTTTAAAATGTGGAAAACAAAAAATAATTAAATAATGGCAGTGGTTTTTTTTTTTTTTTTTTTTATGTGAGTATTAAATCGAGTTGAAATTCAGTTTCAGGATCATAAAGCCTTAAATCATGGTTTTTATTTTTATACAGAATAACAAACAGAAGGATATTTTTTCGTTTACTATTTGCAATATGTAATGAACTGATAACTTAACCAAATATTCAAGTACCATACACAATAATTTTTAACAGCCAATTATTGTTTTAATGTAGAAATTTTCATTGTTCTCTCTCAGGTAGGTAATACGAAGAGTTTGACTTAACATGAGTACTATTGGTTCTCAGTATACAAAAGCCCTTGAGTTGGTTAGCTTCTCTTGAAAAATCTTTAAAATTATAAATATTTTTTTATAAATAAAGTACCTACGAGGCAAATAAATTTAAAAAAATATATTCGAAAATGGCGGCCCCAACATCAAATTTCACAGTGAATAGGTTGTAAGTCAATTTAATGATACTTCTATAAATTCTTTTCGTAAGTGCCAAGCTTTCACCCAGTGAACAACTGCTTAAAAAGTTCAACAGCACGAGCAATGCAGTTCAAGTTTTATCACAAGGGCAACCGGAATCATGCTCGAGAATAATGTTTTTACTTACGAGAACTCGAGACCACAATCAGACATGATAGAGAATTCCAAAAAAAAACTGGGTCTCTCAAATCTGTCTGTCTGCCTGTTTGTGTGTGTGTGTGTGTGTGTGTATACCTCGAACATGGCTTTTAATGTAAGGGGCGCCCAACAATACTTTTGCCAATGGCGGCGAAAAAGCTGGATCGGGCCCTGGCTGTGGGGATGCCAGGACCTCTAAATGGAGTAAAATAAAAATAGTTCAGTTAATCCTTAATATGACCTTGCGCACAGAGGCACTGTCAGTTTTTTACTTGCGATATGGGTACCATATATCAAGTTATGCATTCGTAAAAAAAAAAAAAAAAAAATTGAGATAACAATCAAACATGACATAACGATGGTAGAGAATGAGAAAAAAGTGGGTCCGACAATTCTGTCTGTCTGTCTGTCTGTCAGAGACCACAGCCTTAACGGATGGGTCGATTTACTTCAAACTTGGTAGGTGGCGTTTTTTGGAGACTATCCCCAGAAGTTTTTTGAATTTTTTCTTGGACCAAAAATAATGGTACCTGACATATACCGGTTTTAGAAAAACTCGTTTTTCTCAAAAACAGTTCCTACTATTTTGAATATAAAGATCATGGTCATTTTTTTGGATAAAGATGGACCATCTTTAAACGAAAATCATTTTTTTTTTTTCAAAAACCGTTATTAACGGTACCTGCCATACATTTTCTACTACATGGCTCAATCAATTTCAACCATTTTTTTTACATGAAAGCTTTTAAGTTGCCGGAATAATATTTAATAAAAAAAAAGTACAAAAATTATTTTCTTGGATTTAAAAAAAAAAAATTCAATTTTTTTTTTAAATCCAAGAAAATTTGATTTAAAAAAAAAATTGAATTTTTTTTTTTTAAATCATTTTTTCGAAAACTATTCAATGTTTTTTTTCAAAATTTAGTTTTTAGATCTTGACAAATAATGTCTTAAAAAAAGCATACCAATTTATTTTTTAAAAAAGTCCTTGCTAAATTTTATACAGAAAAAATAGTTTTAAAAAAAAGGCTCTAACGATTTTCAATTTTTTTTTATCTAAAAATGTACCATTATAGAAGAAATCAAATTGTATACCTCGTTTTCGGGTAAAATTCATTTAAAAAGCTCATTTACTCATTTGAAAATCGAATTTTATGTTTTTTTAGTTTTTTTTTTCTAAAAATTAATTTACAATTTTGTAATTAAAAAGGCTTTGCATAAATAGTAACTTTTTCTATAGGAGCAAGTACGTTTGACCCAGTCGTGCATTTTATTTTTTAAATTTAGTTTTTAGATGTTGATAAAAATAATCTCTTAAAAATGGCATACCTACCAAATTTGTTTTCAACGATTTTTCAATTTTTTTTTTTCTGAGGTTAAATCTATTTAAGAACCGTCATAAAATTGAATTTAATGTTCTTTTTAAATTTTTTATTTTCAAAAACTGCCTTCACGAAACATTAATTAAAATTTGTAGCAATCCAAAAAAACTTGAGCTGTAAGGCTGTACTTAGGTAGTAACAAAAATCCCTGATTTGATCAAACATTAAAAATCAAATAAAAATTTACTGTCCCCACTATCCCCCCCCCCCCCCCCATTTAGAAAATATTTGTAAAAAAAAACTTTCTCCAGAAAAAATTCCAAAACTTATTTGTGTCTCCATGAAAATTTTGTTGCCATATTCTTCCATGGTCGACTGTCCACATATTATTATAAAAATTTACATTTCCACCATTCATTCCATGTGAAACATTTGAAAGGAAATTTTCTCTCAAAGATTTGATATGTCCTTTCAGTAGGGAGGTAGGTAAGGTACCTACCTACTATATGAATGAGCATCAATATGAATACATTTTTATATTCAATTCAATTGAAAAATTCCTTAAGGATTTCAAGACTAACGAAAATGTTCGTGATTCCATTTTTTTTACTGGCTTGTGTTCTTGTTTTTTTTTTTTTTTTTTTTTCTTTCATTTTTTACTTAACCATTGATAAAGCTTCTTTTGGGTATTTGCATTTTTATGGTAGGTCGCTTGCTCAAAAACGTTATTTGGGACATTCAAATAAATCGGCTGAATGGAGCAAAGCTGTTTGTTTGTTTCGTTATTTCGTTCGATTTTTTTTTTCTCTTTTTTTTTTTTTTTGGTATCCTTTGCTTTTTGGTAGGCGATTCAATATAATACGACGGGTATAGTGAGATGCCGTAATAGAGGATTGGTGTTCTGTTTTTGTTGTTGTTTTTGTTTCATTTTGTTTTTTATTTTTTTTTTTTTTGTGAATTTTATATAGAAGAAGAAACTCTATGGTTTCAAAGAACTTGGAGAAAGATTAAGTCGTTTTCATTGAACTTTTGTGGTGTTTGATGGTACAATATTTTTTAGTGCTCAATTGAAGATAAATGTTCTTGAATCAGTTCAAGGAGAAAAGATAAATTCGTATAACTTATGTATAGAGTAAATCTTTAAAGGACTCTTCTGCTTGAGAAAAAAAATAAAAAAACAATATTGAAAACAAACAGAGGAATTTAATCAATAACAACTATCTTGAAAAGAGGATTTTTCTTACAAAAGGTATAGGTAGGTATGTCTAGAATTTTTGTTTTCTGTTTTTATTTTTCAGGCATTATATTGGATTTGAGATATTTTAATTAATTATAACGGCAAATGCTTTTAAGGTTTTAAAAGTTAAAAGTCTCGATAAGAAATAAAGTCTTACTTCCTTCAACGAAAAACAAGCTGCGACTGTATTAGTAAAATTTTGAGTGAAATGGAATTTTATGGTGTTACTTACGGCAACCCGACTCAACCCGAGCGTAGATTTTTTAGGTTTTATTTTTCAAATCGTATAGTGATCCCTAGCAGCATACCCTCTACCCTCCCCCCCCCCCCCCACAAAACACATATCACTTAGTCCAGATCAGTGGCGTATAGAGCTATACTTCTGGGGGAGGGGGGTATGATTTCATGACCTCCATGCCCTGTATACTCCTAATTTTATATTTTTACTTGCGATATAGGGCAAGTTTAGGATTCGTAAAAAAATCGAATTCCCGATAACAATCAGACATGTCATTACAATGGTAGAGAATGCGAAATAAGTAGGTCTCGAAATTTTGTATGTCCGTCTGTCTGTCTGTCTGTCTGTCTGCCTATCTGTGTGTGTCAGAGACCACAGCCTAAACGGATGGGTCGATTTACTTCAAACTTGGTATGTGGCTTTTTTGGAGACTATCCCCACACGTTTTTTGAATTATTGTTTTTGGACGAAAATAACCTGTCCTATAACGGCTTTAGAAAAACTCATTTTCGTCAAAAATAGTTCCTACGATCTTGATTTAAAAAATCATGGTCATTTATTTAGATAAGGTCTATCTTTAAATGAAAACCATTTTTTTCAAAAACCGTTATCATTACTGTACCTGGCATAGAACGGTTTTTTTTTTAATTCTGATTTTCTCCTTCATTACTCAATCAATTTCAGCCATTTTTTCTACATGAATGCTTTTAAGTTGCGAAATTTCGAAAACAATTTTTTTGTTTTTTAAATCATTTTTTCGAAAAATATTCAATAATTTTTTCTCAAAACTTAGTTTTTAGATATTGATAAATAATACCTTAAAAATGGCATACCAATTTGTTTTTATAAAAGTCCTTGCAAAATTTTATATAGAAAAAATAGTTTTTTTTAGAAAAACGGACCTAACGATTTTTTTTTCTAAAAATGTATCATTATAGAAGAAATTAGATTGCATACTGTGTTTGTTCAAACATGAACATGCACTTATCTATAGATAACCCAATGTGTATGTAAAATAAAGATAAGACAGATCATCCTAAGCATACACTGACGGTTATCTACAGATGTTTAACATTAACATTTAAGTAAACAACATAGACATTAAGAATAGTAAGATAAGAAAATTGTATATATATAGATGTTACGTAGTGAAATAAAATTAGTATTCATTCGACTTACAACGAGTGTACTCAAACATTGGTCCTTCGAGCAATATTAAAAATTTTCCCCCACCAGTGGTAAGAGATTTTTAATAAACGAACAAGATTCAATTAAGCGTTGTCAGAGCTAAAATACTGACAGGAAAAAAAAAAAAATTATATACAGTGAAAAGCGTTGTTAGAGCTAAAATACTGACAAAAAAAATATACAGTGGAAAAGCGTTGTCAGAGCTAAAATACTGACAAGTGAAAAAAAAAATATATAAACAAACGTAATAACAAAAAAAAAAAAATGTCATCACAACATTTAAAAATAATAGAAAAACAGGTTGAAATCTTAAGAAACCTTGAAAAACTATTAAAAGAAGGAGAAAGCGTAACAACGCGGAGCAAAAATGAAGAAATTCTTGTGTATGCTGAAAAGAATCTTCAAGCATTCAAGCAAAATGACGAGCTACTTCAAAAGCTTGGCATTATTGATGTTCCCTATTTTAAGGAACAATGGATGAAAGGAGCAGAGGACTACTTTCAAAAAATACAAAACTTGCTGAAAAACAAAGATCTGGACAGTATACAGCCAGAAATAAGCGAAGCAACATTATCCAGCAAATTGGCAGAATTAAAAACTGTTAAGCAGCAGCTAGCCACTGGACTAGACTTGCAGCAACAACATATGAATGAAATGATGATAAAATCTGTAGCAAATATAGATTTAAAGAAAATAGATACAATAATGGAGAGCTTAAAGAAAGCAATAGACGATGCGAAATTGGAGGCCATTTCTTCTCCTCATAACAAAAATATATGGATTGGAAAGGTGAAACGATGGCATGAACGATTGCAAGTTGAGCTTTCTAAGATGAATCCAATGGAAGAAGAGACATTCAGAGATGAGAATTACATAATCGACTTGGAAGATGATGTTAAATTAGTTCTTGACAAATTGGAAGAAAAACATAAGGGCAAAGAATCTGATCCATGTGCAAATGTACTAACAAGAAGTCCTAAAATTGAACTGCCTAGATTCGATGGAAAAATTGAAGAGTGGAAGATATTCTCCGACCTGTTCATAGATTTGGTTCACAATAATAATGATGTGCCAGATTCTGTGAAATTAAATCACTTACGATCTTGTATAGCCGGTGAAGCTCGAACTTCAATCGCTAGCCTCATACAAGGATCTTCGGCAAACTATAAAGAAGCATGGAAAACTCTCATCAGGAGATATGAAAATAAAAGAATCAATTTCTCCACACAATTGAATCACTTGCTGGACATGCCAATGATGAACGCTACATCACCTTCTAATGTTAAAAAACTTCACGATGCAGCAAATGAATGTATTTACATCATCAAAACGACAATAGGCAAAGAAAAGAATGAAAACGATGAAATATTTGCTCACCTACTCCTTCGAAAATTCGACAAGGAGGGCTTACAATTATATGAGCAACATGTCAAAAAACCAAGCCAAATACAAAAATTGGAGGATGTAATGGACTTTCTTGAGCAATTATTTCAAACCCTTGAGTCTCAACAACAATCAATGACTCGAAGCAAAGAGTACAAAAAACAAGGTGGAAAATTCCATTCAGACAGAAGAGAGTGGAACTGTGAATTCTGTAAGCAGAGTGGTCATCGAATTTATTATTGTGACCAATTCTTAAACACCGAGATAAACAATCGATTAGCATATATACGCAATAAACAAATATGCAATATATGTCTTAAACACAGCGCAGAAACCAAATGCTTCTCTCAAATAAAATGTATGAAGTGTAATAAATCACATAACACTCTACTACACAACGACAACTATCAAATGAAAAGAAGGGTCGAGGGAAATCAACACAAAAAATGGAATCCCTCAGACAACAACAATAAAAAAGAGAAGTCATTATCTTCCCTTATGGTAAAGAAGATAGATAGTCCAATGGTGATATTAGCTACAGCACAGATAACAGCCAAATCGTCAAATGGTGAAACATGTCTATTAAGGGCATTGATTGATCAAGGTTCTCAAATATCAATGATATCCGAGGAAGCAGCGCAGATCCTCTCCTTGCCAAGGAAAAGAATCAATACAGAATTAACTGGACTCTCAGATGCAGCAGTGGGTACATCAAAATCAAGAGTGTATTTAGAGATAAGACCAAGATTTATGAGCAACAACAAAATGCAAGCAGAGTTTTTGGTACTACCCACCCTCATAAAACCACTACCAGACGAATCATTTGAATTTAATAAAAATGAGTGGGAAAACTATATTCTGGCAGATCCAAACCTAAATACAAAAGATCGTATTGACATTATCATCGGTAGTGACTTGTATCCAAAGTTAATTGAAGAAGGAGTAAGAAAGCACAATGGCATAGTGGGACAGAATACAATTTTTGGGTGGATAGTTTCTGGCTCACTACGCGAGAAACGACAATGTGGTAAAATCATGTCAGCTGTTACTTCATCGATGGAGAAATTCTGGGAGATAGAAGAAATTGAAAAAGATAATGAAATATCAGATAACGACATTTGCATGCAAGCATTTGCAGAAACAACAACAAGAGATTCGAATGGCAGATATGTAGTGAAGGTGCCACTAAGAAAAGATATAGAGCTTGGAGAATCTAGAAAACAAGCATTAGCTAGATTCTTACAGCTTGAGAAAAAAATGAGTAAGAAAACAAAAACCGACTACATACAGTTTATGCGAGAATACGAAAACCTGGGGCACATGGTCAAGGTAGACAAACAACACGAACATATGGGCAAATACTATCTACCGCACCATGCAGTTGTGAAAGATACAAGCCTAACAACTAAAACAAGAGTTGTATTCGATGCCTCAGCAAAGACGTCCAACGGATACAGCCTCAATGACGCAATGATGATTGGGCCTAGACTACAAAACAATATCTTTGACATCATCATCAAATGGAGGCAATGGAAATATGTAGTTACTGCAGATATCGAAAAAATGTACAGGCAGATCAAAATAGCTGAAGAACATCAAGAGTATCATCGAATACTTTGGAGAGAACAACCAAGAGACAATATAAGAGAATATAAACTGACAACAGTTACGTATGGAACAGCAGCAGCCCCATTCTTAGCAGTCCGAACATTGCAAGAAGTCGCAAACCAATGCAAAGAAAAAGACATCAGAATAAAAGAAATAATAAGGGAAGAATTTTATGTTGACGACTTAATGACAGGCGCAAACAACGAAGACGAATGCAGACACATAATAAGAGAAGTAAGTGAAAAACTTTCAAATGCTGGCTTTCAATTACGAAAATGGTCTTCAAATAATCAACATTTGCTGACTGACATAATTTCGAATGACGAGCATAAAACAATTGATGTCAAAGAAGGCGACACCACGAAAACCTTGGGACTTCACTGGGATCCAGATCAAGACGAATTCCGATTTGTTATAGATGCATCTAAGTTAAGCATTTCAAAAACCAAAAGAGGTGTTTTATCAAATATTGCAAAAATATTCGATCCTATTGGATGGCTTGCTCCAGTCACAGTAAGAGCGAAAATATTTATACAAAGATTATGGCAATCAAACTATGACTGGGATGATGAACTTGATGAAGCCATGAAAGCAGAATGGCTGATTTTTCAACAAAATTTAAAAGAAATCAAAGCAGTTAAAATCCCTCGTTGGATATTTAATGTCGAAGCAGGTCCAATAGAAATACATGGATTTGCGGATGCTTCAGAAAAAGCATATGCAGCTGTCATATACGTTAAAACAAATATGACAATTAAAATATTAACAGCCAAAACCAAGGTAGCACCCATCAAAAATAAAAAAACTCTTCCCAAATTAGAGTTATGTGCAGCCCAACTACTTGCAAAGCTACTCAACAAGATAAAAAAATATTTCTCAAATGATATAAAATACTATGGGTGGAGTGATTCCACTATAACTTTGTGGTGGATAAAGAACAACAAAAGCAAAGAAAAGTTTATACGAAGCAGAGTAGCTGACATAAAAAGTCTAATGGACAATATGGAATGGCTCCATATAAATTCGAAAGACAACCCAGCCGATGTTGCATCACGTGGCATATGCCCTTCCAAAATTGGTGATCACGAACTATGGTGGACAGGTCCGCAGTGGCTGAAACAATCTAAACATCATTGGCCGCAACAGCAACACCTGGCACCATCAACAGATCTTAGAATGATGTCAACATTACAATGCAAAAAACATTTTGTATCAAAGTTAATCGAACGATTTTCGAACATCAACAAAATTGAGAAAAGTGTTGGATACGTACTTCGTTTTATTCGGTGGTTTCGACACAAACAAATAACGCCTGGATCAATAACTGTGTCCGAACTATCGCAGGCGAGAACTTTGATCATCAAACAACAGCAAAAAATTCAATTTTGCACTGAAATACAAAAAATTGAAAACAAAAAGGACATTCCTTTGAACAGCAAAATAATTCAAATGAAACCGTATCAAGATGATGAAGGAATCTTAAGAGTGGGTGGAAGGCTTAAGTATGCAAACTTGCCTTTGAACCAGAAACACCCAATAATACTGGATAAATGTAAACTATCCAGTTTGATCATTAGAGAAGCACATGCAGCTACACTACATGGTGGAAATTCGGTGATGGAAGCCTATATTAAAAGAACATACTACATAATTGGTATCAAGAAACTAATAAGAAGATGTTGTCGTAGTTGTCCAATTTGTATTCGATACAACAGTAGCAGTGCGAATCAAATAATGGGAGATCTACCAAAGCAAAGAACAACAATTTCTCCACCATTTCAACATGTTGGGGTCGACTATGCTGGACCAATATTAATGCGAACATCAAGGGGTCGAGGACAGAAAGCGTACAAAGGCTACATTGCAGTTTTTGTATGCATGGTTACTAAAGCCATTCATTTAGAACCAGTGAGTGACCTTACAACAGAAGCATTCAGAGCAGCACTAAGAAGATTTTTTGCAAGACGTGGCAAAAGTTCTCACATATATTCAGACAATGGGTCTAATTTCATTGGAGCAAATCGATGTTTGGATCAGGAATTCAAGAACGCCATCAAAAACAACGCGTCAATCGCTTCAAGGTTAGCTGAAGACAAGGTGGAATGGCATTTCATCCCACCCGCAAGTCCTCACTTTGGGGGGCTTTGGGAAGCAGCCGTCAAATCGATGAAACACCATTTGAAACGAATAATGGGAGAATCTAAATTAACATTTGAAGAAATGACAACATTGCTATGTCAGATAGAAGCAATATTAAATTCACGCCCATTGTGTGCTATGGGTAATGACATAGACAGCATTGATGTGTTATCACCTGGACATTTTTTGGTGGGACGTCCGTTATTGGATGCTCCTGAGTCAGGTGAACTTGAAAAAATTGGGTCCTTGGATCGCTGGAAACTGGTGCAAAAATTAAAACGAGACTTTTGGCAAAAATGGAAGGACGAATACTTGGTGTCTCTTCAAAAACGTACCAAATGGAAATCTGAAAAGAAGAACCTAGAGGAAGGTGCAATCGTTATTATAAAAAGCGAAAACACCCAACCGTCGAGGTGGCCCATGGGACGCATTGTTGAAGTCCACAAAGGGTCAGACGGCAATGTACGAGTAGTAACACTCAAAACAAAAGACGGACTCTACAAAAGACCAATACATAAATTATGTCCCATCGAGATATCTGAAGAAGAATCGGGAAGTAACAATTCACAACAAACATGCCAACTCACCCGTTTAAAGGGACATAATGTATCAAAAAACACACAAATGAATGGAATCAAATTGTGGATGTTGATGTTATTGGTATTAATTGCATTTGGACGAGCAAAGAGTTCAGCAACCAATATGAGCACAACACCTGAGATGACAATTAACAACTTAGACGAAAATGTGGGAATTTACTTAGACCCAATCGGAAAAATGGATGTCGTGGCATCAAAGTGGCGACTTGTAGTTTACTATGACTTAGATTCATATATTGAAGAAACCAATAATATTGCAAGCTACATAACTAAACTACAAGACAAGTGTTCCAGAATGTTCTACTTCAGCGAGCAGTGCAGTTTAATAACAGCAAACTTAAAGAGAAGATATGAAGTACTGGCTGAAAACAACAAATTATTTATAACAAACAACAGGGTAAAAAGAGCTCCACTGGAATTTGTTGGTTCACTCTACCACATATTATTCGGTCTCATGGACAGTGATGATAGAGAATCCTTAGAAGAAAACATGAAAAATCTTTTGGACAACCAACATGAACTGGATGGCTTAAATAAGAGGCAAACATCACTGGTAAATGCTACAGTAAATGTCGTAAAGAAAACAACAGAAGAAGTAAACGATCAATTTATAAAAATTAATGGTCAAATTAATGAAATACGCAACATGACACTTCAAGCTCATAATGCATACAAAGCAGGAATGACATTTCAGTTAGCAGCAATGCAACTTGATGCAATGTTAAGAGAATGTAATGATGTGCAAATGGCAGTTATAAGCATTCTCATTGATGTAAATAATCACCATATGAATCCGTTATTATTAAAACCGTCCCAACTACAAGAAGAGATACACAAGATTCAGATTAAAATCTCAGGGAAGTTTCGTTTACCTGGCGGTGGTACAAAAAATGAATTGAAAGAAATATTTCGCCAAATGAGAGCGAGGGGATTCATAATTGGCCGGCGTTTGGTAATAGACGCGGAAATTCCATTACTTCACTCAGAAGCATCGGACGTTTTTCGGATAATTGACGTGCCAATACGTCAGGGAGATATTATTGTGACACCAAAAATAAACACCGAAATACTTGTATTCAACTTCCAATTAGACTCATACAATCTTATGAGTCAGGCGCAACTAAATCTCTGTCTAAAAAACGAGGAAACCCACTATATTTGCCATGGTAATTGGCCATGGAAAACTGCAACTGATGAATCATGTGAGATTTCACCGATAAAGAAATCAAAAACAACAAACTGTCGTTTTGAACGAGTTAGTCAGCAAGACAAATGGATTCAGTTGACTAAATCAAATACATGGTTGTTTAAACAATTTACCACCACGGCTATTCATGTAAGCTGTGGACATTCTGAGCACAAATTGGTTAAGCTTCCAGCACAAGGGATTCTAACATTAAGGCCACAATGCACTGTTAGATACAACGGAGGTTTCCTTACATCATCGCAACAAGTCAAATCTGAAACCATCAACCATTTCGAGGAACAGATGATATGGACGAAGGCACTGGACGAAGTAGCAGAGGAAAGAATTAAACCTATGCAAGCAACTATAATAAACAACAAGAATGAACTCCTTAAAATTCAACGGGACTTAATAAGGTTCAGGGAAGAAAACATTCACCTTAAGGGCTTGGACTTTCACCACATAAGCGGTCACAGCGGATTTATGTTAAGTTGCATCTTGGTTATAATTCTAGTTATTTATGTAATACGGGGCATAATATTCAAAAAAAGAATTTTAGCACTTTCTGTTGGCCCGCAGAATGTTCAAACATGAACATGCACTTATCTATAGATAACCCAATGTGTATGTAAAATAAAGATAAGACAGATCATCCTAAGCATACACTGACGGTTATCTACAGATGTTTAACATTAACATTTAAGTAAACAACATAGACATTAAGAATAGTAAGATAAGAAAATTGTATATATATAGATGTTACGTAGTGAAATAAAATTAGTATTCATTCGACTTACAACGAGTGTACTCAAACAGTGTTTTAAGGTTAAACTCATTTAAAAAGCCCTTTTAGTCATTTGAAAATCGAATTTTATGCTTCTTTAATTTTTTTTTTTCTAAAACTGCATTTACAATTTTTTAATCAAAAAGGCTTAGCATAAATAGTAACTTTATCTATAAGAGCAAGTGCGTCCCACCCAGTCGTGCATTTTATTTTAAAAAAACGGCCTTGACATTTTTCAATTTTTTTTTTTTTTCTAAAAATTTATCATTTTTAATCACATCAAATGGCAAGATTAGTTTGGAGCTCCTTTAAACTATAAAAGAAGTAGTTTATGTCATTTAAGTAATAATTTTTTTTTTTACTTTTCTATAAAAATATTAATTTTTAAAAACATTTTATAAGAAGCTTAAACGTCCACAGCAACTGAGATCCTAAGAGCAAGTACGTGCGACCCAGTCGTGCATTTTATTTTAATTCAAAAACAATCTTTTTAACTTTTGTTATATTTTTTTTTAACCAATTTTAATGTAACTCCCGCTTCTAATTTTACTAGTCTCTCGAAACCATTTGTTATTGTCACCATAAGGGCAACCATAAAATCAAGTAAATTGGTACGACACAACTCCTTTCCTTAAATTTTATTTTTGTATACATATTTCTCCATCATACTGTATAAGAGACGAGTGGACAAACAAAATGGCAAAAGGAAAAGTCCCTGGTAAAAGTTTTGTTGTCTTAACACTTCAAGGAAAGAAAGAAGAAAAGGAGTTAAATAAAAATAAACTATACTAGTTTCTGTTTCTGCTTGTTTTTTAAGCTCAAAACACATACAACAATAAATTATATGTGTATGTACTTCTAATGTACATTGAAGGCTAAGGAAAGTGCGCGAAAAAAAAGATTAAAATCAAAGTCAGGGCTATATTTTGTTTGATTTAACAAAGAAATTTCAAAAATAGAACTTCCATCTATTACCTACACACCTTCTGGGAATTTAATATTTATATGTTTGCATGTTGCAAAGAATTTAAGTTGACTTTTTTTCACATTTGAAGCTTTAAACACACGTCAAGGCTTAATGGACTATAAAATAAGTAATAGTAATGTTAAAGTTTTCTGATTTAAGATGATTTATATAAATAGTGCTGTGCAAGAAAACGAGCAAAAATAAATTTAATTTTTTGGTATTTTCTTCGAAATTTAAATCTTAAAAAATAAAGAATTTAGCCAAATATAAATAATATGAGTATGGCTGACGATAGAACGCGACCTTAGAATAACAAGATTCTATATTAAAAGCACACAGAATATGCTTTTTTATTTGATCACTGTCTAAGAAAAGTTTAACTTTTTGTATATTTGGAGCTCAGTCCAAATCAATAAGATTTTAATTTAAGACTCTTATCAAATAATGCAGTACATTTGTAATAGAAAAGTTTTTCAAGAGGGAAAGCTTTGATTTAGTTTTGATTTCCTTCACACGTTATGTTTTTGGGGGAACTAAATCTGAATTTGAGGTTTGCCAACAAAATTTTAAGACGTTACATAGTCAAAAATGACAAAAAACCGAGAAATTTTTGCAGTTATTGAAAATTTTGACCATGAAGAACTCAAGAAAACATAATTTGCCTAAATTTGAGCCCACAATTGTCTAGGTACGCAGCAATAATAGTTTCCAAATTGCACCTATTCAAAATTTATGTATTTTTGACTATTCTAGATATGTGGACAATTTCGGGCTCAAATGTTGAAAAATTCATTTTTTTTTAACTCTTTGGTACATAATTGTAACCAAAAACTAATCCTTCATGTTAAAATTTTCCGAAATCTGAAAAATCGTTGATAATTTCATGGTTTTTTGCATTTTTTGACCATGTTGAGTCATGATACGAAAAAGTTTCAGTTAATCATGTGCATTAAGATGAAATCACCTTAAAAATAACTTGATTTTAGAGACTTGTGGGTTGTGGGGGCTTGAACCCCTTAAACCCCCCTTTAATACGCCACTACTTCTCATCAATGTTCACCTGACCAATTATCACTTGAAGAATGTTTCCCTCAAAGCAACCCAGCAACTGACAGTCTTCAGTTCAAAACAACAGTTGGCAGGTGTGATTCTTCGTTTGATGTCTACATTGATGTCGTTATGCGATGTAATAATGAATTATGAATAAAAGGTAAACAAAGTCTTTGACTACTTCGATTCGATGATATAGCTGTTCAAAGTGGGGTTTTAACCGAGTCGACATTGTAAAGTATCGATGACAGCATTGAGCATATATTTTGTTTTCATCAGGAACAGCCAAATTTTTCAAGGACTGGCTAGACAAAATGCAATTTTCCATCCACTTGGAAAGAGACCAAAAGTGGAGGAACGATGCGATGATGGAACAGCGAATGAAGCAGGAAGAATGAAAAAAGAACATCTCTTCGGAACAACTTAAGGGATAATATTCGGACTATCGGTTTTTTTTTGATGTCAAGGATTTTAACGCCCTCTTGAAATCAGTGGCGTATACAGAATGGGGGGAGGATCACAGGGTGGATTTTAAAAATAATACCAAATAATGCAGAAACAGGCAGTAGTTTACTTCATATTCATGATGTACCGATATCAAAATAGCGCCTCCACAATGCAAACAATATCAAAAAAACAGATATAAAGGTGCTTCTAGAAATCTAAATTTCAGAAAATTTAATGAGGTACCCTATAAATGTGTTCTTTTTACCTAAATACAATTTAGTGTTAAATTTTATACGATTTTGACAATTTTTAGGGGACGCTACCAACTTTCGAACTTTTCCACATTGTGGCCGGACCATTAGAATAAAATTTAAAAAAAGTTGCCATGGTACCCATTTCTTAGGTTCTTGGTATTAAAATGTGTAAAAGTCAGTTGATTTCAACAAGTTTTAGGGGAACCGACTGACAAATTATGTATATTTTTGTAAGATTATGCTCAAAAATGTAAAACCCCTAAAAGTTTCCAAAATCAAGCGAAATATTTTACACTTTATCTTATTTTAATACCAAGAATCCAACTCAGGGGTGCCATGATAATTTTTTGAAATTTTAATTCTAGGGTCCATCCATAATGTGGAAAAGTTCAAAGATCGGTAGCGACCCCTAAAAATTGTCAAAATAGTATGAAATTTTACACAAAATCGTATTTTGGTACATAAAACACAATTAGAGGATGTCCCTTTAAATTTTCTGAAGCTTAGATTTTTTTAGATTACCCTAATGACTATTTTTCAGTTTTGTTGTCAAATAAAGTTGCTTTTACCATCAGTTATTAAATTTTACAACATCAAGTACTATTTATATTTAAATTAAAGACTTAAAGTGTAATACTAGTCAATAATAGTTCTAAGTTACCAATTTCCAAAGGAAAATGTCTCAAAAACATGTTTTCTCTGTGATTTTTCTGTGATCGTCTTATTTTACAAGAAAAGTTTTTGTGAAAGCCGCTATAATTAAACTATGCCCTGCGTATACGAAAAATTAAAATATGCTTTTTGGGCCACTTAACTAAATACTTTTGTTCTAAAATTTTGTCGTTATGACAATCGTTTGTCGTTTGACAAAATCAATATTTGCAAAAGCCTTTACGCCAAATTATTAAAGTAGAATTTTTGAATTAATTTCAGGATTTCCTTCCAAATTTTAAAACCTCTACTGCCGTAAAAAGTCTCAAAAGCTTAAATTTCTTATTATAAATAACTTATATAATTTGTTTTTAATTCAGTACATAATATAACTCTAATCCGTTATCTTAAATGTTTTCTTCATTTTTTCGTTCCCTTCGTCATTTTGTTTTTCTTTTTTTTTTGCTATCGCCGTCCTCACTTAATACCTCTTTCTAAGCCAATTAGGCTGACCCCTTTAACCCCTCTACCATGGGACAACTGGCTGATAAGTTCAAACCCTATACAAAAAAAAAGAGCAGCAACAACAACAAAAACAACAAATAAAAAAAAGGAACAAAAAGGTTTATGTTTTCTTTTTTTTTTTCTTCTTCTTTTTCTTTTATCAAAGAAACTTATTCGAGGATGGAATATATATTTTACAAAAGACTTTGACCATAGAAAAAACTGACCGAAAAAAATAACCGGAACGAGCACCAGCTGAAGGAAAGAGATTGAAAACTTTTAATAGACCTTTAAGAAGTCTATGGTAAACAAGATGAACCAAAAAAAAAAAAAAAAAAAAAGATTCCAACTCTCAGCTTAGTTATGCAAACGATGAATATCAAATTGTGTTGGCTTATATACTCTCTGGGACACTCTTAAAAGAGTGGGTAAAGGCATAAAAGTTTACAAACCATTTTTTTTTTCTTTCTTCCATTTTTTGAAAGACTACAAAAAAGCAAAAAAAAAAAAAAAATGATATGACATCAGGGTCTTGGCTGATGGGGTAGGGTATATATTCTCTAATATCCATTTAACCTTATGAAAATAGGGGTATTTAGAAGCTTTGTAAAACAATACTTTACAACATTTTGAACATTTTTTTGGGTAAAACGATTTCATGTTGACACGATGTGAACTTAGTTTTGCTTTTTCAAACATTTAAATCAAAAGCGTGTTATACATAATTTATTGCTTGTATTACAAGCGTTTTGAAATAGATTTTATATTGTTTTGGGGGAGTTCGAAACACACTTCTAACCTTTTAAATGTATTGGAGAACTTTTTTTCTTGAAAAACTATTGCGAGGAAAATTTGGTTTCAAAAAATGTACTATTGACCACTGGAAACGTAGTAAAGTAGATGCTACAAGCTGTGTGAACTGTTTAGTAATATTATTTTAAAGGTCAGGTTACATAAATTGCGTGAAGTAGCACCATCATAACAGAACTTCAAAAGTTAAAGTATGCATTAACAGTTTCATAAAAATGGCTCAAAAATTATCATATAGTGAAAAGACTGGAACCAAATTAAAGGGCTACTCCTTACCTTTTAAAAAAAGTGCAAATCAATTTTTTAGCCCAACTCCTTCATGGGAAAAACGCATTGTGGATCTTGTGGAACGTATTTCTCTCAGCTACTTACAACCGAATTTTTTTCTCCCACCCTTGCCTCTCAAATCCTACATACTAAGTTCTTAGATTTTTGAAATTTCGAGTTTTTACTGTAAGTTAGTTCCTAGTTGTGATAAGTGCCCTAAGAGACAGCAGAGAGAAATACGTTCCAATAGATCCACAATGCGTTTTGAGTTCGGCTTAAGATTTGAAGTGTACTTTTTTTTTAAAGGTGAGCAGTAGGCTATTTAATTTGGTAACTTCACGTGAAGTTAGCACCGCCATGGGCTTGGAGAGCTCAGGAGTGCGGCCACAAACTAGAAACTGCATAGGGTAGAGTCAGCACCCTTCGATAGCGGGCCACCTCCGACAGTCCTTATTTTTTGTTTGTACAAACCTTTAAAAATTCTGTGAAAAATTGTGAACTTGTCCTTAGTCATACTAAGCATATGCTTATAAGTACTGTATTCTGTCAGCAAATGCCACCTATTTGGGATTGAAAATAAAAAATTGGAAAAATATCCAGCCTGTTATCTTCGACAATGGAATCCGGAATCCCTGCTGCAGTAAAGTATATGTGAATTGTGAACTCAAAAAAAAAAAACTCAACTTCATTTTTGTAATAACGTTGCTAACTCCACTCACCTACTTACTAACATATTTATGAAGAGGCAATGGGTAGTGGCGTATCCTGAAAAACATTTGGGGGGGGGGGGGGGCTCTAGTAAATTAATCATGTAAATTATGATGAAATTACTTAATAATTATTATGATTTTGGAAGCGTGGGGGAGGGACTAGAGCCCCCTTAAACGAAACTAAATTATCCGAAGTAGTTTGCATGGAAACTGTTGAAAAGATCCTCGCAATAAATTTCTTGTTTCAGTTAACCGATTTTTTTCAACTAAACAGAGTTGAGTAAAGGGGAGTCGACTGAAGCTAAATTCATTTGGTTCATCTAATTTTGCAGTTTTAACCTTAAGGCATTCGTTCAAACTTTTTTTTATAGTTATGAGCACATTTAAAAATTTCTCTGTTAAGGTGATTTGGAAATTATTTAGGTCCTCTGCTGCAGCACTCTAGAAAGCATCGTTACAATTCAGTCAACCGATTTGTATTGTACTTCCATTTTCTCAGTTTAAGAGCCAATTTGTTCACAAAACTGTAAATCGTCGAATGTCCATCTAAACTTATTTTTTTTTCTGAAAATTTATAGTTTGTGTGTTTGAGTTGTTAATCATGGATTAAGCTTATCAACTGATTTTGGTTGATTGTGAACAAACTAGCCCTTAGGATTGCTCACAAGTTTTAGATAAAGTTTTTTCGAGGTAAGCTGTAGAAATTGTTTCGAATAAGAGGCTTCTACTTTTAGTGCTCAATTATGCACTTGAATAAGGCCAAAGATTTCTAGTTTGGTTGCGTCTATCTTGCATGAATATTATCTCTCAAAGCAAGAATGTTATAAGAGCAGCTCTCTAACAAGTGCTTAGTTTTGATGCCCTTTGCTTGAGTTAATCTTACTGTCAACTATGACAGTCAATAATGAGTAGGCCAGTTTAGAACTGAAACTTATTTCTTACAGCTCGAAAACACTTTCTGGATGATTGTCCCTCTCAGTTATGTGGGTTCGTTGCTTTTAAGAGTCAAATCAAAAATTTGGCATCAATGTTCCAAAAAAGATTAAAGATTCCTTAAAATGATTTTTTTGGGGGGGAGGTGATAGTAAGTGTGGGGTTTTGCAACTGAAATTTTAATTTGCAGCAGTCAAGGTAATAAATCATAATTCAAAGATATTTTATTTTTAATTCCGAATACAATTAAACGTAAAACTGAGGAGGTAGTATGGTGCTTACATTTCCGCAGCAGAAAAAATCTTTCAGGTTTTGGTCTACAGTTGACTGTTTTAATTTCTCAACGTAATTTCATTTAAGTTATATTTTTTTTTTACCAGGATAACACATTTTTTTCTGCTCCTTCAACAACAATAACCAATAAAACATTATTTTATCGTAGATTTTTTTATGGACTCTTTTGATTCTGAATAATCTTGTCAAATGAAACACTTATGTCATATTTCATGAGGGTAGTTATTATTTTGATCCTATTTTTTAGATCATATTTTATAGTTAATCACTTTTATTCTAATGCCTTCATTCTTGTTAATTGCTGTAAGTTAAAAACAAATTTGGAATAAGGAAATAAAAAGGTTTTCTACACGCATCTATAGCATATATTAATATTAATTGCTGCAGGATATTTTGATTGAGTTATCTTGATAAACAAGATGAAGAACAGAGCCCAAGGACGCAGTTACTTTTTTTTCTTTTTTTTTTTTTTGAAATCTTTGTTTTCAGGCTTTTTTATGCTAGCCCTTCTAAAGTCCTTAAAAATTATCAAAGGATGAATGATAGCATTTCATATTAATTTTTTGTAACTTAACTAACCTATTTGATATATAATTGCTCTTGGAAAATAATGTTTTCTTCTGCCTCTTATAAATAAAGATAAACATTTTCTTTAGTTATTCTTAACCAAGGGTAAGGTACTTTATTTTATCCTGAAGATATTTTTTTTTTTTAAACATTGTTGTGTTTTTTTTTTTAGTACTGTTTCATAAAAAAGAAAGAAAAAAAAGGGTGGACAAATTGTGTTGAAATTATAACCCTTACTTGAAGATTCTGAAAGGATACAATTCACTTGACCATGGTGATGCGCAGAGATTACCCCTAAGGTAGGCAGCTAATGAGGTGAAGGAAAAATGTTGTTTTTTCTTTTTTTTTCTTTTCTTATTTAACCAGCAGCAGTTTTATAATGAATTACTTAACATTGAGGATAATGGATGTAACTCAAGTGTTTAAGTTTGTAGTTAATGAGGAAGGAATATGAAAAAGAAGCAAAAAAATGTGGAATTATTATTAGGTCTTGATTTCTATGGTGGGATAAAAAAAAAATAAGTTTTTGCAGGGATTTTTGTAGATATTTTATTAATCAAAGTGATTTTAGTACAAAGGTGTACTAAAAGTACTAAATGCTATTCTATAGCTACGTATGACTAATCTGGAACTGGATTTCCCACATGATAATAATGGGTTTTCTAAGAAACAAATATTGTGGAAATTATATATCGTAAAAGCATATAAATAGTCCAGTAACCTTGTCTCTTCGGAAGGAGACTTTGCATCAAATCCGGTAGTTTTGATTTTTTGCTGAATTTTTTATGATTTTAAATTGATGTTAAATCCAATTTTTGACCTCAAGCGCCGAACGTAACATTGGTAAAAAAACCTTTATTTTTGCGATTTTTTCAGTAAATGACATTTTTAGTTATGAAGGGCTAATTTTTGACCATAAACTATGTTCTACGGTGTCACCCTTACAAAATATTCTTAAGTATGAGCTCAATACCATTTCTTTAGATTAAACAGTTTTAAAAACACAACTTTTCAATTTTTTTTTAACCGGAGCAGATATCACATGATATTATTTTTCCTATAGAAGGCGAAAAAAGTGGGTCCGACAATTCTGTCTGTCTGTCTGTATGTATCAAAGACCACAGCCTAAACGGATGGGTCGATTTACTTTAAACTTGGTAAGTTCTATCTTTAAATGAGAACCATTTTTTTCAGAAACCGTTATTAACGGTACCTGCCATTGAACCGTTTTTTTTTTAATTTTGATTTTCTCCTTCATGACTAAATCAATTTCAACCATTTTTTTACATGGATGCTTTCAAGTTGCCGAGTAATATTTAGTAAAAAAAATTCGAAAATTATTTTTTTTTATTTTAACAAAAGTTTGAAATTTTTTCAATATTTTTTTTTTCAAATTTTAGTTTTTAGATGTTGATAAATAATATCTTAAAAATGGCGTACCAGTTTTTTTTTTATAAAAGTCCTTGCAAAATTTTATATGGAAAAAATATTTTTTTTTTTTAAACGGCTCTAACGATTTTCAATTTTTTTTTTCTTAAGAAGAAATCAAATTGCATACTTTGTTTTGAGGTTATATTCATTTCAGAAGCTGTTTCAGTCATTTGAAAAATTAATTTTATGCTTTTATAATTGTTTTTTTTTTTCTAAAACTGCATTTACAAATTTTTAATTAGAAGTGCTTAGCATAAATAGTAACTTTATCTGCAAGAGCAAGTACGTGCGACCCAGTCGTGCATTTTATTTTTTATGACTAAAACTAATGGTACCATTAAGGAAAAGTTAACTTTTTCAAAAACGGATCTAAAGAAACGTTGGTAAAAATTCTACTAACTGTTCCCCTCATAGTACCGTTTTCTTTGTTTTTGACTTTCACTTAAACGACTGATCCAATTTTGATGAACTTTTTATACGGAAGTTTCTTAACAATTCTAAATTTATTTGGTATCAAAATTTTCAAAAACGTAACTTTTAGATTTTTAAAAAGTCTTTCAAAATTTCTTTTTGAAAAATCAATTTTTCGAAAACGGGTAGCTGTATTTTTTTGAAATTTTGGTTTTAGTTGTGCAATTATATTATTTTGAAAATGGCATACTAACTCTATTTTTGAACAAATAAAAAAATATTTTTTTAAGAACGGCTCTAACGATTTTCAATTTTTTTTTTCTTTCTAAAAATGTATCTTTTTTAATCAATTTTTTATTTTTTAAAAGTTTATATAAAAAGCTATAACGTGCACAGCAACTTTGACCCTAAGAGCAAGTACGTGTGACCCAGTCGTGCATTTTATTTGGCAAGTTAAACACGAACGAGATATACTAATATGAAAATGTTGAAAACCCGTTTTTTTTGCTTTTAACGTCGAATTTCTTTGCTGGTAAATTCTTTATTACAAAATAATGAATAATGATGATGTGAGTGAAGTGTTAACCTGTATAAATAATTTTAAATCATTTAAAAATTCGCTTTCAGCGCAAAGATATTGAAAATTGAAATTAATGATTTGTCCAAAATATTCCATATTTAGTCCAATTAGAAGGTTTTTGGGGATGGCTCTGATGTAATTAACTTCAATGGCTTACTTTATGTTTTTGGGATTCTGAGCACGAATCTGGAGGTATACAATAAAATTTATCACAGAAACTTAATGATTTCTCATGTTTTGATGATAAATTTTATGATTTTTTGGAACTTACTAAAAATTGTATTTTTTTTTTTTATGAATAATCAAAAACATTTTTCGCTGAAGTCGTTTACGTAGAACAAATATAGAAAAAATTACCAAATTTAAGTCTTGACCAATAATTTTGTACGACTTCTAGATTCTTCTCAAAAAAATGATTAAAAATCCATAAAACTCAGTTCTTTTTTTTGGTTTTCCTCTGATTGTGGCCGTAACTAATTTGGCCAGTATCAAGAGTATAGAAATCCATACTATCCTCCTAACTAAAGGTTTTTTTTTATGTGGGTATAGCTATAGGTACATCCCGAAAACTACGGAATTTTGAAATAATTGGTGATTTTTTTTCAAAAATAACGGTTTATTATGTGACTATTAATTGATAAACAAAAAATAAATCTAGTTTCAGGTGTTAGCTTATTCTATGTGGAATAATACTTCCCAATTTAAACTGAATCCATCAAATAGTTTTGAATACATATATCAGGATCAAGCTCTACAAAACTCATTTCTACAAAACAATTTTTAAAAATCAATCAATCAAACAAAAAAACAAACGATAGAATTTTTCTAACACCAGATTTAGATTCAAAAAAGTCTAATCTTTCATACATTCAAAAAACTATGAAGGACAAAAATTAAAATTATTTTTTATCGTTCTCCTAAATATGACTTTTTTAAGGTCCGAACATTCTAAGTGCAGATCCGAAATTCGTTTGCTATGGACGTCAACTTTGAATGACTTCAAGAATAAACGGAATAAACCGCTTATAATAAACCTAGTTAGGCTTTAATTACTTTGGAATAGCTCATATAGGGTATTTACCAAGTATAGTCCAACCAAATATGAACTACTTCCATTATCGTTGATTTGAAAATGGAAGTGTATCGTTTAATTTTTCTTTACATGCATATTTTTTAGGACTTAGCCACACTTAGCTTAAAGTCTTAAACATTGATTATTCTAAACTTAAACATTGATTATTCTAAACTTAATTCTTTAAGTATTTCCCCCCCATTTGATAGCAAATCAACACACTGACATGGGTCCTAATCAAATATTAATAAATAAGTAAACGATTAATTTTCTTCTTGTTCCTGACTCTTCTTATATAAAATAAATTTGCCATAGTACAGAGCACCAAAATGATATGATGGTTTTCTTATTTTTTTTTTTTTTTTTTTGAATCCGTACACCAATGGTATCCTTTTTCGCGATGCAGAATTCATTTTGATTTATTTTTTTTTTTTTTTGCTTGGATCCTTCAAATCATTCAGGAAGAATACGAAATTTATTTGAAATTCAATTTTCAGCAATCTCACACAAAGGATTTGCCAGCCAAGCAGCAAAGCGGAATTCTGAAATGTATATCCAACCATCGCATCGCATTCATTTCCTCAAGGCTAGGCGGTAGCGGTAGGTACTGTGCAGCGCATGAGGGGAGTTCTATAGGAAATATAACCTACAAAAGTACGAGTATAATATCAAAGCTAAGCGCTGTGCATAGTGAAGGGAACTATATAACTACTGAGTATTTGGGATATCATATAATATCCTTATCCGAAGGAGTACCATTGTATGGCCCACTCCTCAAAAAAAATGTAAGAAAAATAAGACTCCCAAAGGTATTATGTGTGTGTGTCTAGTCTACATCAAAATCTTTGCTTCGCATTGCAATTGTAGGGCATAATAAAAATCACAGAAGCAAAATGATGTGGTGCGACTTCCTATGTAGGAATGAGTTGGAGTTTAGTACAAGGAGAGTATAATTTCTTTTTTTCTTTCTTCAGTTACGCCAACACAATCACAAAAGGATAGAATAGCTTAATGCTAGGATACTTTAGAAACGAAAAGATCCTTTTTTTTTTGGAATCGTGGCATATCAAAATATTTACTTTCAAATGTAAGTTTCTATGTTGTGTTTTTTTTTTCATTTTTTTCAGTATATTCGTTGGTTGATTTCGGAAGTCTGCACATTTAAAAAGCAATTGGGAAAAAGTGTCTCACTCATCACATCACTTTCAATCTATCTATCGAATTGAGGCTATATTCTATCTTACACAATTCAATAATAAAGAATTTCCCATTTTTGTATTGTCATTGTGTATGTTTATTATCCTTTTCTGCCATTGAGCTTAAACTCGTCAGCTTTGCAGGATTCTATTGTCCTTTTTTTTTTGTAGAATTTATACAGAAAGTAGTGGAAGAATAAAATTGATAAAATATACAAAGTCCTTTGTGTTTCTATGGGTTCCATGGAAATATGCAATTATCATCTATTTAATAAGGATCAGAGTTGTAAAAATATAAATTAAAAATTAAAAATGTTGGCATTTAAAACTTGAATACACATTAAAAATAAAATAAAGTTTACCATTCTATTCTTTTTTCGAATATATCGTAAGTGAAATTTCAGATTTTAATTCAAAATTAAATTGATCAATTTTTACCTGCGATAAAGGGTCTATTAAAGGACAAGTTAGACGTCCTTACTTTGTTGTAAGTTGTAAGCTAATTCAATGCTAATTTGTTGCTCAAACCAGAAATTTTCTAGCTCGCATGGGTTTTCAGTTATTGGATTTTCCGCTAAAATAAGTCGAAAATTAGCTGACAAAATCTTATAATTTTTCCTGAAACACGTACATCGCCAAAAACGACGCAAAATCGTGAAACACCTAATTGACTACTTTAACAAACAAATTAGTTCCATCGATTCTTTCATAGGTGGCGCTTATTGATTAAATTTTTAACATCTGTAGTTCTAATTTCATATTTTGTGCAAAAAGCAAGAGTATTTTGTGACATCTGCAAAATTCGCACAATAGTATGGTTTGGATCATATATGAGCCACCATGCAGTAAGGGGTTAAAAGAGTCTTCCTCCGCTGAAGCCAATGGAAAAAAATTGTTGTTTGCCATTAATTGTAGATTTTCAAAACAAAATTTCTTGTACAAACCTCAGTTTCATAGCTTGAGCTACAATAACTGGAAAAAAAACATTTAAAAAAGGTATTTTTTTTCAATTTGGTTTCAGCATACTCTCTTAAAATTGGAAATTGGAATCGAAAATGCCCGACAAATTTTTCTTTTTTTTTTGGAAAAGAAAAAAATACTGAATATTCAACTTTTTTTTTAAATTTTGACCGCTACGTATCTTATTTTAGCGAAAACTTGAATTGAACAAAAAAAAATAAAGTTTAGCTACAAAATCGGGACTTAAGCGTTTCAAATTTCTGCAAACATTTTTTTTTTAGATTTTTGAAGGTCACTTTTAAGGGAACTTTTTTTAGCAAAAAATATAATACTTCAAAAAGTATTTTTATATAATTTGTTGCCCAAATCTCAGTGTTTTAGATTTGCGCAGCAAATTTTGGTTTGAAAAGCTATCGATTACTATCAAAAAAAAAATTCAAAAAGTATTTTTTAGTAAATTTTCTCCATTTGGCTTCGTAAAATAGAAAATTGGACTAAAGGAAATGACCCATGGGAGTACAAAATTAATTCTTGAGCAACAATTTAGCACTGGACATCAAAAAAATAATAATTTTCTTACGTTTAGCCCCTGACTTCGGCTCATTGTAGCTACAAAAACGAAGTCTATGCTTTAAAAGCATTTAAAAAGCTACAAATTTAGATGCCAACCAAACATTTTGTCCGCTAACTTCAGACTTATTTTAGCGGAAAATTCAATAACTCAAAACCCAGGCGAGCTACAAATTCTACAGTAGCTACAATTTGTGAGATAATTTTTTGTATTCCGCCAAAGCAAGAGACGTCTAGCTTAGGATATGTAAAAAAAATTGAACTCGAGATAACCATTAAACATGTTATCACGGTGATAGAGAATACGAAAAAAATTGGTCCGGAAATTCTGTCTGTCTGTCTATCTTTATTTTTACCTCCAGCCTTAAATTGCTAAATGGTTTTCTTCAAACTTGGTAGTTGAGGTGATTTCCTAGAGCCTAGAGGAAAAATTTAAATTTTTTTAGGACCAAAATTAAAGGTTAGGTACCTACCTGCTTTTTTTATTCAAAAACCACTGTTACGATCTTGATTAAATTTTTTAATGTGATTTATTATACGCAATGTCGTACTTTTGAGTCGTCCTTTTTTATCGGACGCTAGTAAACGACTCAACGGACTTCGATGAAATTTTTTTGTTTTAATTTTCTGCTTACATTTAGTGTCTTTCATAAATAGTTTTTCTGACGCGTGAGCATGCCATGCATACAGTTGTTCATGTTAAAATCATGGAACAACATAGAAAACGTGTAAATATCCCGGTGTTTTAAAAATCTTTATTTACCAGTATTTCTTGATTTTTTCTACGCTATTCGTCGCATTTTCCGCTATAGTCAACAAAATTTTGAATATTTTTCGCAACTTTCCAATATTTTCTTAATGGTTTTTTTTACGCATTTTCCTAAGATACGTTTTTTCATGACTTTTTAAGATATTTTCCACTGTATCCCGCGGTCTTTAATCAGTGTTACGCGCATTTTATCGCGACAGTCGCGGTATTTGGTATAGTTTCTTTACTCAATTCCACTAATTTCCACGCTTTTCTAGCTGACTTTCTTCCCTTTTTCCGCAGTATTTTAAGCTTTTTTTCGCGATACTTTTTTGTTTCATAACTACCCTGCTATTTTTCGAGATATTTCACGATATTTCACCAGTATTCCGATCTTTTTTTCACAAAATTCCGCTCATATTCCGCTTAATTATTATTTTCATTTTCCGTGCTATTTTAGGCTTCTTACATTTTTCACGGTAGGTATTTTATGATGTCCAGTATTTCCCTTTTTTTCAATTTTTACGCGTATTTTCAAGCTTTTTCCGCAGTATGATATGCTTTTTCCGGTGTTACTAAACCGTTTTTTTAAACTGCATATGCTATTTTCCGTGGTATTCTACGATCATTCAACAGTATTTCTCGTTTTTTTTTCACGATTTTACGATTTCAGTTTTCACGCTTTTTTTCGCGAATTTCCACGTTTTTTTCACGCAGTATAATATGCTTTTACGGTGGTACTAAACCAATCCAATCCTAATCCAATACTTAATCCAATTTCTAAAATTTGTCTCAGAATAATCGAATCAGAAATAATATACATTTGAAACCGTTTATAAAAAAACTTCCTATATAAAAAACTACTTTAATTGTTTTTAATTTTCCTGGTTTTCCTTTAGGAAATTTCTTTCTCCTAAACCACCCCTGATTTAAACACAAACAAATAAAGAAAGTAATGATCCGAATCGGTCCAGCCGTTCTTGAGCTTTTGCTAATTTGCGATTGATTTTAATGTATATAGAAAATTTCATTATATGATTAAAAAAACAAAACAAAAACAGTCCGTAGCTGTTAATAAATTATATATTTTTTAACATTTTTTGTTTGAAAAACTTTGTACAAGAGGCTTTAACGTTCACAGCAACTTTGACTCTATCGACGTAAGTGCGTCAAGAAAAGAAGTTCTTAAATTGTTGACATAATTCTCAAACCTACCATTAAAAATCCATCAATGTAACTTCAGAAATTAATCTTTAAAAAAAAAAAGTCAATTCCCCTATAAACAGTTTTCCATCAGCATAATAATTGATCTCCCAAAATTCAACCTGATAACCATTTGCAAATTGAAACTCTTATCTATGCTAATTTTATTATTTCATTTGTCTCTATAAGCCTCCTGGGCCCATCATCCTTCGCTCGTATACTTGTAAAGCAAAGAAACTTTTATCGTTAAGCCCCTTGGGATCCTATTCTAAAGTTCACTTAATAACCATCAAATTTGATATTCCTACAATAACATTGAAGCTAGCACAAAAAATCAACAATACCAATTGACACCTAATCTGAAATTGTCCTGCCTGCAGCAGTAGCAGCAGCAACAATGCCACTATAGGAAAATAAGACGTCCTTTTCCGTTACAATTTTGATATTCATTTCATTTCGTTCCATTTGAATGAGAAACCATTTGGACAAATTCACTCATCATATTGGTTTGACTTTAAAGCATCCATCCCTCTGGAACCCAAATCCAAACGAGTGGTCCATAGCGAATGTACAATGAGTACCGTACCTACATATAAATGTAATACTATCTGAAAGATCCTTTTTCCCTTTCTTGAAAATGAAAATGAAAAAAAAAAAACAACAACAAATAATAAAAATAAAAGGAACAAAAATAGCTGAATGGAAATATGTTTAAGCTCTGGTTTATTTTACTTTAGAACGGTTTCAGGCTTAATTGAATGGAATTCCAATAAATATTTTTTTTTTCTTTGTACGACAACGACAACTACGGCGACGTGGACGAACGGAAAGGATATACACTCATGCATATTTGGGATAATAGAGAAATAGAAGGTTTGATTATTTTATTGCTGTCTATATAGAGGTTCGGTACCTTATACACAATACACTTAAGGGATCTATTTCGATAATATCAAAATCAATTGAAGGACAACTGTTTGCTTTTAAGTATTATTTTCTATTTAAATTCAAATTCGTGAGAAAATGAATTGAGCAAAGTTGAGGAATCAATGAATTATTTACTTCTGTTGCTTTTTCGTTTGATGAAACGATTAGAAATACATAGCAGCTATTGAAATTTTGAAACTTTAAAATGGTGGTTTATCTTTATAAAGGGTTTTCCAATAAGAGGTGTTATTTTGATATTCAAAGAAAAATGGCATTTTTGGAGATAAATGATCGGATGTTTATTTCATTATAAAGAAGAAGGTATGCCGTTAATAATGAAACACAACATCAGCCAAATGGCGTAGATCTTATCTTTCACGTGGCCCCAAAGGAAGAAGTCGCAAGGTGTTAAATCACAAGATCTCGGTGGCCAATTGTGATCACCTCTTCGAGAGATAACACGGTCCGGAAACTTTTCCCGTAAAAGATCGATGGTTTCATTGCTTGTGTGGCACGTAGCGCCGTCTTGTTGAAAGTAAACGTTGTCCAGATCAATACCATCCAATTCAGGCCATAAAAAATCATTAATCATCTCTCGATAGCGCAATCCATTGACCGTAACTGTTGCTCCAGCTTCATTTTCGAAAAAGTAAGGTCCAATGACCCCGCGGGACCATAAACCGCACCAAACAGTCACGCGTTGAGGATGGAGAGGCTTTTCAACATTAACTCTTGGGTTTTCCGAGCCCCAGATGCGACAGTTTTGCTTGTTGACGTAGCCTCCGAGGTGGAAATGGGCCTCATCAGTCAAGATGATTTTTTGATGAAATTCCGGTTCATTTTCATGCATTTCAAGGACCCAATCAGCAAAGACACGACGTTGTTGATGATCAGCCGGCTTGAGTTCTTGTGTTAACTGAACTTTATAAGCCTTAAGACCCAAGTCTTTATGCAAAATACGGTGTAATGACGTTTGTGGAATGCCTAATTCCAAAGAACGACGAGGAATGGACAAACCTGGGTTTTCTTCAACACTTTGGGCTACAACAGCAATATTCTCAGTTGTTCTTGAGCGACGTGCACGGGTTTTATTCTTCACATCACTAACTTGTCCCAACAGCTCGAATTTTTCCACCAATTTCTGTATTGCGGTCCGACAAGGTGCTTCACGACGACCCAAAAATGTTTTAGTTTTACGAACCGTCTCTGCCAAATTTTCACCATTTTTATAGTGAATTTTAATAATTTCAATGCGTTGTTGAAGCGTGTATCGTTTTATTAATAGCGTAGTTTCTACTTGTCAAATGTTAAAAAATAACAGCTTCAAAAGTGACAGCTACCGAAATAGCGGGCTATTCAAAATAACACCTCTTATTGGAAAGCCCTTTACTAAAAAGGAATTTAGAAAGTCACAAAATGCTTATGAAATTTATTTTTATCTTAAAAACACTTTAAATTAATAAAATAAAATGAAATAAATAACAACGTTTTGTATTTGTGGTAAAAATAGCATACGAAAAACAAGGCCTAGTGACTAATAGGTACTCTCAAGTCATAGTGACAAAGGCTGGAAATAAAACCCAGCCCTCGGCTTTACAGTCCATTACGCCAAGAGAAATTTCGAAACTCTAAGTTACGCTACATGCTTTTACCAGCGGCGCAATGTTGTCCAAAATGACTTTTCTCGTTGCAAAAATCATATCTTTTGAACGCATTAAGATATCGGTTACAATTTTAATTGAAGGAAATTTCCAGGGCTGTTAAAACAATGAGTTTCAAGAAAATTGTTTCACAGGGTGCTTCGGCATCATTGCGTTAAGAAAGATATTCTTAGAAGAAGGAATTAACAGAAAAAAACAATTAAGAAAAACTTTCAAAAATCATTAAAAACAAAAACTATGACCACTTAAATATATTTATAGGGTGTTCCAAAGTAAAATTGATCACAACAGTGGTTACTAAAAGTTAACAAACCTATTTCCTAAATGTTTTTATCAAGTATTTAAATGGTATTTTTTTGCATTTAGTGGGCTATAATCATATTTTATACATTATTTCAGTGATATATTTTAATCTTTTATATTTTCTTCTTAAACAACAGATAATTGTAAATTTTAATTTTCAGAAAAAATTCGCTACCATCATCATCATTTCTAATAGTTAAGAGACTTATTAGTTCTGGGCAGTAGCTTTTTTTTTTAGCTCTTTTTGGCATCTAACGTGCCTTAAAGATGAAACAAGTCGATCTGATGAAATGAGTAGCATATCTCCATTTTGTCGTTGCCATGAAACCTTGCATGTATTTTAGTATCGATATCGCTTGTAATCTTCATTCCTTGCTTCCTGTGCTTCTTCTGAAAGTTCCCCTATTGGCAAAAAAATCTTATGAAGTATTGGGGTTCAGGAGTTTGTGACCGTATTTGGATTTTAAAAGATCCGAAGTACTTTCGGTATACTCGTTGAATTTATCAACATTTTTTATAGATTCCGTAGATGATAGTGCATTTTTAGTTTATAGCTGATGTAACTTCTGGATTATCGAAAAATCTTCGTGAAGTGTTTCCATCATTTGTTGCTGCCAAATTGCTGTGTTAATTCTTTTTTATGTCCAGTTTTCTTCTTTTTTCGGCTTCCTTTTTGTAAGTAGTCTCGTTTTGTTGACAAAGTTCATAAGCTATTTTTAGCACGAATTCCATACATCTTTTCCGTTTATCATAGTCAGAAAGAATTCATGTTGAACCATCACATTTTTTTCTTCGTTAAGTGTAATTATACAGTTGGTACTAGATTTTCTATTTGGTTCCTTATATTGCTGACAGTTGTCTAAATAACATCACTTGACTCCTTTGCGTATTTAAACAGGATCGGTCTGCAAAAGTGCATAGATGACAGCCTTGGATTCTTCCAATATAAAACACTCTCAGCTTTTTAGGCAATTGAAGTACATGAAGTACATAATATTCCATGACTGAATTTGCTTTAAAAAAAAACAGAAACAAATTACAATATCTCGGAAATGCGCGCACTTGCGGGACTACGGTCTTACACTTGGCTCAGCAAATAGTTGGTGTCAATTTTAATATTAGTTCAGTCAACGAATGAAAAACTAAATTGCTTCCATCTCAAAAAAATATCCAACAGTTTTGAAACTTGGCACACTTTTTAAGGTGATGAAATAAAAAAAAAATCCCCAATTAATCTTCGTACATATTTTTTGTACCTGCAAGCTGCAACTGCTTACAAAATAGCGGCAGTGATGAAAAACATTCGGGCGATATAAAGCAGTTCTATTCTGATCTTCACTCTTGGAGCTTACCAGGAAGGGCAATAATCTAGCACCTAGGGCCTTCCTATGTAACACGATATTACTTTCAGATCCATTCAAAAGTTGATTTCAACTGTAGATTTCATCCACCTTATGTCAGTTCAGGCTTTTCAAATCTTCTAAATGTGAACAAACGAAGAAGTTGGCATTTCTAGAGCTTTTAAATTTTCCTTTGTTGCGAAATTTGAGAGATGCGATTTTTCAAATTCGAACGCTTTTTTTTTGCAGAATCGAATTTACAAAGTTGGGCCCCTGGTCTTTTTTTGCCCGTAGAAGTCTAGGGATGCAGGCTGCTCTCTAAGTTGCTCTAGTTCTTGTTTGCAGCATTGCCTGGTAAGCCTTGTTCTGAGCTGCATGCGGCATCCGAAATTCTTCGTCGAACCAACAGTTTCGTTGCAGTCGCTTGGTGAAACTAAAAACAGCATTGGTTGCACTTTTGATGGCTTGTTGACAATGTCTTCAATGGTCGTCTATGATTGCTGCTGTTGGCTGGCTGGTCAAAAGATTAAGAGAAACATGGGAAGCAAAAGTTTTGGTGGTCTCTTGTGATTTTAACTTGCTAGTTGTTGTGGCGTCATAGATAATTGCACCCACATTCGAGACACTACTAAATAGTGGTCTGAGTTTATTCAACGTTTTCTCCCCTTCATGCTTATCTATATTATAATGACTATATATTATATTGCTCCTAAATTTTTAAAAGTAATTTTAATTTTCTGTACAGGTAGTCTAAAGGATAAGTATAGCGAATGACACAAACATTTTTTTCAGAATTAGTCTATTTCATCGTGATACACAATCAAACGTTTAGAAAACACGTTTTCGAGACATTTTTATGTGCGTGCGCTGCCGTTGCGGTCAGCGTCGGTGTCGTTGTCTTTGGACATTTGTAAACACGATAACTTTTGACAGAATCAATATAATTGGAATATTTAAACGCCAAAAATTGAGGATTAGCTTAACTTTGGTTAAGTTCGAAATTAAGCCATTTTGAATAAAACCTTCTTGTAAAGGGTTGGTAATCTGTCGCCACGAGCTGTCAGAATGAACCCGTTCCTATTGGAAAATAGGAAGGGGATGATTTTGACAGCTCGTGGCGGCCATATTGTTTCTTTTACTTCCTGTCTAAATATCGTCTTTTAATCAGTTACTAAAGACAAATCATCATGACAAGTAACAGCGACGACGAGCAACACGTGCAAATTGGGTCTTAGAGTAGTTGGAAGTTGATAGTGAAATAGATATAATTCCGTCTTATCAACTTTGTGGTAACACCCACAGGTTATTGTTGTTTTATTCAAAACCTTTAAAGCATCCAAATAAAATTACTGTGTGGATTTTGGGCTGGAGGTGCCATCGGTCCTCACTTCTTCGAAAATGATGCTGGCCAGGACATCACTGTAAATGGCGATGATCACCAGCTTCTTGTAGCCTGAATTTTTATGATATGGACACCGAAGACATATGGTTACAACAGCCGCAAACGACAAGACAACATAATGGATGCCATCAGTCAAATTTTGCCTGATTTATGCGCCAAAGTCATCGGCGTCAAAGTCATTTTGGAGACTATCCCCAGACGTTTTTTGATTTTTTTTTTTTACCAAAAATAACGGTACCTGTTATATACCGGTTTTAGAAAAACTCATTTTTCTCAAAAACGGTGCCTACGATTTTGATTAAAAGAATCATGGTCATTTTTTTGGGTAAGGTCTATCTTTAAATGAGAACCATTTTTTTTTTCAAAAACCGTTATTAACGGTACCTGCCATAGAATGCTTTTAAGTTGCCGTAATAATATTTAATAAAAAAAAATTCGAAAATTATTTTTTTGGATTTAAAAAAAAATAGTTGAAATTTTCAAAATAAATTTGTCAAAACCACAAAAATTAATATTATGCTGAAGAAAAAAAAAAAACAGTGTAGAAGTAAAAGGCATAGCAATGTATAGGCATGTACAAAAACCAAGTTTCATCAAAATCCATCTACGTATTTGTGAAAAAGATAAAAATACCTGTTTTTGGCATTTTTTTAAAAATATTTTCGAGGTTATACAAAAAAAAAAATATCTGAGCCATCTTCGATAGGAGGCCTACTTTTTTACACCTTCTCAGTTTCCCAATGCAACGTTATCCACTTAGGAAAATATTTCATTGAAGATACAAGCGACTTAATGAAAACTGATATTCACAGTCTCCATCGGTTTATCAAAAACTCCAACTGGTTTAGTTAAAGGAACGTCCTTACTCTTTATGTGGTATCACAATGGGCATATTATTGGCCTAAGTGTGTCAGCAGTTTTCCTGAAAGCCACCTTAACCTAACCTAACCTAACCCAAGGCCTACTTTTTTATAGAAATCGTAAAGAAAACACAATTTTTGAAACTCACCCAACTTTTTCGCCCACCCACCCCCTTTCCCCTTATCTGCTGGTAGGCAAATTATTTTTCCCCTTTCATGTACATACTTCCCTAGGATTTTTCCTAATATTTCCACCATCCATATCCTGCTAGTAACTTTATTTTTTTTTTTTAATTATTTGTGCTGACAGAACGCTCTCATGCAAAGAAAAACACGATGCCCAGTCTATCTATTGATAAAGAAAACCGTAAGCCGTAGTTTCCACGACATTATATTCTCATTTATCTATTAATTAATTACAAAGGTAATCGTCTCGTCATACGGGATACGGGAATTAAAAGTAACTTAAAATTATCTCATAACAATAATGAACTCTAGATAATCCACATGAAATATCAAGATTGGACCTTACAAGAGCATTTTAAATTCACTATACAATATTGATCTTTTGCAATCAGAGCCAAAGTAGGTTAATAAAAAATTACAAAAAGACAAAAATGCAAACAAAAAGCAATTTTAATTAATAAATTATTATTAAATATTATTAATTCTTTAGCTTGAATCAATACTCATCAATTGTATATTCGAATCACTGCAATAAATAATTCACATAAATGAAATTTTTTTTAATTTTTTTTTATAAAGCATTCTTTCATTTTTTAACAATAAAAAAAAAACGAATATATGGATTAATAATAAACATACTACATATGCATGAACACAGTCAAAGGTATAACAAATATCAACATGTCGTATACCTACCTACTTCCGTCATCGGTGTTCGTTGCTGTCTTCATCATATCCTGGGATATCCCTACTATATTGTTAAATAATATGCCATTCAAACATGTTCACTGCTTGTAATTCGCAATGCATCATTCAAAATGATTTAATTGTGCGTATGCGTATGTACACACATCCCTAGTATGTATATTATGCTCAAGTGAATAATGGCGACGAAAATTTTATTAAATCTCACAATTACATCAATATGTCTGATGTCCTTACGCACATCATTTTTTTTTTTTGGTTTTTTTGTCTTCCTTCCCATATTCATGCTCAATTAAATTGAATACAAAAATAAGTAAATAATAAATACTTACAAAAGAAAAAAAAAAAAGAAAACAATTATTTATGTAAACTTACATACATAATTCAGTTCTTAAACAAAGTTAAAAAAAAAAAAAAACAACACAATAATTTCACATTTTCAGACAGTTTTTTTAATATTTTTTGCTTTTGCTTTTTGAAGTTATACTTCTTTCCCGGCGATTATAAAAATATTAAACCTCCTCACAGACACTAGAAGTAAGCAAAGAGTAAACACACACTTACATTTTATACTTTTTTTTTTTTTTTTTTATTTTGTGTGAAACACAATAAATTTATTAAATTACAGAAGTCAGCCATTGTTATTGATATTCTGACTGATTTATTTTCTACACTATAAGTGATAAATACACCAAAAGATAAGTGGTATAATGTTAGGTTCTGATACGACAGGATTTTTTGAAATTCCACCGGCAAGTTAGGGTAAAATGGGGCAAAAGACAAACATTTTTTTTTTGTACATCTCGAAAAGTATAAGGGTTAGAATTATGAAATAAATTTAATTGAATAGATAAATTGCAATAATGATGAGTTTTCGTCGAGAAAAAAATTCTAAAAATTCAACTTTTCAAGTTAAAAATTATTTTCCAATATCAAATATTTTTTTAGACGTTTGAAAATGATGTTATTATGCATGGATATAGTTGATATTTTTTTGAAAAACTAATCATGCATATTGAAAGATAATTTAAAAAAGATATTAGGAATCTAATACGGATTTCATATAAAATGCTCCATAACGGGCTTTTTTAGCTTAAAAAAGAAAAAACGTTCTTGAAAGTTTATGTGGGTGGTTTAATTGTTTTTAAAAATCAGAGAATAGCGGGAAAAATATTTCGTAAAAACAAGTTTTAGGCTTATGTATTGTCTATAAACGTGTGAAAAAATTGATTTTTTAACATTTTTTTTCAATGAATAACAGTAAAGACAAGATTTTTCAGTCCAAGTTTTTTGACCGTTTCCAACTTTATTTAATTTTTATCTTTTTATTTTTATATTTTTAAACTTGAAATTAACACAGCCATTAGTAAATACATTTTTGCAAAAACTTTGACAATTTTCTGTAGTCTGTGAGCTGACATAACGGTAAAAAGAGTTTGGTTTACGCGGTGATTGATTACTATTTACATAAGCCTTATAAAACTATGATTCAACTGTATTGAGCTTTATTGAACTGTACATGCTATAAAAGCTTCACAAACTTGAAAAGAGTTTTATCCGAAATTCATCAAAATTCAACAAAATTGTCTGGTTTTGTCGTCGGACTCGACCAGCCACCAGTGGAGAACGGTACCGTTGGCTCACAAATGGATTCGAGATGGTTCGCTTATAACATTTGTAATCTTGTTGTTTCTTGTCGGATTTTAAAGATTGAGATGTCTTAATTTAGCTGAAATATCAGGCTATTTTTTTTGTATAAAAGTTTCATATAAAAATAATGAGTAAAAGGTGATTAAGAAGAAAATAAATTTTTGTTTTCTTATTCTTTTTGCAATATGATATGAAATTTGATTGAATTTAATAAAATGTTGTACAACAATATTGTTGGTTTAAGTATTTTATAAAATTAAACAGATTCTAATAGGTAAAATGTTAATCTATAATTCTGCATAAAAATATTGGACACTTATTTTATCAAACATTGCCACAGAGGACGTTAAGTGAAAATATGTTTTTAATGAATGCTACAAAAATTACAAAATTTAATGAAAAATTTGATAGTTTTGATAATATTTTTTGCTCAATTTTAAGATGTGTCTGTTCTCTTAAACAATGTCATACAAAAGTTATTGATTAAATAAAAAACAAAGACTGTAAATGATATTTTACAGAAAAAAAAAACATCAAACAAAATGAACTTTTTATACTCCTTTGACCAATTGTACCATTCATAACATCTGACTATGTCTGCTTAAATAATTTTAATTTTCTTATAAAATGTCAACAATTATTTTGATATACAATTTGTTTCAATAAGATACTCACAAGCTTCGCAATATCATTAAGTTAATTCAAAAATAGTATAAATTCGAAAAAAATCATTAACATTAGTAAAACTTAACCGATTTTTTAAGTTGAGGTATCAATTAAAAGATTAAAATTTCAGTAAAAATAAAATAAAATGCATTTTTTTATTTAAATTGTGTAAAATAAATAATGATAGGAAGTATAACTTCTGGCGAGCGTACATGAGTACACACACCTTGTTTTTTTTTTAAGTGAAAGCTGAGAGATACTTACACTCAGCCTGGTCGCCTTTATAGACAGAACATACACAGGCAACTTAAGCACAGACATCAAGGATGCAACCAACTAAAGGGATATAATACCATCAGCATCCACCCGGCCAGCCAGCAGGCCGGCAGGATGGCCAGGTTCTGGTTAAGTACTCGTGTATTGTATTCACTGGACTGATGAAATTTTTAATAATAAATGGCACACTCAATAAAAGGATATACTCTACAATATAAACTCCCACTCAGAAAGACAGGCAAAGGCATACTTACCTACCAAGCATCAGACAATATACATAGGTACGAACAATACTATATACCCTACGAATGAAAGGACATACAAAATGTGTTTTGCGGAGCATTGTGGGGGTTTCTAGTGAAGAGTTGAAACCTTTTTTTTTGTTTTGTTTTGGAAATATTACTCCAACGACAGCTATAAATCAGCAAACCCGATAAATTTTACCCACATATTCACCCCAAGTGGAATATCCTTAAACTCATTCTTCTTCAAGCACATCCTGTGTTTGCTTATACCCACACTCGTACTATCCTACATATTTATTTATTTTATAAATAGATGGACACACATTCCTTTGCACAATAAAATATTGATTTCGAAATCAATTTCATAGCTCGTCTATAAATTGTTCTTCAGACAGACACACACACACACACACACACCCAAATCCAACTCACACACAGTTTTATATTGGTATGATGGTCGAATTGTCTTTCTTCATCTCGATCATGATCCTAAATCGAATGGACACTCGCTCTCTATTCGCAAAATGATTATTTGATGTGTGTGCAATATGTTGACACATAACTGTCATGCAATTTAGTCCTCTTGTAAGGATGATAGAAGCAAAAGTTTATTCCTTTTAGGATGAACACAACGGATACTGTCCTTATTGTCTCTATATTCGTTTAAGGACAGGAAATTGTTGCACAAGAGTCAAATAAAATAATGGAACTAATCACAAAACACACATACACACACACACACACACACACAAACACACATACCCATAATGGGTATTAAATTTTAATCTGTTTTTCTATTTTCAATGTCCTTATAGAGAGTTTGTATCCATCTACTTTTTGGATTCATTTCAAAAATTTATTTAAAATTTAAATTCTATTTAAAGGACATTCCACTCACTTTATCTATTGATTTTTTGAAATCCTTAAATTTTATTTATTGTGTAGGTACACTATACTTTTCCAATTGACTTTTGTCACCGTTTCTATAAAAGAAAAAAAAAAAAAGAACTAAAAGGAAGAGAAAGAAGAAAAGAAAACAGGACATGTACGTGATACAACATTTTATTGATATGCGAAAGACATGACAACTTACAAATCCCTAGAGGGTATTCGTCATAATAAATATATATACTCGGTTAAATGGGGTGGCAATACTCTACTTGTGATAAATAAAAAATGAAGAATTGAGTTCAAATTAAATGATTTCTTCATCATAGAAGGAATGGCTCGTACATTTAAGCAACAACAACAAACAGTGTCAAGTTATGAGAAAAAAGAACTCAAGAAAATAAGTTTTTTTTTTGTTGTGTCCTTTGGACTTGGTTTTTTTTTTTTTTTGTTCGGACAAGTGGACACCCTACAACCCTCAGTTTTTACTGGGATTTTTATTAAATTTTTATCGATTTCGATTAAAGTTAATTCACTGTTGGTTAGGTGAAATTAGGACTAGCAGAGATGATAAAGGCCAAACATCAAAGACCATTTGACCTTGAAGAAATAAAAGAATAGCATATAGAGGAAAATACAAGAATAAAGTTTATTCTTCTATGTTCTTTAAAACTCTATTCCTTTATTTAGTGAAGTAAAGCTAATTAGTTTCTTATGTTGTTATTCAAAAATACAGTTATTCTTTTACTCTTATTAACAATAAGATTTTTGTGAACAAATATGTTTTTATCAAAAATTTATTCAAGGAAAACTACTGGTGACAGGGGTCTAGTTTTGCAAGTTCAGATGGGAGAGGGAATTTTCTCAAAAGTTGACTTAAAGCAGAAAAAATAAATTGCACGACTCGATCACACGTACTTGCTCTTATAAATAAAAATACTATATATGCTAAACCTTTTTAATTAAAAATTTGTGAATTCAGTTTTAGAACAAAAAATTAAAAAAGCATAAAATTTGATTTTCAATATGAATTTAATCTCAAAACAAAGTATGCAATTTGATTTTTTCAATAATGATAAAATTTTAGAAAAAAAAAATTGAAAATCTTTAGAGCCGTTTTTGTTTTTTTAACTACTTTTTCTATACAAAATTTTTGCCAAAAAATCAATGAAAAAAACTAGTACGCCATTTTTAAGATATTATTTATCAACATCTAAAAACTGATTTTTGAAAAAAAGAAAAAAATCAGTAGTTTTCAAAAAAATAATTTTTCAATAAACATCAATTTAAAAATCCAAAAAAATTATTTTCTAAAATTTTTTTCTAAATATTATTACGGCTTTCAAAGTAAATAAAAGCTTTTATGTAAATAAAAAAGATAAAATTGATTGAGTCATGAAGGAGAAAATCAGAATTAAAAAAAAACAAACGGTTCTATGGCAGGTACCGTTACTTACTTACTTACTTAGGTCCTCAGACCATGAAGAGTCCGTTGTGATCCCCTAAAGGGGCATAGGGCCCCCACTACTCCCACGCGCCATCGTGTACGGTTTCTGGAAATATAACGTAGTTCTCTCCAACTCTTCCCCAGCTGTACAGATACACTTTCGACTGTCCTGTGCCATGTGCTTCTCGGCCGACCCGACCCTCTACCTGCCTGTGTGAGTGGGTTCCATTGCATCGCTTGACCAGCAATGCAATCGTTCCCTTTTCGAAACGTATGACCAATCCACTGCCACTTACGTCTGCGTATAGTGCTGTCTATGGATTCTTGACCAGTTCTTTTTTAAGTTTTACGGCTGGGCCAAAAAATCCTTAAGATAATTCGTAGACAGCTCTTAACGAACAATTGCAGCTTACTTGTGACACTTGTTAGGATTTTGCAGGTGCTGCACCCATACAGAAGCACGGATTCAATATTGGAGGGGAACAGTCTTAGCTTGGTCTTTTAAGCTTATAGAATTATTCCTCCATGTTTTTGACAGCATTCTGAAAGCAGCCTTTGCCTTTTTACTTGCTCTATAGGGCAAGTATTGGTTTGTGTCAAAAAAAACTTGAGGTTTTAATCAAAACAAACATTACGATGATGGAGAAGTCCGAAAAAGTGGTCATGCCGTCCGTCGGTCTGTGCGTTTGTGCGTCTGTGCGCCTGTGCATCCATCTGTGTTCTAAAAATTTATCGTTATTGAAGAAATCATATCAAAAAGTCTTATCAAAATCGTAAGAGCCGTTTTCGATAAAATTCGAATAACTCAAAAAATGTTGTATGGGAGGTACTCGTTCTAGATGAGATATTCAAAAACAAAAAAAATCAACTTTCGAAATTACGTAAAAATCAACTGTACCAAATTTGAAGAAAATCCGTCCACGCGTTTGGGCAGTGGAGACGTGTACAAATGGACGCACAGACTGACAGACCGACGGACGGCATAACGAAAACCACTTTTTCGGACTTCTCCATCATCGTAATGTTGGTTTTGATTAAAACCTCAAATTTTTTTTTGACACGAAACCAATACTTGCCCTATAGAGCAAGTAAAAATATGCGAATAGCTTGCAAAACACTTCAAGATATTTTACTCAATATGTGGTCGTTACATCTTTTACATTCGCATCACGTATGCAAAATTTCTTAGGACCAACTTTATCAAAAAATATTAAATTGTTTTAGTGTTTGACCAGCGATAAAAAAATGTATAGAATTTAATTTTAAGTGGTCACTGTGGCGTATGAGTAACATTTTTTTTCTTCTGAATCTTTAATCATTTACAATTTTTGATATTAATGAACAAATACTGAAACAAGACAACCTGCATTGACGAATTTCTAAGCTGCGAGTCCTAAACTACAAGAAAACGAATATCTCGAAGTATTTTTTGAAGATTTCCACATCAAAAACAAAAAAATAAATCTTTTTATGTGTTGAATCTTTTCTTTTTCATGTTTTTATTTTTATTTTATGTGATAACGTCCTTATACCTGCCAATCAATCAAGCAATATATTTTTTTCTTTCGAAGTCATTAGGCCAGGTAGAAAGCTTCGGTGATTGTTCTTAGAATCTATCATTATAATGGCAACGCATTTTCCTTTCAATTTTTGTTTTTTTTTTTTTTGTTTTGTTTTTATAAAAACAAAATTATAAAAATCAATATCCCAAAGCAAGGAGATTGGCAAATCAAAACAAAATGACTTGCCTTTGCTTGGCTATAAATATAAATAAAAAAAGAAAAAAAAAAATCATCGTATAAAGGTCACAAAATGAAACAGTGAGAGGTGTGGTTATTAAAATTAAAACAGCACGCAACATGAAGCTTTTATCGTTCCCAGAATATTTATGTCAACAACGTGTATTTTTTTTTTTTGTTTTTATTTTTACTGGCATGTTCATTTTTAGCGTTGAAATGTCAGCATAAACACCTTTTATAGCCATGATGAATTTTTGGCAATTTAAAAATATAAAACACAGCAGTTAATATGTAATATAACTGAAATGGACAATATACAAGGAATTTAAAGGACGACATCATAAAACAACAATGGCTAAATATGAAATGAAGATTTATTAACATAATCACATTGGGGGGTCTTAATTCCGAGAGAGAGAGAGAGAGAGAAAGAGAGAGACAGAGTAATTATATCAATATAATTTCCCAATTCTACTCTATAATTATGTCGCTTTATCCGGCTTGACCTCCTTAAATCCTGGACAATTTCCGTCAATATCGCTATTTGCTATACAACCATCAGTTGTTGGTTCATTGTCCGAATATATACCTTGAAAATGACCATGTCGTTCAATTTAAATTGCATCACGTTGTGAATTGACAATATTATCAACCTGTCACTTGAATATCCTTGCATCAAACACACACACACACACACACACATATTAACACCAAACTACTAAAGCTGAAGTCCCTAGGGCTAATCCAATTTCATAACACCCTAATGCCTAATAAGGATCAAGCTTACCTTATGCTATACACATTCATCTTTGTGTGTGTGTGTGTGTGTGTGTAAATGTGTATGAGTGTGTGAATACACTGGAGATATCTGAGTCTGGGGGAACTCAAAGACGATATAATATAATGACATATAATTATAATAAATTTGTAGTTCCTGACTCACAGGACCTTAATAAGGTTTTAGCCAAGAAGTGTCAAAGATTAAAATTAGCGTCTGATTGTACGAACCCATAGGTAGGTTCGTATTATGATGAAGATGCGATGGTTTATATATGGTTGGTATATCCCTGGCAAGTGAAGGTACATAAATGAAGCTTGAGGGTCCTTTAATAACCCCATTCCATATAATTTACTGGAGATAAAAATGAATGAGGTGTTAGAAGTAGTGTGGTTCTTGACTTCAAATTAAAGATGTATGCAGGTGGTGCGACTATATCCTTACATTCTACTACTGGAGGACTAAAAAAATTTAATGATGATAATTTCTTTCGCTTGGAATGGTACTTAAGTACTTTAGTGTTGGATTTTATGGGTTTAGTATTTTTTTTTTCTTTAATGACTATCAACTGTATGGCTTGAAGTTGAAGAGTGTTTTTTTTTCATTTGGCATCTGTCACTTTTTATTATGATCATCTTAACAGTTCACATGAATTTGGGATTCATCAAAATTAAGGGACTCTTTATAATGTTTATAATTATGAAATATGTCCAAATTTGAACTCAAGAGATAACTGATGAGCATTTTTAAAATGCCAGTATCACATCTCTGATAGTGTTAACAGAGAATTTATTTGGATTGCCTCACGCAGGAGAGGCATTTCAGATGAGTTAATCGCTATTATTAAAGCAACCTACGATGGATGCAAATGTCACGTTTTACATAGAGGAAGGTTGTCGGATGAATTCGAAGTCCATTGTGGAGTCAGATAGGGTTGCATACTGTCGCCAATACTTTTTCTGTTTGTGATAAGTGATGTGCTACGTGCAGCCCTGTTAAACGGAAATAGTGGAATTCAATGGTGCCTGACATCCCAACTCAAACATCTGGACTACGCGGACGACCGACGTATGCTTACTCTCTCATAGGATCATGGATCTCCATCAAATGACAACAAGGGTGGAGGGAGAAGCAGAAATCGTGGGGCTGAAAATTAACACTTCAAAAACAAAAAAGATCAGCCTCGGAAGTAACTCGTCCGTTCAAGTCAATATTTCTGGACAACCGGTTGAGAAAGTAGAAGATTTTCAATATCTTGGGAGTTTTGTCTCTACCAAAGGCGGAACCGAACAAGACAGCCGTATCAAAAAAGCAAAGGCTGCTTTCGGAATGCTGTCCAAAATATGGAGAAACAACGCTATAAGCTTAAAGACCAAGCTGAGACTGTTCCGCTCCAATGTTAAATCCGTGCTTCTGTATGGGTGTAGCACTTTTAAAATCTTAACAACTGTCACAAGCAAGCTGCAATCGTTCGTGAATAGGTGTCTACGAAACATCTTAAGGATTTTTTGGTCCAACCGTAATTTCAATGAAGAACTTTATAGAAGAACGGGTCAAGAATCCATTGACAGTACTATTCGCAGACGTAAGTGGCAGTGGATTGCTCATACTCTTCTGTTATTTTTATTCTAAGTAGAAAATTCGTGGTTGTCGAATCGATTTTTTTTTTTTGAGATTTCGTTAAAATGTAGTTTTTGATTAGCTTGTTTACTCATTTTTACTTGCAAGTATTGGTTTCGTGTCATAAAAGAAAATCTGAGGTTTTAATCAAAACCAACATTACGATGATGGAGAAGTCCGAAAAAGTGGTTTTCGTCATGCCGTCCGTCGCCTCGGCTTATGCGTCTGTAAGTCTGTACGTCTGTACGTCTGTGCGTCCATCTGTACACTTCTCCACTGCCCAAACGCGTGGACGGATTTTCTTCAAATTTGGTACAGATGATTTTTACGTAATTTCGAAAGTTATTTTTTTTTGTTTTTGAATATCTCATCTAGAACGAGTATGGGAGGTACAACATTTTTGAGTTATTCGAATTATATCGAAAACGGCTCAAACGATTTTGAATAAACTTTTTGATGAGATTTCTACAGTAACAATAAATTTTTAGAATTTTTTTCATAAAAATCTATCGAGCCATTTTTTTATTAAAAAAATTTCAAACGATTTAAAAAAAAAAACTGGTATGCCATTTTGAAGATGGATAATATTTATCAACATCTAAAAATAAAATTTATTTATCTCTCAATACCTACACACATCAGATGACCAAAAGCTAAAATTTTCAAGCTAAGTTAATACATAAAATAGATTTGCACTACATAAGCAAGTTCGTGCGATCCAGTCGTGCAATTTATTTTTTTAAATTTTAAAGAGAGTTTTTTTTTACTACCATAAAATATAATGGTATAAGCTTTATTTCTAGTGCATTTTTTTTTAAATTTAATAATAATGTAATATTGATCATTAAAGGTGAGAGTTAAAAGTGTTTTTTTTTAGAGAGCCGAACAGGAATAACTATGATCAAAAAGTTATATAGCAGGCATGTGTACTTCAAAACTTTGTACTACACAATTTTCAAAACATTTTTTCCTAACAGGTAAAAATAAAAAAGTTCCGCCAACTTCCGCCAACCAGTTGCCTATTGATAAATGTTTGGGTCACTATGGCGTATGCGTAACTTAATACAAATTGTTCTATCCTTGAGTAAATCAACCACGCTAGTTGAATTTTGTTCACCATTCTCTAAATTGGTCTTACAAGTGTTTTGTGTGGGAAAATGAAGTTTTAACAGGCCAGTAATTAAATCGACCAAACATGACATCATATTACAGTCAAAATAGGAGAAAAATTGGAGGTAAACGACAAAAATGATTAATAGAGTTTTCTTTGCATATTATTGTTCTTCCTAGTCTACAACATAAAAAGACAAAAATTGCTCAAGCCCTCCTCCCCCACCCATTACCAAGCTTCCAAAATCATAATATTAGATGATTTACTAAATTTTTTCGTAAATTTTAGAGATTTAGAGCAACACCCCCTCAACTCTCCACATTTTTTTCAGTTCTTGATGAAACTTTCTGGAGTTCTTAATGGGTCTTGGAAAAAGTTCTGAAAAATTAGTGCTTGGAAAAAATTTAAAAAAGAATAAAAAATGTATTCAAAATTCCGTTTAGTTTGAAGATAGCCCCCTAATAGTTCTAAACAAAGCCGTAAAAAACTATTTTGTCTGGCTTATAAATCATTTATTGATTCACAACTTTTTTTCAAGATTTTCTCCTGGGGATTTTTGTCCAGGTCTGTCTTGGGGATTTCGGCAATAGGGATTGTCTTTTAGGGAATATTTGATTTGGCCATTTATCACCAACCCCACTTCGTTGCACTTTTATTTGAATAGCTTTCTGAAAACTCAAAACCTATACTTTTGTATTGACTCAGTATTAATTTTTCTTTCACGTAATAATCTGACTTCGATCAATCTTTTGAAACAGTTTTTGCGAAAAAAAAACCATTTGTTTTCATCAAAGAAATATGAAAAAAAACTTTATTTTCTCATCCAGAAATGGTAAACGATTTGCTAATAAAAAAAAAAAAAAAAACTTTCAAACCAAAGCAATTCATACCACAAATTACAATGGCGGCTGGCGGTGCATATAAGCTCAACCTCTAACTGAACCGTCAAGCACTCGCGCAAATCGTTTTGTACTCCTGCATAATCAGGTCACGTGTTCGGGATAAAAAAAAAGCCTAACCGCTTTTCCAAACATTTTTATTGTTCTCAATTATTATTATTATTTTTATTGCGGATATTCAACGGGAGTATTGAACAATAATTCGAACATGAAAATGTTTTACCGTTTTCCTATTTTCAATGAACTTTAATAATAAAAAAAAATGCTTTCCATAATATTTTCTCCCTACGTGGAATTTCCAGGATAACAAAAGAATCATACAAAAAAACTACATATTCATCAAGGATACAAAAATGGGATGGGGTTGGTGATGGTGTTCTAATGGGGTTGGAATAGAAAACCACCTCTAAAGGATCATATCAAAATTCAAAACTCTGGTAGGTATTTTGTTTATTTTGGTAAAACAAACTTTTCAAATAGCGGTTATGCGCTTCTCATGTTCTCGATGCTTGATGTTTTTGTATAGCAACTCGCTCCCGCATCAGATAAACATTCAACCCTTCAACTTTTAAAGAGGAGAGAAACAAGAAAAAAGGGCATAATTCCAAATTTTAGCCTCACAGTGTAGGTATACTTAATTCCAAACATTTCAACTCCCCCCCGCATCCACTACCCAACATCCGCATTCGCGTTCACCCTCAGGGTAAACAGAAAAAAACCTACATTTAATAATAATTATTCAAATGCTGGGAACATTTTACCGTTATGCGAGCGTAACACATCAGTTAGGATGCGACAAGTGAGTAAAAATCTGTGTGCGCCAACAACGGGATAAATGCAATATTTTATGGATTTACATGCGTCGCCCCCAAGGCCCGAACTGGGGGTGCTTTTGTTATTTTGACGGTGTTGACGGATGTGTTACCAAGTTAGTAGTCGTAGTTACTAGCTACTCCCAGTATATGGACTAGTTGAGCAAGTAAACTGAAAAATGTATCCCCGATGGAGATAATCTACATCAACAGAGTCCTGAGAGAGAGAAGATAATAATAAATTATAGTGTGGGTAGGTTTGTTGAAAAAGCGGAAGTGAATTAGTTAGAACGGGTATTTGGGGTAACTAAAATTTCGGTTCGGTACGTCATCATTGCAAAATTGTATATCCTCATCCGATGATATGGTTTAAATATTTTGGTGTTTTTGTTATTTTGGAAATTTTTGAAAAACTGTTAACGAGATTATAGTTAGGCAAGTGAGCCTGTCATGCAATGCATATTAGGGTGGAGCGTAAATTTTTTTTTTCGATTTTCGTATATAAAGGGTTTTCCAATAAGAGGTGTTATTTTGAATAGCCCGCTATTTCGGTAGCTGTCACTTTTGAAGCTGTGTTTTTTGACATTTGACAAGCAGAAACTACGCTATTAATAAAAATGGAACGATACACGCTTCAACAACGCATTGAAATTATTAAAATTCACTATAAAAATGGTGAAAATTTGGCAGAGACGGTTCGTAAAACTAAAACATTTTTGGGTCGTCGTGAAGCACCTTGTCGGACCGCAATACAGAAATTGGTGGACAAATTCGAGCTGTTGGGACAAGTTAGTGATGTGAAGAATAAAACCCGTGCACGTCGCTCAAGAACAACTGAGAATATTGCTGTTGTAGCCCAAAGTGTTGAAGAAAACCCAGGTTTGTCCATTCCTCGTCGTTCTTTGGAATTAGGCATTCCACAAACGTCATTACACCGTATTTTGCATAAAAACTTGGGTCTTAAGGCTTATAAAGTTCAGTTAACACAAGAACTCAAGCCGGCTGATCATCAACAACGTCGTGTCTTTGCTGATTGGGTCCTTGAAATGCATGAAAATGAACCGGAATTTCATCGAAAAATCATCTTGACTGATGAGGCCCATTTCCACCTCGGAGGCTACGTCAACAAGCAAAACTGTCGCATCTGTTGCTCGGAAAACCCAAGAGTTATTGTTGAAAAGCCTCTCCATCCTCAACGCGTGACTGTTTGGTGCGGTTTATGGTCCCGCGGGGTCATTGAACCTTACTTTCTCGAAAATGAGGCTTGAGCAACAGTTACGGTCAATGGATTGCGCTATCGAGAGATGATTAATGATTTTTTATGGCCTGAATTGGATGGTATTGATCTGGACAACGTTTACTTTCAACAAGACGGCCGGCGCTACGTGCCACACAAGCAATGAAACCATCGATCTTTTACGGGAAAAGTTTCCGGACCGTGTTATCTCTCGAAGAGGTGATCACAATTGGCCACCGAGATCTTGTGATTTAACACCTTGCGACTTCTTCCTTTGGGGCCACGTGAAAGATAAGGTATACGCCAACAGCCCAGCGTCGAATCAAGAAATCAAAGATGAAATTCGTGAGGCTATCGAGGACATAGGGCAGCCACTTTGCGATTTGGTTATGGAAAATTTCATGAAAAGGATATGGTCCTGTAAGCGTGTCTTGGCGGCCATTTGGCTGATGTTGTATTCCATTATTAACGGCATACCTTCCTCTTTATAATGAAATAAACATCCGATCATTTATCTCCAAAAATGCCATTTTTCTTTGAATATCAAAATAACACCTCTTATGTAAAAACATACCTTATTAGGTTATCTGTATGTAGAATAAAAAAAACAATTTTTTAGACCTCTACCTCAGGTCAAACATTAGCAAAATAAGCAAAATTTTAACTTTTTCTTCTTGCTAGATCTGTAACTCTAAAAGTATAAATCATACGATAAATTCTTGCAACTAAAGAAGAAATTTCCTTGAAAATTGATTCCAATAATTTTTTTGTACGCTTAGTAGTTCTCGAGATATTAGGTAAAATACAACTTAAGAATACTCCTAAGTAAATTTTTTTTGATACTAATAATTTAATAATACAATTTGATCAGAATATTTCTGCATTACGAAAACAATTTTTAAGGAGAACAAAAGAGTTCGCTAATTATTTTGTTGTTGCAAAGCAGCAGCAAATTAAGGAAATATTTGACCTGCGCCATTCGAAAATACCGAATTTTGTACTACGAATTTTATACCGCTAATTTCGTATTGCGGTTACGAACGCTGATTTTAATATTTTTACTGCACTTCGGTCCTGACTTCGTTGATCGGTCCCGAATGCAGCTGGTGGCCGAAGAGAAATGAGTTTCGCAGGCCACTCTGGTCTGCATCTTTCTTCCTTCAAGAGTGATTATCAAAGCTCAGTCATTGACTAGGCTGTTAAGAAGCAACTCTTGGTATTTCCTTATTAAATATACAAAATAAAATGGTTCGAAGAAATGACAGAAAAATGATTATAGGCGGGTTGAACCTTTTGGAAACCAAAACAAAGTTTGAGGAAACAAAAATCAATTCAAAGTATAAAGATGCGTGAACTTTGGCGGCATCAACTAATGCAAAAATAAGATCCAAATCTCAATTGAATCCTCCAATTTCTTCGGGGAATGATAATACTGATAAAGATGATGATTCCCAGCCGAGTACTTCTTTAAAATGCCAAACAATTAGAGTTACAAGTCTATTACATTTTCCAAATTTGGCGAGAGTTTGTGATTAATATGGAATCTTAGATCAATCAGGAGCAGCAGTTGCGAGTGCTGTTTTACAGGATATTGGCTTGGTAACCACAGAAAATATCAAACACGTCACAGATAGGAGTAAAGTTCGCAGGGCCAGAAAACAACAACGAGATAATCTTCAAACTCAAGAATGTATGTTGAATATTGAAAGCATTTATTTCGACAGAAGAAAAGACGAGACATTGGTTTATGAAAAACAAGGCCAAAAAAGGGCATACAATTTATTCTCGACCCATCAGAAAGGTGCTTGAAAACTGTCATAACCTTCCTATCATTGAGTTTTCACTAATCCCAGGGAGTCTATCTACATTGACAAAAGAAATCCAAAGTACCTTAAGCACAGATTCGAAATATTGGTTTCAAATGTGTGATGCTGTTAGTAAAGGATTCTGTCCGAAAGATCTTTCCAACAGAAACCCAGAAAAAATTGCACATTCTAGATAAAATTTCAATGCCAAAGATTAATCATCATCGGCTCGACAACCGGGGTCCGGTCCTGGCCTCTTTCAACAAGTCTCTCCACCTATACCGGTCTCGAGCCAACGCCATCCAGTTGCGCACCCCAAGGCTTTGGGCGTCCTGGTCTACGCCATCTCTCCAGCGCAAGCATGGTCTACCACGCTGCCGTCTACCATAGAATGTTCCACAAAACACTTTCCGAGCAGGTTCCTCTTCACTCATACGAGCTAGGTGCCCTGCCCACCGGAGTCTACCGAGCTTAATTTTTGTCGCTATGTCTGCTTCAAGGTAGATTGCGTAAAACTCATGATTCTACCGTCTCTGGAATCGTCCTTCCTCACATATGGGGCCAACAATTCTTCGTAAGACTTTTCTTTCGAACGCGGCTAAGAAGTCACAGTGCCTTTTGCTAAGCACCCAAGTCTCGGATCCATACATGAGTACTGGCAGGACCATGGTCCTGTACAGCAGCAGTTTTGAAATTATGGTTAGATTTCTGGATTTGAATAGCTTTGACAGACTGTAGTAGGCTCTGTTGGATTTGAGAAGCCGCCCGCGTATTTCTTCTTCTATGTTGTTATCGGCTGCTACTGTTGACCCAAGGCATTTAAAGGACTGCACCACTTCAAATTCGTGCTCCGCTACCTTGGTTGTTTGACCAACTGTTCTTCTCGCATTCGACGCCACCATGTACTTTGTTTTACCTTCAATAATGTGCAGCCCCAGATTTTGTGCCGCCTGTTCGATCTTGATGAAGGAATTGGTTCTTCCGATGATGTCGATGTCGTCTGCGTAAGCCAGTATCTGGCTGGACCTGTTGACGATGGTCCCTCTTGTTGCCGTGCCAGAGTCACGGATTGCTTTCTCCAACGCCAGGTTGAAGAGGAGGCAGGCCAAACCATCCTCTTGTTGGAGTCCATTAAAGATGTTGATTGGTCTGGATAGCAATCCGGCTATTTTAACTTGGCTTGTTACGTTGGTCATGGTCAACCTACATAGTCGTGTCAATTTATTTGGGATGCCGAATTCTCTCATAGCTTTGTAAAGTTCTACCCTGGCTATGCTATCATAGGCGGCTTTTGGGATGTTAAATTCTTTTTTCTCTGCATACATTGTCGCTCCACCCTAATGCATAGAATTATCCTTCTAAAAGCTCAAGCTAACTTTTGACTTTTGAATATATTTAATTTGAACTGAATGACGTATAGCAAATATTTATGAGAATATAGGCATATTGTATACCTAGTTTAGGTATTCATTGTTGTGTTTTATAAAAATTATTATTATTCACTGGAAAATAAGATAAAACCGATCATGATGATGATGATGATGATGAGGATGATGGTGGTTTAAGCTGATGAATACCATTTTTGTTTATTATTTTGTGGTTGCGGTATTGTGGATTAGCAAATATAATATTCAGGCATTCTTATATAAGTATTTTTGTTGGTTATAAAATGTTATTCTGTACCTATTTGATTTTATTGATATTTTAATAATTTAGAACACGAGGAAATTTGAAAACAATATCAACTTGTGTGTGTGGAAATGTGATGATTTATAGAGAAGTGCCTATAGGGTTTTATTTCAACTTGAATAATATTGTTTTTAGTTTTGCCAACTTAACTGGTTTATAATGGAAAATAATTCATTGAATTGGGATCAATTAGATTTAGAAATGATACTTTCTGATTATAATGGGGATAAAATATTAGTGCTGAAATGTTTCAAAACTCAAACAAATTGAAGGTCGTTTTCAATGGTTTTTATTATTTTTGTTATTTAAATCAAAAAAATTGGCTAATCTTTGTATAGGTAGGTTTTGTTCAGTGAAAATTAATTTTTGAAGTTCCATTTCTTTACCGAAGTTAATAAAAATTTTCAATCAGTAATAACACAGCGACTTTTTCAACCAATTATTATTACACTATAAAAAGGTAAAGTTTTACATTTAATACTGAGTTTATTTTATTACTATTTTACACACACAATGAATTTATAAAATTACAGAAGTCAGCCATTGTTATTGATAGAATCTGTCTGATTCATTTTCTACACTAGAAGTGATAGAAAAAAAAAACTAAATACACCAAAAGATAGGTGGTATTGTGGTATAATATTAGATTCCAATAGAACTGGGAGTTTTTAAAATTCCATTGGAAGTTAGGGTAAAATGGGGTAAAATTAAAAAATAAACATTTGTACATCTCGAAAAGTATAAGGGTTAAAATTATGAAATAAATTTTATAGAATAGAAAAATTGAAATGATGATGAGTTTTCATTGAAAAAAAAATCTCAAAAATCAACCTTCCAAGTTAAAAAATATTTTTTAAAATTAAGTTTTTTGTTTAGACCTTTGCTAATGATGTTTATGTGTGTCATTTGTGTTTTTCATTTTTATATTTTCAAATTTAAAGTTTACGCAGCCATTAGACATTGTATAAATTCATTTTTGTACCAAATTTCACATTTAGGCGGTGAATAATAACTATTTACCCAAGCCTCGTATAATTATAATTCAAATTTTACTGAGCATCATGATCAAATTATTTTCAAACTTAAAAAGAGTTTCATCGAAATTCAACAAAATTGTCTGCTTTGGTCGTCGGACTCGACCAGCCACCAGTGGAGAACGATACCGTTGGCTCACAAATGGATTCCAGATGGTTCGCTTATAAAATTTGTAATCTTGTTGTTTCTTTTTGGATTTTAACGATTGCGGTGTCTAAATTTAGATGAAATATTAGTCTACAACATGATGTAATGTTTTGTATACAGTTACATATAAAAATAATGAGTAAATGTGATTAAGAGGAAAAATTTTTGTTTTCATATTCTTTTTGCAATATGGTATGAAATTGGTTTGAATTTAATAAAATGACGTACTACAATATTATTGGTTTAAGTGTTCCTGATAGGCAACAAATATTTTTAAGCCTAAAAATGCATATTTACAGATCTTAGAGAGAAAAATAAAAAAAAAACACATCAAAAGTTGATTTCATTGGATATTAAAATCTGTAACTTAAGTTTTAGTTGCAGGATTTTAACAAGTTGAACAGATTCTACTAGATAAAATGTTGGTCTATAATTTTCCATAAAAATATTGGGTAATTATTTTTATAAAAAGTGCCACAGAGGTCGATAAGTGAAAATATGTTTTTAATGAATGCATTAAAATTACAAATTTTAATGAAAAATTTAATAATTTTGAATACAATCTTAGGTGAATTTTAAGATGTAACTGTTCTCTTAAACACTGTCATACAAAGTTTATTGATTGATTTCAGAACAAAGACTGTAAATGATATATTACAGAAAAAACATCAAACAAAATGAACTTTTTATGCTCCTTTGACGAATTGTACCATTCATAACGTCTGACTATGTGTGCTTAAATAATTTAAATTTTCTTATAAAATGTCAACAATTATTTTGATATACAATTTGTTTCAATAAGACACTCACATGCTTCGCAATATCATTAAGTTAATTCAAAAATAGTATAAATGGAAAAAATAAACCAAATTACAAGGGTTTGGTCGATAAAATAGAAATGTTTGAATTAATTTCACAAAAAAGCACGATATGTTTCTTTGGAAAAATTTACCTTCTAGAACTTTTTGCAACTAAATACTTTTACACATCCATAAAAAACTACACAAAAATAAATAATGATAGGAAGTATAACTTCTATCGCTCGTACATGAGTGCACACACCTTTTTTTTTAATTTAAACTTATTTAAACTTTTTTGTTTAACTCAAACTAAGAGTTTGCTGCAAAAGAAGTTGAAATCAAAAAATTATTATTACTCTTTAAAAATAAAGATAAAATCGTTTGACGCAAATGATTCGTTCTCTCATTTGGTTCATGTTCATTCTAATCTAATTTATAAGTTATACAATTCGCGGTGGAATGATAGGATACTCGCTTCGTAAGCGAGGGGTCGCTAGTTACTTTTCACTTTTTTTTTCTTTTTATTGTAGGCAAAAAGTGTTTTACCCAAACGAATTTTGAATAATTTACCAATTTGCTGAAGAATTATCCAGCAAACGTAAAAGTTGTTTGCTGCAAACAATTTGTTCTCTGAGTGTTGTTAAGAGTTTCAGTGTAGTAATTGACGACGAAAATCTCTTTGCCAATTTGGAGCTTATCCCCATGGAGGTGCTATAAAACATAATTCAAAATTAAATCAATTTTTGTTACTTGTCAAAAACGGAAATAACTGTTTTTAATTATTATGTTTACAAAAAAATATTTCTTTATGAAAATAACAATCTCTTGCATAGCAAAAGTTTATTTTCATTATAAAAAAAAAAAAAACATGAATTTAATGTAGTTGTGATGGTCATGTCCTTTTACTCCTCATTTACTCATTGTTTCCTGACACTACAGACATACATACATTTTATGTTGGTACCTTGTTTTGAGTGAAGAGGTATATGTACATGCATATAGCGAAAAAGGAAACAAAAAAAAAAATAGAAAATGATCCATAAAATTGTTCCATTTTTCCTCCTTAATCCTCTATTAGTCCCTTCATGAAAGTTGAAAGGACTGTTGAAAGGACTGTTGAGGGACGAATATGTTGGCTCCAATAATATGACTTCTTTAAATTGTAGAACCCAAATCGTTCTTGATTTCAAGCTTTTCCAACGTTTTGTGGAATGGTAGCTCGCGTCATGACTACTTCCACTCTGAATCTATTTGAAGTTAAGTGCATTTTCGCAGGGCATTTAGTTTTTATGATTCGCAGTAAATTTTTTTTGTTAGTTTTTTTTTTTTTATGAGAATCCTTTGGATATTCTCATTTTCAGTAAAAAAAAAATAAAAAGAAAACGAACATGTGTGTGTGTGTGTGTGTGTGTATGCTATTGGATGTAATAAAACGAAGAACATTAATTTTATTTATACTTTTCAATAGGGAAGGCGTTAAGTGAAGTGAATGAAAAGCGATAGTGTAGTCGCGGAAGCGTTCATAATTTTTATTGAAAAAGACCACTGAACGAGTATAATAGAAAAGAAGGTTTTAGACTAAAGCGTTTGTGCTTTTTTATTGTTTTTTTTTTTCTTCATTTGATAAAATGAGAGGATAATTTTGTTCTTTTTCACATAAATAGCATGTAGGCTCGGCTCGTATAATAAAATAAAAACTTGTTTAATGTTTATGGAAAATAATAAAATTGTTTTTTTTTTTTTATTTATTATTTGTCGAAATCCTTCTAGAATGAATGTTTTATAGTTCGTAAATGAAACTGCTCAATTTGAGTTTCTAAAACTATTAGTAAAGTTTTATTTGCTGACATGAAATTGTAATTTTTTTGTTCAACATAAAAGTTTTTTTAACATCCCAACTAAAGCGGACTACACAGACACATGTATGCCTACTATCTCAAAGAATCATGAATCTTCATCAAACCGAAAAACCGAAACATGATCAGCCTCAGAAATAACTCATCAGTGTATTGCATTGCCAGCCAAGCGATGCAGTGGAACCCAATCCGGAAAACTAATGGCACAGGACAGTCGAAAGAGAAGAAACCCAGAGAAATAATATTTTTGTTTTTGTTTGCGGCTAGTGAATATCCTTTGAATTAATGAAAATCGTTAAAAGATTGGTTTCTGGAATGTATGTACCCTTCTCGAAAATGGTAAAGAAGGGCCCCAAAATGCCAGATTCCTCCAACTTGAACGAGAATCCATGCGATACGATTTACACATCTTAGAACTAAGCGAAATTTGATGGTTGGGCTTGGGCAAATATAAATAACCAAACCGTAACACTGTACTACTCTAATCCGGAAAAGAGCCCGGAAGTGTCCGGGAATCAGGCGTTGGGTTGCTACTTACCAAAACTGCTCCCATTTCAACCTATAGGAGACAGGATACTAAAGACAAGGTTCCGGACTATAGTTCGTCGCGTCACCATTATATAGTGTTACGCCCCACCAAATACCTCACTTCCTGAAGCAAAGGACTCTTTTTAAAACCAACTGAATGCTGCTTACAAAAAAAACACCACGTGGAGACATCATAATGGTTATGGGAGATCTGAATGCCAAAGTTGGCAATAACAACGAAGGACTGAGGCATGTTATGGAAAAACATGGCGTTTGCGAATTCCTGCAATGTCAACAGTCTTGTAATTGGTGGCACCATGTTTGAAGATAAGACGTGCCACAAAATGAACTGGGTGTCCAACGATATGCAAGTAACCTCCAACCAAATGGACCACTTTGCGATCAGCCGACGTTTTAGAAGTAGTCTCCTGGACGTCAGGAACAGAAGAGGGGCAGACATGGGATTGGCCCGAGACCACCATCTGATGGTAGCTCTCGTAAGATTACGCATAGCTGCAGTTCGGAGATCCCAAGCGAACACTCAAATGCCCAGGTTTAATACCGAAAGACCCAAGGACTGAGAACAATCAGCAGTAGTGAACCTACCTTCATCCAAGACCAATGGTGTGCTGGGAAAAATGTGTTCATAACCGGTGGTGAAAGAATAGTTGGTCGGGCATAAGTAAGAAATAGTTCTGGGCTATCCGCAGAAAATTGGGAAAAGATCGACGAAAGAAAACAACTTCAAGCTCGCATCGCAGCTACTCAAGCAGCAGAGAAGCGAGCTAGAGTCTACGTATCGCATGAAGATGAGAGAAGTTTACCGCAGCGTAAGACGTGAAAAAACACTTCGCTTCCTGATTACCCGAAGCAACAAATGTCCGAATTCGCACCTCATCTCCCAGTAGAGAAGAGATCATTGCTGCAATTAAAATACTTAAGAACAACAAGGCGGTTAGGACTGCTTGTAAGACATCAAGTGAGCTACTGAATTTACTTATAGCGAGAGCCTCGAACTCTGAGTGCTTCCCAGAGGAGTGGAAAAAGCTAACGAAGAAAGGAGATTTGATGCAGTGTAAAAACTGGAGAGGGATTTGCATTCTGCCTACAGTTGCCAAGATAGAAGCAAAAATTCTATTAGAGTAAATAAAGGAACATCTAGAAGACACACTCGATGCCGAACAAGCAGGTTTTCTCACTGGTTTATCCTGTGTTGATCACATTACCAGTGCGTCGAATATCGATTACCACTTCACTTGCTGTTAATTGATTTTGAAAAGCGTTTGATTGTGTCAACAGAGAATTTATTTGGATTGCCTTACGCATGAGAGGCATTCCAGATAAGTTAATTGCTATTAATTAGTTAAGCAAGCACATGGCGTCGGACAGTTGAAATTGAATCTTCACAGCTGGGGAAGAGTTGGAGAGAACTACGTTATATTTACAGAGACCGTACACATTTTTTCGTAGGAGTAGTGGAAGCCCTATGCCCCTTAAAAGGATTACAACGGACTCATCAAGGTCTAAGGACCTAAGTTAGCAAGTAAGCATTAAAACTGGCAGAATTTCGCAATATTTCTTCTTCCAAGAATTATATTTTATTATTATCAATTAACACTTCTTTAAAATCTTTCATCCCAAGCTTAGCTAGAAGATATACTTTGAGCTCTCTAAAATTATTTAGGTACTAAACTTTCCCAAAATAAATACCATTTCACGTTTTTCATAAACTCCTGACTCACTTTGCCATTCTAATACCTAGATGAGCGCTAACATAAACCAAAACTTGAGACAACAACAACGAAAAATAAAGTAGGTATTTCGGCACGCAATCCTTGTTATTATGTTTTGTCATCGCGTATTTCTCTCAAGCAGGTAAAGAAGCATTTCCTTATAAAATATTCCACTACTGAGCTGTCATCATAAAAACATCATCATAACTTCTCTACCCAGCCCACACACCACAAAAACCCTTACAAAGATAACCTTTATACCTGCCATCATAATACAGCTGCACAACCGCTTGGAATAGAATTATGAAAATTGAATCCCATCCATTCATACAGTCACTTCTAACTCTATATACTGTACTTCTTCCACTTACTCCATATACTGCTTCTAAGAAGGATAACCATTTCCTGATTCTTTTTTATGTGGATGTGTGTGTTATCCTTTCATTGATGAGTGTTACGGGGAAGGGGGGGGGGGGATAAGTTAGTTGCTTGTTTGTTTGGTGGATAAGACAAAGTATTGTCATAAAAATTGGTTAAATTTTTATGGTTGCCTTTGGTAGTTGTACGAAGAAGGCGAAAAGAGAATCAAGCCAACACAAAGTTGTATAAATATCCTTTCCTTACACCGAACTAAGTCGAGACATGCCATGCAAAGTGCATGCATAACAATTTTGGCAACAAGATAATCACGAAAAATACTTGTGTTTGTGTGTGAAGTGAAGGTATATCTTCAACTGTCGTCGCTTTTGTCATCGTCCTTGTTGCTAAATGCGAAGAAGCAGGTTATGGCATAAACATAAACATCCCCAATCCCCCAGAGGTGGATTCTTCTCATACTTTTTGTTTCGTCTTGGAGAACTGTTTGTTTAGAGTCTGTCGTTTCGATAGCTACAAACAACAATGTCTAGGACCATTTGCTACACACCAACAAAAATCGTCCTTGTCGGTATCTTATCCACTAAAATGACTGAGCTGAGCGTCTAAATGCTAACTTCACCTAAATCCATTTCATTTACGAAATGTGTGTGTGTACAAATTTATTATTGCGAGTCCTGCTGCTGTGCCTGGGTGAGACAATTTCCCTATGGAATTGAACTCATTCAAAAGAGCAAGGAACAAAAAATACACACCCAAAATATAGAAATGAAAACAACAACAACAACAACAAAGAGGCATGTCGACACAAAATAACATAAAGAAAACTTAAGACACACGACAAAAGCAAACACAAGAAAAAGGATACCCCATAAGGTGACCCCCCCCCCCCCTCTTTTTTTGTCCTGAGCCTGGAAGGATTCGTATTTGTCTTGTGTGTGTGTGCCTTAGATAGTATACCAACGATTGCCTCTATAGTCAACAAGGACAACATAATTTACATTAAATGCGTATAGCCAAGAGTCCACAAAAGTCAAACAACAATGTAAGGACTCGACTTCAATAACAAAAACAACCTTTCTTATGTTACATTAAAATTTGTTGGAAGTGATTTTCAGTTAGATTGCTTGCTATGCCACAGGATTCTACATGGCAAGTGGATAAAAAGAAAGATAGATGAGAGGTCCATAAGAACCTATTTACAAAACATCCTCAAGGTCAAAATGAGATGAAAATGATATTGAATTGTGATGGTCGTTTTGGGAGGGCATTTTTTTTTTTTAGAGAAACAAATGTGTTGTGTGTGTTAAAAGTTTTGGTCGTTTGTACCTTCGTTAAAAAAAAGTTCAAAATTAAGAACTCAGAAAAAAAGTTACAGAGGTCGGAGCTCATAACATTACTGCAATTGGGATTTTTAGATGCAAATTTTGAGATGACTTTCTAATTTCTTCTTAGCTCCTCAGACCTTATTGATTCCTTTGTGATCCACTTAAGGGGCATAGGGCCTCCACTACTCCTACGCACCATTGTGTACGGTTTCTTAAGCTTATAGCATTATTTCTCCATATTTTGGGCAGCATTCCGAAAGTTGCCTTTGCCTTTTTTAATACGGCTGTCGACGTCTTGTTCGGTTCCGCTTTTGGTAGAGACAAAACTCCCAAGATATTGAAAGTCTTCTACTTTCTCTACCGGTTATCCAGAAATATTGACTTGAACGGATGAGTTACTTCCGAAGGTGATCATTTTTGTTTTTGCCGTGTTAATTTTCAGTCCCACGATTTCTGCTTCGGACTCCACCCTTGTTGTCATTTGATGGAGATCCATGGTGCTATGAGAGAGTAAGCATACGTCGTCCTCGTAGTTCAGATGTTTTAGTTGGTATGTCAGACTCCATTAAATTCGTCCATTTTCGTTTAACAAGGCTGCTCGCAGCACATCACTTATCACTAACAGGAAAAGTATTGGCGACAGTATGCAACCCTGTCTGACTCCACAATGGACTTCAAATTCATAGCGATTAACTTATCTGGAATGCCTCTCCTGCGTAAGGTAATCCAAATAAATTCTCTGTTGACACTATCAAACGCTTTTTCAAAATCAATGAACAGCAAGTGAAGAGGTGATCTATATTCTACGCACTGTCCACAAGGTGTTAATGTGGTCAACACAGGATGAAATAGTGGGGAAACCTTCTTGTTCTAGATGTTCCTTTATTCGCTCTAATATAATTTTTGCTTCTATCTTGGCAGCTGCAGGCAGAACGCAAGTCCCTCTCCAGTTTTCACACTGAAATCAAATCACAAATCTCCTTTCTTCGGGAGCTTGACGATCTTTCCCTTTTTCCACTCCTCTGGGAAGCACTCAGAGTTCCAGGTTCTCGCTTTGAGTGGATGCAGTAGTTCACTTGATGTCGTTGGTGCTGCTTGTAAGAGCTCTGCAGGAATACCGTCTAGTCCTACCGCCTTGTTGTTCTTCAGTTTTTTTAATTGCGGCAATGATCTCTTCTCTACTGGGAGGTGTGTTGCGAATTTGGACATTCGTTGCTTCGGACGGGTCATAAGGCTGGCGAACACACGGTTTAATACCAAAGCGAAGTGTTCCTTCCGCCTTCCGAATAGACCAGGGAACCATCTACATCTTTCATCAGGTGTTTTCTTGAGCCTTGTACACCAGTAAGCTTTTTAGTGATTCTATAAACAGTTCTGCTGTCACACCGATTTGCTGCCTCTTCTGCTTCTTCAGCTAATGCGTTGATGTAGTTACGCTTGTCACATCTCACGATACGTAGACTCTAACTCGCTTTTCTCTGCTGCTTGAGAAGCTTCGATGCGAGCTCGAAGTTGTTTTCTTTCGTCGATCTTTTCCCAGGTTTCTGCGGATAGCCAAGCACTATTTCTTCCTTGTCCCTGACCGACTATTCTTTCACCACCAGTTATCAACTTTTCACAGCACACCATTGGTCTTCGATGGAGGTAGGTTCTCTTCTGCTGATTGTTCTCAGTCCTTGGGAAAGATAGTCCCCTAGTTGTTTGCAAACTACGTAGTCCTTTAGTCTGTCGGTATTAAACCTGGGCATTCGAGTGTTCGCTTGGGATCTCCGAAATGCAGCTGTGCGTAATCTTACGAGAGCTACCATCAGATGGTGGTCCCCTCTTCTGTTCCTGACATCGAGGAGTGGTCATCTTCTTAACTGATCTTCAAGTAAACATGTTTTTATCTTGAAATAGTTAATAGTCTTATGATATTCACGTGAAATTCGTTAGCTTTAAAGATGAAATTCATTCTTCCCAAAAACAATTTAGGATGACTTCAAACAAACATTCAGGAAGCACATAAATTTCTTTCTGCGTTTGTACACGCATATGGAAGAGGCCTAACTATATTCAATATTCAGCTTGAAAACTCATTGTCTCTTACTCTTACTTGCAAAATCTACCAAGCTATACCCTTACATGCTATATAGAACCCAAAGTTATTACAAGACTCTTACGAAACATTAAATCCCCTCTTCTAATTCGAGTAAAAACGGACACCGTACTATTTATTTCATTGAATAAATAAAATCTTCCAACACGAACCAGACTCAAGCCAGAGGGCATATCCCCTTCGAAAAACCAGCACATTGCGACCCTCCTCCTCCTCAGCCGGCTCGGGGATTTGTTGTTTATTTTATTTACGATACGTGTTGCTAATCCTGCCTCGTATACTCGCCCTTGCCATCACACAACTAAACTAAACATGGTCAATGTGCAACAGATGCAAAAAAGGATGTAAGTATTGTCAATGCTTAAATATGTATAAGAGTTTAGGTAGGTAGGTAGCCCATGGTGATGCGCAATATTGAGAACCACAGGATATTCCTATATGGTGGTGTCTTAATCGGATCTGGGATAATTGCACGCAGCCAGTTGTTTTAGTTGTTTATCGGATGAACGCACAACGTGCCAACGAAGGATTCCAGCTCGAGCTCACGCAAAATGCGGGACACAAGCAGAACAATTCCAACCGGCAATAAATGTTCAAATTGAGTTTTATATCCTCATTAGGTACTCTCGTGTAGTCGCATCGCATCGTATCGTATCGCACTTCACACCAATACCACCACCACCATCACCACCGCACCCGCACTCTTTGGTGCTCACTTGAGTTGAGATATGGAAGGCAGTTCCTGCATGGAATTGTTGTATCGCAATCTTGTTTAGCTGCTACCAGTACCTATACCAGCAGCAGAAGTCCAGAGAAATTACTACACTTTATAGGATAAATATAGGAAAGGAATGAATGAGGAGATCCTTTTGGCAGGAGATTTCATTGGGAAACAAGAAGAGAAAAGAAATTCAGAAGCACCATCGATAGATACAGCTGGAAGGTACAATCCTCTATAAAATACATTACCGACCACATTGCCGCCCAGCGACACTATAAATGTATACGACGCTATACCATAAGGTCGAACAAGCCGTAGCACTAAACTAGTTGAATTATGTCGAAGTCTTCTTCCTATGGCCGTTTATTATCTATGAGCTGAGCTGAGCATGGTGCGGTCTAGAAGACCTTGTGTAACCATCATCATAGCCCCTCTAGACTAAAGACCCTTCGCCGTCGCCGTCGCGTCGGTCATCCGTGCGTCGTTGTTCGTTGGTCGACTGTTAGTTAGTTAGTCGGTTGGACGGTTTGACGGTCATCTACGACAGGATATAGAGAACGGAATCGCGTGGTTAGTGAAATTGAGGGCAACGCCTGCCTGCCGATCCAGAGATAAACAGAGATATAAAAGTTAAACGAGGGTGGCCTCGGCGGCAGCAAGGATATAGCAGCAAGGAAACATATAATTGAATTAAATCTCCCATTTTTATTGGCACTAAGGTGCTCGCATTTTATTATAAATATCCTTAGCTTCTTCTTCCCTACCTACTCTATCTCGTGGTCGTGGAGTTGGTTATGTTTGGTTCTTGCTCGGTTGGTTTGATGAGTTATGCCTATGATGGAGTTTTTGTTATTAACATTTGTTCTGTTGTGCCTTCGTTGTCCCTGTATTGCTATTTATTTTATATGGTTGCCAAATGAGCTATAATATTGACCAAATGAACATAGACAGCTGCGGTCAAAATATTAGCACAGTAAGGAGACATAGATAAAACTTAATAAAATAAACAAAAATAATGCAGATGTTGTTTCATAAAATTCATTGAAGCCTGACATCTTTGCATTGCGATATCCATTGTTCATAGGTTTTGAAAATGCAATCACTTTTTCAACATCTGCCCATAGGTTCTCTGTTAAATTGAGTTTACCGTTATGTGACTTACCTACTTACTTAACTTTTGAAGGCGTGAAGAGAATGGACTTCTAAGCCAACAGGCCAACAGTCCTCTTCAGTCAGATCTCTGTCCCTAGCTGAAGTCATCCTCGACTTGTAAGTGCCATCTCTAATGTTGTCATTCTCTCCGGCGAATTTGCAATTGAATACTTTACCGTTATGTGACTTACATACTTACTTAACTTTTGAAGATATAAAGAGGATAGACTTTTCAGCCAACAGTCCTCTTCAGTCAGATCTCTGTCCCTAGATTGAAGCCATCCTCGACTTGTTAGTGACATATCCAATGTTGTCATTCTCTCCGGCGAATTTGCAATTGAATACTTTACCGTTATGTGACTTACCTACTTACTTAACTTTTGAAGGCGTGAAGAGGATGAACTTATCAGCCAACAATCCTCTTCAGTTAGATTTCTGTCCCTAGTCATCCTCGAATTGTTAGTGCCATCTCCAATGTTGTCATTCTCTCCGGCGAATTTGCAATTGAAAACTCGTGGGGCTGCGTGCGTTGATGACCCTACGCTCCACATGTCCCAGCCATATCTGGTTTTTGTTCAGTTCAACGCCTCTTGTACAGCCTGTAAAGCTCGGTGTTTTATCTTCTTTTCCATAATTCATCGAAACACACAGGACCAAAAATCGCTCGAAGGACCTTTCGCTCAAAGCATAAATGTTCATCAGAATCTTTTAACCACCCAATATCCCATACAGCCGAACTGGGATTATTATGGTCTTGTTTAGTATTTCCGTGATTCTTTTAAATGATTTCTGAGCTCGAAAAAAACAGCTATTGGCAATTGTGATTCTTCCTTTATAATTACGTTTGATAGTGAATCCCAGGCAGAGAAAGTCCGTGACTGCTCCAAAGTTATAACCAAGGATGGGATTTTGTTGACCTTAAAATTAGAAAAAAAATGGGTTGCTATCGAATATTAAACTTTTGCACATTGTGGGTCGATCCTAGAATTAAAATTTGGAAAAATTGTCGTGACAGCTCTGAGTTGGGTTCATTGTTTTGATATAAGATAATGTGTAAAATTTCGGTTGATTTCGACAAATTATGTATTTTTTTTTAAGATTTTGCCCAAAAATGTCAACAAATGTGAAAAAAAGTATCTATTGGTACCCCCTAAAAGTTGCCGAAATCATGCGAAATTTTACACATTATTGGACTTCAGCCTCAAAACACCCACCCCACCCCCCCCTTCTGGCTACGTGCCTGACTAGGACATATCATATAATACTTGACATACTTTGTAATAAAAACATCAATTTTTTTAAATATTCAGTTTTTTGTTTTTATGATAAACCATAAAAAAAATAAAATGCACGACTGGGTCGCAGGTACTTGCTCTTATAAATAAAGTTACTATACATGCTAAGCTTTTTTAATTAAAAATTTGTAAATGCAGTTTAAAAAAAATGAAAAAAAACCATAAAATTCGATTTGCAAATGACTAAAATAGCCTTTTTAATGAATGTTAACTCAAAACGAAGTATGCAATCTGATTTCTTCTACAATGATACATTCAAAAAAATTGAAAATCGTTACAGCCGTTTTTTAAAAAAACTATTTTTTCTATATAAAATTTTGCAAGGACTTTTATAAAAAAAAAAATTGGTACGCCATTTTTAAGACATTAATTATGAACATCTAAAAACTAAGTTTTGAGAAAAAAATATTGAGTAGTTTTCGAAAAAATGATTTTTCAAAAAAAAAAATTTAAACTTTTTTTAAAAATCCAAAAAAAAATAATTTTCGATTTTTTTTACTTAATATTATTACGGCAACTCAAAAGCATTCATGTAAAAAAAATGGTTGAAATTGATTGATATAGACAATCAGAATTAAAAAAAAACGGTTTTATGGCAGGTACTCTTTATAACGGTTTTTTTAAAAAAATGGTTTCCATTTAAAGATAGACCTTATTTAAAAAACTGACCATGATTTTTTTAATCAAAATCGTAGGCACCATTTTTGAGCAAAATGAGTTTTTCTAAAACCGGTATATATATGACAGGTACCGTTACTTGGGGTCCAAAAAAAAAATTCAAAAAAACGTCTGGGGATATTCTCCAAAAAACTCCACATACCAAATTTGAAGTAAATCAATGCATCCGCTTAGGCTGTGGTCTCTGATACATGCAGACAGACAGACAGACAGAATTGTCGGACCCACTTTTTTCTCATTCTCTATCATCGTAATGTCATGTTTGATTGTTATCTCAACTTTTTTTTTTTTGTACGAATGCATAACTTGATTATATGGTACCCATATCGCAAGTAAAAAACTCAGTTGGCAACATTATTTTGATTTGGCGTCATTGTTGTCGTTGTCAATGGCCTTCCATGGTCAGCAATTCAGCAGTTTTGTTGTTGTTGTTGTTGTATCCCATTCATTCATTCGAATAAACAAAAAAAAAAACCATTTTCGCATATTGACTTCTTTCTTTTGTATTTTTGTATGTGCGATGTGGTTCAGTGTATTCGGTTCGGTTGCACTGTTTGTTAACTTAAATTGTTATCGTCCTTGTTCATACACAAACAGGACTTTCTCCCTGCGTGCGAGGACATAAAACACAATTAATGTGGATTATAGTTAACCATTAAAATGTTTGGGCAGTTTGGGTTAATAAGGGTTTTTTTTTTTTTTCTTGACTTCAGATTAATTTAATTTTTTTTTGGTTGTGTTGAATTTGTTGTTGTTGTTGTTGTTGGTTAGCCTTGGTATGTTTTTTTTTTTTTTGGTTCTTTTTCGTTCGAATGACCTTTGATGGGAAATACTTGTTGTCGAGGGTAAGGGCATCAAGGGATTTAAGGTGAATTAAGGAAGTTGCTTATGATACCCGAGAGACAGAGACTGGGCTGGATGTGATAATAAAAGTATCTTTGTGAAATTAAATTTGATGTCTATCAGGAGATTTGGGACTAGAGCCAATAGAGCTTGGGCTTACCTTATACATTTTTTTTTATTTTGTTTTTTTTTTTCTGTTCTGTGCGGCTTAGACAAGGCCAAAGGGAAAATTATGATAAGTATCTTTAGGCTTTTTCATATATCCAACATGAAAGAAAATTAAATATACTTTTATATAAAAAACAAGAAAAAAAGAAAGACAAACACACCTTCTAGCTTTTTGATATAAAAATTTTATCACTCATTATCTGATAGAAAAAAAAAAATATATGTAATGTTGAAATTGATTTCTTCAAAATTATTTTGCCTTTGAAGGGCGGGCGTTTGAAGCTTTGTGATTAATTTCAAGTCATAAAACATTGAATTATGTGTGGTGTGTTGTGTTTGTGTGGTGTAAAAGGGTGTTTTTGTTACGACCAAAGATAAGTATCTTGTACTTATCTGACAAAAGAGCCTTTTAATTTCATGCGTGACACAATGTCGTTCTAGGCATTTGTTTTACCTACATAATATACAACTTGTGGCTTTTTTTTCATTTTTTTTTTAATAGCATAGGTGTATCTGTATCTGTATATGTAGGTCCACAAGTATAAGTAGTCATTAGTTATTACATAGTATATTTTTGATGTTCTAATGTCACATTAAAAAATTGTCCAGCTCACTTTAATCAAAGAATACTTTAGCTTTAATTTGAATTTAAGTTATATAGGGTTTTCCAATAAGAGTTGTTATCTTGAATAGCCCGCTATTTCGGTAGCTGTCACTTTTGAAGCTGTCATTTTTTGACATTTGACAAGTAGAAACTACGCTATTAATAAAAATGGAACGATACACGCTTCAACAACGCATTGAAATTATTAAAATTCACTATAAAAATGGTGAAAATTTGACGGAGACACGGTTCTTAAAACTAAAACATTTTTGGGTCGTCGTGAAGCACCTTGTCGGACCGCAATACAGAAATTGGTGGACAAATTCGAGCTGTTGGGACAAGTTAGTGATATGAAGAATAAAACCCGTGCACGTCGCTCAAGAACAACTGAGAATATTGCTGTTGTAGCCCAAAGTGTTGAAGAAAACCCAGGTTTGTCCATTCCTCGTCGTTCTTTGGAATTAGGCATTCCACAAACGTCATTACACCGTATTTTGCATAAAGACTTGGGTCTTAAGGCTTATAAAGTTCAGTTAACACAAGAACTCAAGCCGGCTGATCATCAACAACGTCGTGTCTTTGCTGATTGGGTCCTTGAAATGCATGAAAATGAACCGGAATTTCATCGAAAAATCATCTTGACTGATGAGGCCCATTTCCACCTCTGAGGCTACGTCAACAAGCAAAACTGTCGCATCTGGGGCTCGGAAAACCCAAGAGTTATTGTTGAAAAGCCTCTCCATCCTCAACGCGTGACTGTTTGGTGCGGTTTATGGTCCCGCGGGGTCATTGGACCTTACTTTTTCCAAAATGAGGCTGGAGCAACAGTTACGGTCAATGGATTGCGCTATCGAGAGATGATTAATGATTTTTTATGGCCTGAATTGGATGGTATTGATCTGGACAACGTTTACTTTCAACAAGACGGCGCTACGTGCCACACAAGCAATGAAACCATCGATCTTTTACGGGAAAAGTTTCCGGACCGTGTTATCTCTCGAAGAGGTGATCACAATTGGCCACCGAGATCTTGTGATTTAACACCTTGCGACTTCTTGCTTTGGGGCGACGTGAAAGATAAGGTCTGCGCCAACAGCCCAGCGTCAATTTAAGACCTCAAAGATGAAATTCGTGAGGCTATCGAGGACATAGGGCAGCCACTTTGCGATTTGGTTATGGAAAATTTCATGAAAAGGATATGGTCCTGTAAGCGTGGTCTTGGCGGCCATTTGGCTGATGTTGTGTTCCATTATTAACGGCATACCTTCCTCTTTATAATGAAATAAACATCCGATCATTTATCTCAAATGCCATTTTTCCTTGAATATCAAAATAACACCTCTTATTGGAAAACCCTTTACTTATACCGACTTTCTGTTCTAGTTTTCGACAAAAACTTTGAAGTCACCATTCCCACAAGGTCAGCTTGGGAGGAAGGACCCTTGTTAGAAAATGAATCAATACATTTCTATACGGATGGATCGAAAACTGAAAACGGGGTGGGTGGTGGAGTGTACTCAGATAGACTAAACCCTAGTCTCTCCTTTCACCTCGTATTCCAAGGGGAAATTCTGGCGATAAAGGAAGTTTTGTCCTGGCTTAAAGAAAACGTGACATTCAGTTTGAATATCCGCATCTTCTCAGATAGTTAGGCTGCTTTAAAATCCCTTGTATCAGTCTCCTCAACACAGCCCAAAACTCTAATGGATGTGGCCAACAAATTTGATATTCACCTTATCTGGGTGCCGGGACACCGGGACATTCCGGGGAATGTCCAATTCGCCAGAATTAGAACGAAAATGCCTATCCTGCTCAAAAAGGCAAACATATAGGTATTCCCATATCTACAAGTAAACTACTGCTGAAACGAATCGCTTTGGAACAATCAAATAAAAGATGGCTTAACACTACTACGTGTACAGCGACCAAACGAATCTGGCCCAAATTAGATCAAATTGCCTTCGGTCCCTCAGTTGATCTCAAATAAGCTCCGTAATAGGTGTCACAACGGGACACTGTCTTATAGGTAGACACGCGACAATTTCACATCTTCTTTTTACATGCCCTGCTCTCGCTTATAGACGCAAACTTCATTTAGGAGACTACAACTTCTATAATGAACCTAGCGATCTCATAAACACAGACATTAGTAGGCCCACTCGCTGCATCAGAAGCTCCAAATGGTTTTAACTAGTAGGGAACTTTTTCGTTCCATATAGTTTGTGGTATCACAATTTACTTCTATTGGTCTAAGTGTGTCAGATTGCTTAAATGACAGCCACTTTAACCCAAGCTAACCTAACCTACACCGACTTCTCAAATCTTCACCTTACTTTATTTGTTTAATTTGAGTTTAATAAAAAAATACTGTCAAATTGATAACCTCCACCATTAGTATCGGCTTTTGAAAAAAAAAATGGTTCGTAAAAAGAAGATGGCCCTCATCCAAAAAAAAATTAATTGACATCGTAGAAGCAATTTTTGAGAAAAATAAGCTTAACTAAAACTGGTATATCGCAACTAAAACTATTTTAATCAAAATTATTCAAAAAACGTCTTTGGATAATCTCCAAAAAACTACTTTCATCACCATCATCATCGGCTCGACAACCGGGGTCCGGTCCTGGACTCTTTCAACAAGTCTCTCCACCTATCCCGGTCTCGACCCAAGGCCATCCAGTTGCGCACCCCAAGGCTTCGGGCGTCCTGGTCTACGCCATTTCTCCAGCGCAAGCATGGTCTTCCACGCTGCCGTCTACCATAGAATGTACCGCAAAAGACTTTCCGAGCAGGTTCCTCTTCGCTCATACGAGCTAGGTGCCCTGCCCACCGGAGTCTACCGAGCTTAATTTTTGTCACTATGCCTGCTTCAAGGTAGATTGCATACAACTCATGATTGTTCCGTCTCCGGAATCGTCCTTCCTCACATATGGGGCCAAGAATTCTCCTTAAGACTTTTCTCTCGAACGCGGCTAAGAGGTCACAGTGCCTTTTGCTAATCACCCAAGTCTCGGATCCATGCATGAGTACTGGCAGGACCATGGTCCTGTACAGCAGCAGTTTTGAAGTTATGATGGTTAGATTTCTGGATTTGAATAGCTTTGACAGACTGTAGTAGGCTCTGTTGGATTTGTGAAGCCGCCCGCGTATTTCTTCTTCTATGTTGTTATCGGCTGCTACTGTTGACCCAATAAGTTATTTAAAGGATTGCACCACTTCAAATTCGTGCTCCGCTATCTTGATTGTTTGACCAACTGTTCTTCTCGCATTCGACGCCACCATGTACTTTGTTTTACCTTCACTAATGTGCAGCCCCAGATTTTGTGCCGCCTGCTCGATCTGGATGAAGGAATCGGTTCTTCCGATGATGTCGATGTCGATGTGGTCTGCGTAAGCCAGTATCTGGCTGGACCTGTTGACGATGGTCCCTCTTGTTGCCGTGCCAGAGTCACGGATTGCTTTCTCCAACGCCAGGTTGAAGAGGAGGCAGGCCAAACCATCCCCTTGTCGGAGTCCATTAAGGATGTTGATTGGTCTGGATAGCAATCCGGCCATTTTAACTTGGCTTGTTACGTTGGTCATGGTCAACCTACATAGTCGCGTCAATTTATTTGGGATGCCGAATTCTCTCATGGCTTTGTAAAGTTCTACCCTGGCTATGCTATCATAGGCGGCTTTAAAGTCTATAAGCAGATGGTATGTTGGGATGTTAAATTCTAGACATTTTTCCATCGCCTGCCTTAGGGTACCAACCACACTGATAGTGTCCGATGATGGTTTTAGCGTATGGGGTTATTCGGTCTTGTAGGATAGAGGAGAGTATCTTATAGGTGGTACTCAACAACGTGATACCTCTAAAACTACTTTATACAAAGTAAATCGACCCATCCGCTTAGGCTGTTGCCTCTGATTCAAACTGACCAACAGAAATTTCGGATCCAATTTTTTTGAATTTTGTTATCTCAACTTTTTTTTTGGAACAAACGCATAACTTGATATTTACCTACTATTTTTTTTCTCTAAATGTTTTAAACAAAACAAAAAAAAAAATGTTTTGCTTATAGTACTGCAAATTATTATATACAAAATTAGTAATTTAACAAACAATTGAGTTCCTTTTAAAAACTTAAGTTTTGATACATTTTTTCTTTGTTCTATTAATGTGTATTTTTTGGTTCAGAAACAAAATCGTTATCATGTCAAAAACGGTGTTAGATGAAGAAGAGAAAAGAGAAGAGACCACTAAATGCATTAACCATGAGTGGCAGGTGGTACGCAGTGATTTGAAAGAAAATTCCAAAAACGCCTCATTTTTTAATGAACAGAGATGTGGCTAACAATCATAGACATAATAGACACATAATAGACATTATTGCATTGCGAAATAGCTCTTTTTTGAAAATGCCATCAAACTTTTTCTCTTCAATTGTTAGTTACTTTCAAAAACTGCCCTGGTCAAAAATATTCTTCAACAAAAACAAAAAAATTAACAAAAAAAGCAGTAGGTGCAAAAAGTTAACTAATATAGACCTCTTTTATGAAAATGTTCACCTTTAGACTGCAAACATAGTTTCACTCTCAAACTTTTTTCTTCATTTTTTCGAACACACAAAATTTTAACGAAAATTAAGTGACCTAAAGTTTCTCTATCGTAGGTTGGTAGTCGTCATAGAAAAGTCTTTTTCGTCTTTTATTTTTTGTTTTCTAACGAACACTCAGTCCAATTAATTTATTTGTGCCAAAAGGAAATTAAAGAGCAAAGTGAAAATCCTCTTTGGGCAAAAAAAAAAAAACTTTCTCAAAGAAACTTTGTTCGTTCGGCGTTTTGTTTAATTAAGTTTGTTTTTGTTGTTTTCTTTGCCTCACTAAGTTCAATCACCACAAAAATTTCCTACGGCTAAATATTTGTGGCGTTGTTCGTAGAAATCATAGACGACCAACCAAACATCTCAAATAGCGCTCACACGCCCTCCCATCTCTCGATTAATATAATTAACGTCAACGCAAATGTGCTGCCTTATAACAAAATATTTCAGAAATTTTACAAAAATGTTCTCATATTTCTTCATTTCCTGCGGCCATTAGCGACTTCCGAATTCAAAGAATTTTCATTGGAACGAGTGTATGGGTAGGGGTACCCATAAGTTCACTGTTAATTTCAGTGTACCTACATTTTAGATTCTCACCGTTGCCTATAAATTTCGAGGACACATTAAGTCCTTCCTTAACGCGTGCTGCAAAAAAAAAAGGAGTATATAGTCTTAAGGAATGTTTGACATGTTTTCGAACATGTTTCATAATTATTTCAATTAAGTTTGTCTATTGTTTCATTTGGGGCCCTGTGTGGGGGTGGCTGTAAGTCGGTGTGATATGTTTTGAAAACGGTGTGTTTAATTTGTAAGTTAAGGTGGAAACACAGAGTAACAAACAAACATGTGAAACATTCGAGAGCTTAATTGCTTATATGCAATTGTCAAAAAAGTTTAAGTCCTTGTAATGCCGACCGGATTACATCTTCTCTCGCAGAGACGGTATGTTTTTGACAGCACCGTAATAAATGGCGGGATATGTTATGTGCTCTAAGCTCCGCCACCATGTAGTCGTTGTAAGTGTGCTCCTTGTTCGTAAGGCTATTTGCCATGCCGTTCGTGTTATTCTTTGGCGTGTTGTCAAGGTAGCTTTGTTGAGTATACTTATGTAGGTTTCAAAGTTTCCCATACAGCTAACCACCTGTGTTTCGTTGTCATGTCGTCGTTGCTTCTCGTTGGCAAAGGAACTGAATTACGAGCAAAGGCAGTTGTTAAAGTATCGAATGCGGAATGGCAAAATCCATTGTTTTGCATGTTTTCAGCTTGTTAGGATATCATAGCACAACTAATACCTTTAACTTTGGAATGATTGGTGTACCAGGCACACAAAAATATTTCTCCAGGGAGAAAGTTTAATATAATATTTTTACGCTGCATTCTGCGTATTGATTGCAAATGAAATATCGGAAATCCTGGACGCACGATGCATTTTCATATTTTCTCCTTCCTATAAACATACTGAAACCGCAACAGCTTGATCCGGTATTTCAAAATACCACAAAGCTATTCTCCCTGTTTAGCTCCTGTGTGTATTGCATATATAGAAATGCTGGAATAACAATTCATTTTTTTTTTATTTGTTTTAGTTTGGGTTTGGTATATTTCTGTATTGTTTGGAAGGGCATGTCCTTTTTGTGCTGATGTTTTAGTCTTTTCATTAGGTTTTTGATGTTTTTTTGGTTTTTTGTTGATATTTTTCAATATTTTTGTTTGGTTTGATTTATCGGTAAAAATTGCATCGAATAGAAGAATTGAATTCGTGGCGAGCTTTCAAGTCACGTAACGACTAAATTGAGGAGAGACGTTTTGTATTTGTGATTCTTCATAATGTATGTGTGTACAGGAATTGCATAGAACAAGCTAACAGTGTGTTGGGAAGGTTCGGCATTTTTAACAATACCAGAAGTGCACTAAGTAAAACAAATTTTTATTTTATTAATTAAGCACTGGAAACAAATAGATTTTAATAGTGGAGTAAAGCTTGTTTCACACAATTTGTGTTTATACACAAGTTTGTGTACAAATTTGTGTATTTTTGTAGTGAAAACATACAAATCGTCTGATCCACAAATTAAATTAAGGCATACACATGACATACACAAGTGATTTGAGTTATATTTGTGTATTGAATACACAAATCAAATTTGTATTCAAACAAACACACTTCTGATGTGGCTAACAAATATATCAGTGAGTTTAGCGTAGGATTGCTTTGTTCATAAGAGAACATCAAATTCTAGCCTTAATTTTCTGCTATCTTAAAAAATATAGAGTGCCAGCCAAAAATGAATAATAAGTACACGGCAACCCTGTTTGAATGCATAAAACACTAAAAACACTAATTTCTTGGTCAGAATGTACCAAATTTAACAGAGTTAAAGGCTAAAAACATACCACATTTTAGATCGGGCTTTTTTCTACATAAAAAATTTCGGGTCCAATCTCTTAAGTGGTTAATAGTATACGGAAACCTTATTTGTACGCAAAAAAATAATAACTTTTATGTCTTTTGTGATTCCATAGAGATAATTTAAATTTTGTTTTTTTAGGACCAAAACTAACGGTACCTGCCATATACCCTAGCCAATAAATGTTCTTGAGATTTTGATGAAAAATTGTATCTACTTTTGTTAGTTAGGTCGTTCGTTTTAATGAAAAAAAAAATATTTTTAAAAATGTTAATAACGATACCTCCCATAGAACCGTTATTTCCATTTTTGTTTTTCTCTTATACGATTTCACTGATATTGATGACATTTTTTATACGGTAGCTTCTTAATATTCAGATTATTTGATTTCAAAATGTTTAAGATCTAAAATTTTGGATTTTTTTTTTACCTAAAATGGGTAGCTATATTTTTTTTTAAATATTTTGATTTTAGGTGATAATTAGGATATTTTTTTAAAGCGATCGGCACAAAATTTTTTATTTCAGAATTAGTCTATTTCATCGTGAAACATCATGAAACGTAAAGAAACACGTTTCCGAACGGGTGGGTCGATATACTTCGTTTTTTGGAGACTTTTAACAAACTTTTTCTAATTTTTTTTTTTGGAAAAAAATAACGGTACCTGTCATAAACCGGTTTTAGAAAAACTCATTTTTCTCAAAAACGGTTCCTACGATTTTGATTAAAAAAATCATGGTAATTTTTTTGGATAAGGTCTATCTTTGAATAAAAAACATTTTTTCAAAAACCGTTACTAACGGTACCTGCCATAGAACTCAGAACTTATGGAAAAAAATTGAATCAAAACTTTTAGCTGATTTTTTTGTTCAAAATCTTACGTTACTTGTAGTCCAAAGCTGTTTTATGTATTAACTTAGCTTGAAAAATTTAAGTTTTTGGTCATCTGATGTGTGTTGGATGTAAGTATTGAGAGATATGCATATATATAAGCAAAAATAAATATTTCTTTAAAACGGGAACACTTTTTGGATTTTTTTTTTTTTGAAAAATAATTTTTTTTCCATATTGGGTCAATGATTTGTTTTTTTTCAAAATTTTATTTTTAGATGTTGATAAATATTAGCCATCTTCAAAATGGCATACCAAGTTTTTTTTTAAATCGTTTGATATTTTTTTTAATAAAAAAACATTTTTTTTTTTAAAACGGCTCATTACATTTTTTTGAAAAAAATTCTAAAAATTTATCGTTATTGAAGAAATCATATCAAAAAGTTTAATCAAAATTAGAGCCGTTTTCGATAGAATTCGAATAACTCAAAAATGGTGTATGGGAGGTATTCGTTCTAGATGAGATATTCAAAAACAAAAAAAAAGCTAACTTTCGAAATTACGTACAAATCATCTTAACTAAATTTGAAGAAAATACGTCCACGCGTTTGGGCAGTGGAGAAGTGTACAGATGGACGCACAGACGCACAGACGCAGAGACGCACAGTCGCACAGACCGACGGACGGCATGACGAAAACCACTTCTTCGGACTTCTCCATCATAGTAATGTTGGTTTTGATTAAAACCTCAATTTTTTTTGACACGAAACCAATACTTGCCCTATAGAGCAAGTAAAAATAGTACAAAAATTTATTTTTGAAAAAATCCATCAACTTTAGGGTCTCCGTTTAAGCACATTTTAAAGATGCCTTCAAACGACTACTGTATCCTACACACATTATCATCACAATACCAAGCCAATTATAATTTGGTGATATTCCCTGTCAGTCTTGTTCAATTCAATTATTTTGAAATCGATGTTCATTTAAAGAATAACACTTCTTGATGAAAAGAATAAAATGAGCTCCAAGTTACTTTGCGTCACATAGTGTATTCACTTTGTTTATATATTGTATATGCACTCTATGTAACACATCCAAACATCGATTTCATACGTTTTATTGAAATTCATTTTCAATACGTTACTGGCAATTGAAAATTTACCACCATTTCTCTCCTCCAATATCTTTGCCATTTCAAACCACTCAGCAACGACGAAACCACCATTGCTGCTGCCGCCGCCGCCGCCGCCGACATGTAGGTACCTTCATATAAAACCGTTATGATGGAGACGTAGCACTTCCAAGGGGGACTTGTTTATTTATTCCCTCCGTAAAGTCTCGTTCTTAAACCATGCGATTTGTGGTTGCAACTAAAAACGTGGCAAAGCACCGCACACAACATCCGTTGAAAACGAGTTACACCAACTCTTCTGTTCCTGCTCCACGCCCGCCATCCAGGCACTAGCAGCACCAGTCTCTGGTTTTAGGTGCTGAAATTCTTCCTTACACATGATTAAATCCAAAGGATATTTTATACATACACGACACACATACAGAGACAAACATTAATTTATGTGTATTTGCATGCAAATTTCAAGTTGATGCAGTGTTTTGATTAGTGAGTAGGTTAGGTACCGTTAGCTATGAACACCACCACCCACGCCGATGCCACCGTCGCGTCGCCGCTGCAGCACCGCAGTATTTCCAACAGCATCATCATCATCATGCCGCCATTTCTTCTTGAAAGCTGCTTTGCTTTTTTGTATAGTCGATATCCAAAACCCCATAGATACACTGGAATAATTAACATCCGAAAGTCAGAATCAGTCAGGATGCGCTCTACACACTCTTACAAGTATGTAGATGCAGATTGAAGATAGATAAATTCAGATACATCGAGTGCGAAAGGGATCTGTGCTGGGTGATGATGATGATGAGAATCCTTGATGTAAACAAGTGGTATTCAATGTTCAATATGTGTAACCATATGGATGCTTGCTTGCGATGAAGTGCAATTGGATGGTAATGCAAGCACTTAACTAATTGAGGGAAAAATTTTCCCAAGGATAATCCGGGCTATTTGATTGGAAAATCATCCAATCCGTTATGTAAGTGTGTTTCCTTAGAAAATCACATACATATACGCAATATACACAAAAAGAAGACCATCATTTGAAATGAATCCGGGATATGTGAAAATTTCGAAAAATTTATATTTTTGAGGGCGCAAAACTTGAGTGCAATCTCGTCCTTGTTGAGTGGAATTTAACTTGCGCAATTCGTTCGTCGTTGATAAATTCGAGACTATGCCACTTTAGGGCCTCCGATTTTATTTCGATAATGATTGATAAGAGTAGATGATAAGAGTATAGCTAGCAGTTTTTTGCTCCTCGGGAGAATTCACTTAAAGAGCATTAATCAATAATCCATCAAGGATGTAAATAATAAAAAAAGGTGTGTATACTCATGTAGGCGTGCCAGAAGTTATACTTCCTTATTTATTTTTCTACAGTTTTTTTTTATATGCCAAATTATTTAAGAAATGTAGTGAAAAGTTATAGACGGGAAATTATTTTCAAAGAAGCATAATCTGCTTTTGTAAAATTATTTCAAAATTATTTCAAATTTATTATATGTATATGTAATTGATATTTTTAATTGACCAAACCCCTGTAATTTGTTTTTTTTTGTTTTTTGCTTTCGGCCAATTTCAAATGGTCTTTTTGGAGCTTGTTGCTGAAACACATTAATGTTTGATACTTCGAAATCACCGCTGCTTACTCTGTTATTATAATAAATTAAAATTCAAAATAATAAATTAAAAAATGTAAAAATTACGGTAGATAATGTGAAAATTTATAATTTTTCCCTTGTGGAGTCTATATTTACTCAATTTAACAAACAATTGTATTAGATTTTATTTTTGTATTTTTTACTGAGGCTTCAATTTTTCCACTGATACCTTATCTTTAAAAATCCGTATAGTTTTACTAAAGTTAAAAGCGATTTTGCTTACGTTAATGGTATATTTTGAATTTTTTTTAAAGATTAATGTGAGAAATTGAAATTAAAATATTTTTGATATTAATTAATGATATTGCTGAGCTTGTGAGTGTCTTATTGAAACAAATTTTATATTAAAATAATTTTTGATATTTAAGGTGTTCTCTTACAGAAATTTTAAAGTTATTTAAGTAGACATAGTCCGATGTTATGAATTGTAAAATTGGTCAAAGGAGCATAAAAAGTTCATTTTGTTTGATGTTTTTTTTTGTAAAATATCATTTACAGTCTTTGTTTTTTATTTAATCAATAACTTTTGTATGACATTGCTTAAGAGAATAGACACATCTTGAAATTGAGCTAAAAATATTATCAAAATTATCAATTTTTTCATTAAATTTTGTAATTTTATAGCATTTATTAAAAACATATATTCACTTAACGACCTCTGTGGCAATGTTTAATTAAATAATTGTCCAATATTCTTATGAAACATTTAATTTCACCATTTAATCTAATAGAATCTGTTCAATTTTTTTTAAAATCCTTCAACTAAAACTTAAGTAACAGATTTTAATATCCAATGAAATCATTTTTTTTTAAATTGTTCTCTCTAAAATCTATAAATGTGTATTTTTATGTTAAATAACATTTATTGCATATCCAGAATACTTAAATCAACAATATTGTAGTACATCGTTTTTTGAAGATCAAACAAATTTCATACCATATTGCAAAAATAATAAGAAAACAAAAATATATTTTGTCCTTAATCACCTTTTACTCATTATTTTCATAGGTAACTATTTAGAAAAATATACACCATCTTGTAGCCTGATATTTCAGCTAAATTAAGACACCTTAATCTTTAAAATCAGACAAGAAACAACAATATTACAAATTTTATAAGCGAACCATCTCGAATCCATTTGTGAGCCAAGGGTACTGTTCTTCACTGGTGGCTAGTCGATTCCGACGACCAAAACAAACAATTTTGTTGAATTTTGTTGAATTTCGGATAAAACTCTTTTCAAGTTTGTGAAGCTTTTATAGTATGTACAGTTATGTGTGATATATCAAATTAAAGGAAATTGGATCCTGATGCTCAATATATAAATAGTAATTAAGCACCGCGTGAACAAAACTCTTTTTACCGTTATATCGGCTCACAGACAACAGAAAATTGTCAAAGTTTGTACAAAAATGCATTTATCTAATATCTAATGGCTGTGTAAATTTCAAGCTTAGAAATATAAAAATAAAAAAGATAAAAATAAAATACAGTTAGAAACGGTCAAGAAACTTGGACTGAAAAATGTTATTCATTGAAAAAAATGTTGAAAAACTAATTTTTTCACACGTTTATAGACAACACATAAGCCTAAAAGTTGTTTTGACGAAATATTGTTCCTGTTATTCCCTGATTTTTAAAATCAATTAAACCACCCACATAAACTTTCAAAAACGTATTTGTTTTTTTAAAGCTAAAAACAAAACTATTATGGAGCATTTTATATGTTATCCGTGGTAGAAACCTAATTTTTTTTTTTTATTATCTTTCAATGTACATAATTAGTTTTTCAAGAAATTATCAACTGTACCCGTAATTACATCATTTTCAAACGTCTAAATAAATATTTGATATTGGAAAATAATTTTTAACTTGAAAAGTTGGATTTTTAGATTTTTTTTAATAAGAACTCATCATTATTTCAATTTATCTATTAAATAAAATTTGTGTCATAATTCTAACCCCTATACTTTTCGAGATGTACAAAGAAAATGTTTGTCTTTTGCCCCATTTTACCCTAACTTGCCGGTGGAATTTCGATAAATTCCTTCGTATCAGAACCTAACATTATATCACCTATCCTTTGGTGCATTTATTTGTTTCTATCACTTATAATGTAGAAAAATTAGTCAGATTATCAATAGCAATAGCCGGCTGGTCTTGTCAAATGTAGTGTAAGTCACAATTCCTCATTGAAGCAACCTTAAAACTAATTCTTTTCGCCCATTTCACCAAACAAACCTTTAGCCGCAAAATAACAAATGACTTCTTCAATTGATGCCAACTATACTCAGTTTCCCGCAAATAATATGGCATATAAAACATATCACCGCTTAACGTAGCGTAGGCATTATAGTCCTCTGGCTTCAGAGAGTTCCATCTCTGATCATAATCTTCATCATTTCTACAGAGTTTATGTTTCCGCCCTATTTTTCACTTGAAAACTTCAAACCACCTTACTTCACACACACCGTTAAGACTTTATGGCTATGGGGCACCTCAGCCAAGGCAGGTATATAATTTATATAGTTGAAGTGAATACAAAGTGCCGATTCCCATCATTTTAAATTGCTCCACATAACTTAGATGTGTAACAAGTCTAGCCTCGTTCGCTTTTCAATGAAAATTGCTGCGGTGCGGCGGTGATACCTTCTGTAGGTATATCTTCCATTCTGTATACAAACACGGAAGCTTGAAGACATACCGAAGAATGCCCTCAAAAGATGAAGACTATGATGGGATGGAAGAATAAGGCAAAACTTAAAACAAAAAAAAAAAATTGATGGATTCCTGGCATATAAAACATGTCACTTCAAAAGTATGTGACATCATTCATTCAGAGCAAGTTACCCGCATCAGAACATCCACGTTTCACGCAAAGAGGTAGACCGAGATCTAAAGCCTCATACGCATCTTCAAGCCATGATATACCGATGGGTAAGACAAACGTAAATTGAAGACATTTAATCTTTTACTTCTACATGAATATCTAACCGAGATACCGAAACCTACATTTTCTTCTCGCCTGCTACGCTGCTGCCGCTGTCGCATCATCAGGTTATCACCGTTGGCATTTTTGGTATTGCCACATCGAGGCCGCAATTCCCAACCGTGAATTCACAATTGGAGCTTATTAGGCCGACCACCAATGCTGATGCTGGTGCTTTTGGTGTAGGGGCTTCTGGCATTCCACCCACAAGAACCTCGAATAATCCTAATCAAAGTAGCAATCAATTTCAATATGGTCCTGTAATTACTCCTGCGATATCAGCAGCAGTGGTTCAATCGATCCGTATCCCAGATGAAACCGTGATTAACCCACCTGGATTAGTGTTGGCTCAATTGGCGCCAATACTGCTGGTTATTCCATCACCTCCTATAATTCCTGCCTTCTATAATTAGCTAATTATGTAAATAAATCATAGCACATTTTGTGAGAAAACCTTTGGGAGTGTCCTGAACGAGTATTTTATTTACTGCAGTTATATTTACTTCTTTAGACTTTTTTAGCCCATTAAACTGTGCGACAAAAACAGGGTAAACAAATATACTCGGGCGCAGACCTTTCACGTTTTTTTAGAATTTGTTGCACTGATTAAAAAACGGTATTTAAAAATTCCGTAACACCCCCAAAATCTGAAATTAGGAGTTTTTCGACTTTCATACATTTCAAAAATTTAGTTTCGTCAAATTTTAACCAATTTTTGATTGTTTTAATGTTTTGGAAAGAAGACATTTAGACCTTTTGAACAATGCAAAAAGCATGTGGTTTGGCTTAGACCAATTTTTTCCGGTTTAGGTACCGAAAAGGTTCGAATTTCTGTAGCTGGTTTTAAATTGTTAAAATTTTTTTTCCAAGGTAATTTTCAACTCATTTTTATACAATCTCTCGTTTTATTCTCTTAGAATATATTTGAATAAAGTTGAAAACCTCATTTTTTTTCCATAACTCCAAATCAAACCATTTTGTAATCTACAAAATGTGATAGATTTCCGCCCGCGTATATTTTGAGTGTCACACAGTGTTAAGTTGGGTAAGAGTAAAGTATTAGATTTCGATAAAACAGGATTTTTTAAGATTCCACCGGACATTTAGGGTAAAATGAGGTAAAAAACCCAAAAAAAATTGTACATCTCCAAAAGTATAAGAGTTATTGAAATGATAATAAGTTTTAACTACGAAAAAAATTCTAAAAATCATATTTTTAAGTTAAAAATTATATCCCAGAATCAAAAATTTTTTTAAACCTTTGAAAATGATTATGCACGTTGATAGATAATGAAAAAAGAATCCTCCGGGCCCGGGATTTTTAAGGGGCCCGGAAATTTGAAGCCATACATGTAATCGTAAATTTTTCATATAGATTTTTCATACCAACTGGGGCCCAGTTCCTCATCAACCATCAACATATTCCCGTGATTTGCAAGGGGCCCGGAAATTTGAAACATAAAGTTGAATTGTAATTTTTGTTTGCAATTTTTTTTTTTATTTGAGATAGATTTTTCATGCATCTTGGGGCCCTGATCCGCAAGCATTAATATATTCTCGTGATTTTCTAGCGGCTTGGAAACTTGAAAAATTAATCGCGCTTTCAAAATCAGGGCCCTATGTGAACGTTATCTTTTAAGAAAAACTCACGCTTGCGGATTTGGGCCCCTGACTAATGCTGACATTTTTTTTTTTTGTTTTAATATCTAGAGAAAAATCGACCGACTCCGGCGATTTAAAGAAAATGATAGAAAATCGCTTAGCTTTTATGGTAGTCAGCACAAAAAATTTTGTAATTTAAAGTAAATTTTGATATTTTGTATCAGCCTCAGTCTTAATAAATGGCCCGGAATTTCGAAAAACACAAAAAAAAATTTTATTTTCTATTCGGATTTTTCTTCATACCTAATTAATTTATTTATTTAAATTATTTGTTTATTTTATTTTGTCCTGATGTCTTCAATCTGGTGCAAAGTTCTGAGCGATATAAATGAAAGAAGCATCATTCTTCAAGCCAGCGATATTACTATTGACGTTGAAATTCGAAACCTCGATAGTTTGGTCTCCGATTTGCAGCTGATTCGTAACCAATGAGATCGCATTTTATTGGAATGCAAAGAAGTTGCGGCTGGATTGGGAGATATTTCAGAATCGTTCACATCGACCCGAAAAAGATAATTATAGAGACATTTCGGAGAAAATCAAGATGAAGAACAAACTGATACAGACGATACAGACCTTTTATGTAATAGTTGATTCTATTATATTTGGAATTTCTCGTCGGTTCGATGCCATGAGAAATTTGAATTCAACCTTTTCACTTTTATGGCAGTTATCAACAATGGACGAAACTGAGATTCGAATTTCTACTACAGGGTTTTCCAATAAGAGGTGTTATTTTGATATTCAAAGAAAAATGACATTTTTGGAGATAAATGATCGGATGTTTATTTCATTATAAAGAGGAAGGTATGCCGTTAATAATAGAACACAACATCAGCCAAATGGCCGCCAAGACCACGCTTACAGGACCATATCCTTTTCATGAAATTTTCCATAACCAAATCGCAAATTGGCTGCCCTATGTCCTCGATAGCCTCACGAATTTCATCTTTGAGGTCTTGAATCGACGCTGGGCTGTTGGCGTAGACCTTATCTTTCACATGGCCCCAAAGGAAGAAGTCGCAAGGTATTAAATCACAAGATCTCGGTGGCCAATTGTGATCACCTCTTCGAGAGATAATACGGTCCGGAAACTTTTCCCGTAAAAGATCGATGGTTTCATTGCTTGTGTGGCACGTAGCGCCGTCTTGTTGAAAGTAAACGTTGTCCAGATCAATACCATCCAATTCAGGACATAAAAAATCATTAATCATCTCTCGATAGCGCAATCCATTGACCGTAACTGTTGCTCCAGCCTCATTTTCGAAAAAGTAAGGTCCAATGACCCCGCGGGACCATAAACCGCACCAAACAGTCACGCGTTGAGAATGGAGAGGCTTTTCAACAATAACTCTTGGGTTTTCCGAGCCCCAGATGCGACAGTTTTGCTTGTTGACGTAGCCTCCGAGGTGGAAATGGGCCTCATCAGTCAAGATGATTTTTCGATGAAATTCCGGTTCATTTTCATGCATTTCAAGGACCCAATCAGCAAAGACACGACGTTGTTGATGATCAGCCGGCTTGAGTTCTTGTGTTAACTGAACTTTATAAGCCTTAAGACCCAAGTCTTTATGCAAAATACGGTGTAATGACGTTTGTGGAATGCCTAATTCCAAAGAACGACGAGGAATGGACAATCCTGGGTTTTCTTCAACACTTTGGGCTACAACAGCAATATTCTCAGTTGTTCTTGAGCGACGTGCTCGGGTTTTATTCTTCACATCACTAACTTGTCCCAACAGCTCGAATTTGTCCACCAATTTCTGTATTGCGGTCCGACAAGGTGCTTCACGACGACCCAAAAATGTTTTAGTTTTACGAACCGTCTCTGCCAAATTTTCACCATTTTTATAGTGAATTTTAATAATTTCAATGCGTTGTTGAAGCGTGTATCGTTCCATTTTTATTAATAGCGTAGTTTTTACTTGTCAAATGTCAAAAAAATGACAGCTTCAAAAGTGACAGCTACCAAAATAGCGGGCTATTCAAAATAACACCTCTTATTGGAAAACCCTTTATAACTTCTGGCGCTCGTACATGAGTACACACCGTTTTTTTTTTTTGTGTTTTCCTGGTAACATGATCAATTTGGTACAGTCAGTTCAGTTGACCTGGTCATCAACAGTCTTCTTTTGCATATTAACGTAAGGGAATCAAGTGCCTTCTGTTGCTTTAATAATATTTTATCCCGCCCTTAAACATCCTTAAATGACTTGTAACGTTAAGGTTTAATTCAATAGCAAAAAAAAAAAAATCCAACTGAATCCTTACGAATTAATCTGATTCTAAAGTATCAGCTGTCCATTACAGAATAATATTTTTAAAAATTCAAAAATTCCTTCAAAAACATTATTTGCAGATTAACATTCTTAACTTCACAATTTGTTTCCTAAGAAAATGAGGGTTGACGAAAATAAATAAAATAAAATGAAATACCTACCCAAAAAGAAAAAAAAAAAAAAAAATAGCAAACAAATTCAGATTATCTAGATCAAGGATTTGCCTTAAAGCCAAGAGTGCCGACAACCACCAAACGACCATACCGAGCGACTGTTTTATACCAAACAAGATGCTGTCACTCTACGAGCAAACGCTTAGGCTTAAGTTCGCACATTGAAATATGAGACCCTTGACACAAAAGATGACGACAACATCGTCCTCGTCGTCGTGCGTCGTCGTCCTTTCCCTGACTTTTTCATTCGCAATAAGAATTTTTCTATCCCGCACGAACGAAAATTGTGTCCTAATGTGGATGCTGGATTGTTGATGTGAATGATGAGGTGGAGCCGAAAGCACGTTGATGATGGCTGAATGCTATTAGGCAACAACCACACACACACAGCAATCTCATTCGACAAACCCAAATAGTACTCGTTTTGACATTTCGAATCCTTAAAATTGTCAACGGCAAGAGATATGCCCACAATTAATAATAATAATAATAATTATTATTAAGACGCAGCTATGTTAATGTGGCAGAGGAGGTTGGATTTGTTGGGTGATGAATGTGTGTGTGGAAGGATAAGAAATATTTCCTCCAGGATCTATGTCAGTACAAAAAAAAAGAGAATTCTTGAGTTTTTTTTTTCATTTTTAGGCTTTTCTAAGAATGACGTGAGATAACATTTCTATTTTTTTGTGTGAATGTGTTGGTAAAGTCTTTAAACACTAAGACACATAAAGACAAGAAGGATATTTAATTTCAAACGCAATCACGTTACAGCGTCTTTTTCTCAATTGCTTCTGTCTTCATAGTGTTTAAAATTATCCTTCTTATCCTGTTTTGCATCCTTTTTTCTCTTCCGTGCTAAATACTTAAGGATGAGAAAAAGGATTTAACTTAAGGGAAAAACTTTTCCTTTTACACTTTTTTTTTTTTTTGTAACTACTTGCTATCATTTTTCTTTAGCATCTTCATTGTGGAGACTGCATATGAAATGCAGTGTTTTTTTTTATTAATCTACATTTTAGCTTCTTATTTTGTGTTTTTAAGAGTGGAATATGGAGAATGTAAGTGGGTGGGTGGTTCTTTTTTGAGATAGGGAAATGGGTGATTTTGTTTATGCAAAGGGGTTTTTGTTAAATTATCATGAAAATTGTATGTTATCTATGCAAGTGCATCATAAGTGTTGATTATGTAATGAGAATCTAGTGGCTTGCTTGTTCAATATTAAAATAAAGTTAAGGTACAAACAAAACACACATAAATGTATATTAAGAAATATAAAATGAGGATTAAACTGCATCTCATTTAAATATATTTGACACAAAACATATATTTGGGCCGGAAAACTTAAAGGTAACCTCTCAAAAAATCAGTATACATGTATTTGAAATTAAAAAGCGTTTTTTTTTTTTAAAACACTATAACAATTTTTTTAGAACTTTTTGTACTGATTTCTAAACGGTATGTACCTAAAAATTTAATTACATCCTAAATAGCTTGATTTAGGGCAAAAAATTTATTTTTTGAACATTCAGCCATCACAACAATTTTAAAGTTTTTTCCGTCAATGTAATAAAATACCTTTTCAACTGTGTATAAGGCATGTGGTTTGGGTAAAAAACCTCAAACTATAGCTTAAACAAATCCTATATGTACGAAACTGTATATAAAATTTTTAAGGGAAACAACATTTTTTTGGCACATTGACGTTTCGTAGGATGGAGACCTTGTGTCGAATCCGATAGTATTCTGTCTTTCGTTTTTATTATATAAAAAAGCAAATTTGTTTGTCATACCTCAGATTACACGTAGGATGAGTTTTTTTTTATGTAACCATTTAAAATAAGGACTTGGAATGCAATTTAATGTTTTTTTGCATGCAAATAAACAAAATTGCAGTTGTAGCCTGTGGTACCAATATTGATAGAGAATAAATTGCAGAACTGGATCGCACGTAGGTACTTACTCTTAAAGATAATGTGACTATATTTTCTAAGCCTTTATAATTAAAAATTTGTAAATGCAGTTTTAGGAAAAAAAAAGAATAAAATTCGATTTCTAAATGACTCAAACAGCTTCTTAAATAAATTTAACCTCAAAACAAAGTATGCAATTTGATTTCTTCTATAATTATACATTTTTAGAAAAACAATTTTGAATCGTTAGAGCCGTTTAAAAAAAAAAATAATTTTTTTATATAAAATTTTATAAAAATTATTTTTATAAGAAAAAAATTGGAACGCGATTTTTCAAAAAAAAAAAATTTTTTTTATAAATCCAAAAAATAATTTTCGAAAGTTTTTTACTAAACATTATTAGGGCAACTTAAAAAATTTCACATAAAAAAATGGTTAAAATTGATTGAGTCATGAAGGAGAAAATCAGAATTAAAAAAAACCATTCGTTAATAACGGTTTTTGAAAAAATGGTTTTCATTTAAAGATAGACCTTATCCAAAAAAAAAGATCATGATCATGATTTTTACTTGCTCTATTGGGCAAGTATGTATTGGTTTCGTGTCAAAAAAAAAAAATTTGAGGTTTTAATCAAAACCAACATTACGATAATGGAGAAGTCCGAAAAAGTGGTTTTTGTCATGCCGTCCGTCGGTGCGTTTGTGCGTCTGTGCGTCTGTGCCTCCATCGGTACACTTCTCCACTGCCCAAAAGCGTGGACGGATTTTCTTCAAATTTTATACAGATGATTTTTACGTAGTTTCAAAAGTTGTTTTTTTTTTTTTTTGTTTTTGAATATCTCATCTAGAACAAGTACCTCCCATACAACATTTTTGAGTTATTCGAATTTTATCAAAAACGAATTTAACGATTTTGATTAAATTTCTTGATATGATTTCTTCAATAACGATAAATTTTTAGAATTTTTTTCAAATAAATCTATCGAGCCGTTTTTTTTTTTAACTATTTTTTTATTAAAAAATTTTTTAACGATGTAAAAAAAATAGTATGACATTTTGAAGATGGCTAATATTTATCAACATCTAAAAATAAAATTTTGAAAAAACACAAATCATTGACCCAATATGGAAAAAAAAAATTATATTTCAAAAAAAAAAAATCCAAAAAGTGTTCCCGTTTTAAAAAAATATTTATTTTTGCTTATTTGTTCATATCTCTCAATACGTACACAGATCAGATGACCAAAAGCTCAAATTTTCAAGCTAAATTAATGCATAAAATAGCTTTGCACTACATGAGCAAGTTCGTGTGATCCAGTCGTGCATTTTATTTTTTCCAAAAACCGGTATTAACGGTACCTGCCATAAAACCGTTTTTTTTTAATTCTGATTTTCTTCTTCATGACTCATTCAATTTCATTCATTTTTTTTACATAAATACTTTTAAGTTGCCGTATAATATTTAGTACAAAAAATTTCAAAAATAATTTTTTTGGATTTAAAAACAAATGGAAACTTTTTTTTTTTGAAAAATAATTTTTTCAAAAGCCACTTAATAATTTTCTTCAAAATTTAGTTTTTAGATGTTGATAAATATTATCTTTTTTTTTATAAAAGTCCTTGCTAAATTTTATATACAAAAAATAGTTTTTTTTTTAAAAAACGGTTCTAACGATTTTCAATTTTTTTTTCTAAAAATGTATCATTATAAAAGAAATCAGATTGCATACTTCGTTTTGAGGTTAAGCTCATTTTAGAACCTGTTTTAGTCATTTGAAAATCGAATTTTAGGTTTTTTAATTTCTTTTCTAAAAATGCATTTACAAATTTTTAATTAATAAGGCTTAGCATATATAGTAACCTTATCTATAAGAGCAAGTACGTGCAACCCAATCTTGCATTTTATTTTATTTTTCGAAAACAGCTCAATTTTTATCAAAATTTAGTTTCAAGATGTTGATGAATAATATCTTAAAAACGGTATACAATTTTATTTTAAGTCCTCTAAAATTTTTTTAATAAAAAATAGTTTTAAAAACAACTGTAAGGAGTTTCAAAATGTTTTCGATGTAAAAAAAATATGTTTTTTTTATGAAAAAAAAACAGGTCAGTGAATTTTGTTTAAAGCTATATTTTTAGATGTTCTTAAACAAGATATATCTCAAAAATGGCAAAATTTAAGTTTTAAGTCGAGATTTCCATAGCAATGTTTTTTTATTGACTTAAATAAATAAGAAGTATGGGAATTTTCTTTATATATTTTTATTTTTTATTCAAACTTTGTTGGTCGTCAGAATTTTTCAAGAGTGTAATAAAAAATCCTTATTCAAATTATCCTGTTTGCTTTCTTAGAAACTACGAAACGCTTAATCTATTCGATTTATTCTTTTTATTTTTTGAACGAAATTTCAACGGTAATTAATGTCAGACCTTTTATATTTCAGATCTTTCAGATCCCGATTGTATAGCCTTTTTCAACAGTTTTTTGTAACAAAGAAAACGAATTTATCCTATCATCTAGGTATTAATATTTGGTGTTAAATCTTAAAGAAAAAAAAACATTGCTTATTTATTTCCTTCCGCTGATGTACCTTTTCTTGCATATCATACTCTGAGATTTTAAGAAATCTTTCTTCCTCGAGCGTAATTATACCATCATTTGGTTCGTCCTTTGTAGCTTCATCTTGCTTTTTGTTTATGCACCCACTCCTCCACTCTGAAATCCTTAAGATTACTGTTTCCCATTGCCACCACCATGTAATAAACCCTATATAGCAGAGATATACCGTTATATTCTCATCACAAATGCAGCAGCATCAATTCCGGTACCGAAGACTGTGTGAACAAACAAACAAAAAAAAAAAAAGCAGAAAATTAGCACAACAGTTTTTACCTGTTTTCTATTTTTTTTTTTTTTCTTTTTTTTTTTGCTCAAGGAAGTTGCCAAGAACAAGAAGATGGAAAAGATGGAGATACACCTTCGGTATATCATTAACGGTGAGCTAATGTATATACGTACCGTACTCCCTAAAGTAATTTACATGAATTTATCAAACGAAGGCGCGCACACAAAGAAGAGAAGTTTCTTACATCCCAGCAATCCACCAGAGAGCACCAGTACTGGGGTTTGTTTTTTTTTTTTTTTTTGTATTTATTTGCATTAACAAGAAGTCTTGAGTTCTGGCAGTTTTAAGGAATTCTATTTAAAGAACTCCTCCGAAAATGGATGATGCTCCATTTTATCTTGAAACAACTGGTCCCGTTTTTGTCTTCGTTGTGAAGTTTTTTTTTTTTTTTCTTCATTTTGAGTAAACCTTAACTGCTTCCTTTTTCCTTTTGATATAAGGAATACTCTTTTTTTCTTTTTTTTTTGTCCTGCTTTGCGCGCAACCTGTTGTTCCAGAATCCTTTTTCTTCGGTTTGTTGTTTTACCGTGAACTTAACAAAAAAATGAAAATAAAAAATGAAAGGATTCTCTTTTATTTTGACATCAGGAAGTTCTGAGTCTTTGTTTTTTTGTTTTGTTTTTGTTTTTTTTCTTTTTATCCAGAGTGACGGGAAAATATTTGCTTTTCAAGGATAATTTCTCTTTGGCGCCTGAAGAAAAAATAAAGGATGGGGTATTAATGTTTGCCTGAAGGATTTTTGATTTGATTTCGTAAAAATGTTGTGCTTTGTGTTGTAAGAGTATAGACTAGGCAACTTGACTCTTTTACCACCACCCATTCCATCCCAAAACCAAACCCAAACCCAACCCATACCCCCTTGTCCTTGCTTCAAAGAATAGAAAAAAAAAAAACACATCGGTGAGCCATAAGACCAAATCTGTGAGTGATTTAATGGCGTGTGCCAATCCCAAAAAGAAAAATATAATAAAAAAAAAAGGATATTTACCCCTTTTTTCAATTTATTTATTATTTCTTATTTGTTTTCTATTCGGGTTTATATTTTCGTTGCAAGTTTTTTTTTTTTATTTTATGTATTTTTTTTTTGTATTCTCGTTCACTTTGATATGTTTTTCTTTTGGGTTTTCGCTTTTTATTTATTTTTGTGTTTAAAGCTCCATAAGGATGAGAGTCATTGGAATAGGGATGAAGTAAACTGGCTGTAAGAATATTTTTATTTTTCGTCGAAAAGTAACTCGATTAAAAATATAAAGTGTGCAGAAATTAGTCGTAAGAACTTACTCATATAATTGTATTGAAATTTTGAAACTTTCGGTTCGGAAAATTCAATTAAATTGGCTTCGAATTTTTAGCCCTAGCCCCAGCTTAGGAAAATTTATATGATTTTTTCAATTCAAACAGCATGGCAGCTTGAAAATGCAACTTATTTAAAAAAAATAAAGTCATCGGTACAAGACTACAATACTTGATTGGAAAGTGGCACTTGGTGTAATTATTTGTGATTGGAATGCGTTATTTTCATGCACCTAGTTCCCATTCAAAAGTATCCTCATGGACACAGAGGAAAAAAAATGGACAATTTTTAGATAACTGTATTTTGACGATGACTTCCTGAAATCTAGCAACCCTTTGCCACTGTACAGTGTATTATGTAGGTACAATGTACAGTGAAACATGCATTTAATCCTAAAATCCAAAATCATGAAAACTTCAAATTTGGACATCCCAACATATAAATAAAATCATAAATTCCAAAAACCTAAAATCCAAGAAACTAAACATTTTGACAGCAGACAGACAGAATCCTGAAATCTAAAAAGCAAAGCAAAAATCCTTTATAGACCAGGGAAATTATACAAAAAAGGGGCTGACCCGGACAAAATACCTTACATCATTTCTTTGGTGAAAATTGTTGGGAGCAATGTCCTTATTCATATCCAAAAAGTCCCAAGAAATTCCATTTTGGGTTTGGTCACCATCTTGAAAAAAATGCATCAATAATGTAATTTTTGGTTAGGCTGTGTCTAATAAACTGATTGTCCTTTGAAGCTCATTTAAATGCCAAAATAAGCTTATTTTTATAGTGAATCTGTTGAAACCAAGACAATACGACCACTCTAAGTGCTTATAATTATAGTCTTTTTATGTAAATTCCTATTATAAGTGCAACAGACTTAATTTTACACCCCCGTCCAATTATGGTACAGCGATAAAATTTGATATGGACGTTTCATTTACAATAAGAACCGAGAACTAAAAGAGTGCATCATAATATTTTGGTTGAAAGGGTGTTTTTTTTTTTAAGGGAAAAGCAACGTTGTGCAACGAGTACCAAAAGACCCTATTAAAACAGTGGTAGACTCAAGTGATATATTTGGATTTTCATAAGAACCAAAAATAAAAAAAAAATACAAATGCATATCATTGGTCAAAGGGTACTTTTTTTCAATTATATTGACTCTACATTCGATTTTTTCAGGTCTTATAACATTATGGGAAATCTTGAAAAATTGCCATATATGATTTTTTTAAGAGTAAAATCGTCTCATTTTGATTCTATTTTTACTTCCCTGAAATGTTTTTTTCAAAATGAGTCAATTAGACACTCAAAAAAACTGTCTATGGCAATTTCCTAAAATTTCCCATGTTATAGCTAAGACGTGGAAAATTCGAAACAATTTCCACCAATAAAAATGCTGTAAAATATTTTGTCTGGTCTGTTTTTTTTTCGTGATTTTAAATGTTTAGGATTATGGGACTGTGAGCTTTCTGGATTTTGAGTTTAACGTTTATGGAATCTCGATTTTTGCTATTTTTCAAGAATTTTCGAAAAAAAAATCTAATTTTTTGTTTTAAAGAAATATTAATTTTTTTATAAAGAAAGTCTAGTCTACTAGTTCAACTAGTTCTAGTTCAACTTACAAAGAATGGTAAAAATTTTAAAACAATTTTGTGTCTTTTCTGCCTATCGCTTTTTGTTATAATAAAAATACCAAAGCAGGTTTAAAATTTTTGCAGGATAATTTTTATCATTTAAAAAGTCACAGAATTGTGAAGAAATGTCAACTGGTCTATATAATTTGAACAAAATTGAACAAAAAAAAATGTTTTAACATTTTAAATATTCCAATAGAACAAAATATTACTCATACGCCACAGTGACCACTTACGTTACAAAGATATTATTTTGCATATGAAAAGTTCTAAAAGATCTTGAAGCACTAAAGTAGGTACCTACCTACAACACAGAGTTGTTCCTATATTTAAAAAAAAAGTCAGGGGAATTTTTGGAGCCATTTCACCATTTTCCTATTTTAAGGGCCATTTCATTTAGTATATCGATTGTATTGAAGTATTTTGTATTTTTTCCCAAATTTTGAAATTTTTAGAAGTTATCATTGAGTTATAAAGGTGATTTTTTAAGAGGTTTAGAACTTAAAAAAAAAAAAAAACACAAAAAATTCGAAAAAATGAATAAAATATTTGTTTGAATCGATAGTTTGAACCTTGCAATTTAATGTTTAAAGATAATTTCATGCAAATGTTGACCGCGGCTGCGTCTCAGGTAGCCCATCCGCTGAGTCCAATTTTGGCATACTCTTTCACACATATCGGCCGGTTTCTCACGAATGAATGCATGGATGTTGGCTTCCAGTGCGTCAATCGAAGCAGGCTTGTCCGTATAGACATTAGCCTTGACATACCCCCACAAAAAATAATCTACTGGTTTCAAATCCCACGATCTAGGCGGCCAATTGACTGGCCCGAAACGTGAAATTAACTGTTCATCAAACTCTCCTCGCAATTGCGCCATTGTTTCGCGTGCTGTGTGGCATGTGCCACCGTCTTGTTGAAACCACATATCATGCAAGTCAAGAACCTCCATTTCGGGCAAAAAAAAGTTTGTTATCATCGCTCGGTAGCGTTCTCCATTGACAGCAACGCTGCGATTCGCATCATCTTTGAAGAAATATGGCCCAATAATGCCGCCGGCCCATAAACCGCACCAAACAGTGGCTTTTTCGGGATGCATTAGTAGTGTTGCAATACTTCTGGCTGATCTTCACTCCAAATGCGGCAATTTTACTTATTTACGTACCCATTCAACCAAAAATTAGCCTCATCGCTGAACACAATTTTTCGATAAAAAAGCGGATCCTCGGCCAGCTTTCCAAGAGCCCATTCACCAAAAATTCGGCGTTGTGGTAGGTCGGCTGGCTTTAGTTCTTGCACCAGCTGTATCTGAAAAGGCTTTACGCCCAAATCCTTCCGCAAAATTTTCCACGTAGTGCTGTAACAAAGGCCTAACTGCTGGGAACGGCGCAGTTAACTAAAAGAAAACTAAATCAATAAAAAATTATCAAAAGTGCATTACCATTTTAATCAAAATCATAAGAGCCGTATTCGAGAAAACTTCTGTTTTGCGAGGTATTCGTTATAGACGAAGTATTCAGAAAAAAAATTTACATTTTAATCGCTATTGTTTTATTTTAAATTTTTATTAATATCGATTTAGCTGTTATCAAACAAATAATAAAGTAAAAATCATGAATAATAACTAATTAAAAAAACAAATAAAATGCACAACTGGGTCTCACGTCCTTGTTCTTATTGTCAAAGTTGCTGTGGACGTGAAAGCTTCTCATAAAAGTTTTTAAAAGTAAATAATTTTTTTAAAAATAAAAAAAAAACCATAAAATTTATTACTAAAATGACTTAAGAAACTTTTTAAACTCAAAACTAGATATGCCATTTGATTCTGTTAAAAAAGATAAATTTTTTGAAAAAAAAGAAAAAATTGAAAATCGTTGGATCCGTTTTTAAAAAAAATAATTTTTTTATATATATAAAAATCCTCAAACTTTGTTAAAAAATAAATTTGATATGGCATTTTCAAGAAAATACATATTGTTGAACATTGAACAAACTTAAATTTCAAAAAAATCACCAGGCCGATGTAGAAAAAATCGATTTAAAAATAATAAAAATCGAAAATTTTGATACGAAATAATTTTAAAATTGTTAAGAACCTCTTATATAAACATTTTCATCGAAATCCGTTAAGGCACTTACGTGAAAATCAGAATAAAGAAAAACGGCTTTATGGGAGGAACCGTTGTTAGGTAACCTATGAAAAATATTTTGTTTTTCAAAAGTACGACCTTGTGTGTTTTATTCAAAATCGTTCGAGCCGTTTTTGATAAAATAAAAACATTTTCCATATTGGTTGTTTGGCAGGTACCATTAATTTTGGTCCGAAAAAAAATTTAAATGTCTCCTCTAGGGAATCACTAAAAACCCATTACTACCAAGTTTGAAGATAATCGCTTAAGTATTTAAGACTGACAGACAGGCAGAATTGCGAAACTCAATTTCTTCGCATTCTCTATCATTGTGATAGTATGTATGTCTGATTTTTGTATCGTCTTCGATTTTTTTTCGAATCGATTTTTTTATGAGATTTTGGCTTGATAAATTCGAATCTGAAGTCAAAAATACTAAATCACTTCACGTTTTCAAGATATGGTAATATAAACATGTCAAAAACCCGTTTTTTTTGGTACATTTAACATCGAATTTCTTTACTGCTAAACAATTTGTTACAAATTAAAGTGGGTTTTTGTATAGCTTGCAATACTTGCAGTTATGCTGCTTGTTCCGTCATTTTAATATTCAAACCTTTAATATTTGTTACAAAACTTTTAAGAAGATGTGAAGTTTTTGTACGACTTTTGGATTTTTCACAAAAAAATTTTGAAAAATCTGTTCTTTTCTAAAAAACAGAAAAAGTAAATTTTAGTTGATTTTCCTCTGATTTCATCATAATTAACTCGTCTAGTATGTAGTGAGTACATATTGATGAATTATTTATTCAATGTAAATTATTATGTGGAGTAAATACTCCAAATTTTAGGTGAATCGGCTTAACAGTTCAAAATTTATATCACGTTAGACGAATCTTAGAAGGCTCTTTTCTACAAAACAAAAAAAAAATTAGAGCTTAAAAAACAAACGAAAATATACACAACTTCTATTACTTAAAGTGTCCCTCGATACTACCAAAACAGTTAAAAAAGGGTGTGAATTTGATAGACGATTGTTATACAATCATTTTCAACCAAAAAACAACACTGGACTTTTTATATATAAATCTTATCACTTTCCGCTTCATTTAATTTGGGACAATTTTTCGTCATTCAACACCATTCATATAATTCAAAGGACCTTCTCTTTTTACATTTTCCAAAGAAAATAAAAACCCAAAAAAAAAAAAAAAAAAAGAACATCCAATAAAACCTTTTAACCCTGTCGTTTAGTGTAGATAGACGTCATCGCTATCGTTGTCATAGTCCTCGCACTCTCTATACTCTGATGTTCCTAAAATATACAAAACGAAAAATCCTCAATTTTCTTGTCAGAGAGATTAAATTATTTATTTGCACACAAACACACATTGAAGCGTAGCAGATTTTGTGTAAAACATCACACAAAACGTTATCACTTGATTAAATCTGAAAACAAAACCATAAAAGATTGAACTCTGACCAGCAAAAATGTCGTCCTTTCAGACACATGTTTGTGTATAGGGCTGGTGGATGTCGCATATCAATAAAATTTCAAACGATTTGCATTAGATTTTCTCTCAACTTGTTTTTTTTTTGCGTTTAAATGGCTGTGCCTGTAAAGTGTGTCCTTAAATATCCTTTTTATCGTTAAATTTCACAAAATGCTAAATAAAAAAAAAAAAAAAAAATCAAACACACACATGCACACAGACATAGACTATATACAAAGTATAACATATAAAAATTCTAATCACTTCCCAATCTCTTTTCAGATTCTACCCAAGGACATCTTGAGCCCTATATGTGGGATATTCTCCATTACATATAGTGTGCAGTTTGAAATAGAACACCCCCTAACATTGGAACAAAAAAAAGGTAAATAAGACACACCTCCCTTTGCATGTCCTTTCACCCACTCAACAAAACAGTTAAGTTTGCCAATATCTTATCCTGCAACTTCAACATACATATACCAAAAACTATAACCGTATAGGAAGAGAAAGGTACATAAAGCTGTTCATGTGAATGGACCAAAGGACATTTTACACAAAATTCTGCCAGATTTGATTTTTCTCAAGTAAATCTGAGCTCAGCATAAATTCCTCCTCTCATGTCTCATGTAAGTGTCCCAGCTATCGAGACACATACATAGAATGTTTCGTCGTGTAGGGGGATTTTGATGCCAATGAGACGATCCTTTCGTATCGCGTCTCTTCCATCTTTCTAGGATATCCACATTTTGTACACTTACACCCCCTTCCCCTGCCACCCACATTTTGTCCTTCTTTATTCGTATTTCGTATATATTTTGTAAATGTTGGCCAAGTACCTACGTGCATGCCATTGCCATTTCAAAATATGTCCAAAATCCTTTTCCATATCCCAAATCTAAACCAAAAAATAAACCTCAAGTGCAACACCAACAACAACAACAACCACAAAAAAGACGACTTAAAATTGTGAAAAAAACTGTATCTAAGCACATTTTACGTGTCCTATGTCCGCATCTATGGAATACCAAAGCAGTCAGTCTAGCAGCGATTACATCGCAGTCGTCCGGTATTAGTGTAGTGTTAGCCGCAGTCATGTTGTGTCCGACTTTGTTGGCTCAAATATCGTACCCACCGCCCCAACTGGCTTCAATCTGTTTTTTGCCACAAAAAAAAAATTGATGAGTTAAACTTAGTAAAACACTCACACATACATGAAGGGTGTTTTTTTGAAGGAAAACTAGGACGAAAAGTGGTGATCATGCACACTAATGAATTGCAGTTCCGCTATAACTAGAAAAAGCACGGGCGTACCTTAGAAACATTACTTGTATAAGGTGCAAACTGCAAACTGATAAATATTCTGCTGCTCATTTGGCAGCTTATTCCTTGGAAGTAAAGAAGATCGTAGATTTTTTTTGAAAAACGTTTGTGAGACCAAAGCCAACTTTTAATAACAAATTGTAAGCAATTTATTGGTGTTGCCTATGAACTCTACTCTAATCTGTGAAAAAGTTGCTGGAAATTTACGACTGAAACTGAAAGACGCTTTTAAAGCAACAAGTTGCTAGTCCAAATAGTCAGCTATTTTTGTTTCCCTTGGCAATTGGTTCACCCTTTAAATTGTAAGTAGTAAGAATTTTTAAATTATTGTTACTAGTAGCAACATGTTGCAATGATTATTTGCAACTTTATATTGCAGGCTTTCAATTTTCAGAAAAAATGCCTGGCAACAAAACTGGCTCTTCAAGACAATTCTTGGTAAGAAATCTCAGCCGCAAAAATTTTACGTTCAATCCTTAGAAATAAATTGCCATCAACTTGCTCTTTGTAGCTTTCAATACTATGAAAACGTGTTTCGCAACAAATTGACAACTCTTTAAGTTTTTTTTTTTACCATAAGGTATATTTGGTGAAGATTTAATAATTATTGCTTGTTTATTCCAACAGCAACAAATATCAATTATAGACATTTCAGCAACAAACTGCTAGCAACATAGTATTATAGCCCTTGAAGTGCATTTGTTGGACACATAAATTCAAAATAACTCTTAGCGATAAATTTGGTGAAACTCTTCTTAAGAGTTTTTTTTTTTTTTTGTAGTGAGAAACTTTCTTGTAAGATAGAGCTTGGAAAGAAATTCATTTGATACGTAAGAGTTAAGAATTTCCAAGTAATTGCAACTCTTAGCAACAAGTTGCAACTGACTATTTGATGGTAAATATTTTAAGCTTACGATTTTCAGACAAAAAAAATGTCTTGCAACAATTTTTTTAGATTAACTGAATTCTTGACAAGAAATTGCCAACGAGTAATTTTTGTTCTCATAATCTTAGCTGCAAAAATGTTCAACTCAAAGGAATCCCTAGGAACAAATTTAGTCATTTAGAGCCTCAATGTAAGGCTTTCAATACGTGAAAAAAAGTCTCTAGCAACAAATTGACAGCATTTTAATATTGTTTCTCTTGAACAGCATGTGGTACTATAAAAACAAATTTTGACGTTAAGAATGTGCAACACTCTACATCTCAGCAACAAAATTGCCAGCAACTTAGTGTGCATTTGGTGCTTAAAAAAAAGTAGCAGTGTTTTAAGTAGTGCTCATCAGAGTTAAAAGGTTAGATCAGACATTTTTTTTAAAGACGTATTAAGTTTGTAGTTAAAAGGAAATCCTTAGCAACAAACATTGAAATTTGTTGTTGGTTGCCTTACAGTTCTTTTTTTGCTAGGAAAATTTGCTAGAAAATCACAGCAACAAAAATTTTAAAATCATAACACTTTTCATCCAACAAATTTCCAGCAGCGATTTGTTGTTCCTAAAGAAACTATTTCACTCTAAAAAAAAAAATGCTGCCAAACCTCAGTAGTAAGGTTAGCAATTCATAGTTACTCTTGGCGTCTTAGCAACAAGTTTCTGTTGACTATTTTGTGCTTTAGAATCATTAAGCTAAACAGAAATATTAGGCAACAAAAAGTGGAAGAAAACAAATGTTCAACAGTTAAATCTGTTAATTCTCTTTAAGTATATTTTGCAAACCCGATTTGAGCAACAAAATGTAAGCAATTGCAACATGTTGCCAGCAGCTATTGCTGTTTTTCACTTTGAAAAGTATTATTGAGCTAAAAAAAAGTTGCAGGCAAATCTCAGCAACAAACATTCAAGGCAGATGTTACCAAAAAAATTAACATTAGTTATCAGATGGTTGCTTAACATTGAAAATAGAAACAACTGCCAGCAAATTATTTCTGTTTGCCTTGAAAGTTCTTTTGTTTGTGAAGAAGTTGCACCGCTAGTTCCTCAAGTCTCTAATATTTTCTATTCCTTTTGTTTCTAATAAAGTTCTCACTGATCTGGTAAGCAAAATATTATAAATTAAGACACTTTTTCTGAGCAACATATTTCCAGAAACACTTAAAATTATCCTGAAAATTTTTCTTACAAAACTTATAACTAAGGCAACTCTTGGCAACATGTTGCCAGCAACTATTTTTTCTTCACTTAGAAGTGTAATTAAATTGGAAAAGAGAACAACTTAAAATGTTCACTCCACAATTATTTGTACCCATACAAGTGCGACCCTGCCAAACGCCCGTTCTACATCAGTTGCCACCTCACTAAACTTTACAAGAGTCTAGCTATACAACAAGTGTTGGTTGGCAAAAGCACCATCAGCTTTGTGGAAACATAAAGAGAGACTATACAGCCGACTAATCACACACAAGCACACAAAAATAAATCCTGCACAATGCCACAACTAACTCTGCACAACACCAGAGTGCATGCGACTTTATTGGATTAGATGAAAATATACTCAAGGACGAAAACCCATCGCATCGTGTCGACGACGACGGGAAGAAACTTGGCCACGCAAAATAGGTCATGACATGGCACATAGAACGAAGTAAATAGCACCGATAAACAAAATTCAGGCGATGCATGCAGATTTCAAGCATTATCCCATCTACACTATACCAAAAGTATTTTCCCAACTTCCCCCCCCCCCCCCCCAGCTTACAGGACATTGATGGGAATGCAAAAATGTTTTTTTTTTTTTTTTTTTGTTTTTATGTAGGCGAGAAGGAGAATTGGGTAAACTTTTGTCTACTTCCACCCTAACACACTGATACTAGGTACCATGTCACACCGCACCTCGTCGTCGTACCTTCTTTACCAATGCTGCACCGCATACTCATGAATGTCAGATGGGATTTGAATTTTAATTAAAAAACTAAAACGCTACACATTTCGAATGCTAATGCAAGTATAGTTCGCTTCAACGAGAGAGATGCCATTGCCACGCCCGCCACATCCAAAACCACAGAGAAAGTAAGAGTTGAATTTGTAGGTTTGTCCCTTTTCGGGGAAGTGGAAGGTATTACAGAAAAAAAGTTAAAAAACAAAAAAAAAATAAACAATTTATGTGTTGAAAACGGGATTGGTTGCATGCAACGTAATTCAGGACAAATTCTTGTAGATTTGCAAAACTAGGTTTCCGCAAAATTGTTTTCAGATGCGATTAATATACACACACATGAATGGTATGTGGAGCTCGAGTCTGGAAGATGCATAAGGCAAATCCTAGGAAGGTGCGATAGCTTGTGTTGTATTTAAAAATATTTTAATAGAAAGTGTTTTCATATGATGCGCTGTGTTGTATGGAACGAACAATTTGTAGGTATTTAGAATTCTTGAAGAATTCGAAAAATGCATCAGTGCTCGGAATTTTGTTATTATTTTTTACTCAATTTAAACATTGAAACTGGAACAAAATTTAATGCATGCAAATAGAGGATAGGTACGGTTGGGTAAATCAGTCAGTTTTTTCAATTTTTGTTGGGCGAAAACACTGGCACATGGTTCCGAAAATGCGTTTTTGTATTCAATCTACTATAGAAAAAGAATTTTGACTTATTAAACATTTATGTGCTTCAACATCCGTCCACCATAATTCATCACCATTGATTTGAAATGCTCTGCAGATTGGCAGTAGCTTGGGGTTAAGTTGTTTTTGAGCATTATTTTAACTTCTTCGACCTCTTCTATTATTGGGTAGTAGAATTTGACTGAATTTTAGTTCCCTTCTTGTCTACATGATTCCTATTAAGTAGCTTCTGGAATTGTGTTTAAAAGCATCTTCTTTTTCTTGCACTTCGGTGACAATGTAATTTACGTTGCTTCGAATACTTTTCTTTCATGTGATAGTATCAGCAACCAGTTAATTGACTCTTCCTTTGAAAGTTGGTTTTGTGGCAAGACTTTTTAATTTCTCGGACGAAGAGTCTGCCTACTCGCTTTTTTTCTCTACAGGATATTCTTTCCTTCCTTTATCGTGGATTCGTTTTAAGAGTACACATTCATTATAATACCACCGATTATTTTTTTTTTTTTTGATGGTGGCTGAAGGCATACGGTAGTTTCGAATTCTTCAGCTTCATTGAACATGTCAGGATAGTGGGTCTTCATTTTGTTTTAGATGAATTGTAGCTTATTGAAGACAATATAGCAACTCAGGTGCCCTAAGATTTCCATCTTCAAAATACTTCTTCTAGTGAACTCAGAGTTTCTTTTTATTAGGCAGTCGAGCTCTGCAATTCAACACTCACTTGTAAATGATAAGAGTCAACGTTAGCTCCTCAAAACGTGTGCACTTTTAAGATGATTAATGCATTTGTTTTTATTACAAATAAATTCTATTTTGGTACCTTTAATTAACAAAGCATAAATATCCTTAAGCTAAAGGAAACTAATGCTGATTGAGCCGATTAAGATGCGCCACCACAACGGTCCTACAATAGAAAGCTATAAAATCCATGGTACTCAAACTGCAAATATTATCCATTGTTAATCCTTGTAATTCCTCACAAAAAAACCCAAGTCCTTAAGAACAGGATGATAGTTTGTATACTTAAAAAAATGTTGCACTCTTGCCAAAAATCTAATTTTTTGGTACATTTCCAATTTGTATGAACAAATTATTATCTACACTCTACACCAATTAAACTTTTTATTCTGATAAAACTTACTTCCCACAACAACTATATCCTAACTGCCTGGCCAATGTCTATGTCCATGAAATGTTTTGCACTTGAAATTGTCATATTATCTCTATAAACCACACATGACTACCTATGAAATCTACTTCACTTCTACGGTCATGGCTATGGGTCAGTTTCCTTTAACAACCACGCCTACAAAGTCCTTTCAAAGCCAAATAAAAAGCCTTTTGCTGCTGCTTCTCTGGCACGAAAGGCTTATTCGACCGTCATTTTAAATTAAACTTATGGTGTAAAATGTTTTATTAAAAGAGACGACAGTGTTTTTTTTTTTTGCATAAAACTTTGGAATACCTACATAGAAATTCTCAGTACTCTTCATACACAAAAATTTTATCCGAGAGATTAAGAATGTTTTTTGTTGGCTCAAAAATAATTATATTTATGGTGTCCCCAAACGATTGTTGAACTAACAGAACTGTTGTTCAATGTGCCAGCAGGACACCCAAGCCTCAAAAATACAAGGATTTCAGGGATGTATTATTTACAGAAACAATGCATGTCGGTAAGGATGGGGCTCTTGTTTTGATGTAACTTTTATGTTTAAACACTTGAGGAGAGAAAGGTTTAAGTAAAATTAGAAATCATTTAAATAACTTGGTTGAGTAGAAGAGTCCAGATAACCAAAAACACGTATATTTTAAGTTCCGAAAAACCCAATTCCCAGATAACCCGCAGTACAGAAACATATTATTCCGCAATTACAGAAAACATCACATTATTCCGAAAATCTAAAGCCCAGAAAACTGAATACATAAATATCCCTAAACATGAAAATCGGAAAATTTTTTATTTGAAAAACTAAGAGTAACGATACCCCAAGATTAAAAAAAAACACAGATCTCGAAAACCAAATGCCTTAAAACATGAAATAAAAAAAAAAAAAAAATACATTCATCTGAAAACCCTGGGATCCAGAAGGGCAAACAAAAACCTTAAAAAAATCCCAAAATCCCAATTTGCAGAAAACCCACTGTCCTGGAAATCTAAAGTCTCTGGAACCCAAAAAATATCATATCCCGAAAGTCGAATATCCTCAAACAATAAATCCAGTAAATCTATTATCTGGAGAAGCTACGATTTCTAGATCCAAAAATTTAAAATACTAATAAAAATAAAAATTTACAAAACCTTAAATCCCGAACACACAATATCCCGAAAACACGAAGTTTAAAAATCTACTTTTCCGTAAGCCCTAGGATCCAGAAAAAAATAGAGCGTCGCAGACTCTGAAAATCCCCAAATCCAATACCTAAAAAAAAATATTCTATAAAATTCCGAGTAAGCAAATTTTATAAAACTAAAAATTTCGAATAATTAATATCTTAAGAAAACGGAACTAGATAAAAAATCCATTCATATGAAAACCATGGATCCAAAAGCTCAAAATAAAATTTAAAAATTTTCAAAAATTTTGAATAAAATAAATTCAGAAATCCTCATATCCCGAAAAACGTATATCCTTAAACACAAAATCTAGAAAATCAATTATCTAGAGAAGTTGGAATTTTGAGATCCCAAAATTTAGAATACCTTAAAGCTCGATCACCTGATATTTCAAAAACATGAAATTTCAATATTTTATAAGCCAATCATCTAAAAACCTAGGACCCAATGTACATACACAAAATCTTAAAAAAATCGGTAAATCCCGAATCTCAGAAAAGCCTATTATCCCAAAAACTAGTACACATCTAGAAATCCCAAAACACAAAATTTGGAAAACCAAACACTCAATATCCCGAAAAAAAACGAAATCCACACCAGAAAAACTTTGAATTTTTAGGTCCAAAAATGTGAAACACCTTAAATCTCAAACACCCATCATACTAAAAGTCAGAAATTAAAAAAAAAACTTTATTACTGAATAACAAAACAATAAATCCTAAAAAAAAATTATCTCCAAAAATTACAAAAATCCCGAAAATTTTAAATTTCTGAACTGCAGAAAATATCCTCTCCTAATAATAATATTCCGAAAATAGATAAATTCGATAAATTTCATTCATCCAAAAACTTAGGATCTCGAAATATACAAAATTTAAAAAACACATTTTGATGTCGTCAATCAACTCGAAAAATCCACAAAACCCATCAGTATCTCCCTAAAATGAGTTTTTCAGTTTTAAAGTCTTGGGGATTTAAGAATAATTGTGAGTTTTATAGATTTTTTGATTTCAGGATTTTTAGTTTTTGGGTTTTCGTATTTTTTTTTAGAGAATTTTGGATTTTTGGAATATATTTTTTTTTTTTTAATTTTAGTTTTACCACTAGCTTATTCCTAATCGTTCAGTTTAACGTTGTCTTTGAATTCTTCAAAACATGAAAATTTATAGTGCCCACAAAGAATTCGAATGTCCCGAAGGACTATTGCAGTTTTGCTGCGCCTAAAGCAAAACAAGCACATCAATACGGCCCTAGGATACAAAATACAGTATCATGGTAGCTGAGCCGGATTGCTGCAAGGCTATCTCACTCATTCCGCACAAGTGGTCTGTGTTGGTTGTTGGCTTATAACGAAAAGTTGTTTAATGGATAAAATTTTGTTCATCTCCCTCTGTTTTGCTGGCGGCGGGCGAGGGCAGCAGCAGGGGTACCAATATACACTCCGTAGCCGATTGTGTATATAATATTTGCGCCCTCGGTGGTCCGTATGTGATTTCCAAACCATTATCCATTTTAATGACTACATGATGATGATGAGGATAACTATATTATATACACAAGGACATCCAACGACCGATCACGACGACGACGACAACGTATAGTCATTGCACTCGCCCAAAAGAGCCCACCATATATAGCCTTCAGTCCTTCACTTAGCCGAGCCGAGTCGAGTTGCATATAAATGTAATATTCGATTGCTTTTTGGCCGTGTTTACATGCACAGTGACCTCCGTTTTAACTCATTCCTTGCAGCAAATATTTATGTAGAATGTAAGGCACCATGAAAGCATAAAAGTTTATTTAATAAAACATGGACAGTGTGTATAGGAAAACATTGGCAAATGGCAAATCCTTTTGAAATCCACAGAATGACGTTTTTGTTAATTCATCTACACACATACATCTGCATACATACAAGATATGTGTTACGGTAGTTTTCCTTAAAGTGCATTAGGGGGTAACGAAATTTGTATTTTCTTTTTGTAGGCTGCACCTTAATGAATTGCATGTATAACAGTTCGATTATGAGAATTATAACAGTTATACCAGTTATAACAGTTAAAAAAGTTATTAAAGTTTATCGTAGTTAAAAGTCCGAGAAAAAAAATCTTTGGTTGTGGCCACGCTAGCCAATTCATTGAATCATACACTGTTATACACTGTTATACACATAAAGTAATAAAGTCACAAAGTTGACTAGTTTGTGAGTCACATCCAAGTAAAATAGCCAATTCATAGCCAATATCAATAAAATAAAAATTGAATTTTCATTGCACCCTAATGTGCACATTTTTGTCCATTGTATAAAAAAAAACATGTTTTTAAAAAGAAGAATTTGCTGTTTGCATGGGTTGGGATTGTAGGGAATGGAAAAACGGGAGCATGTAACACTTATATTTATTGGCACGTCCTGATAAAATATCCCTTTTTACGGATTATACAAGTGAAAAGAACTCATTAACATTATTTTCCAAAAGCATATATCCCTGGGATGTATACGAATTTAATTTTTTTTTTTCTTTTCATTTTTCGAATGCTTATATTTTTTTGTTAAGTGCTTTGAGCTTTGAGAATGCGAATGAAGAACTCAATTGTGTATTTTTTACACGTGTAAACCTTTTTTTTAATTTTTTTTTTTTTGGTTAACAGTAGTTGTCGTTGATAAAAATAAATTAATTGTTAAGTGCGTTGAGGGTGTTTAACAGTTTTAATGATAATAGGTTTCAGATTTTCAAAAGCTTTTTTATTTTTTTATTATTCGCTTTTTGTTTTTATTTTATTTTTTTTTTTTAAATGAGATTATGGTTACCTTTGAGTTGTCACTTGATGTGATTTTTGACAAAAAAAAATATCTTTCGAGTTGAAAGAGCAAATCCCACTTAAGAGCTCAGTTATGAATGGTGAATTTGTTTTGTGCGAGTCCAAATGAGATTTGATGCTATTGGAAAGAAATTTAAATTTTATTCAATTTTACTGTTTTTTTCCACACAGACACTATAAGTAAGCAAAGAGTAAGCACACACTTACATTTTATACTGGGTTTGTTTTTTTTATTTTTCATTTTGTGTGAAACACAATAAATTTATTAAATAACAGAAGTCGGCCATTGCTTTTGACAGTCTCACTGAATTATTTTCTACACTAAAAGTGATAGAAAAAAACTAAATACACCAAAAGATAGGTGGTATAGTGTAAGGTTCTTAGGGTAAAATGGGGCAAAAGAAAAACTTTTTTTTGTACATCTCGAAAAGTATAAGGGTTAGAATTATGAAATAAATTTAATTGAATAGATATATTGAAATAATGATGAGTTTTCATTAAAAAAAAATCTATAAATTCAACTTTTCAAGTTAAAAATTATTTGTAACTATGGGTACCGTTGATAATTTCTTGAAAAACTAATTATGTACATTGAAAGATAATAAAAAAAAAATAGCCGTAACGCTTTTTTTTAGCTTTAAAAAATAAATATGTTTTTGAAAGTTTATGTGGGTGGTTTAATTGATTTTAAAAATCAGGGAATAACGGGAAAAATAATTTGTCAAAACGACTTTTAGGCTTATGTGTTGTCTATAAACGTGTGAAATTATTAGATTTTTAAACATTTTTTTCAATGAATAACAATAAAAAAGAGATTTTTCTGTGCAAGTTTTTTGACCCTTTCCAACTGTATTTTATTTTTATCTTTTTTATTTTTACATTTTTAAACTTGAAATTTACACAAGCATTAGATATTGGGTAGTTAATGCATTTTTGTACAATTTTTTGTAGTCTGCGAGCCGAGATAACGGTAAAAAGAGTTTTTTTTTGTGTTTAATGAATGCGTTCAAATTTCAAAATTTAATAATTTTGAATATAATTTTAACTCAATTTCAGATGTATTTGTTCCCTTAAACAATGCGATACAAAGTTAATTGATAAAATTAAAAACAAATGCTGTTAAAAATATATTAAAGAAAAAACATCAAAAATTCACTTTTTATGCTCCTTTCACCAATTTTACCATTTATAACTTCTGACTATGTCTACTTGGATAATTTTAAATTTCTATTAAACTACACCTTAATTATTCTGATATACAATTTGTTTCAATAAACATAAGACCAAAAATAGTAATAATTTGATTTCTCACATGGAAAGATTGAAACCTTAGTAAAAAATACAAAATTAAAATCCTTTAAAATTGTTCATTAAATTGTGTAAATATAGGCTCCCCAAGGGAAAAATGATCAATTTTCACATTATCTTCCGTAATTTTTACATTTTATAATTTATTATTTTTATTTAAATTTGATATAATAACGAGTTATTAGCGGTCATTTTGAATTATCAAACATTAATCTGGGTCAGCAACAAGCAGCAATAAAACCATTTGATAATGGCCGAACGCAAAAATAAATCAACCCAAAATACAGGGGGTTTAGTCTATAAAATATCAACTATGTACATACATTTATGAAATATTTGAATTATTTTCAAAAAAGCACATTTTAGGTACTTCTTTAATAAAAATTTCCCTTCCTAAATTCAATGTTACAGATGTTTTAAACATATTTATATTTTGATACATCATCCCTATCACGAACCCCCCTTTTCCCAATATTAAAACTATTTTTCGATTCACTACTATTTTCAAAAATGTACATTCAAATATTGTCGTAAAATCTAGTTTCTTGATCAATTGCATTTGAGGAGAAAATTAAAGAATACATTTTTGGATTTAAGAAATGTGTAGAATTATACTTTAAGTTTCCGTGTTGAACATTAAAGACAATATTTTATAAAATTGCCCCTCCCACCGGAACGGGGGAAACACCCCCATCACTGAGAGATGGATTTCTTTTAAATGTTTGAACCTAATCGAAACGCTTTAGACTGTACAATGTACAACCATGTTCGTTTTTGGCTTAAATCAAGTTTTCTGATCAGCTCTTTTGTTTTCCTTGTAAGATTAGATGAAAATAGCATAACTGAAATTTGTGTTGTCTTAAAACTTTTTTTTTGTAATTTATACACATTCTGCGATGTGTGGAAAATTTTTGTTCCCTATTGTTTAAAAAAATAATGGGTTTTCTAAATTTATTTCACACTTTTGAAACAATTTGAAGCAACTGATGTTTTGTTTTGTTGATTATCATTGAAAATGCATGGCAAATGGGTAGCTAATCAAATGACACGACTTGAAAAAAAAAAAAAAATACGGCAATGAATTTCCTACGATTCTTTTTGCCACTTAGAATTTTTGAAAGTCCGGTTACCTAAGGCTTTAGTTTTTTTTTTTTGCAGCGTACGCGATTTAATTAAACATTACAAAAAATAATGGATTCTCGGTTTTGAAGAACGATTTTAATAATTTATTTAGATAGTTCAAAGTGTCAATCAAAATATCAAGCCCTTGTTCAATTTTTTTGGAAAATGACGAGAAAAATCAATTTCGAAGAGTGTTCGACAGTCCGGAATCCCTTAAGACAATAAAGCGTCGAGCTTATTAGTTCGGTAATAATAAATTGAAAGATTCTTATAATATTTATAAAAATATTTTCTTATTTAAAGAAAGTTTAACAATTTTAACTGAGGAAGCTATATTAACTTAAATTCATAAAAAAATTAGATGATTTTTTCTATCGAATCACATCGTTGTTTTTAAGCACAGCATGTTCCAGTGCATTCAATAGCCTATTTGTAAGGTTTCGAAAATAAAAACAAAAATAAAACCAAAAAAAACAAAAAACAACCAACATCAAAACAAAACTGATAGGGAGCGTTATGCCACTTAATCTCTTCCGTAAAATGACATCCCCCCAGAAAGAATATTATACCAACTCAAACATAATCCACTGGGAGACAGACACACCGGTGTCCGAAAGCAATTACCCCAGCAGATTTTCATCCTCTGACATTAAGACAAGACATGAAAACTGGACAGAGATCTAGGATCAGCACTTAGCTGTCATATTTTCAATATAAATTGTTTTTTTTTTTTTTTTTTTTCTTATGTATGCATGTCTATTGTGTGTGTATGTTGTGTGTTTGTCTTTTATATTATGTGGTGTGTGAAGGTATATAGTAGTTTACCATTATAACCTCTTTGCGGTTACTTCTATTCAGGAGATTGAGCTGCTAGAAAAGATAAAATACAAGCTTCTATACATTTTTTCCTTCCATTGTCATAATATTAATGACAACAATTATTCTTGATAAGATTTGTATTTCACAAAAAAACAATAAATTCAATCAATAAATTAAGAGTTTAAGCTAAAGCAAAATAAAAGAAATATGGTTGCCAGTTCTATCTAGATGGTCAATCAATTTATATATTAAACCATTCAATAACTTTCAATTTGAAGGTTGTTCGTTTGGGGTTATTGTACCCATATAATATCCTTGACAAATAACAAACAAGTTAATTATATTCCAGTCAATGTGGTCTTTTGTTTTCTCACTGAATTCAAAAGTGTCCTCGTGAAGTGCTACAATCAATCTGATTGATGTTCATAATAATCAAAACTGAAAGCACTTTGATTTTATATTTATCGCATTTATATATAAGGTGTAGTTTTATTTTCATCAAAATATATGTCAATGTGTAAATGAATCAATCATTTTTATCCTGTCAGGTACTGTGCAACATACACCTACACTCTACAGCTGTACTTAACACGATTAGTAATGCTTTGTTTAACATTTAACTGCAATTAGGTGAATTTCACCATGATTTATTGTTTATTGAGGATACATTTTGTAAAATATTGTGTAATTATAATAAATAGTTTGCATTTTTAAAGTGATCTGAATATAAAAATCAAACACAATATTACAGGTGCTTTTATTTTTACTCGCCGAGGCTTAATTTTGTTGGAAATACGCATCAAAAAATTTCCCTAAAATATGAACACCAACAATTAATATTTAATACTCGCCCTCGCCATCAGCATGTGAAGATTTTCCATATAAAATACAAGTACACTTCAGTTCTTCAGTCTTTAACTCAGCAGCATTTTATGCTATTTTAATGCGGTAAAAAGCATAATTCAGCTGGTAAGCCGTGCGCATCCAATAACTTTGTATAAAACCATTTATGTTTCGCAATTGCTAACCGTAGTGTATTAAGGTTGGGTGGAAGGATTTGTTGGTCTTAATGGAATAAAGCGACATTCAAGCATTCTGAAAAAATATTCCTTCCAGACCCCCAGCAATGACTATGTAACTTCTACCAAGTTTCCTCTCTCGACTCGGAAGGCTTTCGTTCTGGCCTTGTAGGCTTAGATAGAACTTTTTACCCTTTGATACAATTTTTCAATACTCCTCTGCCAGTGCGGCCCTCTCTTTTTCTTCCTCTCTTCTTTTTTGCCCGTAGAGCTCTTGGACTGCAATCTCAGTGACTTAAGTTCATATTGGCAGCATTTTAACTGAATTCGCCAGCCGGCATTCTTCTTCGAACAAGGAGTTTTTGCCTAGTGAAACCCAGCACATCAGTTGCGGCACTTTTATGGCTTGTTGACAATGTTTCCACTGGTCGTCTGCTAGTTATTTTGGCGTCATAGATATCCCAATCCAGACTCGAGACATTACTAAAAACAACATTACTGCGACAATGTTTGCTCTCCGAAACGTTCTGACATCCAAGATAATGGCAGCATGTTTGTCGTTAATCACGATGTGATCGATTTGGTCCAAAACTTCTTGAGCAGGTCTGTCTTTATTACAAAACTGAGCCCATACAGCCGCTGACCCTGCTTCTTAAAGAACGTCTTTTTGTAGATTTCACACGATTTCGTCCTTCATAACCACCTCCTGTATATATTCAGCCTAACGTGGCCAGTAATACGGACAGTACATTTCACGTATAAATCGCTAATTCGTTGACCTTGTTTCATTTTTCTGAATTCGTCAATGTTAGGATCATCCGTATCCAAAGCTTGTTTGTTTCGAAACAAGTTGTTTTTCCGTGGTAGAAAGTGGTAGGAAGTTATCCCGAGGCACAACTCGCATCCTGCAGAACCAAACCTTTAGCTAGTTCAAAGAGTGAAGATCCGGATAAAACGGATAATGATAGGAAGTGGTAGGAAGTTATCCCGATGCACAACTCGCATCATGCAGAACCAAACCTTTAGCTAGTTCAAAGAGTGAAAATCCGGATAAAACCGCTCTTAAATTCATCACCTCCAAAAGTGACGTAGTAACCCGTAGAAGGTCTTCACTTAGTAGTTCAGCATGACTAGAATTGTTGACGCTTCCGTGGATTTCAATTGGGGAATTCCTCCGCTGCCAATTTGATGAAAGAAGAAGTGCCTTAGTGGCCATCCTATTCTCCCTCTCATTTGCTACCTTAAGAAGGGACGAGCCCTCGTCTTCAGCTGAGGTACTAGTAACCCGATTTTCAACACGTGGTGGCCGCTTTTGACAAGAACTCTGTAAACGCCTGTGTTGCGAATAACTACTTTTTTCACGTGAATTGTTTAATCTACTCTATTTCCTTGTTAGGGGAACGTAATAACAAAAACCTAAAAATGTCACTCAGTGCTGAGTTTATTTTGTAACAAAAAAAAATATAACAAAACTATCCTTTTGTGAACTGCAAAACTACCAATCTGGTGAATTTAACTCTCTTCCATGAACTAATTAAAAAGAAATAAATGAAACAAACAGAAAAAAAAAATCTCGGATTCATCCCAACTAAACGAGAAAAAAAAATAACCAAAAACCATCACAATCACCCATTAAAAAAAAAATGTAAAAAAAAAATAAACACTCACAAAAGGACTGCCGTTTTTCGAAGGACGACAATGATGATATGACATGCACTCTTGGTGGCGATGATGATGATGATGTTTGTCAGGACAGCGACGACGAGGATGACGATGAAAAATATTGAAGTGAAAATGTCTTGCGGTTAAAACTTAAAACAAAAACAAAGAAGCAAAAAAACTAAAATGAAAATGAAAACTTTAAAAACCCCAAAAAAAAATAAAAAAAAATTAAAAAAGAAAGTAGTTTTACCACCACCGCCCGTCATCGTCGACGGTGGTCGGTTGTTATGAATGTACGAGGAGAAAGAAACCTTCGTGAAAAATGCAAAGTGAAATTGTTTGTCAAAACTTAAAGGGAAAAAATAGTTGGGTGGTATAGAGGATGTGGGTTTGGATGTAGCAGGAAGCAAAGGTACAAAAAGACGAAGAAACCAGAGGTGTTAGCAAAAAAGTGGGTGAATTTAGTGAGAAAAAGGATAAAAGGACACTTTATGAAATTCCCATGCAGATGATATTCCTCTCTATGGATTTCATTTTATAAAATAGATTTGGAAAGTTTGCACTTAAAGACGCGCAACTTGTGTGTGCGCTGTGGTTAATGTCAGTATTGGTGTGTTGCGTTCGCCCAGCAGTCTCAGTCTCAGCAGCCCATCCACCCGGGTACGATAGAATGTAGAAATCGTCTTTTGCATTTTTTGTTTCTTATTTCATTCCCGCACTTAAGTTTTGAGGTTTTTCCGAGGGATTTTCTTCTTTTTTTCAATTTTACCACACAAAACGTCGTCGTTGGGGTCGTTTGGTTGTTTCCTTGGTATGCTAGTGCACTGGGGCGCGGCAAGAGAATCATTTTCTCTTTATCACAGCACAGCCACACTTTGCGGATAATGATAATAGTGGCAACAAGTTTTGCGTTTTCATTTATTTTTATTCTTTTTTTTTGCATTTTGGAAAGTGCCACCCTGTAGAATAGCAATTATGAGGGAATTTTTCGATTGAATTAAGTGAGTGTGCGGTTTGTGTTGATTTGTAGTCGGAATCGCTTGAATAAGTTTTTTTTTTTGTTTTTCAAAAACTTTGCGTTTCTAAAGGATCATTCATTTTTTTTTTTTTTTCTTTCTTATGTTGGTTAGGTACTTTTTATTCTTTGAATCTCTGAGATATGCTAAATAGCAGATGCAATTTGAAAAAGATTGCGTTTTAGAATAGAGTGAGTGTAAGAGAGATAGAGAAAGAGTTCAAGTTATGTCGGGAGAGAGGGCAGCAGTTAAAAAGTTTTGTTAAGTGGAAAATTTAGCATTAATGAATGTGATTATTGATTTTTAAAGCTGTTTTCAAGGTTTTTTTTTTTTGTACTAAAAATAAAAGAAGTGGTGTGTAGAAATTAAGATTTTTAGATAGAAACTTTCTCAAATCGCATCAAGAGTTTAAACAAGCAGTGAAAATGTATTAAAGCAATGGAAAATGCAAATTGGAGAAAATAACCGTTACTCAGATGGAGAATAGAAATGGCATGAAGAACTGAAGACATTCTCGGGATAGAACTGATTGCAGAACAGCCTAATTGACTAGAGACTTGAGATAGAACTAGAGTCTACGTATCGTATGAAAATTAGAGAAGTTTACCGCAGCGTGAGACGTGACAGGCGTAACTACATCAACGCATTAGCTGAAGAAGCAGAAGAGGCCGCAATTCGGTGTGACAGCAGAACTGCTTATAGAATCACCAAAGTGCTTACTGGAGTACAAAGCTATCAAAACAACACCTGGCGAAGGATGTAGATGGTGCCCTACTCCATTTGAATGAGAACTAGCTCAGAAGTTGCAAGGAACACTTCGCTTCGGTATTAAACCGTGTGTTCGCCAGCGATGCGCATCCAATACCGGATGACCCGGCCGAAGCAACAAATGCCCGAATTCGCACCACACCTCTCAATAGAGAAGAGATCATTGTCGCATTTAAAAAACTGAAGAACAACAAGGCGGTAGATCTAGACGATTTTCCTGCAGAGCTCCTACAAGCAGCACCAACGACATGAAGTGAGCTACTGCATCTACTCATAGAGAGACCCTGGAACTCCGAGTTCTTCCCAGAGGAGTGGAGTCAAGGTCCCGAAGATAGGAATTGGATACAGTGTGAAAACTGGGGACAGATTTGCGTTCTGCCTGCGGTTGCCAAGATAGCAGCAAAAATTGTATTAAAGCGAATAAAGGAACATCTAGAAGACACACTCGATGCCGAACAAGCAGGTTTCAGCACTGGTTCATCCTGTGTTGACAACATCTTGCGGAATATTATTGATCGATCACCACTTCACCTGCTGTTCATTGATTTTGAAAAAGCGTTTGCGATAGTGTTAACACAGAATTTATTTGGATTGTCTTACGCAGGAGAGGCATTCCAGATAAGTTAATCGCTATTATTAAAGCAACTAACGATGGATGCAAATGACACATTTTACATGGAGGAAGGTTGTCGGATGAATTCGAAGTCCAATGTGGAGTCAGACAGGGTTGCATACTGTCGCCAATACTTTTCCTGTTAGTGATAAGTGATGTGCTGCGTGAAGCCCTGTTAAACGGAAATAGTTGAATTCAATGGAGTCTGACATCCCAACAAAAACATCTGGACTACGCGGACGACGCACGTATGCTTACTCTCTCATAGGATCATGGACCTCCATCAAATGACAACAAGGGTGGAGGGAGAAGCAAAAATCGTGGGGCTGAAAATTAACACGGCAAAAAAAAAATGATCAGCCTCGAAAGTAACTCATCCGTTCAAGTCAATATTTCTGGACAACCGGTAAAGAAAGTAGAAGACTTTCAATATCTTGGGAGTTTTGTCTCTACCAAAAGCGGAACCGAACAAGACGTCGACAGCGGTATTAAAAAAGGCAAAGGTAGCTTTCGGAATGCTGTCCAAAATATGGAGAAATAATGCTATTAGCTTAAAGACCAAGCTAAGACTGTTCCGCTCCAATGTTGAATCCGTGCTTCTGTATGGGTGCAGCACTTGGAAAATCTTCACAACTGTCACAGTTATTGAGAAAAGTAGGTACTCCCCTAGGTATTGCTGTACTAAGCGATCCTATGATTATTGAATCTGAGCTAAGCAATCCGTAGTTTGCTTGCGATCTCGCTTGAGCTAAAGTTCCAGTTGAAGGAATCTGGCATTTCGAGGCCCTTCTTTTAAGGGGCCAAGATAACGTGTAAGGATGCGCTTACATACACACCTTTTTTTTGACACAAAAGCACAATTTGCAATAGTTAGCAAGTTCAAAATTGTTCACAGAAGTTATTCTTGGTCTTCAATAAGTTTTGCCTATTTGAATGGTCAGAAACATATTTTTCTAAACGTTCAAATATTTTACACAATTTGTTATTAATTCGAAGACTTTCTTGAAACAAATAATAATTCTCAGGTGCAAGAAGCCATTGTATCTTAATTGTCCTAAAGCCATATTAAAGAGGCATTCTTTAAAATGAATTCAATTTGCTTATTTTGTACTAAATTATTTTCCTGCAAATTTTATACCTACACATAAATATTTTGTTCTTCCCTCCAAATCACCACAAAGTTGTCGGTTCCAGAGAAACATTTCTGCCTCACGTCAATCAAAATATATAGAAGAGAGAGATTTCAAAATGGTTAACACAGCAGCACATGTTGCTACTTTTATCAGCCGCTGCCAAATCCATTTCATATCAAAATTTCGAAAATGATATAAACCTAAAATATTCTATCAGTAACCTCAGAAGCATGCTTTCTGACCGCTTTCCATACCAATTTAATTATATTCCTTTAACCTCCGTGTCCGAATATACGCACCAAAATTGCTTAAAATAATGTTTCGGCTTATGTGTATAGGTTAGGTATATTGTGATATTTGTGTTTAAGCTTGAAACGGAACCTTTGAACTTTGAAATTCAACAACAAAACAATACACGCACCGGTCGGTCGGTCCGGACTGGAACAATCTGTATTCAAAAACTCAAATTTAAATGGAATATTTTCAGGAGAGCTTGGATAAAGTGTTTTGGGTCTATGTATTTGTGTGGGAGTTATGGGATTACCAATACAGAATCATACTTGTAGAGATGATCAACCAAAGTCGAAACCGACTATGCTGCATCAATCCACAAAACCAAAATCAAACAGAATAGGTATGTTTATTGTCAGACAACCGCAAGCTGTAGCCAACAACTGCTTTGCGGTTTCGTTAAGAGACAGTTACTTAGGGGAGAGGCAGATATAGAAATGTATACTCAACTCAGCTCACTGTGTTTAAAAGGTCCAATCTCATTCACCTCTGTCCGATACATTTCTCCAGCCCCTCCCCCTCCCCCTCACCAACACTGCCCCTCACCATGATTTATCCTTTCATCTACTCCACCTTAAGCAATATGTGCATTTTGTCGGAAATTTGACCAGGATACCGTTTTTCATTGCGGTTAAATGATTTTCAAACAATAATGCTGATGGCTACCGCAAAAAGGACAATCACCATCAGAACATCGAGAAAACCACCCCAACCCTTAAGGTTAACTACCCCTGTTCAATTAAAGTGATTTCTTTGACATTTTACTTTTCATTATCAAAAATTTATAAAACTAATTATTTTGTGTTTGAAAAAGCCGAACATGGGTTTGAAGTTTGCTTGTCTGTTTTTATGGACTAAGAATCGCACCACACCGCCGTTCCACAACCCCTAATATAACTTTGCCAAAAACTCTTACCTTAAAAGTTGCTGGCCAACAAACAAATAGAGAGTACCATCGTCATTTTGGTCATAGTCGTCGTTGTCGTAGTCGTCTGTATAGTCGGTAGGTAGTCGTCCACACCTGGTGTTTCAGGATATCATTGTTATTACGGCCCTTCTCTATGTGTACCTTCCTCCTATCTGTTTGTATATGTCCATTTCTGGCTACCTCTATAGTATCCTTGGTAGGTGTAGTTGAAGGTTTTATTTGTTTTTTTTTTTTTTTTTTTTTCAAAAATTTGCTTACCAGTTAAATCCCTGTCTATCCTTGTTTCATCTGGGCCCTAAAGTGTAATGCTCGCTAGACTATTCATTCGCCAGATGTACATATTCATCGTTTTGTTCAAATCATGGGCTTTGTGGTGATGGTGGAGAGTGAGACAGAGGAGGGGGAGGGAAGGGGGAAGGAATAATTTGGGGATCCTGTTGCTAAAAAGGATGAACCTGGCTTTGGTTTTGTTTGCCAAGGATTTCACATTGTATATCCATACGAGTACGAGAGTAGAAATTGCTTCAGCTTATACTTCTCTGTCTCTGTCTCTCTAACATTCTGTCTGTTGAATGTAAAATGCCAAGAAAACCACATTTGAGTGCATTTTGTGAAGAAGATAATTTTAGATTCATTTGCAGGAGAGATTTTGCGACATATAGAGATACAAATACACATACATTCTAGCCAACAAGATAGATACATACGTCTATGAGTTACTCTTTGGCACAAGTTGCATCCTAGTTTTCCGGGTAAGGGTTTTATGGTAGTACAAAAAAAAAAAAAAGGTGTGTGTACTCATGTATGCGCGACAGAAGTTATACTTCCTATCATTATTTATTTTACACAATTTAAATAAAAATTGTATTTGATTTTATTTTTTACTGAGATTTTAATCTTTCGGTTAAAATTTACTAATGCTGAATTTACAAGCTATTTTGTTTTGTATTTTGAAAGGGATATTTTGAATTTTTTCGAATTAATATACTATTTTTGATATTACTTAATGATATTGCGAAGCTTGTGAATGTCTTATTGAAACAAATTGTATACCAACATAATTGCTGACATTTTATAAGCAAATTAAAATTGTTTAAGCAGATATAGTCAGATGTTATGAATGGTACAATTGGTCAAAGGAGCATAAAAAGTTCATTTTGTTTGATTTTTTTTTTTTCTGTAAAATATCATTTACAGTCTTTGTTTTTAATTTAATCAATAAACTTTGTAAGGCATTGTTTAAGAAAACAGACACATCTTGAAATTAAGCAAAAAATATTATCAAAACTATCAATTTTTTCATTAAATTTTGTAATTTTATAGCATTCATTAAAAACATATTTTCACTTAACGTCCTCTGTGGCAATGTTTAATAAAATATGTATCCAATATTTTTATGCAGAAATATAGACCAACACTTTATCTAATAGAATCTGTTCAATTTGTTAAAATCCTGCAACTAAAACTCAAGTAACAGATTTTTTTTAATGTTTAAAAATATTAATTGAATATAAAAAATACTTAAACCAACAATATTGTAGTACATCGTTTTTTTGAAACTCAAACAAATTTCGTACCATATTGCAAAAAGAATAAGAAAACAAAAATTACTTTTTGCTCTTAATCACCTTTTACTCATTATTTTTATATGTTACTGTGTACAAAAAATTACACCATCTTGTAGTCTGATGTTTCAGCTAAATTAAGACACCTCAATCTTTAAAATCCGACAAGAAACAACAAGATTACAAATTTTATAAAAGAACCCTCTCGAATTCATTTGTGAGCCAACGGTACCGTTATCCACTGGTGGCTGGTCGAGTCCGACGACCAAAGCAGACAATTTTGTTGAATTTTGTTGAATTTCGAATAAAACTCATTTCAAGTTTATAAAGCTTCTATAGCATGTACCGTTATGTGTTATATATCAAATTAAAGGTAATTTTATCGTGATCGCTTAATGAATCATAGTTTTATGAGGCTTATGTAAATAATTAATTGTTACTTAATTAAGCACCAAGTAAACAAACTCTTTTTTACCGTTATGTCGGCTCACAGACAACAGAAAATTGTGGAAGTTTGTGCAAAAATGCGTTGTTCCAACATCTAATGGCTGTGTAAATTTCAAGTTTAGAAATATAAAAACAAAAAAGATAAAAATAAAATTCAGTTCGAAACGGTCAAAATACTTGGACTGAAAAATCCTGTTTTTACTGTTATTCATTGAAATTTTTTTTGAAATATCTAATTTTTTCATACGTTTATAGACAACACATAAGCCTAAAAGTCATTTTGAAAAAATATTTTTCCGGTTATTCCCTGATTTTTAAAATCAATTAAGCCACCCACATAAACTTTCAAGAACGTATTTGTTTTTAAAGCTAAAAAAAACGTTTTGGAGCATTTTATATGAAATCCGTATAAGGCGCATAATTTTTACTTGCGATATGGGTACCATTTATGAAGTTATGCATTCGTACAAACAAAAAAATTGAGATAACAATCAAACATGACATTACGATGGTTATTTTTGGACCCCAAATAACAGTACCTGTCATATACCGGTTTTAGAAAAACTCATTTTTCTCAAAACCGGTGCCTACGATTTTTATTAAAAAAATCATGGACAGTTTTTGCGATTAAGTCTATCTTGAAATGGAAACTATTTTTTTCAAAAACCGTTATTAACGGTACCTGCCATAGAACCGTTTTTTTAAATTCTGATTTTCTCCTTCATGACTCAATCAATTTCAACTATTTTTTTTGCATGGATGCTTTTAAGTTGATGTAATAATATTTAGTAAAAAAAATTCGAATTTTTTTTGTTGACTTTTAAAAAAAATTTAATTTTTTTTTTGAAAAATCATTTTTTCGAAAACTACTCAATATTTTTTTTCAAAATTTAGGTTTTAGGTGTTAATAAGTAATATCTTAAAAATGGCGTACCAATTTTTTTTTTTTGTTTAAAGTCCTTGGAAAATTTATGTAGAAAAAATAGTTTTTTTTTTTAAAACGGCCCTAACGATTTTAAATTTTATTCTAAGAATGTATCATTGTAGAAGAAATCAGATTGCATACTTCGTTTTGAGTTAAAATTCATTAAAGAAGCTGTTTTAGTCATTTGAAAATTTGAATTTTATGCTTTTTTAATTATTTTTTTTTTTTTTTTGTTAAAAACTGCATTTACAAATTTTTAATTAAAAAGGCTTTTCATATATAGTAACTTTATCTATAAGAACAAGTACATACGTGTGACCAAGTCGTGCATTTTATTTTTTTATTGTCTTTCAATGTACATAATTAGTTTTTCAAGAAATTATCAACTGTACCCATAATTACATCATTTTCAAACATCTTAAAAAATATTTGATATTGGAAAATATTTCTTAACTTGAAAAGTTGAATTTTTAGTATTTTTTTTTTTAATAAGAACCATCATTATTTCAATTTATCTATTCAATAAAATTTGTGTCATAATTCTAACCCTTATACTTTTCGAGATGTACAAAAAAAGTGTTTGTCTTTTGCCCCATTTTACCCTAACTTGCCGGTGGAATTTCGAAAAATCCCGTCGTATCAGAACCGAACATTAATACCACCTATCTTTCGGTGTATTTAGTTTTTTCCTATCACTTATAGTGTAGAAAATAAATCAGTCAGACTATCAATAACAATGGCTGATTTCTGTAATTTAATAAATTTATTCTGTTTCACACAAAATGACAAATAAAAAAAAAAAAAACAAACCCAGTATAAAATGTAAGTATGTGTTTACTCTTTGCTGTGTGGAAAAAACTAGTAGTAATAGGCTGAAAAAATCTATGTGTTATTACTGGTTTAATGTTTTTATAATCGCCGTTAAAGTAGTATAACTTCAAAATCAAAACAAAAATTAAATGAGACAACTATATGTGATGATGGGTATCTGTATAAACCTTATATAAAGGAGCAGAGAGTCCTTATACTGGTATAAAAGTTAAAATTATTATTCTGCCTATGCACAACCCTTGAAGTCTCAACCCTCATAGGACGTATGTACATAAACAAATATGGCCTCGTACTTTATGAAATGGATTTTGGATGATACCATTTCTGTTTTGTCCCTTAAAATCTTGTTAAAATGTCATTTTTGTCTATTTTCCAATTCGTATAATAAAAAGCACAAGAGAAACAAACACAACCCAGGCCAGGATTATTAGATTTACTTTCTTTGGCCACAATTTTGAGTGCGCTATTGCATTTATACCAAATAATGTTATGATACAAGTGTGTGTAGTGTATGAATGCGTTTGTGTGCGATATTATAGGTTCCTAAAAGCAGTGCAGAACAAAAAAAAAAAAAGAAAAAATCTTTAGAAATGAACCAGTTATGTTTTTGAACTTTTTGCTATGTTTGAAAGAATCCATATAGAGAGCGAATGTTTGTGTTCAAATTGAGTTCAAGTAGAGTGTCTGACCACCAGATATTTTTTAAGGGTAAGCGGATTAGAAATCGTAAGGAAATCCTTGAAAAGGATGTAAATAGAAGGAGCATATGGGAAGACTTCTTGCTTTAGAAAAGGCAAATAATTAATCTTGGAAGAACTGAGAAAATCAGAGAATTTGAGTCGCATAGTGGTGTTAGAGAGATTTTTGGGTAAGAGATTTTTTTTTGATTTTAACTTTAACAAAAACAACGTGAACAAGAATCCCATTGCTTCATTTTTAACGTACTTACTGAAAACTGATTTTAATAATTTTGGTCTTATTTGGATGGTACAGGTAGCCTACAATTGAGTGTTTGTGTCATGATTCTGCGGTACAATTTTAACCGCTTAGTGGTAGGTACCTACTAGTATCATTTTGAAAACAAAATTATACCTTTCCTACATCCTAAATGTTTAAAATACTGAACTAACATAATTTTGAAGTATAGGTACCAAAAACCATTTGCTTTGGTCTTTGAACAATAAACAACCATCACCAGTGGAGAAGGTACCCAAAAAATTATTCTGATGGTTGGACTTCAAAATTCATAACATTCAGATTTAAAAAATAAAGTACCTTAAAAAATGTAAAATAAATTAGTTAAGGGGTGCGGATGTGAAAGGCAACATAAATTTAATTCACTTTTATTTTTTATAGGTAGTGGTACCTACCCAGGGGTACCTGTGGGGGCTCAGGGGGTTTAAGCCTCCCCAAGACTCAAAAATCATGTTAATTTTAAGGTGATTTTATTATCTGAAACTTTTTCGTAAATCTTAGAGACTTAGAGGGAGCTCAGATACTTTGGTATACTTAGTTTGGAGCTCAAAACCATTAAAGACGTTGTTTTAGTAATTTAAGCAACGAGTTTAATGTTTTTTTTTTTATATTTTTTATAAAAGTATACCCTACTTGTACCAACAGTACCTTTAATTTAAAAACAATTATGTATGAAAGGCATTGTGCATTGTGCATTGCCTATAATTCTTTCCTTTGTGAAGAAAAAACAACGTCAAATCAAAGGAAGCCACTAATTTTATTAACTTTTTTTGGAATCACATTCCTGCTTCAAAAATCAAAATTGTAAAATTCAAAAAAATTGATGTTTTTGGAAATTTGAAATTATTAAAGAAATATAGTCAAATATAATGAATAATGGTTCAATTCTCCAAAAAAAAAACAAATTGTATACATAAGTTAATCTTTAATATATCATTAATAGCCGATTTCACGAACATTTAAAAGACTTTTACATTTTTAAATCACGTTTTATTTGTAATGGAACTTTCGTCATTTTATGGTTTAAAAGCCTGTTAAATTTTTGAAAGGTCTTCATGAAATCGGAGGGAAGTATTTTTTTTTATTTAATCAATAGATTTTGTATGACATCGTTTTAGGGGATAAATACATCTTGAAACAAAACTAAAAAAAGAATTCAAAATTATTAAAGTTTTCAGTAAATTTTTTACTTATATGCTTTCATTAAAACATCATTTCGGTAAAAGAGATCTGTTTCAATGTTTTGCAAATTAACTGTCTAATATTTCTACGCGAAATTGTAGACATTTATTTTATCTAACAGAATCTATGTCCAACATAAAAATCCTGCAACTAAAACTAAAGTTTCAGATTTTAATATGCAATGACATCGAGTTTTCTTTCTATAAAATCTCCAGAAATGCATAAATATCTTTAAAAATGTGGCAATATTATATTGTTTTATGAAATTTAAACAAAAGTTCATACCATTTAGTAAAAACAATAAGAATCAAAAATTATTTTGTTTACCTGAAAAGTATATTTTGAATTTTTTAACAGAATTCTGAGAGATCGAATTTATACTATTTTTGATTTTATCTAATGACATTGCAAGGCTTGTTAATGTCTAATTGAAACAAATTGCATATCAAAATAATTTTTGGCATTTTAAGTGTAGTTTTATGAATGGTGCAATTGATCAAAGGAGTATTTTGTTCTATGTTTTCTCTGTAATCCATCAAATTGTCAATTTTTGTTAGTAAATTTTGTAACGTTATCGCATTCATTAAAAACATATTTTCACTTAACAACCTCTGTGGCAATGTTTAAAAAAATAATTGTCCAATATTTTTATGCAGAATTAATGTCCATTTTATCTAATAGAATCTGTTCAATTTATTAATATTGTGCTACTAAAATTAAAGTTACAGTTTTTAGTATCCAATAAAATTAACTTTTTTAGTGTTTTTGTTTTAAATTTTCTCTCTAAAATCTATAAATGTGCATTTATATGTTTAAAATGTTTACTGGACAATTGTACCACCAATTTTGCAGTACATAGTTTTATGAAATTCAAAAATATTTCATACCATTTTGTAAAATTAAACTGAAAACAAAAAATTGATATTGCCTTGCTTTATGTTTTATGTTTTTCTCATTATTTTTATATGTACATAACTGCAACTGTTGTTGCCTGATATTTTATCTAAATTTAAATTTAGCTAAATTGCGACAGTAAACACAAAAGTAACAAATTTTATAAGCGAACCATCTCGAATCCATTTGTGTGAACCGTTCTCCACTGGTTGCTGGCCGAGTTCCTACGACCAAAGCAGACAATTTTGTTGAATTTCGATAAAACTCTTTTCAAGTTTGTGAAGATTGAATATAATCCGTATAAAGATGCCTAATTTTCTTTTTGTGCATAGTAAGTTTTTCAATAAAACATGAACTTTAAGACCTTTAAATATTTGATTTTCGAGAATAATTTTTAACTTTGAAAAGTTGATTTTTTTAGAATTTTTTTTTTTTCTTAATTAATACTCATCATCATTTTAATTTATCTATTCAATTAATACTTTTCGAGATGTACCTGCATTTTTTTTGTGTCTTTTACCCCATTTTACCCTAACTTCCCGGTGGAATTTGAAAAATCCTATTTTATCGGAATCATACAATAAACCACCTATCTTTTGGTCTATTTAGTTTTTTTTTTCTGTCACTTGCAGTGAAGTAAATGAATGAGATTATCAATAACAATGGCTGACTTCCGTAATTTAATAAATTTATTTATTCTTTCTCTAACTATAGTGTATGTGTGAGTTATCAGTTATTACTGGTAAAATATTTTTATAAACGCCGGTTAAGAATTATAACTTCAAAAATCTTACGAAAACTGAAGACAGAAATGAAGAACTCAAGTCTATATAGCACAAAACTACAAGTAATTGTATGGAAAATTGTAAGATTCCACTTGTAATATATAATTATAGTTTTGTGTAATATAGGCCCCTGATTTTAATGTTTATCCTTGTACTACCCACTACTACCTAAACTAAATCAAAATGTATCTAAGTATACCCTAAAATTGTACTCAATTTATTTTTAGCAAAATTATGTGTAATTATGCCACCCCACTTTGAAATATGAAATATAAATATGCCTACGAGTCAAGTAGGTATGTGAAATTTGTAAATAAATATAAATATTTCTACAAATTCCCCATAATTCAACTTGAAAATTATTATTCTTCAAACAATAAATATAAGTACGTTATACCTAGTAGAATGACTATATTCTATTTAATTGCCTTGACGTTTAATGCGTGGATAAATAATAAAGTTTATTTTTGTTATCCATTATAATATTATACAACATTCCCTTTTCCTGTTATAAGTTCATAAAATCATGCATGCAAGCACGAAATCAAATTTCACTATCTCAGTCATATGAAAAAAAAAAAAAACGTATTTATTTATTAATAAACGTACATATATCTAACCTAATCATATTTTTTGTTTACTTTCAAAATAATAAAAAAAAAAAAAAATGTATTTACATAATTTCCCATGAAGCCTCTTCAGCTTCACAATAAATTCCATAAATTATTTCAGGCCTATTGAATAAGTCAACTTGGAGAAAAATTGTTATAATTTGCTTTTATATCAATAAATCACGCCCCAAACTCAATCAATAATTCACAAGTAGTATGTACCTTACCTTCCTTTGCGTATAGCGTACCTATATGCAGAGCTATTTAACATTTACACGCATACACACACTTGTATATTAGTAATGACAGTCAATATCATCTACTACTAGTAGGTAAGTGTAGCAGGAAGGCAAAAAGAAAACCCTCAAATATAAATTGGTCAAAGATCAATATCGAGTATAAACATCATTCATAACATACAATTTAGCCCTAAGATACAAATTACCATTCGAAAAATAAGTAAGGAAACAACAAAGTAACTGTAAATATAGTAACTGGATATACATCAGAGCAACAAGGACGACCATTACGTTACGACTTACGACGAGTTACGAGTTACGACGACAAACGTCTGCCCCAAAAGAAATTATTTCACCCACGTATTTATCTTTTTCTGTATATTATTTTTTTTTTTTTTTTTATATATTTTTTATTGTTGTTGTTGTTGTTGTAAGGGTCCTTAGTTTGGTCCTGTGTCGGTTGGTCGTCCCTATAGCACTGATGGGTGGAACTTGTTTTATTCATTCACTTTGTGGTCGTATAACATTTTTCTTTTGATTAATATCTCCATTGGAAAATAATTGCCCAAAAGATCTGCCATGGACACTCTGACATACACCAAACACAAGAAAGGAACATGACTTTGAATCTGGCTGAATCGCGCAACAGAAGCAACTGAAAGGAACAAACAAGAACTCTATGTAGGTACTTTTGTGTTTATCTTATAACTAAACGTCTTTGCCAAGCAAGGACCATGCGATGCGAATGAAATAAAATAAAATGTGTTTTCTTTCTGTACTTCGGTTTTCTGTGATGTAAGTCAGGGGGTGTGGAGTGGGGGTGGGGGTGGGGGGGATGGTGTACCTCCATCCATTTGTGATGATTCCTCATCTCCATTGCGACTCCACTTATTCTAGATTTTTCATTTCTTTTATTTTTATTAAATTCGCCTTAGGACGGAACAGTGTTCTCATCCCAATGGGGAATGAAGCCGAAGTACTGTACCTACATTATACATGCATACATATACAAACCGTTCGAGTGAAGGATCTTTCTAAACGGGAAGAAAACAATTTACAATCATCCAGAAGTAAAAAAAAAAAAAAAAAAAAAAAGGAAACCATCACTGGATGCCCCAAGGACGTTTACACGAATTCAGTGTTTTCTTCTTCTTCTTGCTTTTTTTTTTTTTTTTTGATGTTGTTGTGTGTGTTGCTTGATGCTTGTTGGTCGTCCTTTCCGCTGTCCTGTTTTGGTCCTGTATTTTTGAGAAATATTTTTTGTTTATTTTATTTTTTTTTTGTATTTTTTTGCTGAAAACAACATTCCCATTGGGACTGGACACAAAGTCAATTTGAGTTCTTGAAGATATTCTTCTTTACTATCATCTACTCTTCTACTAGTTACATCATCTTCATCATTATTATCATCATCATCATCGTCAATGTCGTTGTCGCCTTGAGGAATGATTTTAAATATCCTTGATCCTGATTTTTGAATTCTGGCAGATGATTGCATTCACAATATTCCTTTTTTTAAATAATTCCTGTATATAAAAAAAAACTGCGATATCATGTCCGCTACAGACTCCATGTTTCCTATCAGCATCATCATCGTTGTCAGTCGTTCGTAGTCGTCGTCAAAACCGTTAGATTGTTTATTTATTTATTTATTTTTTTTTTTTTTTTTGAATAACAAAATAACACAGCATTAACAAAAAAAAAAAAAATCCTGCCTCTTCTGTCTGTGCCCCCAAATAAGCAATCTGGAGCTTATCCACATGAGTGTTGGGGAATGAAGGAGTGGAATAGCGAGTGCAGAAGCACATGCGGCGGGGTTGGGGTATATACTAATTAACAACCAAGATATCCATGAAAGTTAATTAGATGCGATCTGTTTGGCTTCCAAATAAAATTATATATTATTTTTTTGTGTAGAAAACAACAACAAGAGCAGTAAAATTAAAAGAACGTGGTTCTTGTTTGAATTGACGGTGTGGGTAACAAGCCAGAAGACACAATCATTTTTTGTTTGTTTTTCTTTTTTTTTTTGTCAAATAAGGAAAATAATTAAATTTGAGACTAAGAACATTCTTATTGTATTTTTTTTTTTTCTTAATAAATGCCCAAATTGTTAAGACGACTAATTGAATTTCACTCCTGCAAAAGTAGAGCTTCTTTTAAAAAGTCGTTTATGTGACCTTCAAGGCTTCAAGTCGATAAGAATTTTGTGAATCTGGGTGTTTGCTTTTTCCCTAAAAGTCAAACGCAGTATTAATCGTTTTGATCGATGGTGGTTAGCCTTGAGCAAACCAGGTTGTTAAAGAATGGCTTTTAAAGGCTCTGCTTGTTACCAAGTCATAAAAATATCGTAAACCACTGTGAAGGGCGTTGGTGTTAAATCATTGGCTTGAGGTGCTCCTTTCGACTAGAGGCTACAAGATATTAGATGACTTTTTTTTTTTCATTTCGGCTAGTTATAGTTGGCAGGAAACAGCAAGGTAATGCGTTGGTTTGCGAGTAAAAAGCACCAGAAGTTTTTTTTTTTTTTAACTGTTGCAGAAGGTTGTACATTTTTCCCGTGAAGTTATATCAAATGAAGCCTGGTAATAAATTTGGAGTAGGGTACGCATTTTAAAATCTTGTTGGAATCAAATTGGTATTATGGATTTTTTATTTCTTCACTAACACGTCAACAAGTTGCTTCACCCGTCAACAAGTAAGCACCCGGATTATTGCTCATTTTGTGTAGGGATATTTGAGAAACCATATGAATCCACATTTGGGATCCAATAGCCCTGAAAGCAGTTTATTACACTACGATCATGACTCAGAAAACACCAAGTGGCTGGTAGAAAACTTCTTAGAAGAGGATAATCTTCATTTTTTGGAGTTGCTAATCCAATCTTCTAACCTATTTCGTGTAGAAAATGAATGCGAGCTTGTAAACCGGGAGATTAGTAAGCTAAAACTTTCAATTACTAAGCTAATGGAAGATATAGGGAAAGGATATCACTATTTTGCATTTTTTTTTTTTCTGACCAAATTGACAATTCTTTTTCAAGAAAGAAATTAATATAATCTCAATGTGTTGAGATGCGCAAATAAATGTGAGTATAGTTTTTTGTTCTGCGAATAAAAAACTAAACTCTGAGTAGGTGCTCAGTATTGAATAAAACACGACAGTAATAAATATTTCAGAGGTCTCAAAATTGATAATGTTTAAAAAGGCGTATTTTAGAAACTATTTTGGCTACGTAGTCAATTTTGGGCTCAAACAAATCTTTAACACCTACGTACCAACATAGATGTAACCAAAAACTAATCTTTGAGGACAAAATTTCCTAAAAACTGCAAAACCGTGAAAAATTGTTTGTTTTCTATTTATTCATGTTTGACCATGATGCGTGACGAAATTTTGTTGGCAAACCTCAGATTCAGATTCATCATCATCATCGGCTCGACAACCGGGGTCCGGTCCTGGCCTCTTTCAACAAGTCTCTCCACCTATCCTGGTCTCGAGCCGACACGACGCCATCCAGTTGCGAACCCCAAGACTTCGGGCGTCCTGGTCAACGCCATGTCTCCATCGCAAGCATGGTCTACCACGCTGCCGTCTACCATAGAATGAATCGCAAAAGACTTTCCGCGCAGGTTCCTTTTCGCTCATACGAGCTAGGTGCCCTGCCCACCGGAGTCTACCGAGCTTAATTTTTGTCACTATGTCTGCTTCAAGGTAGATTGCGTACAACTCATGATTGTACCGTCTCCGGAATCGTCCTTCCTCACATATGGGGCCAACAATTCTCCGTAAAACTTTTCTCTCGAACGCGGCTAAGAGGTCACAGTGCATTTTGCTAAGCACCCAAGTCTCGGATCAATACATGAGTACTGGCAGGACCATGGTCCTGTACAGCAGCAATTTTGAAGTTATGGTTAGATTTCTGGATTTGAATAGCTTTGACAGACTGTAGTAGGCTCTGTTGGATTTGAGAAGCCGCCCGCGTATTTCTTCTTCTATGGTGTTATCGGCTGCTACTGTTGACCCAAAGTATTTAAAGGATTGCACCACTTCAAATTCGTGCTCCGATACCTTGATTGATTGACCGACTGTTCTTCTCGCATTCGACACCACCATGTACTTTGTTTTACCTTCGCTAATGTGCAGCCCCAGATTTTGTCTACTCGATCTGGATGAAGGAATCGGTTCTTCCGTTGATGTCTATGTCGTCTGCGTAAGCCAGTATCTGGCTGGACCTGTTGACGATGGTCCCTCTTGTTGCCGTGCCAGAGTCACGGACTGCTTTCTCCAACGCCAGGTTAAAGAGGAGGCCAGCCAAACCATCCACTTGTTGGAGTCCATTAAAGATGTTGATTGGTCTGGATAGCAATCCGGCTATTTTAACTTGGCTTGTTACGTTGGTCATGGTCAACCTACATAGTCGCGTCAATTTATTTGGGATGCCGAATTCTCTCATGGCTTTGTAAAGTTCTACCCTGGCTATGCTATCATAGGCGGCTTTAAAGTCTATAAACAGATGGTATGTTGGGATGTTAAGTTCTAGACATTTTTCCACCGGTGATGATTTTAGCGTATGGGGTTATCCGGTCTTGTAGGATAGAGGAGAGTATCTTATAGGCGGTACTCAACAACGTGATACCTCTATAATTGCTGCACGTTGTGACATCTCCCTTCTTATGTATGGGGCATATGATACCTTTTCGCCAGTCTTCTGGCATTTCTTCATGCTCCCATACGTGCACTATGATATCATGAATTGCTTGACGTAAGGCTGGCCCGCCGTGGTGGAATAATTCGGCTGGTATGCCATCGGCTCCCGGGGCTTTGTTTTGCTTGAGCCGTCCTATAGCCTTCTCAACGTCTTCTATGCTTGGTGGCGGTAGCATAGGGTGTTCATCTTGAAGTAGTGGAGCCTCCACTTCTGCTGTGAGCTGACCATTTAACAATTCATTAAAGTACACTTCCCATCGCTCCAGTATGCTTTGTGGATCGGTGATCAGATTTCCCTTTCCGTCCTTGCAGTATGTGCAGCGTGGTGTGTACTGCATCATGTTTCGGACGGATTGGTAGAACTTCCGCGCCTGGTGCGGACCTCGCTCTCGGCTGTTCTCTATTTTACAGATTAGGTTCATCTCCCAGGCTGATTTTTTCTGTCTGTGAAAATTCAGATTCAGCACCCCCAAAAACATAAATATGAAATAAATCAAAACTACCCCAAAACATTCCTGGTAAAAAAAAAACACAACTTGACTGAATTATTATTCGAATTTTTAATCGAACTAGTTTTGAAGCAGACAATATTTGCAACATAGTATGCATTGGAGGTAATCTCGATGGAGGCATTCTGAAATTGTTTCCATTTTCTTTCTACAAAACGTCTTATGATTTCTTATGAGTATCCTTTTCTGCATCAGAAACTGTTTCCGTATTCCACTCAAACGCATCTGGTTCAGTTTTAAATCATTCTATTTTAAGCTGCTGCGAACTGACGGAGGAAAGGAAAAAATACATCTTTGGTGGCATGCATCTAGTTAGAGAAGATATTCATCTTCATCATCATTAGAGCCATCTGCATATCAGTGCTGCTACCCCGACTCCCGATGATTAAATGGACGGAATCTACACAAATATTTTTATTTATTCAGCTAAATTTAATGTTTTTTTTTTTAAACCTTCATCTTCTTAACTTTGGCCTTCGGTTGTTTTTGTCTTAATAAAAACGTCAAACATTTTACGCGCTCATGTCAATCAGCTTCTAAATATTGTCGGGTTCCGATAGAGGCTTCTGGCTGGGGACACAGAGTAAAATAAAGAAGAAAGAATTATGGGCTTGTGCGTGTTGTTGTGGTTTGAATTTTTGTTTTTTTTTTGTCATGTTTGTTGATCCCGATCCCAAGACATAAATTCCCATGCTATTCGCTTCTAGGTAAATGGGGAACTGATGGGGGTGATGCTGATGATTGTTGAAACATAAAACATTCCTTTGATGTGTGTCTAGGTATTTGTGATGTGGCCCCATATAGGTAGTTGATTGCTTGTGTTTGATGATTGACGAAGTTTATTTTTGACACAAGAACCACCACATCACCGAGTGTGGCCCAAGAATAGAAATTATTTCCTTGGATAACCATCAGAAACAATAAAATTAGAAATAGGTAGTTTGAGATTGAGGTTTTCTGTACAAATAGCTTCGGTTCCTACACACTCATATTATAACACAAGAAAGAATAATTGCAGATGAAATTGGAAAAGCTAGCTAGGAAATTGCTTTTTGGATCGTAATTTGTTTGGAAATTATTTTCTTAGAAAATGAAACATATTTGTACAAGTAGTGTGTCGATTAATTGGAAATGAAAATACTACCAAAGACTTTAATAAACAAAAGCTGTACACACTTCCTACAACATATACCTACATTTATGTATATCCTGTGTGGCTTTTGTGTCGTATGAGTTTTTGTTTTGGTATTTATATGAAGGTTCTTTTCTTTTATTTTCCTGCTACTAGGCTTAGGTACTAATTATTTCTTAGAAATCAACTGACATAATATGCGACAGTTACGTCAAACTGTAGATTCTTTCAAATTAGAATCATTCATCTAAGAGTGTATTTTGGAATTGCTACGATTGCGTTAAAATATTTCAAAGAAAATTCTATTTATATTGAATATTGATAATTTCAAATGATGATGTAGGGAACTAGTAAATTACAGTCAAAAGAAAATGTCTATCTTTTGAAGTAGGTACAGCTGTTCCTGGAAAATAATGAAGAAATGTATTTGTTTCTAGTATTTTCCAAAATTAAAATCATAGTATTGAATATGAACTATTACCTATAACGTGAAAGATGGATGGAAAAACGGTTCATGTCTCAATGTTATACTTAAAACTTCAACTAATCATGATCGGCACTATTATTCCTGAGACAAACAGGAGAAGGAGGCAGTAGTTTGGCTGGAAACTGTTGAAGAATAACAGTAATATAACAGAAACTATGTTTCCGGCCAAATACTATACCATGAAGTGTTAAATCCTTAACTTTAACGAACAGTAGAACTGGTTCTATGTTAGACACCGTTAATAGATAACCAGCGATAGATTTTTCATCGATAAAAATGTAGTCAAAATTTGAAGAAGGGAATTTTTTTTCAAAGAAGCATGATGTTCATTTTTGTGAAATTAATTCAAATATTATCATATACAGGTAAATTCAATTTTATCGACCGAATCCCTAAAATTTAGCTAAATTTTTCATTCAGTGAATTCTGCATGAAGATTTTTTGAATTCGAACTAAATGAAGATTGTAGTTGAAAATGTTTGATAAGTCAAAATTCTTTTTCTATAGAAGATTGAATACATTTTGTAATTAAGCCAAATAAAAACTCAAATTTTTCAATACATTTAAGGAACATGCATGAACTTGCACTAACAAAAATATTTTTACTAAAAAACCTCTGTAGCAATTTTATAAATTGTTCAATATTTGTTTATAAGGAATCGTACAAAATTTATTTATTTTATTTTTCCATTGGTACTTCAACATCAAAGATCGGTTCCGGTTTAATAAAGTTTCTAGCAATTTTGTTCACGTGAAAAGTTAATATGTGATTTTTTCACAAATTTACCTACGAAATCGAGTTTATGATATTTTTATTGTTATTTAATGATATTGCGCAGCTTGAGAGTGTCTTATTGAAACAAATTGTATATCAAAATAATTTTTAAAATTTAAGAATTAATTTTATAGAAATTTAAAAGTGTTATGAATGGTACAATTGGTTAAAGTAGCATACAAAGTACATTTGCTTTGATATTTTTTTCTATAATGTATTATTAAAGGTCTTTGATTTTAGCCCAATCAATAATTTTTTAAAGTATTGTTTAAGAAAACAGGTACATCTTGAAATTATACTAAAAATATATTAAAAATTATCAATTTTGTAATTTTAAGGCATCCATTAAAAAGATATTTTCACTAAATGACCTCTGTGGCATTGTTTACTAATAGGATTCAATATTTTTATGCACAATCACAGTCTAGCATTTTATCTAAAAGAATCTTCCAAAGTAAGAGATTTTTATAGGCAATGAAACCGACTTTTTTTGAAACTTTTTTAAAAGTTTCCTTTCTAAAATCTTTAAAAATAAATAAAAATTTGCCTATTTACCAAATATAATAATTTTAATTAATATTTTACAACATTACCCCACTTTAACTTAACTTCGCGATAGAATCTGTAAAAAAATCCGTTTTATCAGAATCTTTCAGTACATATAAAGGGTTGTCCAATAAGAGGTGTTATTTTGAATAGCCCGCTATTTCGGTAGCTGTCACTTTTGAAGCTGTCATTTTTTGACATTTGACAAGTAGAAACTACGCTATTAATAAAAATGGAACAATACACGCTTCAACAACGCATTGAAATTATTAAAATTCACTATAAAAATGGTGAAAATTTGGCAGAGACGGTTCGTAAAACTAAAACATTTTTGGGTCGTCGTGAAGCACCTTGTCGGACCGCAATACAGAAATTGGTGGACAAATTCGAGCTGTTGGGACAAGTTAGTGATGTGAAGAATAAAACCCGTGCACGTCGCTCAAGAACAACTGAGAATATTGCTGTTGTAGCCCAAAGTGTTGAAGAAAACCCAGGTTTGTCCATTCCTCGTCGTTCCTTGGAATTAGGCATTCCACAAACGTCATTACACCGTATTTTGCATAAAAACTTGGGTCTTAAGGCTTATAAAGTTCAGTTAACACAAGAACTCAAGCCGGATGATCATCAACAACATTGGGTCCTTGAAATGCATGAAAATGAACCGGAATTTCATCGAAAAATCATCTTGACTGATGAGGCCTACGAGGCTCGGAGGCTACGTCAACAAGCAAAACTGTCGCATCTGGGGCTCGGAAAACCCAAGAGTTATTGTTGAAAAGCCTCTCCATCCTCAACGCGTGACTGTTTGGTGCGGTTTATGGTCCCGCGGGGTCATTGGACCTTACTTTTTCGAAAATGAGGCTGGAGCACCAGTTACGGTCAATGGATTGCGCTATCGAGAGATGGTTAATGATTTCTTATGGCCTGAATTGGATGGTATTGATCTGGACAACGTTTACTTTCAACAAGAGTTTCCGGACCGTGTTACCTCTCGAAGAGGTGATCACAATTGGCCACCGAGATCTTGTGATTTAACACCTTGCGACTTCTTCCTTTGGGGCCACGTGAAACATAAGGTCTACGTCAACAGCCCAGCGTCGATTCAAGACCTCAAAGATGAAATTCGTGAGGCTATCGAGGACATAGGGCAGCCACTTTGCGATTTGGTTATGGAAAATTTCATGAAAAGGATATGGTCCTGTAAGCGTGGTCTTGGCGGCCATTTGGCTGATGTTGTGTTCCATTATTAACGGCATACCTTCCTCTTTATAATGAAATAAACATCCGATCATTTATCTCCAAAAATGCTATTTTTCTTTGAATATCAAAATAACACCTCTTATTGGAAAAGTAAGACTTTATAGTTTTTTAAAATAATTATCTTTATCCTGAATTTTTAAAAGTATTTTTAATATTTTTGTTTTTCTCTTAACGAAACGATTGAAATAAAATCATTTTCCAAAAAGATCGAAAAATCATGTTTTTGTAAACTTTGAGCGGCTGTTACTCGATGGTTTCTTATCCGATCAACACAAAGAATATATCGTTGGAAAGAGGAAAACATTATTTGTTCAAAATATTTATGTATTGAAACATTAGAATTACAGTTATTAATATTTAGGCTAAAATATGAAAATAGAGCAAAAAACATGTTTTTTGTTGATATCTCGAGAACGCTTCTTTGGAAAAATAAATGAATGTCATTTTGTTGTTCAGCGACCCAAAATTAAATTAAAAAATACTTTTTTGTACAGGTACTTTTTTCGTGTAAACTAGTGTCTGACTTCTGTTATTAAATAAATTTAATGTATGTGCAAAATAAAAATAAAACAAACCCAGTATTAAATGTAAGTTTGTGGTTACTGTTTACTTACTTATAGTGTCTGTGTGAAAAATCAGTAATGATGGGCTGAAATAATCTATGTGTCATTATGAATATTTTTTCTAAACGCCAGTAAAAAAGTATAACTTCAAAAATAATTTTGGTTTGTATCCAAATTTCTAACTTTTTCAATGTTAGTTTTTTTAAGTCATTCAAAATTCGGCTAAAATAAGACTGAAGTTAACGAACCAATATAAGAAAGGATGACCTTTTTTGTTATCAAAAATTGTAGCTTTTTTAATGCTTTATGTTGTTCAAAAATTAATTTTGTAGCTCTAAATTCTTAAAGGGTACGTCCTGGAAATAATTGAACAAAAAAGATTTTTTTGATTTTTTTTTGCCAGTATGTAATTGTATTTTTTAATATCAAAATTCGTTGCGGAAACCTCAATTTTTTTTAGATCAAGCACTTTTTGAAATATTCAAGTTTTTGCTGAAAAAGATAGCTTATAAGTGGCCTATCAAAATCTAAAAAAGAGACAAACTCAAAAAAAAAATTTGTTTGCTGAAATTTGAAGACACCATCATAAACTAGATGAAACGCATAAATCCCAATTTTTCAGCTGAACTAGTTTTTTTTTCTTTTGTTATTCAAGATTCTACTAAAAAAAAGACGAACGCCAACAGACATACCATACATATAACGGTAAAAATTTTCTATTCCAACTTTATATCTTAAAAGGGTACTTCAGGTCTCTTAAAGCTAAAAAAATCAGGGTTGCCGCATTTCATCTATGTAAGATGAAATGCGGCAACTCTGATGATGACATTAACTCTGATGATGACTTAACATTTCTGGAAAACAATTTTTTTCAATTTGTCTTTATTTTTAGATTTTAAAGGTCAACAAATTTTGGTTTGAAAAGCTTCAATTAGATACTAGCGAAATAAAAATCACAAAATATTTTTTTTTTATTTTATTTACATTGTTTTCAGAGAAAATTGAAACTTAGAATAGAAAATGAAATATGGGAATTTTTATTTAATTTTTTTTGTCCATAACTTATTTTAGCGGAATTTTGATCAACTTAAGAACTATTACAGCAATAAAAACGATGTATTATTATAGATTTTGTCCGCTATCAGACTTATTATACCATTCGAGCTACAATTTTTAGGTTTGTGCAACAAATTAATATTAAATTATAGCTCCAATTACTGAGATTAAATTTTTTTGATTCCACCACAAAGTGTGCGCCAAAGCAAAGGACTTGCTTTAATTTTATGACAAGCAAGTCAACCCAATCGTGTATTTTTCTGCACTTTTTCAAATCAATCTGTGTAAAAAAAAGTTATGTTTATTTTAACAGTTTTTCTTATTTGTTAACATTTTCTTCTTTCTAAAGCATCAAAACCAAACCAGCTGTTATTGCAATAATGCAATTTAATATTCTCTAAAACTAAACTTTATATAAATTTTTCGATAAACTTTATAAAAGATTTTAGAAAATCTTTTGAAGCTGAAGAAAATGCTAAATGGCAAACAACAACGTTGGCTTATAATTTATAATTTCTTACCTTTTTAATTCAAACAAAATAGCTAAAGGCAAAGTTTTATAATTGAATTTGAATCTTTGACAGAATTTAAATTTCAAAATGTTAATTAAGATCCTTTATAGAGAAGCATACCTTACCTACTACGAGTATGGGTATACAATCTGTCTCTACCTTTGAAATTCTCACCAAAAACAAAAAAAAAGAGGCAACACAAAAACAAGAACGATTCAAGTTCGAAACTGGAAAATGTTGAAAAAGTTTCCAATTAACATTCATGAGATGAACTTTGGCCATCAAATATTTCAATCTAATCGATTTCAATGCAAAATTCGATGGAATAAGTCTAAAAGTATAGTCAAAACTGTTTCCCAAAAGGCTAATTTGGTTAAAATATAATATTAAGTAAAAAAAAAAACACCTTATGGTTTTTTTTCTTCCTATAAATGCCCTTGAAGTCATCTGAATGCAAAACTGAATGGGGACTTGTCGGCCAACCTCAAAAAAATGTGTCATTCTTGCTTTTCATAATACAGACCATATGGGAGAGATAGAGAGAGTGATAGACAAGATTTTCGAAATGAGGGCTGTCCCTAATTAAAGTCGCATAAATAAAATACGAACAATCTGGGGCAATATTGCAGAATGCAATGTCGAGGGGACACCAACCAAGCCATTACCAAATACCAAACAAAAGCAAACGACACTGACTTGACTACAGTCCTGCTTTGCTCTTTATGAATGACATGGCGTCTAAACATTGTTGCACGTCGAACGACAATGACACTCGTTTCCATTTCTGTTGGCACTATTATATTGGCAAAGCCAATGCAACTCGTCTCGATGTTATCGTCATCGTCATCGTATCTGGAGTGTGATTATCTCACTCGATAAATAAATCCTTTTCCTGTGGATGCGACACATACACTTCACATAGTATTACTATGCGGGAGGACTGTATAGTTCAAAACGTACCAAAAAATGGTGTTTTATTTCGAAGTCCACATCACGACGATGACGAATTACAGTGGCACAAATGGATTTTTTTGTTGACAAAAATCTAAATAAAGTTTTTTTTTGTCCTTCATATAATTTTTTTTTGAAATTATGTATCTAATGTTGGACTTTTCTGAATCTCTAAATCTGGTTTCACGTAATTCGAGTAAATTTTTTTTAATTAATTTTTAAAAAAAACTATGATTGTTTTGTAGAAAAGAGCTCTCTTAGATTCGGTTGACCTGTTTTATATTCAAAACTATTGAGCCGATTCGGATGAAATTTGAAGAACATATTCCGCATAGCATAAGCTAAGACCTGAAACTTGATTTGTTTTTATTTATTAATGTATAGTCACATTTTAAACCGGTTATTTAAAAAAAATAACCAAATATTTAAAAATTCCGTAGTTTTTGAGATGTACACTGCAAAAAGAAAACTCTAATTAGAGTTGCAGACCAATGTTATCGAGTATGGCCAAATTTTGAATAAAAATTGATTGAAAACCACTTTTTTTTTATATAATTTGACTTGCAATATAGATACTAGAGGACAAGTTTACTATTCGTAAAAAAATCGAATTCGAGATAACAATCAGAAATGTCATTACGATGATAGAGAATGTGAAAAAAGTGGGTCCGACAATTCTGTCTGTCCGTCTGTTTGTCTATTTTCTATTTTCTATTTTCACCAATTTTCTTGAAACTTGGTGGTTAAGAGTCTTTTGTGATTCCCTAGAGGGGAAATTGAATTTTTTTTAGAACTTAAACTAACGGTACCTGTCACATAACCATTAAGGAAAACCGTTTTTGAACGGTTAAGTGGGTCCGACAATTCTGTCTGTCTGTCTGTATGTGTCAGAGACCACAGCCTAAACAGATAAGTCGATTTACTTCAAACTTGGTGTGTAGCGTTTTTTGGAGAATATCCCCAGACGTTTTTTTGAATTTTTTTTGACCCCCCATTAAACGGTACCTGTCATATACCGGTTTTAGAAAAACTAATTTTTCTCAAATACGGTGTCTACGATTTTGATTTAAGAAATCATGGTCATTTCTTTAGGTAAGGTCTATCTTTAAATGAGAACCATTTTCTTCAAAAAACGTTATTAACGGTACTTGCCATAGAACCGTTTGTTTAAATTCTGATTTTCTCCTTCATGACTCAATCAATTTCAACCATTTTTTTACATGGATACTTTTAAGTTGCCGTAATAATATTTAAGAAAAAAAAATTCGAAAATTATTTTTTTTTTGATGTAAAAAAATAATTGAAATATTTTTTTTTTGAAAAATCATTTTTTCGAAAACTATTCAATATTTTTTTTTTTTCAAATTTTAATTTTTAGATGTTGATAAATAATATCTTAAAAATTGCGTACCAATTTTTTTTTTATAAAAGTCCTTGCAAAATTTTATGTGGACAAAAAGTTATTTTAAAAAACGGCTCTAACGATTTTCAAATATTTTTTTCTAAAAATGTATCATTATAGAAGAAATCAAATTGCATACTTTGTTTTGAGGTTAAATTTATTTAAGAAGCTGTTTTAGTCATTTGAAAATCGAATTTTAAGCTTTTTTAATTGTTTTTTTTTTTTAACTGCATTTACAAATTTTTAATAAAGAAGAAGATAAATAGTAACTTTATCTTCAAGAGCAAGTATGTGCGACCCAGTCGTGCATTTTATTATTTTTGACATTTAATTTTTTTTTAATACGGAAGGTCCTTAAAAACTTTAAAAATATTTGATATTTTAAATACTTTCAAAAAAATATTTCAAATTTTTTTTTTGAAAAATCAATTTTTCGAAAACAGGTCACTGTATTTTTTTATTCTATTCTGGTTTTTAGCGTGCAATATTATTATCTTGAACATTTAAACAAGCTTTCAGAATTTTTATATATAAAAAATTATTTTTTTAAAAACGACTTTTTTTTCTAAAAATTCATATTTTTTATTTAAATCAACTGATAAATTTTGTTTGGAGCTCAAAACAATTTAAGAAGTTCTTTATGCCATTTTAGTAATGAATTTATTTTTTTTTTTATTTTTTATAAAATAATTTATTTTAAAAAACCTTATATAAGAAGCTTAAACGTCCACAGCAACTTTAACCTAAGAGCAAGTACGTGCGACCCAGTCGTGCATTTTATTTTTAACATTTTCTTGATTTTTTGGAGTTAAATTACAAATAAGCAAATAATAAAATACTTTTGTATTTATTTGCTATCAAAAAAAAAATTTTTTAAACTTAAACTGTTTTTTACGTACACCAATTTCGGCTAACTGGTATAAAATTGTCTATAAATTTATTTTTCTTCGCAGGTTTCATAGAGTATGCATTTAATACCATTTCTGCAAAAAAAAAATACATATTATGAGCAAAAATACAATTACTGATTTTTGTCACAATTAGGAGAATTTGAAACCACTGTACGAAGTCGACACCAGCATTGTTTAAAATCTTCGTTCTTGTTCTGCTGGTTAATTACCACCAGATTGTTTGTGTCTGGCATGGGAACTGCTGTATCTGGGAGTTCTTTTTTTTTTTTTTTATTTTTTCTTTAAAAAAGGGGCCATTCTATGCACGCACATGCATCATTATACTACATCGAGGTTTGTTGTTTAAACATTTCAATTCTTTTCACCTCCCTCGCCTTTAAAATTTAGTTAAACCTTAAATGGAAAAAGAGAGTTTTTTGTTGTTGTTGTTGTTCTGTTCTATAAATGCTAATGTATGAGGCAGTATAAAAGTCAAGGTGGTGTTTTTCTTGTTTGAAATTCAATTCAAATGACTCGTGCGTGTGATGATAGTTCTAATTCAAATATTGACATAGGATTGGTTACATCCTGTTTGGTTATTTCTCATAAAAAATTTATAACCTTAATTTTGATTTATTGAATAACCGAATAAAAAAAAAAACCGAAATAGATGGCAGGGGAATTGTAATATGCAAAGTAGATAGGTAGTTTTTGTTTTATTGTTATATTTTTTTTTAGTTTTGTTTGTTTAGTTTGTTTAGGATTGTACTTTTTCGTAATTTAAAAGGGTGGCCATACTTTCTGAATTAAGGACACCAGCCTATTTATGATTAACAATCGCAAAGTAAACAAAATACACGTTTGGGTCGCAAGTATTTACTCTTTAAGTTCAAATTAAAATCGACAAAAATTATAACGATAAAGATTTTGTTTGAACTCGGTGCAAAGTTTAAGAAGTGGTAAAGTATTAAAAACGTCAAAAATATTTTTTTCTTGAAATTAATTTTAAATATATTTTTTTGTCACTAATTTAAAATATTTTTGGTGAAAACTTGGCATTTTTTTGGGATAGGAAATCAACATTTTTGTTGAAGCCCCAGCCCCTTCGCAGCTGAAGCGAAACGATATTTTTCTGTTTTCTCTACGACCATAGCGAAATTCTAACGAAAAATATTTAAGCAGCATTCTGTTAAATTTAAAAACAAAAATTCATCACACACAAATAAAAATTAGTGAATCTTTTTAAATCAAATTAAAAATGGTAAAGAAATAAAATGCTGTGCCGTTGAAGCTTTTTATAAAAAGTTTTTCAAAATAAAATAATTTCATAAAAAATAAAAAAAAAATTATATTATAAAAATGGCATAAACAACTTTTTATATTTTTTTGAGCTCCAAGCTAAGTATGCCATTTGATTTGATCAACAACATAAATTTTTAGAAAAAAGAAAATTGAAAATCGTTAGAGCCGTTTTTTTTTTTTAAATAATTTTTATGTATAAAAATTCTCAAAGCTTGTTAAAAAATAAAATTGGTATGCAGTTTTCAAGATAATTTTATTGAACATCGAAAACCAAAATTAAAAAAAATTCACAGTGACCTATTTTTGAAAAATTGATTTTTCAAAAAAAAATAATTTTGAAAGATTTTTTAAAAATCCAAAAATTATTAATTAATTATTAAAACATTAAAATTATTAAAATTTGTATATCAAATAATTTTAAAACTGTTAAGGAGCTTCCATATAAAAAAAAAATGCATTAAAATTGGTTCAGTCGTTCAAATGACTGTCAAAAACGGGTTAATAGAATTTGTACAACCATTTCGTTCATGACCCTACTAACAAAAGCAGACACAAAAATTTGAATCAAAATGGTTTGAATTAAAATCTCTGGTCGAACTGCGATTTTTGGACCTTGTTGCATTTAAATTCTTGTAACTTAGAAATTACGTAATGGATTTTTGAGTTTGTAGTCTTAAAACATTGCCATTAAAATAAAGAAAATGTATACTAAATTCGATTTTTAATTTTTAATGAAAATAAGCAAGTATGACACTAACAGGAATTCGTCGTTCAATTAGAAATAAATGAGAAATTGCTCCACATGGTTTTGGAAAATGCTTAAATAGCAAAACTACGCCACATGTTTAAGATTATACCGTCTTAAGATATTGTTGTTTGCAAATAATAACTATTTTTTCACAAAAATTACAGACTCAATACGTTTAAACTTTCCATTTCAAATAAAATCATTCAAAATCCAAAAAAAAAGTAAATCATCTTCCAATTAAGAAAAACCAAATGCCCCAATTTATTTTGTTGCATGCATTTATCCAACTTTTCGAATTAAATCACAAACAAAATAAAAAGGATAAAATGAAATTACTTTCAAAATTTGGATTAACTATAATAGGACACACACACCAAGTAGCCACCACCTGCCCACTCATTTTCTCTTCTATAAGCAAACATCCATCCACCATCCAACCAACCATACACCCCATCGCCATCACAACTTACAAATTGAACCAAATTAAATCGTCTCTTTTTTAAACATCACGCAAATAAATTTTCGTCCTTTTTTCCAAAAGAATTACCATGTAAATTGCCCACGAAAATTGAGAAAACGAACGAACCTTCCATCAAATACAAAAATCAAAAGCAAACAGGATGACAAAGGAACGTAAAAAAAAAAAAAAAATTAATCAAAAGAAAAACGATAAAAAAAACAGAATCGTGCAGTGATTACAAAATACATATAACAAACATTTTGGCGCCACCATCTCAAATAGGAAAAGTTTAGCAGAAAAAAAAAAGAAAAACTTATAACAGTAATCGAGATCTGCGACGGATTCGCCATCAGGGTATTTTTTTTTCTTTTTTAACCCCAACACCCAACTTCAAAAATGTATTTTTACAAAGGCTAAAAATTCATTAAAAGAATGTTTGAAACGGATTTGTGTCTATAAGGACTGAGTTGAGTCGGGATTTTTTTTTTTTTTTCTTTCAGAAAAGCAACACAAAAAATAACAAAACAGCCAGAGAGAGAGACAAATTGTTAAGTTATTTAAAAAGTTGTCACGCAAATTTTGCAGAATCGCAAATAACAGGAGCGGGTATAGTTTTTTTTATCATTGATGTGAAAGGGGCTTTTGATTTTTAATTTTTGTTCCCAAGTTATTTAAATGGACCTATTAACGTATTTTAATTAACAAATTTTTAACTTATATGTAGAATTAATGTTTTGTGTGTCAAGAATTTCGGACACATGCCTGAAAAGTCAAATTTTGTATTAAATTTAGTCTTAATTTAAAACGAAGAATACAAAAAAATTCAAAAAACTTCAATTCCTTTTGAAATTTCATTTTTTTTCTCATTTTCCATGCATTAAAAATGAATCAAAATTGTATTGATAAATGTAAAATTAAATTTCAAAAGAGTTTTAGGGGGCAATTACACCCCTTTGTCCTCTCAGTACCCGCGTTCGTGGATCCTTGTGTCCCATTTTGTATAGGTACACAATAAGCCATCTCCACCACCGCCAACATCACCACCTAGCCAAAAAATTTACAAGAAAAGGACATTGAATGACAACAACACCATTTAAGGTTTTACATTGTACCACTGGAGCAATCTGATTAAATAATATTTATTGGATTTTTTTTGTTGTTGTTGTTGCTGTGTAAGCTACCTGTGTTTGACTTTGTAGCTCAGGTGACTTAACTAAAAAAGTTTAGACTTTTATTTACTTTTTCCTATCTCCTTGTTGCCTATCTGCAAAGGATTTTTACTTATCATTTTGCTGTCGGAAGAGGAAAAAAAAAGTATAGTCATCGTTGTCGTCGTGGTTGTGCTCGTGGGGTTGTGTTTCATATTTTCAATTTCAGTGACCGCACATTTGACTTTCAGAACAGGATGAATGTTGTTAAAGGAAATGGTTTTGTGGTAATAATTTTTATGAAAAAAAAAAAAAAAATACCAAACAAAATTATTTTATTTCGAATATCATTTGAAATGGAGACGAAAGTTTTGATTACTTGATATTAAATAATAAAATAAATGACAGTAGAAAAATGGCAGGGGTTGTAATGGATTTTGTTTTCGTTGAAAATTACCAAAAATAAAATTCGGAAACTTTTCACTTTTACTCATTTATTTGAATATTATAAACTTTGGCAGTATAGTGTAGGAAGACTATATACAATTTAAAAAAATATCTTGCCAACTTGCCAATGCAAAATAAATGAATTTTAAGTTCTGTAGGCTAAATACCTTAAATACTTCCACTGTGTAAAGTCTTAAATTTAAAATACCGAATTAATAATGATGATGGAGGAAACCAATACCGCACCCCATTGTTGGAAATTTATAAATTTTTATCATCTTACTGTCAAATTGTAAAAAATTTTAAATGATTAGAAAAGTATCATAATAGGTATTTGCTGTTATTTCAGACAATGGACGGATACCACGCCATCTGAATGAAAACCTAAAATTTTCGGTTTTGTGGGTTAAAGCCTACCATTTTTCAAAATTTCAAGACTCTGCGATGGTTTGAAGTGCTTCATACATTTGATACCATTTAAGTGAATATAAGCGGATGCTACGTCCAAGTCCCCCAAAACAAATTTATTTATTTAATTTCTTACGTTCGAAAGTAAAGGATAAAGCCTCACACTTTCTGTGGAAGGACTTACATAGCTTGTTTAGCTTGGTTGTCGGCTGTATACTTTCAATTTACCAAGTTTGAAGTAAATCGACCCGTCGGTTTAGGATATGGTCTCTGATACATACAGACAGACAGACAGACAGAATTGTGGGACCCACTTTTTTTCTCATTCTCTATCATCGTAATGTCATGATTGATTGTTATATTGAATTCGATATTTTTTACGAATCCTGAACTTGCTCTATTAGTCGGGGAGGCGACCGTGTCGGATTACTTAGCTCACAAGGTTAGAGATTTAAATTGGTGTCAAATGAGAAATAAGTTGGTACTTAAAATAAAAACATAGAATTGCCATTTTTAAAATGTATACATCAACGAGGCAACCCGGTTTGAACGAAAAAAAGCTGCATTACTTTATCCATCATAAAGTTTTGCTATATTAAAAAAAGAAAATTTTAAATTGCCAAACAAAAGTCAATATATGTTAAAACAATATGGTAACCCTGTTCAACTGAAAAACACACTCCAATCATTTTTATTTAAAGAAAATAGTATACATTTTGGTAGAGTTAAAGGCTAAAATATAAGTCAAAATTTAGCCTTAGCTCCCTTCTATCTAAAAAAAATGTCAAGTGCATACTTTAAAATGGGTATAAGCATGCGGTAACCCTATTTGAATGCAAAAAATCAATAAAAACACAAATTTTTAAGATAGAAGAGAGCCCGATCCAAAATTTGTTATGTTTTTAGTTTTTAATTTTGTAAAATATAGTAGGTACATTTTGTCTGAAGAATTAGTGATTTTAGTGTTTTTTTTTTTTGCATTCAAATAGGGTTGCCGTATACTTGTACCCATTTTATAGTTAGCAACTGACACATTTTAGCCTTTAACTCCACCAAAATGTATACTATTTTCTTTAAATACAAATTATTTGACTGTATTTTTCAGTTGAACAGGGTTGCCATATTACCAGCTTTATACTCTAAAACTCTAAAATTTAATTTTTTTTTTTAAATATTTTCACTTTTTTTTGGCAATATTAATATTTTCCTTTTTTTATTAAACTAAAAAGTAATGACGTAGAAAATAATGTAGCTTTTTTTCGTTCAAACAGGGTTGCCACTTTGATGTACCCACTTTAGAAGTGTATGCATGAGCTTAGTAATCTGACGGTCGCCTCTCCGATTATAAGTAAAAAAATTTATTTGCATACAAAATTGATTCAAGAGTAAAAGCCCTTAACTTATTTAAATCCGGCACTGTATCTTATTCTTATTGGAAACCATGCCATCCCTGGAACGAATGCAATATTTTTAACAGGTGGTAGATAGTTTTGTAGTACATATAGTCAAGAGTATTTATTCTTCCAAAAAAATAAAAATAACTTTTAAAAAATAGACAAAACTGAACCACCACTATTTGCCGTCAGGACAACAAGCAACCGAACTGAATGTTGAAAAGTTTCAAGTATGTACTACCATAGTACACGTTTATTTTTGTTACCTTCTATAAAATATTGGACTGGCTAAAATGAGAGAAAAACAAAACAAAAAAAAAAAAGAATACCCTACTCACCTGAAACATTTAGTTTAGTTGAGCATGGAATTTAGTGTTTCGGTATGTTGCTCAAACTATCTGATTGGACTCGGTTAGCGAAGCATTTCAAAAGCTCTGGTGTGCATTAGCAGAAACAATATACCTACATTCATGCATGCAGCACTAGCTAGATGCTAAAGCTATACAACCACTAAAATTCAGCTATTTTATAACATCAGAAACATTTTAGCTGGTGCACTGCACATGAATATGTATTAAGCAAAGCATGGATGGATAATGCCGATGCAATTTTGACTCTTATCTTTCGTAAAACGGTCCACGCGATGTTGTAGTTTGTATTCTGTTGAATATTTTTTTTTTTTTTTTGTTTTCAACAAGGTATACCTAGTAAAGAGAGCGAGAGGTTCAAGAGGTGGTATAGGTGCGTTTGGATAAGTTTAATTTTTGTTTAAAATTCCTGTATATCTACGATTTTTCGCACAATGGCGGTTGAAGTTTAAGCCTGAAGGAATTTTAGACAGACGTGTAGGTTTAGAAACGATATTATAGCGAAGAGATTTAGCAAAAGAATATGAAGCAGTTGAAATTCTTAACAAAAATAATAAATGATAGACCACACCGACACACTCCCCCCCCCCCCTTT